>OX402602.1:18235578-19572380 GCA_948098905.1 Tiliacea aurago
GCCTAGACTTAATTTTTACAAACTTTTATAGCAAACTACATACAACAGTAGAGGAGTTAGGTTTCTCAGATCATAGTGGTACTATCATACACATGGCTCTGCCCCCACAAACAAAACAAGTTAACTGGTATGTCAAAAAAAGGTTATACAATAACAAAAACACCCAACTTTTTAAATCTAAATTAAATGAATTAAATTGGAACGAAATAATAAAAACAAATCGAAACATAAATGAAAACTATGGAGCATTTAATAACACACTAACCAACATATTAAATCAATGTATACCTAAAATGAAAATAAAGTTAAAAACAAATTATAAAAAGTACTGGCTAACCCCAGGCATCAAACTTTCATGTAAAAATAAAAGGCTTGAAAAGATACTTACACTTAAAACTAATAATCCACTTATTAAACAGAACTATAAAAAATATGAAAAAACACTTAAGAAAACAGTTATAACAGCTAAGAAATTACAATACATAAATAAAATAAAAAAATCAAATAATAAAGTTAAAACTATGTGGAGTATTATAAACGAAAGAACAAATAAGAAAATAAAAAGGGATAAAAAAAATATTAAACTACAAATAAATAATATAAATGTCACTGAACCTAAACAAATAGCTAACTTTTTTAATAACTTCGTTGCGTCCATCGGCGAAGGTAGCATCAAAGCATCTGGCAATTAGCAGCGAGGTACCCCAGTGCTCTGCCCCACACCATGTTTCTCAACCCAGTAGACCCCGGTGAAATAAACTCACTATTGAAAAACCTAAAAAGCAAGAAGAGTCATGGAATAGACGACCTACCACCAATTTTAATACGACAATGTGCAAACGAACTTACGTTGCCATTCTACTTGTTAGTAAATCAATCTTTTGAAGACGCCGCTTTCCCGGACTACCTAAAAAAAGCACTAATAAAACCAATCCACAAAAAAAACTCGAAAACGGATCCAAGCAATTATCGTCCAATAGCCCTTCTGCCAACTGCGTCAAAAGTTTTTGAGAAAGCAATGTGCAATCGTGTCTATTCTTTCTGCGAAAAATACAAACTATTTAACGAATGCCAAAACGGCTTTCGCAGGAACAGATCCACTGTTCTAGCGATTTATAAATACATACAGGAAGCATTAAATATAATAAATGACAAAAAATACGCTGTAGGTTTACTATTAGATATGTCAAAAGCTTACGATAAAGTGCAATATGACATCCTATTAAATAAATTGCAAGGCATAGGGATCCGTGGAAAGGCTTACGAATGGTTTAAATCCTATTTAACAAATAGAGAACACCAGGTCGAAATAGAATTTTATAATGAAAATACCAAAGAGATACAAAATATTCGGTCTGACAATAAAACAATTAACGCTTCTATTCCCCAAGGGAGTGTGATTGGATGCCTCCTATTTCTTATTTATATAAACGACCTTCCAAAAACCATAGAAGGGCCATGCGTCTTGTTTGCTGACGATATCTCGCTTTTAACTTCATGCCGGAACAATGTAGGCTTGTGCGACGACCTAACTGCCACATTAAATAAATTAATAACTTGGATGAACGACCATAACCTTGAAATCAATTTATCTAAATTAATTCCTTTCCACCCACGTCAAAAAACCCCACTAGACTTAAACTTCACCTACAACGGTAAAACAATAGAAGTCGTCAATGAGTTTACTTTACTTGGCCTGTCTATAGACACAAACATAAATTGGAAATCACACATTAGAAAGATAAAATCAAAACTGTCCAAATTTGCATACGCCCTCTGTGAAGTAAAAAAAACCACTAACCTTAAATCTGCACTTGTTACCTATTATGCCTACGCCTACGCGTGGCTCAGTTACGGCGTGATATTGTGGGGAAACAGCACAGATGCGCCGACACTTTTCACATTACAAAAGAGACTCATAAGAATTCTAGTAAATATAGAAGACACCGACAGTTGCAAACCTCATTTCCAAGAACATAAAATACTTACCCTCCCCTGCTTATACTTTCTAGAATTATGCAAATTCGTTCGAAATTACCAACACTTTTACACAACAAGAGAAAATATACAGTCTAAATATACATTACGCCATAAAAATAGGTTAAACTTACCAAGCTCGTAAGTTAAAAATGCACTAAACAAGTACATTAGTCATGTCAATTAAGATATATAATAAATTACCAGAAATAATTAAAGAAGAACAAAAATTGAATATATTCACTAATAAATTAAAACAATTTCTAATAAATAAATGCTATTATAATATAAATGAATATTTCAATGACAAATTTTAAATTACTTAGATTCTTATAAAATAATACAATTTTTATTACAACAACTATAGTCAAATAAAAGCCCTCTTCCTCTCTCCTACTTTTGATGTGCCCGACAGGGTCCACAATGATCATATTTGTAAAACCTACCACCTAAGTTCACATGTGGAAGCAATAAATATATTGAGTATTGAGTATTGAACTACTGCGGTTTCGGTGCTATGGTTTCGTGGCGGAGGTGTGCTATCGGCGTCAATCGTTAAGAGCTTACTTCATACTTTTCATACAAACGCTCTTACGTGGTTATGGCGTTGTAACACATATTTCTGATTTGTTTTAACTAATAGGTATATCTTGTACACTATATCTAGGTTTCTAAGAAAGCAAAAAATAAAAATTTGGAGAAACAAATTCAGTAAAAGCTTGCAAAAATCTGCTTTTTTGCACAAATTTTACCTTAACTTTGGCCGTTCCTAATGTACTGATAGATTGTAAAAGTAAACAAAAGATCTTCATAGAAACCTCGAACAAATAATGGAGATTGGTTCAATGTTATCGCGTTCTCACTTGCTTGTTAGTAGTTCTCGCTTGCGCTGGATGAAACAACAAGCTTTTGGGCAATGACGAGTTTCGCGTTGACGATAGACGGAGCGGGAAGGGTCTTCGTAAGACGCAGATATATGCCCGTGACCTTGAGTGGTTAGCTTGCGTGTTCTGTACTGAGCTCACGCAATGCGTCGTATGTCCAGCCAGTAATAGCACTCGCCCATCAAGGCTGTCCCCAATTTGACGAAAACAAAACGTATTTTAATAAAACGCGTATACTAAATTATCAATGATTAAATTATCTTTAAATTGGTGCAGGTTTCAGAAAAATACGCTTGGTAAATTTTGAGCCATTCTCAGTTTTTTATCCGCGTTAGACATAACTTTACAAATTAATTACACTATGTAATAAAAAGATAATCTAAAATATTCACATATTAAGTTATTGAGAAAATGCTCTAATTTAACATACTTATATTAAATTTTTTATATTCGGTTAGACTGGAAGCTGACCCCGACTTTGTTGGGAAAAGGCTCGGGAGATGATTATATTTCACTGTACCAATATGTGATACACGTTGTAATTCTTCAGACCAGCCGCAGAAGATCGTGAACAACCTACAGAGCAGGCCGGCGCCCTCGGCCAGCCGCGCCGGCGGCAACGAAGATGCGACCACTTACGGTGAGACAACCTACCTGCTTCGTTATAGTTTGCGTCCTTTATCTCCTATATTACAGTGGCCATCAGGTTATACCAAACTGTCAAATTTCTCCTCATGATTTTAAACCTTAAAATTGTTGTAAAGTTAAGTTCGTAATCGAATGAGAATATTTGGCAGTATGTGCTGGCGACTGTACTTACTGCAATTTTCTTCGTCGCCATCTTGAATTTGAACATTACCTATCTAAATTTTTAGTATGAGCACTCATAAAATATTTTTGAAATGAAATCTTCTTTAGGCTCGTTGAGCCCTTTTTGTGTGAACAAAAATCATGGAACTCGCGTCATCGTCACCGAACGCTTTCCATGAGCTATATGTATACTGCTTTCACTTCTATCGGCAGTACCCAAAGACTGTCCCGATGTTTTTTTTTTGTCATTAGTTTATCTTGTTTTTATTATTTCAACCTTATTGGGTGTTCAGGGTCGGTCTGGCCTCAGGGCATACCGGGACTTTCCCCGATGGGCCGGTCCGGTCCATTCCCTTCATTTTTATGTAGAACTAAGCCGTGATTAGTGAGATAATTTAAAGTGTTTCTTGCTGATGGCATGTGAAAAGGATATTCTCAACAACCGAAATCCTGACGAGATTATTGAAAAGGGGGCTCACAGAAGCGACCTTCTGAAGAAAATGCTCATTGTTTGTCTTTGCCAGATAAAAAGCTTTTTGTTTTTTAGCGGAGTAGCCGGATAAAAAAAAGTAGTGTGCGCAGTTCAAAAAAAATCCCGGTCGTTTTTTGGGTCTCAGACCGACGCTGTGGGTGTTATAATTATGTTCGAACTTTTTGGGTTGAAACATTAGGGCATGGCAACATACCATGGGGTCCGAACACTTAGCTTTTCGAGACATCGCCAAGCGGTTGATCGAATCTTCGACCAGAGGGCTGGCCTATTTTTTGGCAAAAAAAGAGCATTAATTCTGCCAGTCTTGTGGGTACTTTTCGTGTTGAAGATGTCCCATGAGTCCTTCCCCTTCTTTATTTATATACATGCACATATTATTATTATTTTAATTCTATTCGCTTACATTTGTGTAAATAACTTATTTAAAAATAATAAAAAAATACCTTATTTTCGACGCATGACAAAAAAAAAACTGGGAATATTAATTTTGTTGTAGGTGTCGTCAAAATTAAGGTTATTGACATTACGTGTGTGTATCGCATTATATTTTATTAGAGTGCTGCAAATTTATTTTATTTTTATTCTTCTATCCTTCAGAGAAACGCGTCCACGCGTTACAAGAAGAAGTGCTGGCGTTGCAAGCTCGTTACCAGCGAGAGTTGCAGCGTC
This sequence comes from Tiliacea aurago, assembly GCA_948098905.1. Taxonomy (NCBI): domain Eukaryota; kingdom Metazoa; phylum Arthropoda; class Insecta; order Lepidoptera; family Noctuidae; genus Tiliacea; species Tiliacea aurago. The sequence goes on from OX402602.1 coordinate 18,240,412, forward strand.
TTGAGCAGGAGAACAGGGAGTTGAGGCAGCAGAACATGCTGCTAAGGCAGGGGAGACAGCCCTCTGCTAGGAAAATGAAGGTACATTGTAGAACCTTGATGGAGAAACTATATCTTAGGTCTTAATCTGGATGACAGTACCCAGTGGATAGAGGCCTTTGTTTTTTGTGTGGGTAATTATCAGATAACTTCTCCCGCTCTGGGTGGAGCGGGAAGGCTTGTCAGACTTTTACTGACTAAAATCCACCCGTGTTCCTTCAGTTGCCTGTGTGCCAGGACTACGATATCCCTTTCGAACAAACTCGCAACTCTGGCAGTCATTGAATCTATCGGACGTCGTCAGTTGGTGCTGACATCTCTTTGAGGCGCGCGTGGAACACAACGCGCCGTCGACCCGGGCCTGGTCCTTATCGGACGGCGAGCTACCCATCGCTCACCGTCCGCAGGGCCGCGCCTACGGTGGCCGGAAATCGGCTTGCGACTGCCGACGTCCGGGGCGTCTCCCGCGTCAACTAGGGGCGTGAGGGTGCGAATGCCTCGCTCTCACGCGTTCCGCCTCCTCCTTCGCCTGGGATGTCGTTTATGACCCACTTGCATTTCAAATCATTAAACTAATTTAAAACATCAACATTTTGTATGAGCTATTTTATATCCATCATCTGCCTACATTTTCCCAACTACGTTAGGGTCTGCTTCCAGTGTAACCAGATGCAGCTGAATACCAGTATTTTACATAGAGCGACTGCTGATCTGACCCTCACAACCCAGATACTCACGATACCCCTTGGTAAGACTGGTTGTCAGACTTTCGGGCTTCTTACGACCCGTAACTACTGTCAAAGATCAACAAAGAACAGCCGGGACCAACGGCTTAACGTGATTTCCGAGGCACGGAGGGGTCTTGGTATACAACATTATTTATTTATTTAACAGTTTATGTACACACATATATACAAACAAGAAAGAAAAAAAAAGGAACAGAAAAATACGTACAAAGTTGATGAAAAGGGGTCATTGTACTCATCATTTTGAATTTGTTTTTTCTATGGGACCAACCTTGAAATCGCGAAAAAAAAATCAGCTGTTCCCTACATTTGTGTTCACTTAAATCGACAAAATGTATGGAACAACTGGTTTTTATTTCGCGAAAATTGTTCAAAATGATGAGGTCAATGACCCCTTTTCGGATTTAGTATAAACAAAAAGTAATGTTGTATAAAGATGGGCACCCGTCGTTACACGTCCGTGTTTTTTGTCACAGAAATTCATATGTGTACCAAGTTTCAACTTAATCGGCTGTGACAGACTGACAGACAGACACACGAGTGATCCTGTAAGGGAGGAACCTTTACAGGTACGGAACCCTAAAAATGTTCCAACATCTTATTTTTGTCGCGTGTTCGATGTTGGAATTGTTAAAGTTGTACATAATGATGAGAACAATGACCCTATTTCAGGATATCAGTTCTTTTTAGGGTTCCGTAGTAAACAAGGAACCCTTATCGTTTTGCCATGTCCGTCTGTCCCCGGCTTAGCTCAGAGACGCTTAGTCCTAGAAAGCTGTAATTTGGCATGGGTGTACATATTAATTACGCCGAGAAAGTCGTCAAATAAAACCATGAAAAACATTTTTTTTAGCGTACCTCCTTACACATGGTCTTCTACATGGTCGTCTAATACATGGTGTGGGGTATCGTTGGATAGGCCGTTTAAAAATATTATGGGTCTGTGAAAGTCATTTTTCAATTCTGAAATCCGTTTGCGTAATATTAATCTTTAAAGGTCTATTTTTTGTTAGAGTCAAGCCCTTGTTGGTTTTGGACATGTGAAAAAATTCATGGCAGTAGTGTATATAACAATTTTGTTAGAGTCAAGCCCTTGTTGGTTTTGGATATGTGAAAAAATTCATGGCAGTAGTGTATATAACAAAATTAAAAGGTAAACTATCACAGCTAAGTAGGGTTTACAAGTTAACGAGTAATAGTCGACCAACTTAAATTTGCAGTTGAAGAATTGACCATATCGTATGTCGATGTATGGGAGAGCATGTTTTTCAACTACAATGTTAAGTTTGTTTTCGCGATAAATTCATCTTAACTAAGGAACCCATCGTTGTGCGTGGTCCGACACGCACTTGGCCGGTTTTAATTATACCTTGTAATATATGAATGAATTCTTTATTTGCCAGAATATAGGTACATTGTATATGGTAAAAATTTTATATGGTTTCACTATATTCGACTTTCTAGTCGTGCAAATTTTTAAGTATACATAGTCGAAGCTTTTAAAAAAAAAAAAAAAAAATTTTGGTCTTCCTACATTAATAACACAAAAAATAATATTAACATTCACAATAATATAAAATAAAAAATAATAAAATAATCACTATGTCAATTGCAGTATACAATTAAATAAAAAAATTGTCTTCTTACATTATTAACACAAACAAGAAAATTAACATTAACAATAATAAAAAATAATAAAATAATCACTATGTCAATTGCAGTATACAATTAAATAAAAAATTTGTCTTCTTACATTATTAACACAAACAAGAAAATTAACATTAACAATAATAAAAAATAATAAAATAATCACTATGTCAAAAGGATTTCAAATTCATAAAGTCATCTATGGAATAAAAATTTCATAAAGTCATATATGGAATAAAAACATTTGTCGCACAGCCAATTAAATAAGGCTCTACTGAATTCTAATTAATTTAGTTTTCTCATTTTTTCCGGTAGCTTGTTGTATAGCTTAACCGCCATACTGTAGCAGTTCGTGTCGCAAAGTTTTAGTCGATTTCGAGGGACTATCAGAGGATTTAGTGCTACCTTGTTAAAGGAGCTTTTTCAACCTTTTCAAAAAGCGATGGGTGATTTCCAACAAACTTACACATTTCTAGAATGTATAAGGATGGGAGTGTAAGCAGTTTTTTGTTAGTATATGTATTTGTTTGTTTCCAGCGCTCTCTAATCGACATGTACTCGGCCGTGCTGGACGAGCTGTCGGGCTGGGACGCGGGCGAGACGGACCGCCTGCCGCGCGTCGTGGTGGTGGGCGACCAGTCGGCCGGCAAGACGTCGGTGCTGGAGATGATCGCGCAGGCCCGGATCTTCCCGCGGGGCGCGGGCGAGATGTGTACCAGGTACGGTAGGCTAGGCTCGACTACTTTAGTCTAACTCGTCTTGATATCTCCTTAATTACATTTAAAAAAATGTAGAAGTAGTAAATGGTGTCTTTTTAACCGACTTCAAAAAGGAAGGAGGTTATAATTATGTGCACCTACATGCACATTTTCATTTATTTTCATCGATTTTTTTGTTTGTTTATTCGTCGATTTTGGAAATACTTGCGCGGTCGTCCCATATAAATTTTATTAACTTTGCTTTTGTCCTTTTTAAGTTAGCTACAATAATAGGTATTTTTTCTCACTTTGTCTATGTGAATAATGTTATAATAATTTCCTGTCGCTATTATTTACATAGCAGCAAAAAAGTGAAAAATAAATGCTTTTACAAAAAAAAAACACCGATTCCCAAAAAAAGTCGAAAGATGTTTTTTTGTTCCAATTGTTCTTAGTTAAATTAATTTAACAAAGTACCTACTTGCGTAAATTTATTCAACTAGAATGAATACACGCAAGTAGGTTAGTACTTACTATAACAAAACAATTTGAAATGTCAACCATTCTTAATTCCGAATGATCTGTTTTGTGAAAAAAATAATTTGTGTATACCCTAAAAGGGATGACCCCTTTTCGGGCTTAGGGTAAACAAAAACTAATGTTGTATAATTATAATATGTACACTCAATTACCGTTTCTTTAATGATTAATTCAAAAACTCTTACACATATTCGGCAAATAAATTAGTGATCATTTTCTTTAAAGAAATTAGAAAAAAGCTGCTATCCGTCCTCTTCGCATAATCTATTAGTTTTTACTTAACAACTAGCCGACCGGACAGATGTTTTCCTATTTCCTAGAACTCTATCACAGCGCCACCTACCGGATCCAATCGAGAATCTAAACCATTCGGATACCCACTCAAACACACAACAAATTTCATCAAAAATCCGTCCAGCCGTTTAGGAGGAGTTCAGTTACATGACATACAAACGTACAGAAGAACTATTATACTATTTATATAAATATTATTTAATTTTATTTACAGAGCTCCAGTAAAAGTAACACTATCGGAAGGGCCGTACCACGTCGCTCAGTTCAGGGATTCGGCGAGAGAATTTGATCTCAACAAGGAATCTGATTTAGCGGATTTAAGAAAGTGAGTGCCATTTATATAAAATAATATGATTAGAGTAGAACTTTTGGAAAACCTTTTAAGCTCTTTTTAGGGTTCCGTACCCAAAGGGTGAAACGGGAACCCTATTACTAAGGCTCCGCCGTCTGTCTGTCTGTCTGTCCATCTGTCACCAGGCTGTATCTCATGAACCGTGATAGTTAGACAGTTGAAATTTTCACAGATGATGTATTCCTGTTGCCGCTATAACAACAAATACTAAAAAAGAGAATAAAATAAATATTTAAGGGGGCTCTCATAAAACAAACGTGATTTTTTTGCTCGTTTTTGCTCTATATTGATAACGGCAACAGGTAGACGCTTGAAATATTCACAGAATATGTAGATATATATTGACTTTCAAAATAAATAATTAAATTAGAATAAAACAAATATTTAAGAGGAGCTCCCATACAACAAACGTGTTTTTTTTGAAGATGATGGTACGGAACCCTTCGTGCGCGAGTCCGACTCGCACTTGGCCGTTTTTTTATAGATAATGGTATGGAACCCTTCGTGCGCGAGTCCGACTCGCACTTGGCTGGTTTTTTTATCTTCTGTTTTGATTTATGGTCAAATTTTACGATAGTTGTTCTTATTTATTTATCCTCCCACTGCAAACGCCATTCGGCAATTACACCAACGGAGCAAAAAAATTACTTCATGTGCTGCTTCCCATCCATCGTGAGCGCGCTGGACATGGACGGGCGGCGAAAAGTAAACGCCCATTCTTCTCCATACGAAGCTACCTTTTGGAAGGGGCGACTAGAATCAATTCTATTTTATTTGTAAATTTTGACGTTCAAAAGTGCCATTTATGTGCCTAATTGAAATAAATAATTTGACTTTGACTTTGATGGATCAAGACACTTCTGCATAGTTCCATAACTCCATCCATATTGTGTACATTCTTTGCGATTTTCTTGAGACTCGATAAATTTTTCAAAATAAATAGATCAAAATTGTCGCTTTTAAAGTTATAACTAGAGATCGGATATTCGGATGCATATTGACCTAAACTTTAAGAGTTGACCAGTATGAAGTGCGCTTCGGTACGGGAAAACGTGTCGGTTTCCAGGACTGACAAGTTTTTAAGAACTACTCTTTTGAACTGTGTATCCCTGAATAAATATATTTCATTTTAGAATAAAAAGTTTTGAAGAAATATTAATAGTGTTTTTAAACGTGTTACATCTTCCACAAAATTCTTGCATAGTTCTAAATAGATAAGAAATATTTGATATACTTAGGAATACAAAATTGTCTATCTACACACTGTTATTAATAAAACCCCGCGATCCCGGAATAAAAATATATTTTAAGAAGCCGTTTCCATACTTTGTATCCTTTGTCGGGAAAAAAACGTACTTTAGGTAAATATGCATCCGAATATCCGATCTCTAGTTATAACTCATGAACGTGATTACTGTTCGATCACTATAATTTGACGTGTAACGCGATTGGTAGCTGGATTTTGCAGTCATGTGATTGGTAGTTCTATTCGTCAGTCGCCATTTTGAACTCTAATAAAACCATTGAGGTAGGAATACTATGGAGATGGCATATTCTATTATAAGAAGAATAGTTATACAACCTGTTTTTTTTGATATCCCATAACTCTAGGGTTATATTCTGTAGGTAAAAATAATACTAAAACGATTGATTGAGGCCATATCAAAGAATCAACTGGCATATGAGTTATGTTCCAATCCTTCGTTATTTTTTTTTTTTCATTTTTCATACAAAATAATTCGGCAAAGTCACGATTATTAATGTAAAACACCCTTACGTGAAATATGACAACGTCGACAAGGTAGCTTTCCCTTCACTAGCTGCCGCCGGGAAGCCCCGATACCAACATACCTACATATTTTATTTTACTATTTATTTTACTACACTACTGCGAAGTTTGGCAACCTCGCAAAAGTAAAGATTCGTCATACTGGTGACAATTTTTGACCTAATTTAATTATGATTGATGATATCTCCGAAACGATGCATTTTTGGACCACCTATTCTAGGAGTTTTAGTATTATTTTTACCTACAGAATATAACCCTAGAGTTATGGGATATCAAAAAAAAACACGTTGTATAAATATCTATCATATCGACACAGTCATATCATAAAGTGTTTTGTTTCTTTCTAACTAATCTAGAGATATGAAAAAACCGGCCAAGATCGAGTCAGACTCGCGCACCGATGGTTCTGGTGGGATGATTTCTGAAAAACTGCTATTTAGAGACATCGTTTTATTTTTCCTGTAATCTTTACATACACTTATATCACATAGAATAATTTCAGATTATTATCTATGCAAACTTCGGAGATAAGGGGGGGGGGGGGGGTATTTTTTTAATATTTTTCATCAAAGTCGGAAACTATGCTTCCTACAAAAAAAATATGTTTGAGAATGTGTTCTTTCATATGATACCCGACATGCCGTTCAGTCGGTTTTGCAAAAAGGATATATTTTTTTAAATTTATTTCTTGTTTGCAAAATAGTTGGGCAAACGGCATCTAAAACTATTCAAAATTTCAAGTTGATAGCATTAGTAGTTCTTGTGATATCCAGGTGTGACAGACAGACAGACTTAGTCTCACCATAAGGGTACCTTTTTACCATTTTGGTACGGAACCCTAAAAAGAGAGACTAAATGTTTGTCATGGACTACATTTAGCAAGACTTTTGTGTGGTCAAAATCTGTCTATGCGTGACCGGTCGCCATGTTTAATGCCAAATTTTCGGTACAAAACTCGGCATGTGCTGTCAAACGGTAGCTTGCTTTCTCTCTCGCACTCGCAGTAACAACCCTACGAAAGGCGCACATTTTAAGAGCTCGATTTTGTAGGTAGTCACGCTAATTTTGTACGTATGGCAAGTCCATAGGTTTATATGGACGTAGGTTTATATAAAATTATAATATTTGGAAGAGATGTTTCCCCCCTTTTTTTATGTTCTGACATTACAATCATATCGATTTTATAAAATGTAATCGACGACGACTAAGAAAAAGAAGAAAATGTAATCAAGTTTTAGTTGTTGAATACTTTAATAGGTAATAATGCTTTTTCTTTTGCTAGTAAAATTTGATTAATTTTGGAAATACATTGCAAGCTATAGTTTTGTATAATTTAGAAGCAATTTTTATTTTATTTTTTTCATTTTTGTTAATGTGAGTAGCATGGAGCCGTTTATTATGATAAGATGTATGTTGACTAAAAAAAGCGTGGCAGTTGAGAGTATGTCATGCTCACTTAAATGGCTTCATGACCATCAGCGATGGTGGCGCGTGTGTTGGATCATTCGATTCCCTACAAAATGGTTGAGCTGCATGGTGCTGATCCACGCGTCATGTTCGTGAACGGGCGCCGTCAGTTGAGACTGGTCATCTCTTAACTGCGAGGGCTTATTTGTAATCTTTTAATCTTATATTTTGAATTGTTTTTTAAATAAACATTTTTTTTTTTTACTTTGTTCTCACAATCTTCTATAAAGCAACAAGAATAATGTACCCAGGATTTTGTAATATCTTGCTTTAAAAGAGTGTCCTTGGAGTTTCTAGCCTATTCTTCTCCATAGAGATCTACGTTTTGGAAAGGGCAAATAGCTTCAACTTTCTGACTAACTGACCGACTCTTTGACAATTCAAAAGTGCCTATAATAGGTTTAATTGAAATAAATGTTTTGAGTTTGAGTCAATGAATAAAACGAACAAAATTCAATGCTACCAATCGCGTCACGCGTCAAGTTATACAACATGTCCGGGAATTAACGCACAACCTCTTATAGGGTCATTGTACTCATCATTATCATTTCAGCCGAAAGAAGTCCACTGCTTCCAGGCTTGGCAGGCGGGTTGGCAATCGCAGTATGGTGTTAAAATGCATAGAGAACGCTGCTGCCCATTCTCTAGTAAGTCCCTTAGTCGCCTTTTACGACACCCACGGGAAGAAATAGGGGAGTGCTATTCTTTACGTCCAGCACCACACAGACACTCATCATTATGAACAACTTTAACTATGGGACTTTTTTACGATTTCAGATTTGGTCCCATAGTACAATGACCCCTTAAGAGGTTGTGCGTTAATTCTGGGACATTGTGTATAATAAACGCACTGTATTTTAGATTTCCAAGACAGTTTTTTTTATTTTTTTATTATCAAAACCTAATAGGGATGGGTTTCTAAAAAGTACTTTCCAAAAGAAAACAAGTTTAATCGTTGTATTTTTATTTTACCAGAGAAATAGAACTCCGCATGCGCAACAGCGTGCGAGGCGGCCGCACAGTGTCCAGCGAGGTCATCTCCATGTCCGTGAAGGGGCCCGGCCTGCATCGCATGGTGCTGGTCGACCTGCCCGGAGTTATTTCTGTAAGTTTATACAGGGTTATTTTTAAAACGTCAATAACCTCTTAAGGGGTCATTGTACTCATCATTATGAACAACTTTTACTATGGGACCAAAACTGAAATCGCGATAAAAAAAACAGCTGTTCCCTACATTTATGTTCGAATAATTTGTTATAATGTAGGGAACAGCAGAATTTATTTTCGCGATTTCAGGTGTGGTCCCATAGTAAAAGTTGTTCTTAATGATGAGTACAATGACCCCTTAAGAGGTTATTGACGTTTTAAAAATAACCCTGTGTTATAAAGTATGGCAGAGTTTATCGTAGCTGACTAGACGTAAGTCTGCAAATAGAAAAAAAAACGTTGCGAAGAAACTGGTTGTGCAACCCAAAGTTCTCGGTTAGTTTCGCTTGTAAATCGTGATTTTGTAAGCATTCACTGTATCTCCATGAATGGGGAAGGCCGGTCAAAGCTATTTGTAGATGGCGTGACCATAGCTAGGTCCCACCGGCCTATACTAAATTTGACATTTCGTCCATTCAATGCTATCCATTTCGGGTTAATTCAATGGTTCATTCATGAGTTTGGTTTTACTTCCCTATTTCGTTATTTTCTGTGGTTTTAATAGTTTAAATCATTATGTCGTTCACTAAGTGGGACCACTGGGACGTCAGGTCTGCTAAGCGATAAGTGCCTATATTGTCTTCTCCATACGAAATTTACTTTTGGGAGAGGCAACTAGAATCAATTCTATTTTTTTTTTTTTTTAATCTTGACGTCCAAAAATGCCTTGTATGTGCCTATTTGAAGTAAATAATTTGACTTTATTTTCTTAAGTCATTACTAAATGATTAACGAATGATGAATTTCTTCATGTATTTTATATTCATTGCCGAAATGGAAGACCTCTTGTCAAACTGGCGCCAACTGGTGGCGTGATTTTTTATGAAAACCCTCATTAGTTCAACCAGTAGAATTGAAGATAGTGTTGATTTGAAAAACCATTTACCATACTCTCAAAAAAACATCAGAATACTAACCCAAATTAATATTATTATACTATTAATATAATGATACATCTCAATGTAATGTTATAAATTATCGTCATAAGTAGTTATTGTTTTTTTTTTGTAGTTACAGGAAGTCTCTAAAGATTGGCATAGACACCTTATCAATCCCTCTTCATAAACTGACCCCGCGAGAAAACAGAAGCATAAATTAAATTAATGTATTCTAAATGAACTTTTCCAGACACAAACGGTGGACATGGCATCAGACACGCGGGAGGCTATCAAACAGATGACGAAACAGTACATGGACAACCCCAACGCTATCATACTGTGTATACAGGTATGTGTAAAAATCAGGGACCATTTTGGTTACCCATTGAAAGGGTTTTCGATAGGGTTTTTCTAAAATGGTAACCAAAATGGTCCCTGGGTAGAATAGAGATAGAATTGGTCCTGCTACGAGTGCTGGGTGGATATCGAAATAAAATAATATTATGATTTTATCATGTTACCGAGTTTCAACTAGGTGTAGAACCCATTGAATGGGTTATCAAATAACCCTTTCACTGGGTTTCTAGTATAAAACCCTTTCAATGGGTTACATCATGATAAAGGTAACCCATAGAATGGGTTACCCCTTCGAAAGGCTTAACCCTTAACCGGGGTTGTATGGTCCCTGGTAAAAATACGAGCGAGCCTACAGTAGTCGCGTATGATGTGTAACATCTGACATCTCGCCTCGTTAATAAGCAACTGAGCAGCTACAGATATTAAACTCAAAATGTAAATAAGCCAAATACTGAAATAATTATTCCACTTACAATCTATACATGTCCCAGAATTAACGCACAAACTCTTAAGGGGTCATTGTACTCATAATTATGAGCAACTTTTACTAAGGGACCAAACCTAAAATCGCGAAAAAAATCATTTGTTCCCTACATTTTTACAAGATGTTCGAACATAAATGTAGGGAACAGCTGATTTTTCAAAAAATCCTACTGAATTAATATTTCAGAAATAATCGTTCGGTAGGATTTTTTGAACTTAGAGAGCTGTAACACTGATTCTAGTGTTTATAATTCTGTAAAGCTATTTTTGTTACGGCCGCAACATACAACCTGTTACTTATTGAAAAACGTAAGAAAATATAAATTTCGCGCCTCCCCCTTAACTACCTAGAATTTCCCACCTTTTATAATACTAATAATTTTCTCCTCCCGTTTCAGGACGGCTCAGTAGACGCAGAACGCAGCAACGTAACGGACTTAGTGTCGTCCTGCGACCCGTCGGGCAAGCGCACCATCTTCGTGCTCACCAAGGTGGACCTGGCGGAGGAAAACCTTGCCAATCCTAACCGGGTGAGTAGCAGAAGCAAGACACCGCATCACGCCGTATTCCCCGAAGGTTTAGGCAGAGGTTGAGAACGCATTGAAATTTCCAGTCATTTGATTGGTAGTTCTCTTCGTCAGTCGCCATTTTGAACTCTCAGTTCAGTCTAGTATTGAAACTAAGACTCAAACTATAAACATTTATTTAAAAAAACCGGCCAAGTGCGAGTCGGACTCGCGCACGAAGGGTTCCGTACCATTATCTATAAAAATGGAAAAAAATCACTTTTGTTGTATGGGAGCCCCACTTAATTTTTTTTTTTTTTTATGAAATATATAACTAAATATTCTGTGAATATTTCAAGCGTCTACGTGTTGCCGTTATCAATATAGAGCAAAAACGAGCAAAAAAAATCACGTTTGTTGTATGGAAGCCCCCTTAAATATTTATTTTATTCTGTTTTTTGTATTTTTTGTTATAGTGGCAACAGAAATACATCTTCTGTGAAAATTTCAACTGTCTAACTATCACGGTTCATGAGATACAGCCTGGTGACAGACGCACAGACAGACAGACAGCGGAGCCTTAGTAATAGGGTTTCCGTTTTACTCTTTGGGTACGGGACCCTAATTAAACTTATTACAGGCACTTTTGAATTGTCAAAGAGTCGGTCAGTTAGAAAGTTGAAGCTATTTGTCAATTCTAATACGTAGATCTCTATGGAGAAGAACAGGCAAGAATGCAAATGCACTGCAAAATTCAGTGCTACCAATCGCGTCACGCATTAAGTTATACTGAACGCACAGTAAGTATACACTCCGAAACGGTAGGACAAAAGCGTAATTTTGAATACATCGGGAATTAGAATATCGCCTCATGGCTTACGGGGTTAATCAGTATGAAGCTGGTATAATAAAAATATTCTATTTTCATTCACACACTGATTCACCCTTTATTGTAATGTAGTCATTATTCGACTGCGGCGAAGCCAAAAAAGGAGGGTTATGTGTTTGACCTGTGTGAATGTATGTCCGTCATAATAAAAGTGTCTGCTCATAGATATTCTAAATTAAATAAATGAATTAATTTTGAATATGGACGTGACTTATGGGGGGCAACTTAAAAAAAAAAAGTTTTGCTGACTGTGCCGTGTGACATATTAAATCAAAGGGCTTGTTTTAAGGATTTCACATATATTTTTTTTATAATTCTAAAAGAAATACTTTTGAAATGATTTAAGAAAATAGATGAAAAATTACCGTTCCTCCCCCCTTATCTCCAAAACTACTCAAACTAAAATATTGCAGAAAATAGTTCTTTATTTATAGATTACAGGAAAACCTATAAGAAGCCTGTGATCTTAAAATAACATGGTAAATCACTCAATATTGTGTGTACAAACATACATTTTCAGTTGGAATGTATGGGGTATCATGTTTTGCAACTACAATGTTAAGTTTGTAGTTGGGATAAATTTATCTTAACTACAGAACCCTTCATTGTGCGTGGTCCGACACGCACTTGGCTGTTTTTTTTTTACTTTTTACTCCATAATATATGATTAAATTCTACACTCTTATTCCAGATCCGTCGCATCCTGGAAGGCAAGCTGTTCCCGATGAAGGCGCTGGGCTACTACGCCGTGGTGACGGGACGCTCGCGCAAAGACGACTCCATACAGAGCATACGAGAGTATGAAGAACGGTTCTTCAGAGCTTCCAAGCTGTTCAAGTGAGTGGTACACTTTTCAAACTGGCTTAAACCGGACAAAGTGTAGAAAATGTAGCCTAAATAAAGTCAAAGTCAAAGCAAAGTCAAATTATTTATTTCAAATAGGCACATAAATGGCACTTTTGAACGTCAAAATTTACAAATAAAATAGAATTGATTCTAGTCGCCCCTTCCAAAAGGTATCTTATGGAGAAGAATGGGCAAGAAACTCCACCGTTACTCTTTTAAAATGTTTTACAATATTTTGTATAGGTACATCAATTATATAATTATATGTGAAGACGATGCACCTAGAATAAAATTACTATACCACAATAGGTAAAAAGAATTCATAATGAAGTAATGACAGATAAATTATGCTAACAAAAGTAGTTCTTTTTAGAATCAATTATGTATTACATAGGGAATATTGTAGCTTCATGTTAGTTTGCTGGCCGTGTCCACAGGGACGGGCTGGTGACGCCGTCGCAGGTGACGACGCGCAACCTGTCGCTGGCCGTGGCCGACTGCTTCTGGCGCATGGTGCGCGCCTCCGTGGAGCAGCAGGCCGACGCCTTCAAGGCCAAGCGGTTCAACCTGGAGACCGAGTGGAAGAACACCTTCCCCAGGTATGTAGCCTGGGTACAGCTGTCCTCATACAACTAAAATAATCAAGGAAAAAACCGGCCAAGTGCGTGTCGGACCACGCACAATGAAAGGTTCCGTAGTTGGGATGAATTTATCCTAAAAACAAACTTAACATTGTAGTTGAAAAACATGTTCTCCCATACATCGATATACGCCACGGTCAATTTTCCAACTGGAAATGTAAATTTGTAATTGATCTAACTACAAATTGTAGATTTTCAGACTTTTTGTAAGTTGAGGATTAATGTTAAGTACAATGTTTGACGAAAACACGATTCCATAAAATTTTCTTCATAGAAAAAAAATCCAAAGTTACCTCCAAACCGAGCAATAAACCGCTGGTATTAAAAAAATACTTCAAATTAGATAATGAAACTTTGCATATTAGCTAAACTAACTATAAAGCAGGTCTTATGTTATTATTAATTGTCATTATTTTCACCGTAAAAAGAAATAAACTAAAATATCGGTGCCTTGGAGTCTTCTCCCTGCCACCCTGTCTCGCTTGCTCGTGTGACCGCCAGCTACTTGTGCGGGCGAGATAAAGAGTGAGGTGGCGCTGAGGTAGTATAGTACAAACGTAATACCAAAATAATTTGTAAATCAAACATATTCTTACGGTAGTGTGTCTTTATTCCGATTGGAATACAAAATATCTAGGTTCCCAAATATCTATCTATTTTGAATGGGCACTGATTTAAACAAGACTTATTAGAAAGATAAGTTTTCTATAGAAATTTTAAATTCCTCATATCTCGTGTCTATAACATTGTCCTTTCAAAATATATATTTGGTAACATAGATATTCTGTAATCCAATCGAAATAAATACACACTACCTTAAGAATATGGTTGATTTACAAATTATTTTGGTATTACGTTTGTATGAACTACGCATGCTACGCCGGTCCCAGAAAAGATTAAGTTTTATATTTTAAGGAAAAGACGCGGACGCGTGTTTCAAACTTAGTAAATAAATAAAATATCGCTAAAGTATAAAATATTAAAGCTAAATCTATACTAAATCAACTTCTGTGTTCCTACAAATAAAGTGTATTTTAAAAAAACTACGTAAATCACACAAACAGTTTATCTAAGAACGAGAAAGTCAAGAAGCCGTAACCGGTTCTGTGAGCGTAGTTCGAGAGCTAGGTGGCATGAATTTACAGTTATCTCCAACAAAGACACAAATGTTTGGCGGGAGTATGAGTGGTGGATCCACCTCTAATTTGTCCAATTTTGAGGATGATGAAGGTCGAGTTAACAAAGACTCAAGAAAAAGAAGACCACACACTCTGGAATATGATTTCAAAAGAGACTTAGCCCAATTTCGTAGCGAAATAATGGGCTGTATAAAGGAAGCGATGAACGAACAAACTGAAAATATAATACAAATGCGGAACGAAATTAGGCAAGATATTCAAGATCTGAAATTAACAACTGATAACCTAACAGAAGAATATAAGAAACTGCATATATCCGTGGAAAATATTACAACCGAACATAAAACTACCCAAAGTAAAATTATAGCAATTGAGGATGAGCTACATCAACTTAAAAGTGAAAATAGAAAACCCGAATTAAATTTTGGAGCTCAGCACAAGTTTTTTGTCGAAATGCAAGGTAGACTTCAAAGAGGTCTGAATGAGCAAGACGTCCTCGATCTCTCCACAGGCAACAATTGCGACTCTGAAGTAGTTCACAAAATTCTAACACATGCCTATCAAGATTGTCCTAAACCCTTAATATCTACAAGATTGGGCAAGTATAATGCAGATAAACCCCGTCCTATAAAAATTGTATTTGATTCTTCTGTTACACCAAAATATTTACTGAAGAATCGCTCAAAGCTGCCTAAGACTATAAAAATATATTCGGACCAAACACCAGCTCAAAGGACTTATGTACAAAATCTCCAAACTGAGCTCAAAGAGCGCGAGCAAAAAGGGGAAACAAATCTAATAATTAAATATATCAAAGGAGTACCTACTATAACCAAAAACAACTACAATTAAAAAAACTAACGGGGGCTAACACCAATTGTTCCTATAATGTTAGCCCAGGAAATATTACATACCAAAGAACTCACAAGTATAAAGATTTGCCCTCAAAGTCATCATTCCTCAAAACCTATGCTAATGTGAGAAGTATCCGCACTCCAGGAAAGCTTGAAGAACTACAGTGCATCCTAAAAGCTATTCCTTCTACAGTACATGTCGTAATTCTAACTGAGACTTGGATAACATCAGAACAAGATGCAAAATTAAACGATCTACCTAACTACAAACATATTTACAATTATAGACATGATGGTAAGGGAGGGGGCGTATCTATCTACATTCATGAAGGCATTCCCTTTGAAGTAACGGAGGACACCTACAAGGATAGCAACCACTACCTATGGATATATCTTCCCAAATATGCGCTGCATATGGGAGGTATCTACAAACCAGGCCATTCGAACATTAAAGAGTTTCTCGAAAGATATACCTTACAACTGGAAGCTAGAAAGAGATCGATCGTGTTTGGTGATTTTAACTTAGACCTACTGAATCCTAACACATGTGTCACTCAATATCTATCAGAACTCGAAGAAAGTGGCTACGATATTTTAAATAAAATAGATAAGGAATACTCCACGAGGCAAACTCAAACAACAAACACCATCTTAGATCATGTTGCAACAGACCTACAAAAACAGTCCTTCCATTTTGTTATTATGGAGTCTGCTATGTCTGACCATAAACAGATTTATCTGGAGATGTTTAAATACAAGCCAAAAATTAAACAAAAGATCCAATATGAGGCAATAGACTATGAAAACTTATACAAAAGTATTAGCAAAGCTTCCTGCATCGGCATAGATGATGATTACAAATGTCTGGAAGCCTTCATTATGTCACACATTTTAAAAAACAAGAAGCAAAAATCAAAAATAATGAACTTACCAAAGGACGACTGGATTAACAAAGAAGCTATTAAGATGATCGATAACAGAAATACCTTGTGACAACAGTTAAAAAATGAAGAAGCAAATATTATCTTGAAAAGAAAGTTTTTAGCGGAACGAAATAAAGTATGTAAGAAAATAAATAATGATAAAAACAGTTACTACTACAACAAATTCCAAAAATGTAACAATAATCCGAAGAAGATGTGGAAAACTATTAACTCTATAGCTATGAATAAGACTAAAACGAATATTTTACCGCCAAAGCTAATAGTAAATTCACAAAGTGTAACAGAGGGCGATAGAATTTGTGATATACTGAATGTTTATTTCGCCACTATTGGCACAGAGCTGGCTAATGAGATACCATCGGGATATCATTTAAATTCAGGTAACACACTTATGTACAAAGACGGACACGAACACACAGAAACAGTTACACTCAGTTGCAGAAAGCTCACCATTAACACTTCATTACATAAAGCAACATTATCGCTAATGAATTCATTACTTTAATGAAGTTGCACAAACAAATTTTAGATAGCATTAGACATTTTTAATGCCACTTTAGTTAAAGAAGACTTTAAACAATATTGCCAGGAACAAATTACCATATTGAACGAAAAGAGTGAACATTTGCGTTCTGTTATTATCCGTACGTACAAGTACACCACGCTTTAGAATAAAATAAAGTAAATGTAGTTGATTTATGTGTATTCAGTGTACTCTGTGGTTTAATGTAGTTTAAATAATCTGGTTTAAGGGGAATGCGCTAAGGTAGCCCGCGAAATTCAAATTTACCAACGTTTTTTGCAATTTTTATACTTCTGATTCATATTCTAATGATTATAATTCTGTAAAGCCATATTGGTTATGGCCGCGAATCATAATTAGATCAACATACGTGTTACTGACCTGCAAATTGCAAAAAACGTAATAAAATTTGAATTTTGCGGGCTACTTTAGCGCATCCCCCTTACACTCAGTTGCAGAAAGCTCACCATTAACACTTCATTACATAAAGCAGCATTATCGCTAATGAATTCATTACTTTAATGAAGTTGCACAAACAAATTTTAGATGGCATTAGACATTTTTAATGTCACTTTAGTTAAAGAAGACTTTAAACAATATTGCCAGGAACAAATTACCATATTGAACGAAAAGAGTGAACATTTGCGTTCTGATATTATCCGTACGTACAAGTACACCACAATTTTAGCATAAAATATAGTAAATGTAGTTGATTTATGTGTATTCAGTGTACTCTGTGGTTTAGTCTAGTTTAAATAATCTGGTTTAAGGTGTATACGCTAAGGTAGCCCGCGAAATTCAAATTTACCAACGTTTTTTGCAAATTTTATACTTCTGATTCATATTCTAATGATTAATTCTGTAAAGCCATATTGGTTATGGTCGCGAATCATAATTAGATCAACATACAATGTGTTACTGACCTGCAAATTACAAAAAAGGTAATAAAATTTGAATTTCGTGGGCTACCTTAGCGCATCCCCCTTATTCTAATAATTTTAACATGTATGCAGTCTAGAGCTCCTGCCACACGTGGAAATCCATCAATTTCTACGTAGTTCCGTCCGGTCTGGCATTTTAATATAGAGGTGGCTTACTTTTGCTAGTTCACGGGATACTTTTTGTATAAACAAACTGACAAATAACCCGACCCAACCTGTTTCCGACAAACTGTTGATTTATTTATGTTTATTAAATCACCCAATACTTTCTGGAAAGATCCAGTGGCGAAAAATCTCAAAAATATTAAAAGCTGTGTAAGGTCATTAATGGATTTATTTCTTTGCGTCACTGGTTCTAAATCTTAATCAAGTAGGTTACAAATTTGAAGAAATGCCTCCTTGGAAATTCTATACCTTACACGAAACTCTTCTCCATCATGTTTTAAAAATAAATTCACTCGGTCTGGGATTCGACTGCGAGGTACCTAAATCTATTAAATAAGAATCAGATAATAACGAAAGACTGGTTAAAGACATCTTTCAATTACAGAAATGCATTCAAGTACCGTAGAAAACACTAATGTTGCTCTTTAATGGATGCTTTTCGGCCCATTAAAATGAAAAAATCTGAAATGTCAAACTTAAAGTTTACCACCTGCTAATGGGCGCTAATGAAGTTACGTGCAACGTAAAAGTGTTTAAAATGGCCGGTTTCATTAGGTTTGACATTTCATTAGTTAAATTTAATGGAGCATTAAAATAAAATAAAAAATGGTTTTGTGCAATGATTTAATGCTACATTAGTGTTTAATGTAGTCTTTAAAATTTAAAGATCGTTTCTGCAACTGAGTGTTAATCTAATAATTTTAACATGTGTGCAGTCTAGAGCTCCGGCCACACGTGGAAATCCATCAATTTCATAAAAACCTTCTGCAACTCTACGTAGTTCCGTCCGGTCTGGCATTTTAATATAGAGGTGGCTTAATTTTGCTAGCTCACGGGATACTTTTTGTATAAACAAACTGACAAACAACCCGACCCAACCTGTTTCCGACAAACTGTTGATTTATTTATGTTTATTAAATCACCCAATACCTACTTGCTGGAAAGATCCAGTGGCGAAAAATCTCAAACATATTAAAAGCTGTGTCAGGCCATTAATGGATTTATTTCTTTGCGTCACTGGTTCTAAATCTTAATCAAATAGGTTACAAATTTGAAGAACTGCCTCCTTGGAAATTCTATACTTTACACGAAACTCTTTTCCATCATGTTATAAAAATGAATTCACTCGGTCTGGGATTCGACGGCGAGGTAAATCTACTAAATAAGAATCAGATAATGACGAAAGACTGGTTAAAGACATCTTTCAATTACAGAAATGCATTCAAGTACCGTAGAAAACACTAATGTTGCTCTTAATGGATGCTTTTCGGCCCATTAAAATTAAAAAATCAAACTTAAAGTTCACCACCTGCTAATGGGCGCTAATGAAGTTACGTGCAACGTAAAAGTGTTTAAAATGGCCGGTTTCATTAGGTTTGACATTTCATTAGTTAAATTTAATGGAGCATTAAAATAAAATAAAAAATGGTTTTGTGCAATGATTTAATGCTACATTAGTGTTTAATGTAGTCTTTAAAATTTAAAGATCGTTTCTGCAACTGAGTGTTACTCAATTTAGATCTTGTACAATCGAGGAAGTTACTAAACTTATTGATAATTTGGATGCTGATACTAGCACAGGTGTGGACGCAATTAGCACAAAAGCATTAAAATGTATTAAGAATGTTATAATTTCACCCTTGGTTAGTTGCGTTAATAAATGTCTTGAGCATGGTACGTTTCCTGATAGCCTGAAGTTGGCAAAAGTCTCTCCTATCTTCAAGTCGGGTACGAAAACGGATCCGAGCAATTATAGGCCAATTTCCGTGCTTCCGGTGATATCTAAAATCATTGATAAAAATATATACAACCGCTTAATTGAATACTTGAATGAGAAAAGCTTCTTAATAGACCAACAATATGGTTTCAGATCAAAATCAAACACCTTGTCAGCAACCATTGACCTAGTAAAAAATATAAAAACAAATATAGATAATAAAAATATAATATGGGGAATACTCTTGTAGTTACAAGTTTTACAATTTGGTAACTACAAGAGTATTCCCCAAAAAATTACGTGCGGTGTTCCACAAGGATCTATTCTGGGACCACCATTATTCCTAATTTATGTAAACAACATCAATCAGATAGGGTTAACAGGATATCTAACACTCTACGCAGATGATACTAGTCTATTCTACTTCGGCCAATCCATACACGATATCATTAGTGATGCGCAAAACGATTTAAACGTAATAAATGAGTGGTTTCTACATAACTTACTTACCATTAATACTTCGAAAACATCTTACATGATATTTGCAGCCAAAAACAAAAAGACTCCACCCTACGCCCCTTTGATTATTGATAACCTAATTATCAAGCAGTCCAGTACAGAAAAGTATCTTGGTCTACTATTAGATGACAAACTGTCCTGGAAACCTCATATCGAGCACGTAAGATCCAAACTTGTGTCACTCTCTGGAGCGCTTCGTAGAATGGGTAACTGCTTACCACCTAAGATAAAACGCACTATCTACAATTCATTAGTAAAACCTAATCTAGAATACCTGATTGAGATTTGGGGATCAGCATCCAAAACTAACCTCAATTACATACAGAGACCCAAAACAAAATTATAAAACGGTTATATTGTTATGACTTCCTAATACCTACTAAACAGCTATATGAAAAAACTAAACTATTCAATCTCCGTCAACTATACAATTACAATACTTGCATACTAGTAAAAAAGTTTTTAGATAACACTACACAAACTAACATTAAACTCACAAAAAAGACATACATACATAACCTAAGAAATAGAAACTAAGTATTTCTGCGATCTCCTAGAACAGTAAAATATGGAAAAAAGAACTTTTTATATGAAGGGGTCCAATTATATAATAAATTGCCAAATGAAATCAAGGAGTCCAAAAGTATTAATATTTACAAAAGAAAACTAAAGGATTATATTATGCAAAAAGTAACTTCTACATAAATACCCTGACAACGCAATATAAAAAAACTTTTTTACAAAAAAAACAACCGACTTCCAACAAAAACACTAAAAAGTGAAAAATAACTTTAACTTCGGAAGCACATGACATAACATCACGCCTTGTTTCCTCGAAGGGTTGGGCAGGGGTATAAATAATATTTAAATGTGGGTGTACACAGGTACACCTCTTAGTTTTCACTTTTTAGTGTTTTTGTTGGAAGTCGGTTGTTTTTTTTTTTTTTAAGTTTTTTATTTTATTTTTCATACAAAATAATTCGGCAAAGTCACGATTATTAATGTAAAACACCTTTACGTGAAATATGACAACGTCGACAAAGTAGCTTTCCCTTCACTAGCTGCCGCCGAGAAGCCCCGATACCAACATACCTACATATTTTATTTTACTACACTACTGCGAAGTTTGGCAACCTCGCAAAAGTAAAGATTCGTCATACTGGTGACAATTTTTGACCTAATTTAATTATGATTAATGATATCTCCGAAACGATGCATTTTTGGACCACCTATTCTAGGAGTTTTAGTATTATTTTTACCTACAGAGTATAACCTAGAGTTATGGGATATCAAAAAAAACAGGTTGTATTTGGAAGAATTTAAGTGATGCAGTGGTTTTATTTTGTTTAGTAGGTATCGTTCCTAAGAATAGGGAGGCTTTTCATGGTGAATCTACAAGAATATTATTAATACGATTTTTTTTTTTTGGCAGAATAATTCGTATAAGCCTCTGACCTCTGAAGACAACCTCTTAAGTAGACCTCCGAGATGCCATTTGGTACAAAAAAACAAAAAACGAGGCCAAAAGATCTCGATCTGGTGCCTAAGGTACAATATCTCGGTAGACCAAACAAATACACAATTTGTTTATTCCTGTTGTACTTATTAGTTTCTTACGGCCGAACCCAATAACTTATTATCAGTTAAAGACAGATCGCTGTTGATGATAGACAGTATAATTATATCTATGCTCGGATGGCGACTCACAATCATTGATAAAGGCTATCTATCTAACGAAAACAATAAGTAGGTTTCTCTACTTCGCCCTCCCGTGCGTTCCATTACAACCAACATCACTTTAAAAAACAACATGTGTAATTAGGGTTATATTAAAACTTCTTTGTTTCTTACTTCTAAATAAGTTACTGGATTGAGATATAATTCTGTAGAGCCATATTTGTTATGGCCGCGAATCAAAATACAACCTGTTACTGACCTGCAAATTGCAAAAAACGTAATAAAATTTGAATTTCGCGGGCTACCTTCAATTTTTTTACCTATTACTTTAAATAAATAAAAAACATCTATGATCATTATTGCAAGTACTAAAGAGTTCATTTTAGCTTGGCTACTTTACGTTTATCCCTGCAATTCGGGGAATAGCCAAATCTGCCATCTGTAGTACTGTCCTGTCAAACAAATCGTTTATTGGGACGCATACTTTTGGCATTTTCATACAACGATATATCTGTTGTAGGCCATACGAGTACACCCTCCCATCAGTAGATAGCGTGGGCCGGTATGATTCCTAGATTATTGGGACGTTAAAACCATCGATAGATATATTGCGGCAATGTTATAAGCTCTAGTTTCCATTTAACTCGGTGCATAACCGTCAAACAAAAACTGTCTGTGATAAAACCCATTCGTTTTGTCATTCTACCTTTCTTTATCCATCCATATGCATAATAAAATAACCTTAATACGACATTATTATATCACAGCGTTCACAGCTTACATCTCCGACGGAGCTAAAACTACCGCACATAATGACATCCATAAAGATACTTCATAACACAAAATACCAGCATCATATCCCTTTAAATAATATTTTATCATACCACAAAAGACAGTTATTACTTCTCTTTTGTCTAACATCCACGCGAATTCGCGATGCGGGGGACCATCATTTCTCTGCACGATGCACAGTGGGCTGCTTGCCAAAAACGTAAGACAAAATTCGCGATGCCGATGTGCGTCAGAAAATTTTTCACGAAACTTGAATTTTGAATGGAATATGAATGACATGGGACGGAGAGTGACCCAGTTTTGTTATTGTTTTCCGCCGACGTGATTCGTTGTCCTGCTTGTTTTTTTTTTCTGGAATGAGAAATAATAAAATTCTTGGCAAAAAAAAAAAGTTCTTTTTGTTTTTTGTTTTCTGACTTTTAATTAGAATCTATTGACATTAACAGATAGCATGCCGAAATATCAATTTCGTACCATGTTTAAAAAAAATGGCATTATTTTACATCCATACTTAATAAATTTTAATATAAACTTGAAAGTAACTTCTGTCTGTCCGTCTGTTACCTTTTCACATATCAACGGCAGAAGGGATTTCAATGAAATTTGGCACGCAGTTGAATGATGACTTGGGTTAGGAACTTAGGACATATGTTTTTTTACCCAGGTAGTATATGGTACTCGTAGGATAATTTTCAACCTCCAAGCCATTGAAATCGGGAGCAAAAGCTAGGTTTACTATAAGAAATAAATACCTATTCGATTCTAATTTTCCTAAAGTTCCTAACTTTATAAACATCCTCTGGATTAATCCCATCCAATCACCCATATTGCCTAACCATGTTGTTACTAAGAGTATTAGGAACTCTAGTAAATATTAACCTGGAAGCAATCGTGTACAAGCCACTAGAACGGCATTAGCAGGATGAGACAGGCCTGTCCGGACTGGTCCTTAGGGATGTGTGTTGAAACCTTTGTATACAGGGTGTTTAACACTCAGTTGCAGAAAGCTCACCATTAACACTTCATTACATAAAGCAACATTATCGCTAATGAATTCATTACTTTAATGAAGTTGCACAAACAAATTTTAGATAGCATTAGACATTTTTAATGCCACTTTAGTTAAAGAAGACTTTAAACAATATTGCCAGGAACAAATTACCATATTGAACGAAAAGAGTGAACATTTGCGTTCTGTTATTATCCGTACGTACAAGTACACCACAATTTTAGAATAAAATAAAGTAAATGTAGTTGATTTATGTGTATTCAGTGTACTCTGTGGTTTAATGTAGTTTAAATAATCTGGTTTAAGGGGGATGCGCTAAGGTAGCCCGCGAAATTCAAATTTACCAACGTTTTTTGCAATTTTTATACTTCTGATTTATATTCTAATGATTATAATTCTGTAAAGCCATATTGGTTATGGCCGCGAATCATAATTAGATCAACATACGTGTTACTGACCTGCAAATTGCAAAAAACGTAATAAAATTTGAATTTTGCGGGCTACTTTAGCGCATCCCCCTTACACTCAGTTGCAGAAAGCTCACCATTAACACTTCATTACATAAAGCAACATTATCGCTAATGAATTCATTACTTTAATGAAGTTGCACAAACAAATTTTAGATAGCATTAGACATTTTTAATGCCACTTTAGTTAAAGAAGACTTTAAACAATATTGCCAGGAACAAATTACCATATTGAACGAAAAGAGTGAACATTTGCGTTCTGTTATTATCCGTACGTACAAGTACACCACAATTTTAGAATAAAATAAAGTAAATGTAGTTGATTTATGTGTATTCAGTGTACTCTGTGGTTTAATGTAGTTTAAATAATCTGGTTTAAAGGGGGATGCGCTAAGGTAGCCCGCGAAATTCAAATTTACCAACGTTTTTTGCAATTTTTATACTTCTGATTCATATTCTAATGATTATAATTCTGTAAAGCCATATTGGTTATGACCGCGAATCATAATTAGATCAACATACGTGTTACTGACCTGCAAATTGCAAAAAACGTAATAAAATTTGAATTTTGCGGGCTACTTTAGCGCATCCCCCTTAATCTAATAATTTTAACATGTGTGCAGTCTAGAGCTCCGGCCACACGTGGAAATCCATCAATTTCATAAAAACCTTCTGCAACTCTACGTAGTTCCGTCCGGTCTGGCATTTTAATATAGAGGTGGCTTAATTTTGCTAGCTCACGGGATACTTTTTGTATAAACAAACTGACAAACAACCCGACCCAACCTGTTTCCGACAAACTGTTGATTTATTTATGTTTATTAAATCACCCAATACCTACTTGCTGGAAAGATCCAGTGGCGAAAAATCTCAAACATATTAAAAGCTGTGTCAGGCCATTAATGGATTTATTTCTTTGCGTCACTGGTTCTAAATCTTAATCAAATAGGTT
Organism: Tiliacea aurago; assembly: GCA_948098905.1. Taxonomy (NCBI): domain Eukaryota; kingdom Metazoa; phylum Arthropoda; class Insecta; order Lepidoptera; family Noctuidae; genus Tiliacea; species Tiliacea aurago. The sequence goes on from OX402602.1 coordinate 18,265,488, forward strand.
ACAAATTTGAAGAACTGCCTCCTTGGAAATTCTATACTTTACACGAAACTCTTTTCCATCATGTTTTAAAAATGAATTCACTCGGTCTGGGATTCGACGGCGAGGTAAATCTACTAAATAAGAATCAGATAATGACGAAAGACTGGTTAAAGACATCTTTCAATTACAGAAATGCATTCAAGTACCGTAGAAAACACTAATGTTGCTCTTAATGGATGCTTTTCGGCCCATTAAAATTAAAAAATCTGAAATGTCAAACTTAAAGTTCACCACCTGCTAATGGGCGCTAATGAAGTTACGTGCAACGTAAAAGTGTTTAAAATGGCCGGTTTCATTAGGTTTGACATTTCATTAGTTAAATTTAATGGAGCATTAAAATAAAATAAAAAATGGTTTTGTGCAATGATTTAATGCTACATTAGTGTTTAATGTAGTCTTTAAAATTTAAAGATCGTTTCTGCAACTGAGTGTTAATCTAATAATTTTAACATGTGTGCAGTCTAGAGCTCCGGCCACACGTGGAAATCCATCAATTTCATAAAAACCTTCTGCAACTCTACGTAGTTCCGTCCGGTCTGGCATTTTAATATAGAGGTGGCTTAATTTTGCTAGCTCACGGGATACTTTTTGTATAAACAAACTGACAAACAACCCGACCCAACCTGTTTCCGACAAACTGTTGATTTATTTATGTTTATTAAATCACCCAATACCTACTTGCTGGAAAGATCCAGTGGCGAAAAATCTCAAACATATTAAAAGCTGTGTCAGGCCATTAATGGATTTATTTCTTTGCGTCACTGGTTCTAAATCTTAATCAAATAGGTTACAAATTTGAAGAACTGCCTCTTTGGAAATTCTATACTTTACACGAAACTCTTTTCCATCATGTTTTAAAAATGAATTCACTCGGTCTGGGATTCGACGGCGAGGTAAATCTACTAAATAAGAATCAGATAATGACGAAAGACTGGTTAAAGACATCTTTCAATTACAGAAATGCATTCAAGTACCGTAGAAAACACTAATGTTGCTCTTAATGGATGCTTTTCGGCCCATTAAAATTAAAAAATCTGAAATGTCAAACTTAAAGTTCACCACCTGCTAATGGGCGCTAATGAAGTTACGTGCAACGTAAAAGTGTTTAAAATGGCCGGTTTCATTAGGTTTGACATTTCATTAGTTAAATTTAATGGAGCATTAAAATAAAATAAAAAATGGTTTTGTGCAATGATTTAATGCTACATTAGTGTTTAATGTAGTCTTTAAAATTTAAAGATCGTTTCTGCAACTGACACTCAGTTGCAGAAAGCTCACCATTAACCCTTCATTACATAAAGCAGCATTATCGCTAATGAATTCATTACTTTAATGAAGTTGCACAAACAAATTTTAGATGGCATTAGACATTTTTAATGTCACTTTAGTTAAAGAAGACTTTAAACAATATTGCCAGGAACAAATTACCATATTGAACGAAAAGAGTGAACATTTGCGTTCTGATATTATCCGTACGTACAAGTACACCACAATTTTAGCATAAAATATAGTAAATGTAGTTGATTTATGTGTATTCAGTGTACTCTGTGGTTTAGTCTAGTTTAAATAATCTGGTTTAAGGTGTATACGCTAAGGTAGCCCGCGAAATTCAAATTTACTAACGTTTTTTGCAAATTTTATACTTCTGATTCATATTCTAATGATTATAATTCTGTAAAGCCATATTGGTTATGGTCGCGAATCATAATTAGATCAACATACAATGTGTTACTGACCTGCAAATTACAAAAAAGGTAATAAGATTTGAATTTCGTGGGCTACCTTAGCGCATCCCCCTTATTATGTTATATTAATTTTAACATGTATGCAGTCTAGAGATCCTGCCACACGTGGATATCCATCAATTTCTACGTAGTTCCGTCCGGTCTGGCATTTTAATATAGAGGTGGCTTAATTTTGCTAGTTCACGGGATACTTTTTGGATAAACAAACTGACAAATAACCCGACCCAACCTGTTTCCGACAAACTGTTGATTTATTTATGTTTATTAAATCACCCAATACTTTCTGGAAAGATCCAGTGGCGAAAAATCTCAAAAATATTAAAAGCTGTGTAAGGTCATTAATGGATTTATTTCTTTGCGTCACTGGTTCTAAATCTTAATCAAGTAGGTTACAAATTTGAAGAAATGCCTCCTTGGAAATTCTATACCTTACACGAAACTCTTCTCCATCATGTTTTAAAAATAAATTCACTCGGTCTGGGATTCGACGGCGAGGTACCTAAATCTATTAAATAAGAATCAGATAATGACGAAAGACTGGTTAAAGACATCTTTCAATTACAGAAATGCATTCAAGTACTGTACAAAACACTAATGTTGCTCTTTAATGGATGCTTTTCGGCCCATTAAAATTAAAAAATCTGAAATGTCAAACTTAAAGTTCACCACCTGCTAATGGGCGCTAATGAAGTTACGTGCAACGTAAAAGTGTTTAAAATGGCCGGTTTCATTAGGTTTGACATTTCATTAGTTAAATTTAATGGAGCATTAAAATAAAATAAAAAATGGTTTTGTGCAATGATTTAATGCTACATTAGTGTTTAATGTAGTCTTTAAAATTTAAAGATCGTTTCTGCAACTGAGTGTGAGTGTGAGTGTTTGAAAGACTGCCGTGGTTGGACAAGGATTGGACTTTGATTGGTCACTTCTGAACAAAAAACATTAAAAAGTTGTTGTTATATGGTGTTGTTGTTATTTTGTAGTTGTTGTTTTTTGTTGTTAAGATTTTGAGAAAAAGAAAGAAAAATTATTCTGCACAAAAAAGACGCACATTACAAAAAAAAAACTTTTTTACAAAAAAAACAACCGACTTCCAACAAAAACACTAAAAAGTGAAAAATAACTTTAACTTCGGAAGCACATAACATAACATCACGCCTTGTTTCCTCGAAGGGTTGGGCAGAGGTGTACCTGTGTACACCCACATTTAAATATTATATTTAATTTAATTTCGGAAGTCGGTGTCTTTGGTTTTGTATTTTTGTTTAGGGCACTTTTTAGTGGTACCTACCCCACACCAATTCGTATACAACTACTTGCTATGAAAACAACAGTGACAGGAAGTTTTATAACACCATCAATATACACCGAGTGGATTAAATACGTATTATTGAAGAGTTAGCTGTAAATCTGTAATGTAATGAGACCGCGCAAGCTTATTCTACCAAATAAAAGAATTATAAAAATCAGTTCTTAAACAAATAAGTTATGCCTGAACATATTATATAATACTAGCTTTTGCCCGCGGCTTCTTAACTCTAGGAATAAGATTTTTCATGCAAACTAAACCCCCCGTTTTCCCCCCCTTAAACGCCAAATTTCCAAAAACCCCTTCTTAGCGGATGCCTACGTGCCAAATTTCAGCCCAATCTGTTCAGTGGTTTGAGCTGTGTTGATAGACCAATCAGTCACGGTTTCCTTTTATATGTATATATATATATATATATATTGAGAACCTCTTCCTTTTTTGAAGTCGGTTTTAAATCATTTATAGCTAGAGTGCATCTCATGACAATTCCAATAAGACCAAACACGGGTAGGATACATTGTTTTATTACGGAGTTCCAGTGCCTACCTTCCGGCTTCATTATCAGATCAGTTTGATGGTACTATTTTGATCAGAACTTTTTGTTTAAATTTGCTTCGCTTAACTATCTTAATCCAGATATCTCATCGCCACCCGTGAAATACTAATCATTGAGAAGTTCCGGTGGCCATCTGTGGCCTTCTTCATCAGTTCCACTTCACCAAATTATACTTTCTGAATGCAAATGATTGACTTGTTAATGAAAATATAAAAATCGCTATATGTATGCCTATAATATTTGAGGAGTTCCCTCAATTACTCATGGATCCCAACATCAGAAATGGATTTTAATAAAAATGGGACCAATCTGGAAGTATATCCTTTCAAATAAAGAAAGAATTTAGTTAATAGACGGAGTTCTGAGGTAACAAACATTAAAAAAAAAAAAATACAGGCGACTTGAGAACCTCCTCCTTTTTGAAAAGTCGGTTAAAAATACTTACTTAGAAACTACACTTCAATAATACAAAATAAACACATAAAAAAAAAAAAACCACACCACACACGTAATGATCAAAATTATAAATAATCAGCGGTCTCCGAGACTATACTTGTCGCACACAAGCAAAAAAACTCGTGCGCGCACTATACTAGCACACACAAACACATTCACAAAGTGTTTGTTGTTTGTTTCTCGCAAAGTGAAATAATCAGTACAAGATGAGGGTACCTTGGTGTCAAATTGGCCAGCTGTATTACATATTTTTTTATGTAACTACCTACACTTTTGTTTTGTTTGCCGTTGATCTCGTACGTTGTTGTTAAAGTTTTAGTTATTCTACATCTGCATGCTTCGTCATTAGACGACGAATATTTATGTTAAAAGTTAAATCTCATATAAGTGAACTGTGTTCTTATGAGAAATAAAGATTCTTTAAACCTAAAAGGAAGAGCGTATTTCATGTTTTCAGCTTTATCTCGTTGTAGGTAAAGACCAGTAGTAGGGGTACTGAAAAGTAAGTCTTATAAGGAAACTAGCTTATGTTAACACAACTCTTTGACTGTTGTAAACGGAAAGATACATATCCGCGGATTTTTATAATTAAAAATGGGTCTTAATAAAAATAATACAATCTTTAAAAAATTCTAGATGATTATGTAGATTTCTTATATCAAATATAAGATAAAAAAAGAAAATAAAAGATTAAATATAAGATTTGTAAAGCGATTTCTGTTCAAACATCCACCCTGTTACAAAACATTTTGTATTTCAACTATATCGTAGTTTATTAGGATCCGCAACTTTAACTTAAGGCGACGATAACCGACTTTTAATGATTTTATACTAAAGATTACGTCTAAACGAGTAGTGTTAATGATTTAAAAAAAATATATGTTAAATTAGAGCATTTTCTCAATAACTTAATTTATGTGAATATTTTAGATTATGTTTTTAATACATAGTGAAATTAATTTGTAAAGTTATGTCTAACGCGGATAAAAAACTGAGAATGGCGCAAAATCTACCACGCGTATTTTTCCGAAACCTTCACCAATTTAAAGGTAATTTAATTATTGGTATTTTAGTATACGCGTTTTATTAAAATACCTTTTGTTTTGTGTATAATAAATTAATAATGCGTCAAATCGGGGACAGCGCTCCTTGATGGGCGAGTCCTATTACTGGCTGAACGTACGACGCGTTGCGTGAGCTCAGTACAGAACACGCAAGCTAACCACTCAAGGTCACTGGCACATATCTGCGTCTTAAATCCTTCTTATCCTTCCAGACAGCGCGAACTAGACCGCGACGAGCTATTCGAGCGAGCTCGCGCCGAGCTGCTGGACCAGTCGGCCGAGCTGTCGGCCGTGGCCGCGGCCGCCTGGGAGCTGCGTCTGCAGCAGGCGCTGTGGGCCGCGGCCGCCGACAGAGTGTTCGGGAACATATACCTGCCGGCTGCGGCCAATGCTCAGGCTGACGTCGGTGAGTTAGCTCGGCCAGTTTGCCCATGACACCTTGATGCTTTTTTTTTTTTTAACGTTGCCCCACACTAGGAATTTCTCCTGTATCGTGGGTGCGTTTGCAAACATTTAAACTCACATACACAAACAGCCAGACCCGGAACAACTACTTGTAGGTCATACAAATATTTGTTCCGTGCGGGAATCGCACCCGCGACACGCAGCGCAGCAGTCAATTGCTTAACCACTGCGCCAACCGTGTCGTCAATTTGCTTAAGCAATCTATATATCATCAATCAACTCAACCTATCGCAGCCCATTGCCGGACATAGGCCTTTCGCAGGCTGCGCCACGACACCTCTGTTTTCCGCCGTCCGCATCCAGTCGACACCTGGGCCTAGAGGCGTCAGAAACCGGCCATATATTTACTCAACAATATTTTCATTAAGGCCTACTATTGTTCGTAATAGGTTGGGGAAAAAGTTTCTTCGCATTTTTTTTTTGAAAATTCAAAACATTTTTTAATATAGTTTATTTACATTTAACTAAAGTATGTAGGTACCATTTTGTTCGATAACTTTTTGCCATCTTGTAGGTAGGGACATGATCCCATTGCTATAGAAATTTTGGGACTTCTGATCAAAATACCGCGACAAGTGGTTTTGGCAGTCCTCTCGTGATGTTAACCTGACACTGCCTAAAGAATTCTGAAGAGACCGAAACAGGTGGACTATACAGCAAATGCATTAACATCTCCCAGCCAAACTCTCTTAATTTTTGCTGAGTGGCTCAAAATCAAAATCAAAAATATTTTTATTTCACATAAGCCTACATGGGCACTTATGAAACGTCAGAAGCTAGGTGCACGGTTCCAATTGGTCGTTTCCTATGGAGAAGAGCCGGCAAGAAACTCCACGGTTACTCTTAAAAAATATATATATATCATGATGAAAAACCACACCCCTTCTGTTCATTAATTCCGGCTGCTTCCTCTCAACTTCTTGCTTTAATCTCATCAGTTGTTCGCAGTAGAGTTCAGAATCGATGGTCCTGCCTGGTGGTAACAGCTCATAATGAATAATGCCCTTCCAATCCCACCACACACACAGCATCACCTTGTTGCGAGTTAACCCGGGTTTCGCCACAGTCTGTGAAGCCTGACCGGCCTTTGACCACGACCTTTTTCGCATGTTCTTGTCGTACGTGATCCACTTTTCATCACCAGTTATCAACTTCTTCAAAAATGGTTCGGTTTCATTACGTCGTAATAAAGAATCACAAATGAGTACACGGTTCATTAGGTTTCTTTCAGTGAGCTCGTGAGGTACCCAAATATCGAGCTTTTTTGTGTACCCAGTTTTTTTCAAATGTGTCTAAACTGTTTTGTGGTCAATTCCCAGTTCTTCAGCTACGTCGCTACGTCGATCTTGCTCCACTTTTTCAAAAATGGCATCCATTTTATCCGTAATAGGGCGACCAGAGCGACGTGCATCTTTGACATCAAAATTTCCGGATTGAAAACGCTTAAACCAAATTTGTGCTACTCTCACAGACACTGCACTAGGTCCATAAACATAGAGTGTATTTAGACATTAAATCGTAATATATATCTTAAGGACGCTATCACATTTTGAACTCGCTCGAGTTTAGGTATCTGAATCGCAACACAACAGCATTACGCGCACGCAGACATTGAAAACGCTGACCGGTCGATTTTATACGTAACTTAACTAATCTTGGTACTTGAAGGTATATTTTTTTTTATTTTACTGGTATTGATTGGGTAAAGTTAGTTGTAAGTTTGCAATCGAATTTTAGTAACTGTGACTAAGTACTATCTGCGTGATAATTATGTTTTTAGTATTTTTTAAATTCATCAGCCATTACGTAGCGTAGCTAGGTACCCAAAAATTTCAAGCGCTGGCCATATGGATTAAATACCATATTTTTACATAAACTAACAACCTAAACATTTTACTATTACAAGGAACACCTACGATTATCCCCCAGGCTACTATTAGTTAGAAAAGATGCATTTTGCTCATTACCATCTACGGAGACATTGCTCTGAAAGCTGTTAAATAAAAAAACCTTCTATATTTTCTAATACAAGACATAACAAAACTCCAGAGTAGATTTGTGATTTCTGAATGAAAATACAAAGTCTCATTACTTTGGTTTACTGCTACGTGTACGGATTTTTTGTCCTTTATTCAAATTTCCGAATTCGTGGCATCATAACGGCATAACAGCATCATAACAAATGTAAATATTTTAGCAATGCACACCACAATCAAAAACCATACTTGGTGTCGAAAGTTATAACCATCTACTATTCTGGATTTATGAATTGACAACTAAGGATAGATAGATAGATCATAGATCTAAGATTTATCACCAAAATTTACATCCGCCATCATCAATCAAAAATTGGATGGTATATTCGTAAACACCACCTTCAACACCTCCACAATTGATAACAATGTCGAATTTTTATTTAAAAAAATACAGCCGCCATCTTGGATTAAAAAAATTATGACTTATACGTAATCACCACCCCCAAAAACCCCAAAATTGACTATGTATCGAATATCTAAAAAAAAAAATTTCCGCCATTTCAATTTGATTAAAGAAAAAAACTTTTTGTAAAAAAAATAACCGATTTCCAAAAAAACACTACAAAGTGAAAAATAACTTTAATTTCGGAAGTCGGTGTCTTTGGATCTGTATTTTAGTTTTTTGCCACCGACTTCCGAAATTAAAGTTATTTTTCACTTTGTAGTGTTTTTTTGGACGTCAGTTACTTTTTTTTACAAAAAGTTTTTTATTTTTCACTTTTTAGTGGGTCAGTTTTTAATTTATCTAAGTTACAATAGCCTAAAGTCAACTGCTCATCACCTTTTACAAAATATTGCTTTTCTCGATGCTGGGACGTTAGATGTTGAGGAGTTTTCCTGGTATGAACCAGGAGAACTGCCACTCACCATATGCATTTTGACGAGCATAAATTGCTTAGCAACCATATTAAAGTACCTAATCGAATCGCAACCCGTTAAATACTTATTATTATGTTGTTCCGGTGGCCATCTGTGGTCTCCATCATCAGTTCCACTTCACCAAATGGTGATTTTCGGGAGCAAATGCACGAGTTACTATAAAAAATACACAAATCGCTATAGGTTTGCCTATAAAATTCGAGAGTTTCCTTCGATTTCCATGAGATCCCTTCATCAGATTCTGATTTGGTGGCAATGGGACCATCTCAGGAGCATCACAACTCAGCATTACAACTCCCTAAGTTCAAAAAATTTTTTGAAGAGGTTGTATTGCCGATTCGAATGATTATAATTCTGTAAAGCCATATTGGTTATGGCCGCGAATCATAATTAGATCAACATAAAACCTGTTACTGACCTGAAAATTGCCATAAACGTTGGAAAATTTGAATTTCGCGGGCAAAGGTCCGCGAAATTCAAATTTTGTCTACAAAGTTGGGAAAAGGCTAGGCATATGATGATGACTTATCCTACTCCTCATCCAATCCTCCTAGACAAGCTGCTCCCCGTGCCCCGCCAGGTGAAGTACAACGCTCCCGACGGCAGCTTGCCGCACACTTCCACCACCACGATATGGGTCGATCCCTACTGTTACGATTCTAGTGAGATTTACTATTGTGTTCGTAGGTTGGGTAGTTTCATTATTTATAGAGATAAGCATTGTAGGTAGTAATATTTTTACGGTACCTACTGCTAAATTGAGAAAATTCAATCAAATATTCATAGTCAGTATTAATTTTATAACTTGAACTAGTTTTAGCAAGTTGAGCTGCACGATTACACATTCTTGCACTGATTGGACAGGTCCACTCAAATTTGTGTGGTTCTTTCCTCAAAAGACCATTTCAGACACGGATCTACATGGTCCTCACATGATCTGACCAAAATTATGTCTGGACTTTAAAAGAGACTTTGACCCCTGAGTTTGTTTCGCCATTTCTTCTCAGGGGTAGTTGATTGGAAATGTCGACTACATGTAGCTTATTTTTAATGACGTGTAAAAGTGATTCAGATATCCTATTTACAGAATAAACGATTTCATTTTATTTTAATAAAAAAACTATTATTAGATACATATTTACGTCATTCATGTAATATTTTACTAGCGTCATAATTTTTACAACAGATTTTTTATCCAGTAGATCTTGTATATACTTACAGTCAAAGAATTCACATGTTAAGCACCATTTTTCCGACTACGTGTTTGTTTCCAGCATTTTGAATGAAAATGACAGATGACAGTTCGAAAAGTTGACATGCACCCAAAAAATTTGCTTAACAAATTCGCTCCAAGACCGTATCAAGTTTAACCTCCATGTAATTTAGTTGGTTTCAATTAAACATGACTAATGATTAAATTATTGATAATTGATAAATTTTAATCTTAGTTAATTCACATGAACGCATCACTCAATCTTCGTTAATTAATCATGACTAAACCCCGCTTGAACCACCCTAAATACATTTAACGCTAAACGATATTAAAACATCATTCCGTTTCAGTCTATCGCTTGAAGATAGCAGAGACAGATTGATGTTTTACATAAATGTTAAGCGCTAAATGTATTTAGTAATTGGTGGTGTGAGCGGACTTTCAACTCAGCCTATAACAGTCCACTGCTGAACATAGGCCTGTCCCAGGCTGCGCTACAACCCTGACCTCCGCCTTCCGCACCCAGTCTGCCTGCGCCACCTTCTTAAGATTGTCGGTCCATCGTCGCTGGTGGGCTCCCACACTACGCTTGCCGATACGCGGTCTCCACTCCAGGCAAAGCGGACTTTAGTCATGATTAATTAATTAAGATTAAAACTTATCAATCACGGTGCTCATCAATTATTTAATCATTGGTCATGCTTAATTGAAAACAACTAAATTCCTCATCTACTAAAGATATTTTTTTCTAACCAACTGTCCTCTTTAACAGATAAATTCAATACCTCCGTCGACATAAAACTCCGCGAATGGGCAGAAGCGGAGCTCCCCAACACCTCAATAAGGGCTGGACGTGAAGCTCTCCGCGAGGAGTTTACCGAGCTCATGAACAGGGCGCAGGACTCCGACCCGGTGTACGAGCCAGTCAAAAAGGAGGCCGTAGAGGAAGCCTTGAGGAGGCATCAGTGGGAGGATCGAGCGCAGGACGTAAGTACTGAGGGTCGAAACAGGTCCAGAGGTCTCATGCATAGGACCAGCGTTCTAAGGTAGTATGGCAGTCTTCATTATAGAAGGTGTCATGAAGTTTTGAAATTAAAAAACTTAACATTGTAGTTAAAAAACATGTTCTCCCATATATCAATATACGTCACGGTCAATTCTTCAACTGCAAATTTCGTTTTATGTACAGTCAGCGTCACGATGTGGTTACCCCCCTTGAAAGCGTAGGTGCTTTCAGGGGGGTATGCACATCGTGACGCTGACTGACTGGTTCCGGCAAGGAAAATCTACCAATGACGCGGTAAACTCGGTCATAACGACCTTGAATAAGAAAAAAAGTGCCTGACTGTGTTTCTGGATTTGGCAAAAGCCTTCGACAGTTTCTGTCCCACACTTATTGCACAAAATGGCAAATATAGGAGTACGAGGTCTTGCCCTAAAATTATTCCAGAACTATCTATCAAACTGGAAGCGGCATGTTAGAATTGATGGTATGGTGAGAAACGAAGAGCCTTTGGAGTACCTCAGGGCAGTATACTCAGACCAACTCTCGACATCAACGACCTGTGTCAGCTTCACCTTAGTAATGGCCAAATTTTGACATTTGCTGATGAAACTGCCCTCTTCTTTAGTGGTGATAGCTGGGATGAGGCCTTTGGTGTGGCTCAGGAGGGGCTTAACGGGGTTGTTGCTTGGTTACGTAATAATGTTCTGACTCTCAATGTCACATAAACCAAATACGTGGTCTGGATAGGTGACAAAAAACATGGCAGTAGTACCTATAACGAAATTAAAAGGACAACTATCACACCTAAGTAGGCTTTACAAGTTGATCAGTAAAAGTGCTGATTCACAACCTCTAGAATAAATAATAATAAGGTGTGTGTGCAGGTGCTCCGCGTGCTGCAGCTGAACGCGCTGCAGGACCGCTGCGTGTCGTCGCGCCAGGACTGGGACGCCGCCGTGTCGCTCATGGACTCCGCGCTCAAGCAGCGCCTCGACCTCACGCAGCAGGAGCTGAAGGAGCTCACAGGTATCTCACACAAACATATAATCAACTCAGTCCATTGTTGGACATAGGACTTTCCCAAATTGCGCCGCAACAATCCACCACCCACCAACCATCAACCATCCCACCAACCACCACCAACCATCTATCTGGGGACTGTCCCAAACTTTTCCGCTTGAGTAATTGACTGCTTCATTTCTGATCAAGAACGCTATAGAACAATATCGTGAGGTAACCCACATGTTCTTCTCACAAAATTAATGACATTTTTGTATGGCATTTAAAGAGAAAACTGTTTGTGAATTTGAATACCATGTAGGTTTAAAACTGTCTGGCAGTTTTGAGTATTTTTTATGTGGCCTACGCAAATGTCCTGCATATCTGGTATCTTCGTGTGACAGGTCTTTAAACTCCCTAAAATAGGGTTGAGCTACACGATGACTGATAATTTCTTCAAAAGGCCCTTCCAGGAATGGCCCTGTGTTATTAGACTCACATAATATCTTAAGAATATAAAATGTTTGAACTTTAAAAGATGACCTCTGAGTTTGTTTCGGCTTTTCCTCTTACTCCTCTTAGGGATGACTCAGCTAAAAAATACCGAAATCATCTAGTTCCAATATATTAACGCGTAAGTGTTTTAATAAAATATCGATTTTCGGAAATAAATTCAAAATTATTTATAAACATCACTTTTGTACGTATTTTTCTGTTCCTTTCTTCTTGTCTGTATATGTATATAAGCTTTTCCCGGCCCGGCTACGCACGAGTAGCGCTAAGTATCTACCCTACCTACCCAACCTACCTACCCTACCTACCTATCTACCCTACCTACCTGCCTACCCTACCTACCTATCTACCCTGCCTACCTACCCTACCTACCTAACATACCTACCTACCCTACCTACCTACCCTACCGAGGTAGGTAGGGTAGGTAGGTAGGGTAGGCAGGTAGGGTACCCTACCTACCTACCTTACTTACCTACCCTACTTACATAAAAAAAAAAAAAACTTCACATAAACCATCTAATAAATAGTCGGAACAAAGCCTAAACATTTGGTTTGGATAGGTGAGCCCGTTCTTGAGTTATGAAATTACAACGAAAAGTGGCATTGATTTTTATAGATATAGATGTGTGTACCCACGGCTACACATCAAGCTATACATATCCAGTTTAGGCGGATCTCGCATTGTATAGGATTTTCGTACAAAGCGAGGCTAGCTTATACTGGAAATGTATAGCTTGATGTGTACATAAACTGTTAAATAAATAAATATAAACATGATTGTTTATTATTTTATTTCTTAATTCAAACGAAGACATAATCTAACAGGTTGAGCCTGGGCCTGAATCCCAGCAGAATGTTGTAGGCTGATTATGTCCAGACAAAGCAAAAGATCTCCCTCTACAGTCAACTGCTGTGGAAGCAATCTGAAGCCAGTCCCTTAGATTATATTTTTATAGGGCACCAACGATGCCTCTGGCTCAACGATAACTGACTTTTTATGATTTTATACAGTAGTGTTAATGATTTGAAAAAAAAATATATGTTAAATTAGAGCATTTTCTCAATAATTTAATATGTGAATATTTTAGATTATATTTATATTTCTTAGTGAAATTAATTTGTAAAGTTATGTCTAACGCGGATAAAAAACTGAGAATGGCGCAAAGTTTACCAAGCGTATTTTTCTGAAACCTTCACCAATTTAAAGATAATTTAATTATTGATCTTTTAGTATACGCATTTTATTAAAATACCTTTTGTTTTGTGTATAATAAATTAATAATGCGTCAAATTGGGGACAGCGCTCCTTGATGGGCGAGTCCTATTACTGGCTGAACGTACGTTGAGTTGCGTGAGCTCAGTACAGAACACGCAAGCTAACTACTCAAGGTCACTGGAATATATCTCCGTCTTAAGATGCTGACAACAGTTAAACTGCTGTCACTGTCAGACTGCATACAAAAGAAAAGGAAACTCTATGACACAAAGCTTGTAATTTATTGCAAAATATGAAGCAATTATTTATTTACTCAAAAATTTGTTGAGTAATCGAAAACAAAAAATCCACCAAGTTCTGCATAATACCTTCTTGTTATTAATTAAATACCAACCGTACGTTGATATTTAATACAGATATTTTGGATTGAAACTCAAAGTAAAGGGTTAGTTTACCGTTAATTTATATCGAGATTTTTTTTCGAAACGTATTTTGGTTAACAACTAAGTTCTGAGAAATATGTTCAAGAATAACATATATTTTTTCCGCTACCACAAACTATATATATTTGGCATTTTTTTTTTGTTTAAAACAAGCCTACTTTTATCATCTTGCCTTAATATTCTTTTAATTTTACTTCTGTTACAATTTAAAATAAATATTTAACTCAATAAGTATTAATCGACTTTGCTCACTGACGTTACATAATGCAAATATTACCACAAAACCCCACCAACCAACATGAGGTTTATGAGAATCGTAGTTCTCACATCCTCCCCTCACACATTCCAGGTCCAGGTCTAAAAGAACGCTGGCTGTACTGGCAATCAACCACAGAAGAGCAGTCCCGGCGCGGCGAGGTCCGCAGCGAGCTGGACAAGCTGGGCGTGGCGCGGCCGGTGCTGGCCTACGACGAGGTGGTGGCCGTGCGGGACAACCTGCGCCGGAAGGGCGTCGACGTGGACAACGACTATATCCGCGAGACGTGGCGGCCGGTGTATTTGAAGTTAGTACTAATATATTGGAAAACTTATTCCGGGCTCTGTCTCGCATAGGGTCGCAGCATTATGCTGAACAATGGCCGTTTTGCGTGGATGTAACGCATATTTTCCTCCAAATTGTTATTTTTTGTGTTGTGTTCTTTCTTTGCGTCGTGTTTACCGCAAATAAATGTTATTTTTTTCTTTATTATTATTTAATCCCTATATTAAGAGACTTATAATCAATGATCGGAATAGGTAGAGCTAATATACCTAAAGTTCAAAGAACAGAGATAAAAAAGTGGAGACTTCCTTACGTCAAATTTTTATTTCGGTATATTTGTTCCGAGGTTCGGGATATCACATAAGTACATTTAATATTAATGTTATTAATACAGTAAACTAATTGAATTCATTTCCCTTTTTAACCGACTTCAAAAACAAGGAGAACGGTCTCAAAAAACCAGTGGATACGTTTTCTGTTGTTATTAATTCAGGTAAAGAACTGGGTCCTCCTTACGTTTTCTATTCCCAGAATAGCCAAAACTTGCTGTATCTTTCTTTCTTTTGGTTGTCACTGGTAAACACAAAAGGGTTGAGGGGTACAGGGGTGTTTCGCATTCCAAGCGTCGTCGTGCGCGCATCACTCACTCCTGCACTCGTAGCATGACCAATTCTATCTCTATTCTACCAAGAATAGACCAAGTTCTTTCTATCCAACTCGACATCTCTTCTGCCCGAGCACGGGGCGACCTGTAGACCCGCGTTTCTATGAAGACAAAGACTATTTATTATTTCCTTGACAACGGAGAGGTAGCTAGTGATTTAGATACTATATGTTAAGAATTCTACGATAAATAATATTACGTTTCGTTATCAAAAAAAATGTGTTTAATTAATAAAAACCCGCGAAAAATCCTTGTTTAATAAAGTAAAACAAAAAGAAAATAGTGCGTCCTAGGCAAAAAATTGCACAAATTTTACACCCCCGTGTCACCAACATGAATTTAAGGAAACTTTTATTTTTTATTTTTCTCTGGTTTTTTTTACAGGTTTTGAATAGAACCACAATTTATTTCCCACCATTTTTCCCAATTTTTTTTTTGTTTTCTTTGCTGCTCATAGTGTTCCTAAGTTTACACTACAACTCCGCCCATAAGACGACCCACTGACCTGATTGATCAGTGAGAAGAAATTTGGACTGTGAAAATATTTAGTTGAGTTTCAAAATGATTATAGATTCTTGTCTAGGTCCAATGTGACGTAGACTATTTAACGCTTATTGAGAAGAAATGTTTCTATCCCCAAGTGTCAAAAGTAGAGAAGTAAAGACTTCAATGTCAAGAATGACGACCAATTTTCGTCATTCTTGACATTGAAGACTTTTGTCGACTGAAGAATAGAAACATTTCTTATCTTTAGTTTTAACATCGCCATGCTTAGGACTATAGAAATCTTTCTACAATCTGTTATTTTGTCTATTCTTCCGTCGACAAAACCCGTTCCTACGGTGATCATGCTACGCGTGCTGCAGTTCCTTAAGACGCAGATATATGCCAGTGACCTTGAGTGGTTAGGTTGTGTGCTCTGTACTGAGCTCACGCAACGCGTCGTACGTTCAGCCAGTAAAAGGACTCGCCCATCAAGGAGCGCTGTCCCCAATTTGAGGCATTATTAATTTATTATACACAAAACAAAAGGTATTTTAATAAAACGCGTATACTAAAAGATCAATAATTAAATTATCTTTAAATTGGTGAAGGTTTCAGAAAAATACGCTTGATAGATTTTGCCCCTTTCTCAGTTTTTAATCCGCGTTAGACATAACTTTACAAATTAATTTCACTATGTAATATAAACATAATCTTAAATATTCACATATTAAGTTATTGAGAAAATGCTCTAATGTATCATGTATTTTTGTCAAATCATTAACACTACTCGTTTAGACGTGATGTTCAGTATAAAATCATTAGAAGTCGGTTATCGTCCCCTGAACTTGTGTACGCATATTTGACTCATGAATTCTTTTTTTTTTACCTTTACTTTGTTAGTTGTATAATTATTAAAGCTGGTATGCAAATTACAATAGCTTCCGCGCGTAGTTACATCGTTCAAACGAAGATAAGGAGATTACTTTTATTTTTTTAACACAAAAAAATCGTGCATTCTTTTTTATTAAACAGAAACAGGAAATTAATTCGATTGTTGTTTTACTTTATTAATTTTAGTTGTAATTAAGTAATGCTCTGAAACCCGGGACATTAGTCCCGAAAAATATTTTTCGTAAGGCGTCTCCACTTTGTCTCTGTTCTTTTTCCAACTTTAGGTATTTTAGCTCACCTTTTTCCGATCACTGCTTATAATTAATTAAATGTGTAATGTTATTATTATGTATGTCATCCAGTGTTGGAAACCCAATGCACGAACTGGTGACATACATTCGACCTCAGGGCGAAATCCAAAACTATGTTAAATATAAGTAATATCAAAATTAACTATGAGCACAATTTTCGAGAAAAGTTCAACAGCATTAAATTTTTTTTGAAAAGGCCAAGATTCGAATCAAGCCTTTTTTCCAAATAAAAGGGACAGATCAAAATTCATAAAATATAATTAATATATATCTCATGTATTTCAGAAACTTCCTGCAGCGCGCACAGACGAGGGCGCGGGACTGTCGGAAGAGCTTCTACTTGTACAGCCAACAGAACGGAAACGGGGTCAGTACAGCAATGTTTATCAAAAATATAATAATAGGGTAAAATATTCGTTTATTGATATAAATTAGTAATGAACGTACGAAAGGTCAACATAGTACCCAGCTACACTAAAAATAACTAGCTCCTGGACTACACTTTACATCATAATAGTTATGTACAGACGGCTACACATCAAGCTATACATTTCCAGTATAAGCTGGTCTCGCATTGTATATGATTTCCGTACAGTGCGAGATCAGCGTAAACTGGAAATGTAGCTTGATCTGTAGCCGTGTGTACTAGCCGCTCGCTACCCGCGTGCCTTTTTTATAAAATAAATCTGCCAGTGAAAGTTCCGTCAAAATCTGTTTTGCCGTTTCGGAGATTAGCCGAAACAAAAAGACAGGCAAAACATTTAATAGGGTTTTTTTTTTTTTTTTGTTATAATTATAAGTACAAACGGTACTTATAATTATAACCAACCTTGAAATCGCGAAATATAAATCAGCTGTTCCATACATTTTGTCGATTTAAGAGATTAACCGATTTCAAGGTTGGTCCCATAGAGAAAATTGTTCAAAATGATGAGTACAATGACCCCTTTTCGGGTTTAGTATTAAACAAAAACGAATGTTGTATATTTCTACTTACCCTTTCAAGAAATAATGGTGATATATTTATTTATTTAATACTTTAAGCACACAAATGTACAGAGGCAACTTAATGCCATAGCCATTTTCTACCAGTCAACCTTTGGGTGATCAGAGACAAGCAGTGGTAGGTGCATAGTGTGTAGTGGTGGTGTATTATCATGACATATGATGCAGATATTGAAAACAATTGTTATCAAAATGTCTAAATTTTAATATGTTTGTTTGCAGAAGGAATGCTGTGAAGTAGTGATGTTCTGGCGAGTACAACAGACCCTCCGTACGACGGCCAACGCGTTGCGACAACAGATCGGCAACAGAGAGGCGGCGAGACTTGACAGGGAGCTGAGAGAAGTACTTGATGAGGTATTTATAGTCACAGAAGTACTCGATGAGGTATATACAGGGTGTTAAAGTTACTGCGTGCTATAGCATAGGGGTAGGTTCAGTATCGATAAAGGAACCCAGGAAAAATAAAAAAAAAATAAAAAAGCATAAACAGACAATTTTAATTCGGGTGCGCCAAAGTTCACCTAAATTTTCAACTCCGATAATTGGAAATCCGAAAATGTTCTTCCTAACATTTTTTTTCCTAACAATCACAATTCCTAACTACTCTGTCTCTAATGTTCATAATTCCGAAGCATTTAACTTCATAATGTCAGTAGCAATAAACATCTAATAGACTTTTATTTGTTTTCCTATATTTTCTCAACATAACCATCTTTTACAATATTATTCAAATTCATATTTTAATTTTATTTATAGCGGTGTGTACCTGCAAAGATATCCATAGGTTAGGTTAGGTTAGAACTGTGACCAACTACGCGCGAGCCGAGCGAGCGAAGCGAGCGGTGCCGCGGCAGCGGCCGGCGAGCGCTACCTCGAAATTGGTCGCGAAATTTTTATAAGTATTTTTTTATAGTGCCCCCAAGACGACATTCTGACCTGAATTTCATTCATTTAAGACAAGAATCTGTGAAACGACCTTAAATCATTCTAAACAGTTGGTTTTTTAGACATAATTATCTCATGTATAGTTATAGTTTTAGGGATAAAAGCGTTATGATAAAACACAGTAGGAGTTTAAATATATTTACGTTAATGATATTATTAATTACAATTTTCGGAAACATGAGTGTTATGAACATCGCCGGTAGCACTACAAATAGTATGAATGAAAACTTTAGAATGAAAAATTTTAGGAAGAGTGATCATTCGGATTACAAATCGTTAGGAAGAACAATTTCGGGTAAAGAACTTTAGTTGAGCCAATATGGACCCTTTTAATTCTAAACGATTGCTATTTTAAGTTAGTACGTACTAAATTAGGTTGATCTTCAATTTTTTTTTTGTTTTCATTTTTTTTATTTTTTTTTATTTCTTCTTTTTCCTGGGTTCCTTTGTCGATACTGAACCTACCCTTAAGCTATGGCACGCAGTTACTTTAACACCCATTAGTAACAGAAGTACTAGATGAGGTATATTTAATAACAGAAGTACTTGATGAGGTATACACAGTAACAGCCAGGTCACGGCTATTTTTGTATGCAGAGTTGTATTGATGATTTTAATGATTATACATAAATAAACTCAAGCCTTCCCATAGGGGTGGCAGAAACTATAGAACGCCACCTGCTACGCTCCGTACTATATCATACTAAAAATAATGATTATAATTCTGTAAATACATTTTTATTACGGTCGCTAATCATATTTTGATCAACATAATGCACAATCGCGGGTGCATACGCACCTACTACCTTTATATAATATTAGTATGGATAATTACGTTTTTTTTTTTATCTAACGTTGCCCCACACTAGGAATTACTCCTGTATTGTGGGTGCGTTTACAAACATTTAAACTCACATACACAAACAGCCAGACCCGGAACAACTAATTGCAGGTCATACAAATATTTGTTCCGTGCGGGAATCGAACCCGCGACACGCAGCGCAGCAGTCAATCGCTTAACCACTGCGCCAACCGTGCCGTCAAAATTTAGCATAAGGATTCTCACACTGCCATATATAGCTCTCGTCCACTACGTGGTACACACGGCTACACATCAAGCTATATATTTCCAGTATAAGCTGATCTTGCATTGTATAGGATTTCCGTACAGTTCGAGATCAACGTAAACTGGAAATGTATAGCTTGATGTGTAGCCGTCTGTACGTACTATACTTGTCAAAATGGTTACTTCACTAGTTATCTCGATGGTCAATCGCGACGTAACTAGTGAAGTAACCTTACGCCTCGGTACTCACGATAAATCGATTCAAGTTAAGTGTCAAAACGGGCCTATTATTTTTTGTCAATTTTAACGCGAGTGCGTTTAACGGACCACTTCGAAAACCAAATCCAGTGCTCACGATGAACACATCTGTTTACCGCACCATTTTGCGCCGACCAACGGAAAATATTTTCTTTTCTTTAAATACATTTCTCAGGATCTGTTACAATGATCACAAATGTCTGACCACCCTTTACCATTTTTTTTTTTTTTTTTCATTATAAAAACAAGGTGAAGAAAAAAAAAATCTGATCTATAGGTTGATGAGCGTAGGTAAGCGTTACTTTAGCCTAAGCAGGAATAGTGCTTACGGTGGTTCGCTATGCACACCCGAGATTGTACTTGACACTGGCCTGAAAATTGCAATAAAAAACGTTAGAAAATTAGACGCGGGTTACCTTAGCGCATCCCTAATAATATGTCACATCGAACTTAAAGCTGAACTTTTTCTCAAGACCGAGATATATGCCAGTGACCTTGAGTGGTTAGCTTTGCGTGTTCTGTACTGAGCTCACGCAACGCAACGTACGTTCAGCCAGTAATAGGACTCGCCCATCAAGGAGCGCTGTCCCCAATTTGACGCATTATTAATTTACTATTCACAAACCAAAAGGTATTTTAATAAAACGCGTATACTAAAACATCAGTAATTAAATTATCTTTAAATTGGTGAAGGTTTCAGAAAAATACGCTCGGTAGATTTTGCGCCATTCTCATTTTTTTATCAGCGTTAGACATAACTTTTCAAATGAATTTCATTATGTAATATAAACATAATCTAAAATATTCTCATATTAAGTTATTGAGAAAATGCTCTAGTTAAACTTTTTGTTTTCAAAACATTAACACTACTCGTTTAGACGAGTACACTCAAAAGTACACACTTCTTTTATGGGGTATTGTGTAAAATGTTATAATAAAATACCACTCGATATTCTTCAACTAAATGAGAAGAAATTTAAAACATACATTAAACGCACACTATGTAGACAAGCATATTATAGGTTGGATGATTATATCGTAGATAAAAATGCTTGGCTTTAATGCTGGTCCTGCTCCACAACCACTTGGGCTCACTTGTTAAAATTATAATATTTGGAAGAGATGCTTCCCCCCTTTTTTATGTTCTGACATTACAATCATATTTATTATATAAAATGTATTTAATCAAGTTTTAGTTGTTGAATACTTCAATAGGTAATTATATTTATCTTTGAAATGCATTGCAAGCTATAGTTTTGTATAATTTAAAAACAAATACTTGTGTGTAACACAATTTGTTATTAATTGCAGATGGCGGCTGACCCCGAACTGAAGAAAAAGCTGCTATCCGGCAGACGAGTAGAGTTAGCTGAAGAACTGAGTAAGTTTGTAACTTTATATTATCACTAGCTGTTGCCCGCGACTTCGCCTGCCAACCAGGATGACAAGTAGCCTATGTGCAGGTCCTAGACATAAGCTAAGGCCTGTACATAGAAACGGCTGAACGGATTCGGTGACGGTGACGTGATAATAATAATAATGTATTAATAATTACTAGGTATTAATAGAATCTGCATGATATTGTGACTTAAAATCATGAATAATTTGCACGCTTGCTCGCAGGCAGAATAAAATGACCTTCAGTCTGTAAGATCTTCCCTTGTAAACCTTGTATTTTCTTGCAAATAAATAATTTGAATTTGAAAAATTCGGATGAAATTTAGCACATGGGTAGCATGTGCCAAATCCGTTCAGTCGTTTTAGCGTAACAAACAAACTAACGAACTTTTGCATTTATAATATTAGTACTGATTCCCAATCTTACTAGAACTTGGAACAATCTAGTCAGAAGCCTGAAAGTATGACAACCAGTCTTACCGCGTGATATCCTGTTCAGGGACCATTTTGATTACCCATTGAAAGGGTTTTCGATAGGGTTTTTCTAAGTGGTTAAATAAAACCCATACGATATGGGTAACCCTTATGAACGGTTTAAATTAAATTTTGGTAACCCATTGAAAGGCTTTTCGATAGGGTTTTTCTAAAATGGTAACCAAAATGGTCCCTGGGTAGAATAGAGATAGAATTGGTCATGCTACGCGTGCTGGGCAGATATGGAAATACTTAACATAATATTATGATTTTTTCATGTTACTGGGTTTCCAGTAGGTATATAACCCATTGAATGGGTTATCATGTAACGCTTTCACTGGGTTTCAAGTATAAAACCCATTCAATGGGTTATCATGTAACCCTTTCAATGGGTTTCTAGTATAAAACCCTTTCATTGAATGGGTTACCCCTTCGAAAGACTTAACTCTTAACCGGGGTTGTACGGTCCCTGAATTCCTGTTACCTGAGTTATGGAGGTCAGATAGGCAGTTGCTCCACGTAAAATACTGGTATTCAGTTACATCCGGTTAGACTGTAAGCCGACCTTAACACAGCGAATGAAATGTGCGCATAATAGTAAGTAAATATACCTAATTCTACCATTTTTTTCCACAGAGAAAGTAAGACAAGTCCAAGAGAGATTAGAAGAGTTTATAGAAGCGCTTAACAAAGAAAAATAGTCGTTAGTTGTATATTGTAGTTGATATGTATGTACTTGTATACATAGGGGATACGCTTCGCCAATGCGTTTCGTGCGCCGCGCACGTATTGTTGAAATATATTGAAACTAATTATAGTACTCTGAACTAATCTATCACCGCCGTATTACAAAACAAGATTTTTATTTTGACATGGCTTAAACCATGGAGCCAGTTTTTGTAATAAGAACGTAACTGTGATTGAAATACCGTTCTTTATATAAAACTGAAAACTTAGTTCGGTACTATGTTGTTAGTTTTGTGTTTAGGAACTTTACCATAGTCGGAATAAAGTTCGAAATGCAATAATGGCTCCATGTTTTAAACCTGAGTCTGAAGATAAACCTTGTTTTGTAATAAGGCGGTCAATGTTTATATACCCGCATTATTCAGAAAAATACGCTAATATAGACTCAACCCTCATTACATGGGACTTAAAATGTAATCGGCGAAATGTGGGCGAACGATACACTTCTGCCTTTCCCTTCAGCTATTACAGGCGTGATGTTATACTGCGGGCCGAGCACGGGCGTGCCAAGACGTTTGTGACAAGACATGATAAATTATGTCTTGTCAATTTGTACCAGCATTTTATGACAAAACAGTTTTATCGCTCAAACTGTGATAATATGTGTGAATCAAGTCATGTCACAGTAGGCCGTGCTCGCCCCGCATGGTGTTAAAGAAATTGCGTGCCATAGCTTAGGGGCCTTAGGCCATAAATTAAACATAAAAACTAAAAATAAATACCTAACCTACCCCTAAGCTATGGCACGCAGTTTCATTAACACCCTGTATAGATAAAATCTGACAGTTGGAAGTAAGAGAGTTAAAACACCATTTAAATTATTCAATTCATTCCTAGGATGAACAGTGTTACTGGGATTTTTAGTAGCCCGGAGTCTGCATTTGTGCCCGGTTGATGGCTATAGGCTCGCCCCTATTACATGGGACTTAAACATGACTAGCGAAATGTGGGTCTAATGATACCTAACCATTCGTTCTGCCTAACCATTTGGGGAATAAAAGCGTGACGTTGTTATATAACTAAGAGCGATATTATGTTTGAGGGAATTATAGGAAACTAATCGAATAATAAATATTGAAAGCTGCAGTAATATTATTGTAGATTAATTTCGTTTAAAACAAGCGCTGAAAACATAGGCTTTAAAAAAAAACTCTCAAAACAGTTTTCTCATTCAGTCTTTGCAAATATTGCTATGTAAAACTATTCGTTTAGTTATTTAGGACCGGGGCGAATGTAATCTGCCCTCATCAGTCTCAACTTCTAACTCTGTAAAGTGGGTTAACGGTTGCGTTTGTGCATAGCTAGAAGCGTGGGGCTAAATAGATAAAATTTGTCACAAATACTGTATTTGTGTCAAATTATCTATTTAGGGCCTATTTTTCAATCTTCCGATAACTTGAATAAGGAATAAAATTTCTAAAAATTGGGCAGTGTTATTGGGTTTTCAGTCAGGAACTTGTCAGTAGCTTCCCGGATTTGTGTCCAGTTCATGGCAATAGGCTCGCCCTATATTACAATGGACACAACAACATAACTGGCGAAATGTGGATGTACTATGGCCATGGGTACACCTCTGCCGATCCCTTCACGGATTACAAGCGTGATGTTATATTATTTTTCTTCAGATAAGTTATCTGATGATTGAAAAATCTGCCCTCAACTTGATTAACTCTAAAACTGAAATGTATGATCGTTTTAATTTATTATTTTGTATGTTTTTTGGACACTGCATAGAGTTAGTAGTTATTGTGTGTGACTATGTACTTATTTACTTTTTTTTTTTTTTGGGAGGGGCCTAAGTTCAGCAGTAGACGTCTTTGAAATGATTATGTAGTTTTTAATATAAATAATTTATGGTTTGATTCCCAGGTTGAGCCTTGAGTAATGCATTATGAACTACAAGTTCCTAGACATAATGTTGATATTGTTAAAAAAAAAACTATTTATTAACTGGTCAAAGTCTATTTTAAGAATGTAATGTTACCAAATCTCTAGTACTGACAGGGTTATTTTTAAAACGTCAATAACCTCTTAAGGGGTCATTGTACTCATCATTATGAACAACTTTTACTATGGGACCAAACATGAAATCGCGAGAAAAAAAACAGCTGTTCCCTACATTTAATGAATTGTTCGAACATACATGTAGGGAAGAGCTGGTTTTTTTATGCGATTTCAGATTTGGTCCGATAGTAAAAGTTGTTCATATTGATGAGTACAATGACCCCTTAAGAGGTTATTGACGTTTTAAAAATAACCCTGTTTATAATTTTCAGTGAACTGTCTCATTTCTCACTATTTTATAATCATACTAGCTGCTGCCCGCGGCCTCACCCGCGTGGCTTTTTCTAAACATATAAACCTTCCTCTCAAGATCAAAATCCGTTGCGTAGTTTTAAAGATCTAAGCATACATAGGGACAGACAGCGGGAAGCGACTTTTTTTATACTATGTAGTGATTTCTGTAATTTCTCGTTACTCCCTACTTTCATGAACTCTTTAATTTTTCAATTCCACTTTCCACATGATTTTAATGTTCACTTACTATGCCATAGTCCATGAATGCTCATCATAAATAATTATGAAATATGAATGTTAATTTTATTTGTATAGGTTTTTGTAATCGTTTCGTTCTATTAAAACTAGTAACTATGATTTTGCGTTTAATATTATTTAATATTCAGTACTTATAACCTTGTAATAGATTATAAAGGTATTTTCAAATATGTAGGTGTGCTGAGAATGAACAAACACCTACAAGTTTCTTAAAAAGTTCCTAGTTCGGGCAATCCCAAAAATTAAGTAAAGAAAGAAAGAAAGAAAATAAATTTAAGTAAAGGAAGTAAACCATTTTCTCAATAGCACTGCGCATATCTGCATTGGCGATGGGCCTGCTACGTTGTATTATTTCGTTATTAATTTAACTGCTTGATCTAAGTTGTCTTTTAATAAAACGTTAAGAAAATAAAATGAAGTTTTACTTGTTAAACATTTATTAAACAGTAATAAAATAATAAAAAAATTGTTAGAAAATATAACAGTGTTTATAAAGTGCTTACGGTAACGTAACACATTCATGATTTTTTTAGTCATACACTTTGTCTGTATAATAAAATTTGTAGAGAATATAAAATGTAAAATAAGTAATGTCTTTTAGACTGCGTAAAAGCTGTATTTTTTTTCTAACATCGTTAACGATAGAATATAAATATAACTTCTAATAAAAAACAATAAGTGGCCGACCGTGATTGTAATCTCATCAGCTCAGGGCCCCAAGTCTGATATTTTTATAAATTCAGTCATCCCAACACGATCTCATTGTCATTTTGCTAAAAGTTCGTATACTGCTAAATTCATAATGGTCGATCATTGGTCGGTCAATGTTCTCGTAATAGAATTGTGTTACTTATAATGGCATTATCGTATTGCCATTATTATAAAACCCATTAGTAGAAATGTAATTTCATTTGTCATTATGTACGAGATTACCAATAAATGCAATTTCTTTCAATGTAGTGTCAGTGGCCAACCATTGGAAAGTCATAATGACGCCATTATAATAGTAGATTACCTAACTTGTCAAAATCAACAATTATTAAATCAATGATCGACCATTCTGACACTATTGTAATAGCAGACTTGAGGCCCAGTTAAGAAATTTCCGATATATGTACGCTTCCTTTGAAGAAGCAGCTTCACATTCAATGGAACTTTGTCCTATGACATGTGAAGAATATGGTTCTATTAGTATCTGATACGAGATTTAAAATGATCACATGATAAACACTATGCCAGAAGTGTAATCTTCATGAAATCGTCTTTCTATCTCAAACACTTGTGAATTCAAATTCTCCTCGTAACTAGACTGGCTCACCCTTCAAACCACAAATAAAATAGCTTCTGGCAGTCGCAACAAATTCAAACACAGCCAGTACAACTTTTGATTATTAAAATTAATGCAAAACTTGACCTAAAAAATGTATAGTATAAAAAACTTCTGAACCTAGCTCCGACTAAATAAAAATTTCGGCATGTACAAAGAACTCAATGTTTTTGTACTTACACATTTGTTCTTTAACCTCCTCTCTCATTTTCATTTCAATATCGTGCCGACGCTCCGCAAATACATACACTGCCATACGACGCTGGATACCAACTCCTTCTGCCAGGATACCTTTGAGAACGGATCCAATCAACTTCGCTTTCGAACTACCGTGCGAGAAGTTATCACGTAAGTAATCCAACAAAGCACCGGTATACAGTTCTATTATGGAGTCGAAGTAAGTGCTCACCAGTTCAGCTACCTCCGCCACTATATATCTTCCGAAGACGAAGCCCACAGCCTCCACACCCTCCGACTTCCTCCTCTTCGGATCAGCGAAAACTTCTGGCATCTGTTTCATACTCTGTCTAACGGCTTTGAAATACAACATTGTTAAATGAATCTTCGTGTACTTTTTAAAGTTTTCTTCTTTCGGCGTAAACTTCTGCATCCAAGTTAAGATCCTCTCAATAACTAACAAACACGACGAGTATTTAGTATCAAAAAATGCAGAATTATACAGTAAACTCTCTAACACTTGATCAAGCCTTTTGTCGAAATTAGATTCCTTTTCAAATTGCAGCGTGTCCAAGCGTTCTAAAAACCGATTCCCTATCTTCATGAATCTTCTCTCAACATCCTCTTCATTTCTAGAAAGCAGCAAGTACCTAACAAATATAGATGGGTACGGTATCGCCGGAATATCCTTATCAGTACTGTCAAGAATCTGAAGCAATATGTTTTCAATGAACTCCTCTGTTTCAGGAAGAAGTTGCGACAGAACACAAAGCACACCGGCAGCACTGGAACGGGAGATGTTGTTGATAGCAAGGTATAAGGTAGCGCAGTACTCAGGTTTGATGGTGGACGGGATCCAGTCGGTGTTTTCGAGTAGTCGGCGAAGCCTCTCGCGGGGTTTGAGGTCAACACTGAAGAACAGGGGCTTAATGATATCCCACACTCCAGGGTCAGCACTAGCGCCGTGACGGCGGAAGTTCCGCAACGCAACATGTAATGCTACCACGGGACGCAACTTAGCTGCTGATGCGAAGGTCTCGAGTAACAAACCCCCCGGCCCCGCAGAGCGCATACTCAGTGCTAAAGCTACTCTTACCGTGCGTCGTTCAGACGCTAACGCACGGGTTGAGCCTACTCTTTCTATTTCCCGACAGCGCATTGCTCGCGTCGCGATAGCTTTCACGCCAGCCTTACGCCAGCCCCATTCGGCTAAGTTGACGACAGGCCGGGCTCGGTGTGCGCAGGCCCTCAGCGCAGCCGCTAACTTCACACTTTCTTTACCGGCTGCGTCAAACTCACTCAATTCTATCTCAAAGTCTTGGTACAAAAGACTTGCCAACGGTCGTGCCAACTTAGCATTCTTAAGTTTTTCATTCTGTTGTTGAGCAATCTTCTCTTTTAGTGCACTTCTGAGGTTTACCGTGAAATCCTGTTTCTTGTCAAAGTAAACCACTAGCTTCGACGTGAATCTATCGAAGCTCGTCCGACGAGCAGCCAATATATCGACCACCCGCTTCAGTTCGAGGACAGACGGATCATGACGGAGAGCATTCACTAGTGCCGCTTCATCTTTTCGGAATTCCATGTTAAGTCGCAGCAGCTCGCGACGTGCAATCCTTCCAGTATAAAGTTGCTTTAGTAAAGATCGTGCGACGTCAGCATCACGCAAAGCTAAGGCCACGATTGCCTTCACTGCTGGTGAGGTTGGTTCAACTCGAATGCGGTATAATCTTAGAACATCTAGTAAGTGACCGAGGCGCTCCGCGGCGACTGCTGGTTCCACGTCTATAGCAGCCGCTGCCAACATGCTTTGAAGACCGTTAGCAACGCGCAATCGCTCGTCCACCTTTAGGGAATACTCTGCCAGCGATGAAAATTCTTCTAAAAATGCATCGCGGACAGCTTGTTTGCATTCGCCAGCTAATAACTGGCGAATGACGACGGAGTGCAATCCCTCGATGCACGCGGCTTCGGAAGGTGCGCCGTCGAGCCCGAGTCCGTGCCCGAAGTCCAGAAAGCTTTTCCAGTCATCTTCAGGCAGGCGCCAGACGTTCGCGCGCCTGACGAGGCTGCGCAGTATAGAGGCACGTGTGTGTGCTGGCTCGTTGCTGTGTCGCACAGCGAGATTCAACAAAGCTGACACCGCGTCAGTGCGTCCCCCAGTCTTGCTCACCAAAACAAGAAAGATATCACGGCGCCTGTCCGCAGAACCTGTAGCTCCTAATCGCTGACCCAATTCGTGCAGCGCGCGTTCAAAACCAATAAAACGAAACTCATCGAACAATTTGTCTAAATCTGTTTTCACTCTCATTCTACATTTCATCGCACAAGGTGCCATACGTCGCATGCAATACTGCAAGTTATATCTATCATTCCCGCAGACAGACTTGAAATTCTGGTCATCGAAGACATGTGGACCGCTGTCAGACATCGTCGGGGGAGCGGGTGTCTCGTACGGCCATTTATCTTCACAGTCACCAACATCTTTATCAACAAACACTCTTTTCTTGAATGCTGCTCTCTTATCGGGGCTGAGTCTCTTTATCAATGGCTCCACGACTTTGTACTGGAACCAATGCTGCAAGTAGCTTGCTCGAGCTAGCTTTAACACTACTTCCTGACACTCCTCGACACTGAGTCGAGCAGCAAGAGTCGGAATGTGCAGGAAATAGGCAACGTACAGCTCCAACTTATTTGTGAATCTAGTTTTATGGCAGCGTAGGATGTAGTCCGTCGCTAAAGGACTGAATCTGTTAAATCTATTAATATTAAAGTACTTCTCCGTGATGTCAAGAAACACTTCTGCATCTGACTTCAACACACATTTCACGCTCTTGTAGTAGAACTCATCTCGTTTGAGATAGCGGGTTTTCAAATCTTCATCCGTCGCCAACGAGTCGAAATATATTTTGGCGACTCTGGGGCATTTCTCGCACAACACTTTTAATGAATGAGTAGATAATTTAGTCAATATCTTA
Organism: Tiliacea aurago; assembly: GCA_948098905.1. Classification (NCBI taxonomy): domain Eukaryota; kingdom Metazoa; phylum Arthropoda; class Insecta; order Lepidoptera; family Noctuidae; genus Tiliacea; species Tiliacea aurago. The sequence continues at coordinate 18,295,254 of OX402602.1, forward strand.
CGAGTTTCTGCCAGAATGAACTCATGACTGCAGTGACTAAGAAACTTTATGGCAAACTCAAATGAGTTCTCTTTATAGTGCTGATAGAACTGCTGACACATTGCTGGGTCTCGTAGATTGATGTAAAGCCATTGCTTCATTTTAGTAACTGCTGGCGTAATCATTTCTGGGAAGAGAACATCTTCTAAATATTTAGGTTTAATAATGTCACGGTGGTCTATCAGCCATGTTGACTTCAGGGCTCTGCTCACGTAGAACAAATCGACGTCTTTTAAATTACGTAATATGTAATCTACGTGTTTGAGTTCTATAGCGAGGTCTATTTTAAAGAGGCGATCGACCGGAGCCTCTTCGGGCAGGGTTTCGACATCCTGGATCATAGTTCCACTTTTCTTAGCCTCACGCACTAACGAGTTGAGGTATCGATGCCGTTGTCCCAGGTTGTCTCCCAACAAAGATACTGGTGGAAACAGTGCCATCTGTAAGGAAATATTACTGTTACATAGACATAAAATTTACAGAAACGAAGTGAGTGAAGTACCTATGACGGAACTTGTTTTATAGAAAAATATTTTATTTAAACAGCTCCCATAAACATTTAGGCCCACTAAGTACTTTTATTTTTAACTGACTTCAAAAAAGGAGGAGGTTATTATGTTAGGCGGGTATGTTTTTTTTTTGTGTGTTCACCGATTTCTCCGTCAATCTTGGACCGATTATGAAACTTCTTTTTTTGTTTGAAAGGGCATGCTCCCGAGGTGGTCCCATTGCCACCAAAATAGAATCTGATGTGGGGATCCCATGGAAATCAAGGGGAATCCTACTATAAAAAATACCCAAATCGATTGGCACACCTACATCGATTTGGGTATTTTTTATAGTAACTCGTGCATTTGCTCTCGGAAAGTACCATTTGTTCAAGTTGAACTGGTGATGAAGACCAGAGATGGCCACCGGAACTACTTAATAATAAGTATTTAACGGGTTGCGATTAGAGTAGTTACTTTAATATGGTTGCTAAGCAGTTTATGCTCGTCACAATGCATGCAGGAGAACTGCCACTCACCGGCAGTTCTCCTGGTTCTTACCAGTTAATTGTTGAGGAGTTCTCCTCCTCAACAATGAACGGCCCTGCATTGGGAAAAGCAATATTTTGTAAAATGCGATGAGCAGTTGACATTAGGCTATTGTAATTTAGACCTATTATAATTACAAACTGACCCACTAAAAGTGAAAAATAAAAACCTTTTTAAAAAAAAAAAATTACCGACTGTTTTTTTTTTTTTGCAAAAAGTTGTTTTAATGTTTTTTTTTAACATTCTGCCTCTGCCATCTTCAAACGGTTGATAAAATTAGAATGGCGTTTTAAGGTAAGCGTCCACAGGCCCGCATCGCACGTATCGGACGCATCGCACGTATCGGACGCATCGCACGTAACGGATTTTAGTTTGCCTTGTATAAAAACTCATACAACAGCGTCCACTGATCCGCACCGTACGGACCGCTCATCGGCAATGCCTACATGCGATGCGTACCGATGACGTCATAGGGAATGCCGATCAGTGGACGCGCCTCGCGCGCTATCCATTCTCACAAACACTTTCCGCACGTACGATCACTACAAAAATCCGAATGAAGGCCGTCGGCGTCGATCGGCAATCCGATTGCTGATACTCGCGTCGGCAATCCGATCGCTGCCGATACAGTGGACGCAGTCTAATTAATCCGTTTGATGCGATGCGTCCGATACGTGCGATGCGGGCCTGTGGACGCTTACCTTTATAGCACTAAATAAATGTATTAATTTGTGTTTTGATTTGTAGATTATCATTGAAGGATTGGGTTAAATTTCTTCTAAGGTACGTATTTGTAGTCAGTTAGCAAAAGGAGTATGTAGGGATTGTAGCAGGTAGCATTCTGTAATTCCCATATCTACCCCCATTGCAAAAAGGAAGGTATTAGAATAGAATAGAATACTCTTTATTATGTACACCATAAAAGTTACAGATATAAATGTTTAAATTTTACATAGGGTGACACAATGGGCGGTCTTATCGCTAAAAGCGATCTTTTACAGACAACCTTTGGATGGATTAAAGGGTGTACCATTAACATTTACAATAAATACATACATACACAAAGCATACACTTATCTAATAAATATATACAATAATACACATGAAACAAGAGCAGGGAACTGTGTTATGTAATGATGATGTTTAAGGAGAGAGGATTTGTTGGTGTGGTATTTAAGTTTTCTTTTGCAATCTGTTTACATAATGGACCGAAAGTTGTAATAAGCTTTGCTACCCAATGACGTTAGTTAATGTGCTACCCCACACTTTGCATTACAACTCCCTAAGTTCAAAAAATCCTACTGAATGATTATTTCAGAAATAATCATTCAGTAGGATTTTTTGAAGAGAGGTAGTTGCCGATTCTAATGACTATAATAATTCTGTAAAGCCTTATTGGTTATGGCCGCGAATCATAATTAGATCAACATAAAACCTGTTACTGACTTGAAAATTGCAAAAAACGTTGTAAAATTTGAATTTCGCGGGCTACCTTAGCGCATCCCCGTAACAAGCTATAAAACATCTATTCTACATTATTGGTTATGTCCACTGTTTTCGTTTATTGTTTACACCTCAATGTAATTAAAATAGTAAACTAAATAATGACTATGGCAAAACTAGTTCATGACTCATCAAAACTTTTACAGTTCTTTCACAGCTGATAGCTCTTTATCAGTGACCTTTATTTTGATCATTACATTGTTGTTTTTCTAAGGTTGGTAATCACAATTCCATGGTTGCTGTCAGAGGTAAAATAATTGAGGACTACACAAGTTTTGTACAACCTTGTTTGTGGGTGTAAACCCAGTATACTATAGTAGTCTTTGGTGTAAACTACACCCGCGAGCAATATACTGGAACAACTTCATCGCGCGTTGCTCAAGACATTTTTTTACAATTTCTAAGCAATGAGCTGTGGATTGTAGTTTATCACCTGAAAGGTAATTTTGTTATTTAAATTTTCTACCTAAATTTAGGGAATTATTGCAATAGGTCGAAGTTCTGGACGTCTAAATGAATAGGAAGTAATATGAAACGATAAAATTATTATTTAAAATTTATGTTATTTAGGTACCCCTTAATATTTTGTGTTAGCCCCTGGCCCTAATGACTGCCTGTAAACGGTTTTTCATTGACCGAATGAGTTTCCTGGTGGAATCCTGTGGGATTTCCTGCCACTCTTCGACTAAACCAGTTTTCAGGTCTTCTATTGAGCTTGACAACTTTCTCATACCTGCCAAGAAAGGCCGAAACAAACTCAGAGGTCACAGTCTCTTTTAAAGTCCAGACATAATCTTGGTCAAATCACGTGAAGACCATGTAGATTGGTGCCCGAAATGATATTTTGATGAAAGATGAAAGAATCACACAGATTGAGGGGACCTGTCCAGTCAGTGCACGCATTTGTCAGTAGTGCAGCTCAACTCAGAACTCGAGGAGCTCAACCCACGTATGCCACTGTTTTTTTTTTTTTTGAAACTGACATACGGGGGTGGGTCCTGTATGTAACAAACTTACTTTCGCATTTATAATATTAGTTAGGGTATGTAATAGATGAAAATTGATCCTTATCTCCGGAACTGCTGAGACTAAAATTTAAATTTAACCGGTTGAGCCCGGGTGTCTCTCAAAGAGAGACACCTGTCAAAGTGTTAAATACCGTCAAGCCCGGGTGACTCTCTTTGAGAGACGGTGACTCACCCTACTAGACGCTCAAAATATAATTGAAATAAAGTTTAGTATTATTTGTGGTGGTTTTAGTCGATTTTCTAATAGACATTCTTGGATTTGGAACGCGCCCGAACGTAAAATATAGCATGACAACATTTTAAAAAAATATTGAATGTCAGTTACGTTTTCTGTGGTTGTGTTTTGATGTGTTGTGTTTTTAGGTTAAAAGTGTAGTTTTAGTGATAAAAACACGGGTAAGTGGATACATTTTCATTTATCTGTTGTTAATACATCATTGTAGATAATAATTACACGAAATTGCATCATAAAATCGAAATTTTTGAACAAAGAAAAGTTTCGACAAAGAACCGTTCTATCGTTGGAATTTGGACTTATTTTGTGTTTTATCGACTGCAAATAATCAATAATAATCATAAATAAGTGCTTGAAACATCGTTTTAGATAATATTTGCACTAAATACTTGTGAAAAGTTTCAAAATATCATATGTCAAAAACTGCATCAAAATTGTTAAACTTTGAGGTTAAATATCATTATTTCTTTCCACAAGAATGACTAAGTGTTAAATTAATATGACAGTATAGTTCCCACTTGTGCATTTATCACTAATATTCAAAAAAAAAAAAAAGGAAATTTATTTTTTAATTAATTAATAAATAAATCAATTAACCCCCCCATTTAATTCAAGAAAATCTTTTATTAATTAATTATGGTGGTATATTTTACAAGATATAGGTAGCTATCAGTCAATAAAGGTTTATGTAGTATCTTAGTAACATTTTTGTATAAGAAACTACTCGGTGTTACTCCGATGTGAATTTTCAAAGTTTCAAAGATATCATGAGGCCGGCCTCAAGTGCCATGAACTTTGTGATTTATTATTACAACAATGTTACATAGAACTCTCAAAGAAACGCTGTTGTCAGATTTCTTATCTATTCATAATGTAACTTGCAAAATTTTGTGTAAATTGATACAATAGTTTTATCAGAAATAGCCATAACATAAGACCAAAACAATTACAGCTGTTATCTGTAATTAAGGGTAATTATTAAATACAAATACAGTTCCCACAACCATTTTTTTTATTGTTAATTACAGTGACTCTATTCATTAACCCATACAGCTTAAATAAAGGATGTTTATGTTCTCACAAATCACTTAAGATGTTTTTGTTTACATTGGGAACAAAGGGCAATAAATCTGGCGGCCATTTTAAGATAAGGATTGGTCCTTGTGAGTTTTGACGTTTGTTATGAGTGTTATGACATAGGGTCTGACAGGTTTAAAAATACAGAAAATAGTTCTTTACTTAAAGATTACAGGAAAACCTATGATCTTAAAATAACATTGTAAATCTCTCAATATTGTGCGTACAAAATTATATTTGCAGTTGGAATGTATGAATGAACATCTTTTCCAACTATTATGTTAAGTTTGTGCTTAGGATAAATTAATCCCCACTAAGGAACCCTTCATTGTGCGTGGTCCCACACGCACTTGTTTAATTATCACCCGAACAGTTTAAAATATGTTTCTATCGTTGCAATTGTTTTATTCATAACAAAGAACTTTTTTAAGGGTAAGAGTTTATTCTAAATTGGACCTTAGTATTAGTGAATAAGTACCTATGTAACTATTCTGTGTGTGTGAGTTACGATACAGCTGTTATTCAAAATATCATAAATAACTTTTTATTTATTTTGAATAACGTAACCGCCATGTTATTTTCGAAACTAAGTAGGTACCTACATAGATTATTAAGCTTCATGGTTTCTTACAGATCACAGATGTCAACATTTTGAGAAAAATTCTATATTCAGCATTTTACGTAATTATTAGAATAAGTACAAAAAAGTTACAACTCTTTTTGTGAATTGTAATTTAGTTTTTTGCCTCTCCTGTAAAGTCGTCTTTGGCGGTTCCAATAATTCTTATTACAACTGACGGACAATGTATTCTACATGTCATGTCCACTGTTTAGGTTTATTGTTTACACCTAATAATAACATTGTAGGTAGGTAGGTACTTAATTAAAATAGTAAACAAAAATATGAACATGTCAACACTAGTTCATGATTTCATGATCATGACATCATGTTTTTGTCAATACTTTTACCGTCTTATTACAAAACAAGATTTATAATTTGACAAGGCTTAAACAATGGAGCCAGTTTTTGTAATAAGAACGTAACTGTGATTGAAATACCGTTCTTTATACAAACTGAAAACATGTCCGTGACTACCGCAGGACCACAACGCCAACCGCTTCCATATTTGGTAAATAATTAGTGCTCAATTGGTGCTAATTAGTGCTCGAACAACAGAATTGGTGCCTTAGTAGTTTTCGAGATAATCGACTTTGAAGGTGGTCCTGCGGCAGTCACGCTCCCTTCAGCAGGACCACCATGAGCGCAGAAAAAGGGGGCATGCTACAGCTATTCTAAGTATACAAATAATTAGTGCTCTTAAATGTGATTCATTTCGTAACAAAAAAAGAACTGAAAATTTTTATATACCGAGAAATCAACGATGATAACTTTCGCGCGCTCGTTCAGCAGGACCCCGACTTTGAGTGTTGATTCCAAGTTTCAGGAGCTAGTCGCTTTCCTCAAACCTACATAGAAAATTAGTGCTCGGCGAGATAAAATTGGTACCCAAAATTCAAAATTACTACTCCAGTAGTTTACGAGATATACCATACCATTGGTGGGGTGGCGGTAGTCACGGTGTTAAATTTTCATTTGATGATTTCCCTATTAAAACCTCTGTGATTTCTTCCCAAATTTATACAAAAATTAGTGCTCCTAAAGAAGTTATAGTGACCAAAAATTCAGATTCCCAAGTGTTGTATTTTAAGAGAAATTAGCTTTCATTACTTTTCCATACTAAATGTCCGCATATAACCCGACTAAATTAAGTTGTCAATGGTATTGAGCTGTTTATGAGATGTACACTCGTGCACATAAATTGATGGATGTCGGAAAAGTAATAACAACAGTTCAATATCTATAATTTGTTTGTTTCAGTCCAGTACTAACCCCACAAGATCTACATTAAGTTCAACAGTTGTATCAAAGATTTTTATTATTTTTTTACTACAACAATGCACACTTGCTTTCCCAATTCATTTTAGACATTGGCAGAATAGCCGACATCGGCTTTGCTTGCCATATTCAAAAATAGAATAGAATAGAATATCTATAATTTTTATACAAAGTGTGTACTTGGGTACATATTTATAAAAAAAAAATAACCTATCGTTACCCATGGCCTTTTTTTTTTTGGGTGGGAAATTATCAAATAACTTCTCCCGCTCTGGGTATCAGACTTTTACTGACTAAAACCCACCCGCAGGCATTGGCCGTAACGGACCCCGTCAGTTGCTGCTGACAACTCTTTAAGGCGCGCGTGGAATACAACGCGCCGTCGATCCGGGCCTGGTCCTTATCGGACGGTGAGCTACCCATCGCTCACCGTCCGCAACCCCGCGCCTACGGTGGCCGAAAATCGGCTTGCGACTCCCGACGCCCGAGGCGTCTCCTGCGGCGACTAAGGGCGCGAGGGCGCGAACCTTGCCTCTCCCTCACGCGTTCCGCCTCCTCCTTCGCAAGCATTACTGCTTCGCAGGAGGAGGTGACGGACTCCCATGCACTCTCGCTCCGAACCACGTTACTCATGGCCTGAGATACCTTTGTTAATGACATGGGTAGGTAGGTACTTGAATAATTATTTTTCTGTATTGTAAGTACCTACCTTTTGTGTTGTTATATGGATATAAGAGCGATAGGTATTTCTTATTTATTTCTTTCCTACTAATTTAACGTTGCTGCAAGCAGTAGGTACCTAAGTATTAAAAACCTAATTTATTGCATTAATAATATGTTGCCAATAATGTTAGTATAAAAGTATTGCATAAGTAATAGTTATGTATTTTTCAGTACCTGAAGTCGATTTTATCAAATTTCCACTGACATATGTATGTCAGTGGAAATTTGTGTATGGACCTTGGGTGTATTTTTAGTTACCAATTCAATACCTACTTTATTATTTATTAAAGCTAGGTTAAGATTTATAAATTAGTAGGTTTATTTTTAACGGAAAATACATTTATAAATCGAATAAGTTTCATTGATTATAGATCACAGTTTGTAAAATCAGTAGAATTTTAAGTAGGTACTTAAAAATCAACAATATAAAATGTGCACTTAAATTTATTAACACAAATCAATCAACTCGATTAGACTATTAAGATAGGCCGACTAGTAGATAACTAGGTAGAACCATAAAAAAAAGTAGAAATATGTTATATATCTAACATAAATTAGTTTTAAGAATAAGAAGAATAAGAATAACTTTATTTTCGCAAATATGGGTTGATGATACATCAATAGGTGTTAGTACTGTACAAAGATCAGCCATATTTTGCCATTCGGCACGCAAATATTTAGAAAGAAAGAAAAATAATTTTATTTGTCACAGAAACACGTGCAAACGAAAACATAAACTCGAGTAAGTAAACATTACACAAAACACATCTACAAAAAACAAACAAACATCATTTCATTTACATCAAATTATTATCTATTAGTAGTAAGTTATTTATTATTAAATTATATACCATTAAATTAATCATTATTGAATTATATACTATTAAATTAATCATTATTAAATTATATACCATTAAATTAATCATTATTAAAACTACTTCAAAATTACAGATTTTTTTAATGCAATATATTTGGTTTTTAATACTTAGGTACTGCTTGCAGCAACGGTAAATTAGTAGGAAAGAGATAAATAAGAAATACCTATCGCTGTCGCTGACAAAAGGTAGGTACTTACAATACAGAAAAATCATTATTGGAGTACCTACCTACCCACGTCATTAACAAAGGTATCACATTACACGTTATTTGTTTTCTTAATATGTACTTACCTTACTCCATTTGATATAAGATTAGAAATTTAAATAAACTTTTTTACAGTCCGTTCAACCAATTTTGACTTCTATTCCGTAGGCATAAGGATGGCATTAAAAGCAAAAACGTGGTTACAATACCAACTGTTTATTACAGCTGCCAGTTGTCATGCCACCAAAGCAATAGAATTCAACATCGGCTGAACGGACTGTAAAAAATGTTTATTTAAATGTCTAATCTTATTTCAATTTGAGTAAAGGTACACAGTTTGTATAAAAATTATAGATATTGAACTGATGTTATTACTATTCCGACATCCATCAATTTATGTGCACGAGTGTACATCTCATAAACAGCTCAATACCATTGACAACTTAATTTGGTCGGGTTATATGCGGACATTTAGTATGGAAAAGTAATGAAAGCTAATTTCTCGTAAAATACAACACTTGGGAATCTGAATTTTTGGTCACTACAACTTCTTTAGGAGCACTAATTTTTGTATAAATTTGGGAAGAAATCAGAGTTTTTAATAGAGAAATCTTCAAATGAAAATTTTACACCGTGACTACCGCCACCCCACCAATGGTATGGTATATCTTATCTATCGTAAACTACTGGAGTAGTAATTTTGAATTTTGGGTATCAATTTTGTCTCGCCGAGCACTAATTTTCTATGTAGGTTTGAGGAAAGCGACTAGCTCCTGAAACTTGGAATCAACACTCAAAGTCGTGGTCCTGCTGAACGAGCGCGCGAAAGTTATCATCGTTGATTTCTCGGTATATACAAATGTTTCAGTTCTTTTTTCGTTACGAAATGAATCACATTTAAGAGCACTAATTATTTGTATACTTAGAATAGCTGTAGCATGCCCCCTTTTTCTGCGCTCATGGTGGTCCTGCTGAAGGGAGCGTGACTACCGCAGGACCACCTTCAAAGTCGATTATCTCGAAAACTACTAAGGCACCAATTCTGTTGTTCGAGCACTAATTAGTACCAATTGAGCACTAATTATTTGCCAAATATGGAAGCGATTGGCGTTGGTGGGGCGGCGGTAGTCACGGACATACTGAAAACTTAGTTCGTTTACTAAGTTGTCAGTTTTGTATTAGGAACTTTACCTTATACGGAATAAAGTTCGAAATGCAATAATGGCTCCATGGTTTAAATCTGGGTCTGAAGATAAACCTTGTTTTGTAATAAGGGGGTTACAGTCCTCCTTTCACAGATTCACAGACTACAATACTATAGGTATAATTTTGACTTCTAATTTTGTAACCTTTATTGTGATCATTATTGTCGTTTTTCTAAGGTTGGTAATCATCTAATCATACCTCGTATGTCCATATTGTCCATGGTTGCTGTCAGAAGTAAAATAACTGAAAGGAAAGGACTACACAAGTTTTGTACAACCTTGTTTGTGGGTGTAAACTAGTAAGAACCGGTTTTAATTGCAATACCCATTAAACACTCATCATTGATGAGAAACAGACAGAAGTGAGTCAGAGATGAGTCATTAAGATACTTGTACGTACCTACCTAATCTACAATGAGAATTTCTTAGTCTAATATCAATAAACCAAATACCTAATACACAATCCTTACCTTTTGGTTTGGTTCAAATATCCAGTAGGTAGTACCTAGGGTAATGTTGAAATGAAATTCACTTTTCTCTCGTTGAGTACCTGAGTACTTAATTTAGATAAAATTTTATCTGCACTGTACTGTATAACGCTAGTTAGGCACAGACTGAACACTGGAACTGCTACGGAAGGAAAGTGACAAGTGACGAATCAAATTATACCAACATAATATTATTGATTCACTGATTCACTTCATTTCGTCGAACATTATTCTCAAATTTGCAATCATATGGAAATGAAACGGTAGGTCCGTTTCCCGGGGTCATACGATAAGATACTTAATCACAAAATAATACAGGCCATTACAGGGGGCCTAAAACGGACGCTTTGGCAGAATCATAATAAGATCTGCGTACAATTCATACATCCCGCAATTCATCTGTTTGACAGCTGCTATTTGACATTAGACTTCAATAAAGCAATTCATAATTTGTGGACAATTTTACGAAATTCCATACAAAACTGTCAAACAGATGAATTGCGGGATAAGAATAGTACGCAGATAGATCATAATATTACGATTCTGCCAAAGCGTCCATTTTAGGCCCCCAGACTAACACGGGCTTAATGACCTTCACAGAACATAATACCCTGACGGGGAACACATAGGTACCTACTCCTAGCGGAAGTGACCTTGATGTTATTTTGGAGCAGTGATCCATTGTTTGACACACCCAATCTGCCCACACGAACCAAACATGAATAAAGGAAAACTTCCGGTTGAGCCCGGGTGTCTCTCAAAGAGAGACACCTGTCAAAAGTGTCAAATTCCGTCAAGCCCGGGTGACTCTCTTTGAGAGACGGTGACTCACCCTACTAGACGCTCAAAATATAATTGAAATAAAGTTTAGTATTATTTGTGGTGGTTTTAGTCGATTTTCTAATAGACATTCTTGGATTTGGAACGCGCCCGAACGTAAAATATAGCATGACAACATTTTAAAAAAATATTGAATGTCAGTTACGTTTTCTGTGGTTGTGTTTTGATGTGTTGTGTTTTTAGGTTAAAAGTGTAGTTTTAGTGATAAAAACACGGGTAAGTGGATACATTTTCATTTATCTGTTGTTAATACATCATTGTAGATAATAATTACACGAAATTGCATCATAAAATCGAAATTTATGAACAAAGAAAAGTTTCGACAAAGAACCGTTCTATCGTTGGAATTTGGACTTATTTTGTGTTTTATCGACTGCAAATAATCAATAATAATCATAAATAAGTGCTTGAAACATCGTTTTAGATAATATTTGCACTAAATACTTGTGAAAAGTTTCAAAATATCATATGTCAAAAACTGCATCAAAATTGTTAAACTTTAAGGTTAAATATCATTATTTCTTTCCACAAGAATGACTAAGTGTTAAATTAATATGACAGTATAGTTCCCACTTGTGCATTTATCACTAATATTCAAAAAAAAAAAAAAAGGAAATTTATTTTTTAATTAATTAATAAATAAATCAATTAACCCCCCCATTTAATTCAAGAAAATCTTTTATTAATTAATTATGGTGGTATATTTTACAAGATATAGGTAGCTATCAGTCAATAAAGGTTTATGTAGTATCTTAGTAACATTTTTGTATAAGAAACTACTCGGTGTTACTCCGATGTGAATTTTCAAAGTTTCAAAGATATCATGAGGCCGGCCTCAAGTGCCATGAACTTTGTGATTTATTATTACAACAATGTTACATAGAACTCTCAAAGAAACGCTGTTGTCAGATTTCTTATCTATTCATAATGTAACTTGCAAAATTTTGTGTAAATTGATACAATAGTTTTATCAGAAATAGCCATAACATAAGACCAAAACAATTACAGCTGTTATCTGTATTTAGGGGTAATTATTAAATACAAATACAGTTCCCACAACCATTTTTTTTATTGTTAATTACAGGGACTCTATTCAAAAACCCATACAGCTTAAATAAAGGATGTTTATGTTCGCACAAATCACTTAAGATGTTTTTGTTTACATTGGGAACAAAGGGCAATAAATCTGGCGGCCATTTTAAGATAAGGATTGGTCCTTGTGCGTTTTGACGTTTGTTATGACATAGGGTCTAACAGGTTATTTATCAAACTAAAAACTTCATTTGGGAAAACCCGTAAAAAATTTCTAAAATTAATGAACAATCGTTAAATGCCCGTTCTTTGGTGACAATAACTAGAGTACCTACTTATTATTATATTGATAAGAAATACATTGCACTTTTACGTTCGGTTTTAGGTTGCTACATAATAGTAATCTGTGTAGTGTGTAGTAAGCGAAGCATCGATTTAAGATAATAATAATAATGCTTTTTATATTTCTATGAAGCTAACTAACTAAATAATAACCAACAAAAATTATCTCCCGGCTGTCCAGCGCACAGAACATTAATACTCCTACGGAGGTCCAGCGACAGTCTCCGACACGGAGACAATCGCTGGCAACACGGCTTTGCTTTGCCGCCAGCCTGTGTCATAGGCTGCGCCCGTCGCCGTCAGTCTTTCGGCGGGTTTTAAAAGAAAAAATATTACCAACTGAAAAAAATCTAAATAAGTTCTAGCGTACTATTACGTTTTTCTTAAGCAAAAACCTTTTATTATTTCAATTATTTGATTTGAAACAAAGTTTTGAATCAAAGGTTTCTTCGAGTAATAATATTTGTATAATCAAACAAAACTAAACCGTATATTGGGGACGGGCACTTTTCTTAAAAATAGCATCAAGGTCGAATCGTATGCATATATTTATTTTCGCTCAGTTTAGCCGGCAATGCTGCACGAAGTAGGTATTCAGTATTTTCGTTGCTTTTAATTACTTAGTCCAAACTTTTGATTGATCTAGGAATCTCCGTAAGTACGGATTTTACAATATTTATCTTAGGTAAGTACCTACTATTAATTTGATAGGGAACTCCTTTTTTCACCAAAATATTACACAAAGTCAGCAAAGTCTCCATAATTTAAGGACGTAACGCTTTACATGTAATAAGTTGTATGTAGTTAGTCAAAATACCATATTAGATCAAATTGTAATTGTACACACGGCTAGATAAGTACATATCAAACTATACATTTCCAGTATAAGCTGATCTCGCATTGATATATCCGTACAATGAGAGGTCAGCTTATACTGGAGAAGTATAGCTTGTGTAGCCGTGTGTACCTTACTATGTCTGTAATAAAATTTCATACCTTAATTAAAACCTGCACCAAGGAACTATATTATATGATTTCAAAACGTTCCTGGTTACAACGCAATCTGTAATAATCAAATGCTAAAATACATATCTGCCTCCTACGCGGTGCTTTTAATAGCCAGTCTGACCAAGAAGTCTAGTATAACTATAAATCTGTCGTGGCGCAAAGTAATGACATTGCACGCCTCACAATTTTACACTGTGAGCGAGAACTGTATTTTGCACATATTCGCATCGGTCATTAGATGAGGTCTTTCCAATTTCCAGATGGCGGCTTTCACGCCCATCACGTTGTCAGGGGACAACCTGGGCCAACGGCACCGTCACCTCAACTCCTTAGTGCGTGAGGCTAAAGAGAGCGGAGCTTTGCTTCAAGATGTCGAGGCCCTGCGCGAAGAGTCTCCAGTCGACCGCCTCTTTAAAATAGACCTTGCCCTAGAACTCAAACACGAAGACTACATCTTAACTAATTTAAAAGACGACGACATGTTATACGTGAGCAAAGCCCTGAAATCAACATCGCTTATAGACTACCATGACATTATTAACCCTAAATATTTAGAAGATGTTCTCTTCCCAGAAATGATTACACCAGCAGTTACCAAAATGAAACACTGGCTTTACATCAATCTAAGAGACCCAGCAATGTGTCAGCAGTTCTATCAGCACTATAAAGAGAACACATTTGAATTTGCCATAAAATTTCTTAGTCACTGCAATCATGAGTTCATACTGGCAGAAACTCCCAAGATATTGACTAAATTATCCACTCATTCATTAAAAGTATTGTGCGAGAAATGTCCTAGAGTCGCCAAAATATATTTTGATTCGTTGGCGACGGATGAAGATGTGAAAACCCGCTATCTCGAACAAGAACAGTCCTACTATAACAGCGTAAAATGCGTACTGAAGTTAGATGCAGATGTGTTCCTTGACATCACCGAAAAGTATTTCAATATGAACAGCTTTAGCAGATTCAGTTCTTTGTCGACTGACTACATCCTACGTTGTCATAAAACAAGATTCACTAATAAGCTGGAGCTGTACGTTGCCTATTTCCTGCACATCCCGACTCTTGCTGCTCGGCTCAGTGTTGAGGAGTGTCAGGAAGTAGTGCTAAAGCTAGCTCGAGCAAGCTATTTGCAGCATTGGTTCCAGTACAAAGTCATGGAGCCACTAATAAAGCGTCTTAGACCCGATAAGAGAGCGGCGTTCAAAAAACTAGTGTTCGTTGAGAAGGATGTCGGAGAGCGAGTACAGGAATGGCCGTATCCAACACCGGAGTCACCCCCGCATTCCGAATCTGATCCGCATATATTTGAAGACGAGAGTTATAAGCCGGTCTGTGGGGCATTTGGTAGGTGCATGAAGCGCTTAATAAAAAAAAAGAAAGGTTGTGCCATGGACTACTGCATCGAGTCATGCGGGGAGCCCAAATCGAACTTAGACCGGCTATTTGATGAGTTTCGTTTTACTGGGTTCGACCGAGCTCTGCACGACTTAGGGCAACGGGTAGGGGCTGCAGGTTCTGCGGATAGACGCCGTGATATTTTCCTTGTTCTAGTGAGCAAGACCGGTGGGCGCAGTGATGCGGTATCGGCTTTGTTACGTCTAGCAGCCCGGCACAGCAACGAGCCAGCACACACACGCGCCTCCATACTGCGAAGCCTCGTCATGCGCGCTAATGTCTGGCGCCTGCCTGCTGATGTCTGGCAACATTTTCTGGACTTCGGGCACGGACTCGGGCTTGACGGTGCACCATCCGAAGCCGCGTGCCGTGAAGGATTGCATTGCGTCGTGATTCGCCAGTTGCTATCTGGCGAATGCGAAAAAGCCGTCCGCGACGTTTTTCTCAATGACTTTTCAACGCTGACAGAGTATTCCCTAAAAGTGGACGAGCGAAAGCACGTTGCTAATGGTCTTCAAAACATGTTGGCAGCGGCCGCCATAGACGTGGAACCAGCAGTTGCCGCAACACGACTTTATCAACTGCTAGATGTCATTGAAATATACCACGTTCGTGTCGAGGCAGCATCATCTACGGTGGAAGCAGTGAAGAGCTTAGCTTTGCGTGACGCTGAAGTCGCTCGCTCCTTACTAGAACGGTTATATCACGCGAGGATTGGACGTCGTGAGTTACTTCGAGTAAACCTAGTGTTTCGGTGCGATCAGGGAGCGCTCATGAACGCGCTGCGTCACGACCCACCTGCCCTCGAACTCGAGAAGGTTGCAGATATAATAGCTACGGGTCAATCACGGTTTGACGGATTCGTTTCGAAGGTAGTGATATACTTCAACCAGAAGGAAGACTTTACAATACAACTTAGGAGCGCGTTAAAGGAGAAGATCGCTCAACAACAGAATGAAAGTTGCAAGAATGTAAAAATGTCACGACCGCTGGCAAGGCTCTTGTACAAAGATTTTGAGAAAGAATTACGTGAGTTAGACGCAGCAGGTAAAGAAAGTGTGAATTTTGCGGCGGCGCTGAGGGCCTGCGCACACCGAGCCAGGCCTGTCGTCAACCTGGCGGAGTGGGGCTGGCGCAAGGCTGGAGTGAAAGCAATCGCGACGCGAGCAATGCGCTGTCGGGAAATAGAAAGAGCTGGGTTAATTCGGTCATTAGCGGCTGACCGACGCACGGTCAGACTAAGCTTAGCACTTAGTATGCGCTCTGCGGGCGGTTTACTTCTCGAAACCTTCGAATCAGCAGCGAAGCTGCGTCCCGTGGCTGCATTGCATGTTGCGCTGCCGTACTTCCGACATCACGGTGCTACTGCTGACCCTGGAGTATGGGATATCGTTAAACCCCTGTTTTCAAGTATCGACCTCTCATCCCGCGATAGGCTTCGCCAGTTACTTCGAAAAACCGAATGGATTCCATCTAAAATCAAACCAGACTACTGCGGAACATTGTTCTTTTTGATTGACAAAATCTCCAAATCGGGTTCAGATTTCGTGCTTCGCGATTTATGCATGCTTCTTCCTGAGGTAAAAGAAGATATGATCGAAAACATTTTGCTTTGTGCGTTCGAGAGGGCTGGTGTGAATGAACCGAAGATACCTTACCCTGCAATATATGTCAGATACCTCATGTTGTCTAGAAATAACGAGGATTTAGAGAGGAGATTCACTAAAATTGGTGATCGGTTTATGGAGATATTAGAAAATTTGCGTTGCTTAGAAGACTCGAATTTTCGAAAGAGACTTAATCAAATTACAAAGTGTCTTTTATATAATGCGGCGTTTCTAGATACTAAATACACGTCTTGTTTGTCAGTGATCGAAAGGGTCTTAGCTTGGACGCAGAAGTTCATGCCAAAAGAGGAATATTTTGAAAAGTATGTGCATATACATTTAACAATGTTGTATTTCAAAGCTGTTAGACAGAGTATGAAACAGATGCCAGAAGTTTTCGCTGATCCCAAGAGGAAGAAGTCGGAAGGTGTGGAGGCTGTGGGCTTCGTCTTCGGAAGATATATAGTGGCGGAGGTAGCTGAACTGGTGAGAACTTACTTCGACTCCATAATAGAACTGTATACGGGTGCCTTAGTTGATTACTTAGGTGAAAACTTCACGTACGGAATTTCGAGAGCGAAGTTCATTGCGTCCGTTCTCAAAGGTATCCTGGCAGAAGCAGTCGGTATCCAGCGTCGAATGGCAGTGTACGTCCTTAGGGATCTTCGATACGATACGAAAGATTATACGAGAAAAGAAATCGAAGAACTAATGGCACAGGATAAATATATTGAGTTGTTTGTTCATGCCGAAATATTGAATTAATTGATTTCAAAGCCTGCTAGACAAAGGCTAGGGTTAGGTTTTAGGTTAGGTAAAGGGTAAGGTTTTATTAATTATGTTTTCTATTGAATAGGGTGCCTTATAAATAATGTAATTTAGATTGTTTTTTTTCTGTTCTGTGTTATGTTGACACAGTACATTGGTATCGTGTGTATAAATAGGTAGTACACCACATAATCTCGTTTTCAGTGTGTATGTTTTTTAAAGGAACCAAAATAAATAATTACTTAATCATTTTCTCTTTTCTCTTTCATTAATTAAAACATTCCGATCAGGCATACAAAACTTAGTGCACCCTACATAGCTTGTCGTGGAACCTCACATCTTTTTTTTTTAAATAATAAACGTTGCCCCGCACTAGGAATTTCCCCTGTATTGTGGGTG
The DNA here is from genome assembly GCA_948098905.1 of Tiliacea aurago. Lineage (NCBI taxonomy): Eukaryota > Metazoa > Arthropoda > Insecta > Lepidoptera > Noctuidae > Tiliacea > Tiliacea aurago. The sequence continues at coordinate 18,312,966 of OX402602.1, forward strand.
CGTTTACAAACATTTAAACTCACATACACAAATAGCCAGACCCGGAACAACTACTTGCAGGTCATACAAATATTTTTTCCGTCCGGGAATCGAACTCGCGACACGCAGCGTAGCAATCAATCGCTTAACCACTGCGCCAACAGTGCCGTCTCCGACACATAACACACACAACTCCATGGGCTCGCACTGTCTTGTTCATTACAAGAAAACATGACGATTCTCCTCAAATATTACTTACCTAGAAATTAGTTAATGTTTATCTGTAAACATAATAATTGTATATCACTCAAGAATTAAAAAAAAACACCGGTCAAGAGCGAGTCGCGCACCGAGGGTTCCGTGCGCAGTGCGCGTATATTTGATGTTGATGATTTCTGAAAAACTGTGCTATTTAGAGATCGTTTTATTTTTCCTGTAATCTTTACATAAACTCTATCACATAGAATAATTTCAGATTTTTATCTATGTAAACTTCAGAGATAAAAGTGGGGAGCGGTATTTTTTTTTACAACTTCGTGAAAAGGCGGAAATTACCTACGTGGCCTAAAAAAAATGTTTGAGAATGTGCAAACAGCGCTCTTTCTTAAGATACCCCACATGCCCTAGTAGCCCAACTTCAAATTTTTCAGTCCCTCTTGCAAGATGATATTATTTTTTTAATTTCTTTCTTGTTTGCAAAATAGTTGGGCAAACGTCATCTAAAACTATTCAAAATTTCAAGTTTATTTTTATTTTTAGGGTTCCGCACCCAAAGGGTAAAACGGGAACCTTATAACTAAGGCTCCGCCGTCTGTCTATCTGTGTGTCTGTCAGTCTGTCGGTCCGTCTGTCACCAGGCTGTATCTCAAGAACCGTAATAGTTAGACAGTTAACATTTTCACATATGATGTATTTCTGTTGCCGCTACAACAAACACTAAAAAACAGAATAAAATAAATATTTAAGGGGGCTCCCATACAACAAACGTGATTTTTTTTGCTCGTTTTTGCTCTATATTGATAATGGCAACAGGTAGACGCTTGAAATATTCACAGAATATTTAGTTGTAATATTCACTTTAAAAATAAATAATTAAATTAAAATAAAACAAATATTTAAGGGGGGCTCCCATTTTTATAGATAATGGTACGGAACCCTTCGTACGCGAGTCTGACTCGCACTTGGCCAGGAAAAAATTGAGGCGTCCGCGACAGAGCACAGGACGCCTGGCAGATGTGAAACATTATTTTACGAAATTATTTACACACTACTACATAAAGACTGTATAGTGGCGAAGTGTCGCCACGCGGCATGCGTCGCCCCGCCAGCAATCGGTTTTACGTGCGGCTATAGATGTTTCACATCAATAGGTACTGTGTATTTCTGTAATACCGCCAAATTAAGTTTGGTGGTTATTTTGAAATATATATAATTTTGGGGAAGAATCATTTTGAATCTGGGGAAATTTTAAAAATAACATCTGTCAACCCTGGTCAGCCGGTGTCATTAAAAATGGATCACTTTTCAAAGTTCTCCAAGGGGTAGTGGTGAAGGCTTAACAAGTGCTTTTGTTTGTGCTACGATTTTTTTTCGATTTTTTTTTTTTTCGATTTTTAGTGAATATTTGTGTGAAACTTGATCGAGACTAATCTTAGTGTTGTGTGTTCTGTATGTAAGTTAGTTTTATTTGTTATTGTCCCGCTTTTTAACCATTTTTGTCCAAAATGAACTCCAAAAAGCCCCCTGATCCTGACCCCGCTGACGAGCTTTTTGAACTATCTCCTGTCTTGACCGTCACCCTCCCTTGTGACACACAAATACTCACGCAAGACCCCACTATGGATACCGAAACCCCAAATCGGAAAAGAGTTGCTGCCTCGCCCCCTGTTACTCCAAATATCCCAACTAAGTTAGCGAAAAACGTAATTGGCAGACTTACTTATACAGCTAGGGATAATCCACCGTATATTGTCCACGTTTCCCTTAAGGATGGTCAACCTTCAGGCACTGTGTTGCAACCGGTCAAGTTTGGTATGTTTTTGACGATAAATAACATTAATAACATACGCCTCGATGGGGTCAAACGCATAGGAAGAAATAAAGTGTCGGTTGAATTCAAGTCGCATCAGGACGCAAACAGTTTTTTAATGAATAATGTATTAATTCAACACAATTTTATTGCCTCCATCCCACAATTCAATATTACACGTATGGGTATTGTTAGGGATATCCCTATTGAATGGTCAGAGGAAGAAATTATATCAAATATCAAGGTTCCTGAAGGTTGTGGTGCTGTTGTAAAGGCTAGGAGGATGAGCCGTAAGGTGACCTCTTCTGGTGTAGCTGAGTGGAAGCCTACGCAGACAGTTGTAATTACTTTTGACGGACAAGTTTTGCCTAATCGGGTGTATTGTTTCTACTCAGCTCTTCCAGTTGAGAGGTACACATACCCAACAATCCAGTGTTACCATTGTTGTCGGTTTGGCCATACCCGTACGCTCTGTAGGTCGAAACCCCGTTGTTTCAAATGTGGTGAAGATCATCCAGGTGATGGATGTGAAATCACCCTTGAGTTAGGATTTTGTGTATCGTGTTCTGGCAACCATTTTGCAAATGACAGTGCTTGTCCTGAATTGGGCCGGCAGAAGAGCATCAAAGCTCTGATGGCGGAAAAATCAATTTCATATGCGGAAGCAGGTCGGGTTTTCCCCCCTGTTTCCAGATCATATGCCGATGTTTCAAAATCTTCCCCTCGTAACAACGTTACAATAAATAAATCCCAATCCCAATCTTCAAGTCCAATCCCTGCTACCCAAAGATCATACCGTAAAACAGTTTTCCTTAACCCTAAACCCCGTGCCCCACTCTCCCCTGGCTTTAATAAGCAAGCTCATCAAGCACTTACCCAAAATTACTCATTTTCCCCCTCCAAAAATGGCTGCGCCCTCCCAACGGAAGCTGCCGAGCCAATGATCTACAGACAGGCAGATAGCTCGAAGAATATATTAGAATTAATTACAAACATGTTAATGACTGCTCTTACAAATTCCACTCAATCAATACCTGACCACGTTGCTTTAAAATTGACCTCAATCTTAAATTATATCCATAACATTCCATCCCTTGACATTCCTTCAATGGAACGTGAGGAGTATTACTCCCAGGAAACCTGATCTTTCCTTTTTAATTAACAAATATAAACCATCAATCTGCGGCATTTCTGAGACGTGGCTTTTACCTGAAAGTAATTTCAGGATGCCATTTTTCGGTAATGTTCGTAATGATAGACCTGATGGATATGGGGGATGTGCTTTGCTCATCAATAGCAAAGTATCATTTTCCCCGATTCCTCTACCCTTTGTGGGCGATAACATAAATGTTGTTGCTGTTAAGGCTGAGGATATAAATATTTTTTCTTTTTATATTGCGCACCCACAACTCGAGTATCTTTCGATAATTAGAAATTTGTTATGCAGTGTTAGCGGCCCAATACTTGTTATGGGTGATTTTAATTGTCACCATTATCGTTGGGGATCAAATACTTGCGATAACTTTGGCACTGGTTTGCTGGATATATTGGATGATCTTGATCTTTGTGTCATCAACGACGGCAGTGCTACACGCATGTCTGCACCAGGGCAGAGTAATAGTTGTGTTGACTTGACGTTCTGTTCATCCAATATATCTAGCCTTCTCATCTGGCGCCGTTTGAATATGACTCATGGAAGTGACCACTACCCCATCATGATCGAATTCCCTTCTAAAAATGTACCCACTAAAGTCCCCCCTCCCCTTCTAAAATACCGGCTAAGCTCAGCAGATTGGGATTTATACTCAAAAATTTTAGACTTATGAGTATCTTCCCTTCCAAAAGTCAAAGTGAATAATGCCCAGGAATGTTTTTTGTCCTTCTCCTCCACCATCTCTTCTACAGCAGATGAATGTTTCCCTTCCAAAAAACCCCAATCTGGTAAAATTCCTTCTCCGCCATGGTGGGATAGGGAATGCACTGACATGGTCAGGGCCAGGAATGAGGCGGAAGAGACTGTTAACTGTGATATGAACCTGGATAACCTCATCGCTTTCAAGCGAATATTAGCTAAGTCCAGGAAAGTACTTAAAAAGAAGAAACGAGAAGGTTGGTCTAAGTATTGCAGTTCACTGAGTCCATCCACTCCGGTTTCGGTGGTATGGCGGAAAGTTAAAAGTTTTAGGAGCAGTTTAGCACCTGCCCCTTCGAATAACCTCTCAGAAGAACTGTCGTACCAGTTTTTCTCCAAAATCGCTCCAGCTTATGTTCCAGGTGTAGAGGAGAGTTGTGTTGGCATCGATGATGTAGACGACACTAACGATCCAATGAACATGCCATTTAACTCGGAAGAACTAAAAACTGTGCTATCCCGTGTCAAGGACTCCGCACCAGGGGTGGATGGATTTCCTTACTCTTTTATTGCCAAAGCTGGTCGAAGAACACACCAATACTACCTGGACTTGGCTAATTTTTGCTTTATTTCCGGATTTATTCCCACAGACTGGAAGGTTCAAGTTGTCATCCCGATATTAAAACCTGGCAAAGATCCTAGCGATCATTGCTCATTTAGACCTATTGCTCTATCGTCCGTACTAATAAAACTTTTAGAACACTTAGTCAAAAATCGTTTAGAGTGGTTGGTAGAGAGCAGGAGACTGCTTCCCGCGACTCAGTTCGGCTTTAGGAAAGGCCTGGGCACTGCTGATAGTGTGGGTACCCTCACGTCAGTGGTCCGGCTGGCCCTCAGCAGGAATGAGTCGGTGGTTGCTGTTTTCCTGGACATATCGGCTGCTTATGATTCGGTCCTCCTCCCTGTTCTCAGGCAAAAGCTGCATGAGCTGAGAATCCCGGCTAGGATCTGTCGCATCATTAGTAGCATTTTTACCAACCGCACCATTCAGTTAAGAACCCCTGGGGCTGACTCTGAACAAAGAACAGTCTGGAGAAGGTTACCTCAAGGATCTGTTCTTAGTCCCCCATTGTATAATATATATACAGCTGACCTATCTTCTTCCCTAAATTTTGACTGCAAAATCCTTCAGTATGCTGACGATATTGCATTACTGGTCACTGGCAGTTCCATTCAGGACGCCGCTCAATCGATGAATGTGTCTCTGTCCTCACTTAACCAATGGCTCCTTGATCACGGTTTGTCTTTAAGTGCGCCAAAGAGTACCGCGGTCATTTTTACCCGCAAGCGTTGTGTTCCCCAAGTAGATTTAAATATAGATGGACAAGTAATTCCAGTTAAGGATAAGGCTCGGTTCCTGGGAGTAACTTTGGACTCAAGATTGTCTGGGGTTGACCACATCAACAACACGGTCAAAAAATGTGAACGCTCGGTGTCGGTCCTTAAAGCTTTGGCTGGGGTGTGGTGGGGAGCTCACCCATACACCCTTAAACTGGTCTATAATGCGTTGACCAGGAGCGCTTTGGATTACTGTTGCTTTTTTATTGAGCCTTGCAACAAAGAAGCGCTCAAGAAATTAGACAGCATCCAGGCCAAATGCCTGAGAATTGTTATTGGAGCCATGAAATCCTCTCCCATAAATGCGCTTCAAGTTGAATGTGCAGAACCGCCCCTACACCTAAGAAGACAGTATTTGGCAGATCGTTTCCTGTCTAAAGTATTCTCCCTTTCATCCCATCCTTTACTCCCAATTTTAGAACAAATCGACCTTTCTTTCAATAACTCTCCTTATTGGAACAATAAAGCAGTTCCCCTATTGATAAATAGGTACAGAGAACTTAAACACCTCTCCTCGCCTGTTTCTCAACATCCAATCCTCCCCGTCTTTTCCGCTGCATATGAGACGATTCACTTCGAACCAAAAGCCGTTTTGGGACTAGGTATTTCAAAGAATTCCCAAACCGCAAGACGCGACTTTGAGTTAGCCGTCAAACGTTACTGGGAAGGATGGAATGTTTTCTTTACTGATGCATCCAAATTATCACAAACAAAATGTACAGGAGTAGCAGTATATTTTCAAAACTCAAAAATTGCATTACTGTTTCAATGTCCACCAAAAGCATCAGTTTTTACAGGAGAGTGTATTGGCATTTTAGAAGCCATACACTATATCAAATCACATCGAATAACAAAAGCAGTAATTTTTTCAGATTCCCGTAGTAGTATTCAGGCCTTAGAACAAAATCAATTGCAAAGTAAAATTCACAGTAAAATCGTTGTAGAAATTAAGAGCTTATTATTTGACTGTTCCCAAAACGGCTTGGACATTGAGATAGCCTGGATCCCTGGTCACTCGGGTATTATTGGCAATGAGTGCGCTGACTCTTTAGCAAAGTATGCCACATAAAATCCGGCTGATCTAAAGCACTACGTAGCTCATAGCTACGATTTGCGAAATGGTGCCAGACCCAAGTTATTCGACTCGTGGACAAAAACATGGAGGAAGACCTCAAAAACCAAGGGCGTCTACTACGCAGCTATACAGCCCGACATCCCACGGAAGCCTTGGTTTTTCAAATGCCCAAAATTGTCCAAAAGAACTGTTTCGTCACTTTGTAGACTAAGACTTGGCCATTGTTGTAGCCCAGTGTTCCTGAACAAGATCCATGTTCGGGACAATTCTCTATGCGAATGCGGCCTTGCGGAGGGTACTCTAGATCATATATTTTTTTCCTGTTCCTTGAACACCCAATCCTTCGACCTCTATCGAAAAATTTCCAAATGTAACATTCCTCTCCCAACTAACTTTCATTCTCTTTTATCCCACTTCTCTCCCAAAATTATACAAATTCTAGCCACTTTTTTAAATGTAAATAAATTAAAATTTTAACTGGTGCGCAAAATAACTATCTATGCATTATATTTTGTGTAGTTTTCGTGTTGTATGGTAGCATATTCTATATAAGTTTGTAAATTAGAATACATGTTTTTACTAACCCCTGTTTCCGTCCTTGCAGTTACTAACATTTTATTAACTAAACTACCACAAAGTACAAAGTTCGACGGCCCGCCGCTCTGCGCTGCCGTCTCAACGTGACGCTGGCAGAATAGTCGACACCGGCTCAGTTGCCAAGAAAGAAGGAAAAAAAAAAAAAAAAAAGTTCTCCAAAATGAGAATAACAACAACAACAAGGTCACCAATAATAAATAGTGCTCTGTGACAAGGTCATTAGGCCGGTATTAGCAAGTATTTTGTTAATATCTAATCTGTGATCCCTTCCTCCATTCCCATCTGATTGCGACGACACGAAGTGAATCAGTGAATGATTAGATAGATTGTTGTAAACTTGTATGTTTAACTTATACCGATAATACAGTGCAGTGCAGTTAAAATTATTTCTAAATTACTTACCTACTCAGCGAGAGAAAAGTAATAAGTATAGCTCATTTCAACATTACACCTACTGGATATTTGAACCAAGCCAAAAGGTATGGATTGTGTACGAGGTATTTGGCTTATTTATTGTAAGTTTAGATTCTGAAATTCTCTTTGTAGATAGATGTCTTCATGACTCACTTTCTGTTTCTCATCAATGATCAGAGTATACTGGGGATTACAATTATAACCCGTTCTTATTAGTTTACACCCACAAACAAGGTTGTACAAACCTTGTCCGTTCAGTTTTTTTTTACCTCTGACAGCAATCATGGATTTATTATTACCAACCTTAGAAAAACAATAATATTTATCAAAATAAAGTAGCATTCTCTGTTTACGGGCCACTTTGCCGCAAAATTAGAGGTAAAAATAACAGCAGCTGTGATAGGACTATAAGATTTGTCAAAAACATAATATCATGATCATGAACTAGCATTGACATTGTTCATACCATTGTTTTGTTTATTTGGTATAGTGTGTACAGTTTAAAGGTGTAAACAATAAACGAAAACAGTGAACACAACATAGTTATGCATAGCAGGCATCAGTTCCCAGCAGTAACCTCCCTCGACACCCTGTTTCTAACACCTTGTATTTATTATTGAGTTAAATAGCCATGTCAACGATTCCAATTGCTATTATATTTACATCTCTTTCGACACCTTTTTACATTTATCTGAACGAGCCTGGTGGTGCATTCCAGAAATATGCTGTGATTGTTTAGGTTAACCTTTGCTTATAAAATATGTACCAATAGTTCGTAAGCCATTCCGCCTGTATTGCTTTAATCGAGCACACCTCCTAATTACTGTAATAATTGTACTTAAAATTAAAGTTTTTAAACTAAATCACTGCCGTTAATATTTGACCAAAAAAAAAAAACATAATATTACTTAGTGTAAATGCAGAGTAGCAAGGCTAAGTAAATATTATATATTGCAAATGAAAACTAAAAAAATAAAACTCACTCATTTTGTCACGGGGGGTAGGCTGAAACTACAGAATACATGCTACGATTCCTACATACTCATTATTTACCTAACTACAAATACCTTAGACAAAATAAGCTTGTTTTGTTAAAATATTACTCAGTGACACATACTCATTCCTCACCTACAATTATTACAACTTACTTATTATTTTAACAAAAATAAATAAATAAAGCCTTGGGAGTATTAACCAGGATTGTCCTAAATAAAACATCTAGTGGGTATATAAATAAAAAATAAATCAAATGTACCAAATAAATAATAATAAAAAAATGTGAATAATAATAATGTAATGTGTGTATATGTGTGGACACTGACGCCTAACCACTTTTCAACCTTATGCTCCTAGTAATAAGGTCGAAAAGTGGTTAGGCGCCCGTGTCCGCGATAGTACACATATTATGTATTATATGTATAGGGAACGAGCATTATAAATAAATTAAATTTGCTTTTACATGCTATTTCTATCCATATTAATATCGTTAGTAATAAATTAAGACCAAGACATCTATTTACTCAAAATGATCATGTATTGCCTAGAACTGCATACACTGTTTCATTTACAGATTAATCACTCACTTTTTCTGTTATCAAAGAAAACGGAGAATGTGTAAAATAAAAAAATATATATATATATATTATCTTCCATTCACTTAGCTAAACACTATGCACCGTAACAACTAAAATAAAGAGTGTTTTCGATGAACTCTGGCACCCAGAGTAAGATTTAACTTGTGTTTATGTTTAGCGCTGTTCACTTATATTCTGTCGTGTCACGCACAATGAATCCATAGTTGGGATGAATTTATCTTTAATGCCTAAGCCATTAAGTCCGTCTTTGTAGCTTATTGTGTGCGAGAAGTATAAATAAATAAAAACATGTCCATGATACATTCCAATGGCAAATGTAAGTTTGTTTGCACAACATACATAGATTTACCATGTTTATTTAAGACCATAGACTTCTTATAGGTTCTCCTGTAATCTATAGGTATTCCTGTAATCTATAATTTCAGGCTCAGTAGTTTTGGAGATAAGGGTATGTTGTCTTAAATAATTATTAAAATATATATTTTAAATTTATAAAAAAAATATAATATGAAATCCTCACAACGAGCGCTTTCATTTGATAGGTCACACGCACACGGTACAGTAAGCAAAACTTTTATTTTTAATTTTCGAGTTTGCCCCCTAAAAGTGACCCTCATATTCAAAATTTATTTATTTACGTTATACGTTCACGTTCCGTTTGATGTCGGACGTAAAGAATAGCACCATCCCATTAATCAATCAATCAATCAAAAATATTTTTATTTCACCTATGCCTACATGGGCACTTATGAAACGTCAGAAGCTAGGTGCACGGTTCCAATTGGTCGTTTCCTATGGAGAAGAGCCGGCAAGAAACTCCACGGTCACTCTTAAAAAAAAAAAAAATCTGCTTTTACAATGTTTTCAAATTACTGTGTTAATAGGTATGAGAGGACACCGTAGGCCCATCAAAAGTACCAGGTACTTAACAAAATAGAAAATGGTCTACAGATCTACAGTCTAATAAGCCTACAACGTCCTCACATTTACAAAAAAAAACAATATAATATTTCTTCTCGTGGGTGTCGTAAAAGGTGACTAAGGGACTCCCTAGAGAATGGGCAGCAGTGTTCTCTATGCATTCTTAACACTATACTGCGTTCGCCAACCCGCCTGCCAAGCGTGGCGATTATGGCAAATCCCCCCCTTTTGGGGGAGGCCTATGTCCAGCAGTGGACGTCTTTCGGCTGAATGATGACGTTATACGTCCGTGTTTGGGCGTCGTATTTGTACCAAATTTCAACTAAAGGTCCAGTAGATTGTGTGCGTCTGAATGGCTGGGTGTTTGCATCGGTTCTCGTCAGGCTGGTGAACAAAAATTGCTACCTATTTGCTACTTTTTACTACCTATAGTCAATTAATTTTCAAAATAATCAATTAACATAATGGGTAGAAGTATTCCAATAAAAAGAAACATTTTTGTAATCGTCGAAAAGTAGCAAATAATTAGCAATTTTTGCTCATCAGCCTGACGCGAACCGATACAGACAACCAGCCGCACACAGTAGGTTCGGAGCAAATTGGCTGTGACGGACAGACAGACACACACAAGTGATCTTATAAGGGTTCCGCTTTTTCCTTTTGAGGTACGGAACCCTAAAAACATTAAAAATAAAAGTACTTACAGTGGCTTAATGTTTAAGGGAGCTGTTTAAATAAAATATTTTTTTATATACAAGTACAACATAAGTTATATTTATTTTTCTGTAGGTACTTCACTCCTTATTTGCTAGATGTTTATGTACTTATAATAGTAATATTTCCTTACAGATGGCACTGTTGCCACCAGTATCGTTGTTGGGAGACAACCTTGGCCAACGGCATCGATACCTCAACTCCTTAGTGCGTGAGGCTAAGAAAAGTGGAACTATGATCCAGGATGTCGAGGCCCTGCCCGAAGAGTCTCCAGTCGATCGCCTCTTTAAAATAGACCTCGCCATAGAACTCAAACACGTAGACTACATATTACGTAATTTAAAAGACGACGACTTGTTCTACGTGAGCAGAGCCCTGAAGTCAACATGGCTGATAGACCACCGTGACATTATTAACCCTAAATATTTAGAAGATGTTCTCTTCCCAGAAATGATTACACCAGCAGTTACCAAAATGAAACACTGGCTTTATATCAATCTACGAGACCCAGCAATGTGTCAGGAGTTCTATCAGCACTACAAAGATAACTCATTTGAGTTTGCCATAAAGTTTCTTATTCACTGCAGTCATGAGTTCATTCTGGCAGAGGCTCCCAAGATATTAACGAAATTATCCACTCATTCATTAAAAGTGTTGTGCGAGAAATGCCCCAGAGTCGCCAAAATATATTTTGACTCGTTGGCGACGGATGAAGATGTGAAAACCCGTTATCTCGGACAAGACCGGTCCTTCTACAACAGTGTGAAATGCGTCCTGAAGTCAGATGCAGATGTGTTCCTCGATATCACAGAAAAATATTTCAATATATACAGCTTTAGCAGATTCAGTCCTTTGGCGACTGACTACATCATACGCTGCCATAAAACTAGATTCACAAATAAGTTGGAGCTGTACGTTGCCTATTTCCTGCACATTCCGACTCTTGCTGCTCGACTCAGTGTCGAGGAGTGTCAGGAAGTAGTGCTAAAGCTAGCTCGAGCCAGCTACTTGCAGCATTGGTTCCAGTACACAGTCGTGGAGCCACTGATAAAGAGACTCAGCCCCGACAAGAGAGCGGCTTTCAAGAAACGAGTGTTTGTTGATAAAGATGTTGGTGGCAGTGAAGATAAATGGCCGTACGAGACACCCGCTCCCCTGACGGAGTCCGACACTGGTCCACATGTCTTCGATGACCAGGATTTCATGGCTGTTTGCAGGAATGATACGTATGAAATGCTTAGTATGGTCGGCATGGCTATGCCATTTAAGGGATATTATGATACGAACAAATGTGAAATACTGGCAGAAGACGATTGCATGATACGAGTGAAAACAGATTTAGACAAATTATTCGATGAGTTTCGTTTTATTGGTTTTGAACGCGCGCTGCACGAATTGGGTCAGCGATTAGGTGCTACAGGTTCTGCGGACAGGCGCCGTGATATCTTTCTTGTTTTGGTGAGCAAGACTGGGGGACGCACCGACGCGGTGTCCGCAGTGTTGAATCTTGCTGTGCGACACCGCAACGAGCCAGCACACACACGTGCCTCGATACTGCGCAGCCTCGTCAGGCGCGCTGGCGTCTGGCGCCTACCTGAAGGAGACTGGAAAAATTTTCTGGACTTTGGATACGGACTCGGGCTCGACGGCGCTCCTTCCGAAGCCGCGTGCATCGAGGGATTGCACTCCGTCGTCATTCGCCAGTTATTAGCTGGCGAATGCGAGCAAGCTGTCCGCGATGCATTTTTAGAAGAATTTTCATCACTGGCAGAGTATTCCCTAAAGGCGGATGAGCGAGTGCGCGTTGCGAACGCCCTTCAAAGCATGTTGGCAGCGGCTGCTATAGACGTGGAACCAGAAGTTGCCGCAGAGCGCCTCGGCCACTTACTAAATGTTCTAAGATTATACCGCATTCGAGTTGAGCCAACCTCACCAGCAGTGAAGGCAATCGTGACCTTAGCTTTGCGGGACGCTGACGTTGCAAGATCTGCACTGAAGCAGCTTTATACTATAAGGATTGCACGCCGCGAGCTGCTGCGACTTAATATGGCATTCCGAAATGATGTCACGGCACTAGTGAATGCTCTCCGTCATGATCCGTCTGTTCTCGAACTCAATCGGGTTGTCGATATATTGGCTGCTCGTCGGACGAGCTTCGATAGATTCACGTCGAAGCTAGTGGTTTACTTTGACCAAAAACAGGATTTCACTGTAAACCTCAGAAGTGCACTTAAAGAGAAGATTGCTCAACAACAGAATGAAAAACTTAAGAATGTAAAGTTAGCACGACCGTTGGCAAGTCTCTTGTACCAAGATTTTGATAAAGAATTGAGTGAGTTTGACGCAGCCGGTAAAGAAAGTGTGAAGTTAGCGGCTGCGCTGAGGGCCTGCGCACACCGAGCCCGGCCTGTCGTCAACTTGGCAGAGTGGGGCTGGCGCAAGGCTGGCGTAAAAGCTGTCGCGACGCGAGCAATGCGCTGTCGGGAAATAGAAAGAGTTGGCTCGACCCGTGCGTTAGCGGCTGAACGACGCACGGTAAGAGTAGCTTTAGCACTGAGTATGCGCTCTGCGGGGCCGGGGGGTTTGTTACTCGAGACCTTCGCATCAGCAGCGAAGTTGCATCCCGTGGTAACATTACATGTTGCGATGCGGTACTTCCGCCGTCACGGCTCTTATGCTGACCCCGGAGTATGGGATATCATTAAGCCCCTGTTCTCCAGACTTGACCTCAAGCACCGCGAGAGGCTTCGCCGGCTACTCGCAAACACCGACTGGATCCCGTCCACCATCAAACCTGACTACTGTGCTACCTTATACCTTGCTATCAACAACATCTCCCGTTCCAGTGCTGCCGCCGGTGTGCTTTGTGTTCTGTCGAAACTTCTTCCTGAAACAGAGGAGTCTATTGAAAACATATTGCTTCAGATTCTTGACAGTACTGATAAGGATATTCCGGCGATACCGTACCCATCTATATTTGTTAGGTACTTGCTGCTTTCTAGAAATGAAGAGGATGTTGAGAGAAGATTCATGAAGATAGGGAATCGGTTTTTAGAACGCTTGGACACGCTGCAATTTGAAAAGGAATCTAATTTCGACAAAAGGCTTGATCAAGTGTTAGAGAGTTTACTGTATAATTCTGCATTTTTTGATACTAAATATTCGTCGTGTTTGTTAGTTATTGAGAGGATCTTAACTTGGATGCAGAAGTTTACGCCGAAAGAAGAAAACTTTAAAAAGTACACGATGATTCATTTAACAATGTTGTATTTCAAAGCCGTTAGACAGAGTATGAAACAGATGCCAGAAGTTTTCGCTGATCCGAAGAGGAGGAAGTCGGAGGGTGTGGAGGCTGTGGGCTTCGTCTTCGGAAGATATATAGTGGCGGAGGTAGCTGAACTGGTGAGCACTTACTTCGACTCCATAATAGAACTGTATACCGGTGCTTTGTTGGATTACTTACGTGATAACTTCTCGCACGGTAGTTCGAAGGCGAAGTTGATTGGATCCGTTCTCAAAGGTATCCTGGCAGAAGGAGTTGGTATCCAGCGTCGTATGGCAGTGTATGTATTTGCGGAGCGTCGGCACGATATTGAAAAGAAAATGAGAGAGGAGGTTAAAGAACAAATGTGTAAGTACAAAGACATTGAGATCTTTGTACGTGCCGAAATTGTTATTTAGTTTGAGCTAGGTTCGGAAGCTACGGCAACACGGATAAAGCTACACTTATCCATCTTGATTACGTATGACGTTTAATATGTGTAATAGATAAAAATGAATAACAGCATCCTAGAGCTATGAACATAGAATTTGACAGTTAAGAAACCATATTTGTATTTTATGATAAATATATGATAGTGAAATTGGAGCATAAGGAAGCATTGATCGGAAAATTTCTTAACTGAGCCGATGATGAGATTACACTCACAGACACTTTTTTCTATTAAAAGTTATATTATCATTCTATTGTTAACGAGAACGTTAAATAGAAAATACATTTATTACGCAGTCTAAAAGACACTACATATTCTCTGCAAAATATATACTTAAACAGAAAAAAATTGTATAACGAAGAAAAAAACCGACCAAGTGCGAGTCGGACTTGCGCACGAAAAGTTCCGTACCATTATCTATAAAAACGGCAATGGCCACTTAAATATTTATTTTTTTATGTTTTTCATTTAACCATTTATGTACACACATTATGTATAAAAACATACTAGAAGAAAGGTTCTAAAGGTTTGTTATTTTGTATTAGTTGTTATAGCGGCAACAGAAATACATCATCTGTGAAAATTTCAACTGTCTAACTATCACGGTTCAAGAGATACAGTCTGGTGACAGACGGACAGTGGACTCTTAGTAATCGGGGTCCCGTTTTACCCTTTGGGTATGGAACCCTAAAAAAGCAGGAATGTGTTACGATGATATAATAAATAAATTATTGTCTTCATTGGTATAGTGTAAGCAGTTTTTAAATAGTTATTTCTAACAAACTGTATTCTGTTTAATAAATGTTTAACAAATAAAACTTTATTTTACTTCCGTAGCATAATCAGCCTATAATGTTCCCTCTGCTGGGACACAGGCCTCCTCTCTTCGACAGGGAGTGGGCTGTAATTTACCACGCCGCCGCGCGCCGGCCCAGTGCGGGTTGGTAGATGTCACATGTCTTCGAATTTTTGGTTCTAGGACATGCCGGTTTCCTCATGATGTTTTTCCTTCACCGTTATGAGAGCAGTGGTGATTAAATAATTTACACAAAGTAAAGCGCCTGTCTGGGTTCGAACCCAAGACCTACAACTCGTAAGTCGGGGCCGTTACCACTGGGCCACCACTGATTTTATTTTACTTAATTTTTTAACCCCCGTCGAAAAAGAAGGGTGTTTTAATGTTTGTAGCGTGTAGGTATCTGTGTGTATGTCTGTGGCGTCATAGCTCCAGAACGGATGAACCGATTTTGTTTTTTGCTAGCTATGTTTTAAGAAAATCTGCTCAGCCCTTTGAAGATCATAACCTCTTTTTTGACTTCGAGTTTTTATCTCTTCATCAACTAGGATGAAGGGATAAAAACCGGCCAAGTGCGTGTCGGACCACGCACAATGAAGGGTTCCGTAATTAGGATGCGTACAACGTTAAACGTTACGGTCAATTCTTCAACTGCAAATTTAAGTTGGTCGACTATTACTCGTTAACTTGTAAACCCTACTTAGCTGTAATAGTTTTCCTTCGAACTTCGTTATTTATATATAATTTTTTTCACATATCCAAAACCAACCATTTAGCTGGCACTTAGAGGGGGACACTTAACTCTAACAAAAAATAGCAATTTAATCTTAATATTACGCAAACGGATCTCAGAATTGAAAAATGTCTTTCACAAACCCACGATATTTTTGATTATTTACGGCCTATCCCCCACAATACCCCACACCATGTATTAGACGAGAAAAAATATCATCCCCGTTTTACGTGCAAGGGAGGTACTTACCCTAAAAAAAATTTTTTTTCATGGCGTGATCGCGACGAGCGGTGCCTTTGGGTCGCGTCGCGATGTACACCCATGCCAAATTACAGTTTTCTAGGACTAGGCGTCTCTGAGCTAAGCCGGGGGCAGACGGACGGACGGACAGACAGACAGACGGACATGGCGAAACTATAAGGGTTCCTTGTTTACTACGGAACCCTAAAAACGACTTCCACAGGTCTAATGATCGATCTGTCAATGGGTCAGCTTGTCAATGATACGAGTATTACAAAAGTATGATATCTTTGACCTGATTTGCACAGGCATCACCGGGATCCTGCAGGATACCCAACCCGCCAGAAGAACTCAACGGTGTACGGCATTAACCTTGTGTTTGGGCTCATATGATGCGTTTTGACGAGCACATGTTAATACAAACTAAGCGGTTAGGGTCATAATAATCTACAGGTCACTCTAAATGTAAACATTTTTATTAAATATCGAAGTTCAACAAGCCATAATAATCAGCCGCATTTTCGTTTGTCTACTAGTACTTTATAGTTAAAAAAACCGATCAAGAAGGAATCGGACTCGCGCACCGAGGGTTCCGTACGTATAAATGATGTTAATGATTTCTGAAAAACTGAGCTATTTAGAGACATCGTTTTATTTTTCCTGTAATCTACATAAACTTCTATCACATAGAATAATTTCAGATTTTTATCTATGCAAACTTCGGAGATAAGGGGGGGGGGACGGTATTTTTTTTTTAATTTTTCATCATAAGTATTTCGTAAATTACGCTCGACTTGTGGAGCCAACAGTTATGAGAAGCTGTTGCTTCACCGGAGACTTGTTGAGAACTGAACTTGCTGACAAAATTTGAACTTAACTTTAGAGATTTTCTCCCCTATATATACTTTTACTCATAAGCGCAAGTAGCGCGAGGTCCCTGGCAATTATCAAAAATCCTTCCATACGTAACTCTAGGATACTACTGCGTAGTGTTCCTTGGCCTTGAGACATGACGCCACAGTGAAATTATTACGCAATATTGCAAAACATTATGCAATCGACAATATCATTGCGTAAGATTGAAAGTGCTTCCTATGTTATTGTTTTTACCTCGCATTGATTGCGATCATCTAGATGATAATGTGAGATGTAAATATGCTATTCAGGTTGCTGATGGCTCATACATATCAGATGTCTAGTTTATTTTACTCAAGTGCCAGGGTTACGTCGTTATTGAATTTTTACATCATTGCAGCTGCATTGTACAGTCGCCAGCACATCAAGTTACCCCACTTTGACCTTGAACGCGTTATGAGCAACAACAGCGAGAATCGTACGAAAGAGATACATAGCTTTTTGTCTGTTCTCACTTGTAATGTTTCGTGCTGCAGTGCGTACGTGAGGGTGTGTGCGTATGCGCGTCGTGGTGTAGAATAAGATACTGTGCGATAAGAAATAGGCTGGTTGAATACTGAATACTTGAATCGAATAGAAATAATGGCATGGTAATAAAAACAGGCGGCCCGCGCAATGCCGTTAAGTTGGTATTATCTAATCTTATTACATTTAAACAGATCTCGATGAATATTCTTAAGTAGACAGGTAGGTTTATTCTGATGTGAGAAATAATTTTTTTATTTTATTTATTTCAAACAGGTTTTTTTACCTTTTCCGAGTTTTGTTACCTACTTACTGGTGGGTTGGCGGTCACCTAGTGTTTTCGTGCGTTCCTTGCTTTTCTATTCTAAGTATTTTTACGAAATTTTATGCCGAAAACCCACAAAGTGTTTGAAATTTTGAAAAAATATGGATACCTACCACATGACAAACGTGTGTGAAGTTAAGTTAATTAATTATGCCTACAAAAAGCCTCTTGTAAGTCCGCCGTCCGCGACACTGTCTAAAATAATAAGGTTGAACTTAGTGACACAATTACCTATACCTACCCCCTTACCTAGTTTGCTTATACATGCGAGTTCAACCTTATTGCGCTAGTAATAAGGTACGATTTCAAAGGTTATGAATTTTCAAATAAAATTCTAATCTATTATTATCGTTACTTCCTAACTATGTTACCTATACTAATATTACAAATCTGAAGAGTTTGTTTGTTTGGTTAAACGCGGTAATCTCAGGAAGTACTGGTTCGAATTGAAAAAATCTTTTTGTGTTGGATAGTGCATTTATTTAGGAAGGCTATATAACATCACGCTACAACCAATAGGAGCGGAGCATCAATGAAAAATGTTGCTAAATCGGAAAAAAAAACTATTCCTTTTAACGGCGATGGATGCGTAGTTCATACAAACGTAATAAGTACCAAAATAATTTGTAAATCAAACATTTTCTTAAGGTAGTGTGTCTTTATTCCGATTGGAATACAGAATATCTAGGTTCCTAAATATATATTTTGAATGGACACAGGATAGGTTCCTACGGGAACGCGTGTGAAACCGCGGGAAAAATATCAAAATAAAATGCGGAATAACAATCTTTTTATTTTTAAACATTAAGTATTATAATTAAAAACCTACCTATTCTCAATTTTAAAATATAATTACAACAAAATATAAAAAACATGATCAACGATCAAAATATTTTATTTCACTTATGCCTACATGGGCACTTATAAAGGGTCAGAAGCTATGTGCACGGTTCCAATTGGTCGTTTCCTAAGGAGAAGAGCCGGCAACAAACTCCACAAAACCAAACTAAGTATACAATAGATTAAAGGAAAATTTCTCAAGAATATAACAATGGTGCGAAAAGAAGTTTAAAATTTCAATTTACGGTATGAATTATTAAATTATCTTTGTCACGTTATTAGAAGAATTATCCATATTAATATTATAAATGCGAAAGTAACTTTGACTGTCTCTTACGCCTTCGCGGCCTAACCGCTGGGCAATTGTGATAAAAAATATATGGAGATAGTTTGAAGCCTGGGGAAGGAGATGGAGGAAGGTTTCTTGGCAGGGCGGTGAAATATCTCTCCGGCGTCCTTCAGGCGCCGCCGCCGCCTGACTGTGTCCATTGAAATCTAAAACAAAAAGAAATTTTGTCAATTTCAATACTTACTGATTCTTTATTACAACAAATTGTACGGGCCAACTTATAGATATGGGATGGTTAAAAATTATTCTTCCAAATATAAACTTATACAAATAAACAAACTGTCGAATTGAGAACCTTTGTTGAGGTGGTTTGTAAAGAACTGAAGATTTATCAAATAGTTTTTTGTTTTTCTCTTGTTTTTTACAAACGTTGCCCCACACTAAGAATTTCTCCTGTATTGTGGGTGCGTTTACAAACATTTAAACTCACATACACAAACAGCCAGACCCGGAACTTGTAGGTCATACAAATATTTGTTCCGTGCGGAAATCAAACCCGCGACACGCAGCGCAGCAGTCAATCGCTTAACCACTGCGCCAACCGTGTCGTCAAAATGTTAATACTAATAGTCATAAACATTCACTGAGTCTGGCCACGCGGCGCGCGTAAAACCGGTTTGAGTGAGGCGAGCCGGGCGGCGAGCGCCCTTCCAACTTCCAACTACATTTGTCTAGTAGATAGTAGTTTGTTTTGTGTAGTAGGTATTTTTTAATCAATTTTGTTATTCACTTTTTAAGAAAACCATGTTTTATGTAAGTGATGAATAAGTTAAGGTGATAAAGGCTCGTCCTCTTACAGACTCACGCGATATCGCGGGCGCGACAGGCACCGACAAAGACAATTTCTTTGTCGGTGCCTGTCGCGCCCGCGATATCGCGTGAGTCTGTACGAGCCTTAAGTGTGATTACAAGCTACACTGGACTCACGGTGTACGAAGTTGAGGGATCGGCAGAGTTTGCAGCGACCATAACGGCATCGCCTGCCGCCGTAGTGGCTCTCGCGTAGAGTTGGCGGTGGTGAGCTTCTAAAGTTCTACTTTCTTGTCACCGTCGAAGCCAGAAGCAAACCGATTTTTTCTGGAACGAAACAAATAGCTATAGTTTATTTGCCCATTATTACTCAATTACTTTAATTTACAGACAAATAAACTTTTTTACAGTCCGTTCAACCGATTCTGACTTCTATGCCGTACGTATAAGGTTCGCATTAGAAGCATAAACGTGGTTACAATACCAACTGTTTATTACAGGTGCCATTTGTCATACCACCAACGCAATAGAAATCAAAATCGGTTGAACGGACTGTAAAAAAGGTTTATTTAAACGTCTTATCGTATTTCAAATGGAGTATAATAATATGTATAAAGGCTTCTACATACCGGGGCGACTTGTCGCGCGACGCGACGCGACACAAAGGCACCGCTCGTCTCACGACACACGGGCCTTTGTGCTGTGTCGCGTCGCGCGACAAGTCGCGCCGGTATGTAGAAACCTTGACTCTGAATTTAAGCTTGCACGGTTACTCTACATTGAAAGACTTCTACAGACCGGCGCGACACAAAGGCCCCGCGTGTCGCGCGACGAGCGGTGCTTTTGTGTCGCGTCGCGAGTCGCGCCGGTCTGTAGAAGCCTTAAAAAACTAACAATATCGGGAACTCACTAAGAAAGAACACAAAGAAGATACCTACGTAACTATCCCTTCTGTTAACTTAATTCGATATTTCTATAGATAAACACAATTGAAACATTTTTTCAATATTACTCTTTGTTTATTTTAATTTAAGAATTATCATTACAAAAAAATATTACTCACCGTTAAGCCATTAAGCCTAAAAAATATCTATTACATCCACTCCATCGAAGCGCTATGATGAGCTCCCTTTCAATTTGCGTCAATTGAGGCGCCTTAATATTTAACCGCACTTATTTATTTTATTACAAGTCAATTATCACTAATAATGAGACACAATTACTTTTTCTATTGTTACCGATCTCTATGAGATTTCTCGGCATCCACATCCACACCATGGTACGACTACTATACCCAATATATTACTTTCCTCTATGGACTACTACAACTCCAAAGTCCAACTGTCAACTGACTGACCGACTGACGTAAAAATTAAATGGATACTGGATAAATGTCAAACGAACGATGTGATGGCTGATGAGTGAATTTCGTTGAATTTCGTGACGGTTCGGGAAAACTCGGGTGCGGCGGCGGACGCGCCGGGGCTCGTGGGTGTGGCTTATTCCTAGTGAGACATGATAATTGGCTCCCAATTATTAGTATGTGCAACCATTGGGCAATTTTAGAAACTTAGAAAACTCCACCAATCATGCCAAAGATACTTTCTTTCTAACACTCGATGGCGCGTCGCAGTTATAGATATGTATAGGGTTTACGTTGATGTGCTGCCGTCTGTACATAAATTAAGCTTTCTAAAGATTGATTACATACAGAATAGACTTTGTTTACCTTATCTGGTATTCACAAACTTAATCAGACTGCGATTTTCTACATTAATGATGGCTTTAACATGCCACATCTGATCGTCCTTTAGCGGACGTACTATAAATGACTATTTTACTAAAATCATAGTGCTTCGCCTACATAGGTATTGGTTAGTACTTATCTACACTGTAATTAAAACACTGGCGTTTTCTGGGACCTGGCTCAATTTGTATTAGTATAAACTCACTAAAGACGATAGTTAGGTACACACACACCACGTGCAAGGCGAATGCGCTAAGATAGCCAGCGAAATTAAAAAAATTTGCAGGTCAGTAACAGGTTGTATGTTGATCTAAATATGATTCACGGCCTTATCCAATATGGCTTTACATAATTATAATCATTCGAATCAGCATTACAACTCCATAAGTTAAAAAAATAGAGAAATAGAGTTAGTTGTATTGCCGATTCTAATGATTATAATTCTGTAAAGCCATATTGGTTATGGCCGCGAATCAAAATAAAACTGGTTACTGACCTGAAAATTGCAAAAAACGTTGAAAAGATGTAATAAAATTTGCCGGTCAGTAACACGTTGTATGTTGTTGATTTTTTGAACTTAGGCAGCCTTATTACAAAACAAGATTTATATTTTGACATGGCTTAAACCATGGAGCCAGTTTTTGTAATAAGAACGTAACAGTGATTGAAATACCGTTCTTTATTCAAAACTGAAAACTTAGTTCGGTACTAAGTTGTCAGTTTTGTGTTTAGGAACTTTACCATAGTCGGAAGAAAGTTCGAAATTCAATAATGGCTCCATGTTTTAAACCTGACTCTGAAGATAAACCTTGTTTTGTAATAAGGGGGAGGGAGTTTTAATGCTGATTCGAATGATTATAATTCTGTAAAGCCATATTGGTTATGGCCGCAAATCATAATTAGATCAACATACAACGTGTTACTGACCTGCGAATTGCAAAAAACGCCATAAAATTTGAATTTCTGTACCATTCTCTAAGCCATAAATTGAGATAGGCGTATCCGGTCCCGGTACGGTGAGGCGCTTTAAGTCCCGCAGCGTCATATTCGCCCCAATCCGGCAGGTAGTCAAGATACGTTAGCGCAGCGCGTGACGTTATATCCATAAACCTCATTGGCGTTCGTAATTCCGTACGGTGTAGTCGCGTTTAAAAGTAACTCGTTACTTTTAAAAAAGGGTGTCCTACTTTTTAGTGTTATAAAAATAAATTTGGTGTTAAAAATGAACTCTGGACGAAAATATTAATAATGATAGTATGGACAATGCCCCATGTGCTCGGTCGCAAGCTTGTGGTTCAAGCAGTAGCAGCGATTCTTCTTCCACGGCGCGTAAAAGCTGACATCGTAGGCGAAAGGAGCGGCGCCGCTGTACAAAGCTAAGTGAAATAGAGGACGCTTTTGTAAAGCTTACTGAAAAAGTATCTTCTTTGCAAGATCTATTGGTAAAAATAATGCTCAGTCATGCATGTCTGATAGTGAGTGTATTCTTTAATATTATATTCAGAGTCCTAATGAACTGGATAATTAAATTAACAAAGAACAAGGGATTGATTTTAAAATTACTACTACCCTCAAGTCGCAGACATTACAGACAAATAATAAGCATCTTGAATTGCTTAACAAATTGAAGTACCTACGTTAATCTGAAGTATAAAAACTTTATTATTCAACCCCAGGTTTTGTACAGCTAGAAAGTAATGTTTTGAAAAATTTTGAATGTAATCGTTCGTTAGCGGTCGTTGAAAATTCTTTAGCTGATAAGTCACATGCTGTTATTTTGCAAAAGGAAGCATTTCGAAAAGGCATAAGCCAATTCATTTCATAAGTATCCGATTTAAAAAACCCAAGGACCGCTGAAGAGATTACTTCAAAAATCAATTAAATTGTTGCCGACGCGGAATACCAAAAAAATACAATTGGATTTATTAATTTAAAAAAATAGTGCAACAACGTCGTGATGATAAATGATGAATGTTTTTTATTTCTTTAGGTAGGTTTGTACAAACACTTTTACTTGCGATGGTATTTTAAGTTTAGTAAAAGAAGGTTGTTTTAAGGAATCTTTACGGAAAATACCTCCATCCGCGCATTATTTGTCTGACTATGCAAAGTTTACAGATTTTGTAGGAAAACAACGGGGCCTCATAATATTATAGTACATTTTGATACAAGTGGTGAATGTTTGTTATTGTATTCGAGGCGGAATTAACCGTTCATTCCCCACGACACCACCAGTGGTGTCGTTTTCAGTGGTGTCGTGGGGAATGAACGGAATTAACACCCGAGCCGTAGGCGAGGTTGTTTTTGAGCCAAGAACTGCAATAACAAATGTCCACGTGTATCAAACGACGTTTTTCAATACACTTTGAAGAAATAAAATAAAATAACCAAAAATATTTTTGTCATGAATTATTAGGAAACTATGATTTAATTTTCTTTTTTTTCTGCGCTCTGCTTTCGCCAGGTTGAAGGAGAAGCAAAGATATAAAGCCGATAAACAGCCTAATATGAAAAATAGAAAATTTAAATATTTTTTAGTTTAGAACACAAATAAATGTTAATTTGTTCATAAACGTTTTTTTTTACTGTAATAATTATGGTAGATATTCTATTTATAAACATTATTTAAATATTCTAAAAATATTAACGCCGTAAAGACGCATCACGCCGAGATTTAAAAAAAAAAACCTTTCGAATAGAGAGGACCGTCTCTGGCGCGAGACGGTGTGACTAAAGGCATTGTGATACCCTAAAACAAGCAAGTCATTTCTTATAAACAGTATCCGCTTTTATAACAAGTTGCCAGTTTGTTACAGAACTTAGCGATGGAAAATTCAAAACCCACATCAAACTTGTCTTTATCAAAAAAGCATATTATAAGATCAAAGACTACGTTGAAGACAAGGAAGTTTGGCATTCATTCCTTCTGCACATGTGGCTTGGTGGTACCTCATTAACGGCAAAAATATGTAAATGTCTTAACTGCTCCCAAGACGCGATGTTTATGTTATTTATTTTTTACATACTTGACATAATCGATGTTTTTTTTACCAACAGGGGGTTTTTCCCAAATAACAATGTTTTTTTTTTAAATTTTATTTTATCTTTTTTTACAAACTTCACTAACATAATGTTTTTCTTATTTGACATTATTATACCTACAATTTTAATTTCAACAAGGTTCTAACTTTTATTATTTTAATCATATTTTATATTGTTTTTTTTTGTTAATGTGAGGACGTTGTAGGCATAATAGACTAGATCTGTAGACCATTTTCTATTTTGTTAAGTACCTGGTACTTTTGACGGGCCTACGCTGTCCTCTCATACTTACTATCAATGTAATTTGAAAGCATTGTAATTAAAAGCCCATTTTTTTTTAAAGTGTAACCGTGGAGTTTCTTGCCGGCTCTTCTCCATAGGAAACGACCAATTGGAACCGTGCACCTAGCTTCTGACGTTTCATAAGTGCCCATGTAGGCTTAAGTGAAATAAAAATATTTTTGATTTGATTTGATTGAACCAATTTGGACTAAGTATATGTTATCTGTGGCAATTTTTATTCCCGCACACGTGTTGGAAAATAAAAAATCCACACTGCATATCGCACTACGATTAGGTTCACAATGCAATGTATTTCACACGCGTGCGATTTTTTATTTTCCAACACGTGTGCGTGCAACAGTCAAACTTTATAATTTACTAGACTACCCCTTTTCACCCCGTTAGGGCTCAATTTTCGAAAAACCCTGATAAATTTTATTCTTTAGTTTTGTTTTTCAGTATAAATACCGAGTTTCGAGTTAATCGAACCGCGTGTTAAAGTTCTTCCATACATACTTTGATAACCCCAAACCCCCCTTCAGGGAGTATGCTGACGTCTCTCAAAGAGACACCTGCCAATTTCCGTCTTTTAATAGAGTGCGACTCACGCTATTAAAAGCTCAATATTCACTTTAAATAAGGTTTAGTATTGTTTGTGGCGGTTTTAGTCGATGGTCTGTTAGATAGTACAGACGCCAGCACATCAAGCTACTACAATCTGTCAAATTTCTTTAAAAGATTTTCAACTTTATCATTAAAGCATAAGGTTTAAGGTTGATTGGGAAAATTTGACAGTTTCGGGTAGGTTAACCTGCTGGCGTCTGTACATATCCTCGTAAACTAAACATTTCCGAACGAAAAATACGGCTTGGTAACATTAAAAAAAAGTAATTTCAGTTTAGTTTTATGGTCGTGTTTGTGATGGTGCAAATACTTTGTTAATTTGATTGTTTTCTGCAATTTTTGGTGCATCCTAGTAACACTTTTGATAAGAAACTACTCAATTTAACTCGAATGTGAATTTTCAGTCATGCCCAAACCCATAAAGGCGACTCCGCGCGCCATGAAGTTTGGGATTTATTATTACGAAAATGTTACGTAGGACTCTCAATTACCGTCGATTAGTTATCTATTCATAATGTAACATGCAAAATTTCGTGTAAATTGCAACAGTAGTTTTATCAGAAATAGACATAACATAGGACCAAAACCATTACAGCTAATATCTGTAATCATAAATTGTTTAGAAATACAATACACTTCCCGCATCTTTTGTTCGCATTGGAAGCCTATTCTTTAGATTATTCGTAACGAATTCAATGTTGTAGCAGTGTAATATTTTAAAACTTGAGGGGTTAGCACATAGTGACGCATACTGTACCTAAATAATGTTAAAGGTTTGATATGCTACCAGCTGCAGTGACATATAATTAATATAAAGAAAAACATTGTGTCACTGGTGTGTGTCAAGTGGAACCGTCAAGTTGGTTTTTCCTATTCTTTTGTACTCTCTCTCTTTACGACTTTCATAATTATATAGTATATTTCCATTCAAGTCTTTCACTGCAAAAGGTACCTGCATTAGGTTATGGGCCCAGAACACCCAGGATTCACAGCATACCTAGGATACCAAGGATAAGACTCAAAGTACTAACAGCGAAAAAAACAAAAGCTTTTTTTTTGGTGCTGTCAAAAATGGAAAATTTTACCACCACCAAGATTCAGATCGGTCAGCTCATAGGTAGCCAGAATTGGGCTACATGGAAGTATAAGGTGTCCATCATGCTGCGGGGTACAGAAGGTGCCATGGAGGCGGCAGAAGGAAAACTTCAGAAACCAGTTTTAGGATTAGGCGATGGTGCACTGATGGCCTATAATGCAGAATTGTTAAGATATAGGAAGGCAGACAGCAACGCTCTACTAATCATAACAAGCAACATGACCGAAGAGAATCTAATGAAAGTCATGCGATTTGAAACAGCAAACGAAGTATGGCAGGAACTTCACCGCTTGTTTGACGGTCAATCAGAAGACAGAGCATACACATTGTGCATGCAATTCTTTAGTTTCAAAAATAATTCTGCGGATGACGCATCTACAATGATGTCGAAACTTAAAAACATTTGGAACAATTTGAATGCAGAAATTTTGAAGACCGATCCTAACATGAAGTTGCCGGAAATGTTCTTGATTTGTAAAATTTTAGATTCCCTCAATGAAAAATTTTTTCAGTTTCAAATCAAGTTGGATGTTGCTAAACAAACAAGAGAGGACAATTGAATCACTGACAGCTCAACTGTGCGGGTACGAGAGGGCGCTAGGTGGTCATATTGAGGAGACTCAGGAAGTGCTTGCCTCTACCTCAAAGGTGCAGGATAAATCGCAGCTAAGAGACGAGAAGATAAGATGCAGGTACTGCTCAAAAATAGGTCACCGCATTAAGAATTGCAAACAGTGGATTAATGATGGCAGACCGAAGAAACCTACACAGTCTTTGTCCAAGCAGCAGCAAGTGCAGAATATAACGTTAATGGTTTACACTTGCTCAGAGGAAAGCGATTCAGAAAATTGGTACGTAGATAATGGTGCCACAACTCACGTTACCAATAGAGGAGACATATTCACTAATTTTGAGGACTTTGGATCGAACCACACCGTTACAACGGCAGATGGGACTGTAATTCCTGCAAAAGGGAAAGGGTCTGTGGTAGTGCAAACCAGCGTTAATGGCAAATTAATGAATTTAACTTTGAGTGATGTCTGGTATGTACCAAAGCTTACTAAGAATTTGTTATCCATGTTAGCTGCACAAGATAATCTGCAAAATAGTACTTTTATTTCCACCATGAAAGAGTGTAGATTGGAATTAAATGGTCAGATTTTAGTAGTTGGAAACAGGAAGCAGAGTGGAGGACTGTATAAGTTACAAATTAAGACAGTTCTACCAAACAAACCTGTAGAGATTAATGCTGTTAACCCATCGAGCTTACTCCAGCTATATCATGAAAGATTTGGTCACCAGAACAAGAAATATGTCAAAGATCTTGTCAAGAGGGAACTGGGAATCAATCTAGATGATAAAGATGATATACAGTGCGAAGGCTGCATTTATGGGAAGGCACATCGTCTTACATTTGGCAAAAGAGAAAGAGCTAGTATGCCTGGAGAGTTGGTTCACGCCGATGTATGCGGACCATTCCCTGAAAGTTACTCGAAATTTCGCTACTTTGTCCTTTTAAAGGATGACTTCTCCGCGTTTCGTCATGTTTATTTCATTCGAAACAAAAGCGAAGTTAAAGATAAGATTATTCAATTTCTGAAAGAAGCCAAAAATGCTGGACATACAGTCAAAACGTTATTGAGCGATAATGGCGGCGAATTTGATAATAAAGCGCTTCGGGAGGTACTTAACAGGCAGGGAATAATCCAGCGGCTCACGATGCCATACACGCCCGAACTAAATGGGTGCGCAGAAAGAGAGAACAGGACTCTTGTGGAAACAGCTCGTTCATACATGCACGCAGGAGATGAATTTCCACAAGCCCTGTGGGCAGAGCTTATCAATACAGCTGCATACGTCCTCAATCGCACGGGACCCACAAGAGAAGAAGGGAAAGTACCGTATGAGCTGTGGCATAAGAAGAAGCCTAAGATCTCACACTTACGTGTGATAGGGAGTGAATGCTTTTTTCACATTCCCAAACAAAAAAGGAAGAAGCTAAATAAGAAAGCTACTAAAGGCAGACTTATCGGATACGATAACGACGATGGATATCGCATCTGGAATGGAAAACAGACCGAAAGATCTAGAGATGTCACCTTTTGTCCAACCATGGAATTGAGAATCCCAACGGCTTTGGGACATGGTCCTAAGGAAGACGCCAATTTACCAGTGAGCGGTGAGATAGAGGGAGATTCTGATCTAATAGGACAGGAGACAGAGGGAGCGATCCTTCCGGAAGATGATTTTTCACAACATGTAGCTTCTCCTGTAAGACAGTCAGTCCAATTAGAGGGAGAACAAGAAAGTGAGATCATGGAAAATGAACAAGCACTTTCAGATTGTGATACTGAAGAGTTCGTAGATGCTATTCCTCCTGATGTTGAGATGCCGATGAACTTAGAGAACGATTTTTCTATACCGGACGTTCCAAGGTATAATCTCAGAGACAGAAGTACTCTACGACCTCCACAAAAATTGGATGACTTTAAATTATTCTTCGTCGATTCGATTATGGAAAGAGAACCTTCAACGTATAAAGAAGCAGTATCAAGTGGTACAAGCAAAGATAGATGGTTAGAAGCCATGAATAATGAATTTGATTCTTTACAGAAGTTTAAAGTGTGGGACTTACAAAATCTACCGAGAGACCGTAAAGCCCTGCCATGTAAATGGGTTTTTAAAGTTAAATCCAACCCTGATGGTACAGTCGAGAAATATAAAGCCCGATTAGTCGTGAAAGGGTTTAGGCAAAAGAAGGGTTTTGACTTTAATGAAACCTTCAGCCCAGTAGCCAGGCTGGCAACTGTAAGATCTTTGCTCAGTGTTGCGGCAAGAGAGAAACTGCATCTTATTCAGTTTGATGTTGCAACAGCCTTCCTCAACGGGGTTTTGAATGAAGATATTTACATGATGCAACCTGAAGGCTTTGAGGATGGGACATCAAGAGTATGTCACCTAAAAAGGAGTCTCTACGGATTAAAGCAGGCACCGCGCTGCTGGAATTCTTGTTTTTCAGAAACCCTTAAATCTTTGGGTTTTAAGGCTAGCGACGCGGATCCATGCCTTTATATGAAAACTATGGGTGATAAGAAAATCATAATAACACTCTACGTCGATGATGGTTTAGTTGCAGCGAGTGATAAAAACCTTGCAAATGAATTAATCAATGACTTGAAAAAGATTTTGCTGATCACAACCAAACCAGCTTCATATTATCTCGGGTTAGAAATAGAGCAATTGGAAGATGGCTCGATTTTAATAAAGCAAGAAGCTTATGCAAGAAAGGTTTTGGAGAGATTCAATATGAGAGACTGTAATCCAGTGTCGACTCCTTTACAAAAAGAAGGAATTATTGAAACAGGGAAAGCTGAGAATGAGTCACAGTCATTTCCTTACAGAGAAGCAGTAGGCTCGCTCGCCTATTTGATGGTCGGCACTCGCCCTGATTTGGCTTATGCTGTAGGAGTGGTTTCGAGGAGCTTAGAAAAGCCAACTTCAAGTGATTGGTCTAAGGTAAAGCGCATAATGCGCTATCTAAAAGGAACATTATCAAGAGGAATTATATATGTTCATGATGTGGACTCTCCTAACAAAATCGAAGCCTACAGTGATGCTGATCATGCTGGATGTTTGAAAACAGGTCGTTCTACGACAGGAGTACTGTGCTTATTTTCAAGAGGTGCGATCTCTTGGATCAGTCAACGGCAAGCCTCAGTTGCCATTAGCACCACAGAAGCCGAGCTTGTGGCAGCGAGTGAGGCTGCAAGAGAAGTGTTTTGGCTAAAAAGACTATTTAAAGATTTGAATGGTCAGAAAGAAATCCCAGTTTTATTTGTCGATAATGAAGCTGCGGTGAAACTAGCACATAATCCGGAGTTTCATCGAAGGACAAAACATATTCGTGTCAGACACTTTTATGTAAGAGAACTTGTGCTTGAAAATCACATTGTTGTCGCAAGGACTAGCTCTGCTACACAGCTGGCAGATCTACTGACTAAGGCCTTGCCCAGACCGAGATTACAGGAACTTTGTAAGAACTTGGGTCTGAGAGATTAGAAGGTCCACTAGCAGCTGAGGGAAAGTGTTAAAGGTTTGATATGCTACCAGCTGCAGTGACATATAATTAATATAAAGAAAAACATTGTGTCACTGGTGTGTGTCAAGTCGAACCGTCAAGTTGGTTTTTCCTATTCTTTTGTACTCTCTCTCTTTACGACTTTCATAATTATATAGTATATTTCCATTCAAGTCTTTCACTGCAAAAGGTACCTGCATTAAATAACTTTTCTTGTAGAAATATTAAAACTGAAAATAAATGCGTAGAATAAAAAACGAGCGAGCCTTACAGTAGTCGCATAGGATGTGTAACATCTGACATCTTACCTCACCTTGGTAATAAGCAAGTGAGTAGCGACAGAAATAAACCTCAAAATTTAAAATAGCTAAATATTGATCCGAATACTTATTCATTAGTAGTGGTCGTCCACTGGTCAACATTCGACTTTTACAATCTCTATAGTACTTACTAATTCCATGCTATTATAAGAAAATATATACACATTGACATTGATGAATTTTATATATAATAGGACATGAATATTTACTTTGTTTAGTATTATATTGTTTTAATTAAGTATTTAAATGTGAAGACTATGTGGGTTATTGTTTATTTTTGTTTTTACTCAGTTAGTTTTCATCGTTGTCTGGCAGTTTGAGTAATTTATGCGGCCTACCCGAATGTTCTTTCTTTGGTATTGTTCGTTGAATCGTTGAGCTCCTCAAGTTCTGAGTTGAGCTGCACGACTACTGACAAATGCGTGCACTGACTGTACAGGCCCCCTCAATCTGTGTGATTCTTTCATCAAAAGATTATTTCAGGCACCAATCTACATGGTCTTCACATGATTTGACCAAGATTATGTCTGGACTTTAAAAGAGACTGTGACCTCTGAGTTTGTTTCGGCCTTTCTCCTCAGAGTAGTCAGTTAGAAACGCCGACCTCATCTAGTTTTTTTTTGTTTTTTTTTAATATGTTTGACGTGTAAAAGTGTTTGTACAAACCTACTTACAGAAAATAAATCATTTATTTTATCATTTATTAAAGTATTTACTTATTCCATGCCCAAGCAACGAAATCACCATCACAGAAAGCGAGAGGAAATACGTTGCACGTGACATAAAAAAAATACAAAATAATGAGGTAAGGAGTTTACTGTCCCACTCCTTTTTTTATATACATGTACATATTATTAGTTTTAAGTCTGTTAGCGTATATATTATGTAAATATTATTTTAATAAATAAATAAAATCTTACATTATGAGGTAAGTAAATACAAACTTTCAAGGTTGATAAAAGTACAGAACAATAAAAAAATAAGTAAGATAGGTACTTAGATAACATGATATATAATTTTAAACAGAAAAAGTACCAACACAGGTTGAAATCTTAGAAGTAATGCACAGCTTTTTAATTTCTAATCCGTAAATTATTATAATAAGGAATAACCGGAACAGCCTGATCGAATAATCCGGCATGGGCAAAAAACACGATAGCCTGGTCCTTCATTATCAGTTCCTCTATTTCTTTTCTGACGGAATCCTCCAAACTAATATGATGTTCTCTTAGGACGTACACTGCCATCCGACGCTGGATGCCAACTGCTTCCGTCAAAATACCTTTCAGAGCGACACCAATGAACTTATTCCTTGAACTTCCATACGCTAAGTTATGTTTTAAATAATCAATTAAAGCTTCGGTATACAGTTCTGTTATGGAGTCGAAGTATGTGCTCACAAGTTCAGCTACCTCCTTCACTATATACCTTCCGAAAACGAAGCCCACAGCCTCCACACCCTCCGACTTCCTCCTCTTCGGGTCAGCGAACACTTCTGGCATCTGTTTCATACTCTGTCTAACAGCTTTGAAATACAACATTGTTAAATGTACCTGCGTGTTAACTTTGAAGTATTGTTCTTTTGGCATAAACTTCTGTAACCAAGCTAAGATCCTTTCGATCACTGACAAACACGACGAGAATTTATTGTCCAGAAATGCTGAATTATACTTTAAGCTCTCCAAAATTTGATCTAGTCTTCTCTGGAAATTGTAATCATTTTTACATCTTAGCGTATCTAAACGTTCTAAAAACCTGTTTCCAATCTTCAGGAATCTCCTTTCAACATCTTCCTCATTTCTGGACAGCAGCAAGAACCTGACGAAAATAGTAGGGTACGATATCGCTAAAATATCCTGATGAGCATTGTCGTCGTCGAGCATCTGAAGCAATATGTTTTCGATGGACTCGTCGCATTCAGAAATCAGTTTCGACAGGTCTCGTAATACTATTTGGGAATTATAAGTGGATATTTTGTGAAGAACAAGGTACAGGGTAATGCAATAGTCAGGTTTAATGGTGGACGGGATCCATTCGATGTTTCCGAGAATACAACGAAGCCCTTCGCGGGGTTCTAGATCGACACTAGACAACAGGGGTTTAATAATATCCCATACTCTAAGGTCAGAACTATCACCGTGACGATGGAAGTACGGCAACGCAGCACGCAATGCTACCACAGGACGCAGCTTTGCTGCTAATTCGAATGTGTCAATAAGTAAGCCGCCCGCAGAGCGCATACTAAGTGCTAAGGCTACTCTTACCGTGCGTCGTTCAGCCGCTAACGCACGAGTCAACCTAGCTCTTTCTATTTCCCGACAGCGCATTGCTCGCGTCGCGACTGCTTTCACACCAGCCTTACGCCAGCCCCATTCCGCCAAATTGACGATAGGTTGGGCTCGGTGTGCGCAGGCCCTCAGCGCCGCTGAAAACTTTACTCTTTCTTTACCCGTTGCGTCAGAGTCACGCAATTCTTTCTCAAAATTGTTTCCAAACAGACTTGCCAGCGGCCGCGCCAATTTAACATACTGCCCTTGGGCGATCTTCTCCTTCAAAACGGTGCAGAGGTGCGTTGTAAAATCTTGTTTCTGGTCAAAGTATACTACTAGCTTCGAGGTGAACATATCATAACTCGGTTGTCGAGCAGCGAACCTACGAAAGTGACGATAAGGGTATCTAGGAGGAGCGAAACTACGGAAGCCCATCGGTTGAATAGAGGAACTACCGAAGCCCATTGGTTGAGCAGCAAAACTACCGAAAACAGATTGTTGATCAGCGGAACTACTGAAAGCTATCGGAGGAGCAGAGGAATAACCGAAGACCGTCGGAGTAGCAGCGGAACTACCGAAAACCAACGGCTGATCATCTGAACTACCGAAATCCTTTGGTAGATCAGCGGAACTGTCTAAAACCGGTGAATTACCGCAAACCGTCGGTTGTACAGAGAAACTACCGGGAACCGACGTATGAACAGCAGAATTACCGAAACTGAAGCCCGTCAGAGGAGCAGTGGAAGAACCCAAACCCGTCGACTGAGCAGCAGAATTACCGAAACTAAAGCCCGTCGTCTGAGCAGCAGGACTACCCAATCCCGTTGGCTGCGCAGTATAATTGCCGAAACTGATGCCCGTTGGACGAGCAGTGGTACTACCCAAATCCGTCGGCTGAGTAGTAGAATTACCAAAACTAAAGCCCGTCGGCTGAGCAGCGGAATTACTAAAACTAAAGCCCGTCGGCGGAGCACCACCACTACCCAAGCCCGTCGGTTGAGAAGCAGGGCTACCGAAACTGAAACCCGTCGGAGGAACAGTGGAACTACCCAAATTCGTTGGCTGAGCAACAGCAATACCGAATCCGAAGCTCGTCGGAAGAGCAGGGCTGCTACCGAAAATCAATGATTGAGCAGTGGAACTACCGAAATTTGTTGATTGAGCAGCGAAACTGCCGAATACAGTCGGACGAGGAACAAAACTTGGGAAGTTCTGCCAACATTGCCAACCAGCCAGCATATCCGCCACTCGCTTGACTTCGAGGGCAGACGGATCATGTCGCAGTGCATTCAGCAGCGCTGCTTCATCTCGTCGAAATTCCATGTTAAATCGCAGCAATTCGCGGCGTGCAATCCTTTCGTTATAAAGCCGCTCCAGCAAAGGGCGCGCAATGTCAGCGTCACGCAAAGCTAAGACCACGACTGCTTTTACTGCTGGTGAGCTAGGCTCAACGCGAACGCGGTATATTTTCAGAACATCTAGTAACTGACGCAGTCGATCCGCGGCTATTGTTGGTTCAACGTCTACAGTCGTTTCGGCCAACATGTTTTGAAGACCGTTAGCAACGCGCACGCGCTCGTCTACTTTCAGCGAATACTCTGCTAGTGTAGAAAAGTCTTTCATAAATGCAACGCGGACGGCTTTCTCGCAGCATCCATCTAATAACTGGCGAATTACGACGGCGTGCAGTCCGTCACGGCACGCAGCTTCTGGTGGTGTACCGTCGAGTCCGAGTCCGTGGCCGTAATCCAGTAAACGTTGCCAAACATCTGCAGGCAGGCGCCAGACGTGAGCGCGCTTGACGAGGCTGCGCAGTATGGAAGCGCGTATGTGTGGCGGCTCGTTACTGTGCCGCGCAGCGAGACGCAACAGAGCTGACACCGCGTTAGTGCGTCCACCACTCTTGCTCACCAAAACAAGGAAGATATCACGGCGCCTGTCCGTGGAACCGGTAGCAACCAATCGCTGACCCAATTCGTGCAGCGCACGTTCAAAACCAATAAAACGAAACTCATCGAACAATCTGTCTAAATCTGTTTTCACTTTTATCATGTTCATGAAATTTAACGCTTGAGGTTGCATGGCGCATGGGAAGGCGGTGGCGCCAAACAATATGCCACCGCCAGGAGCTCGAGGTGGAAAAATTGGTGTTATACCGGATATGAAATCCTGATCGTCAAAGATATGCAGACCAATGTCGGAGTGCGTCGGGGAAGCTGGTATCTCGTACGGCCATTTATCTTCACATTCACCAACGTCCTTATCAACAAACACTCGTTTCTTGAACGCCGCTCTCTTGTCGGGGCTAAGTCTTTTTATCATCGGCTCCACGACTTTGTATTGGAACCAATGCTGCAAGTAGTTTGCTCGTGCTAGCTTTAACACTACTTCCTGACACTCCTCGACACTGAGTTTAGCAGCAAGAGTCGGAATGTGCAAGAAATACGCAACGTACAGCTCCAACTTATTTGTGAATCTAGTTTTATGGCAGTGTATGATGTAGTCAGTCGCTAAAGGACTGAATCTAGTAAAGCTGTTCATATTGAAATATTTTTCTGTGATATCAAGGAACACATCTGCATCTGACTTCAGTACGCATTTCACACTGTTGTAGAAGGCCCGGTCTTGTCCGAGATAGCGGGTTTTCACATCTTCATCCGTCACCAAGGAATCAAAATATATTTTGGCAACTCTGGGACATTTCTCACACAATACTTTTAATGAATGAGTGGATAATTTAGTCAATATCTTGGGAGTCTCTGCCAGTATGAACTCATGACTGCAGTGACTAAGAAACTTTATGGCAAACTCAAATGTTTTCTCTTTGTAGTGCTGATAGAACTGCTGACACATTGCTGGGTCTCGTAGATTAATGTAAAGCCAGTGCTTCATTTTGGTAACTGCTGGTGTAATCATTTCTGGGAAGAGAACATCTTCTAAATATTTAGGGTTAATAATGTCATGGTGGTCTATCAGCCATGTTGATTTCAGGGCTCTGCTCACGTAGAACATGTCGTCGTCTTTTAAATTACTTATTATGTAGTCTACGTGTTTGAGTTCTTTGGCGAGGTCTATTTTAAAGAGGCGATGGACTGGAGACTTTTCGGGCAAAGTCTCCACATCCTGGATCGTAGCATTTCTCTCTTTAGCCTGTCGCACTAAGGAGTTGAGATGCCGGTGCCGTTGTCCCAGGTTGTCCCCCAACAACTTGACTGGTATGAATGACACCATCTGTAATGTAATAAAAACGAGTCAGTCGACAAAAGCCCTTCCAACGCTTTCAACTACTTTTTGTGTAGTTGTTTCAACTCTCCTTAGGTCCCAACAGTGTGAACATTATAGGCTGATTATGCCTTTATGCTATTATTTTTGACTTCGCTACGATTTTATTATATGTATAGATTACTCAACTAATGATTTTATGAATGAAAAGTTGACTTAAATATTTAAATAGATAATTATGATGATACTAGTGCGGTAAGTTTGTTTTTACAAACGAGTAGACGAATGTAAGCCCAGACGAAGTCGATGGCTTTGTTACGAGTAGGGCATGAATGTCGGAATATCGCAATATCGGAATCTCAGAACGCAAGTTCCGATATTACAATTCCGATACTGAGTGATCCAATATCGAAATCGGTTTTTTTTTTCTATAAGTATTTTGAGTTTTAAACTAAACCTATATTTTAGATCCTTGTGTAGCGCCGAGCGCGACAGGGCGCTACCGTATTCCTATTGCCAGCTCGCTAAGTATGCGATACTAGAACAATAATATCTAGTGTTATCTGTCTTGCTCACGTTTTATCTGCGTGTCACAAAGTCGTGAGCACAAACTGACACATGCGCAGTAGTTAATTTTGCGGTCTCTTTGCCGGAATGAAGAAGACAGGGGGGCGCCGAGTTGCACGCGATTGGTTCAATAGTCGATGCTCGTCGTGTATTGGACTCTCGCGTGTCATTCGGCTACTGTACACTTTCGTGCTATTTTAGTGACTTACGTTTTAGATTTAAAAAAAGTTTATTTTTTTTGCGCAGTAGTTAATTTTGCGGTATCTTTGCCGGAATGAAGAAGACAGGGGGGCGCCGAGTTGCACGCGATTGGTTCATCAGTCGATGCTCGTCGTGTATTGGACTCTCGCGTGTCATTCGGCTACTGTACACTTTCGTGCTATTTTAGTGACTTACGTTTTAGATTTAAAAAAAGTTTATTTTTTATTTCGTATTTGTTTTAATATAGTTTATTTTTATTATCTCGTTTTAGACAATTTTTGTGCTTTGAAGTAAAACTTCTTTACGCACGCTTGACTTGGGGAGTAAGCTGGTGAATGCGTGACGAGAGCGTTACGGAAGCGAGCGAACGAAAGTTGAGAGGGAGACATAAGTTAGTGAAGATAGAAAAAGAGAAAGTTATGTTTCGTATATTACTGTAAAGAACAACGCTGTTAACAACGAGTTAGGTATTGACAAAAGTATGCTGGAAATTTATAAAGACACAGCGGAGGCGACTAAAATCTCAGTAGCAACTGTATGGCGGATCGTTAAAGAAGCCAATGCTGGTTCAGAATTTCTGATTTGAATTTGAGTACCTATCAATAATTTTAGTAAAAAACGGTAGTGAATAAATTTGGCCGAAAGTGTAAATGTGCGTGCTTGCCCCCACTACTGTCAATCTGTGCTCACGACTCGTGCCGGGCATTATACGTCTTACTTATTCGCACAAACGAACAAAATATCCTGTCAATCAGTTGCGCTGACTTGCGCTCATGAACTGTGTAAGTTTTATTGCACGCAATCCAACCTCATACCGAATTTGTGAAATTTATAAATAAAATGTGCAATTTCTAAAGAAATAACGAAATTCCGATATTAATATCGGAATTCCGATATTGAGATCTAATATCTTAAATCAGTATCGGAATTGAAAACCTTCCGATATTACATGCCCTAGTTACGAGTTTGATAATACTAATTTCCGCACGTGTGTCATACAATGTTTTTCAACACATTTGCGAGAAAACAGTAGTAATAGACTAGGTAATGAAACTAGTCATCATAACATTTTCAGAGAATGATTGAGTATTTCTTCTGAAATTATTGTAAATTATTTATAGAGCGCTCCCGCGATTTTGGCGGTAAGAGGCCATTTTCTGCAATTTGCGCCTCGTGTAAGATAACAGGTGGAGTAGATTCCATATTTATATCGGATTCCTCGGTATATTATTTTGTGTATAAATATCAGTCGGAAAGTCGCAACAATCTTTGACGTTTCTAATATGAAAATGGCGACACGCGCGCGTGGTGACAATTAGAACTAAATGTTTCGTCTCATTTATAATTAAAGTGAGACAAACGTATTGAGCAAAAGCGCTTCCAAGGAGGTTCGATCATTCAGCTTACTTATTCTCGTAATGTGAAACTCCTTGGAATTTTTATATATATTTCTATGGAAATTAAAAAAAACCGTAAAGGATACGCAAACGGTGTTTGCGGTAAAACAGGTACTTAGGTGACAGTACCTATTTTACGGCACATTCCGTTGTATGATTCGTAATTTTTAATTTTTAACCGACTTCACAAAAAAGAGGTTCTCAAGTTGTGTGTATGTTTTTTTTTTTTTTTTTATGTTTGTTACCTCAGAACTCCGTCGTATAGGAACCGATTTGGAAAACTCTTTTTTTACTTGAAAGGATATACTTCCAGATTGGTCCCATTTTTATCAAAATCCAGTTCCGATGTTGGGATCCATGAGTAATTGAGGGAACTCCTCAAATATTATAGGCATACATGCAGCGTGTTACGGAAAGGGTTTAAACATATCAAAGGCACGGATTCTATTGGTGAAAACAAACTACATGGCAACATTTTTTGAATTATACCTACATAATTAAAAAAGTTAAGAAACATTTAACTAATAAAAATAAAATGTTTCCAATTGAATTCTACACCTCACTGGACCAAGTCAGCTGATCGGTACACGTTTTAATCCATTCGTTTGATCCCGCCGCCAATCGTACCGCCCGCGCCACCACGTGTGGTGCGGTGTCGTGTCGTAGAGCTGTGGCAGGTGTGTGTGTGTGTACTAGGCGCACAGACACAGATAATGGATAATGACCCTCGTAGTCCGGTGACACGTATGTTATTATTTAATTTTTTTTTTAAAACTATACAAATAAAAAAATATCAATAATTCTCAAAGTTCTTCTTTTTGAGCTGAAATTTTGTACAGAGATTCTGAACCAGATCCACTGTTCATCCTGTTTGTATGGATATACCCTTTCCGTAACACGCTGTATAACGATTTTTATATTTTCATCAACAAGTCAATCATTTGCATTCAGAAAGTATAATTTGGTAAAGTGGAACTGATGAAGAAGGCCACAGATGGCCACCGGAACTTCTCAATGATAAGTATTTCACGGGTGGCGATAAGATATCTGGATTAAGATAGTTAAGCGAAGCAAATTTGATCTGATGATCGAAACTGTTCTGAACAGCAATGTGTTGAAAAAAATATTATGTTCTCTACTTAGTATATCTTTGACTAGATTTAGTCTTTTGACATTTCCATACTAATATTTGACTAATTTACAATTTGAAATTGTTAGTTATACTGACGCGGGTGCTGACGCGCGTGGCATGCGCTTAGCGGGCGCGTGTCGTCTGAACTAGCTCTAACTAACGCAACAACATACCTATTGGCTAAATTGTGTCCCTTCTACAAAAGCACACAACATTTTATTTGTCAGAATACCTATTGTTACAGAGTTGTTACTTAGTTAAGGGCAAAAGTTCATGATATTCTGCCGTTTCCGGCGTACAAATACATTTTAGGGTTTTGGTTGGTTGCTAGATATACCTAACATTGAATTATACAGGGTGTCCGGTGGCAGATTTAGGATATAGAATTTAAATAAATACAAAACTACAAAGGATATACATTTATTTCAATAACTATTAAAAAGAAGAAAAGTGCGGATTTCATTTCTTAAAAATTGTTTCGTCTAAATGTTGTCCGTCACGTCGGACACACTCATTGAATCTGGCCCCAGTATTCCGTGCCACTCGTTGGAGAAGGGAAGTCGGGATGCCATTAACTTCGCGAACGATATTTTCTTTTAGTGCTGAGATGGTCGCGGGATTTGTTTCATAGACTTTGCTTTTGAAGTACCCCCACAGAAAAAAGTCCATGGGAGTGAGATCCGGCGGCCAGGAGATGTCACCGAAATGACTTATCAGTTTGTTAGGAAGAAATCACGAAGAAGCGCCATCGAGTCTCTAGCAGTGTGTGGCGTGGCGCCATCTTGCTGGAACCATTAGTCGAGAAAAAAATGTCATCCCCACTACGTGAAAGGGAGGTACCTACCTACTCTAAAAAAATATTTTATTTTAGCACTTAGTCGGCGTGATTAATATGTACACCCATGC
Organism: Tiliacea aurago; assembly: GCA_948098905.1. Lineage (NCBI taxonomy): Eukaryota > Metazoa > Arthropoda > Insecta > Lepidoptera > Noctuidae > Tiliacea > Tiliacea aurago. The sequence continues at coordinate 18,353,550 of OX402602.1, forward strand.
CAAATACAGCTTTCTAGTACTAAGTCTCTGAGCTAACCTGGGGACAGACGGACATTGCGAAACTATAAGGGTTACTTGTTAACTACGGAACCCTAAAATGGATTAAAGGGAGAAGGTACGTAGATAATTTAAAAAAAAAATGGGTACCTAATAAATTCTAGTAATTTGTCTAATTGAATGGAATTTCTGTCTCAATTTCTGTCTTAATCTGTTTATTTACGCTTGTGGTATCGCTAAAAATAAATCGCTAATAAAAATAAAACTTAAAAATTACGAAATTACAAAAAAAAAACAAGGCGAAGATATTTTTGGCCAATAATTACCTTGAAGTTTTGCTATGCGATGATCTCACTAAATATTTGGTTCAGGGTATCTAGTTAGATAATTAACATGCAGAACACTGGATACATTGGCAGCAAAATAAACAAAAATAATTATAATGAACACCAAACAGGATTTGCTTCGCTATCACAGATTAGATAAATTTTTATTAACAGTTTAGCGGTATGAATGAATCACTTGTCAACAGATTTAGGGGCACGGCACCTTGAATTTTAAGACAGAAAAAAAAAACAAGAAAGATTCATTTCAATGAACGCATCCAAACAGACTTCATGTTTGGGTGCGTTCATAGAAATGAATCTTTGCTAGGCTGGGCAAAATACATGCTTTGCAAATTACAAAATACAGTAAAGCAAGTAATTAAAATACAGTGTTTTAGCTATTTTTAATTGAAATACAAAATACAAATTACATATTCCAAAATAAGTAATCTAGACCAGCATGGGCTGAAAAGTAGAGGAAAACAGGATTAATTAATCAGTAAAACCAGAGTTTCCTTTCATGAATACTAGATTTTTAAATGTACATACTGTCAGACAAACAGCCTCTTGTTGGAGAATGAATAAAACCTGCTAAAGAGAACTTCTACAGGTCCTGAAATCCTGATGAGCACAAACTTGTGTTAAATTGTATGGACACATTTTTTTAAATTTGGATAGCGCTCAAGAATTGAAAGCTCTTTGCTTCTATCATTAAGGAAGGTTGATCGCTGTCTCTGTTCTCAAAAACAATAAAATCATTATCTTCTTTAGTAGCGGTGCTACTCCTGCTGCTTCCATTAAAAGATAAATAACGGTCAGTAAATCATAAGAATCGTTTATTAACAACGTAGGTACTTACATCATCGTGTAATTCATAATTATATTTATTCAATAAGTACTTTTAAAACTAATGCTAACACTCTTTTTTAACTATTTATTCGTTACCATTTAATTACAATTATAATGGTTTTAAAACACAATCAACAAAGTTTTTAAACAATAATAAAAGAGAATGCCTATAAATAATGTGATACCAACATTATTTCTGGCTGATACCTACCTATTACTTGTACGTTGTACGCAAATGTAAAATGACCCGGAGAGGTGTTGACTCGGCGATGGTGTTCAGAAAAGTGTCGTTACTCAGTGACGTTTCTTTAAAACTCCAATAGCATAGCGCGCCCCTCCCTGAGCTTCGATGACGTTCGCGCGCTTGCCACTATCGGAAACCGGAAACTTGCGACAACACCATGCATTCTACACAGAACAAAAGCTTTATTTATTCAGTGAAAAAACTAAAAACAAACCGATAAGACTTGACATCTTAGCTTGACATTGACAATTCGACGTACTTTTTTTTGCGTTTTGGTGGCCAGTTTATTGACGTACAGTCATAGCGTACAATTGACCTATTTATTGGACTGGCCATACCTACAAAATTAGCGTGATTACCTACAAAAATCGAGTACTTATTTAAAATGGCTGCCATAGAGAGGGATGTTACTGCGAGTGCGAGAGAGAAAGCAAGCAACCGTTTGACAGCACATTGGCGAATTTTGTACCGCAAAACTTGGCAATATACATGGCAACCGGTCACGCATAGACAGATTTTGACGTCACACAAAAGTCTTGCCTTTAGTCCTTGACAAACATTTAGATATCTCTTTTTTCTTAAGAAGCTCTTGATGAGTTGGAAAGAAGCAAAACGCTTTTTGACATGACTGTGTCGATATGATAGATATTTGTATAACTATTCTTCCTTTATTAGTATATTAGAATATGTCCTCTCCATAGTATTAAAGTCCTACCTCAATGTAGCGTACAGTGTACGTAGCGGGTGCAGTGTTGCCAACTCTAATAGCAGCTTTACCATCATTGCACTCTCGCCTCGCACTCACACGTCACGATGGCTAAATGAATACTATACCTACTAATTACAAAATACTTCGTCGTCAGGTATTTGAAATACGAATTACAAATTACATTTTAAGGAAGTACTTAATTATATAAAGTATAAATACAAATACCAAATATGTACGTATTTGTATTTCAATTAGAAAGAAAGAAAGAAAGAAAGAAAAATAATTTTATTCGTCACAGAAACACGTGCCTAGGAAAACACAAACTCGAGCAAGTAAACATTAAAAAAAAAAACCTATCTACATTATAATCACGAGCACAAAAATAACAAATAGTCGGCAACTGCACGTCATGACTGTGACAAAAAGGCTTGCACTCAGCATGATGCTGTGCTATGGGGGACCCACAACACAGCGCTGATTTTCAGTGGTTACCCGAAAAAATACGTACGGAACTCAAGTCAGGTTTAATGAGTTGAACAACAAAATAAAATAAAATAAACAGTATTCATAATATAATGCCTATACAACCAATTATAAGAATAAATATGATTAAATTACATAAAAAAAATATCCGCATGCATAAATAAAGTAGGTATCTATCTAAAACATTTTTATTACACGGGAATATCAAGTGTTTTGTCTCGCTTCCACCCCGACTTCCGCGCCCCGCGCGCCCGCACCCAATATAAATAAATAAAGTACAGACAGGACTGAGGACAGACTACAGTTGCATTTCCCGTTTGCGTCTATGAGCGTGATGACCATGACGTACTGTGTGTGACTGTAGTCATCGAGCCGGGCGCCCGCTCGCTACCTACAGCTATGGAGCGGCGCACGAGTCCAGTGAAGTCACGTGGCGCGCTACGCGTGACTATAATTCTGTGTAGTGACCGTGAGTTACTACCGCCAAACGACATACCAACAGTGGGCCACTGGCTTACGCTTGCTTCTCGGCTTACGCTTGCGTTGCGTCTCAGTCGACGCTAGATCCAAAGAGTAGAGTAACTATATACTATATACGGCTAGATCCAACGTGAGGTGTGTATACTACTTACGTCAATTACGTATTTTAATTACAAGTACCTAATTCAAATACTGCCCAATCCCCTACAAATGACAAAAAAATCACAATAATCGACTTGAATTTGTTTGTTCTTGTTTTACCTACTAGTATGTCCGCTGAATACATTATTAATTATGTTATAGGTTTATTATTGACAGCAGATGAGCAGACTAATAAAAATAGTTTTTTTTTTTCCCCTTTATTTATTATGGACTTGGAACCTATAACAAGTCATGTCAGCCCCATCATGAATATGAAATAAAAACAAATACAAGTCGTTTATTGTGATTTTTTGTCATCTGTAGCATAAAAAATACTCTTTCTTGCTTTTCGTACTTGTTTTCAAAGTAAAAAACAAGAAAGATTATAGCGCAGCGCTGTTAAACAATCTGTTGACAAGTGATTCATTCATACCGATAAACATAAATGTGATTGCGAAGCAAATCCTGTTTGTTGTTCATTAGGTAATATTATTTTTGTTTATTTTGCCGCCAATGTGTCCAGTGTTCTGCATGTTATGTAACTAACTAGGTATAAATAGTAGGTATGTATTATAGATACCGTATCAAGTGTGAACTGAATCCATTTTATGTATTGAGATTATCTGATATTTTATCAAAACTTCAAGGTAAATATTGGCAAAAATATCTACGCCTTGTTTTTTTTTATAATATCGTTATTTTTAAGGTTTTTATTACTTGGCTCAATTTTTTTTAATTTTCTTTAGAGGTAGGTACTTAAATTTCTAATACCTATTTATAAAATTGTCTAATGCTCTTCAGATCAGCATCATCTCTGCGACAGCTGTCAGTAAAATCACGCTTACGAAGTCCTGAATTTCATAGTACAGTCGAGTTCATTAATATATTAGCCCTTTCAGGCTTCAAAAATATATGAGCGTCAAAAAAAATCATAATATTGTGACAACTATAAGCATCATTAAATTGTGGTCAAGATTTCGATTCATTAATATGTGACTGGTTTTTCTCTTATACAGCCTAAAGCACATTATTATATGAACAACATTAAGATCATATTATCTGAACATTGTAGGATTCACAATTATGTATGCACACATGAATACAATAATATCTAAACAAGTAAATGTAATTCAAATTCAACCTTATTACTTACGTCATAAAGATAATTTTAATAGCAATCTTAAAATTGCATGGTCAAGGAGTTTGCAACATTATTTATCACTGGCTAGATTAACTTCAAATGACGTTATGTTTTTCTAATTACTGGAAGATAGTACTGGAAGCTAGTACTGGGAGCTAGTACTGGAAGATAGCACTGGAAGATAGTACTGGAAGATAGCACTGGAATATAGTACTGGAAGTTAGAACTGGAAGATAGTGCTGGAAGATAGTATTGGGAGCTAGTACTGGAAGATAGTACTGGAAGATAGCACTGGAATATAGTACTGGAAGTTAGTACTGGAAGATAGTACTGGAAGATAGTATTGGGAGCTAGTACTGGAAGGTAGCACTGGAAGGTAGTACTGGAAGATAGAACTGGAAGATAGTACTTGAAGACAGCACTGGAAGATAGCACTGGAAGATAGTACTGGAAGATAGCACTGGAATATAGTACTGGAAGTTAGTACTGGAAGATAGTACTGGAAGATAGTATTGGGAGCTAGTACTGGAAGGTAGCCCTGGAAGATAGAACTGGAAGATAGTGCTGGAAGTACTGTACTACTACTACTGTACTAATACAGTAAGTGTATTGTTCTATCTTCCAGTGCTACCTTCCAGTGCTACCTTCCAGTACTACCTCCCAATACTATCTTCCAGTACTAGCTTCCAGTTTTTGCTCCCAGTACTAGCTTCCAGTACTATCTTCCAGTACTATCTTCCAGTACTAACTTCCAGTACTAGCTCCCAATACTATCTTCCAGCACTATCTTCCAGTTATAACTTCCAGTACTATATTCCAGTGCTATCTTCCAGTACTATCTTCCAGTGCTATCTTCCAGTACTATCATCCAGTGCTATCTTCCAGTACTAGCTTCCAGTACTTGCTCCCAGTACTAGCTTCCAGTACTAACTTCCAGTACTATATTCCAGCACTATCGTCCAGCACTATCTTCCAGTTCTATCTTCCAGCACTATCTTCCAGTTTTATCTTCCAGTGCTACCTTCCAGTGCTATCTTCCAGTACTATCTTCCAGTACTATCTTCCAGTTATAACTTCCAGTACTATCTTCCACTGGAATATAGTACTGGAAGTTAGTACTGGAAGGTAGCACTGGAAGATAAAACTGGAAGATAGTGCTGGAAGATAGAACTGGAAGATAGTGCTGGACGATAGTGCTGGAATATAGTACTGGAAGTTAGTACTGGAAGCTAGTACTGGGAGCAAGTACTGGAAGCTAGTACTGGAAGATAGCACTGGATGATAGTACTGGAAGATAGCACTGGAAGATAGTACTGGAAGATAGCACTGGAATATAGTACTGGAAGTTATAACTGGAAGATAGTGCTGGAAGATAGTATTGGGAGCTAGTACTGGAAGTTAGTACTGGAAGATAGTACTGGAAGATAGTACTGGAAGCTAGTACTGGGAGCAAAAACTGGAAGCTAGTACTGGAAGATAGTATTGGGAGGTAGTACTGGAAGGTAGCACTGGAAGGTAGCACTGGAAGATAGAACAATACACTTACTGTATTAGTACAGTAGTAGTAGTACAGTACTTCCAGCACTATCTTCCAGTTCTATCTTCCAGGGCTACCTTCCAGTACTAGCTCCCAATACTATCTTCCAGTACTATCTTCCAGTACTAACTTCCAGTACTATATTCCAGTGCTATCTTCCAGTACTATCTTCCAGTGCTATCTTCCAGTGCTGTCTTCAAGTACTATCTTCCAGTTCTATCTTCCAGTACTACCTTCCAGTGCTACCTTCCAGTACTAGCTCCCAATACTATCTTCCAGTACTATCTTCCAGTACTAACTTCCAGTACTATATTCCAGTGCTATCTTCCAGTACTATCTTCCAGTACTAGCTCCCAATACTATCTTCCAGCACTATCTTCCAGTTCTAACTTCCAGTACTATATTCCAGTGCTATCTTCCAGTACTATCTTCCAGTGCTATCTTCCAGTACTAGCTCCCAGTACTAGCTTCCAGTACTATCTTCCAGTAATTAGAAAAACATAACGTCATTTGAAGTTAATCTAGCCAGTGATAAATAATGTTGCAAACTCCTTGACCATGCAATTTTAAGATTGCTATTAAAATTATCTTTATGACGTAAGTAATAAGGTTGAATTTGAATTACATTTACTTGTTTAGATATTATTGTATTCATGTGTGCATACATAATTGTGAATCCTACAATGTTCAGATAATATGATCTTAATGTTGTTCATATAATAATGTGCTTTTGGCTGTATACATGTTACTGAGAAAAACCAGTCACATATTAATGAATCGAAATCTTGACCACAATTTAATGATGCTTATAGTTGTCACAATATTATGATTTTTTTTGACGGTCATATATTTTTGAAGCCTGAAAGGGCTAATATATTAATGAACTCGACTGTAATAAAAACAAGTCAGTCGACAAATGCCCTTTCGACCACTTTTTGTGCAGTTCTTTCAATTTTCCTTGGGTGGCAGCAGTGGGAACACTGTAGGCTGATTAATTGTATACATGTTACTGAGAAAAACCAGTCACATATTAATGAATCGAAATCTTGACCACAATTTAATGATGCTTATAGTTGTCACAATATTATGATTTTTTTTGACGGTCATATATTTTTGAAGCCTGAAAGGGCTAATATATTAATGAACTCGACTGTAATAAAAACAAGTCAGTCGACAAATGCCCTTTCGACCACTTTTTGTGCAGTTCTTTCAATTTTCCTTGGGTGGCAGCAGTGGGAACACTGTAGGCTGATTAATTTATGCTAAATGCTACTACTCGACTTATTATTTTATGAGTGAAAAGTAGACTTAAATATTAAAAAATATTTTCTCTTCTTAGTATCTCTTTGACTTGATTTAGTATTTTGACATTTCCATACCTAATATTTGACTAATTAATTTATTTCAATGTTAGCTTTAACTAACAACCAACCAAAACCCGGAAAATGTATTTCTGTACGCCGGCAACGGCAGAATATCATGAACTTTTGTCCTTATGCGCTAAAGTAGACCGCAAAATTCAAATTTTATTAAGTTTTTTGCAATTTGAGTTTAGTTCTTCTCCCGAAACCCAAGGATGGGACCTGATGCGACGTTGACGGATGGAATTCTACATGACTAGATGAGAAATTGGATTTTATTATTCACTATTAGATCAAGTATTTACCAATGTAAATACTTAATGTAAATTAAAAATAAATTAATTTTAAATTAAGTTTTATTTAAAATATCGATAGTTTATAGTCTGTGGTCATGATGATTCATTGCCCATCACTAATTAGGTCGGCTTGCCCCTCAGAACAATGAAAACTTGAAAAGCATTGCTATTCATTGTTCTGAGGCACAGACTACAAATTGTTCTGAGGCTTGCCCATATACTCTTTGGGCTTGCCCATTACGTATGACATTGACAGGTACTGTCTGTACCCTGTGTGGTACAGTCGAGTTCATTAATATATTAGCCCTTTCAGGCTTCAAAAATATATGACCGTCAAAAAAAATCATAATATTGTGACAACTATAAGCATCATTAAATTGTGGTCAAGATTTCGATTCATTAATATGTGACTGGTTTTTCTCAGTAACATGTATACAGCCAAAAGCACATTATTATATGAACAACATTAAGATCATATTATCTGAACATTGTAGGATTCACAATTATGTATGCACACTTGAATACAATAATATCTAAACAAGTAAATGTAATTCAAATTCAACCTTATTACTTACGTCATAAAGATAATTTTAATAGCAATCTTAAAATTGCATGGTCAAGGAGTTTGCAACATTATTTATCACTGGCTAGATTAACTTCAAATGACGTTATGTTTTTCTAATTACTGGAAGATAGTACTGGAAGCTAGTACTGGGAGCTAGTACTGGAAGATAGCACTGGAAGATAGTACTGGAAGATAGCACTGGAATATAGTACTGGAAGTTAGAACTGGAAGATAGTGCTGGAAGATAGTATTGGGAGCTAGTACTGGAAGATAGTACTGGAAGATAGCACTGGAATATAGTACTGGAAGTTAGTACTGGAAGATAGTACTGGAAGATAGTATTGGGAGCTAGTACTGGAAGGTAGCACTGGAAGGTAGTACTGGAAGATAGAACTGGAAGATAGTACTTGAAGACAGCACTGGAAGATAGCACTGGAAGATAGTACTGGAAGATAGCACTGGAATATAGTACTGGAAGTTAGTACTGGAAGATAGTACTGGAAGATAGTATTGGGAGCTAGTACTGGAAGGTAGCCCTGGAAGATAGAACTGGAAGATAGTGCTGGAAGTACTGTACTACTACTACTGTACTAATACAGTAAGTGTATTGTTCTATCTTCCAGTGCTACCTTCCAGTGCTACCTTCCAGTACTACCTCCCAATACTATCTTCCAGTACTAGCTTCCAGTTTTTGCTCCCAGTACTAGCTTCCAGTACTATCTTCCAGTACTATCTTCCAGTACTAACTTCCAGTACTAGCTCCCAATACTATCTTCCAGCACTATCTTCCAGTTATAACTTCCAGTACTATATTCCAGTGCTATCTTCCAGTACTATCTTCCAGTGCTATCTTCCAGTACTATCATCCAGTGCTATCTTCCAGTACTAGCTTCCAGTACTTGCTCCCAGTACTAGCTTCCAGTACTAACTTCCAGTACTATATTCCAGCACTATCGTCCAGCACTATCTTCCAGTTCTATCTTCCAGCACTATCTTCCAGTTTTATCTTCCAGTGCTACCTTCCAGTACTATATTCCAGTGCTATCTTCCAGTACTATCTTCCAGTACTAGCTCCCAATACTATCTTCCAGCACTATCTTCCAGTTCTAACTTCCAGTACTATATTCCAGTACTAGCTTCCAGTACTATCTTCCAGTAATTAGAAAAACATAACGTCATTTGAAGTTAATCTAGCCAGTGATAAATAATGTTGCAAACTCCTTGACCATGCAATTTTAAGATTGCTATTAAAATTATCTTTATGACGTAAGTAATAAGGTTGAATTTGAATTACATTTACTTGTTTAGATATTATTGTATTCATGTGTGCATACATAATTGTGAATCCTACAATGTTCAGATAATATGATCTTAATGTTGTTCATATAATAATGTGCTTTTGGCTGTATACATGTTACTGAGAAAAACCAGTCACATATTAATGAATCGAAATCTTGACCACAATTTAATGATGCTTATAGTTGTCACAATATTATGATTTTTTTTGACGGTCATATATTTTTGAAGCCTGAAAGGGCTAATATATTAATGAACTCGACTGTACATTACAGATGGCGTCGTTCGCACCAGTCACGCTGTTGGGGGACAACCTGGGACAACGGCACCGGCATCTCAACTCCTTAGTGCGACAGGCTAAAGAGGGTAATGCTTCGATCCATGATGTGGAGGCTTTGCCCGAACAGGCTCCGGTCGATCGCCTCTTTAAAATAGACCTCGCCATAGAACTCAAACACGTAGACTACATAATAAGTAATTTAAAAGACGACGACATGTTCTACGTGAGCAGAGCCCTGAAATCAACATGGCTGATAGACCACCGTGACATTATTAACCCTAAATATTTAGAAGATGTTCTCTTCCCAGATATGATTATGCCAGCAGTTACCAAAATGAAGCACTGGCTTTACATCAATCTTCGAGACCCAGCAATGTGTCAGCAGTTCTATCAACACTATAAAGATAACACATTTGAGTTTGCCATAAAGTTTTTTAATCACTGCAGTCATGAGTTCATTCTTGCAGAGACTCCCAAGATATTGACTAAATTATCCACTCATTCATTAAAAGTATTGTGTGAGAAATGTCCCAGAGTCGCCAAAATATATTTTGATTCGTTGGCGACGGATGAAGAAGTGAAAACCCGCTATCTCGGACAAGAACAGTCCTACTACAACAGTGTGAAATGCGTACTGAAGTCAGATGCAGATGTGTTCCTCGATATCACAGAAAAATATTTCAATATGAACAGCTTTAGCAGATTCAGTCCTTTGGCGACTGACTACATCATACGCTGCCATAAAACTAGATTCACAAATAAGTTGGAGCTGTACGTTGCGTATTTGCTGCACATTCCGACTCTTGCTGCTCGACTCAGTGTCGAGGAGTGTCAGGAAGTAGTGCTGAAGTTAGCTCGTGCAAGCTACTTGCAGCAGTGGTTCCAGTACAAAGTCGTGGAGAAACTGATAAAGAGACTCAGCCCCGACAAGAGAGCGGCTTTCAAGAAACGAGTGTTTGTTGATAAAGATGTTGGTGGCTGTGAAGATAAATGGCCGTACGAGACACCCGCTCCCCCGACGCACTCCGACATTGGTCTGCATATCTTCGACGATCAGGATTTCATTTCCGGTAAAGCACCAACTTGCCCACATCGAGCTCCTGGCGGTGGCATGTTGTTTGGCGCCACCGCCTTTCCATGCGCCATGCAACCTCAATCGTTAAATTTCATGAACATGATAAAAGTAAAAACAGATTTAGACAGATTGTTCGATGAGTTTCGTTTTATTGGTTTTGAACGTGCGCTGCACGAATTGGGTCAGCGATTGGTTGCTACCGGTTCCACGGACAGGCGCCGTGATATTTTCCTTGTTTTGGTGAGCAAGACTGGTGGACGCACTGACGCGGTGTCAACTCTGTTGCATCTCGCTGCGCGGCACAGTAACGAGCCGCCACACACACGCGCCTCCATACTGCGCAGCCTCATCAAGCGCGCTCACGCCTGGCGCCTGCCTGCAGATGTTTGGCAACGTTTACTGGATTACGGCCACGGACTTGGACTCGACGGTACACCACCAGAAGCTGCGTGCCGTGAGGGACTGCACGCCGTCGTAATTCGCCAGTTATTAGCTGGTGGCTGCGAGAAAGCCGTCCGCGTTGCATTTATGAAAGACTTTTCTACACTAGTAGAGTATTCGCTGAAAGTGGAAGAGCGAGTGCGCGTTGCTATCGGTCTTCAAAACATGTTGGCCGAGACTACTACAGACGTTCAACCAGCAATAGCCGCGGATCGACTGCGTCAGTTACTAGATGTTCTGAAAATATACCGCGTTCGAGTTGAGCCTACCTCACCAGCTGTGAAAGCAGTCGTGGCCTTAGCTTTACGAAACGCTAACATTGCGCGCCCTTTGCTGGAGCGGCTTTATAATGAAAGGATTGCACGCCGCGAACTACTACGATTAAACATGGAATTCCGACGAGATGAAGCAGCGCTGCTGAATGCACTGCGGCATGATCCGTCTGCTCTCGAAGTCAAGAGAGTGGCGGATATGCTGGCTGGTTGGCAATGTTGGCAGAACTTTCGAATTTTAGCTCCTCGTCCGACTGTCTTAGGCAGTTTCGCTGCTCAATCGACGAATTTCGGTAGTTCCACTGCTCAACCGTTGATTTTCGGTAGCTCTGCTGCTCCTCCAACGAGCTTCGGATTCGGTAGCCCTGCTTCCCAACCGACGGGCTTGAGTCATCCTGGTGCTCCGCCGAAGGGCTTTAGTTTCGGTAATTCCGCTGCTCCACCGACTGCCTTCAGTAGTTTCGCTAATCAATCAATGGGGTTCGGTAGTGCCTCTATTCAACCGATGGACTTCCGTAGTTTCGCTCCCACTAGTTACCCATACCGTCACTTCCGTAGGTTCGCTGCTCGACAGCCGCGTTTTAATATGTTCACTTCGAAGCTAGTGGTATACTTTGACCACAAACAAGATTTTACAACGCACCTTTACACTGCTTTGAAAAAGAAGATCTCCCAAGGTCAGTATGTTAAATTGGCGCGGCCGCTGGCAACCCTGTATGGAAACAATTTTGAAAAAGAATTGCGTGACTCTGACGCAGCGGGTAAAGAAAGAGTAAAGTTTTCGGCGACGCTGAGGGCCTGCGCACACCGAGCTCAACCTGTCGTCAACTTGGCGGAGTGGGGCTGGCGTAAGGCTGGCGTGAAAGCAGTCGCGACGCGAGCAATGCGCTGTCGGGAAATAGAAAGAGCTGGGTTAACTCGTTCGTTAGCGGCTGAACGACGCACGGTAAGAGTAGCTTTAGCACTCTGTATGCGATCTGCGGCGGCTTACTTGTCGACACCTTCGAATCAGCAGCAAAGTTACCTCCCGTGGTAGCATTGCGTGCTGCGTTGCGGTACTTCCATCGTCACGGTGACAGTTCTGACCTTAGAGTATGGGATATTATTAAACCCCTGTTGTCTAGTGTCGATCTGGGACCCCGCGAAAGGCTTCGTCGTATACTCGGACACATCAGCTGGATCCCGTCCACCATTAAACCTGACTACTGTATTGCCTTGTACCTTTCTCTTCCTAAAATGTCCACTAATAATTCCCAAATACTATCACGAAACCTGTCGAAACTGCTTCCTAAATGCGATGAGTCCATAGAAAACATATTGCTTCAGATGCTCGACAACGACGATGCTGATAAGAATATTTCAGCGATATTGTCCCCTACTATTTTTGTCAGGTACTTGCTGCTGTCCAGAAATGAGGAAGATGTTGAAAGGAGATTCGTGAAGATTGGAAACAGGTTTTTAGAACGTTTAGATATTTTACGATGTGAAAATGACTACAGTTTCCAAAGAAAACTAGATCGTATTTTGGAGAATTTAAAGTATAATTCAGCATTTCTGGACATTAAATTCTCATCGTGTTTGTCAGTGATGGAAAGAATCTTAGCTTGGTTACAGAAGTTTATGCCAAAAGAAAAATACTTCAAAGTAAACACGCAGGTACATTTAACAATGTTGTATTTCAAAGCCGTTAGACAGAGTATGAAACAGATGCCAGAAGTGTTCGCTGACCCGAAGAGGAGGAAGTCGGAGGGTGTGGAGGCTGTGGGCTTCGTCTTCGGAAGATATATAGTGAAGGAGGTAGCTGAACTTGTGAGCACATACTTCGACTCAATAACAGAACTGTACACCGACGCTTTAATTGATTATTTAAACCGTAACTTAGCATATGGAAGTTCAAGGAATAAGTTCATTGGTGTCGCTCTGAAAGGTATCTTGACGGAAGCAGTTGGCATCCATCGTCTGATGGCAGTGTACGTCCTAAGAGAACATCATATTGGTTTGGAGGAATCCGTCAGAATAGAAATAGAGGAACTGATAATGAAGGACCAGGCCATAGAGATTTTTGCCCATGCCGTATTATTCGATCAGGCTGTTCCGGTTATTCCGTATAATAAATAATATTTTTTGGATTAGAAATTAAAAAGCTGTGCATTACTTCTATGATTTCAACCTGTGTTGGTACTTTTTCTGTTTAAAATTATATATCATGTTAGTTATGTATCTTACTAATTTTTTTATTGTTCTGTTTAAGTACTTTTATCAACCTTGAAAGTTTGTATTTACTTACCTCATTATTTTGTATTTTTTTGATGTCACATGCAACATATTTCCTCTCGCTATCTGTGATAGTGGTTTTTTGAAAAGGGACGGAAGTGTGTAACAGGAAGTGACAGCTTGGGCATGGAATAAGTAAATACTTTATAATAGCATGGAATTAGTAAGTACTATATAGATTGTAAGGGGGTCGAATGTCGACCAGTGGGCGACTACTTTTAATGAATATTGTATTCGAATAAATATTTCAATATTTAGTTATTTTAATTTTTTAGGTTTATTTCTGTCACTACTTAGTTGCATATTACCAAGGTGAGGTAAGATGTCAGATGTTACACATCTTAAGCGACTACTGTAAGGCTCGCTCGTTTTTTATTCTATGCATTTATTTTCAGTTTTAATATCTAATTAGGTACCTACAGTCTGCGTCACTATGTGCTAACCCCTCAAGTTTTAAAATATTGCACTGCTACAACATTTTTTTTGTTGGACATTGAATTCGTTACGAATAATGTAAAGAATAGGTATCTACGTCAAAAACAAGTTCGTCGTTTCGACTTGGATTGGAAACATCGCATCACCGAACGTCGTCATACTCATACTTTAACGAACTAGCCAGCGAGCCCACCACCGGTGTGGGCGCGTTCCTTAAGGCTGCGACCAGCCCGCCAATTGAACGCGTCCCAAAGGCTCATGGCCAACAGGCTGGTACGGGGTTACCGTACGGTCTCCCGTGAGGCGGCGGGCCTCCTTGCCGGACTACCGCCATGGGATCTGGAGGCAAAAGTCCTTGCGCAAATCTGGGAGTGGCGCGAGGAGGCGAAACGCCGGGGTGAAACTCCGCTGCCGCGAGAAATCACGGCACAGCGGACAGAGCTCCGGCGGGATATCATGGCGGCATGGAGAGTGTGATTGTCGCAACCCAGCGCTGGGCACGCCACAATTGTGGCGATAAGTCCCCTCTTTGAGGAGTGGCTAGAGAGGCGCCACGGCGTCCTCACGTTCCGCCTGACGCAGGTCCTCACCGGACATGGTTGTTTCGGGAGGTTCCTGTTCAGGATAAAGCGGGAGGAAACGCCCGGATGTCACCACTGTGTGGATCGCCCGGAGGACACGGTGGAGCATACGGTGGAGGTCTGCCCGGCTTGGGTGGAGCACCGCCGTGTCCTCACGGAGGCGATCGGCGGCGGCGATCTCTCGCGTCCGGCCCTGGTTCGGGCCATGGTTCGGAGCGAGAGTGCATGGGAGGCCGTCACCTCCTTCTGCGATCTGCGAAGCAGTAATGCTTGCGAAGGAGGAGGCGGAACGCGTGAGGGAGAGGCAAGGTTCGCGCCCTCACGCCCCTAGTCGCCGCAGGAGACGCCCCGGGCGTCGGGAGTCGCAAGCCGATTTCCGGCCACCGTAGGCGCGGGCTTGCGGACGGTGAGCGATGGGTAGTTCACCGTCCGATAAGGACCAGGCCCGGGTCGACGGAGCGTTGTATTCCACGCGCGCCTCAAAGAGTTGTCAGCAGCAACTGACGGGGTCCGTTAGGGCCAATGCCTGCCAGGGTTGCGAGTTTGTCCGAAAGGGATTTCGTGGCCCTGGCACACAGGCAAATGAAGGAATACGGGTGGGTTTTAGTCAGTAAAAGTCTGACACGCCCTCCCGCTCCGCCCAGAGCGGGGAGAAGTTATTTGATAATTTCCCACCCAAAAAAAAAAAAAAAAAAGCTAGCGAGCCCATATCAATTGTGATGATTTTTTTATCTATTAGTAGGTATAATCCGAGTCTTATCTTTAGGTTTCTGTCTAATCGAAAGATGTTATATTAAGGGTATACATTTTACGTTTCTTTAAAATATTAATCCATACCCTCAAGTTCAAACTACAACGTATAATGTATACGTTCACTTAAAACGACGAAGAGTAAACGACTACGATTTACCCATTATTATGTAAAATGATTTCTAATTTTATGAAGACAAAAATAGTTGATCTATAAGAACAAAATGTGAGCATAAAAGGAATTGAGAGTTCAAAAAGTTTTGTTAACGCTCAATAATAAATATTATAAATTTTTTATTGATTTTTAAATTCTTTTTTAATATTACCAAATAAAGTAGTAAAGTAAACTACTTTACTTTACTTTACCAAATAAAACAAAAAAGAAAAATACTTGATATTAATAAAAATAGAATGCATGACAAAAAGCAAATTTCGTGCCTAGGATTTGAACCGGCAAGCGGTCTACAAACCACTGGTTTATTTGGACGCTGTCTAGCTTTTCGTAAATGTTAACCGTATTATTGCTGGTCATTGTACGCAATAATAAAAGTTTACCCAACCGGTGTGTTATAAATAAGCGTTTTATTGAAAAAAAAAACTAACCTAAACATATTTATTCAATAAAACAATACATTTTATTAAAATATTTTTGCAAAATACAAAAACCAACTTGGGCTATCTCGGATTTGAACTCACATGTCTTTTGGGGGGGTAACCTCTTAATGGAGCTGTGTGTACCTTAAATTAAAAATTAAATGATAAAGAAATAAAGGAAAACTGATTAATCGTGTTTTTGTTTTTTAAAATATCGTATTGCAACATCTGTCAAGTCACAACGTCACTTGTATGTAGGTCCTCCTGACCTCTACTAGGTACTTCATAGAGGTAAGTACTTGTATATTAGAGGTCAATGGTGCGTCACGTCGGTCCGTCCGTATGTAACAGCCACTTTTTTCCGAAACTATAAATAAGAACTATACTTACTGTTGAAAATTGGTAAGTAGATGTATTCTGTGAACCGCATTAAGATCTTCACAGAAAAATAGAAAAAAAAAACAATACATTTTGGGGGTTCCCCATACTTAGAACTGAAACTCAAATTTTTTTTTTCATCAAACCCATACGTGTGTGGTATCTATGGATAGGTCTTCAAAAATGATATTGAGGTTTCTAATATTTTTTTTTTCTAAACTGAATACTTTGCGCGAGAGACACTTCCAAAGTGGTAAAATGTGTGCCCTGTAACTTCTAAAATAAGAGAATGATAAAACTAAAAAAAATATGTGATGTACATTACCATGTAAACTTCCACCGAAAATTGGTTTGAACGAGATCTAATAAGTAGTTTTTTTTTAATACGTCATAAATCGTAAACCGCAATTCACCTTAGATAATAAAACGGAACCCTTCGTGCGCGAGTCCGACTCGCACTTGGCCGGTTTTATTTTTTAAGTTTGTTACTTCTGTCGTTTATACACCGGTTTAGAAAATTATATCAAAATCCAGTTCCGATGATGGAATCCATGAGAAATTGAGGGTCCTCCTCAAATATTATTGACATAAATATAGCGATTTTTGTAGTTTTATTAACAAGTCAAGCATTTGCATTTAGGAAGTATCATTCGGTTGAATGGAACTGATGAAGAAGACCACATGGCCAACGGAACTCCTCAATGATAAGTAGGTATTTCAAGGATGGAAATAAAATATGTATTGAAAGAAATCAACACGGGTGTTTAAATTGGGTAAACATTAAACAATATTTAAGTAAGCCATAAATGTGAAATTTACCTTTCTGACATTACCGACAGGCAATTGACCCTAGATAAATTTAATGCAATAGCCCCACAAATCAAAATTTTAGAAAAAAGCTCACTGCACCTCCTGGTTCCCCAATTTTAGAAGACAGCTTTTCTCCTTTCATCAGCGAAAAAATCAAAAACTTCAACGAAGACTCTCGAAAATTAATTTACATTCGGCATTCACCCTGATTAGATACTGTTGTTTTGGCCCAAATTTTATATATTTGCTACGTTCTTCCCCTTTATGGAAGCAACCACATCTGTTGGACCAAATGGACCAAATTATTGGCAGCACACTTACATCCATTTTAAATGTGGCCTTGGACGACCGAGCGTGGCTTCAAGCCACACTGCCCATCCGTTTTGGTGGCCTCGGCATCCGCAAAATTACCAGTATTAGCTTACCGGCGTTCCTGTCCTCTGTCCACAGCACTGAAAAGTTGACCCGGAAAATTTTGGCTGCCTCCCTGGTTGACTCTGAAGTGCCGTGCTTGACTGATGCCGTGAACGTCTGGAAAGCGGCTTGCTCGAGACAGTGGGATGAGCCGCTCTGCAGGTTGGTACGGAATAATCTAATCAATACGTCCACCAATACTGCTGAGCGTGCCCGCCTGCTGGCTGTGGGTGAGTGGGAGTCGGGCCTCTGGCTTCAAGCACTACCGTCTCCCAACACAGGCACTATGTTGGGTGACACCACCTTCCGGCTCGCTAATTGTCTGCGTCTGGGCGCTCCTTGCGGGGCTCCGCATCGCTGCCAGTGCGGAGAAGCTGTCGACTGCCTTGGACATCATGGCCTATCTTGCAGTAAGAGCGCAGGCCGGAGGACGGCACGCCAGCATTAATGACATCATCCGTCGTGCTCTTGTCACCGTCGGGGTGCCAGCTGTTTTAGAACCCAATGGCTTGGCACGCGACGATGGGAAGAAACCAGACGGAATGACCATAATGCCTTGGATGTTAGGTCGGCCTTTGGTGTGGGATGCAACATGTGTCGACACCCTTGCGCCATCCCATCTTCCTAGCACGGCAAGCTGTGCTGGGGCGGCTGCTGCGGGAGCAGAAAACCTTAAACGGCGAAAATATTCCAATCTTATTGGGAGCTATACGAGTATGTTCGAGCCGTTTGGGGTTGAAACACTAGGGCCATGGGGTCCGAGTGCCCGCTTGGTTTTTCAAGATATCGCCAAGCGGTTGGTCGACTCTTCACGTGACCAGAGGGCTGGTCAGTTTTTCGGACAAAGAATCAGCATCGCCATACAACGTGGCAATGCTGCCAGCCTTTTGGGCACTTTTCCTGTTGGCAACGATGCGGACGAGTTTTTTGATGCCCTATGATTCTGTACCCCTCCTTTTTTATATACATGTACATATATTATTATTTTAAGTCTGTTAGCGTATATCTTATATATTATTATTTTAAGTCGATTAGTTTTTAGATGATGTAAATATTTTTCTTTCTTTCTTTTCTTTAAATTAAGCCATAAATCTAGACATGTGAAAATACCAAAGACATTACATTAAATCTCTTTGTAAAATACATTAAAAAGAAGTCAAGGTATCATAGAAGCATAGATTTTAATATTTCTATGCATAGAAGTATAAAAAAAAAACTAAATTTCTTTCTTTTATTAAATTTAGTTTTTTTAGAAATTTAGTAATACAACAACCTATGGTAGGTAAGTAGGCACACACGGCTACACATCAAGCTATATCTTTCCAGTATACGCTGACCTCTCATTGTACGGAAATCCTATACAAAGCGAGATCAGCTTATACTGGAGATGTAAAGAATAGAATAGAATAATCTTTATTATGTACTTGTACACTAGTTACTTAAATAAATGTTTTAATTTTACATAGGGTGACACAATGGGGTGTATAGCTTGATGTGTAGCCGTGTGTACATACTTAATGACAAAAAAACAAGCATTGTAGGTAGTTTCATTTAAAAAGAGAAAATTAATTAAATATTTCAGCTTGAACAAATAACTCAATACATTTATCCTGCTCCATTAGTTCTTCGATTTCCTTTCTCCTAAAATCTTTAACATCGTACCGAAGATCTCTAAGGACATACACTGCCATTCGACGCTGGATACCGACTGCTTCTGCCAGGATAGCTTTGAGAACGGATGCAATGAACTTCGTTCTCGAAATTCCGTACGAGAAGTTGTTAACCAAATAATCAACCAAGGCACCCTTATACAGTTCTATTATGGAGTCGAAGTATGTGCTCTCCAGTTCCGCTACCCCTTTCACTATATATCTTCCGAATACGAAGCCCACAGCCTCCACACCCTCCTCCTTCATCCTCTTCGGATCAGCGAAAACTTCTGGAATCTGTTTCATACTCTGTCTAACTGATTTGAAATACAACATTGTTAAATGTATGTGCACATACTTTTCAAAATATTCCTCTTTCGGCATGAACTTCTGCATCCAAGCTAAGACCCTCTCTATCACGGATAAACACGACGCGTATTTAGTGTCTAGAAATGCCGCATTATATTTAAGACTCTTCATTGTTTGATCAAGTCTCTGTTCGAAATTCGAGTCCCCTTCGCAACGCAAGTTTTCTAATGTCTCCATAAACCGATCACCAACTTTAGTAAATCTCTTCTCTAAATCCTCGTTATTTCTAGATAACATCAAGTATCTGATAAATATTGCAGGGTAAGTTATCTCTGGTTCATTCTCTAACATACAAAGCAAAATGTTTTCGATCATATCTTCTCTTACCTCAGGAAGAAGCATGCACAACTTGCGAAGCACGAAATCTGAACCTGATTTGGAGATTTTTTCAAGCACCACGTACAACGTTCCGCAGTAGTCTGGTTTGATGTTAGACGGAATCCATTCGATTTTTGAGAGTAACTGGCGAAGCCTTTCGCGGGATGAGAGGTTTACACTTGAAAACAGGGGTTTAACAATATCCCATACTCGAGGGTCAGCAGTAGTGCCATGGTGTCGGAAGTACGGCAACGCAACATGCAATGCTACCACTGGGTGCAAATTCGCTGCTGATGCGAATGTCTCGTGTAACAACCCCCCCTGCTCTGCAGAGCGCATACTCAGTGCTAAGGCTACTCTTACCGTGCGTCTTTCAGCCGCTAACGCACGGGTTAACCCAGCTCTTTCCATTTCCCGACAGCGCATTGCTCGCGTCGCGATTGCTTTCACGCCAGCCTTGCGCCAGCCCCACTCCGCCAGGTTGACGACAGGCCGGGCTCGGTGTGCGCAGGCCCTCAGCGCCGCCGCAAACTTCACACTTTCTTTACCAGCTCCGTCTAACTCACGTAATTCTTTCTCAAAATCTTTGTACAAGAGGCTTGCCAGCGGTCGTGCCACTGCCAATTTTACATTCTCGCAACTTTCATTCTGTTGTTGAGCGATCTTCTCCATTAACGCGCCCCTGAGTTGTATTGTAAAGTCTTCCTTCTGGTTGAAGTATATCACTACCTTCGAAACGAATCCGTCAAACTGTGACTGACCCGTAGATAGTATATCTGCAACCTTGTCAAGTTCGAGGGCAAGAGGGTCGTGTCGCAGCGCGTTCACGAGCGCTCCCTGATCGCACCGAAATTTTAAGTTTACTCGAAGTAACTCACGACGTCCAATCCTCGCGTGATATAATCGATCTAGTAAGGAGCGGGCGACTTCAGAGTCTCGCAAAGCTAAGCTCTTCACTGCTTCCACCGTACGTGATGCTGCCTCGATCCGAACGCAGTATAACTTTAGAACATCTAGTAATTGACCTATGCGATTTGCGGCGACTGATGATTCCACGTCTATGGCGGCCGCTGCCAACATGGTTTGAAGACCGTTAGCAACATGCACTCGCTCATTCACCTTTAGGGAATACTCTGCCAGCGTTGAAAAATCATTAAGAAAAGCGTCACGGACGGCTTGTTCGCATTCGCCAGCTAACAACTGGCGAATCACGACACAGTGCAGGCCCTCACGGCACGCGGCTTCGGATGGTTCGCCGTCAAGCCCGAGTCCGTGGCCGAAATCCAGAAAATGCTGCCAGTCATCTGCAGGCAGGCGCCAGACGTTAGCGCGCTTGACGAGGCTGCGCAGTATGGAGGCGCGTGTATGTGCTGGCTCGTTGCTGTGCCGGACTGCTAGACGTAACAGAGCCGACACCGCATCATTGCGCCCACCGCTCTTGCTCACTAGAACAAGGAAAATATCGCGGCGTCTTTCCGCAGAACCTGCAGCTCCTAACCGTTGCCCTAAGTCGTGCAGAGCTCTGACGAATCCCGTAAAACGAAACTCATCAAACAACCGGTCTAAGTCCGATTTTACTTTCACAGATGAGTCTTTATTGCCAAAGCGAGAATATTTCCTTTTTTTCAGCATGTGCCTGAATTCAAACGTCTCGCAGATTGGCCTGATATCTTCGCCGTCGAATATATGCGGGTCAGAGTCCTGATCGTCGAAGATATGCAGACCAATGTCGGAGTGCGTCGGGGGAGCGGGTGTCTCGTACGGCCATTTATCTTCACAGCCACCAACATCTTTATCAACAAACACTCGTTTCTTGAAAGCCGCTCTCTTGTCGGGGCTGAGTCTCTTTATCAGTTGCTCCACGACTTTGTACTGGAACCACTGCTGCAAGTAGCTTGCACGAGCTAGCTTCAGCACTACTTCCTGACACTCCTCGACACTGAGTCGAGCAGCAAGAGTCGGAATGTGCAGGAAATACGCAACGTACAGCTCCAACTTATTTGTGAATCTAGTTTTATGGCAGCGTATGATGTAGTCAGTCGCCAAAGGACTGAATCTGCTAAAGCTGTTCATATTGAAATATTTTTCTGTGATATCGAGGAACACATCTGCATCTGACTTCAGTACGCATTTCACACTGTTGTAGTAGGACTGTTCTTGTCCGAGATAGCGGGTTTTCACTTCTTCATCCGTCGCCAACGAATCAAAATATATTTTGGCGACTCTGGGACATTTCTCACACAATACTTTTAATGAATGAGTGGATAATTTATTCAATATCTTGGGAGTCTCTGCTAGAATGAACTCATGACTGCAGTGACTAAGAAATTTTACGGCAAACTCAAATGTGTTCTCTTTGTAGTGCTGATAGAACTCACGGCACATTGCCGGGGCTCGTAGATTGATGTAAAGCCAGTGTTTCATTTTGGTAACTGCTGGCTTAATCATTTCTGGGAAGAGAACATCTTGTAAATATTTAGGGTTAATAATGTCACGGTGGTCTATCAGCCATGTTGACTTCAGGGCTCTGCTCACGTAGAACATGTCATCGTCTTTTAAATTACGTATTATGTAGTTTACATGTTTTAATTCTATGGCGAGGTCTATTTTAAAGAGGCGATCGACTGGAGACTCTTCGGACAGGGCCTGCACATCCTGGATTGTAGTTCCACTCTCTTTAGCCTCACGCACTATGGCGTTAAGACACCGGTGCCGTTGGCCCAGGTTATCTCCTAACAACATGATCGGTGTGAAAGACGCCATCTGGAAATATGTTAGAAATCATTTACTCTAATGAACACGATTGATAACAAATTGTGCGCAAAAACTGTTTTTATGAAATAAAATATACCCTGGGTAAAGTCGAGGACATTTTTTGTTTATGGTGAATCGCAGCTGAAACCCGAAAAACAAATTTTCTTACGTTTTTTGCTATTTGCAGGTCAGTGTCAGGTTGTATCTTGATCAAAATATGATTCGCGACTATAACAGATATGTATTTACATAATATATAATCATTAATACATCTCTCCGAGTTAGATTTGTCCCCCAAGCTCATGATTTCATGAAAAAGTCGTTCAAGTCGTTGAGGTATGCAGGGGTCATCTTTCTCGAATTCTTGCGATGTTTTTTACACCGCCTGAGTCACTCATACTTGCCCAAGGAGCTCATGAAAACCACAATTGTGCCTGTTGTCACAAACAAAACGAGAGACTTGTCTGACATGGGAAACTACCGGCCAATATATTTGGCTACGGTAGTGGCTAAGGTGCTGGACAGTGTGCTTGACTCTGAACTGGAGGGAGAACCCGTTTATTCAAATCACAACTGTCATTCTTTGATGGTTGTATGAAATGGCTCTAACACAGCTAAGTTAATGTACCAACTGCCAATTTGATTACGAGTACATAACAATTAATTTCCCTGACTTATGATTCGCAACAACGAAACCCTATTATCACGTCAACCCTATTATCACGCCAAAGTCGGTTATAGAACTTAGCGATGGAAAGTTCAAAACCCACATCAAACGTGTTTTAATTAAAAAAGCATATTATGCTTTTTTAATTAAAACACGTTTGATGATTATAAGATTAAGGACTTCGTTGAAGACAAGGAAGTTTGGCAATAATTCCTACTGCACATATGGCTTCCCTGGTACCTCATTTAACGGCATAACTATGTAAATGTCTATTAACTGCTCCAATTTTGTTGACATACTTTGACATAATCTCATCATTATTTGACACTAACTACCTACAATTTTAATTTAACATATTTATTAGTGACTTGTGGACAGAATACTAATTCAGATTTGTTACAGTTGTAATGGCAATCTTGTCATTTGGTATAAATAGGTTTTTATTTTTGGTTGGCGCAGTTAGTTAAGCGATTGACTGCTGCGCTGCGTGTCGCGGTTTCGATTCCCGCACGGAACAAATATTTGTATAACCTACAAGTAGTTGTATCGGGTCTGGCTGTTTGTGTATGTGAATTTAAATGTTTGTAAACGCACCCACGATACAGGAGAAATTCCTAGTGTGGGGCAACGTTTTTTAAAAAATGAAAAATTATTTTAGTATTATTTTATATAGATTCTTTTTTAACCCTTATCTTCCCAGTGATCCATTTTTGGAACGGCAACAATGATATTTTTTTTTAAATATAAATATCGATAATTAGTATTCTTTTTTTGCATAGGGGTAACACTGAATTAGTTTTCTGTCAAAGTCGCGCGCCATAAAGTGCGTTGCGCGCGCATTTTGATTGTCAATTGTTGTTTTGTTGGGAGTAATTTTCACAAAAATGGCGTCACACAGTCGGTAAGTGAAATTTATTTATGTTTGTAGTAAAATTACGCATTTTCTTGCAAATTATAATTGAATTTAGTGTTATTTTATAATACCCAATAGTAACATAAATAGATTTTTGAGTATTTAGTGTATATGGCATGTTTTCCGACACCGTTCCATTTTCCAAACAATGGGAACATATTACACTGTTACAATTGAGAAAATGTATGAATACATTCGGCTTAGTTTTGCATGTTTTTTGTTCTAGGTTGACGGTAAATGATATAATTTCGTATTTAGAAGATGATGATGATGATGTGCTGGAAGCTGACGTGTATATAACTCCCCCTAAAAATTTTGATAAGAGCGACGAAGACAGTGGCAATGAAGAATCTACTGATATCAACTGCTTGTCTCGGCACCAGCTATTAGCAGAAGCAGAACTTCGGGCCAAGGTGTCTGTAGAGGGACGGATAGAGGAACTACAACAGGAAGAATCCCAAGAGGAAGAGCCTATTCCAAGCACGTCACGTCGAGTCGTCGAGGAAATGGCGAAATGTGGATATCCCACAAAAAGCAGAAAAAGAGTGGACACCTCCCACTTTCTTGGAAGATTTTCATAATCCACTAGAATTTTTTGAGTTGTTTTATGATGAAGAGGTGATAGAACTACTGCGTTCACAGACAGAACAGAATGCAAAACAGAAAGGATACGTCAATTTCAAAGTTAGTTCGTTAGAAATCAAGCGATTTATAGGTATCCTATTATTGTCTGGCTACAATGGTGTTGCTCGATACAGAATGTATTGGGAGCAAAGCATTGACTGTCATCACCCTGGTGTAGCGGCTTGTATGTCAAGAAATAGATTTGAAGAACTACTGCGATTTTACCACGCATGCAATAACACTAACCTACAGCCAGGAGATAAATTTTGTAAGGTTCGTCCTTTGTGGGATCTCCTCAATCAAAGATGGCTCAAATATTTTCCAGGTGACAGAAATTTGAGTATAGATGAGTCGATGGTCCCATACTTTGGAAAACATCCCAACACATTCATGGAAAGCCTATAAGATTCGGCTACAAAGTATGGTCTATTTGTACTAGATTGGGTTACCTAATTTATGGAGAACCATATCAAGGAGCTAGCACTGGAAACACTCATCCATCCTTTGGAGTCGGCGGATCTGTAGTTCTTGATCTTATATCGAAACTTCCACCTGGCAGTTACAGCTTTTACATGGACAACTTTTTTACTTCGATACCTCTGTTGACGGAAATAAAAACATTAGGACACGATGCTACTGGAACTATCCGCGGAAATAGAGTGGAAAATGCAACTCTAAAAGATCCCAAAGATATGAAAAAAATGAAAAGAGGTTCATACAACCAATACACAGATGTGTCATCGGATATAACTTTAGTGAGATATCACGACAATAATATAGTAACAATCGCGTCAACTGAATGTGGAGCTCAACCAGTAGGTAAAGTGAAAAGATGGTGTGATAAGCAGAAGAAAGATGTAGACCAGCCACGCTGTTTTATAAATTATAATAGATATATGGGAGGTGTCGATCGATTGGATCAGAATGTTGGCTGTTATAGAATCGGCATAAGGTTGAAGAGATGGTACTGGCAACTACTCATGTTTCCTCTCAACGTAAGTATAAACAACGCTTACCAGCTTTACAGGTTGTCGCCGGCTGCAAAGGAAAAGGATGCACATGACCTACTATCCTTCACCAGATATGTAGTGCAGTCGTATTTTATGACGAAATCAGTGACAAATGACTACACTGCATCCAATGGCACTATAACAAAAATGAAGTACCTACCCAAATCACCTTTAGCCGTTATAAAACGGGTCCCTTCAAGCGTTAGATTAGATGGGAAGGACCACTACATAGTGGATAACCGTAAGCAGAGCCGATGTGGTTTGTGTCATAAAAATACCACGAAGAAATGTGCCAAATTAAATTCAATTAAAAATTAAAATTTATTTATTAGGAACAATTTTAGGTATAACTTAACAAAAGACACGAAGATAGCTACAAAAGTAAAATACTGTGGCGCAGATATCAACGCCCCCAATGTGAGGTTGCTTTGCATTCTAAATGCTCAGTATCATTTCATACAACTCCATAATGTTACAATTTATTAGATTTTTTTATATTTTTTATTAAACTTGTCTAAAATACTCTATTTACGAGCTTTTATTTGGCCTGTTTTCCGTTCATCTCTACAAAGAAATTACACATTGTAGTATGTTCCCACTGTTCCATTATTGGATCGGTATTGTTATTCAAAAGGTCACTGACCGATATTTTTTTTTATTGTATGTATATGTTATTTTGCCCAATAACATAAACATATATAACAAAAAAAAAAATCGGATTGGAATTTATAGTGCCGGGAAGATATGGGTTAATTTGAGAATGTAAGAACGTTGTAGGCTTAATAGACTGTAGCTTTGTAAACCATTTTCTATTTTGTTAAGGACTTGTTGACGGGCCTATACTGTCCTCCCATACCTATTAACACTATAACTTGAAAACATTGTAACAGACCATTATTTTTTAAAGAGTGACCGTGGAGTTTCTTGCCGGTTCTTCTCCATAGGAAACGACCAATTGGAACCGTGCACCTAGCTTGTGACGTTTCATAAGTACCCATGTAGGCATAAGTGAAGTAAAATATTTTGATTTTGACTTCCAGGCCTAAAATGGACGCTTTGGCAGAATCATAATATGATTTGCGTACAATTCATACATCCCGCAATTCATCTGTTTGACAGCTGCTATTTGACATTAGACTTCAATAAAGCAATTCATAGTTTGTGGACCATTTTACGAAACTCCATACAAAACTGTCAAACAGATGAATCGCGCGATAAGAATAGTACTTACCAAATTACGTACTACTGCCAAATCGTCCATTTTAGGCCCTCAGATTTTTACAAAATTGCGATGTTCATTATGATGAGTGCAATGGCCCCTTTTCAGGACCAACAACATTTATGTAACCTACATCGTAGTAAGTAAAAGTAACAATGTCTGGATGTTTGTTGCTGACTACAAAGATACGTAGCGAATTAACTTTTCTAAAGTTTTTGGTTAGCCTGGCGATATAAACACTGCGTACGTGAGAGCCCAAATTGATTATTACCACGTAGGAGAGATTTAATAAAAAAACAGGGCTAAATACAAATGAATAGATAAGAAGGTTTGAATGATACATACATTTAATTAACTTGATAAGACTCCCAGGTCAATCAGTCGTGTGGAAATAGTACGAAAATGCAACCAACATAAAATATTTACAATACGATTTGACCTTGGTACTATTTTAGACACGATGCCCCAGTATTACGGCTAATGAAAACTAAAAGAATTGCGTAAGAATACCTACTTAAAATATTTTTTAGTAGGTACATAATTAGTTTGAGTATTTTATTTACTTAGTATAACAATAAAAAATCAAAAACAAATTATTTGTTACAATTTTTCCCGTTGATAATATTTTTTCGTAGGTTTTTATCGTCTGTGGTCTGTAATAAATGGCCTCTTTCTCGCATTCTTGTACGACATTTTATATTAAAAAAAACTGTTTGTAAAAGAAAAATAACGGACATCCAAAAAACACTACAAAGTGAAAAATAACTTTAATTTCGGAAGTTGGTGTCTGTGGATCCGTATTTTAGTTTGTTGCCACCGACTTCCGAAATTAAAGTTATTTTTCACTTTGTAGTGTTTTTTTGGAAGTCTGTTATTTCTTTTTTACAAAAAGTTTTTTATTTTTCACTTTTTAGTGGGTCAGTTTTTAATTGATCTAAGTTACTATAGCCTAAAGTCAACTGCTCATCACCTTTTACAAAATATTGCTTTTCCCGATGCTGGGACGTTAATTGTTGAGGAGTTCTCCTGGTAAGAACCAGGAGAACTGCCACTCACCATAATAATGCATTGTGACGAGCATAAATCGTTTAGCAACCATATTAAAGTACCCAATCGAATCGCAACCCGTTAAATACTTATTATTATGTTGTTCCGGTGGCCATCTGTGGTCTCCATCATCAGTTCCACTTCACCAAATGGTGATTTTCGGGAGCAAATGCACGAGTTACCATAAAAAATACCCAAATCACTATAGGTGTGCCTATAAAATTCGAGGTCCATGAGATCCCTTCATCAGATTCTGATTTGGTGGCAATGGGACCACCTCGGAAGCATACGCTTTCAAACAAAAAAATAATTTTCAAAATCGGGCCATAATTGACGGAGATATCGGTGAACAAACATAAAAAAAAAAAAAAAAACAATCATACAGCCGAACATATAACCTCCTCCTTTTTGGAAGTCGGTTAAAAATAAAGAAATTGAGCCGTCACGGGACCATAGATTATACACTTATCTATAGGCACGGGACGCCCATAGATTATACACTTATGGGATGCCTGATGTGAAACATCGAAATTATTTACATTACAAGATTACATACTACTTAAGATAGTATAGTGCGCGCACAGAACATTTATACTCCTACGAGTGCGCGGCACGCGGCATGCGTCGCCCTGCCAACAATCGGTCTTACGTGCGGCTTTAAGAACATGTTTCTTCAAAATACGAAGAGAATAAAACAATAAAAAATGTTCGTTTTATACAATATTAGATACTTACTTTTAAAATTTCAGTTTCGCAATAATGCCAATATTGAATTCCGTTCACACTTGCGGTATTTAATTTAGATGCAGCCTGCTGCCAGCAGAATTACGGGAAAAGGAAACAAAAATAACCACAGACAGAGTAATAGTCAAAAGAAAGAAGGAGTAAACTGAGTAAGTCAAGTCACTACACAAAAAAATATGATTCAATGATTCACATTGAATGATGAAATGATGTGACAGTAGTACCTCAAAGGACAGTACTGACAGTAAGTAGTAGATAAGTTGAGTAATTGCTCTGTGGATGTTATTCGCGATCTGAGTTCAATAATCACTGGAATGAATGATCAATTGATCACAGATAGTAAGTTAAAATATTTTATTTTCTTGTTGCTCGCCACTTCATAAAATTATTGTATTGTCGTATCTAATAAATTTTTCGTAGCCGAATAACTAACCTTTAGTTATATTTTTTTAATTAATTCCCGCCCTAGAGAGTTTTTCCTGCCCAAGGGTGGTCTTCCACCCGCTACTCGGATCAAACAAACACAACTTTCCGACTATGAGAAATTAAAACTTTTTTGCAACAAACTAAAGTTATTTGATTTGGATAGGAGACAAGATTGTCCGAACAAAGCTGCACTTCGTTCGGAGCCAATCTTTTCATTTGCTGCAGGCATATCCTATAATATCTATCGCCAGATCACTAGCGGATACAGGGAGCATGCCCTCCTAAATGACCCAGTAATTCCATACTTTCTACTCAACTTTTTGATTAAATTGAGGTGCACTTTTACACAACATACTCATAGGTATATCAGGAAACAGAAGTTTAATCTTTACAACTGGTGAATTTCTATACAAAGATATTATTAAACTAAAACTTTAATTATTCTTGAGTTTTTTGCAATTTGCAGGTTAGTAACAGGTTGTATGATGATTTAAATATGATTCTACGGAATTATAACCATTTGAATCAGCATTACAACTCTCGTTGAAAAAATCCTACCGAATGAATATTTCTGGAAATACTCATTCAGTAGGATGTTTCAATTGAACGCGACAAGCAAAGAAAAAAAAAACGACTACCTGTCAGTGTCAAAACAAAACTTCAAAAATGTCAAACAGATTTTATCGAGTTTAGATTATTTTTACTGTAGATTTTTATGTATAATTTCTATGCAGTTGAATTTCGTGGTAAATCTGCTAAAAATTCTGAAACAAAATGGAAGCAGAAGCCGACATAACTTTACCAGCTCTTAAATTCTTGACGAGTGAATCTGAACATGTTTGTAGGTTATGTTTTTCTTCGACGGAGCAACAAGAAGTATCCTTTGAAGACGTTGTACGGCTTCAGAGGTCCTACTTTGATGAAACCCTCACTTTTGTGGATATGTTCCGTGAACTAGGTGTAAGTGTATAAAACAATACAGTTTATTACTGAGAAATATTTGGAATGTTATTGAATTCTAACTATGTGCCTGAATAAAAGTAGTAGTTATCTTGATGAAATTATTTGTGTACGAGCCGTTTGCCCGATGGGACTTTCCATCGAAAAAATTACAAACTTCCATACATTCTCATCCAACTCCTTTAGGGATGAATTTTCATAAATCCTTCCTTAGTGCTGACTTTTGTTATAAAAGGAACTCAAATTTCATGCTTCTATTCTGGGCCCAGTGGTTTAAGCTGTTCGTCTCTCAGTAAATGCTTCAATCTAAGATTATTATAGAATTTGGACAGTATGTTTTGCTTGTAATAAATCTAAAATGTATTGTTTCAGGTTTTCGAGGAACCTTCTTTACCACAAGTCCTGTGCATGAACTGTGCCACTATGACCATTAACTCTTATCTATTCCAAAAATTGTGTCAGTCCTCCAATGACAACTGGAATGCAATCCTAAACAGACTGAGCACAAGTTTAGACCAGTCTTCATCTATAGGTCCCAAGCTAGGCATTCAAACTGTATACTTCATGATAAAGGATAGTGAAAATCTCATGTTCACTAGCCGAAAAAGGTATACAGTCAGAAGTAAAAAGACTGCCCTAGGCAAAGTAAGAGAACTTGTCAAAGATAAATGTTATAGGGTGAAGAAGCAAAAAAAAACGAATGTTATATGTGAAGAATGTGGGGAAAGATTCAGCTCCAACTGCCACCTGCTCAAACATATGAAGGTTCACAGCAACTCCAAGCATCCTTGCATGCAATGCCCTAAAGTTTTTGCCTCACAACTACAACTTGATGAACACAGCGAAAGAGTTCATTACCCCAAAAAATTAAAATGTCCAAAATGCTCTAAAATGTTTAGCACAAACAAAATGCTGACATTGCATGACAAACTATATCACGTGGCAGCAATATGTAAACTGTGCTTTGTTCAGTTCCCCTCGAAGAGGGACTTACGAGCACATTTAAACAAACACGAAGTCAATACATGTCCACGCTGCAGCAAAGCTTTCCTTAACAAGCACACCTTTAAATTACACTTAAGAATTTGCGGCAAACTGGAGGAGCGGCAACCGAGCTTCTTTTGCGATATTTGCAACAAAGGCTATGCTACAAAGAATGGATTACGGACGCATTTGAAAACAGATCATGGATTTGGTACTGTCCTATCTTGTAATTGGTGTGGGAAAAAGTTTGATGCTAAAAGCAGATTAAACAATCATATAGTAAAACATACCAAGGTAAGGAACTTCCACTGTGGTCATTGTGGTGGGAAATTTGTGACACAGGCAGCTTTAATTTACCACACAAGGCTTCACACAGGCGAAAGACCTTTTCCTTGTGACTTATGCAACGAGAGTTTTCTTTCGGCCTCCCGGAGGATGGAACACAAGCGACGGAAGCATTTCGGTCCTACGAAAGAGTGTCACGTCTGCCACGTCAAGTTTGTCACAGGTCATCAGTTGAGGAAACATGTTCAAAGACACTACAATCCTCATAGCAAATTGTTTGTGCCTGAAGCAGATGCATCATTTGCAGTTTATCCAAATATTAGTATAAGTGTAAATAATAAGATTAAGTCACAGCAGTACCCTAACATATCTAAGTTGCTATCAATGTGAATGACAGAATTTAGGGCGCCTAGAATTTGGAATTCAATAATGGAAAGAGCATTCATACAACATGAGATTTAGAAAGATCATTATGGAGGCACTTCTTGACACTTCTTTAGGATCTTCTGCAAGAGTTTGGTTATATTTAGGTACCTACCTATATGGTAAAATTACGCCTGGCTTTAATTTTTGTACCCGGTGTACTACAGGTACATCTCTGCCCAACCCTTCGGGTATACAAGGCGAGATGTTTTGTTTATTGTAGTACCGAAACAGAAAAAAATATAAATTTGACAAAGATGAGCAGAACCAAACAAATACAAACTTAATGTTTAAGTAGGTAATCTTTATCTAGAGATTATTATTTTAATACTAATTTAATAAAACTATTATCCTAATAATAAATAAAGTTTAATTGTCTAAAATAAGCAAATAAGCTGAGCTTAAAGGCTTCTACAGACCGGCGCGACACAAAGGCCCCGCGTGTCACGCGACGAGCGGTGCCTTTGTGTCGCGTCGCGAGTCGCGCCGGTCTGAAGAAGCCATATAGAAGTTACAAGAATTTGGAGACGAGATAGTTTATGTTGTTCCTGTAGTTCTCTCCACCACAGGTGGTATTCCCAACCATCTCCTCTGTGACCTAAAATTAATAGATCTAGAAGAATCCCTTTACATAAATATGCAGAAAGCAGCCATCCTGAACACATGCAGAATCGTTAGGAAATTTATGCAGTTAGACGAAAGTACACTCACCATAAAATTCATTTACACTGCATTTACTTGCTCTGGCCCGTAGATGTAACTCAAAACCAGCCTAAGAGCCGAGAAAAAAAAAGACTCCCGTTAATAATAAACGTATACCTAATATTACTCCCACACTTAACCCCACTGCTGGACACTTGGCTTAGGTCCGTGCCATCAGTGCTATCCAACTAGGCCGGGAAAAAAAGTATAGTAATGGTGCTCCCACACTGCTGTTAAAAATGTTTACAAACATTAGTAAACATTTTCTAAACAAATATTTTATCACAATGTTAAGAAATGTTTTCATGTTAGGTAATGTTACAAAACATTTCTAAACAAAATTGTTAGTTTGGCGCATCCAGTTATAGCGGTTTTTCCATTTTATGGAACAAAGAATAGTATGAAAAGCTAATCCAATAAACAAATCTTCCATTTTCGTGTAGACGCCTCGGAACGTAAATCCAAACTGCTCGATGTCATGTTTTCAAATGTTATAAATGTTTGTAAACATTTTCTATCAGTGTAGGAGCACTAAAAACATCTAACAATTCCTAACAGAATTTATCAATTCCTAACATTTGGTAGTAAGTGTATTAGTGTTAGAAAATGTTTGTAAACGTTTTATAACAGCAGTGTGGGAGCACCAAAACGAAAATAATAATAAAATTTATTTATTTCCAAAACAGGTTACAATAGACTGCAATATAAAGATAAGTAATAATATATTGTGTTATGATTCTCGAAAAGCCCACTTGATGTTGGAATAAATGATTTGAAGTATATTTTATACTAAATATGAACACAAGCTTTTATTGATGTCAAATACAGCTTTTGATGAGCCACCATAGATCTTGATATCAGTCTATAAACCTAACTCTCATATTCTCAACAGCTGGAACATTAGGCGGTATTAGACTCCTGCCAGCATACAGCTTGTTTGAAGGATCATGATGTTTCCTTATATGCTGCTTCAAGAAGTTAGGGGTGAAGAATTTGCGAGAGCATATTTCACACATAAGGGTTGGACCAACATGTTTGAACTTTATATGCTCAGCCCTAGCTGAGGCATTCACAAACTTCTCATCACAAAACGTGCAACTGTATGGCTTGTCCCCGGTGTGTCTCCTAGTATGGTACAGCAATGCCTCTTTAGACACAAACAGTCGACTACACAAGTCACACTTGAAATTCTTTTCACCCGTGTGCTTCACCATGTGCACCTTCAAGTAACTTGGAGCTGTGAACTGCTTATTACAATATTTACAAGTATGTGGCTTAGCATTACCATGAACAAATCTATTGTGGACCCTTAAGCCTCCAGGAGTACTGTAACCCTTCCCACACTTGTCACAAAAATATGTCTTCTCAATTTTACTTCTTATTGGATGTGGGTCCAACAGGTCTTCCAGACATAACTTGACATGTTTCAAGAAGAATCCTTTAGTGTTGTAGCTTTTGCCACACTTGGGACATTCACTTTTTGAGATGTGTTTTTGTTCATGGATCTGCAGCTTATCTATACTTTTGAAAGACTTACCACAGTCTTTACATACAAACACGCCGTGGGCTTTATCCTGATGTTGTTTCAAGCTTACCTCCGTGCATCTAAATTGATTACATTCGGGACATTCATACTTGTTCTGACTGTCTTCATGGGCAGTCAGTTCCCCCTCATCACTTACATTGCCATAGCATTTCTCACATGTGAGTATGGCATGAGTTGATACGTTATGTACTCTGAGCTCCATTATGTCTTCAAAGTGTTCATCACATTTAGTGCAGTGAAAAATATTAGTTGTTTGAGCTTTCTTCTTTGCTTCATTGTTAACCAAAATAAGTTGAGACTCATGTTCACTGACTGATATGTACAAAGTATGATCAGAACTTGTGGTGTCAATATCAACAGTCAGTGTGTTGGAAAGATTGTTAAAGACATTATTTAGTACATTTGTTGATTTTTCGCACAATTGTAGGAATTTTAGTAATTCAAGTGCTTTGTCTACACATGGCATACACACTGCATCAATCCCAGCAATCTCTTCACAGATCTGAAAGTAGTAAATTAAGTATTTCGATAAGAATACAGGACTATTTGTTTTTGAGACAAAAATATAAAGATGTCCTCAACATTAGTCTTTATTTACTTATGACAATAAACAGGATGTCTAGTCAGAGGGTCACTCTTTATCTAGCTTAATGCTAAAAAGAATAAAGAAATCTTTTGACTACAAAGGGTTTTTAAGTACCTAACGTATTCTAAATCTTAATTTTAACTTTCAAGTAGGAAATTAGGAAATCAAAATCTCTTGCATGCACGAATGTTATCCTAATTCATTGTAACTTACTTCAACCCCTAAAAGTTTCGTTAGTATTTCAGAAAGCGCTTGATAAACTCCACTTGAGGAATCCAACGACACACAATCATGAAAACGGACGTAATGTTCCTGTATATCTTTTAAGCATAACCTGCAATGGCTATACCGATTTTCGCTCAGTACGTTAGACACAAGCACATTTAATTCCGACTCCTCAATCATTTTCACGAACAAATCTACAATAAAAGCGTCAAATTATTTGTTGAACAAAGTTCAAAGCGGAGCGCGCGCTTAAAAAATTTTCGTTCAAGAACCTCCTTCCCCACGTAGGATCAATCGTCACCATGAAACAAAATGGCGGCCGTTTATGGTTTATTCAATCCGAATATTTTCATGACTTGTCTGGATTTGTTAAAAAGATAACATGAATAGATTTTGTTTTAAAAAATTCTCCCATTTCCGGAAAGACGTTCACATGGTAAACATTATTGTATATAAAATTGAGATGAAGAGACGAATACATTGGTTTTGGCAATTTTTAGTTCTTATTTTTAACACTTGCAACCCACCTGCAGCTTACAACTAAGATTTAGGTAAGAACTATCTAATTATGTACTAAGATCGGGACTTCTTGGCGGGAAAGTGAAGCGTCATGTTCAGCAGTTTGTTTTATTTTCCAAAATTTGTGTTTAGCCGAATACTAATGTGTAATAATGGTGGATTATTAACCATTAAGTGTTTGTGAACGTGCATTAGTGTAGGCAAATGAAACAAAACAGTGCAACTTCGCTTCAAGTTCTCTCAAGAAGTCCGCGTGAGGACTCAGTAAAGTGCCACATCTTTAATGAAACTCAAGGGGAGTGGGCGGGGATATCATCATCATGCATTTATAATTCATTTCATCAATATTAGACAAGAACTAAAACTTGACATTGGCTAAATGCACAAACCGTGCGAAGCCAGAAGGAAAAGAAAAAAAAAATTAAGAACATCTAATTATGTACTAAGATCGGGACTTCTTGGCGGGAAAGTGAAGCGTTATGTTCAGCAGTTTGTTTTATTTTCCAAAATTTGTGTTTAGCCGAATACTAATGTGTAATAATGGTGGATTATTAACCATTAAGTGTTTGTGAACGTGCATTAGTGTAGGCAAATGAAACAAAACAGTGCAACTTCGCTTCAAGTTCTCTCAAGAAGTCCGCGTGAGGACTCTGTAAAGTGCCACATCTTTACTGAAACTCAAGGGGAATGGGCGGGGATATCATCATCATGCATTTATAATTCATTTCATCAATATTAGACAAGAACTAAAACTTGACATTGGCTAAATGCACAAACCGTGCGAAGCCAGAAGGAAAAGAAAAAAAAAAAAAGTACTAAGATCAAGGGTTATTATTTTATTTATCAAAGATTACATAAATTTACGAGAAAAGATAATTAGAATTAATGATTATAATTAAACGAATTAACCCTAAGTGAAGTTCGACCATTTATTATGCGAATACGGCTTTGGCCGAATAGATTATCATAAAGTATAGTGTACTAGCTTTCACCCGCGGCTTCGCCCGCGTGGATGTCGAATAAAAAGCAGCTTCTCTATCAGCAGCATTCATATCTTAGTTGGAACCAACGTAAGCGTGGTAAGCAGATAGGAGTGCAGTTTGATTTACAACTTTACGGAGGATATTATATAGCATATAAATACATACTTCGTTTTGTACATACTTGTTCAATATACCTACGTGTCCTCGTCCATTTCATGTTTAAGTCTATTTGTAAGAAATGTTGTATTGTTTATTTTTTCTACGTAAAATTCTCCCGAAAAGTATGTACCCCTTTTTCAGATTCTCGAAAACTCATTATGAGGTCTGAGTTTCGAGTTAATCGGACCGCGCGTTTAGATTCTTTAAATACAAACCATAACACTCCCTAAAATCCTTTTGAGGGGTAGTTTTGAAAAACGCAAAAGTTATGACAAACTTTGTTATTTAAGCAATGACTGCCTCGTTAGTCTAGTGGTCACAGGCGCGACTGCTGAGAATGAGGGGTGGGTTTGATTCCCAGGTCGGGCAAAGTGTTATTGGATTTTCCATTAGGAATTTCTTAGTAGCAGCCCGAAGTCTGCATTTATGCCCGGTTGATGGCATAAACAAAACAAAACAAAACTGTCGAAATGTGGGTGTACGAAAGATACACCTCTACCTAACCCTTTGGGGATTACAGGCTTGATGTTATGTAAATAAGTACTCGGGCCAAATTTCAAGTTTATATATCAAAAGAAATAAGATTCTGTTCACACAAACTACATCGCCCCTTTTTACGCACTCAAAGGGGTAAATTGTTGAAACATCGTTTTGACGTTTCTATTATTGGATTTATAGGTTATTTATACCAATTTTCAAGTTAATCAAGCCACACAGTAGAATCCTCCCTTGTAAATTGACTATCCCTTTTCACCAAATTAAAAGGGGCAGATTTAAAAAAAAAACCGGATAAAAGTTATTCTTTATTTTTTTGTTTTCAGTATAAATCCTGAGTTTCAAGTTAATCGGACAGCGCGTTAATATTCTTCCATAAAAGTTTTAATATCCCCCAAGTAGTTTAAAAAAACAAAAAATTACGAACTTTATATTTTACTTAGGTTAGTATTCGTGACAAGTTTCAGGTTTATTAATTAACTCAAGGAATAAGATTTTTCATAGAAACAAAATCCCCTTTTCACCTCCATAAAGGTTGAATTTCCAAAAACCTCTTCTTAGCTCTTCTTAGCCCACGTCCTAATTTGGGGTTAATCAAGCCACACAGTAGAATCCTCTCTTGTAAAATTGACTACCCCTTTTCACCCTATTAAGGGTCATTACCGCACGGTCTCCCGTGAGACGGCGAGCTTCCTTGCCGGACTGCCGCCGTGGGATCTGGAGGCAAAAGTCCTCGCGCACATCTGGGAGTGGCGCGAGGAGGCGAAACGCTGGGTCGAAATTCCGCTGCCGCGAGAAATCACGGCACAGCGGACGGAGCTCCGGCGGGATCTCATGGTGACATGGAGAGTGCGATTGTCGCAATCCAGCGCTGGGCACGCCACAATTGTGGCGATAAGTCCCCTCTTTGAGGAGTGGCTAGAGAAGCGCCACGGCGTCCTCACCGGACACGGTTGTTTCGGGAGGTTCCTGTTCAGGATAAAGCGGGAGGAAACGCCCGGGTGTCACCACTGTGTGGATCGCCCGGAAGACACGGTGGAGCATACGGTGGAGCTCTGCCCGGCTTGGGCGGAGCACCGCTGTGTCCTCACGGCGGCGGCGATCTCTCGCGTCCGGCCCTGGTTCAGGCTATGGTTCGGAGCGAGAGCGCATGGGAGGCCGTTACCTCCTTCTGTGAAACAATAATGCTCGCGAAGGAGGAGGCAGAACGCGTGAGGGAGAGGCAAGGTTCGCGCCCTCGCGCCCCTAGTCGCCGCAGGTGACGGCCCGGGCGTCGGGAGTAGCAAGCCATCTTCCGGCCACCGTAGGCGCGGGCTTGCGTACGGTGAGCGATGGGTAGCTCGCCATCCGATAAGGACCAGGCCCGGTTCAACTGCGCGTTGTGTTCCACGCGCGCCTCAAAGATATGTCAGCACCAACTGACGGGGTCTGTTAGGGCCTGCCAGGGTTGTGATGTTTGTCCGAAAGGGATATCATGGCCCTGGCACACAGGCAATGGAAGGAACACGGGTGGGTTTTAGTCAATAAAAGTCTGACACGCCCTCCCGCTCCGCCCAGAGCGGGAGAAGTTATTTGATAATTTCCCACGCAAAAAAAAAGGGTAAATTTTCGAAAACTGATAAATTCTTTTATTTATTTTGGTTTACAGTTTAAATACTGAGTTTCGAGTTAAGCGGACCGCGCGTTAAAATTCTTCCATACAAACTTTGTCATCCGCAAATCCCCCATTATGGAGTATAGTTTAAAAAAAACTAAAATGTCACACTTTATAATTTATTTAGGTTAGTATTCGTGCCAAGTTTCAGGTTTATTAACTCAAGGAATAAGATTTATCCCCCTTGTTCACCCCTTAAAGGTTGAATTTCGAAAAATCCCTTTTTAGCGGAAGCCTATAGTTTCCAACAATAAGCCAAAATATTAGTGATTTTAAAAAGAAATTTCATTAAAAAGAAAATTTTACCCCCTTTTTCACCCCTTTTGGGTTCAAATTCTAACAACACCGTTGCGTTAGCTTCCAACCATAAGCCTAGATAATAAATTTAGTGATTTTACTTCGAAAATTAAGACTTTCCATACACAACATCTTCCCCCTGTTTAACCCTTCGGGGGTGGAATTATCAAAAACGCTGAGATATGTATCAATTAATTTTCAATCGTCAGCCTAAACACAAAATTTGAATATTCTAACTTCAAAACTGACGGACTTTCATATAAACTTCCATCCCCTATTTCACCCTCTTAGGGGTAGAATTTCAAAAAACCCATTCTTAGTGGATACCTACTCTTCACAAAAAACACACTCTCCAAATTTCATGTCTCCAGGACCAGCGGTTTAGGCTGTGCGTTGATATATCAGTCAGTCAGTCAGGACTTTGAATTTTATATATATAGATTATCCTTCAATGGTATTATCTATGATTAGCATAGAGCTCTAAGAACATGGAAATGCATAATATTCTAAGATATAGTATTATTCTAAGGTTACCTGTACAATGACATACAGTATCATGTAGTAGAAGACTATGGAAAAGCAGTAGACGCCAGGGGTTGATTCCCGGAAGCTTCGCCGAAAGATGGCGCAGTGTGTTTGTTACCTGTCAAACTTTGTTGATAAAAACTTTTTGTAAAAAAAAAATGTCGGTGTCTTTGGATCTGTATTTTAGTTTTTTGCCACCGACTTCTGAAATTAAAGTTATTTTTCACTTTGTTGTGTTTCTTTGGAAGTAGGTTATTTTTTTTTTACAAGTTTTTTATTTTTCACTTTTTAGTGGGTCAGTTAATTTATCTAAGTTGTAATAGCCTAAAGTCAACTGCTCATCACCTTTTACAAAATATTGCTTTTCCCGATGCTGGGACGTCAATTGTTGAGGAGTTCTCCTGGTAAGAACCAGGAGAACTGCCACTCACCATATTCATTGTGACGAGCATAAATTGCTTAGCAACCATATTAAAGTACAGACGCCAGCACATCAAGCTACTACAATCTGTCAAATTTCTTTAATAGATTTTCAACTTTATCGCTCTATCTTAAGGTTCAAGGTTGATAGGGAAAATTTGACAGTTTCGGGTAGCTTGACCTGCTGGCGTCTGTACCTAATCGAATCGCAACCCGTTAAATACTTATTATTATGTTGTTCCTGTAGCCATCTGTGGTATTCATCAACAGTTCCACTTCACCAAATGGTGATTATCGGGAGCAAATGCACGAGTTACTTAAAAAAATACCCAAATCGCTATAGGTTTGCATATAAAATTCGAGGTTTGCCCTCGATTTCCATGAGATTCCCTCATCAGATTCTGATTTGGTGGCAATGGGACCACCTCGGGAGCACACCCTTTGAAACGAAAAATTTATTCACAAAATCGGTCTATAATTGACGGAGATATCGGTGAACAAACATAAAAAAAAAGAAAAAAAAAACAAACAGCCGAACATATAACCTCCTCCTTTTTGGAAGTCGGTTATAAATGATAAATGATTTATTTTCTGTAAGTAGGTTTGTACAGACGCCAGCACTTCAAGCTACTACAATCTGTCAAATATCACTAATAGATTTTCAACTTTATTGCAACAGGCTAAGGTTCAAAGTTGATAGGGATAATTTGACAGTTTCGGGTAGCTTGACCGGCTGGCGTCTGTACAAACACTTTTACACGTCAAACATATTTAAAAAAACAAAAAAAAACTAGATGAGGTCGGCGTTTCGTAACTCACTACTCTGAGAAGAAAGGCCGAAACAAACTCAGAGGTCACAGTCTCTTTTAAAGTCCAGACATAATCTTGGTCAAATCATGTGAAGACCATGTAGCTTGGTGCCTGAAATGGTTTTTTTGATGAAAGAATCACACAGATTGAGGGGACCTGTCCAGTCAGTGCACGCATTTGTCAGTAGTCGTGCAGCTCAACTCAGAACTTGAGGAGCTCAACGATTCAACGAACAATACCAAAGAAAGGACATTCGGGTAGGTTAAAAACGTATACATTGTGTGGACAATAAAATTATTTAAGTATTTGCGTATTTTTGTCATCAATTTGTGTTGATTTACAATGAATTCTACCTGGCGTATCACCCAGTTGAAGGAGGAGTTGAAAAAAAGTGGAGCATCGCAACCAGGAAAAAAGCCGATCTTGTCGTAAGGAACATTATATTTAGCTTTTTATCAACTTAACGCTGTATTCTGAACAATATTATGGTTTTTAAGTTATAAAACCAACTCACTAACTTTCTAATGATAAACAAGACGTAAGGTTACTTATTACAAAATGTAAGGATATTAAAAAGAAACCATTTTTTTCTTCACAGAATGGACAGAAATTTCTACTTCGACAGTGTCTGTAATAGTCATGATTCCCAAATGGAGTTAGATTAAATCGCTAGACTTGAAGTTTTTAAATTTCAGTGCCGTTTCCCACTTTCTCTTCATGTGCAAATTACTTGTTTGACAACGCCTATTTATTTGCATCCAAAGGCTACTACGACCAACTCAGTATAGGTACTATAGTAGTCTTTGACCAACTCACAAACCATGGTCACAAAACATCTTTTATTGATTAATTTCTTAGGAGTTTGACAGTTCGTTTGTAACAACT
Source organism: Tiliacea aurago (assembly GCA_948098905.1). NCBI lineage: Eukaryota > Metazoa > Arthropoda > Insecta > Lepidoptera > Noctuidae > Tiliacea > Tiliacea aurago. Next base: position 18,395,477 of record OX402602.1, read on the forward strand.
TAGCACCTTCAAAATTTTTTGAAATAAACAATTTTATTTCTATTATAATAAATTCTTCAATATTAATAAAAATAGGAAGAACCCCCTTCCATTTTTGATTCCCTAATATTATTGAAGGTTCTGAATAAATAAATCTTGAATAAATAGATTTATATGCGGAACTAACTGACAGTTTACTTCCCCGCCTTCGTCTGACAGCCCCAGCGCCACAGAACCACACAGAGTACTTACACAGGGACACAGTACGCTGCGTCGCGAGTTTCCTATCTGTCACTTCTGTCAGATTTGCAAAGTTTAGTAAAGTCAAAACTAAAAAAATAACCAAAGTTCTAAATGAATATTGTTTGAACGAGCGTAAACTTTCTTTAAAAAATGACAACTTTATGTAATATATTACGTGATTTTTTGTCTGATACATCGGACTGTTGTTTCTTGTGTTTTAATACAATTAGCGAAATTGGAACCCCATATAATATTGAAGACGAGGTTTCTCTAGGTACTGATACGACTCTCGAAACGACTGAAGTATTGTATGAACTAATACACAGTGTGTTAGGAGATAAGGTGAGTAATAGAAACCTACTTACTAGAATTACTATGTATACTTACTTGTGCTGAGTAGAGCACACGTTAGTATAGCTTTGTCTTGTAGTCGCTAGCACATCAGGTTACATATAATGCATATACCAAATGATTTTAAACCATAAAATGTTGATGAAAGTTCAAAATCAAATGATGAGTTTGTGGTAACTTGCATGTGCTGGCTGTGGACTGTGTTTTATAAAGTCAAACTTCTCTTCATTTAGAACCAAGTCCTTCACAATATTTTTTACAAATAACATTTTATGTTTCAGGTTTTGGACAGCATTACTGCACATGATTTGATTTGTCAGAAGTGTACAGGAATAGTAATTAACTGTTATAAGTTCATTCAACAATGTAGAAAAAATATAGAGTATTTTCACAGTACAATAGATTCCCTACAAAAATGCACCCAAAGTATAAGTTTAGGAAACTATGATTACAAGTCATTATTTGTTGCTTTGGACACTAGTAACTATAATGTGGAATTGTATTATGATAAACACCAAAACAACAGTAATCAAAATCTATTACATAAGAGATTTCAAAGAATATACAATGATTCCCAACAGTTTTATAATGTTATGGAGGTGGAGTCAAACTGCAGTCCTGATAATAAAAATTATGCTGTAAAAAGAAGAAAACAAAGTAGTATATTGCAATCTATCGAACTCAAAGACATACTTCATGATAAAGATGACCTAAATAATCTAAAATGCAAGACATGCTTGAAATTGTATCCAACAGTCAAGAAACTTAAACAGCATTACTTAAGAGTGCATGCACCCAAAGACTTTAAATGCTCTCAGTGTCCAAGAAGTTTTGGGTCTTCGTTAATACTGAAACAGCATACAAAAGACAGTCACTGTATTGCGGTCTGCAGCCAATGCGGCAAAACATACACCAACCTTTACTCACTAAGACGTCATGAAAGTGGGCACAACAGGTCACGCCTTGTTTGTCAGACATGCGGTAAAGTTTATAAAGGAAAACAAGCATTCAATAATCATATTGAGAAGAAATTATGTGAAAAAATGAGAAACTCAAATGCAGAAGCAAAGCTGTCGTGTGATTATTGTGGAAAAAAGTATGCACAGAAAGCGGCTTTAAGTGTTCACATCCGCTTAGAACATGAAAATGGTAAAGCTTTGATATGTGACTGGTGTGGTAAGAAGCTTGGTTCAAAGAGCCGGCTAATGGATCATATTGTAACACATACTAAACAGAAGAATTTTGAATGTGAGCAGTGTGGAGGAAAGTTTGTAACAAAGACATCATTACTGTATCATACAAGAACGCATACTGGTGAAAAGCCATATAAATGTGAACATTGTGAAATTACGTTTTTGTCTGCTTCCCGTCGTTCTGAACATGTGAAGCGACACCATACACAATCTAGCTTAGAATGTGATATCTGCCATGGTAACTTTAAGGGTAATACATGTTTAGCGCGACACAGAAGAAAACATTTTGATGCTAGAAGTCGATTATATTGTAACCCTCCAGATTCAGTTGTTTTGTCAACAAATAATGTAATTATAGGTGTATGACTGGACTTCTTGGCGGGAAAGTGAAGCGTCATGTTCAGCAGTTTGTTTAATTTTCCAAAATTTGTGTTTAGCCGAATATTAATGTGTAATAATGGTGGATTATTAACCATTAAGTGTTCGTGAACGTGCATGGTGAAGTTGCACTGTTTTGTTTCATTTGCCTACACTAGTAGGCAAATGAAACAAAGCAGTGCAACTTCGCTTCAAGTTCTCTCAAGAAGTCCGCGTGAGGTCTCAGTAAAGTGCCACATCTTTACTGAAACTCAAGGGGAGTGGGTGGGGATATCATCATCATGCATTTATAATTCATTTCATCAATACTATACAAGAACTAAAACGTGACATTGGCTAAAAAAAAAAAAAAAAAAAAAGGTGTATGACTCATTTTAGTTGATTTATTATAATAAGTACCTGGATCTTAAAAAGTATAAAATACACTTGAAATAATCTGTTTTAATTAATATTTCGTTTTACTAATAACTTAACATCACGCCTGTAATCCCTGTGTTTTATTAACGAAAAAAAGAGGGGTGCTAATTGTTTGAACGCAATGTGTGTGTGTGTCTGTGTATCTGTCTGTGGCACCGCACCGTAGCACTTAAACGGACCAACCGATTTGGATATGTTTTTTAGGGTTCCGTAGCTAAATGGCAAAAAACGGAACCCTTATGGATTCGTCAATGTCTGTCCATCTGTATGTCACAGCCACTTTTTTCCGAAACTATAAGAACTATACTGTTGAAACTTGGTAAGTAAATGTATTCTGTGGACCGCATTAAGATTATCTCACAAAAATTTAAAAAATACAATAAATTTTGGGGGTTCCCCATACTTAGAACTGAAACTCGATTTTTTTTTTCCATCAAACCCATAAGTGTAACGTGTATCAAAAATGATATTGAGGTTTCTAATATCATTTTTTTCTAAACTGAATAGTTTGCACGAGAGACACTTCCAAAGTTGTAAAATGTGTTTCCCTGTAACTTCTAAAATAAGAGAATGATAAAACTAAAAAAATATATGATGTACATTACCATGTAAACTTCCACCGAAAATTGGTTTGAACGAGATCTAGTACCTAAGTATTTTTTTTTTAATACGTCGTATATCGTAAACCGCAATAAGTAACTTTTATTCAATCAAATCAAATATAAAAAATAAAAACGGACATGATTTTTTTGCAGATTTATTAGATAATAGTACGGAACCTTTCATCATCACTTGGCCGCTTTTTTTTATTTGATAGCAGGTTTTCTAGCGGTGGTTCTTAAACATGTTATATCAAAATCGAATCAGCCGTTTCAAGGTTATCCACTCTAGTTAGCTGCGGTAGGGATCTTAGACGCACAATGGCTATTTACTTTACTTTCAAACTTAAGTGTTGAAACACCCATTTGTGCTATATTACTATGGAAGATTATGGAATTCTTAGTCTGATGCTGCAGCCAGCATTGTCATGATAATCAATATTATACCACTTTTGACATCTCCTATAACCTTGTTTTGCATAGATATGATAGCTATTCACAACGGTACGATTCACTACCGTATCGACAAGACATAGACAACGGCACTTGTTCGATAACCTGATTTCTGAACCGAAGGGCTGGCAAAACGCTATTCAGGTATTCACAGATCCGTGGTGGATCCGTGTGGAAACGATTTTTTGAAAACCTAGGTGTGTTTATGGAGAACGGTAGAAAATGCAGGGGGGGCACACTTAGCACTGTCATCAATTTCCATGGGCGACAGCGACATCTGGAGTTTGGTGGGTTAACAAAACTTGGCAGCCATCTTGTCTTGTTTGTCAAATTGTCAGACAAATGTCATTGTCGCCATTCGGCCATTGTCAGCTCCGGTTTTACCAAGGTTTTACCGGCGTTGATGCGCTTCCCGAGTTAAACTCACTAACTCAGCTATTTCTAATAATTGTTACTTGTTAGTCTTGTTACTGTTATTTGTTTTGTTTTTATTTCATATTATTGTTATCACTTTGTTTTTTGTTGTTTTGTTAATATGAGTGAACTCCGAAGAAGATATTGTATTTTTGGCTGTGATGTTTTAGGTGAGTGTTTATTACCATACCGTACCGTATTTACTAGAAGCAAGAAAACAGTTTTATGTTATTCCATAATTTCATTTTATTTAGTCATACTCTGATATTCATAAATTTCGTTCCATTTTCAGTTGCATACGGTGTACCCCTTCACCGGTTTCCAAACCTTGAAAACCGACCTGATTTGTTCGCTGCTTGGATAGCGGCTGTTGGCAGCAAGGTTACAGAAAGGGACCGTACGAAGATATACAAGAACAAAAGAATATGTGATCACCATTTTGATCCTACATTCAAGACAACTGGAGGTCATCTTATTTGTTCAGCCATACCATCAGTTAATTTGAATCGTAAGTAGAATTAAATTAGCTCAATATTTGTGAGAAAATAACATTTATAACAATACCAAATTGATTCAGATTATCAATTTTATTGATTTGTTGTACTCGTCAGAGTAACATAAAAGTACTCTGAAAATAAAATTGTGGAATAAACAGGGATTTGGGATCTATTATTTTTGCATTTGAACCAAATCCCTGTAAGACTAGTGAGCTGCTGCTGTACAAGAGATTTGTCAACTTACCTGTCAGGTGTCATGGCAAAACTTTGATTGCGTTTTTTTTGTTTAATAATAAAAAAGTTAATCTGAAGGTTATTATAATGAATGTAAGGGATCCCTGTTTTGCTCTATTAATACAGAAACCAATTAAATTATTATTTTATTTACTCAATGGTGGGTTTTCATTGGGATCAAAATAAAGGCACTTTTTGTTCCTTTACTTAAATTCTCTAATAAAAAAGAATTAAAAGACTTATTTCTCAAAGTATCAAAGGTACAAAAAGGCAACATAGATATAGTTTTAATATTTATGTTACTGAATTATAAACAACTATTTTACGTAGTAAAAATGGAACATCTTAGTTACTTCACACAGACTGAAGTTGCATCAAAACACAGAAATATCAGAAAAAAAGTAATTCAACTGATTATAATATTGCAATGTTATGTTACAGGTGTTCAGCAAACAATCAGTACTTTTGTGGAGACAGACCATAGCTACTGTCAACCTAGAAGACAATCTGGTCATGGCGGACCTATGATTGATATCATCAACGTGGCTGGGTCATCGGTTCAAACTAAACACCTACCTGGTCCATCCAGATCTGGACCTTCATCCGCTGTTGGTTCTACAGAATTCTCAGGGCCATCTGGATCTACCTGTTTAATGTCAAGTGAAAAGTGCCATGCTCCCATACCATTGACAAAATTTGATGCAGGTACTTTGTTTTTTTTATAATTATTATTATAAATGTGAACTGGTCTGTCTGCTTGTTTGTTATATATTCACATAGCACTACCTAACTGGTTTAATTTATCATTTGCATACATAATTTCTTTTCCAAATGGTGGGATGTTTTAGGCTGTTTATCCATTTAACATGATGTGTGTATTGTTAAGTTTATCCAAACTCAATTAATCTGCCCAGCCTTTTCCGAATTATGTTAGGGTTGACTACCAGTCTAACCATATGCATATATTACATAGAACAACTGCCTATCTGACCTCTGCAATGTTACTGGCTCAACACTATACCCCTTGGGTAAGAGTGGTTGTCAGACTTTTGGGCTTCTGATTATCCATAATAGATGTCAAAAATCTACAAATGATAGCCGAGACAGAAGGCTTAACGTGCTTTCCGAGGCACATAGGGGTCTCGGTATGAAATGGATGGTCACCCATCTACGGACCGACCACGGCAAGCGTAGCTTAACCTTTGATTGATTGACCTGTGCGGCTGTTTCCTAACCACGAGTCCCTCGAGCTCGAGTTTATCTAAACTTTTGGTAGATAAGGATAGTGCAACACTGACCTTGAGGTTTATTATAAGTCTCACATTTTAAATATGTATAATAATAAATATGGTGGTGGGCAGGCAAGAGCAGCAGTGGGAAACTGCACAAGATAGTGAAGTTTGAAAGGCAAAAAGGGAGGCCTTTGCTCAGCACTGGGACATACCATAGGCTACAAAAAACGAACAACTTTTTATTTCCATCCATTATACATAATTCATAGAATTTAGCAAATCTTTAGTCTCTTACGTAAACAATTTTATCTAATATACCTGAACATCCTAAATATGTATGTTTTAAAATTTTAAATTTAATATTTCAGGTAAAACTGTCGAGTTTCTGCAGAAAAAGGCTGAAACGCAGTGTGCTAGAAAAGCAAGACAAACGCAAAATGAAGTCAGGAGATTGCGCCAAAAACTTAAAACTTTCAAGTTGCGCATTAAACAAATCCAAAAGAATAGTGCGAACAGAGATTTTGAGAAATTAACTCGTAACATGTCCGAGTCGGCTAAATTGTTTACTCGAATGCAATGCATAGAAGGACGGAAGAAAAAGAAGGGGCATAGATTTACCCAGGAAGAAAAGATTTTATCGCTTTCAATTTTTAAGAAAAGTCCTAAAGCCTACAAGTTAATGTGTAAACATTTTACATTACCATCTAAGAAAGTCCTGAAGTCATTGCTTGCTCAAGTAAAATTGACTCCAGGCATAAATTAAATCGTTTTTAAAGAGTTACAAGTCCACAGTGTCGAAAATGTTGCAACAAGATCGTCTGTGTACGTTAGTATTTGATGAAATGTCCATATCTCCCCATATCCATTACAATGTATACACAGACGATCTTGTTGGTTTTGAGAACGATGGGAAATGTAAGATGCCAAATTTTGCCAATCATGTTTTGGTGTTCATGGTCAAAGGGGTGAGGAAAAATTACAAACAACCAGTAGCTTACTACTTTACCCAAACATTAAAGACATCAAAACTTAAAGAAATGTTAGTAGACGTTATAGCCAACGTACAAGCTACTGGTCTAAAGATAATCGCAACTGTATGCGACCAAAGCTTGGCAAATGTAAGCACTATAAATAGCTTAATCTCCGAAGCCAAAACTGCATATTTCCAAGCAGGAAAAGAATGGCGAAAGGACGTAATACGTGTTAACAAATATGATATAATCCCGCTGTTTGATGTTCCCCACTTATTAAAAGGAATTAGAAATAATTTATTAAATAAAGAAATGCATTATATGCACGAAAATGTATTAAAAATAGTAAAGTGGGAATACTTTCAGCGGGTTTTTGAAGCCGACAGGTCGCATGGAGAGTTGCGTATGCTACCCAATTTGACCAATGAACACATAGATCCTGGCAAAATAAAAAAAATGAGGGTGAAAAATGCGGCTCAAGTATTAAGTTATAGTATGGCAGTTGCTACTGATAATGTAATTGCAAGAGGAGATTGTCCCTCAGAATGTCGGGATCTAATACCGTTTATACTGCTAATAGACAAATTGTTTGACACATTTAACGCGTCATCTTTTACGCCGCCAAATGGAAAAATATACAGAGCTGCTGTAAAGCGAGATTCTCTTCATCATATGTTATGGCAAGATGCGTTGATAATGTTAAAAACTGCCAAATTTATGGTGAAAAAAGGTGATGAGAAAATTGAAAAGTCTGTCCCAACTTTAAATAATTTTATTAGAACAATAGAAGGTTTTAAATCGATTTGGCAATTATTATCAAAAAAATATTCCTTTGACGCGATGCTGACACGCAATTTTAACCAAGACCCACTCGAAAATTTCTTTGGATGTGTTCGAAGTTTGGGTGCGCGAAATGTTACACCCAACTGTGTGGGATTTGAGGGAGCATTTAAAACATTATTATTAAATAATTTCAGCACGAATCATTCAGTAGGCTCCAATTGCGAAGAGGATTCTAATGACTGTCTACAATCTCTCTCCTTTTTCCTTAAAAATAAGGAAAAGGTAATGCTCCCTTGCAATCCCAAAGTATTGTAATTGATCAGCCCCTAAATGTTATGCAAAATACAAGAAATATTTCTGATTCAGGGGCTGATCAAAGAACTTATGTCTGTGGGTGGGCCTTGACGAAGTGTCTACAAAAAGTCGTCAAAGGTTGTAAAGATTGTAAAAGCAAACTACTGGGCAATTCGAACAATGAAATATATACGTGCCAAAGAATATTGCCAAAATAAGAAATGGCTTTGCTATCCCTCCGACTGCCTAGTAGCTTGTTTTCAAGAAATACAAGAAACAACTGTTGCATTTTTGAATAACGATTGCCACGAAAAGAACATCAAAGAAAGAATAAAAAGTTTCATTGAATTATTCACCGATTTTAGTTTTATAGACTGTGAAATACATCATGAAAAAGTAAAACAATGTTTTGTTGACACTTCCATACATATAATTATTTATAGTTGGTGCAGGTCTATAAATAGAATATTAGAAGGAAAAATCACCTACGAAGGTGGAGATGTGACAAAAAACGCAGCTCAGCTGTATTACAACAAATACAAAACGAAAAAATATTAAGTCGTTTGATGTTAATAAAATGACACTAATCTGAACATCTTATGTGTTTTTTTTAATTAGGTGAACCCACCCCTAGCTGACCCTAAACAGACTCGCTCTACAGATTGTCCTAATTTCTCAGTTTCTGGTACTTTTGACTTCGTTCACTATTGAAGACAAAAGTAATTTGTAAATAAGAGAAAAATACTAGGACAAAAAGTTGAGTAAGATGTCTGTAAATTGAATAAGAATAATAAATCCTCATTTGTATACACCTACCTATAGGTATACATACTTATTAGTATACATACCTATATGTATATTAGAGCCTTAGTTCACCCACCAAACTCAAGGTGGCACCACTTTCCGTACATGCAAATTTTACCACAGAGTTGTTACTCTTTCCGTATATAGTTACTCTACTCTTTGAGAAAATGGTAGTAAATAGAAAATTGTGGTAGAAAATGTAAAGTTGTACATAAATGATTTTTATTGTGTATTTCATGAAGTGCAACTATAGAATATGCATCGAAAAATAAATTTAACTTTTTATAAATAAAAACATTTATAAGTGAAAAAATGATCCATTATTATTGATTATAAGAAAAAATTTAACTATTAACCAAAAAAAAACAGTAAACAATGATTTTAACTTAAATAAAATTTACCTGATTTCTACTATACTTGCTTTGTAAACTTCAACTTTGAGTTCATTTTGGTATTTGAATAATTTTTAACAAAAAAACTCTGACTGGTTTATTATAATGGGTGTGGGTATTTTATCAAACTCAAACTCAAAGCATTTATTTCAATTAAACCAATTACAGGCACTTTTGAATTGTCAAAGAGTCGGTCAGTTAGTCAGAAAGTTGAAGCTATTTGCCCATTCCAAAACGTAGATCTCTATGGAGAAGAATAGGCAAGAAACTCCAAGGACACTCTTTTAAATCAAGATATTACAGAACAATGAGAGAGAGTGAGAACAATGTAAAAATATAAATTATTTAAAAAACAATATAAAATATTACAAATAAGCCCTGGCAGATAGGAGAAGACCAGTCGCAACTGACGGCGCCCGTTCACGAGCATGACGCGTGGATCAGCACGCGTGTATCAGTATGTAACAATTACTATTTCTTGTTAATTGCTCATTTTCATGTTCTAAAACGTAGTTAAAAATGTATATTTGCAGACAAGATTGTCAGGGGAGCAACGGTAGGTGCTCAATGCATTCATGCAAGGGCATTTTAAGGGGGATGCGCTAAGGTAGCCCGCGAAATTTTCATTACAACTCTCTAAGTTAGAAATATCCTACTGAATGATAATTTCTGAAATAATCATTCAGTAGGATTTTTTGAATTTAGAGAGTTGTAATGCTGATTCTAATTCTGTAAATCCATATTTTTATGGCCGCGAATCATATTTAGCTCAACATACAACCTGTTACTGACCTGCAAATTACAAAAACGTAAGAAAATTTGAATTTCGCGGGCTACCTTCGCGCGCATCCCCCCATGTTACGGACGAATGTAACCACCTAAAATTGTATTATCTTTGAAATATAATTATTATAAATCAAATATGAGTAGAAGCATGATTAAAAAAAATCAAGTAAGTAAATATGAATCAAAATATTTTTATCATTAAAAATCTAAAGTGATAGACATCTTTACAAATTATACATAGCTTGGATCTATTCAGAGCGGTCAAAACAATAAGAAAACTTTATGAACCTACATCAGATACAGATAGAGAACATACTTCAGATAGTGACTAAATTCGTTTTTTTTAAACAATATTTATTGTTCGATAATATTTCCGACAGCAAATACCTGTCGGAAGAATCGATGTGTTCATACCGTATTTGAACTGTCAACATTGTACGGTTTCGGATTTGTGATTAGCGTTTGGAGGACTTCGTCGATAACACTGACGTTCGATACGGCAAGAAACCGTATCGTACCTTTGTGAATAGCTATCAGCATAGCTATTCACAACGGTACGATTCACTACCGTATCGACAACGGCACTTGTTCGATAACCTGATTTCTGTACCGAAGGACTGGCAAAACGCTATTCACAGATCCGTGTGGAAACTATTTTTAAAAAACCGATTGTAGGTGTGTTTATGGGGAACGATAGAAAAAGGTAGTAAATAGAAAATCGTGGTAGAAAATGTAAAGTTGTCCATAATTGATTTTTATTGGGTATTTCATTAAGTGCAGCTATAGAATAATTATGCATCGAGTAACTATTAACCAAAAAAAGAAACAGTAAACAATGATTTTAAGAAGTATTATAAGAAGTAAACAAAAAAAACTCGTGACGAGAGAGCTGTCAAGTAACCGTATAAACGTAATATCTGTCACTTCAGCTGTCATGCTACGTCACAGTTGTACTCTTCAATTTAGCAACGTTTTTTGGACTCTACAATAGACCGATTAAAAATATTATAGTATTGTTGTATAACTAACAAAAAAAAAATGTGCTCAAGCAGACAAGCAGAGGCCGCGCCGCGCAGCCATGCCACCGCGCCCGCGCCGTCGACGCTTAGACCGTTCACTCTAGCTAGCTTGCTACTTACTTATTTTTAGTAATCTGTGGTTCACTCCGTTGAGAGCGTTGCTAGAACGTAACTTTTGTAACGCTTTACGTTACTTTTTGGACCCCTTACGTTACATGGCTGAAAACGTTACTTTTTCGTTACTTTTCGGAGTAAATATAATTGCTTAGATTCGAGAACAAGAACTTCGTGAAACGGAACGCAACTAAGTGTCGTGCCGTACGTACGTTCGTAATGTTGGCAATTCGGCATTGCAACTAAAGAACTAAACTAAAATGAAAGTTTCTCTCTATATCGCACTCCTAGAATGAGCGAACAGAAAGAGCGAGTTGTATGGAATACAATTTTGTGTGAATTCCTGCCATAATGTTGTGGTGTGTAGGTTATAGTTGTGGTGTGTGTAAAACATTTACAACAAGAGTTCTAAATATAATTTAAATGTGTGCGTTACGATTGCTCCGCCAAGTTACCCGAACAAAAAAATACTTAGCCAAAAAAATTTTCGAAATTTGTCAAAATCGAAGGGAAGAAACCAAAAATTTGTCAAAGTATAAATAAAAAAATTATAAGGGTTTTAAGTTGGCCGCGCGAACGTAACGTGGAGGATTGCGCGCCCATGGAGATCTCAGCAACTACTTGGGTTAGAGATCTAATTCTTTTTGTCAATTGAAGACTGAATTTGTCAAAAATTGTCGAAAAAACAATTATAAGCTGTAGATCAATATTTTACGAAATATTCACCTTGGAAGTTATGGCCGCGCAATCGTGCACTTGTCATTTCGTTAATGTTGATTATTTCTCTAAAACTTAAGACTTATACAGTAAAACTGTTACCAGAAGAATGGTTTTAATTTTTCAAAACTCACGAAAGCAATAAATACTACAAAAGTTTATTTAAACAGACGAAATCAGTCCAAAACGAAAAGCACGTGGCCGCGCAGTCGAAACGTTACTTTGTACGCTGATATCTCATTATCTATAATTGCTAGGATTTCGGTGTGAACATCCAATTTTTCGACATATTTCTCTCATTAGAATTACATATCGTTTTACCCTCAGAACAGTTTTCAACGCGTGTAATCTCAAAAATTATGTTATCTCATACAATGTTCGAGCACGGTAACCATAATTTCGATTTGATTCGGGAATACCTTGTAGTGACAGCTACTTACCACATACCACTGAACCTGTTACCTTACCACGTTTTAACATTCCATATAGAAACATTGAAGCAATCGTCTTGAAAAAGACTGTTTGTAAGAAACAAGAGAGTAAACACCGATGCGGCACGAGCTTGCTTCGAAAGAAGCGGTTTTGTAAGCGCAAGCAGAAGCACCAGCACAGATCCTTTCTGCCGGGCGCCGTCGTCAAGTGAACATCGAAGAATCTGAAGACTGCCTGCCGATCCGCGGGACGCGTGTGTCGTCAGCGTCATTTAACCTCGTGTCCATCTGTGCGGTTTTTTTTTTTTTTTTTTTTTTTTTTTTTTTTTTTTTTTTTTTATGTATGGCATCTCGTAGCAGACCTAGAGAGGTCGTTGCTACTTAACCGGATATTCCTGTGGCTGCCCTAAGGTTTTTAATCTTAAAGCCTCCAGCCAGGGCGCAAATTGTATATATTAAAACTAAACGACAGCGCACTAAGGGCACCCCCTGTGGGGTACGGACCTCGGCTAAGGGCGTCGTTGGGGGATCACAAAATTAGTAACAATTTGGGGACCGGCTGGATCAACATTTTGATCATGATTATTATCAGGGGATATTATATTTATTGCTACGGCGCTCTCAGCCTCTAACCGGGCGGCTGGCGCATCGACATTCAAGGGACGGGGGGGAGGACTTTTATTACCATTTACTCGGGAAGTTCGCGTGGTACCTCGGCGGCGAGGACGGAAGGTCGGTTTGTGTATTTTGTGCACTGTACTCGTGGCCCTATTGCTTTCCTGAAGGAGAGTGACGGGGTCATCCGGATCTAAGAGAGTGTGCCTCGGTCGGCGAGTCTGACTAATGGCAGAAGGCCTGTAACTAGCGGCCTGCACAACCAAGGGGTTGCGATGACGTTCCGCGGATTCGAAAAAGCGCTTTGCAAGGCGCTTCATAAACTGTTTGATGGTAGGCATCTTAAGGTCTACGTGAAGTTGTTCGTTCCGAACGAACCAAGGAGCCTTCGTAATTCTGCGGAGAAATCGGTTTTGAAGCGTCTGCATCTTATGGATGTGATACGACTTTGCGTGAGCGAAGACTACGCAGGCGTAAGTCATGATCGGTCGAATGCACGCGGTGTAAATACGCAATTTGCACTTAAGGGACAACTTGCTGCGCGGGTTGAGTACGGAGTGTAGTCGGCCGAGAGCAAAACTGGCGCGCGAGCGCACCTGTTTTATGTGCTCGCCGAACGTCATGTGATGGTCTAAGACCACACCGAGATATTTGGCTCGCTTCTCCCAAGGGATAGGCTTGCCGAACATGGTGATCGGTTGGGGCAGGGCGGGTGATCGCCGGGGCCTACAGAATACGCACCATTTCGAAATTTCCGTCCATTTACCCTTGTCCTGGATGACAATGGGCGGAGGACGGGAAGCCTTCTTAGAGGCAGAAACGACAGTAAAACCGTCTTGGTCTTGCGTGGAAGACGCCGGGACCGGTGACGGAGTCACGGTAGGGGGGGCCGCGGTAGGGGCCACTGAGGTGGATGCCACGGGGGCAGAAGGGATAGGGGTCGAGGGAGGCTCGTACGCCACTATCTTTGTCGCCTGGCCCGACTTACTCTTCGACTTCTTCCTCTTGCCAGGTCCAGAGGTTAGGACCCCTGGCTTGGCAGAGGGAGAAGAAGAAGACGAAGAGGAAGAGCTGGACTCTTCGGAGTCGGAACTGCACGGACTTGGCGCGCGATTGTCCGCAGGTGCGGAAGTGTCCATAGACACGATCGGGCTAGGGGAGGGACTCTGGAAGTCCTCTTCCGCCTGCTGGTTCGCGAGTACATCGCTGAACTTATCGATGCCAGCAGAAGGCTGGCTCTTTAGTTCAGCGAGTTGAACTCCATACCGTTCTAGAAATGCTGGGTCCTTAAAAAGGACCTTCCTGAAGAACGCCACAATAAGGGCGTCCTCCATAGCGGTTACTGGGGGGGTTCCTAGTAGGGAGGAATTTTGGAGCCGTCTCCACTAATTTCTGCCTATCGTTCCCTATACCTAGCTCCCCGGGTGGATTGGCCCGGGGATGTGTTTCCCTCCCTGTCGGGTGCAGACAGGGAGGATGTGTAGCCTATTGGTGAGCCCTAAGCTTGTGATCCCGTTGCCAATCTTATTGTGCAAGGGGGCCCTTTCCAGTCTAGCGCGAAGGGTGTAGACACACCCTAGAGACACTAGGTGAGTAGCTGCGGAAGGAAAACTGCCACCAGAGCCGACTAGGAGATCCCCCAAGGCCAGTTAACTCTGGGACCCGTCCAATTTACTGCCTCCCCCTGAAGGGGTTCGGCGGGTGCGTTTGGGTCAACACCCCACTCGGTTTCGTTAACACCGTAAGGTTTCCACCGAGGACCACGAAACTGTGGTTTTGCCCAGAAGGGGCCTAATGAAGCTACTCTCTGAACAAACTGTTAAAGAAACGCTTGCCTTGAAAAAGGCACTTTTTTTTGATCTAGTGTCTTTCGATTAAATTAATTAATAAATTAATCAATCTAATCAATCGACGATCGGTTGTAGTCGGGGCGACTACGAGAGCGTTACGCAAGCGTAACGTACCGGGCACGAAAGAGCAGCAGCGGGAGAGCGGGGCACAGCGAGAGCAGCGCAACACACGTCCTTCCGCAGCGAGCTTCGAGCGCAGAAATGTTTTTGATCTGTGTGGTTCCGGAGCGTGCAGTGAAGATACGGAGTGTGCACAATGCCACACACACATGATTCGCTTCTTTCGAAGCGAACCATGTGTGTGTGGCATTGTGATGATGCTCGTGCCGAATCGCTGTTTACTCACTTGTCTCTTACAAACCGTCTTTTTCAAGACGATTGCTTCAATGTTTCTTTACGGAATGTTAAAACGTGGTAAGGTAACAGGTTCAGTGATAAGTAGCTGTCACTATATATATACAACCTCTAACTGGAGACCAGCAATTATATTGGACAACAAATAGCTCAATCTGTTAAATGTATTTAATATTAAATAAAAAACTTGTATATTTCAATACTTCGATTTATGTTTATTCATCAAAGCTTACAAAATTTTGCGCTCTCACTCTTTCTCACTCGTACAACTGCTGGCCAGTGGACCACCAGCCGAATGATCTAATAGTGAATTAGTTTTAAGGTTTCGTAAGCTATAGAATTTCAATTCACTAGCTACATACTTAATGATAATGAAAAGGGCAGTGGAGTATATTTAAAAATAACGAAAAAATAAAATAAAATTACAGGTTAAGCTTTTTGTTGTCCAATATAATTGCTAGTCTCCAGTTAGAAGTATTCCCGAATCAAATCGAAATTATGGTTACCGTGCTCGAACATTGTATGAGATAACATAATTTTTGAGATTACACGCGTTGAAAACTGTTCTGAGGGTAAAACGATATGTAATTCTAATGAGGGAAATATGTCGAAAAATTGGATGTTCACACCGAAATCCTAGCAATTATAAATAATGAGATATCAGCGTACAAAGTAACGTTTCGACCGCGCGGCCACGAGCTTTTCGTTTTGGACTGATTTCGTCTGTTTAACTAAACTTTTGTAGTATTTATTGCTTTCGTGAGTTTTGAAAAATTAAAACCATTCTTCTGGTAACAGTTTTACTGTATAAGTCTAAGTTTTAGAGAAATAATCAAAATTAACGAAATGACAAGTGCACGATTGCGCGGCCATAACTTCCAAGGTGAATATTTCGTAAAATATTGATCTACAGCTTATAATTGTTTTTTCGACAATTTTTGACAAATTCAGTCTTCAATTGACAAAAAGAATTAGATCTCTAACCCAAGTAGTTGGTGAGATCTCCATGGCCGCGCAATCCTCCACGTTACGTTCGCGCGGCCAACTTAAAACCCTTATAACTTTTTTATTTTTACTTTGACAAATTTTTGGTTTCTGCCCTTCGATTTTGACAAATTTTGACAATTTTTTTGGGTAAGTATTTTTTTTTTTGTTCGGGTAACTTGGCGGAGCAATCGTAACGCACACATTTAAATTGTTTATATAGTATCAAAATACAGAAAATTTAAAAAGCGTTACTTTATTATTAGTCTTGGGTAACTTTTGACGACAGGGCACTGGCAACACTTGAACACTGGTTGATTGAGTTCATGTACTACTTAATCTGTGGTTCATTCATTATCAACGCTCAACGTGAAGAGAATTGAAGTCTTTATCAAAACCAAAATCGATCAAAAGAAATTACTTACCACAAAGTTCGAAATAGATATTTATTGTTTGAACGAGCGTAAAATTGTCATCTTTAAAAAATGACAATTTTAAGTTATTTAATACGTGATGCTTTGTCTGATACGTCGGACTGTTGTGTCTTGTGCTTTAATAAAATAAGCGAAATTGGAACCCCCTATAATGTTAAAGACGAGGTTTCTATAAGTACTGATACGACTCTCGCAACGACTGAAGTATTGTATGAAATAATACACAGTGTGTTAGGAGATAAGGTGAGTTACAAAATTACTATGAGTACTACTCAGCACACGTTAGTATAGCTGCTTTGTCTTGTAGTCGCCAGCATTCCGACCATAATCGCTATAATCAATTTTAGCGTTCTCTATTAGCGTTTAGCGTGCTAAAATCGATTACAGAGATTATGGTCTTAATTCGGAATGCAACCCAGGTTATACCAAACTATCAAATTTCTCCAAATGATTAGATTTGTTTTGACCATAAAATGTTGATGAAAGTTCAAAATCGAATGATGAGTTTGTGGTAACTTGCGTGTGCTGGCGACCGCGTTTTATAAAATCAAACTTCTCTTCATTTAGATCAAAGTTCTTCACAATATTTTTTACAAATAACATTTTATGTTTCAGGTTTTGGACAGCATTTCTGCACATGATAAGATTTGTCAGAAGTGTACAGGAATAGCTATTAACTGTTATAAGTTCATTCAGCAATGTAGAAAAAATATAGACCAGTTGCACAGTACAATAGATTCCCTAGAGAAATGCACTCAAACTATAACTGCAGGAAACTATGATTACAAGTCATTATTTGTTGTTTTGGACACTAGTAACTATAATGTGGAATTGTATTATGATAAACACCAAAACAACAATAAACGAACTCCATTACTTGAGAGATTTGAAAGAATATATGTTGATTCCCAACAGTTTAATACCGATATGGAGGTGGAGTCCAACAGCAGTCCTGATAATAAAATTTGTGCTGTAAAAAAAAGAAGTAGAATATTGCAATCTATCAAACTTGCTGACATACTTCATGGTAAAGATGACCTAAATAATCTAATATGTAAGACATGCTTGCAGTTGTATCCAACAGTCATGAAACTTAAACAGCATTACTTAAGAGTGCATGCACCCAAAGACTTTAAATGCTCTCAGTGTCCAAGAAGTTTTGGGTCTTCGTTAATACTGAAACAGCATACAAAAAACAGTCACTGTACTGTGGTCTGCAGCCAATGCGGCAAAACATACCCCAGCCTTTACTCGCTAAGATGTCATGAAATAAGGCACAACAGGTCACGCCTCGTTTGTCAGACATGTGGTAAGGTTTATAAAGGAAAACAATCATTCAACAAACATATTGAGAAAAAATTATGTGAAAAAATGAGAAAGTCAAATGCAGAAGCAAAGCTGTCGTGTGATTATTGTGGAAAAAAGTATGCACAGAAAGCAGCTTTAAGTGAACACATCCGCATAGAACATGAAAATGGTAAAGCTCTCATATGTGACTGGTGTGGTAAGAAGTTTGGTTGCATGAGCCGGCTAAAGGATCATATTGTAACACATACCAAACAGAAGAATTTTGAATGTGAGCAGTGTGGAGGAAAGTTTGTAACAAAGAGATCATTGCTGTATCATACAAGAACGCATACTGGTGAAAAGCCATATAAATGTGAACAGTGTGAAAAGAGATTTGTGTCTGCGGGCCGTCGCTCTGAACATATGAAGCGACACAATACACAATCTAGATTAGAATGTGATATCTGCCATGGTAAATTTAAGGGTAAATGGTTAGATCGACACAGGAGAAAACATTTTGATGTTAGAAGTCGATTATATCGTAAGCCTCCAGATTCAGTTGTGGAATTGCATTATGATAAACACCAAAAAAACAATAATCGAACTCCCGATATGGAGGTGGATCCAAACTGCAGTCCTGATAATAAAAAGTGTGCTGTAAAAAGAAGAAAACAATGTAGTATATTGCAATCTATCGAACTCAAAGACATACTTCATGATGACCTAAATAATCTAAAATGCAAGACATGCTTGGAATTGTATCCAACAGTCAAGAAACTTAAACAGCATTACTTAAGAGTGCATGCACCCAAAGACTTTAAATGCTCTCAGTGTCCAAGAAGTTTTGGGTCTTTGTTAATACTGAAACAGCATACAAAAGACAGTCACAGTATTTCAGTCTGCAGCCAATGTGGCAAAACATACCCCAACCTTAACTCACTAAGACGTCATGAAAGTGGGCACAACAGGTCAGGCCTCGTATGTCAGAAATGCGGTAAGGTTTATAAAGGGAAACGATCATTCAACAACCATATTGAGAAGAAATTATGTGAAAAAATGAGAAAGTCAAATGCAGAAGCAAAACTGTCATGTGATCATTGCGAAAAAAAGTATGCACAGAAAGCAGCTTTAAGTGAACACATCCGCTTAGAACATGAAAATGGTAAAGCTTTGATATGTGGCTGGTGTGGTAAGAAGCTTGGTTCAAAAAGCCGGCTAAATGATCATATTGTAACACATACTAAACAGAAGAATTTTGAATGTGAGCAGTGTGGAGGAAAGTTTGTAACAAAGACATCATTGCTGTATCATACAAGAACACATACGGGTGAAAAGCCATATAAATGTGAACAGTGTGAAATGAGATTTTTGTCTTTGGGCCGTCGCTCTGAACATGTGAAGCGACACCATACACAATCTACTAGCTTAGAATGTGATATCTGCCATGATAAATTTAAGCGTTCAACTTTAACTCGACACAGGAGAAAACATTTTGATGCTAGAAGTCGATTATATTGTAACCCTCCAGATTCAGTTGTTTCGTCAACAAATAATGTAAATATAAGTGTGTGACTCATTTTAGTTGATTTATTATAATAAGTACCTACTTGGATCTTAAAAAGTATAAAATACACTTGAAATAATCTGTTAATTAATTTCGTTTTACTATTAACCTAACATCACGCCTGTAATCCCTGTGTTTTATTAACCAGTCTGTGTATTAACCTGCAACAAATAAGTTTGACCGCTATGTGTGTATGTGTGTGTGTGTGTGTGTGTGTGACTGTATCTGGCTGTGGCACTGGCACCGTAGCACGTAAACGAATGAACCGATTTTGGATGTTTTTTTTTTTTATTTGAAAGCAGGTTTTTAGCGGTGGTTCTTAGACATGCTTTATCAAAATCGGTTCAGCCGTTTCAAGGTTATCCACTCTTGTTAGCTGCGGTAGGGATCTTAGACGCACAATGGGTATTTAGTATTTACTTTCAAACATATGTGTGACCTCAAATTTGAAACATCGCATGACTATGCTATACAACGTGCCGCTTTAGTGGCGACATTAATTTAACAAACGTATACAGTTTCGCCTAAATTACGTTTTATGAAAATATTTTAATTTCATTAAACATTATTAGTTATTTATTTACAATTTTCTAAAAATTAAATAGCATCTTGGAGCAGCCTGTACAAAGAACTGTAGCGCAGAGGTCATTTGCCGAGATCACGGAACATTTATGCGATGTTGTGAAAGAAATAAGCGAACAATGTACATACAAAAGTAGTTAAAATAGACGAAAAGAGAGCGCTATCGCGGCGAACGGGCGGGCGGCGCGGCTGGCGCGTGGTGTCCCCTCCACCGGCCACGCGCTCAGGGTTGGATTTTGTAGTGTGCGTAGTCGCAGCGGAAATTGTCGAATTTCTTCATTTCAGTTTAGCAGATATTTAGTGTATGACGTCGTGTAATTGTGTATGGTAAGTACAAATTTGTGCATCCAACCATTGGGGAACTATTCAACTAAAACTGTTTCCGCTGGAACTACGTCGTCCTTGCGGCACTTTTTCTTCCTTATGGATGTACAATAAAAAATACATTCAATAATTAGTGTGTAACGAGAGGTAAATGTGTATGTTTAAATGAAATTTGTGTGTCATATTAGTCATATACCTGCGAAGATAATCAAGTTTCCGCTGCGCTGACGTTTGGCTATTTGATGAAAATCATATAAAACGGTTTAGTCTATAGTTGTAATTTTTTATGCAAGTTGCTTTGAATTTGTGTGTAATGTTTGTAAAACAGAATTTGAAAAAATCATACCATTCAGAAGATATACACGTAAAAGTAAAATAAGGTTATTAGGTCCAAGTACTTAAAATAGGAACTCTAGAGCCTACCTTATAACGTTTATTTATATCTAATAAGGGTCTACAATGTCCTGCCAAGTTTCATTTATGTGCTCCTATTAATTAATCAGCAATGGCATAATCCACTACGACTGGACCACTATATTGTATGACATCCGATTGTAGGACTTTTTAATGGAAAAGCAAATTATAACATATTCCAATATTTAGTGTAATACTGCAACTATCCACATGTAAAATTTCAGCTCATTACATAATATAATTATAGAGATATAATAAAAATACCAGAACAACCGATGTCCGTGACTACCGCCGCCCCACCAACGCCAATCGCTTCCATATTTGGCAAATAATTAGTGCTCAATTGGTGCTAATTAGTGCTCGACAACAGAATTGGTGCCTTAGAAGTTTTCGAGATAATCGACTTTGAAGGTGGTCCTGCGGTAGTCACGCTCCCTTCAGCAGGACCACCATGAGCGCAGAAAAAGGGGGCATGCTACAGCTATTCTAAGTAGGTAGGGTAGACCGGGGACAATTGAAACAATTTTACTTAAAACGTATGCAGTGAAGTATCTATAATACCCACATCCCTCATATTTATACCGTTCAAAGGGTCGTTATCCAGTTCCTAAATTAAACATAATCTATATCTCAATTCGGAATAGTTAACCTACAATCACCTTTTAAAGTGGATCGGGCACAGTGGTTCTATTGACCCCATTCCAAGGACGGTTGAAACAATATGTAGGGATAATTGAAACACTGAAAATATTTCAGGAACTACGTTAGGCTTTTAATCAGTCTTCACAATTTAACTTACCTCTAAACTATTTATTGAGATCGTGACAAGTCCGTCAACGTAACATTAATATTTCGAAAATTACAAATGTAAAAACAACCTTCAACATAAACAACTCAAAATATCTCTTATTTATATAATTCTAGTGCTCTAATTTGTGCTAATGAATACTATTTCACATTATTGAAAGACTTAATATCCTATTACGCTATAATGGCCCTTCCATGGGGAAGAAAAAAAGATAATCCAGTCTCATACAAAACAGCTTGTTTCAATCATAACAATGTTTCAATCATGACAATGTTTAAATCAAAAAAATGTTTCAATCATAACAATCGTTTATTGACCCGTATAGGTCTAACTATTCTTGTGAAATTTAATTTCAGAGAAGATCAATCAACTATATTTGGCACTTTTAAGGGGATTACATCGCTCAAATCCCAAAAACACCGTATCTTTAAAGAAGTTTGTAGATGAATGCTGTTGGGCGATTTCCCTATAAAAAATATATGTTGTACTTAAGGTCATAACAAATAAATTGTATTATTTAAAATTGTAATAAACTTTCCCAAATTTTGGAAAAAAATCGTAGTAGAAAGGTCCTTTTTCAACCTAAATTGTTAATGTTCTCTGTAACGGCAGAATAGTTTGGCATGAATTTTATACCAAAAAATATATAATGACGTATTTAACAATATGTATTGTTTTTTTTTTCTTATTTCTTTTACAATTTTTTTATAATAAATAAAAACCTGAAATATCACCAGTACCCCGCGCGAAGCACCCCCGCCAGGCCTGTGACACGTACTCAGGATGCGACACATCAGTGTCTCGATGACTCTTGTGACGGGTGGACTATACGCGTGTTATTTTTTTTAAATAAAACCCAAAAAGTTTACCTTTTGAAAGATTTTTGAATGAAATCATATTGTAAATAGTACAAATATAAATATTTCGTAAAATTATAATAGAAATTAAGGTTGTAAATATATATAAAATAGATTGTAATTTCGTTTTGTTGTTTGAACCTGTCATAGAGTAAGCCTGACTATGCCTAAATACAAGAATAAATCTAAAGTGAAGCGTGGCCGAGCTCTCCAAAACTATTTGTAAGTACCTATTCACTTAGTAAATACATTATTTCTATGCTGTTTTTTTTATCGTTTTCGCTATAGCTATCTTGAGAATTTCGTTTGACGGAGGATGGAGACCTCGGTGACTGATGATGACGTCTACCTGATGGTGGACCCCGAAGGTGGGTATAGGATCTCAGTGACGGCACTACGTAGAACTATCGTGTTTGGACTCATTTGAAAGAGCTAATGGAGACCTTGGTGACTGATGATGTCGTCTACCTGATGGTGGATCCCGAAGGTGGGTATAGGATCTCAGTGACGGCACTACGTAGAACTATCGTATTTGGACTCATTTGCAAGAGCTAATGGAGACCTTGGTGACTGATGATGTCGTCTACCTGATGGTGGATCCCGAAGGTGGGTATAGGATCTCAGTGACGGCACTCGGTAGAACCATCGTGTTTGGACTCATTTGAAAGAGCTCATGGAGACCTTGGTGACTGATGATGTCGTCTACCTGATGGTGGACTCCGAAGGTGGGTATAGGATCTCAGTGATGACACTACGTAGAACCATCGTGTTTGGACTCATTTGAAAGAGCTCATGGAGACCTCGGTGACTGATGATGACGTCTACCTGATGGTGGACCCCGAAGGTGGGTATAGGATCTCAGTGACGGCACTACGTAGAACTATCGTGTTTGGACTCATTTGAAAGAGCTAATGGAGACCTTGGTGACTGATGATGTCGTCTACCTGATGGTGGATCCCGAAGGTGGGTATAGGATCTCAGTGACGGCACTCGGTACAACCATCGTGTTTGGACTCATTTGAAAGAGCTCATGGAGACCTTGGTGACTGATGATGTCGTCTACCTGATGGTGGACTCCGAAGGTGGATATAGGATCTCAGTGACGGCACTCGGTAGAACCATCGTGTTTGGACTCATTTGAAAGAGCTCATGGAGACCTTTGTGACTGATGATGTCGTCTACCTGATGGTGGACTCCGAAGGTGGGTATAGGATCTCAGTGATGACACTACGTAGAACCATCGTGTTTGGACTCATTTGAAAGAGCTCATGGAGACCTCGGTGACTGATGATGACGTCTACCTGATGGTGGACCCCGAAGGTGGGTATAGGATCTCAGTGACGGCACTACGTAGAACCATCGTGTTTGGACTCATTTGAAAGAGCTCATGGAGACCTTTGTGACTGATGATGTCGTCTACCTGATGGTGGACTCCGAAGGTGGGTATAGGATCTCAGTGATGACACTACGTAGAACCATCGTGTTTGGACTCATTTAAAAGAGCTCACGGAGACTAAGGTGACTGTGAAAATGTCAGTCTTTATTTTATGAAAAAATACCTAGTTTAAATACTATTTAGTCTTCTGTGGTGTGGCTTATTACCAGACTGTAAAAGCAAAAACAGTACCTACCTTATCTTACTTAAGTTGTTATTTTTCAGGCAATTAAGAAAGCAGCAACCCTCAGATTTACAAAATCAGGAACTACAGCAGTCAACAGAAACAGATGATTTGACTAGTATGACAGTAGATGAGGAGGCAGTGCAAATTATACCGGTAACTTATTCTGTTTGCTTTCAATCCAGAAACTGTTTCTTCAATTGATACAGGTTATTGCTCTTAGGTCCAGAACCACTTGAAAATTATCTTGTATATATTATTAAATATTTGTTTTAGCTTGAACAAGATCAAGAAGATTTACCAGATTTAATTATTGAAGAAACGCAATCACAAGCAGAGACAAACAATATATGTGGAAGACGAGTTATTGATATAGCTTACTTTTTTTCCAAAATACAAGAAATTGGTGGTCATGGTGCTTTAAACTGTGGTATACAAAGTTTGACACTTATAAGAGAGAAACGTGTAGGACTTGCATCTAAGTTTACAGTAGAATGTAAGATGTGCAAAGAAAAGTTTTCTCTTTGTAATGTGACTGGCGACTTAGATATTAATACAGCAGCGGTCGCGGGTGCAGTTTCAGTTGGTATAGGGTATTCACAGTTGGAGGAACTGTTATCAGCATTTGACTTGCCCGTGATGACTGAGCCTGTATACCAGAAACGGCACGATATTGTTTCCAACACCTGGGATAAAGCACTAACCAAATCCATGAATGAAGCTGCTGAAGAAGAAAAAAGAAATGCTTTAGAAAAAGGTCGCGTCAGCAAAGATGGAATACCTATAATAGATGTGGTTGTAGACGGATGCTGGAGTAAAAGGTCTTACAAAAAAAACTACTCAGCACTATCAGGAGCTGCTGCCATAATTGGAAGACACACAAAAAAAATTTTGTTTCTTGGCATTAAAAATAAATACTGTAGCATATGTGCACAGGACATTAATAAAAATAAAAGTCCAAGAATACACCAGTGCTTTAAAAATTATACGGGTTCATCAACTGCCATAGAGTCAACAATAATTGTAGAAGGCTTTAAAGCATCTGTCGAAATGTATGGCCTGATTTATGGTCGTCTCATTTCTGACGGGGACTCTAGCACGTATTCGAAAATTTTGGAAGCAAGACCTTATGCTCAATTTACTGTTGAAAAGGTAGAATGCAGGAACCACCTTCTAAGAAACTTGTGCAACAAAATAGAAAATCTAAGCACTGATACGAAATATCCTATAAGTCTCAGAAAATTAATAACAAAAAAACGCATCATGAGCATAAGGTCAGCTATACGAAAATGTAGCAAAAAATACCACGATTCGTTAGAGAATTTAGATTTTAGCACTCAAAAACTTTTTGAGGATATCCAGACTGTACATTTACATGCCTTTGGTAACCATACCAAATGTAAAAGCCATTTCTGTAACAGTCCACAGAATATTGAAATCTTGCCGCAAACATTTTTTACAAGTTCCTTATGGCAGAAAATATGTTTTTTTATTAATACAATTGCAGGACATTCCAGAAGCCTCGTTCATAATGTTGACAGTAACATCGTGGAAAGTTTTCATAGCGTGGTGGCCAAATTTGTGGGTGGTAAAAGAGTGAATTACTCGTGCCGGCGTGGATACCAAACTCGATGCTCAGCGTCTGCAGTTAACTTTAACACCAAAAGGAAAACTGTTTCTATATTATATAAAACAATTGTTGGGCAAAGTCCTAAGGGCAAAATGAGCACCTTAGATAACAAGTATCGCAGAAAGAGAAATGCGTTAAAACGTACGCATTATAAAAAACGACAGACACATGGCACTGATGGCAACGTAAATAAAGATTATGGAGAGCAAAGCCTCAAACCCGATGTGAGCGATGCGATGCTAGAACAAATGAAGGAAAACTTTCTCTCCAACTTGGGTAAAAGTGAGGAAGAAAGAAGGAAAATTGAAAGGGAAACGATTTTGCAGAGCGAGTCGAGCGAATGGCTCGAACTCCGGCGCTCCTTATTGACGGCCTCAAACTTTGGAAGAGTTATTAAAATGAGGCCGGATACTAGTTGTGCCAGCATAGTAAAGCAACTGCTCTATAAAATCAACATAGATGCTGCACCTGTACGGCATGGAAGAGAACACGAGCAAAAAGCGCTAGATCAGCTGTCTAGGCAAGAAAAAATTGAAATTACACCATGCGGCCTTTTTATTGATCCCGAGATCTCATTTTTAGGAGCTACACCAGATGGGCTTATTGGAGAAGAAACTATAGTAGAGGTGAAATGTCCAATCTCGGCGCACAAGATAGGACTAGACGAAGCCATAGCTCAGAAAAAAGTAAATTTTTGGGTTCAAGATAATTCGGGCGTTTTGCAGGTTAATAAAACCCACAATTGGTACTACCAAGTACAAGGGCAATTGCATGTGACTCGAAGAGAAACATGTTTATTTGGAGTATGGTTCGATGAGACAAAGCCTCTGAAAATAGAAAGAATTTTTAGAGACGATGATTTTTTTGAAAATAAAATGAGATTAAAATTATGTCAATTTTATTTAAATTGTATTTTGCCGGAACTTTTGGATCCGCGGCATAGTCGAAATATGGAAATAAGAAATCCGCCATATATTTTACAAGCAATAAAGAGCAAGGAAGACCGGAAAAAAGCGCATCACTTACAAAAACCAGACGACGAACTTCAAGAAAGCCCTCATGTATTATCACCACCAACAGAAATCCCGATACATGACCAACCGACCTGTTCACGGTATTTAGATTTCAATGACTTTTAACGGCAATCAATTTTAGATTTTGTAAATGGTAACATTTTGTACATAACGGAGAAACATTAAAACAAGATTCCTTTACCTTTAACAAGAGTCTTTCCTTTAGTGTCCAACCTTTAACCCTATCCAACTTTATTACTAGATGGTGGGACATACATGGTCAAATTAAGTTAGCTGGCGATACCCATTACGTATATGAAGTTTATTTAATAAATGCAATTAAATAAATGTAAAAGCGCAATTAGATAAATGTTGAAAGCTAGGTCAGGCTAACTATTTCTGTTACTGAGAACCGATATGCATTTCCCTGGTCATCATCAGACCTTCAGATTGTATCATGTAGTAGCACCCGTGCTTAATTAGATAATTGTTGAAAGCTAGGTCATGCTAACTATTTCTGTTACTGAGAACTGTTAAGCATTTCCCTGGTCATCATCAGACCTTCCGATTGTATCATGTAGTAGCACCCGTACTCAATTAGATAATTGTTGAAAGCTAGGTCATCCTAAGTATTTCTGTTACTGAGAACCGATATGCATTTCCCTGGTCATCATCAGACCTTCAGATTGTATCATGTAGTAGCACCCGTACTCAATTAGATAATTGTTGAAAGCTAGGTCATCCTAAGTATTTCTGTTACTGAGAACCGATATGCATTTCCCTGGTCATCATCAGACCTTCAGATTGTATCATGTAGGTAGTACTACCCGTACTCAATTACATAATTGTTGAAAGCTAGGTCATCCTAAGTATTTCTGTTACTGAGAACCGATATGCATTTCCCTGGTCATCATCAGACCTTCAGATTGTATCATGTAGTAGCACCCGTACTCAATTAGATAATTGTTGAAAGCTAGGTCATGCTAAGTATTTCTGTTACTGAGAACCGATATGCATTTCCCTGGTCATCATCAGACCTTCAGATTGTATCATGTAGTAGCACCCGTACTCAATTAGATAATTGTTGAAAGCTAGGTCATCCTAAGTATTTCTATTACTGAGAACCGATATGCATTTCCCTGGTCATCATCAGACCTTCAGATTGTATCATGTAGTAGCACCTGTACTCAATTAGATAATTGTTGAAAGCTAGGTCATCCTAAGTATTTCTGTTACTGAGAACCGATATGCATTTCCCTGGTCATCATCAGACCTTCAGATTGTATCATGTAGTAGCACCCGTGCTTAATTAGATAATTGTTGAAAGCTAGGTCATGCTAACTATTTCTGTTACTGAGAACTGTTAAGCATTTCCCTGGTCATCATCAGACCTTCAGATTGTATCATGTAGTAGCACCCGTACTCAATTAGATAATTGTTGAAAGCTAGGTCATCCTAAGTATTTCTGTTACTGAGAACCGATATGCATTTCCCTGGTCATCATCAGACCTTCAGATTGTATCATGTAGTAGCACCCGTACTCAATTAGATAATTGTTGAAAGCTAGGTTATGCTAAGTATTTCTGTTACTGAGAACCGATATGCATTTTCCTGGTCATCATCAGACCTTCAGATTGTATCATGTAGTAGCACCCGTACTCAATTAGATAATTGTTGAAAGCTAGGTCATCCTAAGTATTTCTGTTACTGAGAAACGATATGCATTTCCCTGGTCATCATCAGACCTTCAGATTGTATCATGTAGTAGCACCCGTACTCAATTAGATAATTGTTGAAAGCTAGGTCATCCTAAGTATTTCTGTTACCGAGAACCGATATGCATTTCCCTGGTCATCATCATACCTTCAGATTGTATCACGTAGTAGCACCCGTGCTTAATTAAATAACTTTTTAAACCTAGGTCAGCAGGCAAACTGCATCATTTATATCAAATCATTATCAAATAAATAATTTTATTATAATGTAGCTACTTTGTAAGTTTGTACAGGACTCCTAGAAGAACACAATGTATTAGATCTCTCAGAGAGCGAGTAAAATAGGCAAAAACGCTGAAAACTCTGCGACACATCTGTGTTGTTGCATTATCTTCAGTTCGTTTTATTCTTCTTTAAGGTCGTTTGTCGCCAGATGGCGCCAAACTTACAAGTACTAGTATAGAGGTCAAATCTTCAAAGTCATCGAGCAATGTAATGCCCTTAAAACTTAAAATATATTTTTGGGAAACTATACCCTTTTTTTTTTTGAGGGTGGAAAGTCATCCAATGACTTCTGCCACCCTGGGCGGAGCGGAAGGGCGTGTCAGATTTTTACTGACTAAAACCAACCCGTGTTCCCGTATAGGTCTAACTCTTCTTGTGAAATTTAATTTCGGAGCTATTCCGCTTGACTATTCTTCAAGAGTCATAAAAACCCTGTAAGAAATCGACACGTGTTAAAAGTGGTTTAAATGGTAATTTTTTCAACGTAATATCCTTTTTTTTTTAAATCGGTGCTTTTTTATATTCTATTTATTATTAACACTTTAGAAAACACAACTTTCTTCTTTGCAGTCGAGTAAAAATGCGGAATATGCGGGGACGTTTGAAACGTTTCAAACGTCCACAGGCCAGTTGTTTCAAACGTAGCCATCTCACATCTTCTACTTTAATACTCAATATTTCGTTTTATATTGACTTTAACATTAATCAACAGTAATAAAAACACTCTTAAATAGATAAACAAAACTCCAAAATAAGAAAAACTGTCAAATAACAAGATTTAAATAGGTAAATAACAAAAATTATAAAATCGTGAATACTTACTTTTTGGCGCGAAATTCGTCGAGGCGTCCTGTGCACCACTGCGTCGCTCGCTCGCTGGAGCCGTACTAAACACAAAACCGAACATGGCCGACGAAGCAACGAACGACGCGTCACACACGTAGGTATCATGGTTTTCGAGAAATTGCAGTTGTTGTAATCATGACCTGTTTCAATTGTCCCCGGTCTACCCTATACAAATAATTAGTGCTCTTAAATTTGATTAATTTCGTAACAAAAAAAGAACTGAAACATTTGTATTTACCGAGAAATCAACGATGATAACTTTCGCGCGCTCGTTCAGCAGGACCACGACTTTGAATGTTGATTCCAAGTTTCAGGATCTAGTCGCTTTCCTCAAACCTACAAAGAAAATTAGTGCTCTGCAAGATAAAATTGATACTTAAAATTCAAAATTACTACTCCAGTAGTTCACGAGATCTTTGAGTATTTATACTCAGGAGATGCCAAAAAGTGATTCACCGAAC
This sequence comes from Tiliacea aurago, assembly GCA_948098905.1. NCBI lineage: Eukaryota > Metazoa > Arthropoda > Insecta > Lepidoptera > Noctuidae > Tiliacea > Tiliacea aurago. Next base: position 18,425,420 of record OX402602.1, read on the forward strand.
AACTTTTTCTGCCTCTTTTTGCGGGGGGCGAGGAAAACATACAGCACACTACGAAAATTTGACAAATGCACACAGCTACATGCTTCCTATTGCTATAAACGCACCCCAAAAAATAATAACCACACCATTACAAAAACGCACACACAGATTGACTTTGTGTGTATTTATGCAATTGTCCTATGACAACAAACACAAAGGTGCTAGTGATGTGATACAAACAATGAGCCGTATTTCATTGAACAAAATTTTAATTCGTTTTACGATACAATCCAATTCCATTCCCATTCAATTTTTTATTCCTCAATTCTCACTATTGCACCTACCACTGTTTGTCTCTGCATCGCCGAAAGGTTGACTGGTAGAAAATGCCTATGGCATGGTCGGTCCGCCTCTGTACATTTCTGTGCTTAAAGTATTAAATACTTAAATAAATAATCCGCAAACCAGCTAACTCCTTATGAGCAAATTTTGTGTCAGCAGACACTTAAAACTTTATAATAGTTTGTTTAGACTACTTATGAAAAAATCTAAAATACCGTTGGTGGATAATAATATCTACTGTTAAAATGTTAAACAAAAAAAAAATCTTTAAAAAAAATCAATATCAAAATCTTAAATGTGTTTGACGAAATGTGGCTGGTTTGCGAAATATCGGTATCGTTTATTTTCTTGTGCACTTGCCTAATTTCTCCTTGCTAAAGTACGAAACAAAACAAAAATGATGTGTTTGCTATCTTATTTATGAAACGATACGAGGTATGACTCCATTGCCATAATCTATAGTTCATAGTCCATATGTCTGAATGATGACGACTAGAGGAGGAAATCAGATTTTCGAAATGTACCAGTTTATTATATAGGTATACATGTCGAACACATTTCTGCGGATCTACTTTTTTGGTTAACACTAGATTCATAAACATACGTGGTAGATACACTATTCATAAACATTCGCCTCTCAGACGTATACATTTTTCTCGAGGATTTTAGTTTTATAAAAAACAATAAAATACATTGAACTTTTAAAAGTTGTTTATTTATTAATAATTACTTAAATGAAATAGAAATGAGAAAAATAGTTATTCAGAGCAATCAACACATAGCATTCCACGGTGATCCATACAAATGATTTGTTTTCACACTCAAACTCAAACTCAAAACATTTGTTTCAATTAATCCTATTACAGGCACTTTTGAATTGTCAAAGAGTCGGTCAGTTAGTCAGAAAGTTGAAGCTATTTGCCCATTCCAAAACGTAGATCTCTGTGGAGAAGAATAATCAATGGGTTCTGTGATATTCCTTGTGGTGCTCGTTGATCCTTGGCATCTACTCCCTAACCACGATATCCGTAGTTTCGGCCGAAGTTTTGGGAGTGTCCTACACCGTATCACTTACGGACGTAAGATTAGTTCAGGGCTCGAATTAATTAAACATGAATGACAACATGATGTATTCAATCAACTCAGCCTATAGCAGTCCACTGCTGGACATAGGCCTCTCCCAGGCTGCGCTACAACACCCTGTTCTCCGCCTTCCGTATCCAGTCTGTCCCATCCCAGCCACCTTTTTAAGGTCGTCGGTCCATCTAGCTGGGGGGCGTCCTACACTACGCTTGCCGAGACGCGGTCTCCACTCCAGGACTCGTCTGCTCCACCGGCCATTGGTCCTTCGACAAACATGGCCAGCCCACTGCCATTTCAGCTTGCTTACTCTGCAGGCTATGTCGGCCACTCCGGTTCTCTTCCGGATAACTTCATTTCTGATCTTATCCTTCAGAGAAACTCCGAGCATAGCCCGCTCCATAGCACGCTGAGTGACCTTGAATTTATGGACCAGCCCGACTGTCAGTGTCCACGTTTCGGCACCGTATGTCATAATGGGCAGGACGCACTGGTTGAATTCCTTAGTCTTCAAACACAGCGGGTTTGGGCGACGAGATTGAGATTTGATAGTATTCCCTAATCCCGATGAGTATTTACCCGTTAGAAAAATTGAATTTGTCACTTGTTTTAACGGATCAACTACTTTCGGGTGGATCCGTAACTTCGTTGACGGACATAGAGAGTAGACCGCCTTGAACTATGTGCACTACGTTTTGTCTCCTGTGCCTGGGTTCTTGTAGACTCAACCGCTCATTGCGTTATTTACGTTGTTGAGCAGACCAATTTTTCGAACTTATGAAGCAATGGCTTAGCAATATCCTTCAAAATCATTTAGATTGGGATTATTGTGTGTTACGAAGTTAGGGTTACTCAAAGGCACGAGATATACCATACCATTTGGGGTGGCGGTAGTCACGGTGTTATTTCATTTGAAGATTTCCCTATCAAAAACTCTGTGATCTCACAGGCATAGAAATATGGCACAGGTTCTGTAAAGTTGTAAGCTCTGTGGGTTCTGTGCAGTCTGTGCTAGTAATAGTAAAGCGTGTAGTTCACAGAGTACATAATGTAAATTGTGATGTAAATGTAGTTTTTTTTTTTTTTTTTTCCTTCTGGCTTTGCACGGTTTGTGCATTTAGCCAATGTCAAGTTTTAGTTCTTGTGTGTGTTCTTGTGTATTGATGAAATTAATTATAAATGCATGATGATGATATCCCCGCCCACTCCCCTTGAGTTTCAGTAAAGATGTGGCACTTTACTGAGTCCTCACGCGGACTTCTTGGGAGAACTTGAAGCGAAGTTGCACTGTTTTGTTTAATTTGCCTACACTAATGCACGTTCACAAACACTTAATGGTTAATAATCCACCATTATTACACATTAATATTCGGCTAAACACTAATTTTGGAAAATTAAACAAACTGCTGAACATGACGCTTCACTTTCCCGCCAAGAAGTCCGTAAATGTAGTTATTTGCAGGTGTACTACCGTGTACTACTTTTGTGTTTGCACCACAGACTACAATAGTTTAAAGGTTTGCACTTTGCAGTTTATTGGTTTATACCACAGAGTACATTTTAAACCAAAAGCAAAATCGATCAAAAGAATTACAACAAAATTCGAAATGGATATTTATTGTTTGAACGAGCTTTAAGTTAATCTTTAAAAAATGACAATTTTAAGCTGAGATTTTAAGTTATATACTACGTAGTGCTTTGTCTGATACGCTAGACTGTTGTTTCTTATGTTTTAATACAATATGCGAAATTGGAACCCCATATAATATTGAAGACGAGGTTTCTTTATGTACTGATACGACTGAAGTATTGTATGAAATAATACACAGTGTTTTAGAAGATATGGTGAATTACAGAATTACTATGAGTAGGTACCTACTCAGCACACGTCTATCTGCTTGTCTTGTAGTCGCCAGCAGCTCATCAGGTTATACTCAACTGTAAAATTTCTCCAAATGATTCGATTTGTTTTGACCTTAAAAGTTCAAAATCGAATGATGAGTTTGTGGTAACTTGAGTGTGCTGCAACTGTTTTATAGTCAAACTTCTCTTCATTGAAACTTCATATAGTCCTTCACAATATTTTTTACAAATAACATGTTTCAGGTTTTGGACAGCATTACTGCAGATGATAAGATTTGTCAGAAGTGTACAGGAATAGTTATAAACTGTTATAAGTTCATTCAAAAATGTAGAAAAAATATAGAGCAGTTTCACAGTACAATAGATTCCCTAGAGAAATGCACCCAAAGTATAAGTGCAGATGATTACAAGTCATTATTTGTTGCTTTGGACACTATTAACTATAATGTGGAATTGTATTATGATAAACACCAAAACAACAGTACCTAATCAAAATCTATTACATAAGAGATTTCAAAGAATATACAATGATTCCCAACAGTTTTATAATGTTATGGTGGTGGAGTCAAACTGCAGTCCTGATAATAAAAATTATGCTGTAAAAAGAAGAAAACAAAGTAGTATATTGCAATCTATCGAACTCAAAGACATACTTCATGATAAAGATGACCTAAATAATCTAAAATGCAAGACATGCTTGAAATTGTATCCAACAGTCATGAAACTTAAACAGCATTACTTAAGAGTGCATGCACCCAAAGACTTTAAATGCTCTCAGTGTCCAAGAAGTTTTGGGTCTTCGTTTATACTGAAACAGCATACAAAAGACAGTCACTGTATTGCGGTCTGCAGCCAATGCGGCAAAACATACCCCAGCCTTTACTCGCTAAGATGTCACGAAATAAGGCACAACAGGTTACGCCTCATTTGTCAGACATGCGGTAAGGTTTATAAAGGAAAACAATCATTCAACAAACATATTGAGAACAAATTATGTGAAAAAATGAGAAAGTCAAATGCAGAAGCAAAGCTGTCGTGTGATTATTGTGGAAAAAAGTATGCACAGAAAGCAGCTTTAAGTGGACACATCCGCTTAGAACATGAAAATGGTAATGCTTTCATATGTGACTGGTGTGGTAAGAAGCTTGGTTGTATGAGCCGGCTAATGGATCATATTGTAACACATACCAAACAGAAGAATTTTAAATGTGAGCAGTGTAGAGGAAAGTTTGTAACAAAGACATCATTGCTGTATCATACAAGAACACATACAGGTGAAAAGCCATATAAATGTGAACAGTGTGAAATGAGATTTTTGTCTTTGAGCCGTCGCTCTGAACATGTGAAGCGACACCATACACGATCTAGCTTAGAATGTGATATCTGCCATGATAAATTTAAGCATATAACTTTAACTCGACACAGGAGAAAACATTTTGATGCTAGAAGTCGATTATATTGTAACCCTCCAGATTCAGTTGTTTCGTCAACAAATAATGTAAATATAAGTGTGTGACTCATTTTAGTTGATTTATTATAATAAGTACTTGATCTTATCAAGTATAAAATACTCTTGAAATAACATCAAGCCTGTAATCCCTGAGGAGTTAGGCAGAGTGGTGTACACATCCAAACTCCAGGCTACTATCGAGAAATTGATGATGGAAAACCTCAATAATAGTTTGCTTGACCCGGGAATCGAACCCACGACGTCATACTCAGCAGTAGCACTGGATCAATGAGCCAGTTTTAGTATCCTTCCTGAAAATAAATAATTAAAACCAGTGAACTCTTATTTTGGACCAAAATCTTTATTCTTAAAGAATCACCAGTACCAGCCCGAATCTAAGCCTACCAGTTTCTTCTTTGCCACCATTTTGGAGATTAGCTTCCTGAACACGTCACTTGCATTGTCAACCACAGCCGATACACCAAAATCCATAGTACTCATTGTAACTGGGGAAACGAAACGTAATAGAATTGTTTAAATAAAGTTAGTCAAAAATTAAAAAGTATGTACAACATGAGATACTTTTTAATTTTTTTAGGGTACAATAGAAAATAAATAAAAATAATGTTCTTACATGGATAGGATAAACAGAAAACTAAACTATAAGGCAAGAACTATTTTAAGAAATACAGGGAACTATAGAAATAAAGTTAGGAATAGGTAGGTATGCATAGGAAAAAAGGAATCAGGAAATATGGTAAAAGCCTAGGAAGTCTTGAAAATAATTTACTATTGCAATGAAACTGTTTTACCATTACTCTATAAATATTAAAGGTGTAGTCTCAGACCAAATAAAAAACCGGCCAAGTGCGAGTTGGACTTGCGCACGAAGGGTTCCGTACCATTATCGATAAAAACGGCAAAAAAATCACGTTTGCGATACGATGGGATAATTATTTATTTTTAAAGTAAATACAGTGTGAGTCTTCATAATGTGCACATATCGAAGTGAGTGAAACTAAGCTTAATTTTATAAACAGAAAAAAAAATATAAAACAATTTTTTTTACAAAAAAAGAGTCTACCTGCTAAAATCACCCTAATACTCAATTGAGGGCGAGTTTTTTTCTTTAGTTTTTTTTTATGAAGACGCCCTATTATTTCCAGTCATTACTGAGTTTGTTTCATCGTGATAGAAAGTTTAGTTTAAAAGTTATACCGATTTGTTTACACAGGGGTCACAGCAGCGAACAAAAATTTAAAAATGCTATAAAATTGAATTGATTTTTTTTAAATATTTTTTCCGTCGATAAAATTAAGCTAAATTTCCCTCATTTCGATAAGTGCACATTATGAAGACTCACACTGTGTATAACTAAAGATTCTGTGACTATTTCAAGCGTCTACCTTTTGCCGTCATCAATATGGAGCTAAAAAATCACGGTTGTTGTATGGAAGCCCCCTTAAATATTTATTTTATTCTGTTTTTAGTACTTATTTGTTGTTATAGCGGCAACAGAAATACATCATCTGTGAAAATTTCAACTGTCTAACTATCACGGTTCATGAGATACAGCTTGGTGACAGACGGACAGACATACGGCGGAGCCTTAGTAATAGGGTTCCCGTTTTACCCTTTGGGTACGGAACCCTAAAAAACCAAGACAGCGCTGCGAACAATACAGTGAAGAAAAATAGTCCGGGGAAGTTACGCCGAATTTTGTCTAACTGCATTAATTTAGCAAAGATCAAAATGGTTTATTACTATTGATAATGTGTGCATATTTACTAACCGTGGGTCCGGTTTTTGTTTCCACTTCTTTGCGTACTGCTTTTGCTGCATTCAAACTCCGTGATGTTGAACTAAAAAAGTGAAAATGCTTACTCGTTTACTTGGTCTTTACGTACCTACCTACTTATGTTGGCTTAGTTAATGATATAAAAGTTAGACTGCATACCGTGAACAAAACTACTAGGAATATTATATATTTGCACCAAATAGCCATTTTATTTAATTTTGTTTGCAAAAATAAGTCTAATAGTAAAGTAAAAATATTGACATAGTTTACTTCAAATGATTTTAAAAGTCGCGCGCACAGAGTACCTACATTTGTTCCCCTTTATTTGTTGACAGGAGGATCCTGCGAATTTTCGAATTGATACATCTATCCTAGATTTCTCCTTATACATTTTGAACCCCCGTTACACCCCTTTAGGGGTTGAATTTTCAAAAATTCGTTCTTAGCGGATGGATGTCATAATAATTATCTGTGTTCCAAATTCTAGCCCAATCCGTTCGGCTGTTTGAGCTGTGTGTTGATCTTTGAGTATAAATACTCAAAGGTGTTGATAGATCAGTCGGCAGAACTGCGTGACGCCCACTGAGACAAGATGCTGGGCGAACTAGAGCCCACTCATCATGCCTTCTGGGATCTTCAGTGGAAACTCAGGTCCCAGCCAGCAGTTTCTATGCCCCCCCTGACACGACCCGACATGACGATAGCATTCGACGACACCGACAAGGCTGAATGCCTGGCTGACACTCTCGAGACTCAGTGCTTGCCCAGCTCTCAACCAGTAGACCAAGCTCACCTCGCTGAGGTGGACACTGAAGTCGAACGTAGGGCGTCTCTCCCTCCGGTCGAAGACCCTGATTGTCCTCTGGCTCCCGTCACCCTAGACGAAGTGCACGATATCATCAAGGGTCTGAAACCCCGTAAATCCCCCGGATCAGACGGAATCACCAACAGGGTGCTCCAGCTGTTCCCCGCTCACCTGATCATGCTAATGACCACCATCTTCAATGGCGCTCTTAGCAACAACATTTTTCCTCAAGCTTGGAAAAGTGCCACGGTCATCGGTATCCCGAAGCCCGGCAAGCCTAAGACCGAGCCTTCCAGTTACCGGCCCATCAGTCTGCTCAACGTCTTCGGCAGAGTCTATGAGAGGCTTATTTATAAACGTCTCAGAGACTATGCCGAGACGAAGGGCCTCATTCCAAACGAACAGTTCGGGTTCAGAACCCAACATTCGTGCGTACAACAAGGTCCACCGTATCGTCGAGCATATAAGCGCTGGCTTCCAGCGCGGGCTCATGACGGGTGCTGTGTTCTTCGACATTGCGAAAGCGTTCGACAAAGTCTGGCACAACGGCTTATTATATAAGCTCTACAAACTCGGTGTGCCCGATCGTCTCGTGCTCATCTTACGAGACTTATTTGTCGGACCGCACCTTCCGCTATCGCATCGATGGTGCGCTATCCTCCCCCCATCCGCTCCGCGCAGGCGTCCCTCAAGGCTCTGTGCTGGCACCGCTGATATTCACTAGTGATATCCCCAAATTTAAAAAGGCGCAGTTAGCTCTGTTCGCAGACGACACGGCCATCTACTACACCGGCCGCAGGCAAGACATGATCTCCCGCAACCTTCAGGTCGAAGTCAACAGACTCGCGGCCTGGTTCAGGAAGTGGAGGATCGAAGTCAACCCTGATAAGAGCCAGGGCGTCCTATTCTGTAGGCCCCGGCGATCACCCGCCCTCCCCCAACCGATCACCATATTCGGCAAGCCTATCCCTTGGGAGAAGCGAGCCAAATATCTCGGTGTGGTCTTAGACCATCACATATCGTTCGCTGAGCACATCAAACAGGCGCGTGCGCGCGCCGGTTTTGCTCTCGGCAGACTACATTCCGTACTCAACCCGCGCAGCAAGTTGTCCCTTATGTGCAAATTGCGTATTTACACCGCGTGCATTCGACCGATCATGACTTACGCCTGCGTAGTCTTCGCTCACGTAAAGCCATATCACATCCATAAGATGTAGACGCTTCAAAACCGATTTCTCCGTAGAATTACGAAGGCTCCTTGGTTCGTTCGGAACGAACAACTTCACGTAGATCTTAAGATGCCTACCATCAAGCAGTTTATGAAGCGCATTGCAAAGCGCTTCTTCGAATCCGCGGAACGTCATCGCAACCCCTTGGTTGTGCAGGCCGCTAGTTATAAGCCTTCTGCCATTAGTCAGACTCGCCGACCGAGGCATACTCTCTTAGATCCGGATGACCCCATCACTCTCCTCCAGGAAAGCAATAGGGCCACGAGTAGAGTGCACAAATTACACAAACCGACCTTCCGTCTTCGCCGCCGAGGTACCACGCGAACTTCCCGACTAAATATTAATAAAAGTCCTCCCCCCGTTCCTTGAATGTCGATGCGCCAGCCGCCCGGTTAGAGGCTGAGAGCGCCGCAGTAATAAATATAGTATCCGGAGTATCCCCCGTTAATAATCATGATCTAAATATTGATCCATCCCGTCCCCAAACTACTAATTTTGTGATCCCCCAACGACGCCCTAAGCCGAGGTCCGTACCCCACAGGGGGTGCCCTTAGTGCGCTGTCGTTTAGTTTTTAATAAATATATTTTATGCCCTGGCTGGAGGCTTTAAGCTTGAAAACCTTAGGGCAGCCACAAGAATATCCGGTTAAGTAGCCACGGCCTCTCTAGGTCTGCTACGAGATGCCAATCAAAAAAAAAAAAAAAATAGATCAGTCAGTCAGTCTGTCACTTACGGTTTCCTTTTATAGATATGTAAAAATGTTACGCCGACCCCAAATAAATTGAGATTAGGGCAGAAGAATGATGATGAAGTATTCAGGCCAATTATAAAGTTTATAGGTCAACGAAAGAAGATTTTTTTCATACACACTATCAAGCCACGCAGTAAAATACGCCCTTGTAAAATTGATTACCCCATTTCACCCCGTTACCGTTACCCGTTAGATTTTTAATAAACCCTGATACACGTTTTCTATATTTTTGGGCTTAAGTATAAATACTGAGCTTGCTTCGAGTTAATCGAACTGCGCGTTAGTCATGCTTAGCGAATGAACAACTTCAATAAAAAACTTGATCCCCCTTTTCACCCCCTTTTAGGATAAAATTAAAAAAATCAACGATTGCTGTGTGTTCCAACTTCCAACCATTCTTTTTTGTGTGTGGTGGGAAATTATCAAATAACTTCTCCCGCTCTGGGCGGAGCGGGAGAGCGTGTCAGACTTTTACCGACTAAAACCCACCCCTGTTCCAGGGCCACGATATACCTTTCGGACAAACTCGCAACCCTGGCAGGCATTGGCCCTAATAGACCCCGTCAATTCGTGCTGACATCTCTGAGGCGCGCGTGGAACAAAACGCGCCATCGACCCGTGCCTGGTCCTTATCAGAGGGCGAGCTACCCATCGCTCACCGTCCGCAGGCCAGCGCCAACGGTGGCCGGAAATCGGCTTGCGCCTCCCGACGGTCGGGGCGTCTCCTGCGGCGACTAGGGGCGTGAGGGCGCAAACCCTGCCTCACCCTCACGCGTTCCGCCTCCTCCTTCGTGAGCATTACTGCTTCGCAGAACGAGGTGACGGACTCCCATGCTTATCGTTGAATTTTGGGACATGCCAAAAAGCGATTCACCGAACAACTTTTTCTGCCACTTTCTGCGGGGGGCGAGGAAAACACATACAGCACACTACGAAAATTTGACAATTGCACACAGCTACATGCTTCCTATTGCTATAAACGCACTCGAAAAAATAATAACCACACAATTACAAAAACGCACACACAGATTGACTATTTATGCAATTGTCCTATGACAACAAACACAAAGGTGCTAGTGATGTGATACAAACAATGAGCCATTGAGATAGGTGAGCGGTATTTCATTGAACAAAATTTTAATTCGTTTTACGATACAATCCGAGAACCAGCAACTCCATATGAGTAAATTTAGTGCCAGCATACACTTAAAACCTTATACTAGTTTGTTTAGACTACTTATGAAAAAATCTAAAATACCCTTGGTGGATAATAATATCTGCTGTTAAAATGTTAAACAAAAAAAAATCTTTAAAAAAAATCAATATCAAAATCTTAAATGTGTTTGACGAAATATCGGTATCGTTTATTTTCTTGTGCACTTGCCTAATTTCTCCTTGCTAAAGTACGAAACAAAACAAAATGATGTGTTTGCTATCTTATTTATGAAACGATACGAGGTATGGCTCCATTGCCATAATCTATAGTTCATAGTCCATATGTCTGAATGATGACGACTAGAGGAGGAAATCAGATTTTCGAAATGTACCAGTTTATTATATAGCTATACATGTCGAACACATTTCTGCGGATATACTTTTTTGGTTAACACTAGATTCATAAACATACTTGGTAGATACACTATTCATAAACATTCGCCTATCAGACGTATACATTTTTCTCGAGGATTTTAGTTTTATAAAAAACAATAAAATACATTGAACTTTTAAAAGTTGTTTATTTATTAATAATTACTTAAATGAAATAGAAATGAGAAAAATAGTTTTTCAGAGCAATCAACACATAGTATTCCTCGGTGATCCATACAAATGATTTGTTTTCACTGGGTACACCAGAACATTATACGACGTTTTTTTTAAATTGCAGAAACCCCTTTTGTTTCTGTAACCCACTGGGCTGTGATTGAGCATTGGACGAAGTATCGCCAAGTGCTTCAACAATTTTTCTATTTAGGCATCGCTTCAAAGTTCATCAGACAGTTTTGCCGATACTTCTTTTTTATACGATCGTCGTGCTGGTGACATGGGTTTCTTGTTGTTATTCATTCGTGTCAGGATTTTACAAACCATATCATTAGTAATAAATAGAGAGAACTAATCAATGGGTTTTGTGATATTCCTTGTGGTGCTCGTTGATCCTTGGCGTCTACTCCCTAATCACGATATCCGTAGTTTCGGCCGAAGTTTTGGGCGTTTACTACTCCGTATCACTTACGGACATAAGATTAGTTCAGCGCTCGAATTAGTTAAACATGAATGACAACATGATTTGATCAATCAACTCAGCCTATAGCAGTCCACTGCTGAACATAGGCCTCTCCCAGGCTGCGCCACAACACCCTGTCCTCCGCCTTCCGCATCCAGTATGTCCCATCCCAGACACCTTTTTAAGGTCGTCGGTCCATCTAGCTGGGGGGCGTCCCACACTACACTTGCCGATACGCGGTCTCCACTCCAGGACTCGTCTGCTCCACCGGCCATTGGTCCATCGACAAACATGGTCAGCCCACTGCCATTTCAGCTTGCTTACTCTGCAGGATATGTCAGTCACTCCGGTTCTCTTCCGGATAACTTCATTTCTGATCTTATCTTTCAGAGAAACTCCGAGCATAGCCCGCTCCATAGCACGCTGAGTGACCTTTAATTTGTGGACCAGCCCGACTGTCAGTGTCCATGTTTCGGCACCGTATGTCATATCGGGCAGGACGCACTGGTTAAAGACCTTAGTCTTCAAACACAGCGGGTTTGGGCAACGAGATTGAGATTTGATAGTATTCCCTAATCCCGATGAGTATTTACCCGTTAGAAAAATTGAATTTGTTACTTGTTTTAACGGATAAACTACTTTCGGACGGATCCGTAACTTCGTTGACGTACATAGGGAGTAGACCCCCTTGAACGATGTGCACTACGTTTCTCTCCTGTGCCCGGGTTTTTGTAGACTCAACCGCTCATTGCGTTATTTACGTTATTGAGCAGACCAATTTTGCGAACTTATGAAGCAATGGCTTAGCAATATCCTTCATAATCATTTAGATTGTGATTATTGTGTGTTACGCAATTAGGGTGCTGACTATTCCTGATACATACACAAAAAAATAATAGTTACTGAACATACTGACTGAGAAAATCATTTGTTTTATCAATCTTTCAATCACGTTGTCCCAGCACTATGTAAATCGGTATGTAAAGTAAAAATTACCCTATGCTGATTCCAAAACCATTTCGAGATTTTATGCTTCTAAGCCGTATTTTTCTATTAATAGGTCTTAAAATATTATGATCGTTTTTATTTTCACAAAAATACTTAAAAATCACTTGACTTTTATTTGACTTCTAAATGACGTCATAAAGTAGGCTGAATTGAAAACTTTCAGTGCCTCTTGTAATTAAATAATTAAGTTGTTCTTATGTGTCAACGTCAAGCGTCAATGTCATGTCAAGTAATGTCAACGTCAAAGGAGACGGATACGCTTTGGCTTTTAAAATAGATAAAATCTTGGGCCTGGATGTAGTAAGATGAAATTGGTGTCAATTGATAACTACTTTATCAACAAATCATCACTGGAAATTTTGCGGATTTTGGCAATCTGAGTGTTCATCGTTACCTTTGGACATTGACTCAGCACTCGGCCCGGCTGACGCGCAGCCCATTTAAAAATTTGAATATTGATTTGGTTACATCTTACACGCATAGGACACGAAAGATTTTATATAATAGTGTGTGTTAAGAAAAAGTAGTTTATGCTGTATCATATTGTAAATAAATCATATTTGAATTTTATATTCTTATCTCATTACCACTCACTGTGGCCAAGACACCTTTAGCCATCTCTGATCAGTCTCGTGAGTCTGCGCGACTGGCAGTGAGTGTATCCTTCCCAAACCTGGAAATCCTGTCTACTATCAGTCTGTAACCATAAGTTGCATGGTGCAGACAGCCTGAACCTAATATACAGGGTGTTTGGCAGAACGTTGAACATACGAAAATGGTGGGTAGGTGGGGTCATCTGCTACTTACTCAGCCCTAATTTATTTGGCCCTGGCCGACTGGGTATTTAAAAAAAAAAAAAAAAAGTTTTTTTCTTGTTTCACCACTTTCCTAACTTTAAAGTGTATTTTTTTTATTAAAAATGGGCAATAAAACAGGCAATTTTTTTTTTTTAATCTTTGATGTTGGCAGATTCTTATAAAATTATTGCTTTGTTCAGATGTTAGCTAGAAAAAAAGTTATGAGTCCTCAAACTTACAGAAAGATGTAAAAAATACTTGAATGTTAATTTCAACTTGCATTTAAAAAAAAACAAAAAATGATTGAGGAGTTCCAATTCTAGCAAAACATCCCTAGTGTGTGAGCTTTCTAATGGTATGTAATTTGCTTTTATAAAAAAAAAACTTTAAGAGTTATTTCATAATTTTATCAAGCAGGAAATTTTTGACGAAACTCTACCTTTACGGAAAGTTAAATGTTTTGCGAAATTTAATACTGCAAAGTTGGTAAAAATTATGGATCGACGGCTTGCCAGTAGCAGTGGTGCAAATTGACATTCACTATTCCCTTGAGATGGTTACACAAAGCAGGTAGAAATTTTGTTTCACTCTTGCGCAGTCATAGCGTATTTTTGCTCTCTTTCGCTCTCGTGGCACCGTGACGCCTCAGAATGAATTCTTTTCTTTTATTCAGTCGAGACTTAACTGCCTCTGCGATCTCACGTGCCCGTTACGCTTACGTTTGTTTTTGTTCACTTCGTTTTCTTTTATTGTTATCACTAGTTAAGTTTAAGTTTAAGTTTGTTAAGTTTTTTTGTTATTACTGTTACCTGTTGTTATTGGTAAAGAAATGGCTGCTTTTACCAGTGAGGAATACGCGGACATGTTGTTAGCGTATGGAAGCGCTAATACAAATTCGCGTGAAGCGCGAAGAATTTATCAAGAGCGTTATCCCAACCGCCGAGTACCCAGTCATCAGACGTTTGCGAGTACTTACCGACGTTTACGACAAACCGGTAACCTGAACTTACAAGAACCACGAGTGAACGCAGCACGACCCGATGCTACCATTGACGAACAAGTTCTTGCCGAGTTTGACGCGGATCCTACCAAAAGCATTAGACAGATAGCTTCAATACTTGGCTTAAGCATATGGAAAGTGTGGTCTGTTCTCCGGCAAGATGGTAGACATGCTTTTCACTACACTCCAGTGCAAGGTAAGATTAAGCCGTTTATGCACTGCATCTGATACGATTTTGTGGAATGTAGTAAATTATGAGACAGTTCAATTGATCGTTCCATTTAACCTTGATTTCGTCACTTTCTTTATTAGTTGTTTTGCCTCATGTTGTTTTTAGCGCATTCAATTCTAATTTCAAATTAAATTCAATAAACTATTCCTATTCGGCCGCATTCACGTAACAATCAGGCGGCCAGCGCTTACAGGATTCGGATTTCGGATTCGGTTTGCGCAGGTGGTCAGCGTAGGTAAACTTGCCAGCACTTATGGGTCCTTTTTAGAACAAAATTGGAAAGTCGCACGCCCTTTTGTGAATTTGGTCTTACGTCTTTATGGCTAAGCCATAAAGCCAATTAGTGTACTTAAAAATTGAAGATGAAAAATTTGGATAATTGTAGAGTTTGAACTCGGAGGAAGAAAAGATTCAGTATTGAAATCAATTCTTAGACATGTTTTGTTTGTTCTAGGTCTCGATGACAGTGATTTTGGGAGACGTGTGCAATTTTGTCGCCATTTGCTGCATACCGATGTGGACGACGTTAACTTTTTAAAAAGTATTTTGTGGACAGACGAGTCCAAATTTGACAAAGAAGGGATTGTCAATTATCACAATCTTCACCATTGGGCACTTAAAAATCAAAACCCACACGTGAAGAGACAAAGAGGCTTCCAGAGGAGATTCAGTGTGAATGTCTGGGCAGGAGTGATTGGCGATAAGCTAATAGGGCCTCATTATTTGCCCGACAACATCAACGCGAACAACTACTTGGATTTTTTGATAAATGATTTACCACCATTAGTGGAAGAAGTGTTCCAAGTAGACATAAACAGGCCTATTGTCTTTCAACACGATGGTTGCCCAGCTCACTTTAGTCTAGTTGTACGTGAGCATTTGGATAATTGTTTCCCAAATTCGTGGATTGGCAGGGGAGGACCAATTCCCTGGCCTCCGCGATCGCCCGACCTCACTCCGCTCGATTTTCACGTGTGGGGAAGGGCAAAGGAACTAGTTTACACTACAGAAGTAGAAAGTCGGGAAGATTTGATAAATCGAATTAATGCTGCTTTCGAAGTTATGCGACAGGAGATGCTGCTGCGCACAAGAACTGTAGAAATCAGACGTAGATGCCGCACCTGTATTGCGAATGAAGGGCGTCAATTTGAACATCTAATATGATTTATTATTTAAATAAATTATTTAAAATTATTTAATTGTTTCATTAACGCACCTAACTGGTACAGCATAATTTCAATCGATCATTTAATTTTTACCAACTTTGCAGTATTAAATTTCGCAAAACATTTAACTTTCCGTAAAGGTAGAGTTTCGTCAAGAATTCATTCTGACGCGTCACGGTGCCACGAGAGCGAAAGAGAGCAAAAATACGCTATGACTGCGCAAGAGTGAAACAAAATTTCTACCTGCTTTGTGTAACCATCTCAAGGGAATAGTGAATGTCAATTTGCACCACTGCTACTGGCAAGCCGTCGATCCATAATTTTTACCAACTTTGCAGTATTAAATTTCGCAAAACATTTAACTTTCCGTAAAGGTAGAGTTTAGTCAAAAATTTCCTACTTGATAAAATTATGAAATAACTCTTAAAGTTTTTTTTTTATAAAAGCAAATTACATACCATTAGAAAGCTCACACACTAGGGATGTTTTGCTAGAATTGGAACTCCTCAATCATTTTTTGTTTTTTTTTAAATGCAAGTTGAAATTAACATTCAAGTATTTTTTACATCTTTCTGTAAGTTTGAGGACTCATAACTTTTTTTCTAGCTAACATCTGAACAAAGCAATAATTTTATAAGAATCTGCCAACATCAAAGATTAAAAAAAAAAAATTGCCTGTTTTATTGCCCATTTTTAATAAAAAAAATACACTTTGAAGTTAGGAAAGTGGTGAAACAAGAAAAAAACTTTTTTTTTTTTTTTAAATACCCAGTCGGCCAGGGCCAAATAAATTAGGGCTGAGTAAGTAGCAGATGACCCCACCTACCCACCATTTTCGTATGTTCAACGTTCTGCCAAACACCCTGTATTTATTTATCATAATTATTATATCTAGGTATATGATAGGTTAGGGCTGTAGGGCTTAGAGTCGTAGGGACTATTAGGCTTGTAGCGTTGTAGCTTCCTTTAACTTATCATATATTCTCATGTACTGTCACACCCTTACCAGTATTGCGGCCTTACATGACATTTGTTTTGGGTGGATGTACACAGAGCCGAGTTAAAAGAGATTTAGTAAAACTGAACAATCTATACTTAACAGCCGTTTTTTTAATTGCGATTACCATTTTTTATAAAGATAGAATGTTAATTATTATACTTATTTGTAGTGTGGGAGGAAGATAGGAAACACAAATATTTAAAAATCATGAGTAGGTTTTGTATCGTTTTTTATTATGTAGTATTTTTTATTCATCTTCAATTATAATAAGAATGTCACCTAGAAATTGTGCAGGTGGTACTATATTATCTTGGTACCTAGCCAATCTAAGGTACCATATTATTGATATTACATGGGCGCAGCATCTTATAAGCACATCATGTCCTGGATATGTTTTACTGTGAAAGTCTGTACATAATTATTTTCTCAAACAGTTCAGAAAATCCCTTAATTCTATACTAAATGTTGATCACAAAGACGATTATTCTCAGGGGCATAATATTTATACCGACTGAGCAACATTTTTCGAGTAGAAAGTGGAACTCTGTACTTCTCTATTCTCTGGCATCCTTCAATAAAGCACTTTCTTTCCGTTTCAATACCTCTCATGTAATCTGATAATATAATAGTAGGTTCGGTCTGATTGCTTCTTACTTCTTCAACTTGAGGATTAGCGGGAAGATCTTGTGTCTGTGGCTGTACTTCTTCTATTAGGCTTGCTTGGTAAGAAGTGGATGGGTCGGACACCATAATAATATGAACAGCAGCTCTATCTGCAGCCTAGGTGGCTGTAGTAGTGGCAAGTATGGCATATGCAACTGTCTGCTTCTATCTGCAAAAAACAATACATAATCATTTAAGTATTTAAAACAATCAATTTGACTTACAGTAAAAGCACTTATAAAATACATTTAAACTGATTCAACTTACAGTTCCAATCTTAGTCCACTCTTGAATAATATCATAAATTCTCAAGTCACGAGGTGAGCTGTTGGAAGTAGATGGCTGACTCTAGATGCAAGGGAACATCCACATCGGAGACAAACACTACGGTGGCCAAGATGTCTAAGTTCACCAAGAGGTGGTCTTTGAACCAAGTGCAAGTAAGCTTGTTGGCAAACATAAATGGTCACTGCTGTTTGCCTGAAAGATGGAAAAGTTTCTGTTTTGTGTCGGCTATTGGTTGTGGAGTTTTTACATGACGGTATGAAGCATTTAGCAGAAGTAATCTTTCATCGATTCATAATTTTAATAAGCTTTAACTTTACAATACGGTACTTATAATCGGAAATCGCTATGATGAATTAAAACAAATTAACTGTCAGTTTTGACTTTTGACAGTTTGACTTTACTGATTTTTGGTTTTAAATAAGTGTTCTATGTGGCAAAGATCCTAAGCTATTCAGACTACTTTATGACGTCATCACGAACAAAAAAAAAAAATATAAAAAAATAACTACAGCTTGGAAAAAAAAAAGATTGAAATTATGTGTTTTAAATACTTATATCTTTATAATAAAAATATAAAAAACGTACCTGAAAAATACTTTACATACCGAAATCCTTACCCTGTACTGCGTTTGTGCTACCAACGTACCACTGTATTTTTCTATCGTAAATATCATAATGATTATTTCGAAATTGCGCTTAAATAAAACCATGTTCATGTATAATATATACCCACATGTGGTAGGAAACACTATGGTTTCATAAATTAGAAGTGGTAGATCGCATTTTGTAACAGAAAACTGCACAATTTAACATTTTTCGGGAGCACTTACTTGCGACACAATACGATTCACAATGTCTGCTATCAGCGAATGAACTAGTTTTTTATAACGTGTATGGCCATAAGGCCAACTAACTTTGGCATAGGGGATCGCTCAGCGATGGCGTCTCCAGAATATAAATACTCAAAGTACAGAACACATAATACTCCTATCGGAGTATGGAACACGTCGGGCGAGTTGCGCGTTGTTGCGCAAAAAAAAACCTTGATCACACAGATAGCTATTATGTTTGTAGGAATTCTAATTATTCATCTGTCAACGTAATTTGTTTGAACGCAGTTTACGTTTAGTTTCGTTCGAGACATTATCCTTTCGAAGTTTCGCAATAATTATACCTTTACTTTAATATAATTTTTTATCATGAATTTGGAAAATACGATGGTTGGTAGTAAGAATTCATTAGAAACCATGCCATTTATTTCTGAAAGAATTAAAAAGTCAGCATGTCGGAGCCATAACAAAACGGAGTATTGAAGTCCTCCGAATCCAAACTGAACCAATAGATGGAGCTCGTTTGATTGGCAAGACTTCCGATTGGTTAGCAGACAGAGTGCATCTCTTTCTTTTTCGACAGCAAGGAAAATGGCCGCAACTCATTGTGATACGACAGACGTGTTTCAAATTTTGCGTGATGTCGTGTGTTATTCCTCGTAAATAAACAATATTGTTCAAGTGGTGCGTCCCTGTGTAGTGCTCTGTGATAGTGCATGCTGTTTTCACCCAAGTGATCACGTTGTGATTAAACATCCATCTAAAAAGGTGTTTTGTCTGTGTTTTGTGTCTTGTTTTCGTCAATAAACTTACCCTGACATCTGTTTTGGATTTATGTTCACTTGAATACGGTAAGTCTACTGCCTGCATACAAGTTTATCGATAAAACTTAGTTTATAACAGTTTAGGATTTAAATAGTTTTAATTTCATAAAGTTTTGACAGTATTTTGTCTCGTTTGTTTTTATTGTTTCGTTGGCAAGCGCGATAGAGACAGTGGGGTAATGGTATGCTAAAGTTTAGTCACTCCCTATCCCTTCGAAAGTGTGCCGCGTATTATTGTTTTGGTGGTGACCTATTACGACATGTGTGGTTTGTAGAGTGGCTTTGATGTCGGAGGTCGTACATGGCAATTAGAGACTCTATGATTAAATGTGACATAAGGTGCGTAGGCAGCGCATGGCGAGAGTGCGACAGTGACATCATATTCGCGTATTTTAAGAATAATTACATGATATTTTCACTATCACACGTCTGCACTGTATTCGGAGACGCCGTGCGTACGTGACGAGCCAGCCACAGGCCACCTTCCTACAACTGAGCATTTTTATCACAGGACATAATTTTACACTTGTTTGAAACTTTATAAAGACCAGACCAATGTGAGCTGTATGACATGCTGGCCATCTAATAAATTAAGAATGTGTCCAACACATTCTTAATTATGTCTTTAATTTTTGTATGTATTTTGCCTAGCCAACATATAAATGGTAGATAATGAATTGTGGCCTAAACTTGAAAAGTTTCAAACTTTTTCTCAGCAAACTATGTCAGCATGAATAGTTAAAAGCCTTAGAGTTTGGGATATAATTAGACCACTAGCTGCCCGGTGCGACTTCGTTCGCGTGGTCTCTATCTCTACCCTATCCCTAAACCTTCGCGGGCATAAGCAGAAAAACTCCCAAATTTTCATTGAAATTGGTGCACCCCTTTCGGAGTCTATAGAGGACAAACAAACAAAAATTTATTTTTATAGATATAAGATAGATAAGGTAGATAGACTGCAGTTTGAGAATCAGGCAGAGGCCTAAGCATATCTAATAATAAAGCTGAAGAGTTTGTTTTTGTTTGTTTGATAATGCTAATCTCTGGAACTACCAGTTGGATCAGAAAAAATATTTTTGCATTTAAAGCCCAATTCTTGAGAAAGATTATTTAACATCACACCACAACCTTTATGAGCTAAGCAAAAAGAAAAAGTCAGAAAGAATGCTAAGCAAAAAAAAAGAGGTAATAGCGCAGGCCGGCGGCGATGGGATCCAAAGCAGGGGGTTGCGGGGCGAAATTTCACGAGGATGATTTTGCGGGCAGAAGCTAGTTGTAGATAAAATACTTATTATTTTTAAGTATTCAAAACATTTTCCAGCATTGAAATATAATAGAATGAAATTAACATTTTTATATTTATTTTCAATTGGGTTTGCCCTTGACGTTGACAACTCTCTGGAATAGCTGTGACAGAGACACAGAGTTAATAAATATAATTCGTGTCTGCATGTGCAATCATAATAATTATGGCAAACTCATAATATGAATGTGGTCGGGCAAACTGCCAATAAGCCTCCTTTGATGTTTGCATAATAATAAAGAAAAAGCTTATTGAAGATTCCATTGTTTTTTTTAATACATGATAATACACAAATGCCTGTACACTTTAGTTTTGAAGACTTCCAAGCATTTTTGTATGATTCCTTTGGAATGTGAACTCATTATTTTTCATAAGTTTGTAGTTTTTGTGAATTTTGTAGGCTGGCATGAGCAACCGCTCTAGTGTTAAAATATACAAGTGTTACAGGACGATTGACATTCCTATAAACCACGTAAAGAGTATCATGTTTTTTACCCGTATACAAAAAATAAATCAAATCCAATGAATACTTTAGCCACAGGAAATTATTTTCCATTTTGTTATTTTTCAACATGATGTTGATCTGAGTCCGTTATAATAGGTAAACATTATGCATTAGTGGTGCCTATGCACCACTAATGCATAATTTGCGTAAGTTCATTGGATTTTATATATTTTTTGTATACGGGTGGAGAACATGATACTCTTTACGTGGTTTAAAGGATGTCGGTCGTCCTGTAACACCTTGTATAGAGCAACTGGTTGTGTATTCTGTAGTGCAATAAAAAAAAATGACAAAACCAATGAGGTGATCAAAGTAATAATTGGAATTAAACAAACTAAGGGAGACTAGGGTCATAACACTACAATGATTGCATTAGAGAGAGAAAGTAATTGATTAAGGGTAGAAGTAGGTATATGGGGAACAACATTGGCAAGCAGTGCAACATGAAACAATACAATTAACTGAATTAGTTTTATAGATTTAATAAAACATGTATAAAATGTTCTGCTGAATTGTGGGCGGACTATAAAGACACCTCTGCCAACCCCTTCTGGGAATATATGCTTTATGTTACAATGTAAGATAAAAAAACTTTTTACAAAAAAATAGGAACCGACTACCAAAAATAACACTACAAAGTGAAAAATAACTTTAATTTCGGAAGTCGGTGTCTTTGGATCTGTATTTGAGTTTTTTGCCACCGACTTCCGAAATTAAAGTTATTTTTCACTTTGTACGAGGGCTGCACTAAAAGTATCGGGAATGGAATATTTCCACTGTTCCTGTCATATTAAAATCTTTTTAATTGAAAACTCCTTGGTTTTAAAAATCGAATACCATTTATTTATTTAAAAAAAGATTCTCGGTCTTGTCACAAGGTTTTGTCAAACTTGTTTAGTCGTTGAGAAAATGGAATTGACTCGAGAAAATTCAAGAGCGATGATTTATTATGACTTTCGAAGTGGTTTAACACAAAAACAGTGTGTTGACCGGATGATTTCTGCATTTGGTGATGAAGCCCCATCCAAAACCACAATTTATCACTGGTTTGCTGAATTTCAACGTGGACGTGTCAAGCTCAGTGATGATCCCCGTCAAGGTCGTCCAAAAACTGCAGTCACCCAAGAAAACTTTGATGCTGTGCGTAAGCTGATTGAGGAAGATCGACATGTGACATACCGCGAAATTCAGGCAACTTTAGACATTGGCATGAGTCAAATACAAATAATCTTGCATGAACAATTAGGTGTAAAAAAGTGGTTTTCCCGATGGATACCGCATTCGCTCTGTGAAGAGCAAAAAGCGGCTCGCGTTACTTGGTGCTTCAGAACTCTCGAAAGATTCCACGCAGGATCCTCAAATGCTGTATACAACATTGTATCAGGTGACGAATCCTGGATATACGCGTACGAACCCGAAACAAAAAACCAGTCACGAGTTTGGGTGTTCGAAAATGAGTTAAAGCCAACAAAAATTATTCGTTCACGGAGTGTTGCAAAAAAAATGGTGGCCACGTTTGTCTCCAAAACCGGCCATGTTACGACTATTCCTCTTGAGGGACAAAGAACGGTTAATGCAGAATGGTATGCTAGCATTTGTTTGCCACAGGTAGTTTCTGAACTCCGTAAAGAGAACTGCAACCGCCGCATCATCATCCATCACGACAATGCGAGTTCTCACACCGCGCACAGAACAAAAGAGTTTTTAGAGAAAGAAAACATAGAATTATTAGACCATCCGCCGTACAGCCCCGACCTAAGCCCTAACGATTTCTATACTTTCCCTAAAATAAAGAATAAATTGCGTGGACAGAGATTTTCATCACCTGAAGAAGCTGTAGACGCCTACAAAACGGCCATTTTGGAGACCCCAACTTCCGAATGGAATGGTTGCTTCAATGATCGGTTCCATCGTATGGAAAAATGTGTCAAATTTCGCGGAGAATACTTCGAAAAGCAATAAATACATTTTTAAATAGTAATGTTGTGTCACTTCCTTGATTCCCGAAATTTTCAGTGCCGCCCTCGTAGTGTTATTTTTGGTAGTCGGTTACTTTTTTTTGTAAAAAGTTTTTTTATTTTTCACTCTTTAGTGGGTCAGTTTTGAATTTATCTAAGTTACAATAGCCTAATGTTAACTGCTCATCACCTTTTATAAAATATTGCTTTTCCCGATGCTGGGACGTTGATTGTTGAGGAGTTCTCCTGGTAAGAACCAGGAGAACTGCCACTCACCATGTGTATAGTGACGAGCATAAATTACTTAATCGCAACCCGTTAAATAGGTACTCATTATTATATTGTTCCGGTGGCCATCTGTGGTGGTCTCCTTCATCAGTTCCACTTCACCAAATGGTGCTTTCCGAGAGCAAATGCACGAGTTACTATAAAAAGTTCCCAAATCGCTATAAGTTTGCATATAAAATTTGAGGGTTTCCCTCGATTTCCATGGGATTCCCTCATCAGATTCTGATTTGGTGGCAATGGGACCACCTCGGGAGTATACCCCTTCAAACAAAAAAAATATTTTCAATATCGGTTCATAATTGACGGAGTAATCATGTAACAAACATACAAAAAAAAAAAAAAAAAACATACAGCCGAATTGAGAACCTCCTCCTTTTTGGAAGTCGGTTAATAAAAGAACACCTGCCTCCCGGTCGCGAACTTCAGTGGCCATGTAGGCCACTGCAAACATAATCTCGCGAAATGCGAATTTTCGAGTCATCTGAAATCCAGTGTAAGTGCAGAGCTCCTGAACAGACTATGACCCATCTGGTAGTGTCCCAAATGGCCATTCACCTGCACACTTGACAATGTGAACAACGCCTCTGACACCGCATTAAGGCCCGGTTTCCACCAAAGCGGAGAGGAGAGGAGATGTTTTGTAAACGACCAATAAGATACCGTTGTCGTACCATCTCATCGAAATCACGATATCTTATTGGTCGTTTACGAAACATCTCTCCTCTCCGCTCTTCTCCGCTTTGGTGGAAACCGGGCCTAAACATGGCCACCTACTGGGCCCAAACAGTAAAATATAGTCATCGAAACGAAAAAGGAATATAAAATAGATTACAATACTTAGCTCTGTACAAATGCCATGAAAATAGCCTCATCTCGTCTACATGACCTGAGGAAGTGAAACCACATCAATTAGACACAACACGTTGACTGGACAGGCTGTTACGTCACACGTCATCCGCGATTGTGATCATTGCATTCAGGTGACGTGAACAAGTAAACAAACAATCTTTTATTGTAATAGCATTGAAAGATTGATAAATTTCATGTTCCCTAGATGTCTGAAAAATGTTCTACGTTGTTAAGACGCTGACAACAGCTAAACCGCGGTCACTGTCAGACTGCATACAAAAGAAAGAGACGCGCGATGACACAACGCTTGTAATTTGTTGCAAAATATGAAGCAATTATCTATTTACTCAAAAATGAGTTGAGTAATCGAAAATAAAAACAACCAAGTTCTTTCTGCACATAAATAAGACGCTATTTTGGATTGAAACTCAAAGTAAATGGTTAGTTTGCTGTTAATTTGTATCGAGATTTATTTTTCCAAACGTGTTTTGGTAACCACCAGTTCTGAGAAATATGTTCAAGAATAACATATATTTTTTCCGCTACCACAAACTATATTGGCATTTTTTTTTTTAAGACAAGCATACTTAAATCGTTTGCCTCTTGTCAGCGCCTTAATAGCTTCTGCCCGCGACTTCGTTCGCGTGGAAGTCGTAAGATACACAATATACTAAAATAACAGGCACATTATTATAAAACTCCCTCGTCCTCCGATCGACCGCGTCGCATCGCATCGCATCGCCCGCCCGTCCGCCCGATTACTTCGTTTTCTCTTAGTGTTCTTTCTGACTTTTTTTCTTTTTGCTCGGCTCCTAAGGGTTGCAGCGTGATGTTAAATAACCTATATAACCATCCTCAAGAATAGGACTATCAAACGAATTTTTTTTTCCAATCCTACTCTTAGTTCTGGAGATTAGAGCGTTCAAACAAACAAATTCTTCAGTTTTATTATATTAGTACATAGATTGTAAATTCTAATGATACTACAGTAGTACATACATCTACTACCTACTCACTTAAAA
This sequence comes from Tiliacea aurago, assembly GCA_948098905.1. NCBI lineage: Eukaryota > Metazoa > Arthropoda > Insecta > Lepidoptera > Noctuidae > Tiliacea > Tiliacea aurago. The sequence goes on from OX402602.1 coordinate 18,450,675, forward strand.
TAATAAAAAAACCGGCCAAGTGCGTGTCGGACCACGCACAATGAAGGGTTCCGTAGTTAGGATGAATTTATCCCAAAAACAAACTTAACATTGCAGTTGAAAAACATGCTCTCCCATACATCGATATACGTTACGGTCAATTCTTCAACTGCAAATTTAAGATGTTCGACTACTCAGATTATAGAAAGAAGCTGCAGGCTTAGCATGGCGTTTTCGATCTCTACTCTACTATAGAATAGACATAGCTTGTCTACACTTCTCGTTATCTCTTCTTCGCGAGCACGAGGACACACCTAGACTCGGGTTTCTTCGTAGACAGTGACTTGTCCATAGCAACGGGGTATTCGCTAGTGGTGTGTATTACTACCCAATTTTACCGTACTTTTGCGTTTCGTTCTCAAACAAATCTATGAAGCAAAAGTGTTTTTAACGAATATTTCTTCAATTACAAAACGCAAATGGTCAAGGGGGATGCGCTGAGTAGCCCGCGAAATTCAAATTTTCGAACGTTTTTTGAATTCTAAGGATTTTTTGAAGAGAGTTAGTTGTTTTGCCGATTCTAATGATTATAATTCTGTAAAGCAATATTTTTTACGGCCGCGAATCATATTTAAATCAACTTGTAACGTGTTACTGACTTGCAAATTGCAAAAAACGTAATAAAATTTGAATTTCACGGGCTACCTTAGCGCATCTCCCTTTTAAAAATATTGTTAAATGGCTGTAGCCAATGACGTATTATAGGTAATACATCATAGGCTGTGGCGCCACTAAGTTTTAAAACTCATTTGTATTGCATACACAGAGCACTTTATAATATTGGTAATTGCATATAATGTACAGGCATTATTTAAATAAAGAGCCATAATTATACTATTTTGATGGCGTCACGCAAGAAGTATCCTTTAAGGGTACTGCAGACTGGCGGGTCGCGCTATCACGTCGCGCCTGTCTGCGGGAGCCCTTGTTTTTACTAGGTACTAACATTGTTATTGTATTGTTGCTTATCGATATTTTATTTATTAGTAGGTAAATGCTCCATTTAAAACTGAGTGTGTAAGATTTAGTAAATGAAAATAATAATCACTACATAGTAAAGGCTTCTACAAACCAGCGCGACTCGCGACGCGACACAAAGGCACCGCTCGTCACGCGACGTGCAGGGCCTTTGTGTCGCGCCAGTATGTAGAAGCCTTAATGCAACGCGGGCGAGGCCGCGTGCGGCGGCTAGTACTTCATAAATAAATAATTTAGTGTTCAATGAGGAGATTTTGGCTCATAATCAGATGTTTTATATTCCCTGTGAATGTAGGTATCTAATAAATCAAAGTTAAGGGACAACATAGTGTAAAAACTGTAGGATACTTATATTGTTGTTCTTATTTTATTGTTAATTCCAAAAATCTATTATTTATTTTGGGCGACATGTCCTAGCCGAGTTCTTCGCATAAACATTGATTGCACTATCTCCTTGCTTATTTTATAATTCTACAGAACTCACTTCCCGTGAGATCAAAGGCTCCCAAACAAGCAAAGCAAGCTCGCTAATAGTATTTCTTTCCCATCTTCGCTGAAGTTTTTCTATAAAAAAACTTAAATAAAAAGCGCAATTTGAACCCAACATGTTAATTTAGCTTAATACATGATAAAAGTAAAAAAGCACCGCCTAAAATTACTCGAATTAACGAAAAAACAACTAACGAATCGTTGTCTAGGTCATTTTATATGTAGACTATTTCGGAAGAAAGGTTTCTATCCCAAGCTGTCAACACCGGAGAAAGATTGTACGCCGTGCTCGACGTTGTAGACAGTTGTCTAGGGTAGAGAAGACAAGTCGCTTCACATTTGGTTTTGTAATCGCCGTGCTACAGACAGTAGAAAACTTTCTGTTGTCTACACTGAAACGTCATTTTTGTCTATTCTTCCGTCGACAAAACGCGTAGAGAGGGTTCTCGTGCTAAGCCTGCAGATAGACCGCGCGGAACAATAAAGTGAGGCCCGTTTGCAGACATGTGTGCGTTACAGCCACGTGACAGCACTATAAGAACAGGTGCCTCTACGTGTGTGTACGGTTGCCAGGAGAATGAAAAAATTAGCCATAATATTTCATTACATGAAAAAAAAAAAGTATTTTTTTTCTTAAATCTGTTGTTTTTATTAACAGTATACGTCAGATTAACAATACCCATATAAACGATACATTTGCGATATATTTTTATTTTGAGACACCAACATTTTATAGTTTTTGGTAGCTCTATTTACTTTATGATGACGTCATATAACCCATAATATAGCAAATCGACTGATGTAATAAGTATTATAAAATCCATTAACTAGTTACACTTACGAAGACACATACATACTTATTTATTTATCAACGTAATAACCAGAAAAGGCGATAAATAAAACACTATTATCGACATAAATATTTTTGTAAATCGATACTCCTGTATCCTATACTTATTTCCTAACTTAGGGGTAAATGTTTCAATATAAATTAGCAACACCGAATGCATTTTGTTAAGGTTTTGTGTTTCAAGATGTCACTAACAATAAACACGTAAAATAAATCCAAATAGACAAATAACCAATATTTTACTTATGAAAGATACTCCAACTTATTTCTTTTGTTTTTGGGAACAGTTTTTACAATGTTTAAAAATACAAGACGGCATTATTCTGAAATTATCTGTTAGAGCCCGTGACGTACTAACGTTGCGACGCTTCGTGCTGTACTGAATCGAGAGTTTATTCGCTTTTGAATTTGTATTTGCTTTGTTGGCCGCACTCTCGGTGTTCCGCGCGGTCTATCTGCTTCTTTTCTATAATCTGAGTTCGACTATTACTCTTTAACTTGTAAACCCTGCTTAGCTGTGATAGTTTTCTTTTTAATTTCGTTATATATAATATATATTCTACTGCCATGATTTTTTTCACATATCCAAAACTAACCATTTAGCTGGCAGGGGGACGACGACACTTGACTCTAACAAAAAAAAAGCTCTTTAAAGGTTTATATTACGCAAACGGATACCTGAATTGAAAAATGGTTTTCACAAACCCATAATATTTTTGAACGGCCTATCCAACGATACCCCATGCCATGGGATAGATGAGAAAAAAAAAATATCATCCCCACTTTACCTGCAAGGGAGCTACTCTAAAAAAATATATTATTCAAGGTTTTATTTTACGACTTTGTCGGCGTGATTAATATCTATACCCATGCCAAATTACAGCTTTCTAGTACCTACTAAGAGTCTCTGAGCTAAGCTGGGGCCAGACGGACGGACATGGCGAAACTATAACGGTTCCTTGTTTACTACGGAACCCTAAAAAGTATCGCATTCAATTATAATGAAAAACATAAACATGCTCATTGTAAAACCACCTAAGTGCATAGCCCCATGTAGGGCAACAGCTACCACATAAAAACGTATGATTTGCATGTAGAATTCCTATCATCAACTCACTAGTATATGACATAATTGCCCAGTGACTGCTTGACATTGCAACACAAAGATATGACTGCTTTAAACAAAGGACAAATAAGAAGCGCTTTAAACCAGGGACCGTACAACCCCGGTTAAGGGTTAAGCCTTTCGAAGGGGTAACCCATTCAATGGGTTACCTTTATCATGGTGTAACCCATTGAAAGTGTCTTATACTAGAAACCCATTGAATGGGTTACATGATAACCCATTGAATGGGTTTTATACTGGAAACCCAATGAAAGGGTTCCCTGATAACCCATTTCAATGGGTTCTATACCTACTTGAAACCCAGTGTCATGAAAAAATCATAATATTATGTTATTTCGATATCCGCCCAGCACGGATTTGGTTACCATTAATAAATCAGCAGTTAATCAAAAACCCATACGGTCTGGGTAATTTTGAATGGCAATTAAGCCGAAAACTACTAAAAAACTTCGTTTGAATGTGAAATTTTGTATCACAGTACAGTACCTATATTATTTCTTTCTATTCCACAAAAGAAAAAACAAACGGAACCCTTATAGTCTCACTTCGCTGTCCGTCTGTCTGTGAAGACTCTTTTTCTCATGAATGCGTAGAAGTAACAAATTGAAACTGACATGAAAAATCAAGCTTCTAAGTCAACGCAATAAAAAATACGGACATTTATGTGCCGTATACTCGTATTGGCAGCCAGGCTTGGCTTTGACACGGAATTCAGAAACATCAGGGCGGGAGTCCTACTTGCACTTGTCCGGATTTTAAACATTTTTAATAACACGTGTCGGATCCTGCATGCACGCGCACCTCTAGGAAGCGCTGACATGATGACTTGGAAGCCTACAGCAGGCCGAAAGAAACTGCATCATAGAGCTAGGTATGAAAGCAATTGGAAAGATCTTTGGCCAGCAGTGGAGTGTAGGTGCTTTGCTTTCTGAAGCTTGGTATACTTCAGTATATTCACCTCTTTTGCTCGACGACTTCGCCCATTTCAGGCATGCCAAAATGTCTGTTCCTATTTTCAAATTCTCAAATGAGATTGTTAAAATGAAATGTGACAAAATCAGACCAAAAGCGACAATATAATAGTTTATGTACATCCATCACCAGATATGTGGTTGTTATCTTCAAAACATGTTTCTTTTCCCTATTTTAATAAGGTTTTCCTAAAACACATTCATAGCAATTTTCCAGCAAACAATAGCAACAAATTAAATGTGTTATAAACAGTTAGCTGCCTCCACTCTTAGAGAAACCAGTTTCCGTAGTATATGCCCTTCACGGCTGATACACACGCTCGCTTGTGTGCGCGAGAGTCCTTAGGCCTTAGACTGTGCATTGTGTGAATTATTATGGGCTCAATTAGGACGTAACTCTAACGAGGCACGATTGTACCCCAAACGAGAGAATATGACGTTACATTACGACATAATAATGTGATGAACTCCCCTTCCTCGCCACAACTGCATTTTGCCAAAAGACTGGATATTTCACCACCACTGTCTTTTCGAGGGTAAAAACTAAAGCCGTTACGCTATTTGGCAGTGGAGGTCGATAGCCAAATCCTTGCCAAAAAATAATCCTGGAAATGGCGTAGCTGACTTCAATTGCATGCCCGTGAATAACTGAAGCATCCCGCAGTTATTTGATTTAAAGTCGTCCTGTAACAGTAGAATATAAATAAATTCTTAATAAATGCTCCGGGAAATTGTATATTGCGGAATATCTTAACTTACTGCATTGAATGCTCTGCAACAGGCCTCCTGTTGTGGAATCTAAAAGCAACACTCGACAAAGTGAAGTGTCATTTTTGAACTAAGTAAGCAAGATTCCATGGAATACTAATAAAGGCAAAGGTATCATATTATGTACACACTTTTTTAAACCAATGAATCAGAACTAGCTGACGCATTTTGATAAATTTTTAAATCCCTCCTTTTACGCCTTTCTTGGCTTCGCATCTACGGGAAGAAATAAAGGGATACTCAATTCTCTTATGGCACACGTGCACCATAAAACGATGGTGTAAAGATTACACTAAAGTGCGCACTGAAACTATAGTTTTAAACGATGGAAATAAAAATGTGTGACGTAAGTTCATTGAAGCATGGTGCAGAATTCACATGGGATGGGGGAACATTCTTACCTAAGCGAACCTAATCGTTTTAATTGCCGTTACCTAACTGAATCACATTAAATTGTTTCGGCAATCCTGTTAAAGACCTCTTTCTTGTGTGCTTAATTCCGGCCTCAGCAAAGGTCCGTTTTCCGGCTTAATTAAGTCTACTTAAATCTTTTCGACATCCTCAATCAAGAGTTCATTGGCTCTGTTATTCTTCATTGCATCCAGTTAGTCCTTCCTGGGAGATTTGCATTTTTTAAATACCTTCCTTCGGTAAACCTTTTTAGAAAGGTTTTAAAACCAAGACTTAACACTAGAGCTCTTTAAAATCTGCTTCTAGGTATAGTAAAGGCAAATATCTTGTGAATAGTTGACGTCATCAAGTTGATGACTGGTAATCAAGAAGGCGAAGTACAGCGTCTAATGTGCAGTTACATGGAAACTGTATGATTTAGAGGCAACGTAAATGTTGATAATGTAACAACGATGATGATTCTTGAATGATAAATGATTTTATAAATTGTCAAAAAGGAGAACTTAGAAGTGTTTGGTGGAGATTACCGAAAGCATAGCGAATAAGGTGAAGACATGCTGCGCTGACCCCAAATGCACGAAAACAGCGATTACTTCAAATAATCTATTGCCGAAACAAAGATTCGGGTTTCGGATCTGGGTATTCTTACAGAATTTCAAAAAGCTTCCTAACACACTTTTGTGTCAGAACATCATCACACGCGAGTCTAACATAGTCCCGAAGGAAGTACAACATGCCCACAGCCTGTTAACAGGTTCACAGTCACCCTCGCTTCTATACGCAGCGTTCATTGATTGTTGTTTGTTTGTGCCCAAGCGCCGATGAATGAAATCGGACACTCGCGCCGGCGCACGCACTCGGACATAATTGTCGGATTGTGAGGGCTGCCACCGTGATACAACGTTTATTGGTGCGTTGTTATCATGTACTTCGAAAACGGAACAGATTCAACACGATTCTATGTAATTCTCGCGTGTAAAAACAAAATGTCTAACCCTAATGCGTTCCCATTTAACATTTCGTCACGGTTGTCATCAGAACATTTTTTATATTTCCAACATTTTAAAAGATGTTGGCACCTAAATATGTTTGGAAGGGAAGTAAAAAAAATCTATGATTTTGAATGAGAAATCATTTCATTGAGAATGTTATAAGGTCAGCGCGACCTCCTTTGAATTTCGTAACAAAACTACAACATACGTAATTTTGTATCATTGCTAGAAATCTGTGCAAGAAGAATGGAGCGCACATTCACTAAATAATTTTCCAGTAACCGGCGTTAAATGCTTGAAAGCGTTCAATAGACATCGATTCGTCGTTAAATTCGTATGGATGGTCTTTGTAGTCGTGCGGTTGTAAAATGTTGCACAAACATACTAATTATCGCTCGAGACCAATCGGGTTTATGGCTTGAGGTAGCTGACGTACCCGTTCTGATACCTTGACGAGGTATTGGAAACTGTTTGAACATAGAATTGTATGATTACTAGTTACTTAAGTGCACGACACGCCTGGATTGCCCAAGGGTGTTATATCTTACACCGTGTGCTGTTGACGGTTTCAAGTGATAGTACTAGGCCTCAAAAGCTGCTTATTTCCTTTTTACTGAGCACAACTTAAATCTGTTCCACACCCAATTATTCGCCATCTCAACTGGCAGTCGAGAGTTGGTTATTGTACCAGTAGAAGGAGACCAAGGTAACGATGAATGGGTAGTATAAAATATGCCTAGAATGGGGATGAGGCTATAACCATGTATGGAAGAAGATGTTGCGCAGGCTCCATTGATGTATTAAATAGGAAGATATGGTACGCGCTCCTCGACGTGGACCGCATAAATTAGGGGAAAGAACACAATCGACCTAGATTACTCTCGGTTTGTGGGGAATACCAGAAACGTAGTTTGTTTCCGAGTTGTTATGGGTACGTAACAGTGACAATTATTGCTATCTCGTTCCCGCTATAGCCCGCGTAATATGTCTCTCTATTTCGGTTGTCGAACACATGATGCACGACAGCGGGTCCATTTAATATTAACGTGATGTTAGATTGTGGCCTATCTTCCTATTTAATACATTAATGGCAGGGTCCAAATAAATTGCGATTAAAGCAGGAGTACGATGAACTCAATCAGTTACTAAACCAATTATTCGCCGTCTAAGCTGGGAGTCGAAATATCTGTCCTGCAACCGGTCTCTGACGTTTTGCATCGTTCTCTCATGTAGAATTTCGACAAGAATTATGTAACCAATACTTTGTATAAATATTTTAATTTAAAAGAGAGTCCGTGGAGTTTCTTGCTCGTTCTTCTCCATAGGAACCTACTACGCTTTGGAATGGGCAACTAGCTTCATATTTGTAACTGACCGATTCCTTGCCAGTTCAAAAGTGCCTGTAAATGGTTTAATTGAAATACATGCTTTAAATTTGAGGTCTAGCGCCTACCAAGCATATGAGTAAGCTATTAGTACTTTGATTAAAGAGTTCGTATCACAGGACCATCAAAAAGGGCCCAATGATGTCACGAAGTCGTTAACCTTTTTTTATTGCACGGCTGACGTAATTTTTTGTCGTCCATTAAGGTCGTTAGCCTCACTGAATTATTGCAAAAAATATAAGGCGATACATTACTTGTTTTAAACCAAAAAGTTCCGTTAGAGAGAGTTCTGGATCAACTGCCATCGGCTTCCGCGGAATCCATAGTTTTGATTTACAAATAGTTTTTTCATAGAAGTTCTCTGAGACTAGAATTACGCTTTGCAGTATTTTTGCATATTTTGTTAGGTTTACATTCATCAAATTAATGATTTCTAAACATTTTGATTTTAGGAATGCTATGCAAGTTATCATTTTAAATTGTGATGTTTGTTTAAAAAAAAATCTGTGTCGGCTGTTGGGCAAAAAAATACCTGGTTTACGTCATATGGCAGACGGTGTTCGAGTTTAGTACTAACTGAGCATTCCTTACATTCTTTCGGTGGGTTGAGAAGCATCTCCGTAATGACATTCCTCTCAGGCCGTTGTTTATGGCCATTATTAATTGGCAGTCCTAGGTGTAACAGAGAACGCTGACGGGTTCAACTGATGATGAATAATGAGAATATAACTTGATTAATTACTGTTCCATAGATTTCGCAAAACTAATTAACGAATGCCAATTACATGATTTATTATGGTCGTGTTGTTTGTAAACATTAACCTTATTTCTATCTATTAAAGTTTGGCTATTCAAAAATAACTATTGTGGAATACCTATTACCTAAATGCTCCTTGTTATTCCCAAACTGTATTTCTATACATACATTATTATACTTCTATATAATTACTGTATTTGGTTTCGGGCGTTTGTTATTGTTAAATCATGAAAACAAGCCCTAAAAACTCTACTGTTGACTTTGGACAAATTGTAAACATTTGTAGCGTGTTCAAAATAGTTTTTGTTTCGAACCAAGCACGGAAAGAAATAGTCGATTTAACGTTGTGAGCGTCATTTATGTTTGATTTGGTTCCGGGTTATGTTCAGTTAGGACCAAAAACCACGACATAGCTGAAAGAAAAGTCACTAATAATGTGATAAATCCTTTTAATTAATAACACTATACACTTTTACATTTAGTCTGTACTCTACAACTCGGCAGTCTAAAATATATTGCCCCAGAAAACATTATCCGATTTACTTAACAGCGCTGTATCCACGTTACAAAGTGGGGAAAAGCGCGCGAGTTTTGAGTCAACAGATGGATGTTAAACTTATATAAAATGGTAAGTATTTCTTAAATTAATGTATATCTTTCTTATACCCTTCGCTGTGTCGTGGATTTCGGTAGGGAAAAAACAAATATTTCTTAATTAATTTCTCAGAAGCAGCCCGGAGTCTGGATGATGGTTGATGGCAAAACAACCTATTCTTATTTCTTCCCGTGGTGGGTGTCGTAAAAGGCGACTAAGGGACTTACTAGAGAATGGGCAGCAGCGTTCTCTATGCATTTTAACACCATACTGCGATCGCCAACCCGCCTGCGCGTGGCGATTATGGCACCCCCCCCCCTTTTTAGGGGTGGTCTATTTCCAGCAGTGGACGTTGTTTTTCGGCTGAAATGGTAATGATGGCAAATATGGCAATATGCTCGCCCCCTGGTACTTAAACATAATTGGCGAAATATGGGTGCACTGTAGGTACACCTCTGCCTAGCCCTTCCTGGATTATAGGCGTGATGTTATGTTATGTAAAATCAAAGATATATAATGCAAATAATTAAATAATAAAAAAATAATAAAAAAAAAAATTATACAAATAATTTATTTTGTTTCACAAGTTATGTAAATACTACATCTAGTGGTTGAAGTGACCTTTTAGACAAAAATTGCCTGTGTTAGGACTGGATGGTGTAATGAATGGATTGTGAGAAAGATTATATGACTAGAAATGGAGTGAGCTTAATTCTGAGACGACGGCTGATAGATGAATGGAAGACGAAGAGACTGCGACCCCAAATTAGTTGCCGTACGGGCAGAAGGGTGATAATGGTGATGCGTTGGATTAAAACCAGGGACCGTACAACCCTGGTTAAGAGTTAAGCCTTTCGAAGGGGTAACCCATTCAATGGGTTACCTTTATCATGATGTAACCCATTGAAAAAGTTTTATAAATACTAAAAACCCATTGAAAGGGTTACATGATAACCCATTGAATGGGTTTTATACTTGAACCCCAGTGAAAGGGTTACATGATAACCCATTCAATGGGTTCTATACCTACTTGAAACCCAGTAACATGAAAAAATCATAATATTATGTTATTTCGATATCCGCCCAGCACGCGTAGCATGACTAATTCTATCTCTATTCTACCCAGGGACCATTTTAGTTACAATTTTAGAAAAACCCTATCGAAAACCTTTCAATGGAAAGGATTTTCGATAGGGTTTTTCTAAGCAGTTAATCAAAAACCCATACGGTGTGGGTAATTTTGAATGGCTTAAATTAAGCCGTTCAAAAGGGTTACCCACACCGTATGGGTTTTTATCAAAAACCCTTTCAATGGGTTACCAAAATTTAATTTAAGCCGTTCATAAGGTTTACCCATATCGTATGGGTTTTTGTTTCAACCGCTTAGAAAAACCCTATCGAAAACCCTTTCAATGGGTAACCAAAATGGTCCCTGATTAAAACATAGGTAAGCAAAAGCAAATGAATGGACTCCTACAGCAAGAACTGTTCCTTAGCAGCTTTAAATAGAGAGAAGTGGAAAGGGAGAGAGAGTCCTTTGCCATCAGTGGGACATCAAAGGCGTTTAATAATTCTATTTTATAAATAAATGAATTGGCTGAAACACTGCTTGCTCGTTACGACAACATACATGATCTCACTCGTAATAAGAATCTGAGAGACTGTAGAAATTAATACACAGTAGTTACCATCACGCCAAGAGCGTAGTACATTATACAATAATGATATTTAGCGAACAGGTAGAATAGTAACGAGTAGTAAACAAATGTCGTGATGCACAAACCGGTCGCGATGAGCTAAGCACCGAGATTCAATTCTGACGCAAGGAGGCGTTTGATACTCTGATGTATTGCCAAAACCGACCTTCGGCTATGTTGTCGCATTTATCTTGTTTTTTATGAGTTTATTGAGAAAATATTATAGTTTTTGTTTCGGTTTGTTTATAATTTGTATTGAATAAACAAAGAAATGGTCTTGAATTGCTGTTTTCGCCTAGTGAAGATCTTAAATTTGCAATGACGCTGCTGTTTAGGAGTCAGTGTATTTCTTGTTGTCCAACGGTAGGCGTAAGAAATCTGCTCCATTAATCGATCCAAGATTTTTTATTTTTATTATTTAGGATGGGTTTGCTCTTGACCTTAGTCTAGGGCAGAGGTGACAGAGACAAAGTCGACGATGGAGTGAGTTTACCCAGAAGAAGCCTGTTCACTCTAACTTTGAAGAGATTAGGGTTGTATGCGTTAGGTAGAGAGTTCCACTCTTTTGCTGTGCGCATTATAAAAGACATTGCATGCATTGGAAACGCTTAGTGCGAATTGGTGGAATAGCAACCAGGAAGGGATGGTAACCTGCAGTGCGTCTAGATGTCCAATAATAGAAGGGGGCCGGTGGAATGAGGTCGTGGAGTTCTTGGGCACACTCACCGAAGTGCGTAGTAGTAGATTGCTTCCACTTTCAGTTTAAATCTGAGTTTATGCCTTGTTGTAGACTAATGGTTGTCACAACAGACATCTGCCAACATCCCTTCTGTAATGCCTAGAAAGGAAGGATCATAACAGGTGCATCGTTGTGTAGTTTCTGCCCACCCCCATGGGTAAAAGGCATGAGTTATGTATATATTTAATACCTAGAAAAACTTTTTGTAAAAAAAAAATAACCGACTTCCTAAAAACCACTACAAACTGAAAAATAACTTTAATTTCGGAAGTCGGTGGCAAAAAACTAAAATACAGATCCAAAGACACCGACTTCCGAAATTAAAGTTATTTTTGTTTTACAAAAAGTTTTTTATTTTTCACTTTTTAGTGGGTCAGTTTTTAATTTATCTAAGTTAACCTAATGTCAACTGCTCATCACTTTTTACAAAATATTGCTTTTCCCGATGCTGTGAGTTCTCCTGGTAAGAACCAGGAGAACTGCCACTCACCATATGCATTGTGATGAGCATAAATTGCTTAGCAACCATATTAAAGTAAGTACATAATCGAATCGCATTATACGAATCGCCAAATACTGTGGTCTCCATCATCAGTTCCACTTCACCAAATGGTGATTTTCGGGAGCAAATACACGAGTTACTGTAAAAAATACCCAAATCGCTATAGGTTTTGCCTATAAAATTCGAGGGTTGCCCTCGATTTCTATGAGATCCCCTCATCAGATTTTGATTTGGTGGCAATGGGACCACCTCGGGAGCGCATACAAAAAGTATGTGGACAGAGTATATAAAGTATGTGGAAACAAAAAGATTAATTTTCAAAATCGGTCCATAATTGACGGAGATATCGGTGAACAAACATAAAAAAAACATACAGCCGAACATATAACCTCCTCCTTTTTGGAAGTCGGTTAAAAATAAAACTTATGCCTAGAGGGTTTGAAATTGCGTAATTTCAATATCTTGCTTCGCTAGTGAAGTTCGAAAATCAATGTTGTGATGAACTGGTTTATTGCTGCTATTCATCACACTTCTCACACTGCTTTACGCAGCTGTTGCAAAATCCAAAGCTGAAAAAATAAAGAGGAAACAGGTGCTCATTGCTCCCGTCCCTGGTCTATAACCACATACGTCCAAAATCATTAGAATCATCACGCCATCGAGCGTGCTGCAGTTTCCATGAAAAACAAACAGTTAATTACGACTCTCGCCTCTCCAATTAGGTTAGTTAAAACCTGCAAAAGGCAGCTCGCTTGCAAATTTTAATAATGTATCTGTTAAGGTCAACTTAATTGACATACATACCGAGAACCGTCCGAAAGCGATGCGTTTGTCTTTTAACATGTTTTTTCCCCGATTCGGGTCGATGCTTTCCGAAATTATAGGGTCCGTGTAGGTTGCGTTTTATTAAGACTCAGATATATGCCAGTGACCTTGAGTGGTTAGCTTGCGTGTTCTGTACTGAGCTCACGCAACGCGTCGTACGGTCAGCCAGTAATAGGACTCACGCATCAAGGAGCTCTGTCCCCTATTTGACGCATCATTAATTTATTGTACACAAAACAAAAGGTATTTTAATAAAACGCGTAAACTAAAAGATCAATTATTCAATTATCTTTACATTGGTGAAAGTTTCAGAAAAATACGCTTGGTAGATTTTGCGCCATTCTCAGTTTTTTATCCGCGTTAGACATAACTTTACAAACTTATTTCACTATGTAATATAAACATAATCTAAAATATTCACATATTAAATTATTGAGGAAATGCTCTAATTTAACATATATTTTTTGGCGTGATCTTCAGTATAAAATCATTAAAAGTCGGTTATCGTCGCCTTAATAGGCTTCTCTACCTGCCAATTTGTATACGGGTTTTTGGAAACGGTTTTCATCTTGTCAGTGTATGCAATGTTGTGATCTTTTGGATAGTTCTTTTGGGCTTTGAAGTTTTGTTCCACGTGGTCTATATTTTACCATCATCGTCGGTCTCCTGCCCTTATCTCAATTTATTTCTTCTCTATTAGTCTTAATTTCGTAGTCACCTACTTTCTTGCCATATCATCTTGTGTGTGAAAGACGATATGGCAAATATGGCAAACCACCGTTTCCTTGGGTCTTTCCCTATAATTAATTTACTATCCTTTTCCAATAATACTTTCTGTCGTTTTAGGGTTCCGTATCAAAATGGTAAAAAGGAACCCTTATGGTGAGACTAAGTCTGTCTGTCTGTCACACCTGGATATCTCAAGAACTACTAATCCTATCAACTTGAAATTTAGAACAGTTTTAAATGACGTTTGCCCAACTATTTTGCAAACAAGAAAGAATTAAAAAAAACAATTTTTTTTGCAAAAGGTACTGAAAGAGGGTTTTAAAAATTTGATGTGGGGCTACTAGGTCATGTGGGGTATCATATGAAAGAAAGCTGTTTACACATTCTCAAACATTTTTTTTAGGCAGCATAGTTTCCGACATTTGATGAAAAATGTAAAAAAAAATACCCCCCCCCCCTATCTCCGAAGTTTGCATAGATAAAAATCTGAAATTATTCTATGTGATAGAACTGTATGTAAAGATTACAGGAAAAATAAAACGATGTCTCTAAGTAGCACAGTCTTTCAGAAATCATCAACATCATATGTACGTACGGATACCTCGGTGCGCGGGTCCGACTAGCTCTTGACCGGTTTTTTTTTGTCAGATTCTTTTCCGTACTTCTACCTTCATTTATAAACTGCCCGGCACAATATCTAACGGTTAAAATAATAATCGTAGAGGATAAATAAACAGCGAAAACAATTAGCTACTGCAGCTGTGTAGTAATAGACTTGAGAAAAATTATAAAAACAAAGACGATGGCATGTGTGTTGGTTTGGTACAATACGCGATTATTTAATTATTCAAAGCTATAGAGTGTTAACTAGTGCAATGTGTAGTGCTGTTACTAAAGATGCTCTATGCGTTGATTCTGAGTGAAATTGTAGATATTCTCTTTATTCAGCAACTTACTTATGAATTGCCCTGAGAAGCAGGGACCATTTTGGTTACCCATTGAAAGGGTTTTCGATAGGGTTTTTCTAAGCGGTTAAACAAAAACCCATACGAAACCCTTATTAACGGCTTAAATTAAATTTTGGTAACCCATTGAAAGGGTTTTCGATAAAAACCCATACGGTGTGGGTAACCCTTTACAACGGCTTAATTTAAGCCTTTCAAAATTACCCACACCGTATGGGTTTTTGATTAACTGCATGGTCCCTGGGTAGAATAGAGATAGAATTGGTCATGCTACGCGTGCGGGGCGGATATCGAAATAACATAATAAATATGAATTTTCATGTTACTGGGTTTCAAGTAGGTACCCCACTGAATGGGTCAAAGTCAAATTGTTTATTTCAAATAGGCACATAAAAGGCACTTTTGAACGTCAAAATTTACAAAAAAAAATAGAATTGATTCTAGTCGCCCCTTCCAAAATGTAGTTTCGTATGGAGAAGAATGGGCAAGAAACTCCACCGGTACTCTTTTAAAATATTGTACAATATTTTTATAGGTACATTAATTATATAATTATACTAGCCCCCACTGAATGGGTCAAAGTCAAATTGTTTATTTCAAATAGGCACATAAAAGGCACTTTTGAACGTCAAAATTTACAAAAAAAAATAGAATTGATTCTAGTCGCCCCTTCCAAAATGTAGTTTCGTATGGAGAAGAATGGGCAAGAAACTCCACCGGTACTCTTTTAAAATATTGTACAATATTTTTATAGGTACATTAATTATATAATTATACTAGCTGACCCGTGCCCACTTCGTTGGGCGGTAAACATTTTACCGTCTTTTCATTTTTCGGATTAAATTATGGCCTTATGTTATGACACTCACAAAATAATAACGTGGCTTTCAATGGGTAAAAGATTTTTACCTTGTTGCCTCCTTCGCATGCATTAATGCTTTGCAGAAGGAGGTGACGGCCTCCCGTGCACTCTCGCTCCGAACCATGGCCTGAACCAGGGCCAGATGCGAGAGACCGCCGCCGCCGATCGCCTCCGTGAGGACATGGCGGTGCTCCGCCCAAGCAGGGCAGACCTCAACCGTATGCTCCACCGTGTCCTCCGGGCGATCCACACAGTGGTGACACCCGGGCGTTTCCTCCCGCTTTATTCTGAATAGGAACCTCCTGAAACAACCGTGTCCGGTGAGGACGTGCGTCAGGCGGAAGTTGAGGAAGCCGTGGCGCCTCTCTAGCCACTCCTCATAGAGGGGACTTATCGCCACAATTGTGGCATGCAAATTCTTTGCCAAATAGTAAATATTCCTGGCGATGGCGCATGCTTATTTTCATCTCTCACCTATTTGGTGAACAGTAAAGTGGCCATGTCATTGTCTTCTCAAATTCGAGACAGCATTGTGCGCCACGTGTCTAAAAACTGGGAAATATTCCAACCTTTCACCCAGGATCGGTCAGGAGGAGCTGTTGATGGTTCAAAGCGTGAATACGTCGCTGAAATGTCTTGTAATGGCACCTACGGAACCACCTGTGAACTCATGGTAGCGGGAGAACTTTTCCCATTTGAGTTCCAGGTGTTTCCAGGTATCATGATGTAACCCATTGAATGGGTTTTATACTAGAAACCCATTGAAAGGGTTATCATGTAACCCTTTCAATGGGTTTCTAGTATAAAACCCATTCAGTGGGTTATCATGTAACCCTTTCAATGGGTTTCTAGTATAAAACCCATTCAATGGGTTACATCATGATAAAGGTAACCCATTGAATGGGTTACCCATTCGAAATAATTAACTCTTAACCGGGGTTGTTCGGTCGCTGCTGACAAGACTACTAGAATTTCTCTATGTGTAGTCTTATTCCATTCTATTGCAGATTAACAGCCTTATTTATAAAAATCTCGCTAATGACTGATTAGCTTAGTAATTGGTTAGCTCTTAATCAGTGATTAATTTTTCTTTATTTATAAACACGCATGTTAGCAAGTGATTAGTCGCGAAACGAAATAGAGGAGACATTATGCGTTCGGCACAGATTATAATCAAAATAGTCGACTAACAAAGCATAGTATTACGAATAAAGTTGTCAAAACCACGATTTTTGTATCTGCTGAGACACTGTCAGACAAAAGTCAAAAATTTAATTGGAATATTTGAATTTGAATATATTCATTTATTAAGTTTAATTCAATGTGTTTGCGATGGTAGAAATGAAAATAATAAGCTCTATTACATTGGAGCTGCCGCCGCCGCCGTTAAATTCTCCTGTCGTTCTGATATCCCTTAACAGATTGTCGAAATCCATATTTACTAGGCTCAGAACAAAATTATCTCAAAGCACACAATAATCTTATTGAATCGATCAGCTGATTGCAATAAAATCCGCCATCTTCCCTCTTAGCATCCTCTTAGCAAGCTCTAAACAGGGTACCGGTGGTGTTTAAATTTGACAGCTACTAATCAATTGCTTAGCGACCTGTTAGCGCTAAATAGCGTTTATGAATAAGAATTATGCTAATCAGTTGCTTATCAATTGATTAAAATTTAACATGCGTTTCTAAATAAGACTGTAAATCTCAAGCGATGGAAATGGCTAACAAAGTATTAAACCAAAAATAAAAAAGTGATTGTCCACTAGTTCAATCAGTGTAGTAAAGTATTTAAGTGTGCTTTTCGTAACTCAAAGCACTTCATTAACATTGCTACAAATATCATGTACCTATACGAAAGTGAGTCTAAGCTAATGCAGATTTGTGAACATCACTACTCCACGGTTATTTAGTAAACATTTAAGACATAATTTGCACGATACTGAAGACGGCAAGCTTCAAGTTAAAATGTATGATGACACCAAATATTAGCACACGAATATTACATAATTTTCCTTTTCCTGTATATACTTAAGGGGCCGGCGTAGCATGCCTAGTTCATACAAACGTAATATCAAAATATTTTGTAAATCAAACATATTCTTAAGGTAGTGTGTATTTATGTCGATTGGATTACAGAATATCTATGTTCGCAAACATATATTTTGAAAGGACAATGTTATTTAAAGACGAGATGAGGAATTTAAAATTTCTATTGAAAACTTATTTTTCTCATAACTCTTGTTTAAAGCAGTGTCCATTTAAAATATATATTTGGGAACCTATACTCCGTTTGAAATAAGATTAGAAATTAAAATATATTTTTTTACAGTCCGTCCATACGATTTTGACTTCTATTCCGTACGCATAAGGATGCTATTAAAAGTAAAAACGTGGTTACAATACCAACTGTTATTACAGCTGGCATTTGTCATGCCGCCAACGCAATAGAAGTCAAAATCGGTTGAACGGACTGTAAAAAAGTTTTATTTAAATGTCTAATCTTATTTCAAATGGGGTATAGATATTCTATATTCCAATCGGAATAAAAACACACTACTTTAAGAATATGTTAAATTTACAAATTATTTTGGTATTACGTTTGTATGAACTACGCATCCATCGCCGGTCTCTTAAGTAATTATGAATAGTGAATAAGTTAAGAGAAATATTGAAATAATCTTTAGAAATGCAAGATGGAGAGTGGAGAATCATGATAAACAAGAGAAGACACGATTTCAGACAGTAATGTCCAAAGATTCAACGCTCGATAATGGAACACGCAAAACTGTAATAAAACTAGAATATTTGCGCGATAATACCTTATCCAACAACAATAAAAGCGCATTCAACAATCCAAAATTAAAATTCAACTTCATGTTTGATTCTGTAATTCGCTAAGCAGATACGACCAATATTTGGCGTGTCGGCATCTAGGAGTCATGTTTATTTATACCGTATTTGGCACAAAGATTGCAATACCTGGTACTGACAGGTTGATATGCCGCCTACGTGCACTATTAATTAACCAGTTCCCTTCAGCTGGCTCCGACAATTTGCAATAAACGATAACTATGATATCCTCCATGTTTTCTTTCGTTATTGGCGAGATATAGTAATTGATATCCTAGAAAAAAACATAACCCTTCTGTAGAACCCTGCTGATTTATTTAAGCTGTATAGCTCTATATATATATACGAGGGCGGCACTGAGAATTTCGGGAATCAAGGAAGTGACACAACATTACTATTTAAAAATGTATTTATTGCTTTTCGAAGTATTCTCCGCGAAATTTGACACATTTTTCCATACGATGGAACCAATCATTGAAGCAACCATTCCGTTCGGAAGTTGGGGTCTCCAAAATGGCCGTTTTGTAGGCGTCCACAGCGTCTTCAGGTGATGAAAATCTCTGTCCACGCAATTTATTCTTTATTTTAGGGAAAGTATAGAAATCATTAGGGCTTAGGTCGGGGCTGTACGGCGGATGGTCTAATAATTCTATGTTTTCTTGCTCTAAAAACTCTTTTGTTCTGTGCGCGGTGTGAAAACTCGCATTGTCGTGATGGAGGATGATGCGGCGGTTGCAGTTCTCTTTACGGAGTTCAGAAACGACCTGTGGCAAACAAATGCTAGCATACTATTCTGCATTAACCGTTCTTTGTCCCTCAAGAGGAATAGTCGTAACATGGCCGGTTTTGGAGACAAACGTGGCCACCATTTTTTTTGCAACACTCCGTGAACGAACAATTTTTGTTGGCTTTAACTCATTTTCGAACACCCAAACTCGTGACTGGTTTTTTGTTTCGGGTTCGTACGCGTATATCCAGGATTCGTCACCTGATACAATGTTGTATACAGCATTTGAGGATCCTGCGTGGAATCTTTCGAGAGTTCTGACGCACCAAGTAACGCGAGCCGCTTTTTGCTCTTCACAGAGCGAATGCGGTATCCATCGGGAAAACAACTTTTTTACACCTAATTGTTCATGCAAGATTATTTGTATTTGACTCATGACAATGTCTAAAGTTGCCTGAATTTCGCGGTATGTCACATGTCGATCTTCCTCAATCAGCTTACGCACAGCATCAACGTTTTCTTGGGTGACTGCAGTTTTTGGACGACCTTGACGGGGATCATCACTGAGCTTGACACGTCCACGTTGAAATTCAGCAAACCAGCGATAAATTATGGTTTTGGATGGGGCTTCATCACCAAATGCAGAAATCATCCAGTCAACACACTGTTTTTGTGTTAAACCACATCGAAAGTCATAATAAATCATCGCTCTTGAATTTTCTCGAGTCAATTCCATTTTCTCAACGACTAAACAAGGTTGACAAAACCTTGTGACAAGACCGAGAATCTTTTTTTAAATAAATAAATGGTATTCGATTTTTAAAACCAAGGAGTTTTCAATTAAAAAGATTTTAATATGACAGGAACAGTGGAAATATTCCATTCCCGATACTTTTAGTGCAGCCCTCGTATATCACTATACTAGTTCATCACCACACTACTGTTTCCTGCCATTCGCGGTGATTAACAGTTGATATTAGTACCAGTTATCGACTGATGTGCATGAGATAGTGTTTAGATAATATCTATTCAATAGATACACTACGCCTTCGTTTTGGCGTTGCCGTGGTCGGGTGATAAGTGCTGCTCGGCCGAATCAAAGGATAACGTTACTGTTTACTGATTCGTTTTCGTAATTGGAGTTCTAGGTAATACGAATAGCATTTCATCAGCCCAGGGGATCCCCTCGCACTCGGAACATAAATCTGAAGTATCGGCCGAATATTCGGCCGTTGCTTGACTACGGCTAACTATGGCTGAATACGGCGAAAAAAAAAAACGACAGTCAAAGAGATAAGCCAAAGTCAAAAATGTGACTTTAAGTCGGGTAAAATCAAAATCAAAAGTCATTTATTCAAACTAGGCTAAGAATCAGCACTTTTCGAACGTCAAAATTACATGAGACAGTCCCCCAAAAACGCCCACCCTTCACCACTTCCTAGTGCTTTAGCTGGGAAGAAGAAGTGGCGCAACAAACTCCCCAGCAGCACAGCTGTCTGTTCATTTAAAATCTTGAATCTATACAATAAAATGTAAAATGCAACACAAAACATTAAATTAAATTATTTGCCTTATGTCAGCTAGCACACACCACTATACAAAAAAATATAATTTATATAATAATCGTCTAAAATTATACTCAAGCACAAATAACGTAAACAAAACGTATCTAAATAAAATCCTCCAGGCATAATGGGCGTGCCCGCTTAAATAAAGCTACAGCTATAAGGTAAGGTTTCAAAGTCAAGAAAGGAAACTATGGGATATATAAAACGGCCGAACATTCGGCCGATAGTTCGGATATAACGCTTCAGAGTAGACCCCCTGGAACGTACAGAGCGAGCAAAAAATCCGTGGTTTTGGATCGGTCTTCAACCATATCTTATTTTTTGGGATATCTTCACGTTGTTTTTAAAAAGCTTCATCATCATCATCATTTTAGCCAAAAGACGTCCACTGCTGGACATAGGCCTCCCCTTAGCTTGGCCCGCTTGGCAGGCGGGTTGGCGATCGCAGGATGGTATTAAAACGCATAGAGAACGCTGCTGCCCATTCTCTAGTAAGTCCCTTAGTCGCCTTTTACGACACCCACGGGAAGAAATGGAATAGTGATATTCTTAACGTCCGGCACCACACGGACAAAAAGTGTTACTTGTTTGAAATGTAGTCTATGATTAGGCGGTTGCCCTAATGTGTGTGTTTTTTGTCTCAAACTGCAATTCTGTGCTAGAGTAACAAACCTTAAGGACAGTGATTTATTATGCATAGCTCTTTGAAAACTAATCGAAATCTGTGCCGTCCGTTCAAATATCTAGGTCCAAGGTGGATTAGCAGACGTAAGTTATTTATCAAGACCGTTGCCGATAGCTAGACAGACTAACTTAAATCATTTTATGCATTGATCGCGGTATTCATGACTGAAAGGTTCGTTATTGAAGGCTGCATGACCGCATGGCTTTGAATCAACTCCAATAGTGTTATGTTAAAAAGAATGCGCTAAGGTAGCCCGCGAAATTCTAATTTTAAGATCAGTAACAGGTTGTATGTTGATCTAAACATGACTCGCGGATTTTTTGAACTTAGACCGCCTTATTACAAAACAAGATTTATATTTTGACATGGCTTAAACCATGGAGCTAGTTTTTGTAATAAGAACGTAACAGTGTTTGAAATACCGTTCTTTATACAAAAATGAAAACTTAGTTCGGTACTAAGTTGTCAGTTTTGTGTTTAGGAACTTTACCATAGTCGGAATAAAGTTCGAAATTCAATAATGGCTCCATGTTTTAAACCTGGGTCTGAAAATAAACCTTGTTTTGTAATAAGGGGAGAGAGTTGTAATGCTGAATCGAAAGATTATAATTCTGTAAAGCCATATTTGTTATGGCCGCGAATGATATTTAGATCAACATACAACCTGTTACTGACCTGCAAATTGCAAAAAAACGTAAGAAAATTAGAATTTCGCGGGCTACCTTAGCGTATCCCACTTAAAACGCAGATATATGCCAGTGACCTTGAATGGTTAGAAAGAAGAAAAAAAGAAAGAAAATACGTTTATTTGCGGTAAACATGACGCAAAGAAAGAAAAAAGATACAAAAAGAACAAGCTTAGCTTGCGTGTTCTATACTGAGCTTACGCAACGCGTCGTACGTTCAGACAGTAATAGGACTCGCCCATCATGGAGCGCTGTCCCCAATTTGGCGCATTATTAATTTATTATACACAAAACAAAAGGTATTTTAATAAAACGCGTATACTAAAAGATCAATAATTAAATTATCTTTAAATTGGTGAAGGTTTCAGAAAAATACGCTTGGTAGATTTTGCGCCATTCTCAGTTTTTTTATCCGCGTTAGACATAACTTGACAAATTAATTTCACTATGTAATATAAACATAATCTTAAACATTCACATTGTTGAGAAAATGCTCTAATTTATCATATTTATAATATTTTTTTCAAATCATTAACACTACTCGTTTAAACGTGGTAGTATAAAATCATTAAAAGTCGGTTATCGTACCCTTATTAGGAGACTGAATTCACAATTCACAATTCCTTATTGCATTCCATAATGTTAGTAAAACAGGTGGTAGGCTTAAAATTAAAGACACAATTATGGACCCTGTCGGGCACAGCATAGTAGGAGAGTGGAGGAAGAGCGTTTATTTGTGTTTATATTATTAAGGTACATATTCAAGTAATTGTATTTATATTTTATGACCATTTTTTTCTTCTAATATTGAATTTGTTCATGCACCTATAAATTTAGTAAATAATTATTTTGGTTAAGTTGTAAGTAGTACCCGCTTGAGTAAGAAGGTATTTTTTATGTTAAAGTTTAAAACACCACAAACACAAACCTTTAAAGTTATAGTTAGTTATTCCTGATTTGTCTAAACTATGGTATTTGGATATTAAACCTAAATTATTGCACGATTATTTATTATTAATGACTAGAATTAATTATTGATTAAAAATAAGTTATTGCATTGTTTATTTATTAAATAATTGCAATCTGGTTATTGAAGTATTTATATTAATTTAATTATTTATTTAAATATGTATTTAAGGTGTAGTTTTAAGTGTAAATGTTTATTTATGTCTTTATTGTAAATTATAATTTATGGTCTAAATATTCTTTAATACTATAATAGCATTTTCCCAATAAAAAGAGTTTTAATTTATTAATAAAACTGTTATCTTTATTTATTTTTTTAATGGTTTCTGGTAACTTGTTGTATATTTTTATAGACATGACAAAAGTACTGGACGAGTGCATTTTTAGTCGCGAAGTTGGTATGTTTAGTCTATTTTTATATCTAAGTGTAAATGTAGTTTGTATGTTTTCTCGTTTGGTATATAATTCCGGGTATTTGCGAACAAATTTACATATTTCAAAGATATAGAGACAGGGTAATGTTAGTATTTGTAGTTGTTGAAAGTGGGGTTTACAGCTGACGGTTTCTTCAACATTTACTAAGATTCTAATCAATTTCTTCTGTAAAGTAAATAATGATGGCGCGTCTGTACTATTACCCCATAGAATGACCCCATATTTTAGCCAGGTATAGGCACAATTATGAAGGATATTATGAACTTATGTGCCTTGTTGGATAGATTTGTTTGATTGACCTTGGTTGTCGTTTTCTTAACTGTAGTATTTGAGTAGCTTCCAAGTTCCAAACACAAAATCAAAATATTTTATTTCACATAAACCCACATGGGCACATAGGAAACGTCAGAAGCTAGGTGCACGGTTCCAATTGGTCGTTTCCTATGGAGAAGAGCCGGCAAGAAACTCCACGGTTAAAAATAATGGGTTTTTACAATGTTTTCAAGTTACAGTGTTAATAGGTATGGGAGGACAGTGTAGGCCTGTCTACAAGTACTTAACAAAATAGAAAATGGTTTACAAAGCTACAGTCTATTAAGCCTACAACGTTCTCACATCCTTAAATTAAAAAAGAATCTATATAAAATATTACTAAAATAATAAAAATAAAAACCTATTTAAACCAAATGACAAGATTGCCTTTACAACTGTAACAAATCTGAATTAATATTCTGTCCACAAGTCACTAATAAATATTTTTAATTAAAATTGTAGGTACGCGACACGGCACAAAGGCCCCGCGTGTTGCGGGACGAGCGGTGCCTTTGTGTCGCGTCGCGTCGCGCGACAAGTCGCCCCGGTATGTAGAAGCCTTTACGTAGTGTCAAAAAATTATGAGATTATGTCAAGGTATGTAAAAAAAAAAAACGTAATTTGGGAGCAGTTAATACATTTACATAGTTATTCCGATAATGAGGTACCTACCAGGGAATGGAATTACTATCAAGTATTTTCAATTATGGAATGAGTTTTTCAGATCTTTCATTTTTTTTTTGTTTGCAAGTATTGGCTGTTCTAAATAACTAGTTACTTATGTTTTGCATCAAAAATTTGTGCTGTCACAAATTTGTGCTGTCACAAATTTGTGCTGTCACAAATTTGTGCTGTCACAAATTTGTGCTGTCACAACTTTTTGATGCAAAACATAAGTAGCTCGATCGACACCAATTTCTTACTGAACTTTAAAACGCTTTAAGATAAAAATATAAAATGTGTCAAAAATAAAATTCGCAGAGCAAGCTATACGCAATCTATTTAGCGTCAGCCTAAATCTCAGTTCCTACATAAATTCTCAGCGTCTTTACCCTATTTTTTTTTTCTCTCTAATGTTTTTTTAGTTTAAATGCGACTTCAAACAGACGTCTATCTATGTTATTATTTAATTATTGGGTTCTATATTCGCGACCATATTTCATGAAAATACCTCTAAATGTAGGTCGTGATTCGTGAGGCTTAGACGTGGCGTCTAGAATTAACCATTGAAAGACATGTCTCGATATTTGTCACATTCCGTAGTGATATTCTGCTTTTCGCAGTCTCGGTTCCAAATCTATTTGTTCTGTCTCCACCCACCAAACTTCCCGTAGGTGTCGAATGAAGCGAAACGGTTTCGGGTTTGTATACCTATCAGGAAAATAGTCAACAGCTATTGTGTTGTTTTTTAGAATTATGAATATGATTATTAGAAATCTGTATCATTTTCCTAAGTTGAAGGAAGTACTTATAATCTGAAAAGTGCATTAAGTTTTGTAAAGCAAGCAAACCCTAACAACTGTTTAGATAACCCGACTTTGAAGAACATCAGTCAGGCTCAGAACCCTGTTGTTATAATAAAATCATCGATATATATCATCAAGATACAATCCTAAATCACGATCAATCAGAAGTCAAAGCTCTGTAGCTCTGTAGTGGAAGCATAACGTCTGTTAATGATGATAAAGTGATCGCTGAATTCCTTACGACGCTCTAAAACCATAAATTAGTCGGCGCCGAAATGCTATCTCCGGGTAATTTATTTGAGAAAAATTCTACTTTTTATATTGCACTCGAAAATAACTCTGGATGGCGGTCGTACTTTGATGTTTATATTTGGATGCGAAAATTTGGGTACTGTAACGAAAATAGAATTTAAATATAACTAGGTGCATTAAATAAACTCAGTGCTCAAATTGTAAGCCTCAAGAATGTCGTAACAAAGTTGTAAGAAATGATTTAAGTTATTGTTTGACATTGTAGCTCTAAAACTCATCTGTTTCAACAGACAAACAACAAGGATTTGTAGTCCGCGCATCATGTTGATGGTTTAGTTTGTAGTAAGTAGTATTACTTATCCTAATAGAATTTAGTTTACAGAACTCCTAATCTTGAACTCTTACTCCCTTATTAAAAAACAAGGTTTATCTACAGACCCAGGTTTAAAACATGGAGCCATTATTGAATTTCGAACTTTATTCCGACTATGGTAAAGTTCCTAAACACAAAACTGACAACTTAGTACCGAACTAAGTTTTCAGTTTTGTATAAAGAACAGTATTTCAATCACTGTTACGTTCTTATTACAAAAACTGGCTCGATGGTTTAAGCCATGTCAAAATATAAATCTTGTTTTGTAATAAGGCGGTTTGTCTTTTCAAATCAAGGCGGCCAAATATTAAATGCGTCTGTTTATTTTATTTCCATTACTAAAACAATCAAATAAATAAAACAACTGATGATATTCTTATAATTTGTTCACTGCCTAACCTTAATGGCAATATTAGGTCAAAAAGCAGACGTGTGGGTCGTCGACATCAAAAGGATTGCTGGCAATTACACTAAGTGGGGTTACATGAAGGGCACGCCATGGCTTTCAAGACCTTACATTGGACAAATTAGAAGATGGGTTCGACGAGAGTTTGACTACAACGTTTCTTGTGCATATGAATTATAATATCTTCGTTTCAGTCAAGAGTATGCAAACTATTCTCGGAACGAACATCAATGTGTCCTGAATTCTTGAAGTGCAAGGTTCCCAGAAAATGTCCGTTGACTATTTTAGACAGATATGGCGCCATAAAGAGAAGGACAATATCAGTTTAGCGTTACGATTATTTGAAGAATTAACGACTTCTCCTCATCTCAAATCTGTCTTGGTTGTCTTCCAATTTCGTGATTTTACGACTACTGTGTCTTTGTAGAGTTTCCTGGTAAATGCAGTTTGGAAACCGGTATTTTTCTAAGTGCTGTTGATCTTTTTATTCTGTAGCGGAGTTAGCACCTGTCACGTTTTCAAACGGCACATTATTCCGACCAAGCCCAGTGCCTAGTTTCGAAATATTCAATTATGATAGCTTTAGTTCTCCAAGTATCTCTGTCTATGATCTCAATTGCAGGTGCAAAATCAATGATTACGTTGGCAATGGTCTAATACTCTAATTCCATACTTTTATTAACGTTTTTACGAGTTTCATAGTAGATAAAACTATAATATGAGCAATTAATCTTTCTATTTTAGCTGTTGATTAATTCAACGAGTTTCTCAGTATTCCGATCTCGAGTTATTTATTGAAACACTATCGTAAGTAACCCAGTTTCGTAGTAACTTGCACTAAGTAATAATTGTCACTCGGTTTAGGAGTGTCCAGCTGGATAAGAAGTACGGATTAGTTAAAAATCAGAGTGCTCATAATTCATAATTATATATAATATAATTATGTTGCACCGATGATAAAAATACTTTTATTGGTTCTAGATCGCCGGCGAAGTTCTATAGGGTTTGTGCACATTTTTAGGGTTCCGTACGACGTAGACGGGAACCCTATTACTAAGGCTCCGCCGTCTGTCTGTCTGTCTGCCCGTCTGTCACCAGGCTGTATCTCATGAACCGTGATAGACAGTTGAAATTTTCACAGATGATGTATTTCTGTTGCCGCTATAACAACAAATACCTACTAAAAAACAGAATAAAATAAATATTTAAGAGGGCTTCCATTCAACAAACGTGATTGTTTTTGCTTGTTTTTGCTCGATATTGATAATGGCAACAGGTAGACGCTTGAAATATTCACAGAATCTTTAGTTATATATTCACTTTAAAAATAAACAATTATATTAAAATAAAACAAATATTTAACGGGGGCTCCCATACAACAAACGTGTTTTTTTTTGCCGTGTTTATAGATAATGATACGGAACCCTTCGTGCGCGAGTCCGACTCGCACTTGGCCGGTTTTTCCTGAATCGTTAGGACGTACCATTGCTTTATTTGCTTACAACTCTGTGATATGAAGTAGCGATTTGCAACTCTTATGCCCGCTATCTCTATATAGTCAGAAAGCCTATTACCACTAATTACATTATCGTATTTGCCTATATTGATGACATAATAATGTCACCAATTTGGTATTGTTTGTCTGACTTAGCGTCTGTGATATGCATAAGTTAATGATACAACCTCGACGAAATCAAAATAAAGAAACATACCGTTTTAATGTCGGCGCATTAAGGCTTCTACATACCGGCGCGACTTGTCGCGCGACGCGACACGGCACAAAGGCCCCGCGTGTCGCGGGATGAGCGGTGCCTTTGTGTCGCGTCGCGACGCGCGACAAGTCGCGCCGGTATGTAGAAGCCTTAATGCGCCGACATTAAAACGGTATGTTTCTTTATTTTGATTTCGCCTTTAGTATACGCAAAGCTTATAATTTGTTTGACCTATTTCGTATTGTAGACCTTTTGCAACTATGCGAGTAGTTATCGCATACCGACTTGTTATAACATTAGAGTAACTAACATTATATTTTATTGACATGTTGTAGTAAACAAACTGGTTATTGGTTAGCGGATTGGATATACCGTTTAGCTTTGATGATGAAAGATTTTTTTGGCGTTGTAGAACTGGTTTTCGAAATTTTTGCGGTACTATTTTATGATGTAGCTGTTCTTTAAGGTATCACTTTTCGTCTCGCGAAAGCAACTAGCGATAAGGATCATTTAGATTATCTAGATGGAATTTACTGCATCAAAATGGTGTCTTAAAGGTTCCAAACCGTAGTGTTTCCGCAAAAACAGTAGGTAAGTGACCAAATCCTGAACTAAGAAACAGAGTACTGAAGAGGACGCATCCATTACCATTAAGTGCAGAGGACTTTGTAGATAGCTACGGCATGCTAAGATGAAGGAGAAAAATGGCGGCACTGTGTGTATGACGATTGCGACGTGGTATATATTGCACCTGCAAGCGCGTGCCCAATAGGGCGTGCTGCTCATAGCCAATGTCGCTCGAGACGTAATGCCACTCCGACCTCTACCTACGATCATTACAACAATTATCTGACAAACTAGAAACGCAGTAAACTACGCGTAAACAAACATTTTGTTTGTGTAACCTTACCGAGGTTACAATGATTACATCGCTCAGTTGGTTTGGTTACGTCAAAATTTTAACGTGTTGGCAGTATGGCCTTGCTGTCAAACGCTACGAATGCGACAAAAAAAAAAAAACTGTTTAGAAAAAGTATTCGCCCGTTCGATGTCATTCTAGTCTGATGAGTCACCGCGGCCGGACGTCTCATCTGCTGCGTTCCACATGGACGACTTTACCGGGTTATCGCTAGCTGTGATAATGATTTGTTTTTATTTCTCACAGCTTTGTAACGCCGACTGCTTGTTAATTGAATGACAAAACAGATAAGCAAATGATAAGTTAATAGTCTGGTCAAGAAGGGGACTGGAACATACGTAAATGCGTACTGCATAAAATAAAGAACAACATGATGTACTTTTATCTTATCTCATACAAAAATATTTATTCTAAGTCAGTTATTCGGTAATCGCATTAATCATAAAAATGCTGTAAGACATGTATGATATTGTAAATGGAATGACATAGCAGAGATGTCTGGCATTGCTTGCTGTGTGATATCATTCGTGGTGAGATGGGATACTGAGAAGCCAGAAGGCAAAAAATGTAAATTGATATGAGTCATTGTGTTAATTTTATTTTACATAAACAACGAGCCCTTAGCAATGTTGCGTTACATCAGGGCTGGCAAACGAACCAGTTAACATGGTTCTGAGGGACTACTCATAATTACAAAAAAAAAAAAATGTTTTAGTCCTATAAAATCGGAGGCATTGTATTGCCTACAGGCTACAATTGTATGATTTGGTTGTAAGGCTGTCAGTTAAAATTAAACTTTGGGGCAGAGGAAGTTTAGTATATAAAGTTAGATTCTGTCCAGATTTGTCGTTAGTTAGTACAAATCATAAAAGCGTTAAATGCCATAGTGGGCTAGTGGCTATAAACTCTTCACGCAAGAGTTAGATGTAATAATGACAAAGAAAGCGAATACAATATCATCCAAGTCAGAATAAAAGAAAGTTTTGTACTTCAATCTGAATTCATTGGCGCATGTAAGGCCTATGTGTGTATATGTTCTTCCAAATGCTTACGCATAAGCAAAGCATCTGGTTCCATTCTAAAGAGGTCACCTCGTAACAATCAACTAATTTTCCAAGAATAAAGCTATTCAGATCCAAGTATGCTCCGCCCAGAGCGGGAGAAATTATTTGATAATTTCCAACTCAAAAAAAAATAAAATAAAGCAGGCTAGAAAGTTGTGCGCTACGGCTGTTAGCCATAAAGTTCCAAAATGTTGTTTATATAATTGTTCATCAAAATTCATGTCGTCAGCCCTGTCCCGACTACCAATCCGTGGGAACGTGATGTTCGCGATGTTATAATGTTCTAGTTTTAGAGTGCATTTCTCGTGACTCACTCTCAGGGTGTGTGGAGCGACATGATTCGGAATTCCGTTTGGATATCATGACGACATCGCTTTGATTTAATTACGTACGTGCCGATGGTCCTGAGCTCGTTAACCCTTCGAAACTGTGAGTGAAACTGAGAAACGATTCGCAAGATAGGACGTGAACTGTGCGATCCTGTAAGACAACGTCGTATTTATTTTGCGATGAGGAACTTGAGCGACTGAAAGAGAGTAAAACTGCACTTAAAACATTTAAGTATTGAGTAAATAAACTAGTCTGCGAAATATTCCCGTGCATTGCTGCAATCCCGAACTCTAAATACCGCATTGCGCCAGACAGTCCCGACGTCGACTAAGCACTGGTTCGTATTTGCAATACAAAAGGCTTGCTGAAAGTTACTGCCGCTTGCCAACTTATCGCGTATTTCACAGACGTTGTTTGTTACAGGAACATGTGTTTGCATTCAGTAGTTTGCATTGTTGAAAACTTATTATTAGGAAAAACGAAAACTTGAGCGATACAGGTCCAAGAGTAGACAGACCCTTGTGGCAAAATACAAGAGTACCTTTTTTTTTTTTTTTTGGGTGGGAAATTATCAAATAACTTCTCCCGCTCTGGGCGGAGCGGGAGGGCGTGTCAGACTTTTACTGACTAAAACCCACCCGTATTCCTTCATTTGCCTGTGTGCCAGGGCCACGATATCCCTTTCGGACAAACTCGCAACCCTGGCAGGCATTGGCCCTAACGGACCCCGTCAGTTGCTGCTGACAACTCTTTGAGGCGCGCGTGGAATACAACGCGCCGTCGACCCGGGCCTGGTCCTTATCGGACGGTGAACTACCCATCGCTCACCGTCCGCAAGCCCGCGCCTACGGTGGCCGGAAATCGGCTTGCGACTCCCGACGCCCGGGGCGTCTCCTGCGGCGACTAGGGGCGCGAGGGCGCGAACCTTGCCTCTCCCTCACGCGTTCCGCCTCCTCCTTCGCAAGCATTACTGCTTCGCAGAAGGAGGTGACGGCCTCCCATGCACTCTCGCTTCGAACCATGGCCCGAACCAGGGCCGGACGCGAGAGATCGCCGCCGCCGATCGCCTCCGTGAGGACACGGCGGAGCTCCACCCAAGCCGGGCAGACCTCCACCGTATGCTCCACCGTGACCTCCGGGTGATCCACACAGTGGTGACACCCGGGCGTTTCCTCCCGCTTTATCCTGAACAGGAACCTCCCGAAACAACCATGTCCGGTGAGGACCTGCGTCAGGCGGAAGGTGAGGACGCCGTGGCGCCTCTCTAGCCACTCCTCAAAGAGGGGACTTATCGCCACAATTGTAGCGTGCCCAGCGCTGGGTTGCGACAATCGCACTCTCCATGCCGCCATGAGATCCCGCCGGAGCTCTGTCCGCTGTGCCGTGATTTCTCGCGGCAGCGGAGTTTCACCCCGGCGTTTCGCCTCCTCGCGCCACTCCCAGATGTGCGCGAGGACTTTTGCCTCCAGATAAAAGAAAAGAAAAAATACAAGAGTACCTTGGCTTCACAACATGCCAAGACCACAATTTCCATTCGATTCGCGAATTAAAGTGAATAATTAAAGAATTTCTGGGACATTAATTATGCACTAGCTAATCTACTTAACTGGCCACCGAATCCATTGAATTACGCCATTGATGAAAGTACGAGATTATTATAACATCATCTACATAATGCAATGGCGCACGGACCCACTTTCGAGTAAAAGTGCCGAACTAAAAACGAATTCGTTGTAATTATTCTTGTTGTTGGTGCCACGGTTTTCTCTATTTGACTGTGCACATGCGTTTGCGCAAATTTGTCTGAAATGGGTCTTGGTTTTTGTGTTGATGAAACCTGAATACTTAGATGAGAGATTGTCAAATTCGAAGATGTCATTGATTTGTTGACATAAGACTGATGTCTTATTAAATCAGAACGTGGTGATGAAATTTACTCTTGATTTATTTGATGTTTTCGTATAAAAGGTCACACAAGCTTGCTTTAAAAACATTTCAATAACTTCGACCTTACCATTCGAACGTACATTCAATAAGATTCCATAGTTAAATTTCTATTTTTGATTGTATCACACATGTTGTGTCTACAATAAAACGTAACATAAACACGTTAGGAAGTTACAACCGTGGACATCGCTGGCCGCTGAGCGGTGGAGCGGTTGGCACAGATAAAATCTTTATTTAACGCCGGCGTCGGGTTGTCTGCGACAATGCTGTGATTCCATGCGCACACACGTAGCATGGCCATTTTACTGCTTTATTTACAATTGATTGAGTTCAGTGGAAGAGACTTTACTCTACTAGCACATGAGTTAAGAGACCGGCAATGGATGCGTAGTTCATACAAACGTAATACCAAAATAATTTGTAAATCAGACATATTCTTAAAGTAGTGTGTCTTTTTTCTGATTGGTATACAGAATATCTAGGTTCCCAATTATATATTTTGAATGGACACTGATTTAAACAAGAGTTATGAGAAAAATAAGTTTCTATAGAAATTTTAAATTCCTCATAATTATCACGTTTTTATATAATTTTTTCACAATATACATATATTTGGGAACATAGATATTCTGTAATCCAATCGACATAAATACACACTACCTTAAGAATATGTTTGATTTACAAATTATTTTGGTATTACGTTTGTATGAACTACGCATGCTACGCCGGCCCCTTAAGCTGCTCTTCAATAATTGAAGTGCGTTTTACTTATTTGTTTAGAGATTTTCGTGCAAATTTTGAAAATATCTATGATTCTTCTTGGCTACCCTAGAAAACTTCACATTCTTTTAAAGTTAAACAATTCATGGAGTTTTAAGCTAGGACTATGTGATACGGATACGAGACTTTTCGTTGTCAAAAGAGGCATTTCTGAAATACAGTCCGATATTAAATGATTAGGTACTCTTGAGCTGTGATTTGTAATAGGTGGAACTGATTTTGAATCTAGTGCATGCAGATAAGGTAGGCACACCGAATTTATCCCTTTGAAATGGCCATGTGCAACTCAAAATACACGATAATGGAAATCGGATCAGTAAATGTCAAAACCGTCGCGTAAATCAAATGAATCAGCCATTGAGTACGACATCACTATATTTGTACTATCTCTGGTTATCATTATCGCTAATATTATTTAACAATAATCGTGTTCAAAATATTATTTGATAAATGTGACACATTGTACGATTATGATAGTATTAGGCGCTTCCTTTACTGATAGTAATAAATGAATTAATTCTCAAAAGTCTAGAAGACGGCGACATCATGTTAAATCTCTTATGACAAAGATCAATTTATTTCAATCAAGAAATACTTTTAGAAAAAAAAAAATACAAAAACAAAACGTCTCAAAAAAAGCACTACAAAGTGAAAAATAACTTTAATTTCGGAAGTCAGTGTGTTTGGATTTGTGTTTTAGTTTTTAAGCCACCGACTTCCGAAATTAAAGTTATTTTTCACTTCGAAATGTTTTTTTTTGGAAGTCGGTTGTTTTTTTGTAAAAAGATTTTTATTTTTCACTTTTTTGTGGGTCAGTTTGTAATTTAATCAAGTTAGCCTAATGTCAACTGCTCATTACATTTTACAAAATATTGCTTTTCCCGATGCAGGGGCGTTAATTGTTGAGTTCTCCTGGTAAAAATCAGGAGAAATGCCACTCTCCATAAGCATTGTGACGATGCATAAATTACTTAGCAATTATACTAAAGTACCTAATCGAATCGCAACCCGTTAAAGGATGGCCACCTGTGGTCTTCAACATCAGTTCCAATTCACCAAATGGTGCTTTCCAAGAGTAAATGCACGAGTTACTATAAAAAATATCTAAATCGCTATAGGTGTGCCTATAAAATTTGAGGATTTCCCTCGATTTCCATGGGACCCCCTCATCAGATTCTAACTTGTGGTGACAATGGGACCACCTCGGGAGTAAGGGAACAGATGAACATATAACCTCATCCTTTTTTGGAAGTCTTTAAAAAAAATATAAGTTCATCCACATAGATAATAGAAGTTTCTTCTTCAGTAATAAATGCATCTGAAAGATCAATACCAACATTTTTCAAACAATTCTCGAGAGGTTAGAAGAGAATGGACTGCAATTATTGTCTTTCAATCTCCAGTGCTATATCTCTATAGAAATTGTTTATTATTACTTGATCTCGCCTTGATTGATTTCGCACGATCTGGACGACGTTGTTGCTGTAAAATATTGTTTGTTTAGAAATTGATTAGTATGTTAAATAGTAGTCTTGTTATTAGCGTAATACGTTAATGTTGATTGAAAGTAAGTAGCATGGTGTGTTAGTTTTGAGTTTTCGTACATTTGTAAATTCATAATAGCCTTTTCACTTTTTTGAAAGGAAATAGACTATGTCAGGCGGGCCTAGAGGTGCAATTATATGGATGTTTTGTTGGTCTTCTCCATAGTTTTAAGAAGTAGTTAATCCTGAAATAAGTAATCGCGTTGGATTTGGTCATACCACATGAAAGGAAAAATATCGAATGAAGTCTTTTGCAACATCTTAGTTTGGAGTGCAATGGAGCTTCAGTTCTTTCTGTATTGTCCACGCTAATAGCTTATGCTATTCGGGTTTGGTGCATTGTTCTTTAAAAGCATTTAGTGCGTGCTGTGTAACCTTTGATATTTTACAAATAGCGGCTGGATAATTAATTGGTCTCTATCTTATCTACGAACTATTGTTATTCCGTTAAAGTGCTTATCTCGGTCAAGGTCGTCCATAATGTTTGCTAAACCCTCTCTATTTTATGTTGTGCTACTTAACTAAGACACTATGTTGTCTAGCTCATTCAATGACCATTTGAACCATTGATTAGATGCACTTTAGAACGTTCAGATTTGAGTTGCAAGATTACATTTTTAAAGTCTTTAGAGTGTAATATTGGATTTAAGCTTAAGTAAGTTATACTCCAGAATCAGACATCAATTCTTCCAAGTGTCAAAACTAGGAAGATAAAATGAATTTTCACACTTGAAAATTTTCTTCCTATTTTAGCTTATTCACAATACATCATTTGTTTATGGCCATATGTCGGGTACGTCGGCTGGCACTGGCACGCACGAATACGCCAACTAAAACATCAGTATAAGCTACTCAAGCATGATATGATAAAAAGCCTCCACCGTAATTATAAATAGGCATAAAGGGTTTATCCACTTACGTGTGCAAAGGTTACATTTTAACCAGAGGTCACGCATAATATCCCAAATAGCTCCTGTATTTTACGGGACACTCCACCAAATGTGCTTTTAAGAAACATGCTCCTCTGACCAAATCTCAAACGTACTTGAAAGTGTTTGGCTTTCAAATATTCGTCTAACAACACACGCCTGTCTTAAATTCAGGGGCGTCCAAACACAGGATGTCATCTTAAGGGAGATGCGCTAAGGTAGACCGCGAAATTCAATTCAATTCGCGAATCTCATTGAATGACTA
The DNA here is from genome assembly GCA_948098905.1 of Tiliacea aurago. Classification (NCBI taxonomy): domain Eukaryota; kingdom Metazoa; phylum Arthropoda; class Insecta; order Lepidoptera; family Noctuidae; genus Tiliacea; species Tiliacea aurago. The sequence continues at coordinate 18,486,574 of OX402602.1, forward strand.
TTTCATAAAATAGTCATTCATTAGGATTCTACGAACTTAGAGAGTTGTATTGCTGATTCTAATGACAATAATTCTGTAAAGCCATATTTGTTACGTCCGCGAATCATATTTAGATCAACATACAACCTGTTACTGACCTGCAAATTGTGAAAAACGAAAGAACATTTGATTTTCGCGGCATACCATAGCGCATAAGCAACCAAAACCGTTCTCTAAAACGTCTATTTTGGGCGATGTTAATGATTACCATCTTATAATTTTTAGGGTTCCGTAGTAAACAACGAGCCCTTATAGTTTCGCCATGTCCGTCTGTCTGTCTGTCTTTCTGTCTGTCCGTCCGTCCGTCTGTCTCCGGCTTAGCTCAGATACACTAAGTCCTAGAAAGCTGTAATTTAGCATGGGGAACATATTAATCACGCCAAGAAAGTCGTAAAATAAAACCATGAAAAACATTTTTTTTAGGGTACCTCCCTTGCACGTAAAACGGGGATGATAATCTTTTTCTCGTCTAATACATGGTGTGGGGTATCGTTGGATAGGCTGTTAAAAATATTATGGGTCTGTGAAAAACTCAATCTGACTTATTCAATTCTGAGATCCGTTTGCGTAATATGTATTGCTATGTTTTGTTAGACTCAAGTGTCCCCCCCCCCCTGCCAGCTAAATGGTTGGTTTTTTAAATGTGAAAAAAATCATGGCAGTAGTATATGTAACGAAATTAAAAGGAAAACTATCACAGCTAAGTAGGGTTTACAAGTTAACGAGTAATCGTCGACCAACTTAAATTTACAGTTGAAGAATTGACCGTATCGTATATAGATGTATGGGAGAGCATGTTTTTCAACTACAATGTTAAGTTTGTTTTTGGGATGAATTCATCCTAACTACGGAACCCTTCATTGTGCGTGTTCCGACACGCACTTGTCCGGTTTTTCTATAACCAGTCTCCAGCACATTTTGGCAGTGTCCACGCCTGTCAAAGTGGGCAGTGCATGACGCGCGAGTGCTGCCAAAAACGCGTTTCCTAGAACAGCGGCGCTCGCACATCGTCGCGGATCTATTGTAGGCGTTAATTAATATTTTGTTACGTTGTTTTTGTTGTGTAAGACTTTTAAATAGCTGTTTTAGCGTCAAAACGTTGAGTTTTTGTTTGGGCGTCAGAATGCTGACGTAGGTATTTTTAAAATTCTCTATTATTATGAGGTCAGACTTGGCATGAAAATTATCGCGTGAATGATATTATTTGCGTCGCTGAAAGCGAATTTAGCATGGACGTTGTTTTCGATCCTATTGCAGGTTGTTGCGGGTAGACATATCAGATCAGGAATTCAGGATTTCATGTATAAATTTGTACTTAGTTTATTAATAATTACACATACATAAACTCACGCCTTCTTCCCATGGGGGTAGGCAGAAACTATAGAACGCCACTTGCTACGCTCCTTACATACTCCTTTTGCTTGGCCTACGTTCATACATCTAGTCATACACGCACGCCGGTTGCGAGTACTACGCACCTGACCTTTCTGAAGAACATCACCAATTTGATCACTATATGTCCTTCTAGGGCGTCCCCTCCCGGCGTTTCCACTCACCTCTGCTTTATAAATACCCTTTGTTAGTCGCCTTTCACTCATCCTCACCACATGACTAAACTATCTAAGCATACTATTTTCAATCTTTGTCACTACATCTTCTTTTAAACTGCACCGTTGCCTTATCACCTCATTTTTCAGCCTATCATTCATAGTCAAGCCAGAGTCGCCAGACATGCTTCGCCGTCGACAGCATTTATTCTACTTTCATGCTGCATTAATAATTATAATTGATTTATCCTTTGGATATTGATATGCCTTATTAGTGATTTTTGTCGAGCTCAGATGATCAAATTTTAGGTCCGGCTATTCATTTTCCGTTTTTAGTGTGGACCAAAGGACCAAGAAAACAGCGTGGAAATCCCAGTTCATATTCTAATCGAGTTGTAATAAACCCAAGCGTGAACAGATATACAGCAAATTTTACGCCTTGTAGCAATCAATTAATAATTCATTGAAATGAGGCATAAAAACAAAGGGTTACTGTTTATTTCATCGTCAACTTCATAAATGTCAGCTGACCCGTAATCCCCCGGGGTCTTACGACTGTTCTAAAATAACTTTTATTTTATGAAAGTCTACTGGGGGAAACAGGGTCAATAATGTGGCTATGCCTAGGCTCCCTTGTTCATGCTCCATTTCAGACTTTACAGCCGATGCGTAGTCAATTGTGTTAGGAGGCTTCAAGCTTTCAAAGCGAGCTGGTTAGCGCTTTGTTGTGGTCGGTTCTTTAAGTCAGTTATTTATTTTATTGAAGGAATTTATATATTACGAGGAATTTTATTAATAAAGTGGATGTAGTGGACACGAGTGGACGATAAAAGGATATAAACTGATGTTATTGGTGATGTTCTTAATTAAGGTATAGTGATTATAACCGTGCTTGCATGATAAGATGTGTGAGCGTACACGAAGCAAAATGTGTATGTAAGAACGGCTAAATTCTGGTTGTTCTGATTATTAAATATTAAGCGATCATAAAAAGTTTATGAAAATACAGAAACTTTGGTGGCCTGAAAATATTGTAGGACATGATGTTACAAGTACTATTCGCGAGCAGATTAGAAATTAGTTGATTATAATAATATTCTGAGTAAGAGTGACATGTGCAAGTGAAGCTGATAGAATCCTTGACTTGTGTCAAGACTAGAAAGAGTCTTGAGTTCTCACTCATAAGGAAGTGACGTCGTTGGTCTATTAGTGTCATAAGACCACACGGCACAAGCCATTCATTGGCAACCTACTGCACTGAATACGTACCTATTGAATGTCCAATTATACCAGACTCGATCGCAACCATTCAAGTTTCCTCCAGACAATACTGTACGCACTTCGTAAAAACATCTCAATGAACTCCCAATTGTACACATAAACAAGAATAAAAGTTATGTTTATTATACTGAGACTGCACGGAACACCATCCTTGCAACTTTCAAAACTGAACTCTACCATCCAGAAAGTTCAGTCTATTATCGTCTGCATCTAAACTTTTCCAACTGCAGGATTAGATTTCTTACGTTTCCTGTTTACGTGGACTGTTTCGTGTAATAGGGAATTCAATTCACACGTTTTATCGTCATGAAAACTGTATTTTACGGTGGTTTCTTTTATACGATCTTTAATGTTGTTTCCCCGGAGCGGGAAAACGATTTATCTGATTCTTGATTGAACACATGATCGGATGTTCATTGATGACATGACAAACAAACGTGCTGGTTCACTGAAATTACGTTTGCATACACGTTTTCACAGAATACGCAAGGTTCTGCGCGTGTTACTTGTGAATTTGTTTTTTTTTTTACTACATTTTCGCGATAGTAGTAAACGTTTCTGGAAAAAATCCATTATTAATCTTGAATTTCCCAATCGCAAAAATTTACTCTGAAATATGCATTACATTTAACTGTTTCCTGGTTGTACAGACGTTTATCTAACTGTACTTACTCTGACTTCTCCGTTTACGTTTTAGAAAGATAAGCTGGTTATAACTCGTAGTAACTAAATCCGTACGGTGACGTATCGTCTAATGTAACATATCCACTCCGTTTTTAGGGTTCTGTAGTCAACAAGAAACCCTTACAGTTTCGCCATGTCCGTCTGTCTGTCTGTTCCCAGCTTAGCTCAGAGACTCTTAGTACTAGAAAACTGTAATTTGGCACGGGTGTACAATGTGTCCATATTAATCACAAAACGGTAAAATTAAAAAGAAGTTTTTAATTGCGATTGTTGTTTTTTAGTTGCGAGTTTGTCTCGAGGAACACGGGTGGGTTTTAGTCAGTAAAAGTCTGACACGCCCTCCCGCTCAGCCCAGAGCGGGAGAAGTTATTTGATAATTTCCCACCCAAAAAAAAAAAAAAAAGGGTACCTACCTCCCTTGCACGTAAAGTGGGGATGTTATTTGTTTTCCCACCTATATATAATAGGGGTATCGTTGGATAGGCCGTTCAAAAATATTGCGGGTCTGTGAAAACCTTTTTTCGATTCAGGGATCCGATTGAGTCAAGTCCCCCTCCCCGCCAACTAAATGGTTAAATGATAAATGATTTATTTTCTGTAAGTAGGTTTGTACACTTTGTACAAACACTTTTACATGTCAAACATATTTAAAAAAACAAAAAAAAAAAACTAGATGAGGTCGGCGTTTCGTAACTGACTACTCTGAGAAGAAAGGCCGAAATAAACTCGGAGGTCACAGTCTCTTTTAAAGTCCAGACATAATCTTGGTCAAATCATGTGAAGACCATGTAGATTGGAGCCTGAAATGGTTGTTATTGGATATGTGAAAAAAATCATGGCAGTAGTTTACAAGTTAACGAGTAATAGTCGATCAACTTACATTTGCAGTTGGAGAATAAATTAACCGTGACGTATATCGATGTATGTGAGAACATGTTTTTCAACTCCAATGTAAAGTTTGTTTTTGGTATAAATTCATCCCAACTACGGAACCCTTCATTGTGCGTGGTCCGACACGCATTTCCCGGCCGGTTTCTAATAGCGGTTACCACATTTTGTCAGTACACAATATGCTAAAAGTTTGGGCTAGGAGGAAATGGGTTAAAGCCGTAATATTATTTCGTTATCGGTGTCCAGTAACACATGATTTAATCACACATTTTATTGGGGGTTTTCTATGTTGCAAAGTGGTACTTGGAAGATTACTTTATCGTCTTCAGCGTTAGGTTCAACAGTATCATCATCCATCTCTCGTGTTATGTCTTCAAAAGCATGTCGTGTTTCATAGTTTATTCTATTTAGTATTACAATAATGTTGCCTGCTAGTGTTTCTTTAGATTACCGTTTTATAGTTGGCACATCGACAATCTCCATGGCTACATATAATTTGTTAACATTGCATGGGTTTTTCCATCTACCATTTGCAGTAAGTTGTTCAGATCCATTAAACGTGTGATAAGTTTTCACGATTTTCTGATATAAGGATAAACGTTGATGGTGTAGCAGACGTCTTTTATGAAATTCATGGGGATAGGTAAGAAGGTCCACCTGTGTAAATGCCTATGTGACTGTCCCTAAATCACCAATTTTGTTTTTTCCTAAACTAACGCTAAGATCGGTTCTCCTGAGTACTTCTACTCGCATAACACACTATTAATCATAATCCGAAGGATTTTGGAAGAAAATTTGAATAAATTGCTGCAAATATTTCAAAAATTCGTCTGCGCAACGTCAATTATATGAACGTTAATTATTGTCAAAATGAAAGGCATTGCCAATGGTAACTATTTTTGTTCCACGATTACTCCGCACGATGTATACCAACTTCCTCCCTCATTATCTTTTCGATTGTCTACTCCTTTCAATCAACTCAGCCTATCGCAGTCCACTGCTGGACATAGGCCTCTCCCAGGCTGCGCCACAACACCCTGTCCTCCTACCCACGTCCACCCTGTCCTGTCTACTCCTTTATCAGTTATGTAATGTACAGATGTTATTTAAAACCTAATCTTTATCTTGCTTTGTTTCAGGTGATGCTAGGCGGGGCGGGGTCGCCGGGGGGCGACGACTTGCTCACCGTCACCGTCGTCCGCGATGAGCATGGATATGGAATGAAAGTGTCTGGTATGTTACCAAATTTATACTCTTTATTTTCTTGATATAATGTGTTTTCTATCACAAGCAATTCTAGAATGACATAAAAATTGGCTAGCTAAAACTAAGCTGACTGCCCAGGCTCTACTGAACAATAAAAGTATGTACATATTTTCAAACGTGAGGTAAAATTAAAAGCAGTCTTGTTAAGGCGCTGATAAGAGGCAAATGGTAAAAGTAGGCTTGTCTCTAAACAAAAAAATTGCCAAATCTATTATAGTTTGTGGTAGGGGAAAAAATATATGTTATTCTTGAACATATTTCTCAGAACTTGGTTGTTGCCAAAACACGTTTAGAAAAAAAAAATCGATACAGATTAACGGTAAACTAACCCACTTACTTTTAGTTTCAATCCATAATATCTGTATTAAATATCAACGTACGGTTGGTATTTAATTAATATCAAGAAAGTCTTATTTGTATGCAGAACTTGGTTGTTTTTTATTTTCGATTACTCAACTCATTTTTGAGTAAATAAATAATTGCTTCATATTTTGCAATAAATTACAAGCGTTGTGTCATCGCGGTTCTCTTTCTTTTGTATGCAGTCCGACAGTGACAGCGGTTAACCTGTTATCAGCGTCTTAAGTGATAAAATAAATTAGTAGTTCTGCAAACAGTGGGCCTCGCGAGCACTTTTTTGCAACAGTTAATATACCACTAAAGTTATTTGATTTGGGTAGGAGACAATAGATTGTCCGAACAAAGCTTCACGGTTCGGAGTCAATCTCTGCGTTTACTGCAGACATATCCTATAATACCTATCGCCAGATAGTAAGCTTAGGTCAACATCGAAATTAATTCCGTTCGACGTGCCATACCCGACAGCAGTCGCAGATGGCTGCGACTGCTAAACTAGCCTAAACATTGTTGCTTTGGGTAGTCAAAGCAGTCAGAAAAGTGATTGAAGCTATCGCGCTTGGCTAAAAAATTAATGGCAAGTGGCAAGACGGTAATTAAACAGAAATAAACTAACCCACAACTAACCAACTACTATCTGTTAATCACGAGACTACTTTTGCAGCTACTTTACGCCTAACAAAACTCAGTCACACAAAATGTTCGACGGGACCTAACCTTTTGATGAGCGACAACGACAGTGCAGCGCGATCTAGCGGTGCACAGTAGGTAACGCCATCTAGTGACCTGATTGTTAAACTAAAGTTAATATTGGTTTTAAAGCCTCTAGATAAGTGATGAGAAGATCGAAGGTGCTCGGAACGTAACGGAATTGATGTTATTGATTGTTAAAGGGCCGATTCCACTGGTAGAAATACAAAAGTGAGCAATTTACTGCATTTTGAGGAGATATTCTGCTCATCACGCCGAAGATCCTCATCAGATCTTTAGCAAATTTCTATGAGACCAAGTTAAAGTTATTCAAATAAAAAAGAACCATCGAAATCGGATCTCATAAGGCGGAGATATCCAGTAGCCCCCCTTTTTGGAGAAAGTGCCCCTCCAATCAAAAACCCCTTGATGACCAAAAACTTCTATACAACGTGTTTTTTTTTTATATCCCATAACTCTATGGTATGATTGAGGCCATATCAAAGAATCAACTGGCATATGAGTTATGTTCCAATCCTTCGTTATTTTTTTTTTTTCATTTTTTATACAAAATAATTCGGCAAAGTCACGATTATTAATGTAAAACACCCTTACGTGAAATATGACAACGTCGACAAGGTAGCTTTCCCTTCACTAGCTGCCGCCGGGAAGCCCCGATACCAACATACCTACATATTTTATTTTACTATTTATTTTACTACACTACTGCGAAGTTTGGCAACCTCGCAAAAGTAACGATTCGTCATACTGGTGACAATTTTTGACCTAATATAATTATGATTGATGATATCTCCGAAACAATGCATTTTTGGACCACCTATTCTAGGAGTTTTAGTATTATTTTTACCTACAGAATATAACCCTAGAGTTATGGGATATCAAAAAAAAACAGGTTGTATATAGTGTAAAATACGACCTGTAGAGGAGTACTAACAAACTGACAGATGAAAGCAAATTTTGCCAGACTTTTACCAGGGCAAAAATCATCTGTTTAAAATCGAATAGAAATGCTGTGAAAAAGGAAAGGTACGCTGGTAAGTGCAATGTTTCTGACGTATTTGTGAAAGACGATGCATTGCAACTTCCAAAAGTGATTATATTATCTCACATATCTGCCAAACTACTTGCAGAAGCCATTACATCCTGTCCAAGTAGTAAAAGTCGAGTAAAGGAAAGGACTCCCCAATTAGACTTCATACTGCCAAGCCGTCCAAATGCAATGCAAATATATTCCATCAACCTATACCTGACAAAGAAAGGTGGCTAATCGACTGTCAATAGTGAAAGCAGTATGCAGCCGGTGCCTTTACTCGTGCCAAACCCTATGAATGCTGTCAACGCCATTGTTGGGCATTAAACATGGTTTGAATGCGTTATTACCTAAGGTGTTGGTGGGTAAAGGTACGTTTATAATTAAACATTGTATCGTGTCTAGCTAACGGATTGCTGTATTTGGATGACATGGTTTTCAATCAGTCCCAATTTAAGGTTTCAACCCTTAAAAATGAAAAAACGGAACCTTAAAACATCAATTTCATGTCCTTCTGTCACGAGTATTTTTTATGCACCTGTCTACTGCCCGGTTACTGAGGTTCACGGATAAACTGTTACTCTCATTAACAATTAATGCGAAAAAGTTATATTCAAGTGAATTTATTCCTTGACTGAGCGTTAGTCCATGTCTGGCAGACCCTTAACCCGTAAGCTAAATACAACTGTATAATAGTTAATACAACATGCATATATTTAGACACACCTTTAGAATGCTCCTATGTGCCAAACCACAAGATTATCATAAAATTAATATTTAGAGACAAACTACTGTATATCTGTATATCTTTGAAGTCCTTACATCTTCCAATTCGTCGTCAGTTGCGTGATAAAATTTCGGTTTACTCAAATGAATAGCTACTTTTTCTGCATCATCGTTAGCGAATTTGGACAAATACTCTGAATCGCGTAGATGATTGGCATTGTAAAATCTCTCTTACGTGATTGAATAGATGACGGCTGGTTTTATTTGTTTGGTAACGATGACTTCATTTAATTTCATTGTCATATTACCACTGGATTGCATTGTTATCATGGTTTTGCTGGCCTTTGGGAAATCTGTGTAAATACCTTTTATCTTGATTTTACGAGGTCGCTTATTTTGACTTTTTGTTTAAATTATTATAGATCCTTGCTGAAATTGTTGCTTGATTTTTGTATTAAACGAGTTCTCCAGACATTGCCGGATGAAGAGCTTAGAGTACCTTCGATGTTTGTGAATTTGGTTTCACAAGCTGGGATTTTCCATCGGCAAAAATGAGTAACTTCCATACAAAGTTCCATCCCTTATTTAACCCCTTTAGAGGATGATTCTTTCAAAAATCCTTCCTTAGTGCTCACCTTCGTTGTACATAAGAAACTCTTGCGCAAAATTTCATGCTTCTAGAGCCAGCGGTTTAGGATGTGAGTTGTCTGGCAGTGAGTTAATGAATTTAAGATTTTTATTTAGTAGAAGATATCTCATCGTAACGTTGTATCTTCCAGGTGACAATCCCGTATACGTTCAATCAGTGAAGGAACACGGTGCTGCGTGGCGAGCTGGTCTGCGCGCTGGAGATAGGATCCTGCGCGTTGACTCTGTACCTGTGCATCATCACACGCACCAGCAAGTCGTGCATATGATCCGAGGTAGGATTACATCCATTTCTTTCTGTTGTCTCTCCAAACACCAAGATGTGATGCCAACCTTGTTGGTCATCCTCTATAAATTTTTACTTGTCATATGCGAGGTGGAACAGCTCAGCAGCACTGATGACTTCGGCCTACTCGTGAATTTTCCTGAACCAGGACTTATAGAGGTTTACGTTCGTTTCTTTTTTAAATGTATCGTGTGTGTTTCTGACCGGGGAAAACAAAAGATCATAGAGCAAAGAGCTAAGGGATCAGCTACTACACCAAAAGTTTGTATGGAATCAATGGAATGGGATCGAAAGTGGACTGGACGGCCATGTTTACCACCACCCATAGCCAAGAGGTTTGTTGATGCATTGCCGTGCTAAGAGACCAAGTTGATAACGTAGATTTCGGCCTGCATCTATACCAGCATTGCTGTTTGGTAGTAAATATGATATGATTGTAGTTTGTAATTCTTTAGGTGATCCCTTTCATAGAGAGCTGCTACTACTACTTGAATTGTTAACTCGTAATGTTCCTTAAAATTATAGAAATGCATACGCTCTATGAGTCTAGAGCATACCACTTGAAGACCAAATGACTCCCTAACGATATGTGACCCTTGTTCTCTCTAGTTTCATTCAGCTCAATCAGTGATATTGGTGGATCGTTGAAAGTGATGTGAATGGCTGTGGACACTTAACATCGGTTATTGGCTAGTTAGCGAGTTTAGAGTTCCTAGAAAGTCTTTGATTTATGCATAGAGACATTATGCCAATGATAATTTAATTGAAAATGAAAGCATATAGCGTAAGATATAGCGCTTCCTCATTATGTGTATTGAAATTTGTTTTAGATTTACTTAAGGGGGATGCGCTAAGGTAGCCCGCGAAATTCATATTTTCAATTTGCAGGTCTGTAACAGGTTTTATGTTGATCTAAATATAATTCGTGGTCATAATAAATACGGCTTCACAGAATTATAATAATTAGAATCAGCATTACAACTCCCTAAGTTGAAAACATCCTACAGAATGATTATTTCTGAAATAATCATTCAGTAGGATTTTTCGAGGAGAGTTAGTTGTATTGCCGATTCTAATGATTATAATTATGTAAAGCAATATTTGTTACGGCCGCGAATCATATTTAGATCAACATACAACGTGTAATAAAATTTGAATTTCGCGGGCTACCTTAGCGCATCCCCCTTAATACTTACCGATTTCTGCCACCAAACAGAGTGTCTGTGTTGAAGGTGCCGTTGTAATTTCAGGTACTTGAGACATTCCAACTTTGTATCTGGGATAGCAACGCACCTGGGATGGCTCTGGTATTGCAGATGTTTGTAGTCTGCGGCAAAATATGCCAAGAATGTGGTACAGATCATCAAACTTAACAACTGTCTCCATGAGACCAAAATCGTAGTCGTGAAAAAAATATCAACTGTCCCATACAAAACTTCAATACTTACTCAACCCCAAATGTATGGAACGGTAGATTTTTTCCCAATAGTTAATATTATCTGACGAGGAAAGCATTGAACCTCTTTGTCGAATTTTTTGAACAGCTAATACTGATACAGCCCCATTACTTGTTCTTTGCCAAAAATCAAACTGCCAACGAGGATATTAGTGGCAGTATTTAGTTTGGTATACGTCACCACATATTAACTGCAACAAAAAAGATTACAATAGTCATTACAATCGACGAATTTCAAAATATTTTTCTTTGATATTCAACAGCCTCGAAAAATATTTCTCGTAGCGAATCATCGCGTGAATTTTAATGGTGTTTTTATGTGGCTATAAAACGGTTCATTTTTACTGAGCATGTCTCGAATGCTTTCGCTCTGTATCACCAATCACCAAGACAGAACACAAGACCCCTTTATTATGTATAGTTAGGGTGCCAGATGACTACGCTAACTTCTTTCCTTTTGCTAGTAACATTTTATTAATCTTTGAATTGCATTGCAAGCTATAGTTTTGTATAATTTAAAAGCAATTTTTTTCCATTTTTTGTAAATGTGAGTACCATGGAGCCGTTTATTATGTTATGATGTATGTTGACTTAAAAAGTTTGGCAGTTAAGAGTATATTGTCATGCTCACTTAAATGTCTCGCTGATGGCGGCGCGTGTGTTGGATCATTCGGTTCCCTACAACATGGTTGAGCTTGATGGTGCTGATCCACGCGTCATGTTCGTGAACGGGGGCCGTCAGTTGTGACTGGTCATCTCCTATCTGCGAGGGCTTATTTGCAATCTTTTATATTTTGTATTGTTTTTAAATAATTTTTTTTTTTACATTGTTCTCACATCTTATAGAAGCGACAAGAATAATGTACCCAGGATTTTGTAATATCTTGATTTAAAAGAGTGTCCTTGGAGTTTCTTGCCTTTTCTTCTCCATAGAGATCTACGTTTTGGAATAGGCAAATAGCCTCAACTTTAGTCCTGACCGACTCTTTGACAATTCAAAAGTGCTTGTAATAGGTTTAATTGAAATAAATGCTTTGAGTTTGAGTTCTTACGACTAGAGTATTATTACCACCATTTTCAGATCTTTACAAGATGTTGGGAAGTTCAGTCGTGTAACAGTGCAGAACAGTTAGCAGTTAAAAAGTAACCATTCAGCACAATTGGAAGCAGGACGATTGTTCATTTAGAGTGTGCTAGATCTATTTAAATACTGGCTTTTACCTCAAAAATTTTGGAATCCTTTATCCGGAATAACAAGTAACCTATTTCAGTCTCTGGCTTATCTTCATGTAAAAAATTAAGTCATTCTTTTGTGTCGAGGACAAACAAACACACACACACTTTCGCATTTTTAAGGTTCCGTAGTCAACAAGGAACCCTTAGTTCGTAGTTTCGCCATGTCCGTCTGTCTGTCTGTCCGTCCGTCCGTCCGTCTGTCTGTCCCCGGCTTAGCTCAGAGACACTTAAAAGCTGTAATTTGGCATGGGTATACATATTAGATACGCCAAGAAAGTCGTAAAATAAAACCATGAAAAACATTTTTTTAGGATTTTTTTTATTTTTTACTTGCACGTAAAATGGGGATGATATTTTTTTTTCTCATCTATTCCATGTATCGTTGGATAGGCCGTTTAAAAATATTGTGGGTTTGTTAAAACCATTTTTCAATTCAGGGATCCGTTTGCGTAATTTAAAGTGTATTTTTTGTTAAAGTCAAGTGTCATGAATCATGGCAGTAGTATATATAACGAAATTAAAAGGAAAACTATCACAGCTAAGTAGGCTTTTCAAGTTAACGAGTAATAGTCGACCAACTTAAGGGCGTCCATAGTCTCAGTGACCTCGAGCATCGAACAGTTTCTTACCCCACCGAAATTTCCGGTCCTTCTCTGTATTTACGTAAAATTTGCCTTCTACCGGTCCTTGCTAATACTAAAGTTCCCCGTGTGAAGGCTGTGAGCCAACTGCCGCCCGTCGCCCGCGCACGGACCTGCCGCTTGCGTTCGCGTACAAATATACATTATTTTAACTTTTTCACGTAATATACAATAAAATAAAAAACGGCTAGATGAAAATAAAGAATATATGATTATCTGTTATACAATAAAAAATTGTTTAGCCAGATATAGTATTCACCTATTTATAACGAGATTAATTTCAAGAATAGACCTTTACAAAGTTTTAATATTCTCGTTAACTACGCATTTTTTTTAAATTCTGGTTGATGAAAATGAAGAACATATATCAAACTCTTACATATATTTTTTTTAGATTTTTCACCTAACTTTAAATCGTTGTTATTCTTGGTTGAAATTCACTATTTTATTCATGGATGCCCTTAAATTGGCAGTTGGAGAATTGACCGTAACATATATCGGTGTAAGGGAGAGCATGTTTTTCAACTACAATGTTAAGTTTGTTTTTGGGATAAATTCATACCAACTACGGAACCCTTCATTGTGCGTGGTCCGACATGCACTTGGCCGGTTTTTAGGGTTCCGTACCCAAAGGGTAAAACGGGAAACCTATTACTAAGGTTTCGCCGTCTGTCTGTCTGTCTGTCTGTCCGTCCGTCTGTCACCAGGCTGTATCTCATGAACCGTGATAGCTAGATAGTGGAAATTTTCATAGATGATGTATTTATGTTGCCGCTATAACAACAAATACTAAAAAACAGCATAAAATAAATATTTAAGGGGGCTCCCATACAACAAACGTGTTTTATTTGCCATTTTTATAGATACTGGTACGGAACCCTTCGTGCGCGAGTCCGACTCGCACTTGGCCGGTTTCTTATACCTAATATAATTGTCACAACTAAATGCCAATGAGACTGTTGCTCTACTAAAGCGATACCCAATTAGGCAAACCACTCCGACAATAATTTGTGTTGTCATTGTTCTAATGCATATTTCTGTACATTCCAGCAAATCCAACGACGGTGTTGACTGTCCAGCAGAACTCGTCGAGACATAAAACGCCCATCACGGCTCCAGTGCCTGTCAATGTGAGTTTATTCACTTATACCTTTTATTATCTTGGATTCATAACTTAAGATGAGGGGAAGGATTTTCAAATCGCCTGATGACATTTTTAAGGACTTGATTTAGGACTAGCTTCTGCCCGAGACTTCGTTCGTGTAGATTTGTAGAAGACACAGTCCTGTGGAACTCGGCTATAGTGTAGCTTTCTTTCAGTCTTTATTTATTTCTACATTGTTTTACAAATTAAACTTAGGCTAGTTTTGAGTACAAATGAGTTAAGCATCTGTAGTCGAACTAGGCAAAGCCTGTAGTTCGGCTATCAGCGCTAATCCCTTCGGACTATTTTACATTTATCATAGCCATTAACATTCATTTTTAGGGTTCCGTACCAGAGGATAAAACGGGACCCTCTTACTAAGACTCAGCTGTCCGTCCGTCTGTCACCAGGCTGTATCTCATGAACCGTGATAATTAGACAGTTGAAATTTTCACAGACGATGTATTTCTAGTTGCCACTATAACAACAAATACCAAAAAATAGAATAAAATAAATATTTAAGGGGGCTCCCATACAACAACATGTTTTTTTTTGCCGTTTTTATAGATAATGGTACGGACCCTTCTTGCGCGAGTCCGACTCGCACTTGGCCGGTTTTTTACAAGATAATTAACGGTAGTGTTATTTTACACATATTATTATATTTTATTATAATAATGTAGAGTATGAATGCGTGACCTCTCATTGTGTGGAATGAAGTCTGAGTGTGTGTATTGATAGAGGGTGTGTGGGGGTGTGAGTAGTCTATGAGAACTTGAGAAGTTAAACATTTGGAAGGTTATGCGTGACTTTTTTCAGTGAAATATTTTTTGTAATCGGATGACTTCCAGTGATTAACTCCTACAAACAAACAATTTTACCATTCTCTATTACTATATTCTCCCTGCGAATTCGTCTGCGTAAAATTTCTTGTTTTTAAAAAAAAATATCCTAAGTTATGACTCTCGGCCATACTATAGCTTCCCATTAGTGAAAGAATTTTCGGAATCGGATCAATAGTTTCGAAGATTACACCCTACAAACAAACTAACAAATTTACCTCTTTTTATTAGGTATTACATGTATTAGTTTAGATCAGATTGTAAAAATCCGGGATAGAAAATCATGATGATTACACACGGTATCAGCTCTACTGTAAACTAAATGGAACAATGTTCAGTTTGGAGAAATCTTAACTGATCTATGTTAGTAGGCTAATAACATGGATCAGTTAAGATTTCTCAAGCTAGTAATACTAGCTATGAAGTCAAAGTTCAGCATGTATTCTAATCTAACCCTACCGCGGCTTATCATGATTACTGTAAAGATTACTTTAAGTAGTTATAGTTTTACTATTCTGTGTTTTGTAGTACGCTATTGGTTCTCTAAACTCGAAGCGATAGCCACGCCTTAATTATGACGTGCACCACAGAGCACAGACACTCGCGCCAGCAGCGTCCGGAGATGGTAGTACTACTTCCGGAGATAGTAGTAGTAATAGAATTCGTGACCCCGAAATTGCGTTGAGCGCAATATGAATCCGTAATACCTCAGCGCCACCTCACTCTTTATCTTGCTCGCACACTACTGCTGGCGGTCCCGCGAACAAGCGAGATGAGTGGGGTGACAGGCGGCCGGCAGGGAGAAGGCTCCAAGGCGCTGATAGTTTAGGCAATTTCTTTTTACGGTGAAAATAATGGTACTTAATTTAAAAAAAAACACAAAACATAGTATCAGCTTTATATTTAATTAAGTTATTGTGCTAAGTTTCATGATCTAATTTGAAGCAGAGAAAATTTTATGGAGTGGTGTTTTCGTCAAACTTATAGTCCTAGTTAAGACGGAGATATATGCCAGTGACCTTGAGTAGTTAGCTTGCGTGTTCTGTACTGAGCTCACGCAACGCGTCGTACGTTCAGCCAGTAATAGGACTCGCCCGTCAAGGAGCGCCGTCCCCAATTTGACGCATTATTAATTTATTATACACAAAAAAAGGTATTTTAATAAAGCGTGTTAGACATAACTTTACAAATTAATTTCACTATGTAATATAAACATAATCTAAAATATTTACAAATAAAATTATTGAGAAAATGCTCTAATTTAACATTTTTTTTTCTAATCATTAACACTACTCGTTTAGACGTGACTTCTGTATAAAATCATTAAAAGTCCCTTATCGTCGCCTTAACATTAATCCTCAACTTTACCATATATTTGAGTATTTTAGACATAACTGACATAACGAAGGTATTGTAGACTCTTAAACTAGCACGGGCCGCCAGTCAAAGCCGTCAGTTTACGTATAAGTACATCGTTTTTGTGTCGTAGTTCGAGTAAACGGTGACGCCCACTGACACGTTTGGTTTGTATGAAAAGTGTTCACAAAGCCGCCTGTAGCAGCGGCCACCGAGGCGCCTCCGTACTCTGTGACCTGCACTTACGAAACTGACAGATTTTCCAAATAGTTTCTCATGTCCTTCCATTCCTAAAAACAATAAAAAATAATTACTCCCCCATCCGTTCAAGAAAAATAGCGGAAACAATCAAAATACTAGCTAATTAAAGATAAAATAAACACTAAAATAACTGAATGCATTACGGCGGTAACCTTGGAGTGTGTTATCAGTCCGAGAAATGCAATAGTCACAGTAGGTATTGTAAAATCATACGGCGTGAGCGTAGCAAGGTCACCGTACTAGTTGTGAAACTTACCCACTGGTCAGCTGATCGAGCTGTTTGCTTAGAAAATTATTTTAATATGCTGCAAATGTACTATTCTGCAGCGTCTTCTTCACCTCACTATTTCAAACCACCGTAATCAACAGTCTATATATGAATCAATACAGTAGCCTTTTCAGTTTGACCATGGAGACAATTTTTTTGCGTTTCCTTGAGTCCAGAAGTCCAGTTCAGTGTGATGCCCGACGAAAAGAATAGCACCATCCTATTTCTTCCCGTGGGTGTCGTAAAAGGCGACTAAGGACTTACTAGAGCATGGGCAGCAGAGTTCTCTATGCATTTTAACACCATACTGCGATCGCCAACCCGTCTGCCAAGCGTGACGATTATGCCCCCCCCCCCCTCGTTTTGAAGGAGGCTTATGTCCAGCAGTGCACGTCTTTCGGCTGAAATGATCCTTGAGAACTTGTTCATCTGTTTTGCAACCCATTCTGCAGCCTCCTTAGTCATTTGCTGGAGTTTATCAAAAACTTAGCTTATTTGATAAGAAATTTCACAAATGGAGTTCTTGAAATACCTAGTTGTTGTCTTACACTATCGTAGTTTCTTTGAATAACTTACATAGATATTGCATGGATGGTGGCCATAGGTCAAAGAAACACCGTTTTGCTCTCCCACTTAATGGGGTTGTTTTTGTGAACTTTTAAAGTTAGACATAGTAACATAATGTGCGTGAAATAGTAATGTAATTTACAAACAAACCGAGCACGCGACCTCAACGTCAGTTGTTTGCACAGATGCGACAGCGTCGAAGGATTCCCGAACTGTAGCGATTAGTGGTAGTGTGTCTACGTAGACACTAACTCTGTGGCAAAGGTTTATCAGTACCAAGGATTCTAGTTCTCTTACGTGTCATTTTGAGCCAGTCAACATCCTCTGCTAATCAAAACCACTTACTCACATTACACAACGAAAGATCTTGCAATGAAAGTTGCCAAAACACATATCAGTTCATGGCAGTATGTTGTTTTTGCCGTAACTGGATAGACACGAGCAGAAAGATCCTCCGACCTGATTGCCCGTGCGCAATCATCATTTTGATAAGGTTTACTCGGAACGTCTTGATCTTTGATAAAAGCTGCTTTCGTGAAAAAGAGATCTACACAAAAACAACTGACGAAAAATGCCTCACCTCAGTCTTAACCAGAAAACCCTTTCAATGGGTAACCAAAATGGTCCCTGGTCTTAACACTTCGGGGAAAACAGGGGGTGTACTCCGAAGTCTCGGCCGAATGTTCGGCCGTTTCTTGACTTTTGAAGTTTCCTTTTTAGGGTTCCGTACCCAAAGGGTAAAACGGGAACCCTATTACTAAGGCTCCGCCGTCTGTCCGTCTGTCTGTCTGTCTCTCTTGTCTGTCTGTCGCGTCTGTCACCAGGCTGTATCTCATGAACCGTGATAGTTAGACAGATGAAATTTTCACAGATGATGTATTTCTGTTGCCGCTAAACAACAAATACAAAAAAAAAACAATAAAATAAATATTTAAAGGAGCTTCCATACAACAAACGTGATTTTTAGGGTTCAGTACCCAAAGGGTAAAACGGGAGCCCTATTACTAAGGCTCCGCCGTCTGTCTGTCTGTCTGTCTGTTTGTCCGTCCGTCTGTCACCAGGCTGTATCTCATGAACCGTGATAGTGAGACAGTTGGAATTTTGTCAGATGATGTAGTTCTGTTGCCGCTATAGCATCAAATACTATAAATCAGAATAAAATACATGTTTAAGGGGGCTCCCACAAACGTGATTTATTTGCCGTTTTTATAGATAATGGTACGGAACCCTTCGTGCGCGAGTCTGACTCGCACTTGGCCGGTTTTTTTAGCTCGTTTTTGCTCGATATTGATAACGGCAACAGTCTACCTGTTGCCGTTATCAATATCGAGCAAAAACTTTGAAATATTCACAGAATCTTTAGTTATGTATTCACTTAAAAAAAAACAGATATATATTTAAGGCCCATACAACTATTTAAGGGCCAGTAACCCAAACAACAAACGTGATTTTTTTGCCGTTTTTATAGATAATGGCCGGTTTTTTGACTTTGAGTCCTTACCCGACTTCATGTAACATTTTTAGGGTTCTGTAGTAAACAAGGAACCCTTATAGTTTCGCCATGTCCGTCTGTCTGTCTGTCTGTCTGTCTGTCCGTCCGTCCGTCTGTCGCCAGCTTAGCTCAGAGACGCTTAGTCCTAGAAAGCTGTAATTTAGCATGGGTATACATATTAATCATGCCGAAAAAATGGTAAAATAAAATTATGAAAAACATTTTTTTTTAAGGTACCTCCCTTACACGTGAAATGGGGATGATATTTTTTTTTCTCGTCTATTCCATGGTGTGGGGTATTGTTGGATAGGCCGTTCAAAAATATTGTGGGTTTGGCGAAACCATTTTTCAATTAAGGGATCCGTTTGCGTAATATTAAGCTTTAAAGTGCTAGTTTTTGTTAGAGTCAAGTGTCCCCCCCCCCCTGCCAGCTAAATGGTTGGTTTTGGATATGTGAAAAAATTGATGGCAATAGTATATATAACGAAATTAAATGGAAAACTATCACAGCTAAGTAGGCTTCACAAGTTAATGAGTAATAGTCGACCAACTTAAATTTGCAGTTGGAGAATTGACCGTAACGTATATCGATGTATGGGAGAGCATGTTTTTCAACTACAATGTTAAGTTTGTTTTTGGGATAAATTCATCCCAACTACGGAACCCTTCATTGTGCGTGGTCCGACATGCACTTGGCCGGTTTTTTACTTTGGCTTATCTGTTTGACTGTCGTTATTCTTTTTCTTTCACCGTAGTCAGTAAACGGCCGGACATTCGGCCGATACTTTGGATTTATCTTCAGAGTACACCCCCTGGCGTGAATGCGTGGTGGTATGTTAGATCTGGGAATCCCGCACAAGTTGAAACTATCATGTTAGGTTAACTAATATCACGGTAATTATAAATGATGAGCTAACAGCCTGTGTAATGAGCAATGTAGCATCACACCAGATACACTGCGTCACTCAGATGACACACTGCAAATATGTTCTGGGCGTTTCGAATACTCTCGATTTTACGATAGCAGGGAAATAAAAGCTAATAATAAAATAGGTAGGTATGTAGAGTTGAAGCCAGATGTTAACAAAAATATTATTATTTTCTAGGAACACAGTTTCCTTTATCTTTAGTTTTGATAACGTATACTTTCCACTTCATTTTGTCAAAAGAAATGTTATTATGGTTTTATAACTGCTACCAAAATGAAGTAGACAAATTGAGTCGTCCCACAAGATTTTTGCTCGAAAACTGATTCTAGAATTAATCTAGCAGTTCAGTTTAAATGTAACAAGCCGTGCGCCCGCCCGATGAGTATTCCCATTCGCAAAAATTACAAAACTCTATTCAAAATTTCATCCCCTATTAAAAACCCCTTTCAATCAACTCAGCCTATAGCAGTCCACTGCTGGACATAGGCCTCTCCCAGGCTGCGCCACAACACCCTGTCCTCCGCCTTCCGTATCCAGTCTGTCCCAGCCACCTTTTTGCCCGTTTAGGGGATGTATTTTCAAAAATTCCTCCTTAGTGCTCATCTTCGTTATATGAGGAAATCCTGTGCAAAATTTTATGCAGACACAGCATTTAGGATTGCGCGGTTTACGTTTGTCCACCCTAAAACAGGCACCCGGTGGATACTCGGAAACACGCGTTCATCTTTCCACCCCGGACGGGGTGGACAGTCGGAATTCACTTCTGACCGTTCTTCCGACTTTTTACCCCAAGTGCATGAGTTTAATTTATTGTAGGTACTCATTACTTTTATTACATTTAATATTTTTTTTTTTTTTTTTAATAACCAAATACGTCAACAAAAATCGTTTTACATATTGCATTTAAAACTTCCTCGTTTTAAATAATATTAAGCTGGGTACTGACCAAAGTTACGGGGTGTAATGTAACATTCGCATCGAGCATGTTACGCATCAAAAATGTTACGCCGTGTTCTAAAATCGGTGTAACATGCTCGATTAAACTCTGTGCTCCATATTCGCGCCAGTCTCAGTCAGTCGGTTGTGTTGGGATCTTTACAATCGCCAATCTAGCGTCTTCTTTCTTCAAATTATGAGCCGGGTTCTTTAGCAATGGTTCTTCTCTTTATTTTTCTATAAAATACAGGGTTTTTTCTTTGTCCCACTCCATGCTTCAAGAAATAAATGCACGGAATAAAAGGAACGACGTGTCGTGACGATTTGTTGCAGCGTACTGACTGAACCGCGTAACACTCAAAGGATTCGCCAAAAAACCGACAGCCGGGTGGAGCACTCAAAGCGAGCAACGAGCGGCTCGTTGCTCGCTGGTTTCCCCGTAACACGACGTACTGACTGCACGAATGCTCGCGGTGTAACACGTTACATTACGCTCCGTAACGCCGGTCAGTACCCACCTTTACACATCGAATGGTAGGTAATTAATCAAAACTACATGTTTTAGCTTTGACATTTCAAAGAAGTATATAACTATGTATTTTTACAGGTATGCTAATATCTACTAAGTATCTGGGGCCAGTTTCTATCATGATTCTATAAATGACTGTACACAGTCGTGGGAGAAAATCGGAAGAAAAGTAATATAGGAATTCCGATTGTCCACCCCGTCTGGGGCGGATAGATGAATACGCGATTCCGAGTATCCACCGTAGGGTGGGGTTTTTTTAGGGTGGATAACCGGAATAACCCAATCTGCGTTGTCTGTCAGTGAATTTATGATTTTTATTAACACCTTCAACATAATTATACACGGCGCGTAAGGTGGGTGTAACTAACCCTGATAGCGATCTTGTGAATTTAATAGTGTAATGTATGTTATTATTTTGTTGATGATTAAATAATCAGTACTTATTAGTGAACCATATAGGTAACAAAAATATTTTTTTGATTTTTTGTATATAGTAAAGGAATAAACAACATAAACAATTTAAACTTATATTTGTAGCATAAATGTGACACTTACTCTTTAGCTTTTTTTGGTAAAAATATTTAAAATAAACAAGCACAAAAAATAAAATTAAAACAGGAAAAAAACGGTAAACCACTGAAATATCGATCAATTTATCTTGGCCTTTTTTTTTTTTTTGTCGCTGGGAAAAATGCATTATGGGAGGGGTATGTGGGACTCCCCGGAAAATCCGGTATACCCAATAAACGACCCAGCGGCGCTCCTACCTCGTCTGCAAGGAGGAGGACTGGGAATCCGGCAGAGCCATAACATCCAGTCCCCCGCTGACGACCGCCCGCCTTGCAGGCGGGCCCGACACGCCCCTCCCGTCGGGGAGGGGCCCAGGAATGACCGCGAGCGCTCTGTCATTCCCGCCCGAAGTGGATGGTGAACTGTGCAATTCAGGAGAAGGCGCCCCCGCACCCGTCTCCCGCTGTTCACCACCAGGGGGCATAAGACGACGATCGTACAATCGCCTTCTCATGCCCCGTCTTCGCCTGCGGAGCGGCGCTGCGAGAGGGTCGTCCTCACGCGCGCGCTCCGCGTCCTCCTTCTGCGACATTACGTCCTCGCAGAAGGAGGCGACCGCTGTCCAGGCCCCCTCGCTCTCCAGCATCGAGTTGACGACGCTGGGAAGCGAGAGGTCCTGCCCGACCGCTGCGCTCAGACCGCGGCGCAGCTCGGACCAGGCTGGGCACACCTCAAGGGTGTGCTGAGCCGTGTTCTCCGCCGCGCCATAGTCGTGGCACGACGGGGTCTTCTCCCTTTGGATCCGGTGCAGGTACGATCCGAAACACCCATGGCCGGACAACACCTGCACCAGACGGAAAGAGAGAAAACCGTGGGACCGCTCGAGCCAATCCTTCAGGACTGGCCCGAGCGCGTCCAGAGTTCGGCGGCCGAAAACGGCAGTGGCGAGGTCCTCCGTCCAGTGATGGATGATTGCGTCCCTCGCCTCTTGCCGCACGGCCTCCCGCTCTTCTGCGGCGGGGGACTCCCCGAGCGCCTTACGCCGCGCCGTCCATTCGTGTACTCTGGTCAGCACCCACGCCTCGAGCTCCCAAGGAGGGGTGCCGGCCAGAGCGCACGCCGCCG
Organism: Tiliacea aurago; assembly: GCA_948098905.1. NCBI lineage: Eukaryota > Metazoa > Arthropoda > Insecta > Lepidoptera > Noctuidae > Tiliacea > Tiliacea aurago. The sequence continues at coordinate 18,509,332 of OX402602.1, forward strand.
AGAAGCCCACCGACCGGTAGGCCCTCGCCACCCGCAGTGCAATGGCCCTTTGGGGCCTACGGATGGTAGTGGCGTTCTCCCTCCTGTGGAGGGAGTCCGCCCAAATCGGGGCCCCGTAAAGGGCCATGCTCCTGAGGAATTTATCTTGGCCTGGGTGTACCATACCCAACTTTACGCTCGGGCTAGGGTTAAGTAGTGAGTGAGTTCATACTAATCAATGATGTATTTTATTATTTTTAGTCGGAGAAACAGCGTCAGTTGGAAGTGTCAAAAGTGCACACCGTCCGGTTGATGCTAGAACAAGAACAGAAGTTTATCAGGGATCTTCGGAGTAAGTATACAAGTCTTCTTCCTAACTCTTAAATGATATATGTTCTTAAAGCAATACAGAAGGAATTTGTCGTGTGCTTTCGAATCCTTCTGAACTATTGGCCTTAGCGTCCTTGCAATTAAACTTGTTGTTAGTTATTACTGCACTGTTCTTTCTGAGCTTTCAAATTGTGGAAATACTATCATATAGGTTTAAACAATATAAGTTTTAGTATACGCGAAACCCGAAACACTTCTAGTATTTTTATGTAAAGAATCTATGTACAAAATTTCAAAACTGTATCATGAAAAATCACAAAGTTATATGATTGTTATGTTACCGGGTTCTCCGTACAAAAACATGCTAACGGCGCCCCCGCGCCTCCAGGGTCGTCTTGCGCTCATTGATAATAATTTGGCAGTAGGTACCTAACCGTACGGCGATTGTATTGTAATTAAATGGTGATAACATTTTCCATCACACTTAAATAATTTTGGGTCAAAATATAACTCAATCAATCGAAATCAATTCAGTTCCTTATTCTGAACAAACTATATTCAGGTTTCGTATATACTAAAAATAATGTTGTATATTTCATTGGGGATTTGTTTGCCAATTAAGAAACTAAGTATTTTCTGGGTATTTCTTAATTTGCCATTACGGTTCATTAGTTTCAGGACAATTGTCTACAAATAATATATAATTTTAACATTTTCAATCACCAATTTCAGATGAACTCCTAAAAGTACCAGACGTGAGAAAGCAAACCCAACTTGAATCCGCAGAACAACGCTGCTCAAAGCTCCAACATGAGATCGACACCATCATGGCGGGCCAGGTAACGACCTTACCACCTTACAATATAGACAATTTTGCAATGACACTGTTACAGTACCAACACAGCATTTGTAACTATGTTGCAGCCTATTTTTTTTTCTTAATTATTGATGTCACTGTATTTTTTTGTACTCTTTTATATCTCTATGTGTATGCAGTTATGATTGCGCCCAGGATTATGTGTAACGGTTTTTATTTAATAGAGAAGATGTAGACTCTTTCCGTCTTATTACAAAACAAGGTTTATCTTCAGACCCAGGTTTAAGCCATGGAGCCACTATTGAATTTCGAACTTTATTTCGTCTATGGTAAAGTTCCTAAACACAAAACTGACAACTTAGTACCGAGTTTTGTATAAAGAACGGTATTTTAATCACAGTCACGTTCTTATTACAAAAACTGGCTCCATAGTTTAAGCCATGTCAAAATATAAATCTTGTTTTGTAATAAGACGGTTTAAAAGTTTCATAAAACCCTTTAGAAATCTTTGTCCAGTCATCGTACGGAACAATTCTTCGGACATGTTATATTATTAAATTGTATTATGATGTAGCAGTGCTCAAAAAAGTAAATAATTTATGCAGCAGTAGATTCTCTGCTTGGCTCAGTTTTTGTTTTGACGATTCTCTTAAACTCATAAAAAAACGCGATGGTAATTTGGGAATTCCCCTTATATCCCTACAAAAAAAAAAAAGGTCAATAGAGTTCAGTACTATCAAAGTAAACAAAGTTTTCCTCTACACATATTACAAAACTGTTTACGGTAACATGTATAATGCCATGTTTTTTCTTACAATAGTATTCCAGTTTCTGAGTTGAGAATTTGAAGTTGAGTTGAGAACTTTTCACAAGTCTACTTTAGCATTACTTAGGGTTGTATCTCACTAGGACACCATGGTGGCGCAACCATAGTCGAGCTGCCAGCAAATAGCTTTATGGTGGGTATCTCACCAGGCGTCCGATCGGTTGCGCAACCAACCATACATTTTTGGCAGTACGATCATGGTTGCACCGCCACTGGTGTCCTAATGAGATAGGGATCTTGAGGTGATTTTAAAAGAGTAACAGTGGAGTTTTTTCTAAATTTTGACGTTCAAAAGTGCCTTTTGACTGACTTTCATTCCTTCAACTTTATTCAACACTTTAAAAGTCTTTATTACCTCAGCGCCACCTCACTGTTTATCTCGCTCGCACACTACTGCTGGCGGTCACGCGAGCAAGCGAGACAGGATGGCAGGGAGAAGACTCCAAGGCACCGATAGTTTAGTTTATTTCTTTTTACGGTGAAAATAATGGTAATAAAAAAAATAAAAAAACATAAGACCTGCTTTATAGTTAGTTCAGTTAATATGCAAAGTTCCATTATCTAATTTGAAGTATTTTTTTAATACCAGCGGTTTATTGTTTGGAAGTAACTTTGGTTTTTTTTTCTATAAAGAAAATTTTATAGAATCGTGTTTTCGTCAAACATAGTACTTAACATTAATCCTCAACTTTACCATATATTTATTTCAAAATTAATGCTGCGGTATTTTCGACATAACGGAGGATCATGCTAAGCCATTTGAGGTAGTTTAAGCTTTTAAGTCTGCCACGAGCAAAAAGCCGATATTGGTCGGCACAGTTTTAAGTAATGCTAAAGTAGATCGTGACAAGTGCTCAACTCCAAATTCTCAAGTCAAAAAATAGGTGATAGTACCTACCCATTACACATTCATGACGGCACACTGAAGGGCCGATAAATTGGGACACTCATTATTATTCAAGTTCCAAAGGACATGGTTTTCGTGCTTATAATGCAGTAAAATAGTTGAGTAGCTGTTGTGAATTGATTATGAAGGCTGGCAGTGTAGGTGGGTGATAATATCTGGCCCAATAAATGTTACACTTGTTGTACTGTTTGGGAAAGGGATAGCAAAGATTTCGTGACATGATAATTATTATCTTTGTTTTGATGATAACTATATTTATTGCTATCGTTTCGGTGTAAGGGTTTGTGAGTAAAGTTTGCCAACAAATATTCAATGAAATTTTGTTAGAACCGAGGTTTAAGTTCTACCGATATATTCTGTAAAATTCTCATCTTGAAAACTTAGGTGAAGCGGTCATTTCACTTCATGCTAAGTGTTATTTTAGGTCAGTTCACCTACATAAGTTTTCTTGGTGAGATTTTTGCAGAATGGATCAGCTGATTTTATGAATTTCAACATGATTCTAAAAGGTGTAACATAAATAACGCACAAACTCATAAGGAGCCAGCGTAGCATGCGTAGTTCATACAAACGTAATACCAAAATAATTTGTAAATCAAACATATTCTTAAGGTAGTGTGTATTATTTATTTCGATTGGATTACAGAATATCTATGTTCCCAAATATATATTTTGAAAGGACAATGATAATTATAAAGACGGGATATGAGGAATTTTAAATTTCTATAGAAAACTTATTTTTCACATAACTCTTGTTTCTTATAATTCTTGTTCTGTATTCCAATCGGAATAAAGACATGTAACCTTAACAATATCTTTGATTTATAAATTATTTTGGTATTACGTTTGTATGAACTGCGCATCCATCGCCTCTTAAGGGGTAATTTTACTCATTATTATGAACAACTTTTACTATGGGACGAAACCTCAAATCGCGAAAAAAAATCTGCTGGTCCCTACATTTTGACGAGACAAGAGAACATAAATGTAGGGAACAGCAGATTTTTTTTAGTCATAGTAAAAGTTCTTCATTGTGATGAGTACAATGGCCCCTTAAGAAATTGTGCGTTATTTATGTTAAGTACATCTTGTATATTCCAGTAACTAGTGTTAAGGTAGATGACTTATCTTGATGATAAAATGTCTGATGATATTATAAGCTTTCGATATGAATGAGAAAAGGGGAGAAACTAAATTCACAGTAATTTGTGTGTATATTTTTAGTACTTAACACATAAGTTGTTTAGTCTTTCACGAGTTTTTATTCGTACAATTTCGTTATACATTACCTGGCCGCAACAGTAACTCGAACCGGAGGCGAAAGTGAAAACCGTCAATGTATTTCGTATTTTAATAAAACATCACAATGTCCCACGTAACATCAAATTGGTATCGTTTTTAATAGCGGAGGTGCTTTAACTTTACTTGTAGTTTGTGTAACTTCAGGGCGTAGGATTATCTAAAAAGTGTAATTGTCTTTTGACATAACACGCATAATCCTCATAATATTTAAAAAAAAAAACCTTTGTAAATATGACGTGACGTAGGCGTGTGCGCACATTTTTTGAGTCCGATTTTTTTTTATGTGTTTTAACTTCATATATCATTCTCAAGATAATCAGAAGTATGACCAGATTATCTTTACCGTACCTACTTCACTTGATATTCAGAAATAAAGAAAGAAAATACGTTTATTTGCGGTAAACATGACGCAAAGAAAGAACACAAATACAAATAGAACAAGTTGGGGGAAAATATGCGTCACATTCACGCAAAACGGCCACCGCTCAGCATAATGCTGCGACCCTATGCGAGACAGAGCCCCAGACTTACGATCAAATTTTTCTCAAAGCCAGTTGTGCAAACCATTTAGTTTTTTTTTAACACAGTAGCTAAAGGATTTACTTATTTTTAGTACAGCATAATATATTCTGCTGAATTGCAGACCGGCTGCTGGTAAAGTTAACACACCTCCTTCCAGACCTGCCTCAGCCCTAAAGTGTTAACTAACATGGCTAACGGGACGAGTCGGGTAGTAACATGTTTTGTACCGTGTCTGCTTCTGTGCATGCCTGTCCGTAACTGTGACGTCACTGTGAGTCCCATTTTATTTATATATTTGTGTATGTTTGTCACCGTTTTACTGCTATCTTTTTTATATATAATTAAATGATTTTATTTGGATGGGGGTTTCATCGGATGGATTTTACAGGAAGAGTTCTTATTTTGCTCTCGAAAAGTCATTGGTATCTTCAAAATTAATTAATCATATTTATTGTGTTAAAATGCAAGCAATTATTGATCTGTCAATTTGTGACTTACGCCCAAGATATATTCGGTAAAAAAATAATAATAAAGCGAACGAACCGTAGGAACATAAAAAAAACAATGTAAAGATTTTCATACCATGTACAATGAAAGAGTAGCTCTCGACTCTTCACAAATAATATGTTTAATTTAAGAAATTATAAATATACTACAAAATAACTTATTAGGGATTTATAATAAAACAGAAGTATGCATAGAACCAGACATCGACAAAACGCTATACAAATGTAACTTTCGTCTCACTCAATGGGAATGGTTGTAACTATACATTACATATCTATACTTTAAACTGGCAACACCAGCGCGCTTGGTTGTGTTGAGATTTTTGTTAAAGTAGGTATTACGTATTTGACACTTTAGAACACCTCGCACCTCCGCTCAGATAGTGTCACAACTCAAAAAATTTGAAAACACTTATAACGTTCCATTTGTTTCTGAAAACTTCAAAATCTTATCACAAATATTGTCATACTTATGACAGATTTTTTTGACTTACGACACTATTTGAGCGGAGGTGCGAGTCCTCTAGAATTGAAAGGGAGACATGAGTTTTTTTTAATGTGTGAGCAAATGCCTTCAATCCGTCTATCCAAAATCTTTTACTATTGTCAAGGCGAAAACGTCTAACTACCTTAGCGTTATCGATAAAAAAATTACAAAATTGTCGATAAAAGCGCTGCACTTTACTACATTTTTTCCATAAGTCTCATATGTGGGAGACATCAAACAATATACTTCCCACATTTTTTGTGTTAATGGTTTGATTGCCTGCGTTACACCTAGAGTTGCCAGGCCCAAAAATAGAAAAGCCGGACACAGATTCATATTTAGCCGGACACTTTGCCCTGAAAGCCTGATACACTGGTTTTTAAATGTTTTTTTTTTAATACTTTTATTTTTGTATTTATTACTGTTACTCATTTGAGACTTAGGAGTATATTATGTTATTATGAATCGCATTTTGTTCTTACTAAAGTAATTTGTAATTTCGTTCAGCATCGTTTGACGGGGCGGGGTTGACCAAAAGCTTAATAAAAGCTGGACAGCTGTACTTGTATGTATTTGACCGGACACGATGGTAAAAAACCGGACATTTCTGGCTAAAGCCGGACACCTGGCAACCGTAGTTACGCCTCAGGCCGGTTCACATTCCATACTAGGGGTATACCCCTGCACAATTGCAATGCCTCCTCCCGGTAAAACTAAAAGTAAACTCAAACTTTACACCGTGAATGTACCTGTTAGTCTGTGTCACAATTATTAGTAATTTGTAAATTAGAACCTTCACAATTTTTATATTGTAAATAAGAAACTTCACCCAACCAAAATTACAATTCGCACACAAAATCTCAGCACAGCATGCACTGTGACATAAACCACGCTTGTTAACACTCGTGTAGCCGCTGGATGCCGCGCCCGCCCCGCGCGCGGTGCGCAGCTCGGCCACTCCCAACACCGGCTTCCTCAGCGGCCTGCCGCGCTCTCTGTCCAACCTCACCGGCCAGAGCCTGCGCAATCTCCGCCAAGCACGAACCAACAAGATCCAACAGGAAAACACTCCGCCTTTAGTCCGTCAAAACTCCGACGAATCGAACAATAAACGAAGACATGTACATAACAATACAGTACCAATGGTGCCGACCACTTGCTTGGATAACGTCACGCCGCCGCCTCTACCGCCAAGATCTATCGAAAGACCGAAACGCAACCCTCTAAGTCCAAATCTTAGTCCGCCGCCGATAAATCCCCTCGCTAAACCGAAGCCAAGTAATAGTACGGCATCTCCCTCACATAAGCAGTACTACAAGGGACGGTATTACCCGGATAAGTTCATGATGCATCAATCTATGCCGGCGTATGACCCGAATCAGATGAGGAGGTCGTCGCACTCGTTAGATGGGGAGTTGGAGGGGCCACAGCCTAACTCGATAGCGATGCAGATGAGTTACCCGCTGGTCAATGTGCCGCCGCCGCCTTTGCAGGTAAAGTTGTGGGGGAGTTTTTAGAACAATCGAACTTGAAACAAGAACTTCAATATTGTTGGTTTTGTCATCGCGAAATTAAGGGCTATCTTCTGTTCTCTGCAAACTTCCAGTCAGATAAATAAATAATAAAACTGAGGAGTCCTTATCTGCCTGATCAATTCATCTGAAATTTTCAGGCAATTATGGCAATGTTAGATACAAGTCATGTTTGTGCACTGGCAATATAAACATTTTGTAAATGTTTGGAATTTTGTCACACCTTTTTCTGTCTTGTAACTTATAAATTCTCAACTTCTGCCGAAAATTCATGACACTTTTTCAATTTGTAAATTAATATAATACACAATATGAAAAATAATTAAGGGTGTGTAAAATTGTTCTAAAAACTCGTTTCGTCATTATTCAGGTGAATGTTTTTTTTATTATACATTATTTCTTTGTCGTCGGGCTGATTGTTTCCTATGCAGTATATTTTTAAATACCTTATTTTTAATTATAGCTACAGCTTGAACTTTTTCTTTACTGCTTGAAAAATATTTTATTGTTTCAAATTGCAAGTTTTTTCTATGAATATTATCATTTAAGCACGTTACAAATTACAAAGTTAATTATCGAATAATTATTGGGTGTATATTGGAAATTACAAAAATGGAGGGTCTCTTGTAAGATATATTTAATTTAAAAAATCTACCGTTGTATTTTATGTTATAACATTTTCAAATTGTGACTAACATAACTTCGTCAAAAATCATAAAGCCTTACTAATAAAATTCAGTAATAAAATATTACTAAATGCTTTCTATATTTCGTACTGGCAACACTGCCTTTTCATTTTCATACAAGATAATTTCTTAACGCTTAATTAACTTATGTCCCGTCTGTATTACTGATATTAATAATTACTTGTTGAATATTTCTTTTAGTTTTATTAGTAAGGCTGCCAAAGTACGCGTGATTGATAACCCCTTTTGGAATTGAAACATAAAGTCAACTCTTACTTTTGTTCAAGATGTTATACTGTGCCCGACAGGATCCATAATTAATCCTAAGAGCGTTTACGACGTACGGCATTTCATACAAACTTTCAAGCCTTTGTTTTTCGAAATGACTGAACCCATTTTAATGAAACTGCATACGCATAAGCAGTATACAAAGGTCTACAAAGTTAGTTAAGAACATTTTCAAAAAGTCTTATTTGAAAACAGATAACTGAAAATCTCTGTTTCTATGGAAAATTTAAAATCGGTCTAATTTGGCTGTAACACAATTTTTCGAAAATGTTCTTAACTAACTTTTTAGACATTTGTATCCTGCTTATGCGTATGAAGTTTCATTAAAATCAATCAACTAACGCTCTTAAACTAGAAAATGAGTGCATTGAAATATATGTCTGGCCATTGCGATATATAATTTATAATCAGTAGTAATATAGTTTAACACTCATTTTGAGACAGTTTGTGAGAGGCATATTGTACACACTTTGTCACGCATTATTAAATGAATATCGAGTTTAAATCAACATCAGAGAGAGAAGCATCATAAACAATATCCTTCTCTCTCTCAAATAACACCAAAATTTGAAACGTTGTTACCTTTAAAGTAACAAACACAGTATTATAATTAAAGCCACCATTTTTGCCAAATTATCATTAGAAAAATCAAGTAAAAAGAAGTTGAAGTCATCGTAAAAAGAGTTTCACATCCAAAACCCTGCACTCAATCTTCCAGCCTTTGTGCTACATGTATAATAACTAGATGTATGTATGTCTGTACAGATGGACAACCGAACCGGTGTGCCTGTCCTGCATATGAGGAGTCGATCGTCTCCCGAACAGCTGGACCATGACTTGAATAGATGTGAGTATGAAATACTTTGCCTAATTTATGATACCCTGTTAGTCCGGTATTGATGGAAGCAGTTTTGTTTTTCTCGGGATGTGTTGAATCATTATTTGTTAAAATATTAGGGAAAATTGTCTACGATTGCACTATTTGTAAATATGTGAGCATCATGTATGTATTAACCAGGGACCGAAAACCTTTATAAGTTACGGTACAGGTATTGAAGAATTTCGGTTACCTCTACGATTAAGGTTACCGCTAGTTGGGTAACCATAGGAAGAATAAATATGTTACCTCTATTTATGTTACCGTTTTAATACCGGTTACGTGCCGGTTATCTAAAGCCAGGGCCGTGACGGGCGTGTGCCCTTTGACTAATGCCGACGGCACGTGTAAGATAGAGGTAACCTTTATTTCGGTTACCGGTATTAATACCGCCCCTGTACATTTATGTGCTTAAAGTATTAAATAAATAAATAATACCAACCGGTATTATTTATTTAAGTATTCAATTTACTAAGAATTAAGGTAACCTTTAAAAATACCGGTAAAAATAATAATGGTCGTAACCGAAAAATACCGGTATTGATTATACCGGTTTCGGTCTCTGGTATTAACATAATTTATCTTACATTGCTTAATTTTTAATATAATACTTAATCCTAACTAATATTATAAATGCGAAAGTGAGTGTGTTTGTTTGTGACGCTTTCTCGCTAAAACGGCTGAACAGATTTGGATGAAATTTGGCACATGGGTATACCCATGTGCCAAATTTGACATGACCTGGAGATTCACCCTGAATTGCGGAAAAAGTCGCGGGCAACAGCAATTTTTTAAGGTTCTCAACTTCAAAAGGATAAAACGGAATGCTTATAGGACCACTCGTGTGTCTGTCTGTCCGTCTGTCACAGACGATTTGCTCCGAATCTACTTACTCGTGTTTTACTATGATTTCATTTTAATACGATCTTTAACCGTATTACGTTAAAGTTGAGTTTTAATTGGTATAGTTATAGCACACCAACATAATCATCATTACTTATTCATGATTATCTATCGAAACAGTTTCTGTAACCGAACTATTTTCTCATTGCAGCAAGCATAGGCCCATCTCCCTTACTCGGCGCCGCGTCCCTAAGCCCGGCCCGGCCCGCCGGCGACAGGGACACCCCGCCGCCCGGCACGCCGCCGCCGCCGTATCATACTAATACACAGGTACCTTATTATTGTTATATACTGCGGAAACTAACTATGGCTGCCCCCGAGCTGATCAGCGTGCTGTTCCTAATACCGACCAGCATGACGTTCCTAATACCGGCCGTAGCGACGTTCCTGATATCAGCACATTGTCCCTAACACCGGACAGTAAACCGACCTTAATACCATCACGACGTTTCCAATAACTGCAGGACGTCCTTCCGATGAATACCGCCTACACACAGGCAGACAGCAGCGGCAGCGGCAGGCGTCATGTGTGACGACCCTAATACGAGCACGTCTTTCCAAATATCGACGCAATGCTCTTATTACCGGCCATCACTAATACCGGCTAGTAAAACGACACTAATATCTGCCGGAGCGACTGCCCTAATACCGGCACGATGTCCCAAATACCGATCGTCCGTAATACCGACGCTCGGTCTCTAAACTACGGCGGCGGGCCAATCCCGACCGTAGTACCGTGTCTAATATTCAGTAGCACATTAGTAACATGATTACTTTTTATCCTTCCAGCCATGTGCAGATCCACAAAGAGCAATCATATCTATGGAGGAAGACGATTCACCCGCGTCTGTAAGTTAGAACTTCAATTATTTATACACATTTTTTACACGCAACACACTATATTACTTTGCAGCATAATAGCCAACATGCTTTTGCAGCATAATAGCCAACATGCTTTTGGCAAAAACAATGTGACACACACAGCAAGGGATACTCTATCTTCTACTTAATAAAATTCTTAAATTAATCCAATAACAGACAACGCGCAGCCTTATCCGCTGGGTTAGAAGCATAAAAATGTTCACTGTTGTAATGTTCCATTTAAACAAGATATAATAAACGCAAAACAAGAAAAAGTAGTTTGTTCAGAATCGGCTTCAGAGTTTATTTCCGTCATTATTTATATGTATTAATTTTCCTTGAATAATAATAATATTAATTTTCCTCTAAAAAATATTATCTTAAATTAGAACTACCGCGTCATAACAAGTTGATAAAATCTTTCATTTATAGCAATTTAAGCCTTATTTCAGAGCAATAAAGCCACCGAAATTAAGTTTTTTTATTCGTTTAAAAAGTTATTAAAATGTTTCATTTACTTGAGTCTTATCTCAAAGCATTATAGCCTTTGAATTTACGTTTTTTTTTGTACCGTTTTACGTTAGTCAGGTCAATTGTTTTGTAAATAATTTAATTGTTTGGTTTAACTAAATGTAAGTAAAGATGTTATTTTAGTGTTATAATTTAAACAGCCTTCTCATCTATATAGACTGAATGAAGGTATATTTTTTTATGTCTTTGGGCATTTAATTTGTTTTACAGCCGCCCGTTTTTTTTTAAAAACGTGTAGGTAAATAAAATGCTTGCAACACTAACTACAAACATTATTTATATTTTAGGGATGGCAGCCCTGTGGCAAATAACGTGACAATTACAATGTCAGACGGCTTGACATTTACAGATTTGAGCTTTTTTCGACAGGTTTTGTTATTATTGCATTCTCATGATAATCAATATTTTTTGTCTCATTTTTATGGAGCTGCAGCTTAAATTATAATACAATCTCAAAGTATTTAATATAAACGGAAACTTTAGCCACATTTAAAATAATTATATTGCATAGAAATGAATAAATAAAGACTATGTGCGTTTTGTTTGTACTGAAACATTTTTAACTTTTTTACAAAAACGGGTGCCTGAAAAAATCTGATTTAACTATAATTGAGTAGCATAATAAATAAGCTGTCTAATAAGGTACTTCACATTAGCGTTTAAAAATCTTCGGAATATTATACCACTTTTGACCTGTCCCCTATTTAACCACTTTAGTAGGTGAACTTTCAAAAATCGTTCCTTAGTGCCACTTTCGTTACAACACGTGTAACAATAAATGCAAGATCTCAGACACCCCAATTAGAATATTAAGTTTTCAATTATTTTAGTACCAAGCCCTATACATTTATTGAACGTCTCCTTTGTATGGAAGCCATTTTTGCGTACGCCTAAATCCCGTCGGGCGTACGGCTTGATATATACAACTCTTGCAAAATAAAATTACAGGTACTTGGCAAAAATAAACCCAGTTTACCCAATGCTTCTGTACGAGTCACGTGTCGTAAATGGCACGTGCGCAATGCATAGATCAGCACTTTCCCGTCGCCTTACACAAATTATAGTTGCTCATTCACACAACATTCATATACTCGTAGCATTAGTTACGTGGTACATAAATATGTTCAATACACCATCATCTTTGACGACACGGTTGGCGCAGTGGTTAAGCGTGCGGGTTCGATTCCCGCACGGAACAAATATTTGTATGACCTGCAAGTAGTTGTTCCGGGTCTGGCTGTTTGTGTATGTGACTTTAAATGTTTGTAAACGCACCCACAATACAAGAGAAATTCCTAGTGTGGGGCAATGTCTTTAAAACGAAAAAATAAAATAAAATCTTTCGCTATCCGTGACTCAAGCTAACATCCAAGGTGTGTGCGACCCATTCAGCAGCGCATACAGCTTCTATAAAGCCAGCAAAAACAAAATAAATTCAGTATCATTTAATTTTGTCAATTTTTCGAGGCTTTACTTTAATTTCGAACCGTAATCAAGCCTATGGCATTAAGTCCGCCTCTGTAAATTTCTGTGCTTAAAGTATTAAATAAATAATCATGAAATCAGTTAAATTGATACGACGTAATAAAAATATTTCGAAATATTTCGTTTTTCAGGACACATCAACGTACTCAGGTTTATTCTCAAACCTGCGCTCCGTACGTGAATCGAAGGCGCGGACGGCCGTACTGCTCAACTGGCTGCTAGGAGAAAGGAGGTAATATAAATCGTTTATTATAACAATGTATTTAGCAAAGGTCCATCTTGCGATAACGCCGCCCATGCCCTAAATTAATATCACCGTGAGCGCTGTCAAAAATGAGAGCTGTGCTGTTTTGTTATACGTCACATATCTTTAAATTAATGTGACATGTTCGAAATTGTGCTTCTGAATATAGTCGCCACCTAACCAAAGAAGGAGAAGAAATTTGTGGTATATACACAAAGAAATACTGTAATCCAACCGTGAGCGTGCTCACGAGCGTTCCGAATTGTTGATGGCTCTTACAGTCCCCGGCACGTAAGTTGGCTAACAGTAGTTAGATGCGCAGAAGTAATTTTTTAGGACTCTTTGGTGGTCAAGCCGGACGCGGGGAATGAGGGAGCACCGTTCCGAGCACGCGATTGGTGCGGCAGTCGACACTCGCCTCCCGCACCTCGACCCGCGTTCCGTTAGCTCCCGATTACACTCGCGTGCACTATAGTTATACCCTTGGTTTTTGTTGAGTTTTTGTTAAGTTATTGATACGAATTGTTGTTACTATTTTAAACCGTTGTTTTAAATTGTTGTTACTAGTTTATTTTTAAGAGTGTATTTTTGCAGCAGCTATTAATGAAGCTTGTTAACCTTTAGTTCTCGTTAACGTTGTTTTTTGAAAGGCCACAATAACTAAAAATATGTTATTATATATTTTATTTATAACACCTTATAAACTTCACGAATTCCTCTCCTTTATTTAACTTTCTTCTAAACAGACATGTTTAAAATAAATGATGGCAATAACCATAGAATAATGATAAACAACAAAAGTGTCAATTTTTTTACTATGCGCGAACTTACCCCCACTACCCCAAAACCGTGCCAAGTTACGTGATTGTAGCTGTCATAGTCGTGATATCTAAATCGGAACGCAAATGAGCGCTGTGAGCGTTTATGACCTAATTCGGAATGCAGCCTAAGGCCCGGCGCACATTGGCGGCACGGCACGGCAAGGTATTTTTAGGTATCGGATAAAAATATAACTGAATAATATGGAAAGAAAGTTGAAATTTCAATGTAAACGGTCGTAAGTACAAAAACAATACCGTGGTATGCTTTAGGCATGCCGAACATTGAAATGTCAACTTTATTTCCATATTATTAAGTTATATTTTTATTCGTTGCCTAAAAATACCTTTGCCATGCCATGCCGCCAATGGGTGCCGCGCCTAAGACTGCAAAATTCAGTGCCACCAATCGCGTCACACGTCCAGTTATAATGAGCGCACTATAGCCATCTTCCTTGCGGTCTAAGACAGGGTCGAAATTGATCGCTTAAGTTTCGTCAAAATCTGATTTCAATGGAGAATTCTCGGACTGAATCATATAGATAGTCATATTTGTTGTGTGTTGGCAGATGCGCGTGCGCGTGCCTGCTGCTGGTGCTGACGGACGCCTACCGCGCCGCCGCGCCCGCGCACGCGCTGCGGCGCTGGGCGTACGAGATACACTCCACCTTCTTGGTACCTAACGCGGTAAGTGTAACATCTTACCTGTCGCTTCCTGTGGGAGTGATTTCTAAAAATATAAAAAATATTATTTTTCTCTTTTACAGGTTCTACAGTTGAGCGGCGTAGATGAGAACATGGCGAATGAAATCGAACATGTTTTAGTTAATGGTAAATAGCAACTGTGTTTTAATATTAATTTTATTATGAACTATTTCAGTATGAATACATAGATATCAAAAAGTGCAGAGGCAAACTCAGAAAATCAATAAAAATTGTGTTTGAAAGATAGTGAGTGAAAACTGTCATCAAAATGTATGAAGACTAAGAAATGTAAATCAAAGTCAAATCGTATAATTATTTCAATTCGACCATTAAAACGCACTTTTTGAAATTACAAGAAACAGCAAGAATTGAATCAAAAGGTAGTTGCGCCATGTAGAAGAATGGGCAAGAAACACCATAGTTATTTTTTTAAATGGTACACATACATAAACTCACGCCTTCTTCTCATGGGGGTAGACAGAAACTATAGAACGCCATTTGCTACATACTCCTTTTGCATTTTAAATGATGATGCATGAAATCCAAGCAAGAGGAATATTAAACTGTGTTTTTACACATTTTAAATTATTATATTACAACTAGCAGCTGACTTCGTACCGCCTTATACCAACAGCAGCGCCACCTACCGGGCGCAATTGTGTTTTCAAAACACCCAGGAACCCGTTCAAATATAAATACAAAATTTCAACCAAATCTGTTCAGCCGTTTAGGAGGAGTTGGGTGACAAATACACTTACTGAAAAATTATATATCTTCTTATGTATAAAATTCTCGTGTCACAATGTTAGTTACCACACTCCTCCGAAACGGCTTGACCGATTGTTATGAAATTTTATATGCATATGCAGTAGGTCTGAGAATCGGCTACTATCTATTTTTTATACCCCTAAGTGTTAAGGGTGGCTTTCCCTCGGGATCGAGACTTACTCGGGTGAAACCGCGGGGCGCAGCTGGTTTTAATGTATTATTATTTCCGCAGAATTCGACAAAGAAGAGCTCCTCCGCAATGTGTTCCGTAAAGCTCGACAAAAGGCGAAAGACGAACTCAGCCAACAACTGACAGAGTTCCAGGTGAAGAGACAAGTGGGACTGGGCACGCTGTACGGCCCCGAAGACAGCGTCATTGACAAGTGTGACGTCGACAAGGCGCAGGTAACTACTTAACTGCTGTGACTTCTTCCGATGTGCAAGCAAAACAGACCTTAAGACGGAGATATATGCCAGTGACCTTGAGTAGTTAGCTTGCGTGTTCTGTACTGAGCTCACGCAACGCGTCGTACGTTCAGCCAGTAATAGGACTCGCCCATCAAGGAGCGCTGTCCCCAATTTGACGCATTATTAATTTATTATACACAAAACAAAAGGTATTTTAATAAAACGCGTACCTATACTAAAAGATCAATAATTAAATTATATATATTTCAGAAAAATACGCTTGGTAGATTTTGCGCCATTCTCAGTTTTTTATCCGCGTTAGACATAACTTTACAAATTAATTTCACTATGGAATATAAACATAATCTAAAATATTCACATATTAAGTTATTGAGAAAATGCTTTAAGAGTGTGGCGACGAATGAATTGTCCATACAAACGTAATACCAAAATCATTTGAAATTTGAGCATATTTCCACCATATTATGTTGATATTCGGATTTAGACAGTGATTATCTAGGTTCCTACACCTTTTTTTTTCAAAAAAACTTACCTAAAATGAAGATATAGCTAATTGCATTTCGCACATTTTTACAGCGTAATTGACATGTTTTCATATTTTTTTTTTTGTATTATAAACAACAATATTTGAAATATTCTTTATGCAGGAACACAGCTTATATTATCAAGTTACAAATTAGCGAAAAAATATTGGAAAAATATTAAGTTTTCATTCATCATTTTTGGTATTACGGAACACAAGCAAATTTATCATAAATTTTCAATAGCTGGTAGTGCTATCGCCCCAAGCAAATGTCAATGTGTGCGTACATACATTTACATATTTTTAAACTGGGCTAAGAATATAAGTAAAGAATAGATATTTTTCTTGGGCTGTTTTATACTATAGGTACTAATACTACGAAAATACTCCGTTTTAAATAAGATTAGACATTTAAATAAACCTTTTTTACAGTCCGTTCAACCGATTTTGGCTTCTATTGTGTTAGTGGCATGATAAATGGCAGCTGCAATAAACAGTTGGTATTGTAACTACGTTTTTGCTTTTAATGCCATCCTTATGCGTACGGAATAGAAGTCAAAATCGGTTGAACGGACTGTAAAAAAGTTTATTTAAATTTCTAATCTTATTTCAAATGGAGTATAGGTATATTTTGTATAAATCTACCTATCTTTAGATAACATTAGACCTAACTAAATTTAAATGTGTTTATGAGATTTTGTGTGTTGAGGAACAGTAAAAAGTCTAAATTATACACACGGTCGAAACAGCTTGTTTCGACCGTGTGTATAATTTAGACTTTTTGCTAACTGCGGGAATTCCCGAGAATGCGTGAGAATTCCCCGGAAGACGCCCAACCTGTTTTTTATTTGCTCTTAGCTTGTTTGTACGTTACACAATTGAGATAAAGTTCATTATGCTTTTCCGTTCCGTTCTGCGGCAATGTAAACTGAGCCTTAGTGTGAGTACTGGCCGAGCCTGTCTCTCCGTACGCGACGAAGCCGCCACCGTCGCTCAAGCTTGTAGTAGTGTACCTATCATAGACATGGGTCGTACTTGCAACATCGAGTACCAGGGCTTCTAAGTACCTGGGCCCGCTACAATTGTGGCGATAAGTCCCATCTTTGAGGAGTGGCTAGAGAGGCGCCACGGCGTCCTCACCTTCCGCCTGACGCAGGTCCTCACCGGACATGGTTGTTTCGGGAGGTTCCTGTCCAGGATAAAGCGGGAGGAAACGCCCGGGTGTCACCACTGTGTGGATCGCCCGGAGGACACGGTGGAGCATACGGTTGAGGTCTGCCCTGCTTGGGCGGAGCACCGCCATGTCCTCACGGAGGCGATCGACGGCGGCGATCTCTCGCGTCCGGCCCTGGTGCAGGCCATGGTTCGGAGCGAGAGTGCATGGGAGGCCGTCACCTCCTTCTGCGAAGCAGTAATGCTTGCGAAGGAGGAGGCGGAACGCGTGAGAGAGAGGCAAGGTTCGCGCCCTCGCGCCCCTAGTCGCCGCAGGAGACGCCCCGGGCGTCGGGAGTCGCAAGCCGATTTCCGGCCACCGTAGGCGCGGGCTTGCGGACGGTGAGCGATGGGTAGTTCACCGTCCGATAAGGACCAGGCCCGGGTCGACAGCGCGTCGTATTCCACGCGCGCCTCAAAGAGTTGTCAGCATCAACTGACGGGGTCCGCTAGGGCCAATGCCTGCCAGGGTTGCGAGTTTGTCCGAAAGGGATATCGTGGCACACAGTCAAATGAAGGAATACGGCTGGGTTTTAGTCAGTAAAAGTCTGACACGCCCTCCCGCTCCGCCCAGAGCGGGAGAAGTTATTTGATAATTTCCCAAAAAAAAAAAACCTTTAGTCAGCGCCAAAAACCAGGGCTCTACATACCTAATTTGAAATATTTTCTTCCTTCATCGAAAATTAGTCCGTAAAATCATAGAAATAAGGACTACAATCGCGTATGGAAAAAAGATACTTCCATATTATACGTAAACATACTTGCATACGAAATTGTTCCTTGCGGTCTTACCGATAATGATCATGATCGCATTTGCGAAAAAGTAATGCAACCATTGAAAATATGTTTCGAGTAGTAGGTACTCGGGAGGTAGTTTGTAAACATCGCTGAGCACAACCAATCGAGAGCGATGTATCATAATTATTTTCTTATTGCTTAGAGAAGGCGCGCGCCGTGGCTTCTTTCCATACGACCATACGCCCGGACTTGTCTGGACAAGTGCGGCTTTATGGTTTCGGCCCGGTTACTGCACGGACTTTTTTGTGATATTCTTATTACACAAAACATTGATAAAACTAAAATTTAAAGATCAAAGTCTTTCTAGTTTATTTAATCATTCTGGGATTTTTATCTGGACTTTGGTGACCCTGGGAGGCAGTTCCGATAATAACTTGATAACTGGCTAACCTTTTTAAAACGAAGGAGCTATTCGGATATAGGTAGCTTGTGTCGACAAGAACTGGTAAATCGACTTCATTTTAAACTGCATAAATATTTGTCTTATAAATCAGTGTTTAGTGTGGATCTTTGACACTATGTATTCTGATTACCATAATTGTATTTTTTGTCATTCGTTCAGTCGATAATATATGGTCACCCTACACGACTTTATCACGTTGCGAATTATAGATGAATAAATCCAAATTCAAATCGTTTACTGCGAACTAAGTGTACAATGTTGGTGTTATGTTATCTATAACTATGATGTTAGAACATAACTAAATAAATGTTTATTCAAAATCCTTGTTTTCTATTTTTATTATTCTTAGCTCAGAACTACCTATGTTATTTATCTGTATTTACGGATATCGTCGATTTATAAATTATTGGAATAGTTGTCTTTTTAGGGTTCCGTACCCAAAGGCTATAACGGGAACCCTATTACTAAGGCTCTGCTGTCCGTCCGTCTGTCTGTCTGTCTGTTCGTCCAGGCTGTCTCATGAACCGTGATAGACAGTAAAAATTTTCACAGATGGAGTATTTCTGTTGCCGCTATAACAATAAATACTAAAAAACAGAATAAAATAAATATTTAAGGGGGCTCCCATACAACAAACCTGTTTTTTTGGCGTTTTTATAGATAATGGTACGGAACCCTTCGTGCGCGAGTCTGACTCGCACTTGGCCGGTTTTTTACTAATACTTTGCATAGTTTGCATAGCACTTTTATTATTTGACTTGAGTTGTATTTATTGTTTAGAAATAACAATATTTGAAGTTCAGTAAAAGGAACACAGAAACAAGACGGAAGAAGCCTTAGTTTTTAGGGTTCCGTACCCAAAGGTTAAACGGGAACCCTATCACTAAGACTCCGATGTCCGTCCGTCTGCCTGTCTGTCCGTCTGTCACCAGGCTGTATCTCATAAACCGTGATAGTTATACAGTTGAAATTTTTACAGATGATGTATTTCTGTTGCCGCTATAATAACAAATACTAAAAAATTTAATAAAACAAATATTTAAGGGGGCTCCCATACAACAAACGTGATGTTTTTGCCGTTTTTATAGATAATGGTACGGAACCCTTCGTGCGCGAGTCCGACTCGCACTTGGCTGGTTTTTTTTAATTTTTGACCATCTTATAGGAAATAAATTGAAATAACATATGCAGGTTTAAAATTAATATCCCAATAATTTATATTTACGCGACGTGCGTGTGATGTGTGCTCCCTTGGACGATATAATATAGGTATAGGTACACACGGCTACACATCAAGCTATACATTTCCAGTATAAGCTGATCTCGCATTGTGTAGGATTTCCGAACAATACGAGGTCAGCGTAAACTGGATTTGTATAGCTTGATGTGTAGCCGTGTATACCTTACCTTATGTATGACGTATCTACTGGATTTTCACTACAAGGCCTAGATATCCTAATATGTTGAGATATCGGCATTCTAAAGAAATTTCCAAAAAACGCATTACTAGTCTGTACATTTACTAACGATTCCCCGAAGTAGTGAACAAAAATAAAGCAAATAATGAACATACCTAATTACTAATAAGTAAATATAAATGCCTCCGAGTCGTTATGAATGAACGATAAGTACCTACAGCTAATAATAGCTATCTATCCACTCATACACACACGCACAAGACTGCACACCGCGTCCGCCGCTCACATACTCAGAGAGTCAAACAGAGATAGCAATATTCCGAACGAATTTTGCGCTCACCGCGACTTGCAGTTGCGGGCGATGGTAGTCGGCCTCTTAATTTAACATATATTTTTTTCAAATCATTAACACTACTCGTTTAGACGTGATCTTCAGTATAAAAACAGTAAAATTCGGTTATCGTCGACTTAAAATGTTGCTATAAAGTCGATTATTGTTTGTATCTAATCCACATGAAGCCTTGTCCGCTTTAGGGCATTCTTTTGTCATTCTACATGACAATTGACAATATATTTATATTTTTCTTGTGTCATCCGTGGAGGACCTTTCGTCAAGAGATTTACGTATTTGGATGCGTTTATAAATTTCATGTTACGTTCTGTAAACTGTATTTACTGTTTTACTAATGACGAATTTCCTACCCATATTATTATTATTTATTCATTTCGATTAAGTCCGCCTTTGTACCTTTATTGTGAACAAAGATAAATAAAACTCTAGAATAACAACTATAGAATAATAACGTATACATGTCACATTAGCGTGTCGGTGACATGACCCCATAAGTTTTGTCCTCAACAAAAATCGCTCAACGTGGCTAAATAAGGTTTCACTTCATTAAATTTTGAAATCATCATAACAATCATCATTTTAGCCAAAGACGTCCACTGCTGGACATATTATAGGTCTCCCCAAAAAAGGAGGCGATTTGCCATAATCGCCACGCTCGGCAGGCGGGTTGGCGATCGCAGTATGGTTTTAAAAATGCATAGAGAACGCTCCATTCTCTAGTAAATTAGTCGCCTTTTACGACACCCACGGGAAGAACTGGGATGGTGCTATTATTTATTTACCCTCGAAATAGCCTCGTACTAATGTGTATACCGCTCTCTGTTCTCCAGGAGCTGATCGTGGTGGAGCAGCTCATGTGCGGCCAGCTGCGGGCGGTGGGCGCGCGGCCGGGCGCAGGCGACGCGCACGCCACTCTCATGGCCGCACTCATCGCGGCCGCGTTGTGTCTGCACTGCAGGTAATAATAATCTAGGCAAACAATACTACAGGACCTCGGCGTTAATCATGAACGGGGCGGAAAGTTCTTCATCATCCATAGTAAAGCGAGAATCCTCTGACCAGACTTCATTATCGGCATCAGCGCCATCTTGAATTTTCATTTCGACCCAAGAACTGGACCCTGGAACAAGGTGTAAAGTTCACTCATCCTCTATAGAAAAGGGAGGACCCTCCAACCAGACGGGTATTGTCTGGTGCGCAACTGCCCGATGATTTATGTCGAGACGTTGCATATATGCTAGTCGCGCGGGAAACTCTGCTTGCGCGATGCAGGATTTTCGCGTGACGTCAGTGTGACGCGTAGTTCGCATGTAGCGATGTTGATGCCGCTACACATATTTTGATCAAGATACACCTGACACTACTCTTTCTAAGTACTCTTTCTAAATTAGAAATTAGCGGACTAGAGCTACGAATTCACTTTAAATCGTTTAATTATATCAAGCTTTGTACACTGAGTCTTGAATTTCAACTTTCGCGCTCCATACGTCATTGGCGTGCTCCTGACAGTTTTATGCGGCAATGTTGATTAAAAGTCATACATTACATAATTGTTTGTTTATATGGTAAGAAAAAGTACTAAAATCAGTACTGGAGTAAATTTTTTATATTATATTCATTGAAATGTTATTGATTCTATTCGATTATTAAATGAATAATATTTTTGTCTCTCATTTGGCCACACCGTAGGTAATTTTGGTAGAGTTTGGTTGTCGTGCAGTTGACGTGCAGTTCACGCGCAATTCAAATATTACAAGAATTCCGTTTATCACGTTTAAACTTGAACTTAACTGCACTGCAACTTGATCGGCGCGTCATGTAAGTACGTGAATTAATAAAGTCTTCAGATCACATATTCTTATATTTTCTACTTGGCCAGAACGCGTTGTGGTCGTTTGCGGAAGGTTCTAATATGTAACACGGAGCGTGAGGCGAGTGTAACAAACCCTGATTAATTACCCTATTAAATTCACACGATCCCTTCGTGTGAATTTAATAGTGTAATTATTTTTAGGGTTCCGTATCCAAAGGGTGAAACGGGAACCCTATTACTAAGGCTCCGCAGTCTGTCTGTCTGTCTGTCCGTCCGTCTGTCACCAGGCTGTATCTCATGAACCGTGATAGTTAGACAGTTGAAATTCTCCACCAGATTTATCTAGGTCTGGGTGTACCACACCCAACTTTACGCTCGCGGGGATAAAAGGGCTACAACGTGAATTTCGCGTTGTTTTCGGTCTCTTATATATATACATCTAAAAGTCGTTCGGATAACTTTACATGCGTGATGCACGATTTGTGCTGGTATTTTTGATGCGGTAAGTTCGCATGGCGTTGTACACACAACTACATATCAAGCAAAGTCCTAATTGCTTGCTTGCTTGTCAAAAATTTTTGAAGATCTAGGGACCCCTAAATCTTCAAAATTTTTTGACAATCACGAAAATCACAATTTTGTCAAACAGTTTTGACCGACTAGAGACCCCACTAGGACTTTGCGACCGAATTCGGTCGTAAAGCGATCGCTATCTATAGCGAGACTGCAGCGTCTGTATAGCTGATCTCTCATTGTACGGAAATCCTGTACAATGCGAGATCGGCGTAAACTGGAAATGTATAGCTTGATATGTAGCCGTGTGTACATGCCACACTAGAAAGATGAACTTCTTCTAAAAACCTATACACTATGAGCAGCGGGGTACTGTAGGCTATGTTCATACCCATCGCGGTTAAGAGCGTTTACGACGTACGGCATTTCAATGTCCCTTGTTTTTCGAAATGGCTGAACCAATTTTAATGAAACTTCATACGCATAAGCAGGATACAAATGTATAAAAGGGTAGTTAAGAACATTTTTGAAATGTCTTATTTAAAAACAGATAAATGGAAATCTCTGTTTCTATGGAAAGTTTAAAATCGGTCTAATTTGTCTGTAACACAATTTTTCGAAAATGTTCTTAACTAGCTTTTTAGACCTTTGTATCCTACTTATGCGTATGAAGTTTTATTAAAATTGGTTCAGTCATTTCGAAAAACAAGGGCTTGAAAGTTTGTGAGAAATGCCGTACGTCGTAAACGCTCTTAAACACGATTCATCATAGATACCACGCGGTTATTCCCCAAAGGGACAGGCAGTCGGTGCCCGTATTACACCCACATTGCGCCAGTTACGTAACTCTCATGTAATAGGGTGAAACGAGAAGTCGAAGAACGGAGGTCTGTGTCCCAGCCGTGGGAACATTACAGGCTGATCATTATGTTATTAGGACGCAGATATATGCCAGTGACCTTGAGTGGGGTTAGCTTGCGTGTTCTGTACTGAGCTCACGCAGCGCGTCGTACGTTCAGCCAGTAATAGGATTCGCCCATCAAGGAGCGCTGTCCCCAATTTGACGCATTATTAATTTATTATACACAAACCAAAAGGTATTTTAATAAAACGCGTATACTAAAATATCAATAATTAAATTATCTTTAAATTAGTGAAGTTTTCAGAAAAATACGCTTGGTAGATTTTGCGCCATTCTCAGTTTTTTACCCGCGTTAGACATAACTTTACGAATTAATTTCACTATGTAATATAAACATAATGTAAAATATTCACATATTAAGTTATTGAGAAAATGCTCTAATTTAACATATATTTTTTCAAATCATTAACACTACTCGTTTAGACGTGATCTTCAGTATAAAATCATTAAAAATCGGTTATCGTCCCCATAATAGGGGGCGAGCCTATTGCCGTCGACCAGGCGCAAATCCAGACTGGGAGAAATTCCTGATGGAAAAAACCCAATAACACTTTGCCCGACCTGAGAATCAAACCTAGGACCAGTTTGTTGTGTGTCGTGTGTGGACAATAAGGGGCATTCTTAATCCCAGTAGTATTACACGAACGCGTGTTAATCTCATTTATATCAATAGTTGCACTTTGACCAGTAAATAGTGATGGGTAACTCATCAATTTCATTTGAGGTTGAGGGAGTACCTCACTTTATCTCGTGAGGTTCCCACGAGGTACCCCTCATTTGAGGTGAGGAATCGTACAACGGCGTATTCACCTTACAAATAGTGAGCCCGAGCCGAACTCAGCCGAAGGTCCGAGGAAGCGAGGCGGGCGGACGCAACAACGAGTCACGAGTACTCATGACTCATGACTCTTCGTCCGATTATTCATCTCTCGCACACATCAGTTCACCTCACCTCACTCATTCTCTAATTCTCTATACAATGTTTAAGTCGGTTCATTCGCTCACTGAGCTCACTCGTGAGTCACGAACTCGCTTGCCTCACCCCTCACCATGATTTCATAATTATTGTCAATGTCAATTTTAGAGGACGCGTAAATGTTGAAATTCAAGTAACTCATTCAATTTGTGATCACGAGCAACTCAAACGAGGGACCTCATGAGTGAGGGACACATCACTACCAGCAAATGACATAAACTCATATAACGCACGATTGTGGCTTACAACTAAACAATAAATTAAGTGTTATTTTATTCCAAGCTTTTTGTTTTAATGATTTTGTTGGGTGTAGTTTCGGGTTTTTTGTGCAAGAATTGTAAATTTTCATCCTTTCGGTAAGCAAAAATTTACTTATATCTATAGTAAGCGCAGCCTCGGAGATAAAATAAAATTCAGTTGGGGCTTCATCCATATCCATAATATCAGGGCATACCACCGACCATACAATAATTCTTGAGTCTATTGCAGTTTAAAAAATAAAATTATTATTAAAAGAAGTAAAAACACGCCAAACGAAAATATTTACATTCAATACGACATTGACTATCATTCAGCGAAAATTATAATCATAGTAAACATTATGTTATCATTGACTGATAAGAGAAAATACTACTAACATTCAATCACTTAGTTGCCACTTGCCAGTACTAGACAGTTTAAAGCGCGATAAAAATATAAATTATTGCTTTTATCAATGATATAAGTTAGCGTGGAATAATAAATACTAAAATCTAGCAGTGTTTAACATAATATAAAAAATAAATCATGTTAATCGGATTAGCCGTTTTCGAGTCAAAAGCGTGTTAAGGGTTACTCACATACAGACGTCCTTAATGTTCTCGAGTTTTAAATAAAAGCGTGCTAACAGTCATACCCAGTGTTATAATAAAATAACAAACAAATAACTACAATTCAATGACTCAGAATAAGGCAAAAAGCTTATTTTCCTGTCAGCTATGTATTTTTAGTTAGTCGTTTGAAACACCAGGAAGTGTTTAGTGAATATTTGTTACAAAATGGTGGTGGATTTGTCGAATATTAGTGAAGTGGAGGCTTTGGAGGTCAGGCGGAAATGGTTGCAGTCGCCTAAATCTAAGTACAAGAAGAAATTGAAGAGTAATAAGTGAGTTTTTAGTTTATTTGTTGAGTCATATTCCGGGTATTCGCAGAGATATTAAAAAAAAATACAGTTGTGGTATATAATTTCTTAAGAAATAAGCTATAATGTTATAATGTGTCGTCCTCATTCTCCTGCCTGGACGCCTATGTCCAGCAGTGGGACGTCTTTGGGCTGAAATGATGATGATGATGAACTATGCTGTTGACTGTGAACAGCGGTATGTTTTTGCTCCCATGGGGCTGGGCCAGATAACAGAATACAACAAAATATTGTAACAAACAAAAATAACTATGTAGTAATATTCATTTTATTTCTATACTTCGGTACACGTTACAACAATGAGGTCTCGACCCCTGAACTAGGACAGCATGTATGACAGGAGTCGAGGTTATAAATAAATAACAAACAACACAAAAAAACAATAAAAACACATCAATCGGATGAGTGGTTCTCGAGTTATAAGCACACGTATCAGACAGACAGAGAGGCGCTGCGTTTTATAATAATATAAACTTTCAAGCTTCTTTTTAGGGTTCTGTACATCAAAAGGTTAAAACGGAAACCTTACCGTCTTATTACAAAACAAGATTTATGTTTTGACATGGCTTAAACCATGGAGCCAGTTTTTGTAATAAGAACGTAACGTTTCCACGTTTCCACACCATTCTTTATACAAAACTGAAAACTTAGTTCGGTACTAAGTTGTCAGTATTGTATTAGGAACTTTACCATAGACGGAATAAAGTTCGAAATTCAATCATGGCTCCATGGTTTAAACTTGGGTCTGAAGATAAAGCTTGTTTTTTAATTAGGCCCTTTTAGTTTTTGTGTAGTATATCTTAATTTAATTCTACCAGTATTGTTTTCCTCACGGTAAAAAATAACTTTTTACGAAGTGTTATCAAAATGTGTATATTATATTAGCCGTAAAAACTTACTATACGTTATTTATAGTCTAGACAGACTCCGTTATATATTTACATAACTAGTTAATATGGATAGCTAGCCAGAGCTAGTTGAAGACGTATGTTTAAACTTTGACTTTTGGTTATTTATATTAGTTTAGTTAATTGACATTCTGTTTTAATTTTGAAAGAAAGAAGAAAGAAAATACATTATTTAGCACAGACTAAAAGGCACACAATACAATATACAGCAGAGCAAAAAAATCAAACAAGTCAAAAGTGTAAAATGCGATGTAAGAAATTAGCAGTAAAGTGTGAGGCACACTTTGCTCTTAAAACTGCGAGTCCGACTCGCTCTTGACCGGTTTTTCTTATTGTAGTAATCATGGTATTCTATTTATAAACATTATTTAAATATTCCAAAAATATAAACACCTAGACGCATCTAAGCCAAGATTAAAAAAAAAAAAAACGGTCAAGAGCGAGTCGGACTCGCGCACCGAGGGTTCCGTACGAATAAATGATGTTGATGATTTCTGAAAAACTGTGCTATTTAGAGACATCGTTTTGTTTTTCCTGTAATCTTTACATACGCTTATATCATATAGAATAATTTCAGATTTTTATCTCTGCAAACTTCGGAGATAAAGGGGGGGGGGGCACGGTATTTTTTTTACATTTTTCATCAAAAGTCGGAATCTATGCTGCCTAAAAAAAAATGTCAGAATGTGTCAACAACGTTCTTTCATATGATACCCCACATGCGCTACTAGCCCCACTTCAAATTGTTAGGACCCCCCTTTCAGTCCCTTTTGCAAAAAAATATATATTAAAAAAAAAATTGTCTTGCTTGCAAAATAGTTGGGCAAACGTCATCTAAAACTATTCTAAATTTCAAGTTGATAGCATTAGTAGTTCTTGAGATATCCAGGTGTGACAGACAGACAGACAGATAGACAGACAGATAGACAGACAGACAGACAGACAGACTTAGTCTCACCATAAGGGTTCCTTTTTACCATTTTGGTACGGAACCGTAAAAATCACCTCCGAATAGAGAGGATCGGCTCTGGCGCGAGACGGTGTGAATAGAGGCATTGAACCAATTTGGACCTAGTATAGGTATAAGTTATTATCTGTGGCAATTTTTATTCCCGCACACGTATTGGAATAAAAAAATCTCACGCGTGTGAAATACATTGCATTGTGAACCTAATCGTAGTGTGATATGAACCAGTTTTCGAGGAAGTGTATTTATTTATTTATTAGGGACAAAAAACAGTTACATGCTAAAAATACAAAGAAATAGGTACTTAAACTATGATTTAACAAACATGTAACCCACACCATTGTCCACGATTTAACTAAAGGTTAAAAGTGCTAAAGAGAATGATGAAAAAGAAAAAGAAAAATAAAACAGTAGTCGCTACCACAATATTGCTGTGTTCTATAGGTTAGCTTAATTTAACTAAATTACTCGCTAAACTCGTATTGAAAAATATATTAAGTATTTGATAAATGATAAATGATTTAAATTATATTGATTTTTATTTCTGTAAGTAGGTTTGTACTAAACACTTTTACCCGTCAATCATATTTAAAAAAAAACAAGATTTGGTCGGCGTTTCAGATCATGTGAAGGCCATGTAGATTGGTGTCTGAAATGGTCTTTTGAGGAAAGAACCACACAGATTTGAGTGGACCTGTCCAGTCAGTGCACGCATTTGTCAGTAATCGTGCAGCCCTACTCAGAACTTCAGGAGCTCAACGATGCGACGAACAATACCAAAGAAAGGACATTTGGGTAGGCTAATAAATGACTCAAACTTGCCAGACCATGATTAAAACTAACTGAAAATAAAATATTTGATAAACTGAGACGGCTTTGGGTCAACTATCGTGTGATGCATGTTTCCTAACTAACAAATGGGTTTCCAGCTAAACATGACGTGACGTCCAGCTGAACATGACGTGACGTCCAACTTAACATGACGTGACGTCCAGTTAAACATGACGTGACGTACAGCTGAACATGACGTGACGTCCAGCTAAACATAACGTGACGTTCAGCTAAATATGACGTGACGTCATGACATGTTTTGTTTAGCTGAACTAAACAAAACATGACGTAGTTCTTATACGTATCGCTGGATTTGTGTTGAATAGTAGGTATGATGCACTTAAGGTGGAAGCATAGATGATCTCACTGCCATTTTGTCGCTAGATGGCGACACATCCACAATTTCGAACATTTTCAATTTTTACACTTAACATAGACATTTTTAATAAACAACTTTATTCTTAGCGAAACCTAGGGCATTAACTTGATTTTTTTAGATCATCACTGTGCTTGTTAACTGGTATCATACAAAGATTAGAACATAATAATGATTTAGCCGCATGAATTTACTCTTTACACACACATGCAAAGTAAATAGTAGTAACTTCCGACTCCACTAGATGTCGTTTTATTCAAACATGGTTGGAAATTAAAATGTCCAGATGGTGTTAATTTTAAAGAAAGAGGACCAAATTATTTATATGATGAATATCCTTACAGTATAGCAAAAACTGAAAACAAATATTAATTTACTAATTAAGCATACTTTAAATTACTAGAGGATTGTTATGTTCCAATCTATTTCTTAATAATATAATTATTGGGTTACCTATGCATACTTTTGTTTCTAGGCTCGATATCAGATACCTTTTCACCTTATCAAATTATTCAGATAAATTATTTTGGGTAATAAAGGTATATTGTACATAAATAGGTTGTTGTAATGTGACTGAACCTAAATAGTACCTAACGTGTAAATAAATTGTGACCTGTACTAAATAAATAAAAGATTATGTATTCAATTGTAAAGCGTTTTATTGTATCTTACTATAAATTAATAATCTTTATATATGGTTAATATTTTCATACAAATATCGTTTTATTTACTCTCACTGCATTTACCTAAATATTTTCTGGTTTGATTCGAACCATCGACTCGTACCACCACACAAAGATAACATCCTTTTTATAATATTTTGATATTTACAATTATGATTCTGAATTTAGTATTAGAAAGAATTATGTACGTAGATAACAATTTATGTAACATCACACGTAAGTGTAAGTATCTTACACAACACAAAAGTGGTTGCTAGCTAACCATAACATTTATGTTTCAAGAATACCCACTTATTATACAACTTTGAACAATAAATATTCTTTTACAATTGAATTGTTTGGCTGGTACCTAAATACATGAGTGAAACATATGTACACAGAAAAATCTTATAAACTAACAAATAACATAAACTATACATCGCTACGTAAAAAAATAGCATAATAATTAGTCTATAATGTTCCCACTGCTGAGACTCAGGCCTCCTCTGAACAGTGGTGATGAAATAATTTACACAAAGCAAAGTGTCTGCTTGGATTCGAACCATCGACTCGTACCACCATACAAAGATACATAAAAAATACTATAATAAAATATCTTCTCTTCTACACGCTACTTTTTGCTGCGCCGCCGTCGCCGCGCAGTATCAATCTTCTGCTTGTCACTTTTTACTTCCATTTATATCATTTCCGTGCGATCTGAATCAATTGCTGGGAGACATAGTTTTCGCTGCAACAAATGAATTTACACAGTTTTGTTAGACTATTCTTACTGAACCCACACCTCAGAAACCTGAGGATTAAGTTACGAAATGAGTAAGACTTATATTTTCATACCTTTTAATTCCTTGATGTCTAGACATTAGCATTTTTCTCAACTCGTCTCAAAATAATTTCCGGCAGTACACATGTTTTGAAAAATGTTACCAACTTTGGCATCATAGCGTTGATAAATTCCTCATCCCGGTTAACTTCTATGACAGTCAATGGTTGGGTGACAGATATAAAGCAAATGAAGTAACATTTACTCATTTTGGTAATTTGCAATTGACCCTGGACCTAGAATCAAAATAATAATAGCTGAGAAACAATCCAAGAAATACATTATATTTATACATACATGAACCAAGAAATAATGATCTTTGTTACTTACTTGATAATAATAATTATGCTTTTTGTTCATAACTAAAACATCGTTTTCCAAATGAATAGGAAAATTTCTATTTTCTGATGCTTCTCTAATATTTTGAGATTTCCTTTTCAAGGAGAGAAAACATTTTATTTCTACAATAGTATTTTCTGCTTCTATAATACCTGTAAAAAAGAACAGTTTTTAGGCCTACGCCACTGAACCAAATTAAAAAATCCACGCGACACACAAGATCCATGGGGGAGGAACCACAGGCAAAAGCTAGTTATTTGTATATTTTTATTATTGAATAATCTTACCATCAGGGCTAGCTGCTAAGAATCCAAAGTCTTCATCAATAAATAGACCTGATGGCTGATGACTCACTAAAAATCATTAGAAGAATTTCCATGATATCTTTTCAATGTTGCTTGCACTTTTTTCCGTGATTTTCGCGGCCCTGAATACATATGTCGTATATAGGCAAGTTTATTAGTCGGATTCATCTTAGGCAGAGTTGCAATTCAATCTGTAATCAAAAATAATAATTAAACACAACAGCAAAAGTATCGTAATTATGAAATGCTTCAAGAAATTTGTATTAGTCAGAAATAACACCACCATTTGTCACCATCAATCAAGCTGTCAAGCTGTGTGTGAAAATTTGCAAAACAACTGACAGAACATGAGAACAGACCAAATAGAGATGTCAATCTGAGATCGATTGAGCAAAGAATCGATTTTTTGGAACAAATAAAAACGTTTTTTCAAATCGATATCTAGTACTGAATCGATACAGGGAATCGATATTTCACCCTAGAACATCAGTATTTTGTTTTTTTGAATTGTTAAGAATTGTGGTGGCGGGAAAATTACGAACCATATCCAGTGCAAATCCTTTTGCGTAAAAATACGGTTTTTTTCCAATATGAGACTAGTTAAATTCTTTTCGCTCATCGATCGTTTTTTCGCCCTCGTAAACGTGTACGTTACCCTAGCAGGAATCGATTTTTCGTTTTTTTTTTCAAAACGACAAGGGGCACCAATTTTTTATGTAGGGGCACATTTACAGCAGATTAGGCACCAACTATACGTTCCACTCATATAACTATAGGAGACACTTTCTTGCTAGGGTAACGTACACCCCGTAAACCCCTACATTGCGAATTTCATCGAAAACAAATGATTGATTTTTGGAAAATTATTTCTTTATTTGTGAATCGATTTTTCATATTTCTTTCGAATCAATTCAGTAACGGATCTTTTTCGGAGAGTTTTTTTTTGGTTCCTTTCGTCCCTCTGGGACAGGCAAAGTGAGCTGAGACCATACAGCCATTTTTTAGAGAGAATTGACGTCCCTATTAGGGGGAAATATTTGAAATTTAGAGTAGGTAGGTATGTGATGTGATGACAATCAACGAGTGTTGCTAACGTTTGATTTTGTATTTCCTCTTCTAAATCTTACACTTTTTTAAGTTTTAAGGGTTATTACTATTATAATATAACTCTGTATCACCTTCAAGCAGAAAAGCATCCTTTGTACATAAAAATAACACTTACCGTCAATAAAACACAAAAACACTTCACTTTTAAATAAAAACTCTTTCACGGATGGCACTCGTATGAATGGTTCTCAGTAGTAGCCCCAGTCACCAATTCTAAACCTGAATGGTGCTTACTACTTACTTAGCTACAACCATAAATGAATGATGTACAGCAGTGGTGGCTCTGACTTGTAAGTCAGAGCCACCACTGGTGTACCTATATCATTCATCGTTTTAAATATCAGAACATCCTACAACTTACTACTAAAATACTGCCCTATGTTTTATTTCCCCTTTTTCTTGGTAAACTTCTTAGATGGCAAGACCAATTTATCTCGACGCACTTTGACGTGTGCTAATAATAATAAAATGTGCAATTGTTATGAAAAATCAATGTGGTTTGTCTGTGTATTCACTTATCTTGATGGTTTCACATAAATTAAATATGATTCAATCAATAGATGTAAGTAGTACCTACGTGTCACCATTGCGTAGGTAGGTAATTAGAAAAAAAATTGGTAAAATTGCCTACGCTGATCGCCTGATTTAGGTATACCCTAAGTTTACATGAACTTCTATTCTCTGATTTTATTCAACCCAAACCAATGAATTAGTACCTAACCGTGTCAGAAAATGTATTATCAGTACCTACTTACATTCAGTAGAAAGATTTTTAAATCTTTAGGTACTTTATATTTAAAGTAGATAATACAATAATTACATTAGTATTGTATCTGTGTGAACCAAATGCAGATCGCAGATATTTTTTTTCACTTTCTAGCATTCTTTCTCATTCCCTAATAAAAAACATTTTATCAATCATAAAATGTAAAACCCGCGGGCAAACCCGCGCGCCGGCGCTAACTTTCTAGAAACACAATTTTGGAAACGATTCGCAAGTTGTCAAGACAATCACGCATGGACTGACTGGAGCAATTTGGCAACAACGCGGGGTGCGTCTGAATGGCAACGTCGCATCGCCGGTCACTCGACGTGTAACCTTGGCGCTTGTTCCAATTTTCGAACGAAATTTCGAAGCGCCATCTATTATAAATGTTTACCGAACGTAAACTCGTAACACAACAGCAAATAACTCTTTCTTGGTGGTTCTTCAAATTTCTGTTAGATGGCGCGATTCAGGTCACTCACACATGTAAAGATTTTTCGTTTTTTATTGGGTCTAATTCTCCTAGAAATACTGTTTTTTTAATAAAATTTTGGCGTTAGGCGAACATAATACATTATAAAGTCTCATTATACTTGCTTTTATTCTGCAGAAACCGTTTATTTACGGAGATTACAACCCCTGAAAAATGTATGGCGAGGCCTGTCTAGGCATCCGCCTTAAGCAAACTCAAACTAAAAGCAATTATTTCAATTAAACCATTTACAGGAACTTTTGAATTGTCAAGTAGTCGGTCAGTTACAAATATGAAGCTAGTTGCCCATTCCAAATAGTAGGTTCCTATGGAGAAGAACGGGCAAGAAACTCCACGACACTCTTTTAAATTAAAATATTGATACAAGGTATTGGTTACATCATTCATATTGAAATTATACATGTGAGAACGATGCAAAACGTCAGAAGCGTGATAAAAAGTGATAAAAAGATTAAAAACAACAAAAAAAAAACAATTCAGAACTAAAATAATTAAAAATAAGCCGTGGCAGCTAAGAGATGACCAGTCCCAACTGACAGCGCCCGTTCACGAACATGACGCATGGATCAGCTCCATTCAGCTCAAGCATCAAAGTAACGGTATCGATTCCCCTCCTGACCGTCGTGCTCTTAAACTACTAAACTAAATGTAAAACGTTGAATTGTGAGTTTTATATCAAGTGGCGTACAGTAACATTTCCAAAATAAAAGTGACAGTAGTAGAAGACCCGTACTAAACAAATATATTCCCTATATTCTTGCAAATAAATATCATTCATTCATTCAATCATTCATTCATTTGTTTTGTTCTACAGGCCAGCGTCAGTAGCAGCGGCGGTGGGCGGATCTCGCGCATCGTTCTTACAACGAGACAAGTTGTACAAGCAGCGTGTTAAACAGATCACTAAACAGCATCCGCAGCCTGTGAGTACACCAATTCTGATATTACTTGCTTGTAGTGCAAGCAAAAATAGACCTTCAATTATTATTATAAAGGTGATTTCTGTTTGCCACTATATTTATGTGATAGGCATTGTCTTAGGCACATTCGTATCGCCCCATGGGAAAGGACACAAAATTATGGTTTAATAAGGAATGTAACAAAAAAAGTTTCTAGTTCCGTAGAGTGGCAAAGCCTCAAGTTTAAATTCATTTTGGTTTCCTTTTGTGTAATACTGGCTATAGTGGACGCCTGATGTTCTTTTATATACATAGAACAAATTCGTATATGTTAATTCTCTTGTGATATTTAAAAATATATATTAAAGATGTCACTAACCCATCACGTATTTTTATTTAGCTATTAATATAGCTTATTTTACAACAAATATTAAGTTGTAAATGAATTTTCCTGGCTTGTTAAAATTAAAACGTAAATAAACACATCAAACTATTTAACAAATGCTCATTTACACAACTCAAACATACACCACACACACATACACACGTGACACATACATACCCAAATTCACACCAGAGAGAGGCTATACATTTATTTTATTTATTTAAATAATAACTTTATTTTATTTTTATACTATGCAATGGTGTCTGTAGTCCCATGAAACACGAGGCTCCAGGGGCTAGTGTGAATCCTTGGGTTCATTCGAGTGATCGAGTCTGGTTTAACCACGCTGGGGTCAGTGCATTTCATTCATTCATTCATTCACACGTTAGCTACTAACCCAACGCAACTCCGTACTAGTTTGTAGCTATAAATTGAAAAATTTATTAAGGCGCTGACAAGAGGCAAACGATAAAAGTAGGCTTGTCTTAAACAATTTTTTTTCCAAATCTATATAGTTTGTGGTTGCGGAAAAAATATATGTTATTCTTGAACATATTTCTCAGAACTTGGTTGTTACCAAAACACGTTCAGAAAAAAAATCTCGATACAAATGAACGGTAAACTAACCCTTTACTTTGAGTTTCAATCCAAAATATCTGTGGTATCAATCCTCTTCCTTCCGGCGGCGGTTCGGAACGGACGTGTTTTTGGTTGTGCGATTGTGTCTTGAGTTTGAATTCTATTTAATTATTTCTTTAAACCGAGCGACCCCACACTTAAATTCGGGCCCTCCTTGTCTATCTTGTGGGAGCGTCCATTGATTGCAGCGGCCATATTGGATTGTGTCGGAAACCTCGCTCTCTTATCTTGCACTGTCGACGAGCGCGCCATCCAAGAGATTTCTACGGCTGGGTAAACCATCACTTCGAAACTTTGAAAAATTTCGTAGCCAGGTGAGATTTGAACTCGGGCCGCGGCGAGTGGTGCATCGTCGTAGCCAATGCGCCGAGTTAACGTGTGCGTCATTGCGTGAAATTGGTCTCCTGTCTACGAGGAATAAAATTGATCTACGTCACGCACGCTGCTACGGTTCCACATTGAGTGCTACGCCGCTACCAGTGCTACGACGGCCGATGCATATCTGCTACGCGATACCTCACGATATAGTGGCGGAGGGGATCGGCTACGCCGCTTACGTATTAAATAATAGAATATTTTTGTAATCGTGCGGACTTGTTTGTGCATCTTTGTTACACGAAATTCCAATTCACAAGATGACCTCGTTGACAAATAGATCTTCCTCAGAGGCGGAGATTGACCAAATGGAATCGGTTGGAAATCAAGCGTCACCTGATTTTGTGACCCAGAGGTCTAATAAGAGGAGCCGGGAGGACTTATTCATTGGTGAACAGTTGGATAACTTTAAAAAAGAAGTGAAGGATATGTTGTCTTTTATGTTGACTCAACAGACACAAGAAGTCACTTCAACTTTAAGGGAAATACAACAAACTAATCTTAACATAGAAAATACGATCACACACCTTGTGTCACAGAATCAAGACCTTGAAAACAAAATATCTCTGTTAGGACAGCAGTCAAAAGAAGACAAGAAATATATTATGCTTTTGGAGAATAAAATAGAAGAAATGGAAACAGGAAGCTGCAAGGCCAACTTTGTGATAAAAAATGTGCCGAAATTAGTTGGAGAAACTAAAGAAGAACTTATTGGCTTAGTTATGACCCTTTCCAAAGGTATAGACTGTTCCCTAACAAAATCTGACATCAAGGACATTTATAGAGTGCGGGGAAAAAATGACATCCAAAATACTCCCATTGTTGTAGAAACTGGATCCACTCTTATAAAAAATGAGATACTAAAAAAGGGAAAGTCATTCAATAAAAAACATCAGTCCAAGCTATGCTGCAAACATATGGGTTTTAAGTCCCAGGAAGACACGCCGATCTTTTTGTCTGAGCATCTAACTGCTAAGGGATCTCGCCTGTATTTCCTTGCCAGAGATCTAGTGAAAGCTGGACAATATAAATATTGCTGGACTGCATATGGCAAAGTATATATAAAAAAGGATGATCAATCGCAAAAAATAACTATAAGAAGTGAAGAACAAATTCATCAACTAATAGTGACAACATGACTGCCTGCAGATTACTTTTGTAGTCATGCATCATTTGTCACGCGTTATTTTCTGTCAGTCTGCCATAACAGTATCTGCGTAGCAATGAGGTACTTATCTAATGTCTATTCTATATTTTTAAATGCTTTTTGTAATCCTAGCCTACACAAACACTATAAGCTCACTATACACATAACTACACTCAGCCTATACGAACTAAACATACATTTCAATAATACAAACTCACACAAACAAACAAACAAACCATAAGTTATATATCTACACCATAACAAAAAAACAATTTATTAAGTGTGCACCTAATTTTCTTTTAACACATATGAATTTGAAATCATACACTAAAATTTTGGACCAGCTTCATAAATATTTCAGTTATACAAAAGAACCAATAATTAAATATAAATATCGGAGTTCATTCAATCGTTCTTTCATAAAAAAAACCTGTACCTTTGGAAGAATGGACATTATTGACTCGTTCCCTTCTCTCTATACCATAGGAGAGGGTAGCGGGTTAGTTGTGTTAGTTTTTATTTTGAACATGTTTCATTGTGGTACTAGCGACTGCCTTGTGATGACCTTAATAATATCTGGCATCTTTTATGAGTAACACACTGCAAACAATAAATGAAATAGACAACATTGAAATTGCGAGGTCAGTTGAATGTGATCCTTCAAATCTTTTTGATCATATAAACGTTAAAAAAAATGATTTCACTATTACATCTCAGAACATAAGAAGTATATACAGCAACTTTGATGATTTCGTCGTTATGATGTCTACTTTTCAATTCGAAACAGATGTGGTAGTATTAACGGAATGTAGATTAAATAAGAACAAACATATACCTCAACTCAACAATTATCAGTCGTTTGTATCAACGCGCCAAACGAATCAAAATGATGGAGTGGTTGTATTCGTTAAAAAAAGTTTAAAATCAAAAAGTCAAGAAATTCACCTAGACCAGGCGACCTGTCTACAACTAGACATACTAGATAACACTCTTCTGTGTATATACCGGTCTCCATGCAACACCAACCCTGATAGATTTATGGAGTCACTCCGCCAGCACTTAGATACGTTACCTGCACAAAGGAACATAATAATAGCGGGAGACATAAATATCAACATTAAATCGAAGGAGGTAGAAATGTCTCATGATAAAAAAAACCGAGTGAACTATCTTAACATTTTGTCGATGTATGGTATTTTACCTGGTCATACTTTACCAACCAGAGAACAGAACTGCTTAGACCACTTCATGTTGAGGATCCATAAAAAAAAGACATCAGCTTCAATTGCTGTCTTAAAAACTACGATTACCGATCACTGCACTACATTTTTGTCACTTTCCAAAATAAAAAGTAAGGAATCCGTTACTAATATCACCAAGACCATAAACTTCGAAAATGCACTAAAATATTTACAAGAAAAAAATCTTGCAGACTTGCTTTTTTGAGACGACCCGGATTTGCTAACAGATAAACTCATTCAAACTGGTTGATTCTATTAAATACAACACTAACACACAAGTTATTTCTAGCAGCAAACGTATAATTAAGCCGTGGATCACCCCAGGATTATTGAAATGCATTAAAAATCGTAATAAATTACAAAAAAAATATCGATCAGACCCATATAATGATATTTTAAAAATAACTTACAGTCGGTACAGAAATTATTGTAATAATCTTATTAAAAAATTGAAAAGAAAATTCGAAAGAGAATTACTAGCTAAATCGGTTACAAATACGAAATTACTATGGAAGAATATAAAATCAATCACCTACTCTAATAAACCTAAAAATCAAAGCACTGAATTATTAAATATTTTACCCTCTCCAACAGCAGCAGTGAACTTTGTTAATAACTTCTTTGCCAATATTGGAAAGCAATTAGCCCAGCAAATTCCGACTAATACAACTTCTGGCCGATCTAACATTCCACCTACACAATTTAATTCATTTGTGCTCTTGGACACTGACCCCATGCAAGTAGAAAGTGTTCTGATGAGTTTGAAGTCCGACAGTGCCCCAGGATGGGATACTATTCCAACTAAATTCCTAAAATATATTGGCAAGGAAATTGTTCCTGTCATTACTCATTTGGTAAATCTCTGTTTTAGAAAAGGTATCTTTCCGACACTACTGAAGCAATCCATTATTACACCGGTTCACAAGGGAGGGAACGGTGACGATGTCAATAACTATAGACCTATCTCTGTCTTACCGGGTTTATCCAAGGTTTTAGAAAAAATGATTACTCTAAAAGACTCCTACAGTATCTTGAAAAATTTAAAATATTATCATCAACACAATTTGGTTTTAGACGGGGAATATCAACTGAGGATGCAGTTACAGCGCTTAGCTCGCTGGTAACTGATTATGTTGATTCAGGGAAAAAGTGTCTTACTGTATTCCTTGATCTAAAAAAAGCCTTTGACACCGTTCCCGTTCCAACCCTTTTGGCCAAGCTAGAAAGAATTGGAATAAGGGGAACCCCTCTTGTTTTTTAAAGATTATTTATCCAACAGAAGACAGAGAGTTAAGATAGGGACATTCATCAGCGATGACGTGGAGGTATCATTCGGCGTGCCTCAGGGAAGCGTTTTAGGGCCTACACTTTTCTTGTTATATATTAATGACCTATGTAACTTAAAAGTAGATAACGCAAAAATATTCTCTTACGCCGATGATACTGCCATTGTTTTCTATGGAAATAGTTGGTCCGATGTTAAGCTCAAAGCTGAAATAGGCATGGCTCAAATTGCTAATTGGCTTAATGAAAATCTCCTTACCCTAAACGCAACCAAAACCAATTATATATGTTTTACAATTAGAAATCGCTCACAACCAGGTCAAGATTTAAATATCAAAATACATTCCTGCAACCGAGCCATGAATTATCCATGTACTTGTCCTATAATTAATAAAGTAACACAAACAAAATATTTAGGTGTCATAATTGACCAACATTTGAGTTGGTACTCCCACCTCGAACATGTTGCTGATAGAATACGAAAATTGGGATGGATATTTAAATCATTGAGATACGTGGTCCCTGCAAGTATAGCTGGAAAAGAGGGCGCTAAGAGAAATCTTTTAAATGAAATCTACACAGCCCTTGCACAATCTGTGATAGTCTACTGTATACCTGTATGGGGCGGGGCAGCAAAATCAAAATTTATGAACGTGGAACGAGCGCAAAGAGGTCTGATAAAAATAATGTATTTTAAGAAACGGAGATTCCCTACTGTAAGTCTATACGAGATCAGTGGCCTGCTATCTGTTAGAAAATTATATATCTGTGCCTCGATCTTAAAAAAACATAAGACACTTACGTATGACAAAAATGTAATATTCAAAAGAAGAAAGGATATCATTGCGCAAGTCCCACAATCTAAAACCAATTTTGCTGCTACACAATATATTAATCAATCAGCACGGTTATATAATACAATAAACAAATTTATATACATTTACACTGAAAATATTCATAAAGGTAAGATTATGTTAATTGAATGGTTAAAATCACGCACTTATGCAGATATTGAATTATTGTTAAAATAGGTGGAAATTAGATATAGACACCGTCACACTCACACACAGATTCTCTCTCATACACGCATCCACACCAACCACACACCCCACACACTTCACACACCACACACACTCGACACACCTCAGAAATCACACAAGCAGCGCACCCAACACATTCACATTAATTTATACTTGATGCTCAATTTACTTGCGAGCGATCGTGTTTGAATGTATGATAATAAATTATTCTATAAGTAAATGGAAAGCACGCAACACGCGCTCTAGTAATATATATTATTTTAGTAATAAGGAAAAATCTATACTTAGAACTAAAAACTTATTTAATATTTTTGTAAACTGTACAATCAGCCAAAACGATGGAAGTGCGGAGTCTCCTAACACAGGCGTCATCATGCTTAAAAGGAGGCTCCAATCACAACTAAATCAAACGATTGGTAAAGAAATAAACAATTTGTATTTGTATTTGTATCAACGTACGGTTGGTATTTAATTAATAACAAGAACGTCTTATTTGTATGCAGAACTTGGTGGTTTTTTATTTTCGATTAGTCAACATATTTTTGAGTAAATAAATAATTGCTTCATATTTTGCAATAAATTACAAGCGTTGTGTCTTCGCGCTTCTCTTTCTTTTGTATGCAGTCAGACAGTGACAGCGGGTTACCTGTTGTCAGCGTCTTAATAGAGAATTGTAATCAATTTTCAAGTACAATAAATACCAGGCTTGATATTTACACAAAAATACTGATCCAATTTTATCCCGTACAGTTTGTGGTCCGCGGCCATCACCTGCAGCTGCAGGCGCTGACGTCCGTGGCGCACTGCCACCACTGCGACAACATCATCTGGGGCCTGGCGCCGCAGGCCTACGTCTGTACAGGTAACTATAGCATTACTGACGTCCGTGGCGCACTGCCACCACTAAAACCCACCCATATTCCTACATTTGCTAATGTGCCAGGGCCATGATATCCCTTTCGGACAAACTCGCAACCCTGGCAGGCATTGGCCCTAACGGACCCCGTCAGTTGCTGCTGACAACTCTTTGAGGCGCGCGTGGAATACAACGCGCCGTCGACCCGGGCCTGGTCCATATCGGTATACAGATTTTAGGGATGAACAAAGACATCTAAATGTGTATGATTTTAGGCGAATCATTGAGTTAACTGCTATTAAAAATACATCATCGATATATTATGCCGAAAGACGTATTGATCGTTAATCGTCGCAAAGACATGTAGTCAGACATCTTTTTTAATGTAATGGCGGCGCTGCTTGTAAAGGAAAGATCTTAAAAACCAATACGTAATGTAAAGGATTTGTAAGGATATTATATGGTATGTATCCTTACAAATCTTTGTGTGTTTTTAACATGTCAATTCTCCATTTAGCCACGTTCATTTTGATACGTGGCACAGTATCGTGTCTCCTACAAGTTCTATTGAACCGTTTGATATCAAAGAGCTGTTTTATAATGCACTGTATTTAATTTATAAACCGTGCCGAAAACTAGACGTTCATTTACGATATATTGCAATAAAATAAAAACAAGAGTGAGTTGGACTCGCGCACCGAGGGTTCCGTAAGTATTTATGATGTTGATGATTTCTGAAAAACTGTGCTATTTTGAGACATCGTTTTATTTTTCCTGTAATGTTTACATAAACTTCTATCATATAAAATAATTTCAGATTTTTATCTATGCAAACTTCGGAGATGAAGGGGGGGAGGGACAGTATTTTTTTACATTTTTCATCAAACGTCGGAAACTATGCTGCCAAAAAAAAAAAAATTAGAGAATGTGCAAACAGCGT
The DNA here is from genome assembly GCA_948098905.1 of Tiliacea aurago. Classification (NCBI taxonomy): domain Eukaryota; kingdom Metazoa; phylum Arthropoda; class Insecta; order Lepidoptera; family Noctuidae; genus Tiliacea; species Tiliacea aurago. The sequence goes on from OX402602.1 coordinate 18,551,646, forward strand.
TCTCTCATATGATACCCCACAAGCCCTAGTAGCTTCACTTAAAATTTTCAAGACCAGGGGGTCTTAAAAATTTTAAGTGAAGTTTCAGTCCCTTTTGAAAAAAAAAAATATATTTCTTTCTTGTTTGCAAAATAGTTGGGCAAACGTCAACTAAAACTATTATAAATTTCAAGTTGATAGCATTAGTAGTTCTTGAGATATCCAGGTGTGACAGATAGACAGACAGACTTAGTCTCACCATAAGGGTTCCTTTTTAAAAATAAAAAAAAATAAAAATCGTTTAATTCAAGTATTAAACCCATAGTAAAATTACAAAAATAAAACAAAATTTCAATCCATTATAAATTTAAATTAAGTTACATGCACAAAATTAAATTAAATTACAATAGATATTGAAAATTAACCATTTTTACCATTTTGGTACGGAACCCTAAAAACATGCGGGACAGTCTTTGGCTACTGCCGATAGCAGTGAAAACTGTATACATATAGCTCATGGAAACCGTTCGGTGACGATGACGCGAGTTCCATGATTTTTGTTCACACAAAAAGGGCTCAACGAGCATAAAGAAGTTTTCACTTAAAAAACATTTTATTTTCTGCCTCAGACTGCAAGTTACGCGTACATCGTACGTGTGCTCGGACGGTGGAAGAAGGCTGTTGTCTGGACGGAGAGCATCACAACAACAGGATCTCGAGGTTCATGGAGCGGATACATGCTAACAACCAGCCGAATAGTAAGTATATATTCTTTACATACAACAACTGTATCTCCGCTGTACAAATAATCCGGAAGGCCTCGTTGGTCACAAGCTGTAAAGGACATCGACACGCAAACTGTTTCCATGAATTCAATAAAAAAAAAAATGGCCAAGTGCGTGTCGGATCACGCAGAATGAAGGGTTCCATATTTGGGATGAATTTATCCCAAAAACAAGCACATTGTAGTTGAAAAACATGTTCTCCCATACATACGTCACGGACAATTTTCCAACTGCAAATGTAAGTTTGTAAAAGAAAAAAAAAATGTGTGCCGTCACGGGACGCCTGGCAGATGTGAAACATCGAAATTATTTTGTACAAGTAATATGCATAAAAGGTCAGGGTCGAGTAGCGGGGAGACCGCACGCGCGGAGTGAGCGGTGAATCGCCACGCGACATGCGTCGCCCCGCCAGCTATCGATTTTACGTGCGCCTATAGATGATGTTTTACATCAAAATTATGTGATAAAACTACAAATTAACGTTTTTCGGACTTTTTCCTTTACTTGTGCTACGAGTATGAGACCTTGCTTCTTGCTAAATTTTAGGTCAACGGGAAGTACCCTATACGTTTTGATTTATCAAAATATGTCGCATAAATAGCTGTAATTTTTTATTGAGTTGACTTAGAATCTTGATATTTTTAGAGCTCCAAGGGACCGTAGACCTTCGTACTTGATAATAATTATAACTTGATACCTCCATGAGTTCCTGATAAAGAGGGTCTTGACAGACTGACAGACAAACAGATAGACAGACGCACAACGAAGTGATACTATAAGGGTTCCGTTTAATCCTTTTGAGGTACGGAACCCTAAAAAACAACTGCTTCATTCGTACATTTTGACCATGTAGTGTAGATATTGCACATTTATGTGAAACATTTTTTGCAGTCACGTGGTTTTATTTATTTAAATTATGGTAAGGTAGAGAATTGTTTGGCAGCTTCATCACCTGTCCCGATGCCCCATAGAAAAGTCATGGCATAGCCACATAAACATTATTACTACATACATATATACATAAACTCACGCCTTCTTCCCATGGGGGTAGGCAGAAATTGCAAACAGAACGCCACTTGCTACGCTCCTTACATACTCCTTTTGCTTCGCCTACGTTCATACATTTGGTCATACACGCACGCCGGTTGCGAGTACTACGCACCTGACCTTTCTGAAGAACATCACCAATTTGGTCACTAACCCCCTTATAACAAAACAAGATTTATCTTCAGACCCAGGTTTAAAACATGGAGCCATTATTGAATTTCAAACTTTATTCCAACTATGGTAAAGTTTCTAAACACAAAACTTACAACTTAGTACCGAACTAAGTTTTTAGTTTTGTATAAAGAACGGTATTTCAATCACTGTTACGTTCTTATTACAAAAAACTGGCTCCATGGTTTAAGCCATGTCAAAATATAAATCTTGTTTTGTAATAAGGCGGTATATGTCCTTCTAGGGCGTCCCCTCCCGGCGTTTCCACTCACCTCTGCTTTATAAATACCTTTTGTTAGTCGCCTTTCACTCATCCTCTCTATATGACCAAACCATCTAAGCATACTCTTTTCAATCTTTTCTAACTAACCTTCAATTAATTGTTACAGATCTAGACTCCAATGACAAGAAATCCAGGAAGGCGTCGGGCCCTGCGCATTTTCTCAACAGTAAGTAATTATAGGGGTTCGAACCCTGGCAAGCGCTTTGTGTAAATAATTTGATCACCACTGCTCTCAAAACGGTGAAGGAAAAATCGCGAGGAAACCGGCATGTAGTAGAACCAACATTTCGACGACATGAGACATCTACCATCCCGCACTGGGCCCGCGTGGTAGATTATACTCGTAGCCCACTCCCTCTCACAGCGAGGAGGCCTGTGTCCCAGCAGTAGGAACATTATAGGCTTATTATGATGGAAGTAATTATAGGGTTTTAAAGTTCCTGCGTGTTGAAATTATAGGGTTTTAAAGTTCCTGCGTGTTGAAATTATAGGGTTTTAAAGTTCCTGCGTGTTGAAATTATAGGGTTTTAAAGTTCCTGCGTGTTGAAATTATAGGGTTTTAAAGTTCCTGCCTGTTGAAATTATACGTTTTTTGTAGGAGATGTTTCTAAATACGAATATGTGAATCTTTTTTCAATTCGCATTTTACATTTTTTGTAAATATCATTTGCAGTGGCTCGAGTTTCTGTGAATAAACCTAACTATTTAAACCCTAGAAAATGACATAATTATGTCAATTTCAATTGACTTTGATGATGGATAGTGTAACAATGTTAAGAATACTTAGATCTTAGCCGATAGATGAGTGAAAGAAGCAGCCACCCCTAATTAATTTAAATAAGGGCAGGATTCTAATCTATTATATTTGTTCCACAGTGGAGCGAAGTTTTCGAAAAGCCGAGGACGACCCGCCTTGGGACCAGACGTTAACGCCCGTCATAGGTAAGTCATTTTACATTATAATAATGTCGTATATTATACAGCAATGTATGAAGAAATGATATTTAAATCCATAGTAATGTATGGAGATGTTTCGGATTTATTCATTGAACCATCTAAGTATTAAGTTTATTCTTGTGTTTCTTTGCGTTAGGTACGCGGTTATCTTGCGAATATTTGAACGATATTAGGTCCTTTATAAAAGAAAATATATTTGGGTTCGGTGAACACGAAGATACAAAAATACCGTTATAGATAATTATAAATTTTTCCACCATCGCTAATTACTTTCTTGGCTGACCATACGTATCATTTAGCACAACAGAAGATGGATACATACTGCAGTAAATATTACTCAGAACAGGTAAGTTTCATAAAATTTCTAATTACAAAATAGATTCACTGAAAAAGGAAATACATCGACTTTTAAACAGGCAATTGCTCTTATAGGATCAACAATAAAAACAAAATTTATTCCGTGAAAAAATAAGTAATATTCTACGCTATTTACACATAATGTTACCATAAATCACTTCATATAACTATAACACATTCCTGCGTTACTTATAACACGTACTACATACCGTTGCGTGTTTCTCATTGACACCCGTCCGTTAACTTATGTGGTAACTTGAGTTTAACTTGTTTAAGTGAGCTGTTGTAGCACTGGATGTTAATGTTTGAGGTGTGAAATGAGCCATTTAAAGTCATAGCTTGATTAAAAATAAGTGTTATGCGGGACAGCGCACATTGAGACTGATAGTGAACTAAAACACCTGAAATTAGCGTTGAAAATAACATAAAGTAGAAAGAAAAATGGTTTCTTCTGCACAAACAAGATGCACATTTCAAAAATGACATACAATACAAAGTGGCCAAAAGCCTCGTAATCAACAATAAGAAAACTTTTAAGATCAAAGACTTCTTATTGGTTTTCCTGTAATCTATAGGTAAAGAACTATTTTCTGTATTTTTTTCAACATTTTACTGTGAGTAGTTTCGGAGACAAGGCGGGGGGAATGGTAATTTTTCATCTATTTTTTTTAATAATTTCAAAAGTATTTTATTTTTTATTAATTGTAAAGTAAATGCTTCATAACGGCACCTATTGCCATCAACCGGGCGCAAAAACTTGCAGTGTGCAGTGCTTAAAACGGGTTTGACGCATTTGGTGCACATCTCAACTTGTACACCATGCTCAAATGGTGAACTTAGCAACTGGTGCACTTCTCATATGATACACTTCGCAACTGGTGCACTTCTCAATTGGTGCACTTCGCAAAAGGAGCACTTTTTAAGATGGGTGGAGATTTTTTAAAGCACATCTTTCTTTTTAACAAAGTTTTTGCATTTTTTTAAATGTTATTTAATTAGTTAAAGAACATAAAGGCAATCAATCATATAAGCTGACCTTAGATTTTACAGAAAAGAAAACCATTACCTGGTTTCAAGTTCCGAGAAAATCCATCGATGATAAATAGCCTTCATGAATTCATTATTAACATACCTTGAAGGCTATTATTGTAGGCAAAGTTCACATATCACATATTTAGGTCCGCCATTAGAAATTCATTACACAATTGCAGTTGAGGCGCTGCTCCACGGCAGTCGACGGCTAAACTACGCACGTGTACTTAGCTTCGCTTTGTATAAACTGTAAACCCTGTTCTAAAACTTTCTGATGGAAGTGTAGACAAACCTTGACTTAAATACTAATGCAATCAGTCACTGAAGGGAATTAGGAACCTCAATTGTCAAATGAAAAGATGATTAATTAGGATTTAGAGTGGAGTGGAGATAGGGTACAGAAGGGAATTTATTAGTGGCACTAAAGGAGAGGACAAAAGTGGTATAATATTCCGAAGAATTTTAAACGCTAATGTGATGTACCATATTTGAAAGCTTATTTATTATGCTACTCGATTCTAGTTAAATCAGATTTTTTCAAGCGCAAAATTCAGTACAAACAAAACGCACATTGTCTTTATTTATTAATTTCTATGCAATATAATTATTTTAAATGTGGTTAAAGTTTCCGTTTCTATTAAATACTTTGAGATTTTATTATATTTTTAGCTGCATCTCCATGAAATTGAGACAAAAAACATTGATTTTATTTCATTTTTTCATTGATTGACAATGCAATAACAAAACGTATCGAAAAAAGGTAAAATCTGTAAATGTCAAGCCATCTGACCCGAGTCCTGCTGACTGACATTGTCATTGTCACGTCATCTTCCACAGGGCTGCCATTCCTAAAATATAATAATGTTTGTAGTTAGTGATTCATTTATTTTGTGATCAGCATTTTATTTTGTAACCCTTGTTTAAAAAAAAACGGGCGGCTGTAAAAAAAAAAATGGCCAGAGACATCAAACTAATTACCCTCTTTTCAGCCTATAAAGTTCAGAAGGCTGTTTAAATTTTCAATTATTTTAGTACAAAGTCCTATACATTTTGTGAACGTCTCCTTTGCCAACCACTGGTGCGTTTTCTGACCCACTTGTTAACATAGCATTATAACATCGCAAATGTAATCCCCGAAGGGTGAGGCAGAGGTGTACTTATAGTACACCCACATTTCGCCAGTTATGTTTAAGTCCCATGCAATAGGGGGAAGCCTATATTAGATGTAGGCGGGATCCTCCACTGCAACCCATGACTTTGCTACGCTCGGATGCGTGGCTGGCAAACAAATGAACTGCTCGGCTAACATAGCATATCCCACGTATGGACGGTCGACTTTAAACCCTACTATACTAGAACTCATATCCCCTTATTACAAAACAAGGTTTATCTTCAGACCCAGGTTTAAAACATGGAGCCATTATTGAATTTCGAACTTTATTCCGACTATGGTAAAGTTCCTAAACACAAAACTGTCGACCTAGTACCGAACTAAGTTTTCAGTTTTGTATAAAGAACGGTATTTCAATCACTGTTACGTTCTTATTACAAAAACTGGCTCCATGGTTTAAGCCATGTCAAAATGTAAATCTTGTTTTGTAATAGGGGATTGGGTTTTATCTGACATTTAGAAGTTAAAATGTCACAGGAAATTGATTAAATTTTACGTCAATTCTTCGTTATGTCACAGTTCTGAAAATAAAGTTTCAGCCTTCAGTTATTAGCTAACGATTGTTACATTTATTTTACTTTAAGTTACGTCAACTGTGAGGAATGGGGGTTATTATTAACTTGTTTGATACAATTATAAATTGTTACTATCACTAAAATCGTTATGTTACAAATCGTTAGTGAGCCTCCAAGAATCTATCTTTAGAAGTACACTGCTTTTTTTTTTTGGGTTGAAATTATCAAATAACTTCTCCCGCTCTGGGCGGAGTGGGAGGGCGTGTCAGACTTTTACTGACTAAAACCCACCCGTGTTCCTTCCGTTGTCTGTGTGTCAGGGCCACGATAGCCCTTTCGGACAAACTCGCAACCCTGGACAAATTTCCGGACGGAGTAAAAATTTCCGAATCCCAATGAGAGGGAACATTTCGTACCGACGTAACGTTTGGGATCGCTGTTAATTTGATATTGTTCTTTAAAAGTTATCTAATCTGCAGTTTATATGTGTTATCATGGACATCGTCTCTGTCACTCTGTACTTGAACTTTTGTATTTAATAAAAACATAACACTTTACTCTTGTTTCCGTTAACGTGTGATATGCTCATTTTTGTAGTTATTTGTGATTAGGATTAGATACTGTTGAGAGTCATCTTCATTCAGATTTATGCAAAACAGCGTAGCTACTTTTGCGTGACATTATATATATACATAGTCACGCCTTCTTCCCATGGGGGTAGGCAGAAACTATAGAACGCCACCTACTACGCTCCTTACATACTCTTTTTGCTTTGCCTACGTTCATACATCTGGGCACGCCGGTTGCGAGTACTACGCACCTGAACTTTCTGAAGAACATTACCAATCAGGTCACTATGATCTCCTAGGGCGTCCCCTCCCGGCGTTTCCACTCACATCTGCCTTTTAAATACCGTAAAATACATATAATGAGGAAATAGGAAAAATAAAGTTTATACGAATCTGATTGTTAATAATTTTCGTTCACCTTCCACTTCTTACAGTTGAATACGAAAACGATTGATTGAAATTAGAAACCAAATACAAAAACTGAAAAAAAAAAAAAAGTCTTGTTCAATTTTAAATAAAACACACTGCACCCAGATTTAGTAAATACTACAATTATTTAAAAAGTGTGTCAACAGGTTATTACAATAAAAAAAAAAAATTGCACACACGACTCACCCTAACAGCTAATTTGCAAGCGCTATCAAACACAGCCGCTTCACACGCCACAAAACAAAATCGCTGCATCCCCTCGCCTGAAACGCTGAAACTGAAAGCTCTGGAGTGTAGCCGACGGAGCCGCGCCGCACGGACGCGTCCCGAAAACTGTGGCACGAAAATATTACGACGAAAACATTTAAACTACCGCGAATTTCGAATAAAGAAGCCTTTAGATTCCTTTTTCGATTAAATGCGGTTGTAATTTTCGAATTACTAAAATAAAATTTTGTGTAATTGGTGTTTGACATAAGTGTTTTCGTATTTCAAAAATAAAATTTTGTGTAATTCTTGTTTGTTAATTTGTGGAAAGTGGTTGTTTTTTGTTGAAGTGAATTGTTTAATTTTCTTTGTGGTCATATTTGGATAATTCGGTTTTGGTAAGAGTGCTAAAGTCAGAGTTAAATATTCGCCAGACAATTTGATAAGTAATCTGACTTCCAATTTGGAGGCTAAAGTCGTTTTGATTACGTTTATCAGTTATTACTGATAAAAAGGTCAATTATGGTCGATTGTAATTTGTGAATTTTTATATTTATTGCGAACTGGTGTCAGTGCGCAAGTTATTTATAGTTTCTTGTAGATTATAAGTGTTATTTTATGCGGATTTAAGTTATTAAATAATTTCATATATTAGCAAAAATGTAGCAGAATCTAGCTGCTAAATATTCGAAAAAAAAGACCGGGATTTTATTTGTTTTAAACATTGTTTAACATTTCTAGGTAAATCCACCACCACGGTAGATTGTTATCTCTCCATTGCAAATTAAATTTATGAAGGTAATTAAGAAAATCAGTAGTGCTAAGTTTTCCCGAACCCGCGGGAATCGATTTGACTCAATTGCACAGAGATTTTCAAAGCATTCCTACATTTGCTACAGCCCACACGATGCTTCTTGTTATTTAGTCACACAGTATTAAACTTCAAAATATGAAACATCCAAGTTCTTTACAGCAGTTCTCTAGATTGGCGCGAACAAGACATTCAAACGAGTCCTAGTAATTTACAAGAATCGTTAAATATTTTGCTACTCTTTGGTCAGTAATACAAAGTAAGGGTCGTATTACAAAAAAATATTACTCAAAACTCAAGCATTACTTAAAATTACTCAAAACTCAAGCATTACTTAAAATTACTCAAAACTCAAGCATTACTTAAAATTACTCAAAATTCAAGCGTTACTTAAAGTTCGTTTAAGACTTTAAAGCCATTTGATTGGTTGAAACGAGTTTTAAGTAATACTTGGTCTTGATTAATGTTCTGTAATATGAACCGTAAATAAGGATCGTAACACGTGGCTTTCTGTAGTTTCTGCCTACCTCAATTCGAAAAAGGGCGTGAATGTAACTCTGCGAAAACTATCAATTCGGATGTGTTTAGCATACGAATAGTAAATCATGATGTCTTCTAGACAGCCAGATGGTTTCATGATAATGAAACAGTACTTAGATCCTTTCAGAATTATTTACATAAATGACATACCACATTATATACAATACAAATTTAAACATATCCACGTGGTTCCTTATAAAGACTACCACTCATTTGTTTCACTAGCGATCCTGTAAGCCCCCGTTATCTTTCACTGAAGCTAGTCACTGCCTACTCCGCTAATCATAATTGTCCACTTTTGAACTTTATACCTTTCAACTATTCCTTAGGTAATACCAAACAACTAAAGGCTACCTTAATCTTTGCTAGGCAAACTATTGTTGCGTACTATTGTATAATAGAATCAAGTTTTTCTAACTGAACTGACAGCTCTGCTGCTGGGGAGTTGGTTGCGCTATTTCTTTTTACCAGCTAAAGCACTAGGAAGTGGTGAAGGGCAGGTGTTTTGGGGACTGTCTTAATTAATTCAGATTGCAGTTTGAATAAATTACTTTTAATTTTGATTTTGTAGGGTCTGCCACCGAAAATAGTGCCGTTTTTATTCGGGATGCGTTTCCATACACAAATTCGCTACATTACAGACTTAACAAATATAAGTTCCATTCAGGGATCAAATTTTCCCTTGCGCCTTTAAACCGCCTCATAATTCACATAGCTTGTCGGTAATTGCTATTGTGTACGTGCTAACTTATGGTCCAATATAATCCCATTGACGGCTTATGATGCCCACGGGAGTTATGTGAATATTCTGTACTCGAGTGGTTCATGGCTGTGGGTAATCTGAGATTTGGTTAAAAGGATGGGTAGCAGCATCCTTCAACGGGCCGAGCACGGGCGTGCCAAGACGTTTGTTATAAGGCATGATAAATTATGTCATGTCAATTTGTACTAGCATTTTATGACAAAACAGTTTTATCGCTCAAACTGTGATAAAATGTGTGACTCAAGTCATGTCACAGTAGGCCGTGCTCGCCCCGCTGTCTGCTCTAAACAGGTTGCTGGTCACCAATATGTCTGCAAAGCGTGGTGATTATGTCAATATTGCCTAATTGAATTTGTACGCGATAGACATTCCGTGAAAAGGGACGGAGGTGTATAACATGAAGTGACAGCTTAAGCATGGAATAAGCAAGGACTGAATTAGTAACTACTTTATAATAGCATGGAATTAGTGTACTCATGGAATTAGTAAGTACTTTATACAATATTAGTTTTAGTATACCTATGCGAAACCTGAAACACGTGTCTAGTATTTTTATGTAAAGAATCTATGTATAAAATTTCAAAACTGTATGTATCATGATAAATTACAAAGTTATAAGGTTATTATGTTACCGGGTTGTCCGTACAAAAACATGCTAACGTCACCCCCGCGCCTCCAGGGTCGTCTTGCGCTCATTGATAATAATTTGGCAGTAGGTACCTAACCGTACGGCGATTGTATTGTAAGTACATAGGTATTAGATACATAGACATTATAATCTATTAGTAAACGCAATATAAATTGTCTTTGGTCCCTGGCCCTGACATCAACCAATCGCAACCAATGGAAATGATTGTCAAAATGTTTAGTGTATTGGATACGAGGGTTTTGGCTACTTTGTATGTGTGTATTTTAATTATGTTTATATTTGTTGAAATGTGCGTTTTGTTTGTGCAGAATAAACAATTTTTCTTTCTTTCTTTTTTTTTTAAAGTAATTAAATGGTGATAACATTTTCCATCACACTTAAATATTTTTGGGACAAAATATAACATGGTGTAAAAATTATTGAAATCGATTCAGTTCCTTATTCTGAACAAACTGTATTCAGGTTTCGCATATACTAAAAATAATGTTGTACATTGTAAGTAGAGGAGGTCATTTCTGTCACTGCTCAGTTGCTAATTACCAAGGTGAGACATCAGATATTATACATCATATGCTACTGTAAGGCACGCTCGTTTTCTTTTTTATATGGGAGCAGATAGAACCTACAGAACATAATGTGCTACGACCTCTTTTAGGCTAGGCGCAAACGAAACTACCGGCCACAGCCACTGGTAGCCCGGCGACAAGCGGTTTATATGCTATTTCAAACGTTTTGTATGTATTCTGTTAATCGTCTGTGTGGTCTTAGTGGTAAGACCACTTAGCACAGACCCAGAGGTCCTGGGTTCGATCTGGGACTTTCTGCTCGGTTTGGTTGGTGGCAGAGCTTGTTCTAAATCCGCCTGGCTAGCTGCCACCATCTTATATAAGTCTGTCGCTATAACAACAATGTTAACAGCATTGTTGTGTTTCGGCAGTTAGGGGTAAGATAGCCAGTTCCTCTGTGGTTGAGGATTCCGCGCTACAGCAAACACCGCAGCACGACGCGACCGCCACCGGTGGTTGTGGCCGGAGACTCGTGTGCGCTTACCATTAATGCTCATTCTGCATCGTCCATGCTTTAAAAACCAAGAGCGAGTCGGACTCGCGCACCGAGGGTTCCGTACGTATATATGATGTTAATGATTTCTGAAAAACTGTGCTATTTAGAGACATCGTTTTATTTTTCCTGTAATCTTTATAATCATAAACTTCTATCACATAGAATAATTTCAGATTTTTATCTATGGAAACTTCGGAGATAAGGGGGGGGGGGACGGTATTTTTTGTTTTAATTTTTCATCAAAAGTCTGAAACTACGCTGCCTAAAAAAAATGTTTGAGAATGTGCAAACAGCGTTCTTTCATATGATACCCCACATGCCCTAGTAGCCCTACTTCAAATTTTTAAGACCCCCTTTCAGTCCCTTTTGCAAAAAAGATATAATATTTTTAATTTCTTTCTTGTTTGCAAAATAGTTGGGCAAATGTCATCTAAAACTATTCTAAATTTCAAGTTGATAGCATTAGTAGTTCTTGAGATATCCAGGTGTAACAGACAGACAGACTTAGTCTCACGCTCACCATAAGGGTTCCTTTTTACCATTTTGGTACGGACCTCTAACAAGATCATTTGAAATGTAAAATTAATGGTTAAGTTAATTAATAGCGAAGAAAGCTTTGAAGACAGTAATAACCGCCATATTATCAATGAAAACGTTTCAGTTTCAAAGCTATTCAGAAATATTAGGTCAACTTGAAAAGGCCTGCTTTTAATTTTGGCACGCAACCATTTTAAAATTAGGTCAGTATACCGCTTTAAGTTAGTTACCTATTATATAAATTCCACTGGAAGCTGGCTATCGTTAGTACAAAATTTGCGTAAACGCTTTGCGAGACAGTATTACGAAACATTTTTAGGGTTCCGTACCAAAATGTTAAAAAGGAACCCTTATGGTGAGACTAAGTCTGTCTGTCTGTCTGTCACACCTGAATATCTCAAGAACTACTAATGCTATCAACTTGAAATTAAAAATAGTTTTAGATGACGTTTGCCTAACTATTTTGCATACAAGAAAGAAATTAAAAAAAATATATCTTTTTTGCAAAAGGGACTGAAAGGGGGTCTTAAAAATTTAAAGTGGGGCTACTAGGGCATGTGGGGTATCATATGAAAGAACGCAGTTTGCACGTTCTCAAACATATTTTTTTTTTTTAGGCAGCTTAGATTCCGACTTTTGATGAAAAATTATTAAAAAAATACCGTTCCCCCCCCTTATCTCTGAAGTTTTCAGAGATAAAAATCTAAAATTATTCTATATGATAGAAGCATATGTAAAGATTACAGGAAAATAAAAAAGCGATGTCTCTAAATAGCACAGTTTTTCAGAAATCATCAACTTCATAAATATTCGTACGGAACCCTCGGTGCGCGAGTCAGACTCGCTCTTGACCGGTTTTTTTTAAAAGGATAACGAATTTTCTGGTCTATACAGAAATCGTCATCAGCCTCTGGTCTATCCGGATGTAGATGAACACCAGTTTTTTCACGGAGCGACTGTCTATCTGATCTCTACCACCCAGGAACCGGGTAACACGATACCGCGCGGTAAGACTGCTTGTCAGACTTTGGGGCTTCTGCCTGCCTGTATTGTGTTGCGTAATGCAAATTATTTTACATTTTATTGTATAGATTCAAGTTTTATATGTGAACAGACAGCTGTGCTGCTGGGGAGTTTGTTGCGCCACTTCTTCTTCCCAGCTAAAGTACTAGGAAGTGGTGAAGGGTGGGCGTTTTTGGGGGACTGTCTCATGTAATTTTGACGTTCGAAAAGTGCTGATTCTCAGCCTAGTTTGAATAAATGACTTGATTTTGATTTTGTAGCTATAGTCAAAGATCTGCAGCTTAACGTGCTTTCCGAGGCACGGAGGGGTCTCTGTATATAATGGATGGCATTATACAGAAATGTCGTCACTAAATTTGTCAACACAGTATACATTACACTGTTTACTTTACTCCTATTACGTAAGTAAACGAACGAAACTACGCAATGTACGATAAACAAGCGCGAATCGTCGCGTCCCTGGTGAAATGTCACATACGATAAACAGAATAATGGGGAAAGTAAAAATGTTTCGGTCATTAAATAGGATTTTCGCCTGGTTTTATGATTACACTAGCTTATGCCCGCGGCCTCGCCCGCGTGGAAGTCGGAAAATATCCCACAGGCATGTACCAGACGCCAGCACATCAAGCTACTACAATCTGTCAGATTTCTTTAATAGATTTTCAACTTTATCGCTGCAGCTTAAGGTTCAAGGTTGATTGGGAAAATTTTACAGTTTCGGGGAGCTTGACCTGCTGGCTTCTATACTACCGGGATTAAAAGTACCCCGTGTGTTAATCCAGGCTATAAACTATTTGTGTGCCAAATTTCATCCAAATCCGTTCAGTGCGCCAATCCGGAACATACATCCAGACAATCAGACACAGACACGGTGGAGCATACGGTGGAGGTCTGCCCTGCTTGGGCGGAGCACCGCCGTGTCCTCATGGAGGCGATCGGCGGTGGCGATCTCTCGCGTCCAGCCCTGGTGCAGGCCATGGTTCGGAGCGAGAGTGCATGGGAGGCCGTCACCTCCTTCTGCGAAACAGTAATGCTCGCGAAGGAGGAGGCGGAGGTGAGGCAGGTTGCCCGTCCTTCCACCCTTAGTCGCGCTTAGGAGACGCCCTGGGCGTCGGGAATCGCAGGCCGATTCCCGGCCACCGTAGGCGCGGGCTTGCGGACGGTGAGCGATGGTAGCTCGCCGTCCGATAAGGAACAGGCCCGGGTCGACGGCGCGTTGTGTTCCACGCGCGCCTCAAAGAGACGTCAGCACCAATTGACGGGGTCCGAAAAGGCCAATGCCTGCCAGGGTTACGAGTCTGTCCGAAAGGGATATCGTGGCCCTGGCACACAGGTATTTGAAGGAACACGGTGGGTTTTAGTCAGTAAAAGTCTGACACTCCCTCCCGCTCCGCCCAGAGCGGGAGAAGTTATTTGAAGATTTCCCACCGAAAAAAAAAAAAAAAAGACAATCAGACACACGGACAGAAGTTCTTCGTTACTATTTTATTATATGTAATAGATAGGTAGTAATTATGGGTTTTGGCGTAGTAGCGTGTGTGTAATTGTTTGGGATTATTTTTGTGGCCGAGTAGCTTTTGTTAATTCGGAAACCTTCATTGAGATTTACAATTTACTCACAGTAAATTGTAAAAGTTAAGTTGGGTGTTGGATTGAATTTCTCTTAATTTTTAGTTTATAGCTATAATGTGGATACAAATGGGTCCCTGTCTGAAAACGTCTTCACTAAATAGATGACAGAAAGAGAACGATGTTCGCTAAACGTATTTATTCATTAGTGGTGCAATGGCCTTACACTAACCAATAAGCTAGTAAGGATAATCTAGAAAACTTAAAAGAAAGCCTTCAATATCACGCCACGAAACATTCAGTATCCCTTTTCAGTGTTCCCTTCACAGACATTTCCATGTAATAAACAACACGCCTGCTATATGTATAGTCCGCCACCGTGACTGTCCCCTCCGTGGGGCGTTCGTTTGACATTGAAACAGATATAACTTTGTGCTACTTACGTAACTCATTGCTGCGGTGTTTTTATAGGGAAAACTTATATTTTTACAAAGATAGACTGCGGTATTAAGTTTATTTTTTATTTTTACTGGTTTGTTTTGATACTAAGTTCGGTGTTAGTAGGTATTAAGGATCATGCTCTGGTTATTTTATTAAATAACTAGCTTCTGCCCGCGATTTCGTTCCGTGGAAGTCGTAAGATACACAATATACTCAAATAAAAGCCACATTTTTATGAAACTCTCTCGGCCCCCGACTCGCCGCGTCGCATCGCGTCGCCCGCCTGCGGTATTATTTCGGTTTCGCTTAGCGGTCTTTCTGACTTTTTTTCTTATTGTTGGGCTCCTAAGGGTCGTTAAATAGCTTATAACCTTTCTCGAGAATTGGACTATCAAATGCAATTTATTTTTTTCTATTCCGACTGACAGTTCCAGAGATTAGTGCGGTCAAACAAACAAACCTCTCTTTCTCGCTTTAATACATTTTAGTACGGATCATTCACACAACACTTTCAAGACCAACCTTTTATTCAAGACCAAAATCTATAACCATTCGTTAAAAAAAAGAACTGGGGCAGTCTTTGGGGACTGGCGATAGAAGTGATGAAGTGAACTGTATACATATAGCTCATGGAAAGCGTTCGGTGACGATGACGCGAGTTCCATGATTTTTGTTCCTAAAGAAGTTTTCACTTCGAAAAAATTGTTTAACCGAATAACCAACTACAGTTTTATTAATGTAATTCTACAGCTTTTAGTTACGCAGTTGGCATGTGTCATGCTGCATGGCAATTTGTATATCAATGATATGGTTCCATATCTAATTTCTGCATGATTACATGAAAGTATTTTTAGTATCCGACCATCTTTAGCCTCAAAAATATTACAATAGCTATTATGTTACCTAACACCTAACATAAAGGATCCGGTCGATCGCGTATTTTCAAGCTCTTCCATCCGTGTTGTCCTCTCATCTATGGATAATACAGCTTAGGACATTCGTGCTTCATCAGCTATGCTACTTTTATTGATTAAGTAAGTTGACTAATTAAATTAGGTAGTTAGGTAACACTGCATAATTATTTATGATGTCAGAGTTAATGGGAGACGAATAACTTTGGTGATTTATTATAGTACGGACATCAATGGTAACACCGACATATGATTTTCCTTTAGGGGTTGATGCATTAAAAATAACACAGAAAATAGCCAGCAAAAAAATAATCACTATTTATGTGATGATTTTTTTGATGAAGTTCGAACAATTAATTGAATTCTCTGTATCAGATCAGAGATAGATCTAAGTCAAGAAATGCGGCGGGATTTCCGCTCCATTGTAGCAACTTCAAAAGTTCCGAAAATGCCGTATCTGGGTAGAAAAAAACGCGCTTTTGCGGCGTTGCAATGATCAGAGATTGTCAGCGTTTTTCGATTTCGGCTTATTATTGGTCTTCAGCCTCTTTCTGAAAATGTATCCTCGCCTTTGATACCAAACATACACATTGTACATAAAACCCACCTCACCTCACCGTACCTCATTGTACATGTGCAGCCTGTGGGTGAATCATAACCAAAAAGCATACGAAGCCCTACCAATATAACAACGCCTTCAGAGCGCTGATGGGGCTGCCGCGACACTGTAGTGCCTCGGGCATGTTTGCCGAAGCTGGTGTCGACTGCTTCTATGAAACGATGCGTAAGCGGAGCGCGTCTCTGGTGAGCAGTGCGTGGCAGCCCCAGCAGCGTGCTGATGATGATAGCTGACAGGCTCGACTGCCCATACATGATACGACACTGCAGTAACTTGCACGTCACCTACAGGCGTCGGCCACTCATGTAAGTGTTGAGAGTTCGGTGGGTATTGTTTGTTGTATGTGTAAGGTATAGGATATTGTCTCTGAGTCAAGGTTACTAGATTTAATAAATTAATAATAATAAAAATAAAACACCGCCTGAAACTAAGCCTCGAACTTCCAATTTTATGGCGCAGCGCTATCGTATTAAGTAATAATATCTTTACTCACCATTTTCTTTAGTTATGGGGTGACGTTGCAGATTTTGGCAAGGCGCGGCCAAGGCGAGCCAACCTTGTTTTTATGCGTATAAAGAGTATGGGATTGTGTGGGCTCTTAAGTTTTAGGGCGATGATAAGCTGTAGCGATTTTGTGAGATTTAGTTATGCGACGTTTGAATACAGAAGAAGACTTAGTCCTTAATTAAATACATTTGTTAATTAATGTCGCCTGTTACCTATTCTACTTCAGATTCCACCCGTTTGATTAGGACGGTCTTCGTTTCGAATTTATCGCTATAAGCAGTCTTCATTGTGTGAGATAAAGCAGAATGAGCAGCGAAGACAATTCACGTCCTTATATTTTGCAATATACAAATCAGGGAAGTATATCTCGACGAGGCAGCAGGTCAATTGTTTGCAAATATTCTTCTGTAGTTCGGCTATCGTTCACCGCTAGACTACTGCTTACCCGATACGTTCAATTTAATTTTATCTTCATAGTCTGCTGAAGTTTATAATATTCATTAACGTTACAAGCAGCTTATAGCGCCGACTAATTTTGATGCAAGAACAGCGCCGTAAAGCTGAACGAAACGTTTCAGTTTTACGAGCCTGTTATTGTGAAATATTATTCAGATTCTATGAGAGCTTACATAAGATCCACGAGTATAAATAATGAATTTGCTTCGGAATAGGTAACGATATAGAAAAGTTGATTTTGTAAATACCTATTATAACGTATTTCACTAACGTCATCGTTGACTTAAATATAACTGCCGAAATGTTGTACAGCAGGTATACCTCTGCCTAACCCTTCGAGAAATACCGCCGTGATGTTATCGTTGACAGTCTTTTGCCACGCACCGATACTTAGTTTTCTTCTCTGCAATCCTTCAATTATTGTCTATACCAGATATGCATCCGGAAAGGTCCTTGAACCGTGGCGAGAAATTTATTTTAAGTCACCAACCGAACAAGTCATATCCAAACTGATTTTATCGTAAGTCCTAAAGACACGAACATGATAATCGCAAAGTTCGTCTCACCACTTCCCCAAATTTTCAGATTCGGAACGACTTTTCAATTTCATAATAATAGCGTAAGGGAGGTTGAAGACTCCCCCTTTCTTCATCCGTGTCTACCTCAGCGATTAATAAATCAAACGGTTCAGTGCCCAGTACGGAAGTTTCGTAAAATCCTATCTCCTTCAGACCTTCAGGTTAAAAATTCGACCGTTGTGAAGCAGCTAAGTGATTTGCATTTTTCCTCTACAATGCCTTCTTGGCCTTGGTCTATTTTAATAAGGGATCTCTGTAAGTCCTTAATTTATTTTATTAACTTACAGGCCAGGGTTTTGGTTAATGTTACGTGACAATATTTGGGAGTTGGATTTCGTTATATGACTTGCAAATTCATCGTTTGGAAGTTTGGCTTTATCTTTGTAATTTTACTTCTTAAATAATTATTTTTCGTCTTTAGTCATGATCATTATGATTCTCCTGGGGACCTAAAGTGGATGCTTTGGCAGAATCATAATATGATCTGCGTACAATTCATCTGTTTGACAGCTGCTATTTGATATTAGACTTCATTATAGCAATTCATATTTTAGGGACCATTTTACGAAACTCCATACAATACTTGCAAACAGATGAATTGCGGGATATGAATTGTACGCAGATCATATTATGATTCTGCCAAAGCGTCCATTTTAGGCCCCCTGGTCTTATGCCAATATATATCTGTCGACTTCTTTATTATGTTCTTATAGTACGAACTCCAGTATTTCATGTTTATTAGCAAATTTGCTCTAGATTGCTAAAGTCCCACCTACCATGGATAAAATTTCCACCATCAACTCCCCTGGTTTATTCCAGTCCACACGCATAAACTCCATGCTTCCGCGTGTTTTGCAGCTACATACTTCAGTTTTTACGTCCACTGGATCTGTTAGCCCTGTTACGACACTGCTATATATAGCAGACGTATCGATTGCAAAACATTTGCATAGCCTTCTTGCGATGAGCATGTTAGGAGCAGGTGCTTCTGTGGACTCGTGGGTGTGTTGGTCAATATTATTATTATAATCTGATGTATTGGTCGGTGTTTTTTTTTGTGTGACAACGTCGATTTTTTTGCGGTATACTTGGGATTTATGTTTTGCTTTCTATGAGTCATGGGGTCCTGAAGGTCGTGTTTCCTTATCTTCATCTCTGATAAGTGTTTAGGTTATTTCGGAATGCTTATATTTACTTCTAGTCTAGCAAATATCTGAAAGTGAATCTTTAAAAAGATATTTTTCATGTTCTTTCTTATTAACTTTGACCTAGCTAATATTTTTAGAACATGTTACGTATGCGATTGTCATGTCACTGTTTCCATTAACACACACTTATATTATTTACCAAATCAGGTAGCTTTACATAAAAAAAGATATCTTAATTAATTTTGAAAATTTACTTTCACGAAATTGGAAAGCCTTTGACTGTTTAATTAATTTTGTAATAAGAACAAAATTTTCCGATACAAATTCTTTTTTATTAACTTTCTCATTTGGAAATGTCAAATGTTCTTTATTTATCAGAAGTACTTTAAGCGTGTCCGTAATGGATGTAATATTCAGATACAAATGAACTTCCCCTCCTGTCAGATTTAATTAACTAACTGTTCTCGAAAGTGTTACAAGCATTGTTGGTAGGGCTATTTTATGTTTAACTACGTCGTAGCTTTGCCCTTTTATATTAAATTTAGTTAAAATAAGGGATTGGCCTACACCCCAGCAAAATTTGTTGTTTACCTATTTCAGACGATGGCTTCAGGGTCACCCATGTCACTACTTTTACTAGATCATTTGTTATGATCTTATCATTCAATGTGATAAATAAAAAAAAATAAGAAGAAAAGAACACGTATTCTACCCATTTATGATCATAATTATATAGCAAAAGATGCATGAATGAATTCAATTTAACTTCAGCATTGTTATCTTCAGTAAAGTCATCTCAGTTTTTTGGGCAATTTCCAAAAGAGCAGAAGTATATTTCTCTGAATTATAAATAGGCACTGTAGTGTATCTATTTAATAGATATGTAAACACTGTCTCACACACACAAGTGTCAGGTAGCTGTCACTTATGTTAACTGTCACTCGGGGGAGAATGGCGGGAAGGCAGGCGTGAAGCGTACCGAGAACGAACAGCTTGGATGTGCCGGTGAGCCTGTGAGTAAACGTGCTAACAGTCCTGCTATAGAAATACAGATACTACAGGCACTGCTTGAAATTGTCTATTTATCCTGGTCCTTGCAATAAAAAAAACATTTAGCACCACTTTCATCCTTTGCGAAATTTCCAAGCATCCATTAAAAAGTCTTCCCTCATTATAAATTCCTCGTCAAATGTCTGGAAAGATAACACGAAGTTTGACAACATCGCCTATTGGACCAGAGAATTAGAAAGTATCGAAGGACCACTTTGAAACACACTTGAGTTAAATAATAATTCCCATACTTATTAAAGATGGGGTACCTACTCTTCAAATATTTTACTTTAGTTTTGCGAGCAAGCAGCTCATGACTACAGTTCTGGGTTCTTCACTGCTGGGTTATTGTAAAACCAGCCTTTCCTTTTGTGGTAAAACTGATTGATAAATCAAGTTAGATGGATTATACACTATCAATTCCCCGCTGTAACTTTTAGACGATGTGAGTGCTATGTAAGCTCCTCAGGCAATGGCTAGTCTCAATCGAACACAGTTTGTATGCTATTGTACCAGTTGCGTTCGCACGATATTAAAAAAGTTTCAGGCATATTGCAATTTTATTCAATGGAGCTTCTGCAGTATCTCGTTTTGCATGAAAACATTTTGTATGCTCACCCGACGCCCTTTAGCGAGCTACTTCACTTTTCACAATTTTATGTTGTGATGAACAGACCTGACTGTTTATTGTCTATAAAGTGTGTTTGTGATGCCTTATTGTTGCTAGTTTTACGCCTGAATCGTGTAGACTGGTGTTTAAGTGAGCTGTTGGTATGTGTTCAGGAAAACTGCCCTAAAATTGCTAATAAGCACTGCGTAAGAGTAGCCATCCATGCTCGTTTGTACTTTGTATGAGTTGAAGTATTTGCAGCTTAGTTTCAAGATGAATTTCAACTTTTACGTAAGACGGTACAAAATGATGATCTTCAAATCTTTTCTCATATATTTCGAGTACCGCTTCGGCCCTTTGTACACGGCACGGTTTCTTTACGGTGCGGCGTATAAACTGGCCGTAGAAAACAAGAGCGGGTCGGACTCGCGCACCGAGGGTTCCGTACGAATATATGATGTTGATGATTTCTGAAAAACTGTGCTATTTAGGGAAATCGTTTTATTTTTCCTGTAATCTTTACATAAGCTTCTATCATGTAGAATACTTTCAGATTTTTATCTCTGCAAACTTCGGAGATAAGGGGGGGAACGGTATTTTTTTTCACATTTTTCATCAAAAGTCGGAAACTATGCTGCCTAAAAAAAGAATTTTTGAGAATGTGCAAACAGCGTTCTTTCTTATGATGCCCCACATGCCCTAGTAGCCCCACTTCACATTTTTAAGACCCTCTTTCAGTCCCTTTTGCAAAAAATATATTTTTTTTTCTTGCTTGCAAAATAGTTGGGCAAACGTCCTCTAAAACTATTCTAAATTTTAAGTTGATAGCATTAGTAGTTCTTGAGATATCCAGGTGTGACCGACAGACAGACATAGTCTCACCATAAGGGTTCCTTTTTACCATTTTGGTTCGGAACCCTAAAAACGTGTCTGTCAACAAGCTTCCATAGTGATCCATATAGTACTGACGACCGTGCCGGCGAACGCACGGCGAATAAACAACAGTTTTTCACGGCAACAAAAATGTGTGTGTACAAAGGGCCTTCTTGTTCAATAAGTTCAACATAATACAGTGTGAGTCTTTATAATCTGCACATACTGAATCGAGGGAATCTTTGCTTAATTATATCGACGGAAAAAATGATAAAAAAAATCTAAATATTTCATTGAAATTTTTAATGGATTTTTTATTTATTTTTTCGCTTCTGTGACTCCAGTGTATACAAAACGGTGTAACTTTTTAACTCGATGTTTTATCACGATGAAACAAACTCCATAATGATTGGAAGTAATTAGGTGTCCGCATTAAATGAAAATTGTGTAAAAAACTGCCACCAATTAAAAATTAACACGTTTTTTCCGCAAAAATCTGATTTTTTTTCATCAATTTTTGCAATAATCGTAAAATTTCTCAATAAGATGCCCCGATTACCTTCATTTTTTATTACTTTAAATTATTCCTCATCGTATTAGCTATCCAATAGTAAAAATTGCAAGGGTTTAACTCAATCCCATCATTTCTTATCAACAGCCAAAGAAAGGCCTAGAGCACGGCTACGCACTAATTGTTTAGCAGGTAGACGTCCTTTTTTGTTGAGAATGTGCACGGGTCGGGGTGCGGGGAGGTAGGGCCAGCTGAAGGGACCAGAAGGGATGACAGACAGGCAGTCGCTCCGAATTATTCGCCGCTGCTACATGTGTTTCGTTACTTTCATTCACTGCTACCTGAGTTTCGTGACTTTCGTTCGCTGCTACGTGATGCCCTTCCTCGTCCCATCCCATAGTAAAAATGAATGTCGGCAATGTGTGCCGGGGAGAATTCACTTAAGCGCGGCATCACGTAGCAGCGAACGAAAGTCACGAAACTCAGGTAGCAGTGAATGAAAGTAACGAAACACATGTAGCAGCGGCGAATAATTCGGAGCGACTGCCTGTCTGTCATCCCTTCTGGTCCCTTCAGCTGGCCCTACCTCCCCGCACCCCGACCCGCGCACATTCTCAACAAAAAAGGACGTCTACCTGCTAAACAATTAGTGCGTAGCCGTGCTCTAGGCCTTTCTTTGGCTGTTGATAAGAAATGATGGGATTGAGTTAAACCCTTGCAATTTTTACTATTGGATAGCTAATACGATGAGGAATAATTTAAAGTAATAAAAAATGAAGGTAATCGGGGCATCTTATTGAGAAATTTTACGATTATTGCAAAAATTGATGAAAAAAAATCAGATTTTTGCGGAAAAAACGTGTTAATTTTTAATTGGTGGCAGTTTTTTACACAATTTTCATTTAATGCGGACACCTAATTACTTCCAATCATTATGGAGTTTGTTTCATCGTGATAAAACATCGAGTTAAAAAGTTACACCGTTTTGTATACACTGGAGTCACAGAAGCGAAAAAATAAATAAAAAATCCATTAAAAATTTCAATAAAATATTTAGATTTTTTTTATCATTTTTTCCGTCGATATAATTAAGCAAAGATTCCCTCGATTCAGTATGTGCAGATTATAAAGACTCACACTGTATAAGGAAGGAACTACTAAAGTTTCACGCTCGAAAATTCAAACAAAAGTTAGACGAGCTCTCTATGCATGTCAAAAGTCACATAACGACATACCCTAACTCCTTAACAGACCCTTCAAGTCCTCAGTTCTTGACCACTCACCTTTGTGGCCAAAGTCACTTAAGTAGTCTCATATCTTGTAACTGTCGAGATCACAGCATCTAGTTCACAGTGGTACGAGTACCCTTATGACTTGTGACTATACAATAAACGTGCGAGCACCACTTAGCGTCAAGTGGACAGTTCTAGAGAGATCTAGTGGGATGTATAAAGAAGTGTTGTGTCTTGGAGAGTAGGTTACACGTGGATGACAAGAAAATACAGCTAGATAAAAATTTTAAGTTAGCAGATATGCAAATGCCAAGGTCTTTTTTATTTGGGATAGTTTTAAACTCGAGCTATGTGCTACGATCCGTAGTCACTCAGTTTAATGATGGCTTTCTTTGATGAGCTATAGCTTGTAGACATTTAAGAAGGAAATATATGACATGTGTTTCCTTCATAAATGTCTTATTGTTATGAGACACTTGCATGGTCTTTTATAAGACAACTAAGTGCCTATGGCGTTAAATCCGCCTCCGTACATTTGTGTGCTTAAAGTATTAAGACGCAGATATATGCCAGTGACCTTGAGTGGTTAGCTTGCGTGTTCTGTACTGAGCTCACGCAACGCGTCGTACGTTCATCCAGTAATGGGACTCGCCCATCAAGGAGCGCTGTCCCCAATTTGACGCATTATTAATTTATTATACACAAAACAAAAGGTGTTTTAATAAAACGCGATTAAATTATCTTTAAATTGGTGAAGGTTTCAGAAAAATACGCTTGGTAGATTTTGCGCCATTCTCAGTTTTTTATCCGCGTTAGTCATAACTTTACAAATTAATTTCACTATGTAATATAAACATAATCTAAAAGTTCACATATTAAATTATTGAGTAAATGCTCTAATTGAACATATATTTTTTTCAAATCATTAACACTACTCGTTTAGACGTGATCTTCAGTATAAAATCATTAAAAGTCGGTTATCGTCGCCTTAAATAAATAAATAAACCAAGGAATTATTATCAGGAGGACGTTTAAAGCAGTGCTCTAGCTTTAAATACGTTTTATATTCTAATATTGGCCATAACTTTCAAAAACTGTGGTATTAGTTGATTGAAGGGTACCCTTGAGTTATTTCTATTTGTTTTTGTTGTCTTTTTTTAGAGAATAATACTTTTTTTTTACAAAAAGTGTAAGTACACCAATAGACCGACCGATACTAACAGTAAAGCTGAAGTTGAGCTGATGCTGAGATGTTTTTTGTTTGTCTGTTTTTTTGTTCGTCGTGATTTGAAAAAATCTTTTAGTATTTCATAGCCCAATATTTAAGGAAAGTTATAGGCTAGAACAAATGTCCATGCTATCACGACTGGAATAGCCCATGTTGGATCCATTCCCGTTCATATCGGGACTAGTTTGCCAAAACCTACACCGGCACCGCGTTGGACTGGCAGACGCAAAAGTCCGCAATATCAATATCTACAGGATGTGATAACTACATCCACTGCAGATAAATGTTCATTTCACTCGTGAACCAGACTCTAATGTATTGAATTATTCAAGGGATTTTTTTACAATAAGTCTTGGAAGTCATACTGGCTTACACTGGGTGACTTGTAATTCCACTGGTGACTTGTATTTTTTCCAGGTCGTGATAGTGTGACTCCTTTGTAACAATTAAGCACCCCCTAAAGCCTAGGCGTAAAACAATGGGATTCGAAAAAAAAAACCAAGTTTTGTGTGTTTAGTTGTAAAGGAGTCACACCGTGTACGACGAATCAAGGCTCATGCAGACTGGCGCGATGCGACACCGGTAGAACAATTTCCATAAAGTTTTCATAGAAATTGTTGTTGTACCGGTGTCGCGACGCGCCAGTCTGCACGAGCCTTTACAAGTCCCCCTATATGCAACCCTTTTGTAATGAAGATAAATACAACTAAAAATAAGAACAGTAAGGGAAAAGATAGGATTCATCTAGCGCTATCCTAGATAGAATCCGATTTGAAAAAATTCGAACTTTTAAAAGTTACACAGTGACGCAAACTTATATTCACTGTTTAATTTTGTTTCCTCGAAAAACTTAACACAAACAAACAAATTCCCAGTCTCTTTTCATAGTTTAACTCGATTTTATTTTACAAAACTGCAATATAGCTGCAAGGTCAAACTTTGTCCCTGAGACAAAGTTTGACCTTGAAACAGACGGCGATCCCGGAAAACATGCTCCGTCACTAACGACGGCTCTCGGCCAAGGTCGGTACTATTAGGCGCGCGCGACTTCGCCTGCTATACATCGAGTGTGTCAGCATGTGGGATGTGGTGGTATTCTCTTTTGCGCAATGAGCTGCGCCCCGCGGTTTCAAAATCAAACTATTTTCTTTCACATAAACCTACACGGGTACTTATGAAACGTACAAGCTAGGTGCACGGTTCCAATTGGTCGTTTCCTATGGAGAAGAGCCGGCAAGAAACTCCACGGTTACTCTTTCTAACCGACTTCACAAAAAGGAGGAGGTTCTCAAGTCATCTGTATTTTTTTTTTTTTTTTTTTAATGTTTGTTACCTCAGAACTCCGTTGTTTATGAACCGATTTGGAAAATTATTTTTTTAATTGAAAGGATATACTTCCACATTGGTCCCATTTTTTTCAAAATCCAGTTCTGATGTTGGGATCCATGAGTAATTGAGGGAACTCCTCAAATATTATAGGCATACCTATAGCAATTTTTATATTTTCATCAACAAGTCAATCATTTGCATTCAGAAAGTATAATTTGGTGAAGTGGAACTGATGAAGAAGGCCACAGATGGCCACCGGAACTTCTCAGTGATACGTAATTCACGGGTGGCGATGAGATATCTGGATTAAGATAGTTAAGCGAAGCAAATTTAACCCGTGGAAACCGTAACTGATTGGTCTATCAACACAGCTCAAACCACTGAACAGATTGGCCTGAAATTTGGCACGGAGACATCCGCTAAGAAGGGGTTTTTGGAAATTTGACCTTTAAGGGTGGAAAACGGGGGGTTTTGTTTGCATGAAAAATCTTATTCCTAGGGTTAATTTAAAACTTGGACGAATACTTACGTAAGTAAATTATAAAGTTTATATTTTTTTGTTAACTTAACTTCAACGGATGGGATGTCAAAGCTTGTATAGAATCATTTTAACGCGCGGTCCGATCAACTCGAAACTCAGTATTTATACTTAAGACCAAAAATGAAGAATAACTTGTATCAGGGTTTTTCGAAAATCTACCCATAACGGGGTGAAAAGGGGTAGTCAATTTTACAAGAGAGGATTTTACTACGTGGCTTGATTAACTCGAAAATTGGTATATCCTCTATGTCAAATAATGGAAAAGTCGCAAACCACTTTAAAAATTAACCTCTTTGGCGGTGTAAATGGGGATGGATACAGTTTGTATGAAAAAAATCTTCTTTCGTTGATCTATTAACTTGAAACTTAGCCTGAATACTTCATCATCAGTCTCCTGCCCTAATCCCAATTAATTTGGGGTCGTCGTAACATGTCGAATTACACTATAGATTTAATACATACAAAAGGAAACAGTGACTGACTTACTGACTGATCTATCAACACAAAGCTCAAATCACTGAATTGATTGGGCTATTTGGCACACAGATAGTTATTATGACGTAGGTAACCGCTAAAAACAGATTTTTGAAGATTTAACCCCTTCAGGGGTGTAAAATAAAACTTCCTGTCTCTGTTGTTTTCATAGCAAGTAGTAGTATACGAATTGGTGTGGGGTAGGTACCACTAAAAAGTGAAAAATAAAAAACTTTTTTACAAAAAAAACAACCGACTTCCAACAAAAACACTAAAAACTGAAAAATAACTTTAATTTCGGCAGCACATAACATAACATCACGCCTTGTTTCCTCGAAGGGTAGGGCAGAGGTGTACCTGTAGTACACCCACATTTAATATTATATTTAATTCAATTTCGGAAGTCGGTGGCCATAAACGAAAATACAAAACCAAAGACACCGACTTCCGAAATTGAATTAAATATAATATTAAATGTGGGTGTACTACAGGTACACCTCTGCAAACTCAAACTCAAACTCAAAGCATTTATTTCAATTAAACCATAGACAGGCACTTTTGAATTGTCAAGAAGTCGGTCAGTTACAAATATGAAGCTAGTTGCCCATTCCAAATAGTAGGTTCCTATGGAGAAGAACGGGCAAGAAACTCCACGGACACTCTTTTAAATTAAAATATTGGTACAAAATATTGGTTACATCATTCATATTGAAGTTAAACATGTGAGAACGATGCAATACGTCAAAAGCGTCCGTGATAAAAAGATAACAATTCAAAACTAAAATAATTAAAAATAAGCCGTGGCAGCTAAGAGATGACCAGTCCCAACTGACAGCGCCCGTTCACGAACATGACGCATGGAGCTGCCCTACCCTTCGAGGAAACAAGGCGTGATGTTATGTTATGTGCTGCCGAAATTAAAGTTATTTTTCAGTTTTTAGTATTTTTGTTGGAAGTCGGTTGTTTTTTTTTAAGAATAATAGTCTTTTACAATCTTTTCAAATTACAGTGTTAATAGGTATGGGAGGACAGTGTAGCACCCCCATACGTCTCGATCCCGTGGGAATATCGGGATAAAAAGTACCCTATGTCTTAATCTGGGGTGTCAGCTACCTCTATACAAAATTTTATTAAAATTGCTCCAGCCGATTGAGCGTCAAGAAATCACAAACACATACCGTTCCGTACCCAAAAGGTAAAACGGGAACCCTATTACTAAGGCTCCGCCGTCTGTCTGTCTGTCTGTCAGTCTGTCACCAGGCTGTATCTCATGAACCGTGATAGCTAGACAGTTGAAATTTTCACAGATGATGTATTTCTGTTGCCGCTATAACAACAAATACTAAAACACAGAATAAAATAAATATTTAAGGGGGCTCCCATACAACAAACGTGATTTTTTTGCTCGTTTTTGCTCGATATTAATAACGGCAACAGGTAGATGGTTGAAATATTCACAGAATCTTTAATTATTATATTAACTTTAAAAATAAATAATTAAATTAAAATAAAACAAATATTTAAGGGGGGCTCCCATACAACAAACGTGATTTTTTTGCCGTTTTTATAGATAATGGTACGGACCCCTTCGTGCGCGAGTCCGACTCGCACTTGGCCGGTTTTTATGTTTGTTGTAGTTTTGGGCTATCAATCACACCAGCAAAAGTGACAGGGTTCATCAGACTTGATCAGGCTTTGCATCTTAGACTACTGTTTGGCTTAAAAACTCAGGCATTGTTGAAATGGCCTTAATAATATGTACCTTTGCAATGGTGCTTAGCATCGAACTTGGGTTACATTAGATAACTTGTTACCCCTAGTCAAATTATCCTAGCGTAATTACTCCTGGACGTTGCCCATTACCGAGAATTACCAAGTCGATGTTCAAGAGCTTTCTTCTAGCGATAGGGCTGCTATATTGGACAACAGTAAAAACATTATTGAAACACAATAAAACCTTACCCCGGTATCCTTACCTCACCGATCAAGGTCAACTCGTACCCCAGCCTGCAATATATCTCGCTCCCGGATAATATTCCCGCTAGGATGTTTTTCTACCGCTTCCTCGCTTGTCCATTCCGAACTGTTTTCCCAATAAAGGGATGTTTACGAATACATTTGTACTGAGGGTCTTATGTAATTTGTAGGATACACTGTAGCTTGCCTGTATTGAAGAAGACGAAGTTTGATTTGGGATTAAATTTAAATTCAATTATTTATTTCGGAAAAACATCCATAAATGTATTAGTATTAAAAACAGAAGAAAGAAAGAAAAAGCATTTATTGGGACTCGCACATATCACAAATTAATAAAAACACACTCATAGAAACATAAAGAACGAAACTAAAAATAAAACAAAGTAAAAATTAAAATAAAAACAGAAAGTCCTGTACGAGGCCAAAAGGCCCGTATCTCAGCATGATTCTGCGGCACTTAAAAATAAGTGTCGCAGCGCAGAAAAATATGTTAATAGCATTGAAATCAGAAACAAACTATTATTCCAATCAAAAAACCAAACATTTAAATTAAAATCAATATCAAAATTAAATCAAATTCCAAAACAAAATTTAAATTAAGTACAATATAAAAACAAAATTAAAGTCATTATTACATTAGAATTAAATAAAAATTAAATTAAACTACACCAAAA
Organism: Tiliacea aurago; assembly: GCA_948098905.1. Lineage (NCBI taxonomy): Eukaryota > Metazoa > Arthropoda > Insecta > Lepidoptera > Noctuidae > Tiliacea > Tiliacea aurago. The sequence continues at coordinate 18,581,264 of OX402602.1, forward strand.
CAAAACAAAATTAAATCAATATCAAATCAAAGTTTTGTCAAAATTAAAATAAAATTAAACTAAACATGACAATAACTTAACTTTAATATCAATTTAAATATCTTTCTTCAATGGTCAGGAATTATGATGTAGCTATTGTAATCCATGGATTTCTCATAGCTGTGGATCTTTCTTCAATGGTCAGGAATTATGATGTAGCTATTGTAATCCATGGATTTCTCATAGCTGTGGTCTCAATTTTCTCATAAAAATATTTGCCTTACAAGACAGAAAGATCAGTCAGGTGCGTAGTGCTCGCAAGTTGCGTGCGTGTATGACCAGATGTATGGACGTAAACGAAGCAAAAGGAGTATGTGTAAGGAGCGTAGCAGGTGGCGTTCTATAGTTTCTGCCCCATGGGAAAAGGCATGGTATGTATTTATGTATGTAATATTTGTCTTCTTGAATTTCCTGGTTGAGGGAATTTCAAATCATTGTATTAACTATGTTGTTTTCCTTGAAACTCAACTTGAACACGGGAATATACATTCTAAAACTACTCTAAATAGATCATAAATATGCATGAATTACTGAATTGAATAGCCATAAACGAAATCATTATGACCCATAACGTTGCTACCTAAATATCGCACTGAACAACATGATCAATGACATTGCATCCAATTCCCTAGGAGTGGGTAGTCGAATAACCGATATATTCTGCCCGCCCTCGGTCGTTAATATTTATGATTCCTGAAACAGGGAATTTGTACAACCGTGTATTTGTGTGGGGGGTATTGATCGGAAGGGTTTTTGTTCAAAAGTCTAGAATTACTGTACTAAGTTCATAGTGGATATTTCAGTGAAACAGTGCGCAATGTTACTCAAATGGCCATACGTATTCATTTCCCAAATGAAGAGTTTCAACACTTGTAATGATTATTGTTAATGAAGGAAATGCCACAGCTAAGGGAGCAATAAAACATACTCCAGAAGACTCCACAAGAAAGTGTAGTCTCAAATAAGCCAAGAAACAAATAAATGCGTTTAGTTTCAAACAAACTGTCCCAATTTTTAGACAAGCCGTTTTAGCATTTTGGGAAGAAAAACATTGCACGCGGAAAAGTGTTTCCTTTTCTCCACCTACTTCGGAATGGTGCTTTTTGACCTTCACAAGTGATTATAAAAGTTAGGAATAAGGAAAATATTTGAGAGGTTTTGTGGAATAAAAAATTATACGGTACTGCTAAATCCGACGCGCGACGTCTAATCCTTTAGGATTTGGCAATGAATTCCAACAGATACTGGTTTAGTTTTGGTTATTCCCTTTACGGTTTACGCTTACGGCTTCACCGTTACTTGATGACTGCTATCAATAGGTAAAATGCAAGCTTTTCTTTGACTTTGTCTTTTCTAAAATTAACCTTCTAGTAGGCGATTGTTATGCATGCCACTTAAAATTAATTTCAGCTAATGTGTGTTGTAAAGTCACAACTTACTACTTTCAGCAAACGATTCTGAAGGAAATTATATTTTCAACAAAACATTTACCTGCCATAACGTATATTATACATGATCAGAAGTTTAAATCCCGCTTAACCTTTGAAAAATAAAATACAAACATAAGTAGAATTCTAATGTGACTCAACTTTATCTTTTTATTATGAAAACCTTCTTAATTTTTAATATATCAACACCTGAGTTTTAAACTGTAGAACAGTCTGTCCATTTATATAATAGTAATTTCTCATAAATTTTCCCAAATCATACTGAAAGATTATTTAAGTGCTATGCTATCAATGTGGCCAAATGTTGATGGGACATCGAGTTTTCAGTTTTAATAGCCATATTCTAATTATATAAGCTAATGATTATCAAGCACATGGGGCGCTGCTAATCTAATCAAAGGACATAATGATGAGCCTACAGTCACCATAGCAACTACCAGTACAGTTGCAGTGAGTCAGGCAACCCATGATACTTTAATGACACCGTTGATAAGCTCCCTTATCAGACTTGATGCATGTCTGAAATTAAGCTGGCTTGAACGAACGGGTTGCATTGGTGACTGCTACAAAAACGTATCGCCACCTCCAGATAAACTAAAAATATAACGCCTGTAATCATCAAAGGGTTAGGCAGAGGTAGTACACCCATGCCTGCCAGGGTTACGAGTCTGTCCGAAAGGGATATCGTGGCCCTGGCACACAGGCAAATGAAGGAATACGGGTGGGTTTTAGTCAGTAAATGTCTGACACGCCCTCCCGCTCCGCCCAGAGCGGGAGAAGTAATTTGATAAATTCCCACAAAAAAAAAAAAGGTGGTACGCCCACAATTTTCCAGTAGGTAATGTTTAAGTCCCATGTAATAGAGGACGAGCTTATTGCCATCTACCGAGCACTTATTCAGACTCTGAGAAATGCCTGATGCCTGAAAAAGTTAATAACACTGCCCGTCGTGGGGTTCGAACCCACACTTGCACTTGCTCAGCAGTAGCACCTACTGATGAACTGTTGTAAATTTTTTAATTTAATTTATCAGTCGGACAATTTTCTACAAAAACTGTTCTATTTGAATTTGTTTGATAGATAGTGTCTATCCGGACATTATGAAACAAACCCTTATAAAGTTACAAAAATTAAATCATCTTAACTTCACCTAACCTTGTGTCAAGGTTACAAAGCTCAAGTGTTTCAGTAACAGTACAAAATTTAGTAAAAACCTCATCGAGTGGTGCAGGATACTTGGAAAGTCGATCAAGGATAATGCCATCGATTAACGATTTCGTTCCTACAGCAGTTAAAAGGTTTACTTCTGTGGCTATAAATATACAGCCTGTAGATATAGAAGGAAGAAGGAAGTTCATTAGATGTGTCATTGTATTTTGATATAACTTCAGTGATCCTCAAATTGTAATTTGTTTTTTTTTTTGGTAAGTTATGAATACTAATAATATTTTTATTTGGGTTCAAACCTCTCAGTTCATCCGATGTGTTTATAAATGAATCAAAGAGGAAGCGGTGATATTTAAAAATGGGTAATCCAATGGGTGTTTGTCAGCCACTTGAGATGATAGCGTAAATTCTGTATTTACGAATCTTTTTCGGGAATGTCTCGGGATTCAATGGTCCCTTTTTATTGGTACGACCAGTACCTTAATATTGTTTTTAGGTGTTCTTAACGTTTTTCCAAACCAAATGATTAAGCATGTGTCGGACACTTGATCTATAACTTAATACAAGTTAATGCTTAACACATTATTGCAATTTCCTATGCTCATAAATATTAATACCCAAAAGACACCCATTAATATTAATTTCCACCACCAACCCTCGACCTTCACAACCTCTCCTTTTCCTTATTGCCACCAGGTGTTTCAAGGTCAGGTAATCTACGTGACGATTGTCTTCGCGAAGGTCGGCAGTATTCCCTTCCGGATTCCAGTCGGGAGTTGTTATGGCATGTTTCGATGTTCTTATAGTGTTCCTGATGATAGCGTGGCTATTTTGGTGTTGTTTGTTAGTTGACATTGGTTTGAGAAGTTCTTTTGTAATTCTCGTTTCTTTTCTGTCATCTTCTTGTACTTATAACGAAACGTTGTGTATTTAACATTGCATGTGGCTTCCATATTCAAATTAAAGATCACCGGTGAACGCTTTTCTTGAACTTAAGTGTATCCTTGCTTCAGAAGCATTGACTTTCTGATTTCAGAAGGCAAATGATACACTATAAAACTTTAGTGATCTTTGGATTTGTGCTCGGCTGATGGCAATAAGCTCCTCTCCACTTAAACATTTTCGCCTGATAAGCGTAAATGTGTAGTAAGTACCTCTGCCTGTCTCTTCGGGGAATACAATTGTTATTCTTAAGTTATAAAGCCTTCTATTATAATTCAAGTCCACATTACCACTACAGCTTTTTCCCCAAGGTCGATAACTACGTGCGAACCAGCCCTTCTTCTATTTACTATTCAGCTCTGGTATCCTCGGACAGGCAGACACGACTGACGTAATTGGACGACTCGGCCACAGACGAGATAGGTACAGAAGGCCAGCTACATACAAGTACAATGAGTGAAAGGGGTGCACGCACACAAAGACCCGTACAGATATAAAGAATGCGCTTCAGGAATTATCGTCTACGTAACTCGCGATGATGAGATCTAATATAGAGCTATTACTACCATGGAAGTACTTGCCTATTATGTATTACCATGATTGCAAAATTATAGATTAACAACACTATCCATTTCCAAATTTTTGAGTGACAGATCATGATCTGCGACCGGAGTAGGCATCCCGACAGAGAGACAACTTTATACATATGCGCAATGATAGGTGCAGTGCAACAAAACACGGCAGTACGAAGCTTAGTAGCTTTGCCTTTGTTTGGAGTTACTCGGTGGTGCGACGTTCGTGCTAATTCGGAAACACGACGATTACCGAAGCACATACCTTTTCAGATTTACTTGTGTCATAACGTGTGTCACCATACTAATTCAATTGTTGTATATTACATTATGCTTATACCTGTACGGCGGCGGCGATCTCAAACAAATGCCTGTCGCGAGTGCGCTTACACTTGCACGCTGTACGCCAAGCGTGTCTATGCGTGCGTGCGTTTCCGGTCGCTGTTAGGAGCCGGCCTTCTGTACTATTCTGTGGCTCAGCCTTTCTGCCTGGAATTTGTGATAAATCATATTTACCTTTGTACTGTCATGTAAGCGTAAAGAGTAAAGTTTTGTAAATGGCAAAGAAGTTGTAGATGTGTGTTGCATACGTTGGTAGATTGCTGAATGTAGGAGTTTCTGGTAGGTAGAAAAGGTTATTTTTTTCTGGTCACATATTGTACTGTGTTTTCTGGTGGAAAGTTGCAGGTACTCTTTTTATCCGTGGGCCCCGTTAAAGTGATTAGGGATTAAGAGGCGCTAAGAGGACAGGCACAAATGTTACCTTTTTTTTTTTTGTTCACGGGGTGGAAAATCCTCATGGATGTCCTCCGCCCTGGGGCGGGCGGAGGGGTCTGTCAGACTTTTACTGACTAAAAACCACCCCAGTGTTCCCCTCCCACACTTGCACCGGGGATCTTGGGATCTGTTATTCCTTCCGCAATCCCCGGCTAGTGCCGGCCCGCCTCTGCGGGCCACCTCAAGTCTGGGGGGGGGTGAGGTGTCTGACCCCCCCCCCCCCGCGACGTCTGCTAGGGGCGCGCGTGGAACACTACGCACCACCACCTCGGGTACAATGTGATAGGGGGCGGCGGACGTCCCCAAGTCCGCCGTCCCTGGACCCATTTATGGGGGCTGGAAGAGGGCGTTATCGGCCCTCCGCCGACGCCCGGTGCGCCTGCTGCGGGCCGGGTGAGCGGACGAGATCTCCCGCTCCCTTTCCGCAGCCTCCTTCTGCGACACGACTGTTTCGCAGAAGGACACCACCGCGTTCCAGGACTCCTCGCTGCCGGCCATCGACTCGACCACGGCCGGCAGCGATAGGTCACTGCCTACTCCTGAGATGAGGGCACGGCGTGGCTCCTCCCAAGCGGCTCACTCTGCCAGCGTATGCCGCGCCGTGTCCTCCCGGCAGTCGACGCAGTGGTGACACCGGGCGACCGGCTCCCTGTTTATGCGACACAGGTACTTCCCGAAGCAACCATGCCCCGAGAGCACCTGCGTCACCCGAAACTACAGGGAGCCGTGCCTCCTCCCGAGCCAGGGGACCTATCTGGGGCCCAATTAATTTTTATAAATTCAGTCATTCCAACACGATCCCATTGTCATTTTGCTAAAAGTTCGTAATCTGCTAAATTCATAATGGTCGATCATTGGTCGGTTAATATTCTTGTAATAGAATTCTATTGTTATTTATTGGCATTGTCGTATTGCCATAATTATAAAACCCATTAGTAGAAATGTCATTCATTTGTTATTATGTACGAGATTACCAATAAATTCAATTTCTTTCAATGTAGTGTCAGTGGCCGACCATTGGAAAGTCATAATGACGCCATTATAATAGTAGATTACCAAACTTGTCAAAATCAACAATTATGAAATCAATGATCGACCATTCCGACACTATAGTAATAGCAGACTTGAGGCCCTGACGTTTTGCCCTGCGCCTTTGCTTGTTCGTTTATACAGTCTTTGGGAGGCCTGCTGTCAGAATTAGAGGACTTATCCGCCAAACCTAACGGTATATCATTCAACGTCACAGTAGGATGTTATAATGTCATTTATTTATGTAAAGGTCGAGATAGTCCATCTCTCTAACTTGAAATATAAAAATTTCCATAGACCTGTAGAAAATATTTTTTCATCGGACATTAAAAGCTCATGAATATTTTAAGATTACTCTGTTGAAAATCTTTTAGTTATTATTCAACACTTGTCAGTGTTTCTCAGAGATCTATATTATTTATATTCTCCTGAAAGGGTGAGTAATTATACTCTGAATCTGTTTCATAAATTGTAGACACATTTTTCTGTTGAATCTTTTATTTAGATTACGAGTTCAGTTAAATATTTTATTTGACTTTTAGTGTCAGTATTGTTTATGTTCTGTGTTTTTATTTTACTTTCGATCTGTTACCTGTCAAATTCAATTCGTGGGATGAAAAAGCTTTCGACACGAAATCATGCTTTGCCAGGCAAAAAGTTGACGAGGTGTTGTCATTACGAAGCTGGATTGATTTGTTTGTAAATTGGTATTAGATCTATGGTGAATTTGTAGAGTACGAACTCTTAGCAGACGTAGAAGTGTTTGTCATTGAATTAATCATGCAGCTATCATATAGATTACATGAGAACGCTACTTCTCATCATAATAACAAAAACCTCTTAGCACTCGTCCATGTCGCTTCTAAAGGCGACGATAACCGACTTTTAATTTTGATCACGCCTAAACGAGTAGTGTTAATGATTTAAAAAAAAATATATGTTAAATAAAAGCATTTTCTCAATAGTTTTATATGTGAATATTTTAGATTATGTTTATATTACATAGTGAAATTAATTTGTAAAGTTATGTCTAACGCGGATAAAAAACTGAGAATGGTGCAAAATCTACCAAGCGATTTTTTCTGAAACAAAATGGAATTAGGAATTAATCACCAATTTAAAGATAATTTAATTATTGATCTTTTAGTATCCGCGTTATATTAAAATACCTCTTGTTTTCTGTATAATAAATTAATAATGCGTCAAAATGGCGACAGCGCTCCTTGATGGACGAGTAACGTGTTACAAACCGAAATTACCAATGAGTAGCCATACGTCCATTCGATACGATACGATACGACGCGAATTACTGACGAGTTGCTAACTAGTATGTGGTTGGTTGCGTAGTGTTCGTGTGCCATTGAAATATTAGTGTTGTGAAAAAAAAAACCAATGAGCAGCCAGAATGGCTGCTCATTGGTTTTTTTTTTCAATTTATTTAATTCAGTAACAATTCACATTGCGTTTGAATATAATACAGCGTGAAACATAAGTATTAGATGTACAAATATAAAAAATAAAAAAAAGTTCGAACAAACCAAACATGCAACTCAATTTAAATGAGAAAATATTATAGAAATTGTAAAATACCATTCCAACATAAATTATAAAACCATATCCCACCAAAAATATTTCATGTAAAATGTTGCCAAGACGACCACATAAGGTTTGCCCTGTGAAAAAGATATTAGATCTCATGTAGAGCCAAGCTTCTGAATCTACACGGCCTAACTCTACCGACCCTAACTTCACAATTTCTACTTATCAGAAATGTATGATGTAATGTATGCACGGTAGTGCCCCCGCCAAGATGAGCCAAGCGAAGCGCAAGGGCACTACCTACCTTTTCTCGAAGTGTTTCGTCGTTTTTTTGAACCCACACAGAGTTGGTTTCCTATGTACCAGATAGTTCATATTCTCAGGATATGATGTAAATAATAGACTAATTAAACATACAAAGTCTCAATTGAATAGCTCTAATACTTTAGATTTTATTGATATCTAAAATACACCGATTTCGTCACTGACACACTGACACACGGCTGATCATCAAAATGTTTGGCTACTTCCTGAAGTGCTAGAAAGCTGAAATTTGGTATGTAATCTAAGTTTAGTATATAAGGCTAGCAGAGCGAGCAGCTCAATCCCAAGCTTTTTTGTCCTCTAAATAATCAGAAATTTTGTAGTACCCTTTTTTACATAGTTTGGTTTTAATACAACTGTGGAGAGATACTATCTAGGTATGTACCACTACGACTGAATGACAACAGCCTTCGGAAAGTATAAAAACTGCAATTTGCCGTCCTTCAGTTTCTTGCCGTCCATCCCGCCCATCCCCTCAGCGGATTCTAATTAAGATATGGCAGATACGTCCTCGAGGTTTTCCAATAATTACCCGCCCGGGACAGCGGGGGAAAAATGCGTGGGTTCAATTTCTGGACGATGTAATTTCCGTGATGATTGACAGAGAGATACGGTAATGTGATTAAATTGTGTTTTGGTTTTTTTCAAGAGCGTTTTTTAGGCTGCCTGAATTATGAAGTCATTGGACTTCAAAATTCAGGCAGCCTACAAAACGGTCTTGAAACATATCTGTTTGTGTTTAAAATTATGTGTTACGACACTTATGTTACGATACTGAGGGTGGGCGCACATCTGACGGATGATGCGGCGGGCGTATAACTTCGTTAACTTCCAGTTAGTACGCTCGACGCACTAACGTGATATTGAGGCGATATTGGAGTGGGGTGTGAAGAACAAAATGGAATTTAATTCTTCCAAATGCTTCGTCATGAGTTTTACTCGAGCACGAAACCCTATCACCTCTACTTATAAAATGAATGGTAGCGCTATTAATAGAACATCTGGAATGAAGGATCTAGGTGTCACATTTGACAACAAGCTAACGTTTCATGATCACATGGCAACGGTAGCAAATGATTCATTTAGGCGATTAGGTTTCGTTCTGCGCAATGCTAAAGATTTTAGCAACACCAGCGCTATTAAATCTATTTTTAATGTACTGGTTCGTACCAAACTGGAGTCCAGTGCATGCGTCTGGAACCCGCACGAAAAGAAGTACACTTTACTCTTAGAAAAGGTACAAAAGGCTTATCTTAGGTATCTATATAAACGTTTGAATGGATATCATCCTTATATGTATCCCTCGAACTTTCTTTTAGGCTGTTTAGGTTATAACTCTCTCGAGGTTAGAAGAAAAAATGACCAAATTATTAATATGTGTAAGATCCTTCAAGGAAAAACAGATGCTCCTGAATTGCATGACGAACTGTCCCATCTTTTTGCTCCGATGAACTATAACCGTAGCAGGAGGCACAGATTGTTCGCCGTGCCTTGGAGTCGAACCGTCGCTCGAGCCCAGTCTCCTGTCCCTCGCACGCTCTCTGCGCTCAACGCTCTCTTGGACGCCAAGCCTCACTGTGATGTGTTCGCGGATGAATGGAAGAAGATCTTGTCAACATGTCTGGAGTATTGTGAGATGAGCGTATGACTGTGGAGTAGCTGTATTCTTTTGTTTTTTTTTTGTACTAATATAGTGTGTTGTGTCTTTAACTAATGTAATTGGCCTTTGGCCGTTTTATGTTAAAGTAAAAATAAATAAATAATAAACGTATCATCTCGGCATCGGTTGAGTGTGTAAGGTTGAATGTGTTATTATCTACTTGTCCGTTCTGGAACTTCTGGCATTACGCGACTGACGACGTTACGCGATGCATCTTCCGTCAGATGTGCGACCACACCTAATTGGTGTATTTGACAGCTGTAAGTACATACCTACTTGAAATATAGTCAAATAAATAATATATTTTGTTTAAACGTAACAAGCAATTTTGTCTGCGTCGTGAGTTCATAAACACTAATCTCACATTATGAAATCTGTAGGCAACACAACTTTGTACCGTGCGGGAATCGAACCCACAATTTGTAACCCGAAGCCAACATCAATTAGCCACGGTGCTTATCTTGAGCAGTCATGATTAGTGTGGCAGTTTTCGTTGACCAACAAATCTATACCTAATCTTTACATCCATAATAAAACTTTCTCCATTTCCTCCTATGAACCAAGTAGCCTGTTATTCACCCTTGTTCACATACAACAGCATCTGTTTTGGCAAATCACTCCTCTAACGTTTCCGCTGCCATTTTACTACGTTTTTATACGAGCAGTGACGTAACTACTGTATGGTTGCAGGGGTGTTCAACATAAAACTAGTATTTTCTAAGAAGAGCATGAAAAACGCTTACGATAGACATCACAAAGATATCAAATTGCAAATGTCGAGGCTCAGTCAGGCTAGGCTTTATTTTGTGTGTCACATACTTGGCTTCATATTTCGAAATAAATATAGAATTAATTTTGTATGTAGTAAGAAAGATTATTTTTATTCAAAATTCGCTTAAACTCTCCTGTAAAGACTGAAATGTCCTCAGATATTGTTATGCGAGACGAGTAGATCGCGGTGGATCGTGGTTTTTCTTTAAAAAAGTTATCGTCTGGGAGGGGCCCAAGTTCATCTCCTGCTAGATATATATATGGCATACCGAACGCTGTATTCTATGTTGGTGAAGGATGTCGTTTATCAGGAATTTCTATTCTAGAGATTAGAAATTCTAGAAATATGTTAAAAACTTATTTGAAAGCAAATAAATATATTTGTATGTATAATAACTTTATTGCAGACTATTCAATACAGGATATCTATTTTTGTGTTAGTAAGTACTTAAGAACTATGTTAGTAAACCACATAAATATAAATAAACAAATGAAATCAAATAGACACATGGAGTGCGATACAATTGATATACTTGGTATTTAAATTGCTAAAGGAGATAGATGAGGCTACAATACAAAGAACTCGAGTTAATACATAAAGTCCTTACATAACACGTACACCCTAAACACATACATGCGAGATCAATTATTATGTCAAAGATTTTGGTTTTTTGCTGTGTATGTATTTAGTTGGTAAACTCTTATAACTAAATAATAATGCAAAAAAAACGAGCGAGCCTTACAGTAGTCGAATGATGTGTAACATCTGACATCTCACCTTGGTAACAAGCAACTGATCAGCGAAAGAAATTAACCTCAAAATTTAAATGCTAAATACTGAGATATTTATTTGAATAATTATTAATTACTAGTCGAAATTCGATCCTGTACTTACTATCTATATAGTACTTACTAATTCCATGAGTACACAAATTCCATGCTATAATAAAGTACTTGCTAATTCCATGCTATTATAAAGTACATACTTATTCCATGCTCAAGCTGTCACTTCCTGTTACACATTTTCGTCCCTTTCACGAACTCATTCCCACAGAAAGCGAGGGGAAAGCTGTTACAATAAAAACAAAAAATGTTGACAATCCCTTCTTTGTAGCGTGTCTAAAAGAATTGTTGATGATCAAGTAGCAGTAAATATGTTTAGGTATGTTGATTAGATTCCGTTGTATCCAACCTTGTGTAGGTCATGAAACGAATTACAGTTTTCTGCCCGCTCACACTTGTACGCGTAGTACTAGATCTATTTTTGCTTCGACTGCTTTTATTTTGTTCTGAGATTATTTAATAGTAAATAGTAATGCTGGCAATCGTTTGTTATTTATGATTGAAGATATTGGGGGGAAGTCGTTCCACTTTGAACTTTGGCTATAATTATAAAACAAATGAAGACAAGTTGACGTATTGCGATAGGAAGACAAGTCTTTTATGTTCAGCAGACAAATCATCCGCTTTTTGCAGTCTGGTAATTTCCTGATCTGCATATCTAGTCAACTATATCGTGATAAATGCTGTCATTCTTTCACCGAACAATAATAATAATAATCATCCGAGATTTCATTTTAATAAGCTTTTAGAAATCGAGGTCCGGCAAAAACTCCGTAAAAAACACATACAAGAACCTAAATCTCTTCCATAGTGAATTCGAAAACAAAAACTATAACATGCGTCTTAGCGTGTCAATGGCAGTCTAAATTGTGTCAGCTCAATCCTCCTCCTACCCTCAATTTAGACAACAAAAAGTCGATCCTAAGAACATTCGTTTCAATACTTCCTCATTACAAATAAATAAGTGTTGGACAATCAGTTGACTTCAAGAACAGACAAACATTTATACATTTCTCCATTTAATCGTGTAAACACTCCTGAAAGCTGCTTCAATTACGATCGGAATTGTTCGGAATCTTCCGGAAATGAACATCACAAAGAAAACGAATTTCACAGTAGAAAGTGTTGATGTACTCCGAGAAAAATAAATCGGTTTAAAGAAAGCAGCCAATGCAAGATAGACAGGAAATAAAGTATGTTTTCGGAACGATCCATAACTGTGACTTTTCGCGACTTGTGCAGAGTTCAGATGAACTGGTGAACTCTCAAAACAGTTTTGTCTAAATCCGGACATATCGAGTCTTCAAAAATGTTGTGTATTTGCCGAAACCATGGGTCGCTACAAATGTGCTCGCATCGCTCTACTGCGGACAAGGTTTTAAATTTCCGTAGCATTTGCGTCGAATTATGTATCAATATCTAAAAAAACCGGCCAAGTGCGATTCGGACTTGCGCACGTCGTGTTCCGTACCATTATCTATAAAAACAGCAAAAAAATCACATTTGTTGTATGGGAGCCCCCCTTAAATATCTGTTATATTTTAATTTAATTATTTATTTTTAAAGTGAATATATAACTAAAGATTCTTTGAATATTTCAAGCGTCTATCTGTTGCCGTTATCTTATTCTGATTTTTAGAGTATTTGTTGTTATAGCGGCAACAGAAATATATCATCTGTGAAAATTTCAACTGTCTAACTCACGGTTCATGACCTAAAGCCTGGTGACAGACGGACAGACAAACAGACGGTGGAGTCTTAGTAATAGGGTTCCCGTTTTACCCTTTGGGTACGGAAACCTAAAAATCAACTTGGAATAGTTTTATTAGCTTTTGACTCCCCCAAACGTGTTCAAATCTCAGTAATTACACCCACATTTTCAACATGATTTTATTATATCACAGTTACTTAAAACTTAACTTGCACAAAACAATTTAGTTACCTACCCAAAACATTAATCACAAGAAAGTTTACGCTTCTCCGCATTATTTATTATAGCAAAGACAGCTGAGTCTAGAATTCTTTCAGCGTGATCTTTCTCTATAACGAGCTCAGCCGTCATTCCGGAGTCGTATCTCATTTTAACTAGCTGACTAGTTTAGCCAGGGTCTAGTCTGTGACTCGGCTGGATGTTTTGGAGAACTCGCTGATTACTCATCTGTGCAATTTCGTGATGCTCGGAGTAAGTAAAGATGTTAGTTGACTCAGGTGGTGGTATGTCGCTGTTCTTAGACGAAACCGTTGCTTTTGTCAAGTTGTGGCAAAGAGTTTTGAAATATGTGTTCCGGATGTTGAAGTGTGTGATTAATATACTATTTTGGTATCATTGTTTCTTCTCTAAAGAAGATATCAAGCTTTGCATCTTACTCTATCATGGTGCTTTCATCAAGTGTGATATCTAGTTCTTATACGACGCGCGACGTCCATACGATGACTCAGTTTCATCTTTCTGTTATACTATTGGCTTGTAGTCCTTTCCAACTTATTAACTAATCCCTATGTTCCTGAACTGGTAGTGGCAATGGCACGCTCCCGGAAGTGCGCAAATAGACGCCGTTCCCGCAACATCAGTTTATAGTTCCTGTGTACGCGCAGGATTACATGGAATTTCTTTATTGTTTCGTGAACTGGACACTGTTGTGCATGTATGGAAGAAAGGGACATGTTGCGCTGCACCAAAAAAAAAGGGCAAGAGAATGATGATGAACTGGACTGATTTCATATGAAGAATATCAGTGCTGAAATATATTGGAAGCGAAATGGTAGATCTTAGTTCAAAGGAAGTTCGATTAGAGAAAAAACATGCGGCAGTATCCACATTTCTGGCTAGAATGCGAGTCACAAGGGACTAAGTCGGACTTGGACTGCTGCAAGGCAGTCCAGAAGGACAATGGTTTTCCGAAACCGATTTTTCGGTCCTAAAATATTATAAACATTAATATTATATTAAGAAGTATGCTTTACTAAGGTTACGGTTTTACCTTAGAGAATTACACATTAAGTTCAGAATTCTGGAGCTTAAATAAGGATCTTGTTGAAGTCGAAAGGCGGTTCACAAAATATTTAACTGACATTCTAACCCTGTCACACAAATGATAACATAAACACATACAAAATATCTGGGCGTTCTGCCAGAACTGTCGCAACCTGATCTTTCTTCAGTGGACCTTGTCGCCGAGTGCATTGTACTTGAGCTTCTGCTTACCGCTATAAAAGCAACGCGATAAACTGTGGGCCGTGTGCCAAAATTTGGAGTTAACAATATTACTCGCGTGTTCTCAGACTGGACACTGAAAGAAATATGCCGTGTTGCATCATGGGAAAGGTATTAGTCATCGGTAGACAAATTGGATGGAGTTATGTATTTTGTGGAAGATACATCATGTCGTGCATATGAAGATGACACTAGTTGGTCACACCGTAAATTATCATCAAATGCTTTCTGCAGTTTGTTGTGGTGATTAAGAGCGTTTACTCCTTACGGCATTTCGTACAAACTTGCAAGCCCTTGTTTTTTGAAATGACTGAACCGATTCTAATGAAACTTCATACGCATAAGCAGGATACAAAGGTCTAAAAAGTTAGTGTTATTTAAAAACAGATAACTGGAAATATCTGTTTCTATGGAAAAATTAAAATCTGTCTAATTTGGCTTTAACACAATTTTTCGAAAATGTTCTTTACTTACTTTTTATACCTCTGTTTGTCTGCTTATGCGTATGAAATCTCATTAAAATCGGTTCAGTCATTTCGAAAAACAAGGACTTGAAAGTTTGTATGAAATGCTGTAAGGTGTAAACGCTCTTAAGGTTGGAATAGACGCAACTGTCCACTGGTTTCTAAATGGCTATTCAGTTGAATCTTTTATCCATTTTCATCGCTACTTAATTTGACTATTTCATTGGTTGACAGTAGCTGAGACTAAATTAGACAGTTTTATTGATCAGAGATTTGATCTAGGGAGTGAATCTCAGAATTATGGAAACTCCCAAATGTGGGTAGAAGCTCTGAAGGATGTTAACAAATAATGGACGTCATTAAAATGATGATTGGCATAAACTACACAAATTATTATAGAAACAGATAATCCAGATGTAAACCCTTAGTCAACAGTCAGACCCATTACTCCACAAGGAAATTGAACGATAATATACCGCCATGCATATCGGGCTTTACGCCAGAATGTATATACTATGTAGTTTATGTGCCTCTTGCGCGTTACTGACGGGACCTTGTCTTATGCACTGGCGCATTTCCGGAGAGCGTTCAATGACGTTCAGTAATGTATCTTAACATGGCACATAGAGAGAAAGAAACTGTAAGGAAGGTATGAGTGACAGAGAGGACGCTCTACAGAGCAGAACTTTTTCTAAATGTCAATATTATATTATCGACCACGTACTGCGGGGCGAGCACGGCCTACTGTGACATGATTTGAGTCACACATTTTATCACAGTTTGAGCGATAAAACTGTTTTGTCATAAAATACTAGTACAAATTGACATGACGTAATTTATCATGTCTTGTCACAAACGTGTTGACACGCCCGTGCTCGGCCCGTTGTTGTATTTATTTGTCGTCATAGAATTTCGTGTATCTGTTGAGCATGGGAATATGTATAGAAGAACCATTTTTTGACAATTTTCTGATTCTGTTTTCATATTTTAGCACATTTCATCGACAGAATCTTAGTAATGTGTATAACTGTGTTATAGTGACCTTGGTTAGACCAGAACTGTATTTGTTCGGTTGTGTTGGTAAATAGCTGAGACGTTGTCCTGTTAAATTTTCAATAAATCATAC
Organism: Tiliacea aurago; assembly: GCA_948098905.1. Lineage (NCBI taxonomy): Eukaryota > Metazoa > Arthropoda > Insecta > Lepidoptera > Noctuidae > Tiliacea > Tiliacea aurago. Next base: position 18,597,179 of record OX402602.1, read on the forward strand.
AAAAATCCCATAGAAAAAAGTACGCTCAGTTATCCCGAATTAGTAAATTTTCCGTGATTTTTTTTCTAATTATAGGTTCAACATAAATTACATACTAGAACCATACGTCGCGCGTCCATCTGCAATGACCTCTCCTCAATACCTACTACCCTACTACTTTGAAAAGGGCAAGCTACACGAGTTTCCAGTTAAAAGCATTAACACGTTTTAACTGCTTCAACACTTTCATTTGTGTAATCAATTAGTTGGATTCATGATCCTCCTGTATTGTCATTGTTGTTAGAAACTATTGTTTTACATCAGCTAAGGGCATCATTTAATTTCCAAAATCAATTCAAGAGTTAAACTTAAATAGATTTAAAAATAAACTTAAAGACTTGCTACGTAATAAATGTTATTATAATTTAAACGACTACTTGAATGTTACTTTAGCATCCTAATTGAATTGTAATCTTTTATTCTTTGACATCTAACTCTTTGATACTCTGACGTTAAGTTATACTTTGACATCCTAAATAAATTGTGTGTTTATGATATTATTTTTAATTGACACACCTCAAATTGTGATTTTAATTCGTAATTATGTAATCAATAATGTTAATAGTAACCTAATAATTGTATGTACCTATTTTCACGCCACACTTGGCAGAATGTGACGATACCATTGACTTTTCTTAAGACCATATAATATGCAGTGTTTGGAGAATGGTTACCGATACTTTTATGGGCATATTATATACTCATTTTTAACGACAAATGCACTTTTATCAATACTCCTAACCCAGAACCCCGCGAATGGCAGCCATGTTATTATAATTATATACGACAGGGGACTGCCGATGCAGTGCCGTGTCGTCAGTGGGCGCAGGCCCTCAGACATTCATATGCCTAATTTCTGTTAAGACTTCTACATACCAGCGCGACTTGTCGCGCGACGCGACACGGCACAAAGGCCCCGCGTGTCGCGGGACGGGCGGTGCCTTTGTGTCGCGTCGCGTCGCGCGACAAGTCGCCCCGGTATGTAGAAGCCTTTAGTGGTGAAGTATTTTGATAATTGTCTTTCTTTTTTGTTTGTTAATTTTATCAATTACTAGCTGCGCCCCGCGGTTTCACCCGCGTAAGTCTCGATCCCGTGGGAAAGCCCTTAACACTTAGGGGTATAAAAAATAGATAGTAGCCGATTCTCAGACCTACTGAATGTGCATATAAAATTTCATAAAAATCGGTCAAGCCGTTTCGGAGGAGTATGGTAACTAACATTGTGACACGAGAATTTTATATATAAGATCATCTTAATCTATGCTTATATATACTTGTAACTCCAACTTTTACATTTTCTGATAGACACAAAAGTTTTCATCACGATATCCATCCGTCTATTCGTCTCTCCGATCCTATTATTGATTTGTGTCGATCACAATAACCCAGTCCGAAATAGAACTCGTCTTGATGCAGGCTATTATGTTGTAAATAATCGACACGTGTCGCGTCGGACCGACGGACTGTCGTACTAGAAGCAAAAAAAACAAATATTTATCATTTTTAGGGTTCCGTACCTCAATACCATTGACGACACGGTTGGCGCAGTGGTTAAGCGATTGACTGCTGCTCTGCGTGTCGCGGGTTCGATTCCCGCACGGAACAAATATTTGTATGACCTACAACTCCTACAAGTAGTTGTTCCGGGTCTGGCTGTTTGTGTATGTGAGTTTAAATGTTTGTAAACGCACCCACAATACAGGAGAAATTCCTAGTCGTTATGTTTATGTTGTTGAATTTTTCTTTCCAGTTTCTCCCTTTCTTTTGACCCTCAATTGTCATAATCTTTGACATTGCTGATAGGAGTTAGTTGTTATTAGCGGGCAGAAGGACGCTGCTGTCTTGTAAAAATCTCTTTGTCAACTCTCCGCCGCATCTTAGATTCCTTGCCTTGAATACCTCGGAACATATTGGTAGTTAAAATTATATGACTCTCGTTTCTTAGATGTGTTTAGAGGTTATAATTTATGATCATATTGATTAGACTTCATTTTAGACACTTTTATGTGGTTTAAAACTTGATTTAATATTCGGGGTTTATGCCCAAGGTTACTTTAAGGTCTTCAAGGTTACATTTATATCTGTAACTTTTATGGTGTACATAACAAAAAGTATTATATTATATTCTTCTAGGAATAGAAATTTTAATATACCTAAATAATTATCTAATACAATTGTGTGTTCTGTCGGTACTTGCCAATCGGCACGGATCGCCCTGCGCCGGCGGCGGCACACTTCCGGGCCTCATCGGGATCGCCGGCATTCACAAACATTACTATTTCGGTTTCTACGCTTCCATGTCATACGTACCGCTGTACGTATACGAGATCATACACGAGTGTGAATTCAAATCGGTTGTTGACCAGTTCGAAAATGGAAATTATTGTTGAGTACTTTCTCCAAATGTGTTTATAATTGGCAGTAAAACTGGAGTTCCAGATAATTTTAACGGGACGCCTTCCGTTCCTAAACGAGTCCGATACTATAATTTCGGACACTTGTTAGTACTACGTCACTTAAGAGCATATCGCCTCTGTATGTTTATAGACAGCCATAACAGTAATTGTTTAGATTAATTCAAAACTGAATTTGAACGTAATCGGTACAAAAGAGATCCCCTAAAATGGCGACACTTCTAGTTCTGATAAATAGTGTGTTAAATCTCGAAAAAGTCTAAACAAAGATCATCAAAATTAGCCTGCATCCCTAATTACGCACCACACAAGATCTGTCTGCCATCCATTACAGAATGTCACTGGCATGAGTCACCGAGGGGAACCCTGATGACTCACTTGGCACTGCTCCATCTTATATAGTTCAAGTTTGTTTTGCCAGCCGTCAGTGACAACCGTTGCGTAAAAATTACCGGCTGCTGTAAATATGGATGCTAATTGAGATGCCAAGGTTAACAGTATCCAAACATATACGAGGGCTGCACTAAAAGTATCGGGAATGGAATATTTCCACTGTTCCTGTCATATTAAAATCTTTTTAATTGAAAACTCCTTGGTTTTAAAAATCGAATACCATTTATTTATTTAAAAAAAGATTATCGGTCTTGTCACAAGGTTTTGTCAAACTTGTTTAGTCGTTGAGAAAATGAAATTGACTCGAGAAAATTCAAGAGCGATGATTTATTATGACTTTCGAAGTGGTTTAACACAAAAACAGTGTGTTGACCGGATGATTTCTGCATTTGGTGATGAAGCCCCATCCAAAACCACAATTTATCGTTGGTTTGCTGAATTTCAACGTGGACATGTCAAGCTCAGTGATGATCCCCGTCAAGGTCGTCCAAAAACTGCAGTCACCCAAGAAAACGTTGATGCTGTGCGTAAGCTGATTGAGGAAGATCGACATGTGACATACCGCGAAATTCAGGCAACTTTAGACATTGGCATGAGTCAAATACAAATAATCTTGCATGCACAATTAGGTGTAAAAAAGTTGTTTTCCCGATGGATACCGCATTCGCTCTGTGAAGAGCAAAAAGCGGCTCGCGTTACTTGGTGCGTCAGAACTCTCGAAAGATTCCACGCGGGATCCTCAAATGCTGTATACAACATTGTATCAGGTGACGAATCCTGGATATACGCCTACGAACCCGAAACAAAAAACCAGTCACAAGTTTGGGTGTTCGAAACTGAGTTAAAGCCAACAAAAATTGTTCGTTCACGGAGTGTTGCAAAAAAAATGGTGGCCACGTTTGTCTCCAAAACCGGCCATGTTATGACTATTCCTCTTGAGGGACAAAGAACGGTTAATGCAGAATGGTATGCTAGCATTCGTTTGCCACAGGTCGTTTCTGAACTCCGTAAAGAGAACTGTAACCGCCGCATCATCCTCCATCACGACAATGCACGCTGTTCTCACACCGCGCACAGAACAAAAGAGTTTTTAGAGCAAGAAAATAGAATTATTAGACCGTCCGCCGTACAGCCCCGACCTAAGCCCTAATGATTTCTATACTATCCCTAAAATAAAGAATAAATTGCGTGGACAGAGATTTTCATCACCTGAAAAAGCTGTGGACGCCTACAAAACGGCCATTTTGGGGACCCCAACTTCCGAATGGAATGGTTGCTTCAATGATTGGTTCCATCGTATGGAAAAATGTGTCAAATTTCGCGGAGAATACTTCGAAAAGCAATAAATACATTTTTAAATAGTAATGTTGTGTCACTTCCTTGATTCCCGAAATTTTCAGTGCCGCCCTCGTACGAGTACATAATCATTATCGTTTAGCAGTCCTCTCCTGGACATAGGCCTCTCCAATCGCACGTCACTCAGTTCGATCGTCGGCTCCTAATCCAGCTGCTACCCTTGAAATACATTGCAAGCTATAGTTTTGTATAATTTAGAAGCATTTTTTCATTTTTGTTAATGTGAGTACCATGGAGCCGTTTATTATGATAAGATGTATGTTGACTAAAAAAGCGTGGCAGTTGAGAGTATGTCATGCTTACTTAAATGGCTCGCTGATGGTGGCGCGTGTGTTGGATCATTCGGTTCCCTACAAAATGGTTGAGTTGGGTGGTGCTGATCCACGCGTCATGTTCGTGAACGGGCGCCGTCAGTTGAGACTGGTCTTCTCTTAACTGCCAGGGCTTATTTGTAATCTTTTAATCTTATATTTTGTATTGTTTATTTTTTTTTAAATAACAGTTTAATTTTTTACATTCTTGTCACATATAGAAGCAACAAGAATAATGTACCCAGGATGTAGTAATATCTTGATTTAAAAGAGTGTCCTTGGAGTTTCTTGCCTGTTCTTCTCCATAGAGATCCACGTTCAACTTTCTGACTAACTGACCGACTCTTTGACAATTCAAAAGTGCCTGTAATAGGTTTAATTGAAATAAATGTTTTGAGTTTGAGTTTGACCGTCTAGCAGTCACCCTTTGAAGCCCGTCGCAAAGAACATAAACATAATCCACCGTTGCCACTGCTGGGACTCCAGCCTCCTTTCTGTGAGAGGGAATGGGTCGTAATTCCGCGCAAGGCCTGTACGGGTTGGTAGATGTCAAGTCTTGATTTTTTTTTGTCCTTGGACATGTTAGTATCGTAGGCATACGATGCATTGCAATGGTATTCTTGCTTAAGGCATCTGCCACAGTTTGCAGGTAATAAAACATAATACAGCATAGGTGTATATACATACATTACGTTATATTGAAGCCCTATGTGATAGGAAAGACAGCGTGTGAACAGACTGCGATTTGATTAAATTGTCGGATTCTTAGCGAATGCAAAGTGGAACACGGCTCGACGCGTGCACGATTGCTTCCAGCCAATTGTGGTTGTGAGAGGTAGAGCTCTAGTTACTCAACACCAGATATTAGATTAGAGCTGAAAAGTGATACAACTTCAGTAGAACCTGTTACCTTTTTTTCCCTCAGGGATACCGTGTTACCCAGTTACTGGGCTGTGGAGGTCAGATAGACTAACTCCGTGTAAAAACTGGTATTCAGCTGTATTTGTTTTCTCATGGCGGCATGGAGAGTGCGATTGTCGCAACCCAGCGCAGGGCACGCCACAATTGTGGCGATAAGTCCCCTCTTTGAGGAGTGGCTAGAGAGGCGCCACGGCGTCCTCACCTTCCGCCTGACGCAGGTCCTCACCGGACACGGTTGTTTCGGGAGGTTCCTGTTCAGGATAAAGCGGGAGGAAACGCCCGGGTGTCACCACTGTGTGGATCGCCCGGAGGACACGGTGGAGCATACGGTGGAGGTCTGCCCGGCTTGGGCGGAGCACCGCCGTGTCCTCACGGAGGCGATCGGCGGCAGTGATCTCTCGCGTCCGGCCCTGGTTCAGGCCATGGTTCGGAGCGAGAGTGCATGGGAGGCCGTCACCTCCTTCTGCGAAGCAGTAATGCTCGCGAAGGAGGAGGCGGAACGCGTGAGGGTAAGGCAGGGTTCGCGCCCTCATGCCCTTAGCCGCCGCAGGAGACGCCCCGGGTGTCGGGAGTCACAAGCTGATTTCCGGCTACCGTAGGCGCGGGCCTGCGGACGGTGAGCGATGGGTAGCTCGCCGTCCGATAAGGACCAGGCCCGGGTCGACAGCGCGTTGTGTTTCACGCGCGCCTCAAAGAGATGTCAGCACCAACTGACGGGTTCCGTTAGGGCCAATGCCTGCCGGGGTTGCGAGTTTGTCCGAAAGGGATATCGTGGCCCCGGCACACAGGCAACGGAAGGAACACGGGTGGGTTTTAGTCAGTAAAAGTCTGACACGCCCTCCCGCTCAGCCCAGAGCGGGAGAAGTTATTTGATAATTTCCCACCCAAAAAAAAAAAAACAAAGCTGTATTTGTTTACACCAGAAGCCGATCCCAACAGTTGACAAAAGGCTAGGCAGATAATGACGTTGTTTTCATCTTAACAATATTGTTGAATCTCCTTACTTTACCCTACTCCTTACTGGTTCCATTAACATTAGCCAAAACAAATCCTCTCATATTTTTTTTTTTTTTTTTTTTTTTTTTTTTTTTTTTTTTTTTTTTTTTTTTTTTTTTTTTTTTTTAAGAAACGTTGCCCCACACTAGGAATTTCTCCTGTATTGTGGGTGCGTTTACAAACACTTAAATTCACATACAACAGCCAGACCCGGAACAACTACTTGTAGGTCATACAAATATTTGTTCCGTGCGGGAATCGAACCCACGACACGCAGCGCAGCAGTCAATCGCTTAACTAACTGCGCCAACCGTGTCGTCACCTGTCGTCAATTGACACCTAAACGAATAAACGGACGGACGTATATAGTTCAAGTTCATTCCGAAGCTGTTCGGTGACAGTGTTGCGTAAAAATTTGTAACAATATACACTATACAGCCGGTGTGTAAATATTTGGGAGAATGGAAGTGTACTGTTTGGCGAGGTCTATGTGTGAATGATTTGTGAATGACTCATTCATTACCAGGGCTGGATTTAGGTAGGTTGAAAAAGATAGTACAATAAAATTAAAAAGGATAAGTAGTTAGTACACTTTCATTATTTTTAATTTAACATAATATAATAGTCAAAATCAACACCCGTTAAAAGGCAAAATTTACTCCTCTTCTAAGTTTATCAGTTCTTGAATATTAGTATTAGACTTATTCACTAAAATGGCGACTATGGATTGTTTGTCGCCAGTTTCGTTTCGTATCTTCACACAAAAATTCGCAAGCGATTGTTAAAACGTTAAAAGCAAACTGATTGAATTTCGAAGGGAATGTAAGGAACGAGATTAGTGGAAAGAGAGAAGTGTACTGCGAACGATAATCGGGGAATCAACACACAAAACATCGCAAGATCATAATTCGGTCGGATACACGCACCGTCGAAATATTCATAATATGACGTAAAACTAAGCATTCGGGAGCAAACTTTAAATTATAGTATTTTAGCGTATCCTTAGATGTGGATAGTATATAGTACAAAGGGCGAAATTACAGTATAAATACTATAATTATAGTACAAAATCCAACCCTGTTCATTACGTTGGAGATTTGAAAAATGCTGCAGAAAGAGAGATAGACGATACGAAAGACGATGTACGTTTTACAAAGGACGATAATGATGTGAGTCAGCCTTATAGCAAGTATTTAGATAATGATATTTATTATGAGAAATATTAAAGAGCAGACAGAACATTCTAGAAGATCTGTTTCTCTTAATTGAAGGCCGAATACTTACGCCTACGTGTTTGGACCAATAAGTAGCTAATTGGTTATTTTGCACGCATTATTAATTATCCGTAAGCGTAACTAAAGGTCGTTTGATAAAAGCAGAGGTTTTATGACTAATCGTTGGCGAAGAGCAGTTCTGCAGGGTTTTAGGACTTCATATTTTGGTACAATTCATTGTAATTTTAAATTTCCAATCACTTTTTATTATTTCCTAGAGGTAACAAAATGGTTCTAAGTCATTGACATAGTTTTAAATTCTTTGTAAAATTCGTGACTTATCTCCCCGACCTCATCGTTTTTTTTATGAGTATCTACTTAAAGACCATGGACGAGATTTATAATAAAGCTTAAAGCAAAGTTAATTTTATAGATTCTCCTTAGTTTGATCTTGAAATTTCGCCCCTTGAGGAGGGGATGGATATTGGAAACTTTTCGTGAAGTTTTTTTTTTAATTAAAATATTTCCGAGCCCTTAGTTACGGCTGAACGACTTTGATGAGAATTTTGTGTCTAAAACTAAAGCTTTTTATAACACCTTCAAATTATCCTCCGTGTACATTGGTAAAATTGTAGTCAACTTCAAATTATATTCACCGTACTCACTACTTCAATAATGTCAAATGATAAAAATATCACATTTATATCTAGTAGACGAGGCGTTTCTGTACATTGATAAACAACTTTTTATAAAAAAAAAATAACCGACTTCCACAAAAACACTACAAAGTGAAAAATAACTTTAATTTCGGAAGTCGGTGTCGTTGGATCTGTATTTTAGTTTTTTGCCACCGAGTTCTGAAATTAAGTTATTTTTCACTTTGTAGTGTTTTTTTGGAAGCGAATCGCGACCCGTCAAATACTTTTATTGAGTAGTTCCAGTGGTCTTCATAATCAGTTCCACTTCACCAAATTTCGCTTTTTGAGAGCAAATGCACGTGTTACTATAAAAAAATACCCAAATATAAGCTATAAGTGTGCCTTTATTATTTGAAGAGTTCCCTCGGTTTCTCCAGGATCCCATCATCATATCCTGACGTGATGAAAATGGGACCAACTGTAAAGTATACCCTTTCAAACAAAAAAAGAATTTTCCAAATCGGATCAGCCGTCTTCGAGTAATCGGGGAACATAAATAAAATAAAAAAAAAGGTTACGATGAATTGAGAACCTCCTCCTTTTTTTGAAGTCGGTTAAAAATAATACAAAAAAAACGAGTGAGCCTTACAGTACCGTGATGTGTAACATCTGACACCTCACCTTGGTAATAAGCAACTAAGCAGCTACAGAAATGAACCCCAAAATTAAAAAAAAAAAAACTAAATTCTTAAATATTTATTTCGAATAATTATTAAACAAATTGTACATCATCTAGAAATGTCAAATGCAAGGAAAGTTTTCATTTTGGATTGTAGCAGGGCGTGCCAAAAACACCTCGTTAGAACGTCTGTTTGCTACAAGCAAACGCAATATCTTTAGTGGAAATACCCAGAGAATTGAGCACTGGATGTGGTTCTTGTTAAACCTGACATTTGAGGGTAGTGGAATTTACTACTCAGTGTATATTACTGAAAGGAATTCCCTTTGAACTTCTAATTCGGGCCGGGCTACTAAAATTATGCATAAGTGCTTTTGGTGTCTTGTAATTTGTAACGTCCGAAAAGACATCTGGAATTTAAATAGATGTAACCTTGTATCTTGAACTATATCATCAACTATATATCATAATTTAAAGTCCAAAAAAGGAATCCTGATTGAACATGACGGTTCCTCATTAAGAATCGATTAGCAAAAAGTTTGGTGATTGATTTCTGATGGCATTTGGCTCTTCGATGAAATAGGAAAGTTTATATTATTGTGTTTTCAATTCTTGTTAAACTATATATCTGATTTAAATTCAGTGACTATAAATAAATACAGACATATAAATCTGCGGCAGTCGAAGTAATCGATTTCAAAGACACCATAATATCCTTTCAAAGGTATTCACATGTTATGAAACAAAACGACAACTGAATTAATCCAATTGCATATCAAATGCTAGCTGTTCACCTGTGAACGAGGGGAGTTTGTTTGAGGTGTGGTCTCATCACTGGCGAGTAAGGGTTTCTTTTTTAGAATTTGCCAGAGTTTTTGGTGGAATCAAATTTTTTAACCGACTTCTGTTTGTTCACCGATATCTCCGTCAATTATGGACCGATTTGGAAAATTATTTTTTTGTTTCAAAGGGTATGCTCCCGAGGTGGTCCCATTGCCACCAAATCAGAATCTGATGAGGGGATCTCATGGAAATCGAGGGAAACCCTCGAATTTTATAGGCAAACCTATAGCGATTTGGGTATTTTTCAAAGTAACTCGTGCATTTGCTCCCGAAAATCACCATTTGGTGAAGTGGAACTGTTGATGAAGACCACAGATGGCCACCGGAACAACATAATAATAAGTATTTAATTAACGGGTTGCGTTCGATTAGGTACTTTGATATGGTTGCTAACCAATTTATGCTCGTCACAATGCATATGGTGAGTGGCAGTTCTCCTGGTTCTTACCAGGAGAACTCCTCAACAATTAACGTTCCAGCATCCGGAAAAGTAATATTTTGTAAAAGGTGATCAGCAGTTGACTTTAGGATATTGTAACTTAGATAAATTACAAACTGACCCACTAAAAAGTGAAAAATAAAAAACTTTTTGTAAAAAAAAATAACCGACTTCCAAAAACACTACAAAGTGAAAAATAACTTTAATTTCGGAAGTCGGTGGCAAAAAACTAAAATACAGATCCAAAGACACCGACTTCCGAAATTAAAGTTATTTTTCACTTTGTAGTGTTTTTTGAAAGTCGGTTATTTTTTTTACAAAAAGTTTTTTATTGACGTCAAATATTGTAATATACAGACTAGACAGTCTGTATATTAAAAGTCTGTATAAAGATCTTTGATGAAATCAAATTAGATATTTCTAGATAGACATCTATAAATATCTAATTTGATTTCATCAAAGATCTTTGGTGTAATAAGCTATATTGTGATTTCAAGTGATTCTAGTATCTATATACGTTCTTGGCTAAAGTTAAAAATAAGAAGGACCTTATTTTTATAAGGTCCTTCTTATTTTTATTATTACTCATTTGCTTATTCTTCAGTAGGTAATATGAGATGTTTTTGTTCAGGTTTCCTTTCCCATACCATGTTCAATGTTCATGCAACACTGGATGATAATCCTCCTTCAGTACCATTGAGGCATCACTTACATGTTAGTGTGTCTAGCAGAGACTTCAGTAGAGATTTCTTACCATTTCTGATTCTAATTCACGAAGTGATTAGTGTTTGATATGGAACTTCACCTTTAAGACGGAGATATGTGCCAGTGACCTTGAGTGGTTAGCTTGCGTGTTCTATACTGAGCTCACGCAACGCGTCGTACGTTCAGCCAGTAATAGGACTCGCCCATCAAGGAGCGCTGTCCCCAATTTGACGCATTATTAATTTATTATATACAAACCAAAAGATATTTTAATAAAACGCGTATACTAAAAGATCAATAATTAAATTATCTTTATATTGGTGAAGATTTCAGAAAAATACGCTTGGTAGATTTTGTGCCATTCTCAGTTTTTTATCCCCGTTAGACATAACTTGACAAATTAATTTCACTATGTAATATAAACATAATCTAAAATATTCACATATTAAGTTATTGGGGAAATGCTCTAATTTAACATATATTTTTTTCCAATTATTAACACTACTCGTTTAGACGTGATCTTCATTATAAAATCATCAAAAGTCGGTTATCGTCGCCTTAATAGAAGCTCTTGAATGAAAAGATCTGTAGTTTTACGCTAATCTCATACAGCGCCATTTTTCTTAAATTTTCCTTCCTGCTCGCTTCCACTGAAGCAACTCCTAAGTTCCTACACACTTCCACATAGGCCTATGTATTCAGGGGGGGCCTGTAGTCTAGACGAGGGTTCGTACAATGGCCGCGACTTACGACCACAAACTGTTTACTGTCCATTAACTTTGAATACTTCGGCCATGGTGCAGGTTTAACGCTGGTTAAGCTAGCTCTAAGTCTTTATCACGTCTTTAAAGTGATCTATTAATGACGTGACTGGTTTCAGTTCTAGACTTAGGTGATTATACTAATATAGGAAGTTTTTTTTTTAATAATTGATGCGTTGCGTTTCACCACTATCTCACCTGATGCGGTCAACGCGTGCCTAGAAGTAGACTAGACGACTCTTAAGTTATATCTATCTATTTATCGCGTTAAATAACTATCAACTCTTGAAAAAAAAAAACAGATGTTTACTTAGACCCATTTGATTTATCCTTAGATGCTCACAGTTTTGTATGAGTTGGTAATAATTTTTCTTCGCCTGTCTAGTTTAATTATTTAGGTTTGCCTAGGTATTTTCTGCTATGTTTACTCTCCATATCGCTTGATCTTTTTCTTTATAAATAGAGTTAATTGGTTCCAAATACTCTACCATCCATGCATAATTATTTATAATTCCCCGATAATTACTGGCGATAAGTCCCCTCTTTGAGGAGTGGCTAGAGAGGCGCCACGGCGTCCACGACGTCGTCACCTTCCGCCTGACGCAGGTCCTTACCGGACACGGTTGTTGCGGGAGGTTCCTGTTCAGGATAAAGCGGGAGGAAACGCCCGGGTGTCACCACTGTGTGGATCGCCCGGAGGACACGGTGGAGCATACGGTGGAGGTCTGTCCAGCTTGGGCGGAGCACCGCCGTGTCCTCACGGAGGCGATCGGCGGCGGTGATCTCTCGCGTCTGGCCCTGGTTCAGGCCATGGTTCGGAGCGAGAGTGCATGGGAGGCCGTCACCTCCTTCTGCGAAGCAGTAATGTTTGCGAAGGAGGAGGCGGAACGCGTGAGGAAGAGGCAAGGTTCGCGCCCGCGCCCCTAGTCGCCGCCTGCGGACGGTGAGCGATGGGTAGCTCACCGTCCGATAAGGACCACGCCAGGGTCGACGGCGCGTCGTATTCCACGCGCGCCTCAAAGAGTTGTCATCACCAAATGACGGGGTCCGATAGGGCCAATGCCTGCCAGGGTTGCGAATTTGTCCGAAAGGGATATCGTGGCCCTGGCACACAGGCAAATGAAGGAATACGGGTGGGTTTTAGTCAGTAAAAGTCGGACACGCCCTCCCGCTCCGCCCAGAGCGGGAGAAGTAATTTGATAATTTCCCACCCAAAAAAAAAAAAAAAGCCATGGCAAACAGCCATTGATAACAGCTGAAGTTAAAATTATAGCAAAAGATAAATTAAACATGGTGCTAAGTAGAAAACCTCTTTCGTTTAATAGACCGAGCTAGAGAAGCGTCTGCTTCAAGTCTGGCAAAATCTTCTTTCCTCTGTCACTTTGTTGCTACTCCTCTACAGGTCGTCTTTTCGAACCGATTGGATGAAACTGGTTTTACGACGTTATAGTTTTTTTTGTCGTCGGGGATTTTTATTGAGGGAGTACTTCCTCCAAAAAGGGGCAAAAAGTGGGCTACTGTATATCCCCGCCTTATGAAATCCGACTTTGATTGTTCTTTTTTATTTGAAAGTTAGTAACTTCAAATTGGTCTCATAGAAATTTGGAGAAGATTTGATGAGGATTTTCGGCGTGATGAGCAGAATAGCTCTTCAAAATGCAGTAAATTGCTCACTTTTAGATTTCCACCAGTGGAATCGACCCTTTAACTACTAGGTAGGGATTGATAGAGCACCCGGGCTGGGACCACCTTCTCATATTAATTGTTGCAAAAAAGTTTGCGCTCGTGAGGTCTACTATTCGTAGAACTATTAGTACTTATAAATTAGCAACTACCGTCATTCAGCAGTGGTGTGTTTGTTGATTTAGAGAAATAATAATTCTCACTATAGTTGGAGATTGTGCAGAAATCATCTGTTTATATAAATGGTAGACTGCGTAATTAATTTGGTAGGAAGCTGGTGTTAATCTTGTTAATAGTTGTAAAGGTATAGAATAGAATAGAATACTCTTTATTATGTACACCATAAAAGTTAGAAGAAGTTAGAAGTCATACTTAGATGGAATATTAGTCACCTCCAACTATATTTTTATGCTAATTATGTCCGTAATGGAGTTGGAGGAGTTACGCTAGATACAATAAGTAATATGATAAAAAACATATGAATATGAATAGTTTCTTAGGGTGTTCATATGCATTCTTAATTCTTTCTTAAATTCCCAACCCTAATTTGATTTGAAATTACGTAATAAGCTTAAATTAAAAATAGGGATATTAATAGAGTGTTTTAGGCATTCTAAATCTGACGTTGTGAAAATACAAATATTCAGTCCATTATGGACAGCTAATTTAATAGCAAAGTTCAAAGCAGACACATTTTGACTGAAACTATTACCTGACGTTAACATCAAATAGAGGCGCAAAACCTTAACCAATATATTGCCTTCCCAAACAACAACATGATTGAAGTCCCACAGCCTTTATAGGCCATATATCCGACCACCGATGGAGTAACAAATGGGTATAAATCACTATAATTTACAATAGCAACACTGAGCCTGCGTCAGTGACCTTGACCGCTTGGCGGGAAGCCAGCCGCCATCTTGGATTTAATCCTGCACTTATGCATAATATCGAATGCTTTCGCACGATTGCTTGTGTAAAGTTGCGTAATGAGATGGTTGGACTTTTTATCGATAAACGTGGCTCGTGTATTTTCTACTTTTTATAATGGAGCAGTTCGGAGGTATACCTATCGCATCTAATCTAACTATTAAACTGGCTCCGTAAGACGCAGATATATGCCAGTGACCTTGAGTGGTTAGCTTGCGTGTTCTGTACTGAGCTCACACAACGCGTCGTACGCTCAGCCAGTAATAGGACTCGCCCATCAAGGAGCGCTGTCCCCAATGTGACGCATTATTAATTTATTATACACAAAACAAAAGGTATTTTAATAAAACGCGTATACTAAAAGATCTATAATTAAATTATCTTTAAATTGGTGAATGTTTCAGAAAAATACGCTTGGTGGATTTTGCGCCATTCTCAGTTTTTTATCCGCGTTAGACATAACTTTTTTCAAATTAATTTCACTATGTAATATAAACATAATCTAAAATATTCACATATTAAGTTATTGAGAAAATGCTCTAATTTAACATATATTTTTTTCAAATCATTAACACTACTCGTTTAGACGTGATCTTCAGTATAAAATCATTAAAAGTCTGTTATCGTCGCCTTAAGTATCCCTGAAACCATCAATTGCAAATTGTCAATTTTTACCTGATTGCATACACATTGATGTGCAAAATGATTGTCTACAAAATGCTATTGAAGCGATAAACAATAAACACACAAAACATTGACAACTGCAATTGATTGTTTCGGGAACCATTTATAGCACGGTCAATGGGAATTTTCGCATAAAATACTGTTACTTCAGTACCCCAGTAACTTGTATAAATTCATATCAAGACGTTCCAGTGGGGGGTTCCGGGGAAACTATGGAAGTTATAAAACGGTCGAACTTAAACGACGATACATCTGATTAAAGCTTCGGAGTAGACCCCCTGGCTTTCAATTCAGAAGAAACTTTTAAGGAATTCCAGACTTTTTCCAATGTGTCGAACGAAGGATCCAAATTAGGACCTCATCATGTTTGGCCTTTCCCAGTAGGTACTAAACCAATGTCTGCTCACAAATCTAAGCAAACAAATACCCTGCCAGAACTGAAGGACTACAAGCCACCATTCATTTCCACATCAAAGCTGTATTCACTGCAGGACAATAAAACATATGAGCTAGTACTACTCAGTTGGCGCAACGCCAGAGGGCGCTAGTTCCTCATAGTTTTGTGTATGAAGTGATGTGTAGGTAGTTTGCGATAACCGGTGCGTTTGTTGAAAGAGTGCTGTTGATTTTGATGTGAGAGTGACATACGTATATTCCGTTGGTTTAGGTAGTTAAATAAAGGTAAACAAAAAAACCACGTGACGAGACAGCTGTGAAGTAACCGACTAAACGTAATACCTGTCACTTCAGTGGTCATGCTACTTCACAGTTATGCTCTTCAATTTAGCAACGTTATAATTCGTCGACATTTTGAGAACATGTATTTTTGGGCTCCTTACAATAGACAGATTACAAAATATTAATAAATTAAAAAATTGTGCTCAAGCAGTTACATCAACGAAGAGTAGGTGAAGAATAAAAGATAAAGTTTAACATACATTAATAAAAGAGGAAACTATCGTAAAAATAAAAAAAAAACAATTAATTTGGTTATAACTTACAACGAGAAACTTATAAGTTAAACAAGAAAGTGTCATCTAATATATAATACGATTTGTTTACCTTTATTTAACTACCTAAACCAATGGAATATAGATGATTTACAACCCGCAATACAATTTGTTGTGAGCCACATAATAACATTTGGATCGAGTAGGTATTGAAGTTGTGTTCTTTCGCGATTACGATGTTGGAGAAAGTTGTTCAGTTTGAGGGTTTGTACACACGGCTACACATCAAGCTATACATTTCCAGTATAAGCTGGCCTCTCATTGTCAGAAAATGCTATACAATGCGAGATCAGCCTAAACTAGATATGTATAGCTTGATGTGTAGCCGTGTGTACCACACCCATAAATATAACCACACATTTCTGAGCCACGCTGTATGATTGTTTATGCAAACATCGCCGCCTATTTGAGTGTCGCAGACACCAACGTAAAATAGTCTCTCGTCTATATCGGCCTGAAAAGGATTATGGCCATG
Source organism: Tiliacea aurago (assembly GCA_948098905.1). NCBI lineage: Eukaryota > Metazoa > Arthropoda > Insecta > Lepidoptera > Noctuidae > Tiliacea > Tiliacea aurago. Next base: position 18,613,670 of record OX402602.1, read on the forward strand.
ATTTATGAAGCAGTTAATAGTTGTATCCAGTTTTAACCTTTAAAAATAAATTAAACCATCTCAAGGCCTGCAGTCTCGACATAGATAGCGATCGCTTTACGACAAAATTCGGTCGCAAAGTCCTAATGGGATCTCTAGACGGTCAAAATTGCTTGATAAGCACGAAAAAATCACAATCTTGTCAAACATTTTTGACCGTCTGGGGACTCCATTAGGATTTTGGGACAAAATTCGGTCGTAAAGCGATCGCTTTGTGTGTCAAAACTGGGGCCTGGTTTGAACCCTTTGGTCTCTGACCATACTCTTTCACCTAATGATTTTTGAGAGGTCCAGATATCATTGATCTATTAAATAGGAAGATAGGCCACTCTCTAACATCACGTAAATATTAAATGGACCCGATGTCGTGCGCGACGTGCTCGACAACCGAATAGATAGACATATTCCGCGGGCTATAGCGGGAACGAGATCGCAATAATTGTCACTGTTACGTACCCATAACAACTCGCAAACAAACTACGATACGGGTATTCCCCGCAAACCGGGAGTAATGTAGGTCGATTGTGTCCTTCCCCCTAATTTATGCGGTCCACATCGAGGAGCGCGTACCTTATCTTCCTATTTAATACATCAATGGCAGATATAGATACAATTAATTAATTTTCTCTGATTTCATTAGGCCGTTTATACTTTTCCTTTAATGTAGTGCTTATTGGTGACATGTGCCAAATTAACATATTTCCTTTCTTTCTTTCTCCATTATGCTTTCAAAAGTCATTACGGTATTTCTACCAGGGTCTGTGTGCTCTGTTTATAGAACCGCAAACAATAAGCTTATGTTGGTATGACGTCACGCCGGGGTGCGGAGACCATTGTAATGTCACATGATATATATATCTACGGATTTATACCTAGGTAGAAGAATCTGGGTCTTGGTCCTGATCTGGGTCCTGAGGAAATAGTTGGTGACGCGGATATGTGGAGATTGGGTAGGGGAAGCTATACCGTCTTGTGATATTTTTAATTAATTCATTAGATCTACTTACCCACAATTGTTTAAACTAATATCTTTAAAAAAAAACATGCGGTTAAAGCTTTATACAGTGCAAAAATTACTTAAAGGTACACACCACATAACAACATTAAATTATGCTTTTTGTACGCTAAGGGTAGTATGGTGGTTTACAAGCAAATTTAATACTAAAGAATAAATAAATATAAAACTATCATTTCATTGGGCTATGAATACAATTCTGATTTGATTCCTTCTCTCCGTTGATAAAAAACTCCTCTTGCGCATTTTAGAAAGAACATCATCAATTCCACCCACCACTAGTGGAATGGAACGAAGATAGAGGAAATTTACTATTTCCCTATTGTTATATTTAAGTATTCATTCGTACTGAGTGATCGACAACCAATAAACATGGCGTCATAAATTCATAATCGAATGTGTTATGAGTGGATTGATTTATTGACGTCAGTTTTGACGCAACTACTAATGTAGTGTTGATATTTGAATGAGAGTAAAGCAAGCTTTGCTCTTATTCATAGATCAAACACTTCAGCCTTATATTCTTCTTCTTAGCGTGTCGATGGCAAAATAACACTATCAAATATATATTTTTAGGGTTCCGTACCTCAAGAGGAAAAAACGGAACCCTTAAAGGATCACTTCGTTGTCCGTCTGTCTGTCTGTCAGTCTGTCAATACCCTTTTTCTCAGGAACGCGTGTAGGTATCAAGTTGAAATTAATATCAAATACGTAAGTCCATGGTCCCGTGGAGCTCTAAAAAAATCAAGCTTCTAAGTCAACGCAATAAAAAAATACGGTTATTTAAGCGACATTATTGCGACATATTTCGATACTCGCAAATAAATCAAAACCTACTTGGGTACTTCCCGTTGACCTAGAATCATGAAATTTGGCAAGAAGCAAGGTCATACAGCACAAGGTTAGGAAAAAGTTCTAAATTTGTAGTTTTATCACATAAAAAAATTGTTTTTTGCGATTACAAACTTATATTTGCAGTTGGAGAATTGACTGTGACGTATATCGATGTATGGGGGAACTTGTTTTTCATTTACAATGTTAAGTTTGTTTTTTGGATAAATTCATCCTAACTACGGAACCCTTCATTGTGCGTGGTCCGACACGCACTTGGCCGGTTTTTTTTAATTTGAAAGCCCCATAATTCAGAAACGCTAATACCGTTTGCTGACGCACCCTTTAGGTCCTCACGTGTGACATGCGGCGCAAGATGGGAGGTGAGCCATTGTCTGTGGAGAGACACATATTTAACTAGCACTAGTACTAAAACTAATCGTTACCGGTCAGAAGCTCGAAAGTCTGTCAGTACTGGGTTGTGGAGGTCAGGTAGGCAGTCGCTCCATGTAAAATACTGGTATTCAACTGCACTCGGTGAGACTGGAAGCCGACCCCAGCATAGTTGGGAAAAACTTGGCACATGATGATGTTGTTAACTGTATCAACTGTGTCAGCACATTTAATGGTTAAAATGTAGTTTTACAGCCATAATTTTAGCCACAAAACCCAAGGGTTTCCTAGGAAAGCGGTTCTGTCATTTTATGTCGGCCTTCATGAAAATCTGCAATTTTCATCAGTGTTTGACATTAAGGTCTCTAAAAACGCTCGTATTTGGATAACCGTTAATGTGTGAACGTTCACCGCCTTCTTAGTGCTCTTAAACATGAGCGGCACGTTGCCAACGGCAGAGGCTACTGCAGCCGTCGACACGAGTCGGCGGCAGTCGTAGACGCGTCGACGGCTGCTTTTGCCTCCGTCGTTGGAAATGTACTGCTCGTGTATATGAGCACCTAGGAAACCAAAGTTTGAGGCCTATGGTCCACGCCGCTACTTAAAAGTAACGTGGTACAAACTCAAATCACAAATGAGTAGCCAGAATGTCACAGCACTATTATTTCTATGGCCGTCCGTACACGACGCGACTTACTAACACGTTATTAACTAGTTTGTGATTGGTTTCGAAATACTAGTGTCGTGACATGCTGTCTACTTTGATTTGTGTTATTGTAACTGAACAAACTGTATGACAAAATTTTTTTATTTGTCATCTTAGGCTCCAGAAATAATCGAATCGCGTTTGACCACTATCTCACATCATATAATGTCAATCCTATAATGTTCCGTCTGTTGGGACACAGGCCTCCTCTCCGTAAGAGGGAGTGGGCTGTAATCCACCACGCGGGCCCAGTGCGGGTTATGTTTTCGATTTTTTGGTTACGACATGCCCGTTTCCTCACGATGTTTCCCTTCAACGGTTTGAGACTATCTCAAATGATGAAGCGATGATACGGTCGAAGGTAGTGTACGCTTGCGAAGTAACCTATTCACTCGAGACCTAACGACTAAAGTTATTGCTATCGGGTACTCTGTAAAGAGTTCCACTCTAAACAAATTGTCCGGCTATCAGTCAATGAACCATAATAAAATTTCACTTGATTAACGTAACATTTCTCTGTTTAGTTTTGCTGTTATGCTCACGAGTGTGTTTTAGTTTTCCCAACTAGTTTCAGACGGGGACGAGTTATTTATGAGCTTTCACGCGGTAGTTACTCTTAATGCATGTGTATTTGCATTTTTCCGTCTACGCGGTCCAACGGTTTACAGCCATTTGGAAATCATATACAACTTGCATAGTTTGTTAAAAATAATAGTTAAGATACTTACCAGTCAAAAAAAAAACACTTAAGACGCAGATATATGCCAATGACCTTGAGTGGTTAGCTTGCGTATTCTGTACTGAGCTAACGCAACGCGTTGTACGTTCAGCCAGTAATAGGACTCGCCCATCAGGGAGCGCTGTCCCCAATTTGACGCATTATTAATTTATTATACACAAAACAAAAGGTATTTTAATAAAACGCGTATACTAAAATATCCATAATTAAATTATCTTTAAATTGGTGAAGGTTTCAGAAAAATACGCTTGGTAGTTTTTGCGCCATTCTCAGTTTTTTATCCGCGTTAGACATAACTTTACAAATTAATTTCACTATGTAATATAAACACAATCTAAAATATTCACATATTAAGTTATTGAGAAAATGGTCTAATTTATCATATATTTTTTTCAAATCATTAACAATACTCATTTAGACGTGATCTTCAGTATAAAATAATTAAAAGTCGGTTGTCGTCCCCTTAAATTAACTTACAACCACGAGCTCAAATAAACGTAAACTTTACATAAACATTGAACCTGAAATATTTAAACATGTTAAAGCTAAAATAGCCTAAAATAATATGTAGACTGTAATAGACGGCGGGGTGACCTTTATAAGGCAGCCCCAAATATCGGCGTTCTAGATATTTTACGCTCCGTTTGGTCCTATGTTCAGCCTAAAAAAGACCGGTGAAGGCGCAATGTCATCTGATAGGTATCTCATAACTTGCTTATTAAACAATTTTAGATAAGCTTTATATCTAAAGGTGTATTTCGTAATGATAATATACGGTTCACTTTTTATGCTTTTCAATTTGGATAAAGCACTCAAATTGAATTGTGTTTGAAAAAAAAATAAAGATTTGAATCATTCATCACCTATAGGAATGACTATAGGTGATGAATGATTCAAATCTTTAATTTCTACGATTTACAATTCAAGTTGAATAGTGTAATTCTGCCTTATGTAATTTTCCAGAAGCTTTACTGTGGACCATTTTTATCTTTGTTTTGACACTAATTAAACTCCGAATATTGCTACATACTATATTTATAGTGATCTGTTCGTCAAACTCAGTAGGTACTATTCTTACACAGACTGCATTTGGTATCCACCAATGATATTAAATTAAACAGATATGTTATGAGCACGCAATTGTGAAGACTCGAAAACGTCTTAATTGGGACGTATTTGTTAGTTTGTGATGCCAACATTCGGTGATTGGTGGCCAGAATAATGTTTGTTTACATTCACGCGCAGTTGACAACACTAGCTGTCTTTTTTTTCTTGTTGTTTTTATCAAGCCATCTCTTTTCTATCATTTTTACTTGTAGTGAAATGTAACATGAATGAAAAGTGGGTATGTGTGCTGCCGCTGCTGCGCGGAACATTTTTTCGGTTTGTTTTGTGAGTGTATAACATATGTGTTTAATATAATATCATTGGTATCCACCTTCCAAACCGACACTTTTCCGAAGACGCATTGACTGTGAGCTCTGTATATAACTAGTGTCAAAACTAACTACTTAACACAAATCCAATCAAACTAGTTCACAAACTATCCACACTAGTTCACAAATCCGTATTGTTCGAATGTCTCCATACTAAGGTTAATACGACTGTGCTCAAACTGCAGGCAAGGGATAAGTTAGAACACTGCCGCCGTCGGTGTTAGTAAAGTTATGTTTCCCTTACTTTAATCTAGGAGTATGTTTGTAGGAATAGTTTTGTGAATCACTTGATTGACTTGATTTATAACGGCTTTGAGTTTTTGCTGTTATATTTTTAGACACATTCTTTATTTTAGCATCATGTCAAGCTTTATGAAAGGTTTGTGGCTGCTATTGTTCCGGAGAAGTTGTATTATGGTTTATGTTAAAACTTGGTAATAAATAATCTTGATATCGTATCAGCCTCTATTTGAATCCGTTTAAGTAACTCAGAATTAGATAGCAGGCAACATTATATACTCGGGAACGTTTGCCTATTACAATAAAATTGCAATACCTTCTACGTCCCGTTCATTTTGTACGTGACTCCAACCCTCATTGCATTGTACTTGCCACCGAGAGAAAAATTTACTGTCACTCTTGAAGTTGATTAACTAAAAGAGAATTTCTAAGCTTTTTCAGAAAGGACTAACACGTTTCAGGTTAAAAAAAATTAAAATTCATTTAATTCAGGTACCACATAACCCATAAGTATTTAAAACATCCTTAAATTATTTAACGAAAAATTACAATATAACGAATAAGTACAATAAAATCAGCACACAAATAAGATAATCAATTCATCAATAATAATTCAAGTTATATGCCAAACCTAATATAGTTTGTTCAGAATAAGGAACTGAATCGATTTCAATAATTTTTACACCATGTTATATTTCGTCCCAAAAATATTTAAGTGTGATGGAAAATGTTATCCCCATTTAATTACTTACAATACAATCGCCGTACGGTTAGGTACCTACTGCCAAATTATTATGAATGAGCGCAAGACGACCCTGGAGGCGCGGAGACGCCGCGCGCCGTTAGTATGTTTTTGTACGGACAACCCGGTAACATAACAACCTTATAACTTTGTGATTTTTCATGATTCAGTTTTGAAATTTTGTACGGGTTTCGCTTATACTAAAACTAATATTGTATATATGTTACCGGCCAAACCCAATTTCCGGATGAACTAGTTTCGCCTAGGCCAAACCAGTTCTCCCTACACGCGATAGGACAAACCAGTATAGCCTAGGCCAAACTCGTTCATCCTGTTACCGATAGGATAAACCAGTTTAGCCTAGGTCGAATCGGTTTATCCTAGTTAGAATTTACATGCTTTAGGATAAACTGGTACGTCCTAGTCTGAACTAATTTCACTTTGTTTGTATCTTCTATAAACTTATTTTCAAAGTAAACTGAATAAAGGAATACAATTAAAATGGTAAGTAATATTTGATATAATTACAAAACCTCTAATATTTACAAGATATAACAACTGAATCTATAATTGTATTTGATATAATAATCAGTTAATATAATAAACGATTGATATAATTTTAAAGCAACTAATTTTTATAAGCATATCATACATTGAATATAAAATCGTTTGATATACCACTCAAAAGACATAAAACCTATTTAGTCTAATATGATAAACGTGCAAGCAAGCATGCAGCAGGCATGTTTTCTGTCACGGCTCCGGCGCTGCAGGGCTCCAGCGGTCCCATGCGAGCTTATCGTCACAGATGTGTTTCACGCTCACCACCGAGGCTTCGGCTTGCTGGCCGGCTCTGCCGGCCAGCCTCAGCCGCGGTGGGAAGCGTTGAAACCACCTGCTCCTCAGCTCGCGGGCCGCCTCGCCCCTACGCGCCTACGCGATTTCAAGTAACACTTTAGGGCTAGGGCAGACAAGACTACGTGGAGTCGGTTTTGCTGCGATTCGTTTCGGTCACGTCGCTCCCGCAGCACGCTCAATCAGATTTCAGATTAGAACGTACCAGTTTATCCTAAGCCTGTAAATTCTAACTAGGATAAACCGATTCGACCTAGGCTAAACTGGTTTATCCTATCGGGCTTAGGACAAACTAGTTTAGCCTAGGCTATACTAGTTAATCCTATCGCGTATAGGAAGAACTAGTTTAGCCTAGGCTAAACTAGTTTGTCCTGAAATCGGGTTTAGCCGGTAACATATATACAGTTCCTCCTGTCTTTACAAACACATAAACTCGGCTAGCATAGACAACACAATTCATTAAAGAAGTGACATGTCTTCCACGTTCTTCACAATTAAATGAAAGTAAATAGGTCGTCCATTTCCTTGTCTATTATGTAAAGTATCGCGTACTCGTATGTTAGTTTTAAGGCGACGATAACCGACTTTTAATGATTTTATACTGAAGATCACGTCTAAACGAGTAGTGTTAATGATTTGAAAAAAATATGTGATAAATTAGAGCATTTTCTCAATAACTAAATATGTGAATATTTTAGATTGTGTTTATATTACATAGTGAAATTAATTTGTAAAGTTATGTCTAACGCGGATAAAAAACTGAGAATGGCGGAAAATCTACCAAGCGTATTTTTCTGAAACCTTCACCAATTTAAAGATAATTTAATTATTGATCTTTTAGTATTCGCGTTTTATTAAAATACCTTTTGGTTTGTGTATAATAAATTAATAATGCGTCAAATTTGGGACAGCGCTCCTTGATGGGCGAGTCCTATTACTGGCTGAACGTACGACGCGTTGCGTGAGCTCAGTACAGATCACGCAAGCTAACCACTCAAGGTCACTGGCATATATCTCTGTCTTAACTGGTTCTATTTGTGTAAGGAGCCATCGCTTCTTTTGGTTTATTAAAATCATTATCCACGTGCTCTTATCTCAATTTATACGTCTACTTTATGTCTTGACTTAGGTAATCTGCATAATGAGTAGGCAAAGCGTGGGTTGACTGCAGTAATGTGTGGACTAGCTGAAATGCAAAAGTAATTTAGTATAATGTACTTGCAATCTCGTTTGATTGATCTGAATTGAATATCCTGATAACAAGAGAAGCTTTTTTGCGAAGTTATTATGCGATGCATGGATTTGCAATTAAGTTATTAGATAAAAAAATATTGGTGCTATATACAACATGTCCCAGAATTAACGCACAACCTCTTAAGGGGTCATTTTACTCGTCATTATGAACAACTTTTACTATGGGACCAACCTGAAAGCGCGAAAAAAAAATCTGTTGTTCCCTACATTTACGTTCGAAAAACTCGGCAAAAATGTAGAGAACTGCTGATTTTTTTTCGCGATTTCAGAGTTGTTCATAATGATGAGTACAATTACCCCTTAAGAGGTTGAACGTTAATTCTGGGACATGTTGTATATTGCATATATTTTCAATGCCGATACCTTTTTCCTAGCGTGGAATGAGTACGGTGTGCGAAGCTGTAAAGGATATGTGTCAGTTGATTAAACAGAAGTATTACTACAGGTTCCGATAAAAAATAACAGGACCTATAAAGTATTTTTTCATCTACCAGCGTAGTGGCTACAGCATTTTCGTACCGGCTACGACAGTGCCTCTACGACTGGCTACGGCGTAGCAAGAAGTCGTAGCAGGCATAAGGTTCATGCACAAAGCAGAACCTCTTTTCTTTACTTAAGGGGACGATAACCCACTTTTAATGATTTTATACTGAAGATCACGTCTAAAATGATTTGAAAAAAAAAAAAAATATAATAAATTAGAGCATTTTCTCAATAACTTAATATGTGAATATTTTAGATTATGTTTATATTACATAGTGAAATTAATTTGTAAAGTTATGTCTAACGCGGATAAAAAACTGAGAATAGCGCAAAATCTACGAAGCGTATTTTTCTGAAACCTTTACCAATTTAAAGATAATTTAATTATTGATCTTTTAGTATACGCGTTTTATTAAAATACCTTTTGTTTTGTGTATAATAAATTAATACTGCGTTAAATTAGGGCGTATGACGCGTTGCGTGAGCTCAGTACAGAACACGCAAGCTAACCACTCAAGGTCACTGGCATATATCTGCGTCTTACGTTTCGTTTTGTGTATTGGATATGTGTTTTATACTATCAAGGCAATCAAGCTGCTAAGGGACCTACAACTTAGACCATAATCGAACAGTAATTAACAAAGACTGAACTTATTTCTATACTATAGGTCGTACCAAACACGTCCATTCAATATTTACATTTTTAAACACACCTTCTGTAGCACTGTTCCGTATCCACGCTTCACTGATCTCACCTGCCGACCACAACATAACCTAGTATCAATTAATATTAAAGCCTGCACGTGTTGTGTGCCTTATTACGTCGTGAGGCGACGAGGCGGAAGACGCGCTTTGATCTCAGTTGTGCCATGCGCCCATGACACTCCCTCCCTTCCCTGAGCCCTGATAGCTTGGGGGCAATGATCTGGGCCTCACGTCTGCTATTACAATAGTGTCAGAATGGTCGATCATTGATTTCATAATTGTTGATTTTGACAAGTTTGGTAATCTACTATTATAATGGCGTCATTATGACTTTCCAATGGTCGGCCACTGACACTACATTGAAAGAAATTGCATTTATTAGTAATCTCGTATATAATAACAAATGAATGACATTTCTACTAATGGGTTTTATAATAATGGCAATACGACAATGCCATTATAATAACACAATTCTATTACGAGAACATTGACCGACCAATGATCGACCATTATGAATTTAGCAGATTACGAACTTTTAACAAAATGACAATGGGATCGTGTTGGATTAACTGAATTTATAAAATAGCAGACTTGGGGCCTGGGTCTGTGTGTATAGTTTTATCAGGTGGGTTTTTTGGGCCGTAGAGTGTATTAGAGAAGTCTGTTTTTGGTGGAAGTTTACTTTCTCAAAACACATTTGATTTTCCTCAAGAGACGCGAAGCAACAAAATACGATCTAGAGGAATGTGGCTGCTTTTCTTTAGATCGTATTTTGTTGCTTCGTGTCTCAATATGAAACTTTATAAAAGGTATTAGAAAATTCTAGACACACTTACCGAGGGTCCCTACTAGCTGTTATTCATAATTCCTTCTCAGTCACGAGATAATGATTTTTGAAAGGAGTGGCGTAGGTGTACCATTGTACGCCCCCTTAAGCAAAACTTCAAAGACACTGTATCGTTCAGTGACGCTACCCAAAAAGTCGTTATAGGAATACGAAACGCTTTGGAAGCGATTGGATTTGGATTCGATCGATTGGAACTCGCCGTATGATGTCTTATGATACGGACTGTCGCCAGTTAGTCTGACTCACGGTTCGAGACTAAAAGTATTACGGCAATCAAAAAACCTGTTGTGTATGATACCGAGCATCCACACCTATTTATATCTTGGGTCCTAAGTTATTATCTATTTTCGCCACCCCGTACCTAAGGGCCTGTGCACACCATTTTTTTTTAAACGCGCTTTTATCATACAGAACAGACATACTCGCGTGCGTATCGCGTCTGTATCGCTACAATCGCGCGTCAACGGCGCGTTTAAAAAACGTGGTGTGCACAGGCCCTAAGCGTAACATGTCTATCTATATGTATAAAAATCAATGCCACTTTTCGTTGTAATTTTATAACTCAAGAACGGGCTCACCTATCAAAACTAAATGTTTAGGCTTTGTTCGGACTATTTAGTAGATGGTTTATGTGAAGTTTTTTTTTTTTTTAGGTAGGTAGGGTAGGTAGATAGGGTAGGTAGGTAGGGTAGGTAGGTAGGTAGGTAGGGTTGGTAGGCAGGGTGGGTAGGGTAGGCAGGTAGGGTAGGTATTCTTTTACCTATAGAAAGCCACGTTATTTGTGAGTGTCATAGAGTAAAAATGTTTACCGCCCAACGGAGTGGGCACAGGTCAGCTAGTATAGTATAGTTTTGTATATTTTAAAAGCATTTTTTCAATTTTGTAAATGTGAGTACCATGGAGCCGTTTATTATGTTATGATGTATGTTGACTTAAAAAGTTTGGCAGTTAAGAGTATATTGTCATGCTCACTTAAATGTCTCGCTGATGGCGGCGCGTGTGTTGGATCATTCGGTTCCCTACAACATGGTTGAGCTGGATGGTGCTGATCCACGCGTCATGTTCGTGAACGGGTGCCGTCAGTTGTGACTGGTCATCTCCTATCTGCCAGGGCTTATTTGTAATCTTTTATATTGTTTTTAAATATATTGTTTTTACATTGTTCTCACTTATAGAAGAGACAAGAATAATGTACCCAGGATTTTGTAATATCTTGATTTAAAAGAGTGTTGTTGGAGTTTCTTGCCTGTTCTTCTTCATAGAGATCTACGTTTTGGAATGGGAAAATAGCTTCAACTTTCTGACTAACTGACCGACTCTTTGACAATTCAAAAGTGCTTGTAATTGGTTTAATTGAAATAAATGCTTTGAGTTTGAGTCTCTCACCATCACATCTGGCCACCTTCCGTCGGATATTCGCCTCCAAAGTATATAAAATACAGTTTTTGTAACTGCTGTATTTACATTATAACAACAAAAACAGGAACTTATCGTTTATTTTGGCGCCCAGCGTGGGTCTTATATTTGGATGGTTTTACGATCTTGATCGCAGAGTAGATTTAAATCGGAGTGTCCATCTAGATTTTCTTAGCTAAGTTTACGAATAACAATAGGGCGGCAAGCTTTGACTGCCCATATAGACAGCCTCATTAAGCGTTTTTTGAGAAAATGCAAACTCCAATTAAAATAATTATATTAGTTAAGTACTACGTTTGACGTATTTAATCGATATGATATTACAAGTATAATCAGTACACGGCAAATTCGCTATTCCCGGAACACCCTGTCTATATGGTATGGTGTAGCCTAGCAATGGTCAGCTATAGGTAGATTGATCATAGATTAATTATTAAGTAATGATTTACGGTAAACCTAATGTCCAGCAGTGGACGTCTTTCGGCTGAAATAATGATGATGAATGATCCTACCGGCGTATCGTCGCATTTACCGGAGTACGCATGTTTAATGGTGATATAAAGCATCTAAAACTGCTCTCGCACTAAAGCCCAAAATAAGCATTCCATTCATTTTATACTTTGTGGTTTCTTGCCGACCTTACGCCTTGACATTGCGCAATGAACGATTTTAATTAACATAATTTGCAACACAGAATTTATATTGACATAATTTTAAGTATTATATTCCTTTATAATACTTCTAAAGGAATGTGGGGACGAAGAATTAAGAGTTTCGAGTCGATTTGGAGTGAGCCACACTTGTCTGTAGTGGAGCGTATTTTTGATTTTGACCTCGTTGGGACTATTAGTTGGCTTTTATGTTTATATCATAGTGGGAGTAGAAAGGGTTCAGGGGTATTCCTTTTGAGGAAAATGGGAGATATCTTGCATGTCCAATCATCATCGTCGTCAGCCTATAGCAGTATACTAGTGAATTGAATATGTGAGGTGAATGGTGACTATTTACCGAAGTGGTTCAACGAGTTAGATTGTTTTGAGGAAATCGAGTGCTAAAAGGACAAACAAAAGGTACGCGGTTGTCACAAAACGTGCAACCAGTTTCTACTTAAAGTTTAAATCGAACCATTTTTTCCATTGTTTTTTCTGTTAAAAAGCAACCAGGCAATTATATTTTTGCTAGCAAACAAGTTTCTTTACAAAAGTTCAAACTGCAATGAAATTCAAATTAGCAAAGCAGTAGTTTCAAACAGCATTTACTTCATGGAAACTTTGTAAAACATTCCTCATTTCTGTAAGAGACTTAATTTCATTAAAATTGTTCTGAATGTTCTAATTGTTCTGATAGTTGTGAAAGCGAAACTATGAAATCACCCGGGCGCGGGCGTAGCGTAGATATGACACATTGAGCTTTAGAAAGAAACTGCCATTTATTTTAATTATTAAAAATCAGTATTACTAATAAAAATACAAAAAAATAAAATTCATTTAATTCAGAGCTAATTTTGGTCCATATTTTGTTAGTATTACAATAATATCTTAAAACTATGTTAGTCATGACACGTTCAATGAATGCGCTAATATCATAAAATCCAAATAAATAATCGAAAACAAATTAAAATTAAAATACAATTGAAATAAATTGCAATTGTTTATTTCAATTGTATTTTCATTTTAATTTGATTTTTTTATTAAATTAAAATTGAAAATAATTTAAAAGAAGTAATTGAAAATATTATATTAATAATAACATAATAAAGTCTGCAAAACTGTATAAAAGTTTTTCGGTGGTTGGTATCGTCTAACAATGGATAACACATTTTGAAAAACAACCGACTTCCAAAAAAAGCCACCACAAAGTGAAAAGTAACTTTAATTTCGGAAGTCGGTGACTTTGGGTCTGTATTTAAATGTTTTTGCCACCGACAAAATATAACGTTAAAATGAGAGATAACGTATATGTAGAAATCTTAAGTTGGTCCATAGATTTGTTAAATAAACGACGCTGAACGTAGCCGGACTTTTTCTAAAACGCGGTTTTGGCATGTTATTGATTGAGCGAGCGAAGGGGTGCTTCAAATCACAAAATTTGCTTTCCTGTGTCTGTTTGTTGCTACTCCTCTACAAGTCGTATTTTACAACCGATCTTTACGACTTTATAGAATGTTTTTTTCGTCAGGGATATTTGATTGGAGGGTTACTTCCTCCAAAAAGGGGGCTACTGCATATCTCCGCCTTATGAGATCCGATTTCGATGTTTCTTTTTTATTTGAAAGGTAGTAGTAACTTTAAGTTGGTCTCATAGAAATTTGGTAAAGATCTGATGAGGATCTTCGGTGTGATGAGCAGAATTACTCCTCAAAATTCAGTAAATTGCTCACTTTTAGATTTCTACCAGTGGAATCGGCCCTTTAACTAGTATGACAATACGTCTCATTTAGTGTAGTGACCTGATTTATATAAAGGCCGTCGTCCGGTGGACCCTTCACCTTTAAACTGACATTTAAGATAGAAACTATTTTCCAGTCCTGTTTTCAATAAAATCACAAAAATATTTTCACTCTGTTTTTCCTAGTTCCATTGTCGCCTCGCGCGCCGTATCAAAGGGATTCTTTAGGCAATCTCGTCCAGTGGATATGCAAATAAGAGAGTTTGGAATATTGAATAGATTCCTGTTTGTTGTATCTATTTTCGTATACCCTTTATTAAGGCTTTCAGTGCTTCTCACAAGCTTTTATTTTTGATTTGCAAGTTTGTTTTTTTAGGATATTATCTTTAAGCTTTTTGCCATTCTTTTTTCATTCGAGCCAGTATTTTTCTGCATCGTTATATAAAATATAAATATGCAGAGTAATCCGTATGTTAAAGCCGCACGTCCCTCCTGGATTACTGTGCTACAGGTGAGGTCTAAGCCTTCTTGATTGATATTCGTACTGCCACGTAGCTTGAGATACATACATACATAAACTCACGCCTTCTCATGGGGGTAGGTAGAAACTAAAGAACGCCACCTGCTACTATCCTTACATACTACTTTTGCGTTGTTTTCGTTCATACATCTGGTCATACACGCACGGCGGTTGCGAGTACTACGCACCTGACCTTTCTAAAGAACATCACCAATGAGGTCACTATATCGTTCCGGCGTTTCCACTCACATAGAAAGAAAGAAAGAAAGAAAAATAATTATATTTGTCACAGAAAAAAAAACGTGCGTACGAAAACATAATGTGTAATAAACTCGAAGGTTACACAAAACAGATCTAAGTACTATCACAAACAAACAAATAGTCGGAAGCTGCACCTCATGACACACACACACACACACACACACACACACATCACACACACCCATACACATCACATCATCATCATCATCTCATCTGCACATCTGCCTTGGAAGTACGTTTTGTTAGTCACCTGTCATTCAGTCGCTTGAGATATATCCATTATAAATTGTGCTAAATAGAACAGGGCAGGAGATATGCTACTCGAGGTTAATAGATTGAGAAATTCAGGTACAACCGCGTTAAGTTTATTACTAAAGGCATAAGGGAGAAACATTGTCAACTGCCTCTGTCCGTGGTTGTGAACATCATACTTGATCATAGCGACCTGTATTTAAAATCAAGACTTTTAATAATTTAGATCCAACTTATTAAAAGTTTGTAAAGAAAATTGAAACACACAAAAACTTGAAGTAACCGGAATTTAAAATTGACCAAAAATGACCACCTAAAACCATAAGTGCTAAAACCAGTGCTAAACAAGATGGCGACAAGTGATATGTCGCCGTCCGTATGCCAATGAGTTCACCAGACGACGGGTGCGGCGTGCGCCGGCGGCGCAGCTTCAAGCGACTCCTGCGCAGCCTCACCGCTGACAAACTGCAGACAGGTAAACATCAAGAAGGTTACTATAGTTACCGGTGCTAAACAAGATGGCGGAGCGTAATGTGTCTCCGTCTTTATGCCAAATTTCGCCTTTTTAACATTGATTCGTTGACTTTTGATTCAAGTAAAAATTGCAATATCTGAGGTACGTTTTGGTACTACACTTTGGGTTCTGTGTGTTTAGTGTATTTCAAATATTATTATTGAAATATTTTATGAAGAATATTGCACGGAAAAATTAAATTGAAGATCATTTTGATGAAAACTTTCGTAAGATTTTTCTTTGTGGTTTTAAATAAATACCTCTATTTACTTCTGAAGTTTTCCCTCTTTTGGAAAATCTTTATGAAGTCACAGAGACCAAAGTCACTAAAAGTCATTAAATGAAGATGATGACTCAACTCTTCCAAATATAACCACCATTGTTTTTATTTGTTCCAACATTCTCAAGATCGTAAAAAAAACGTATACACATTATATCCCTTATTACCAACAAAACGCGCGTAAAATTACGCACGTTACATGTTTACGCGTTGATCTAGTAAAATTCCGCCCGTTCACACCAAGGAAACCGGGTTTTGTTTCTCAATGCCAAGTACCCCGTTTAGATAATGTATGTAGTTTGATGTTGTTCATGATATATTTTTTTTTTTTTTTGTAACTTCTGGACCCGATTTGTGATGTATCTAGGTTAGGCTCAATTTTATCTTTTGGCAGGACTCATCATCTGCCAATCTCTTCTTTCAATATTTTTTTTGTTTAATCCTATTTTGTATATGACTGCTTGTAGATATAATGTCAACCAATCACTACCGCTAACATGAAACTCAGTTGATTGAGTGATTTCGACATTTTTGTCTCGGCTTTCAGAAACCTGGGGTATATTGGCTTTAATTGTGGATCATAGGTTCATAAGATGTTGTGTTAGTTACAGGTAAGTGCTATGTCCCGCCATTGAGGCATACAAAATTCATATCATAAGTTCGGTACATATATATCAAATACAATACATCAAATTATCATGCAATACATTAAGATTAAATTAGTATATATAACACCAACACCAACGCACCAACTGACGGGGTCCGATAGGGCCAATGCCTGTCAGGGTTGCGAGTTTGTCCGAAAGGGATATCGTGGCCCTGGCACACAGGCAAATGAAGGAATACGGGTGGGTTTTAGTCAGTAAAAGTCTGACACGCCCTCCCGCTCCGCCCAGAGCGGGAGAAGTTATTTGATAAATTCCCACCCAAAAAGGTATGTCAAAATTACAATTAATTAGTCATTTTACAAAATAGTGTGATTCAATGTATTGTCATTTAGAAATTCTCTTAAAGAGTAATAAAAATTTACTTATCAATAATTCTCGTAGTTTTTTTTATGTATTTATATCGCTCACAGTTCTGAGAAAAGGTGGAAGGTTATAGATACGTGGGCCCATACAAAATGTATGTAGGTGATATTTCCGCCCCATCAGCTGTTCAGCCTACATTATTGTCTGTCGTGTTTTCATATCACATCAGCCATCAGCACATGAGCCGTGCTATTGGCACGGCTCATGTGCTGATGGAACCCCTTCCTGATATGTATATGGCTCAATAAAATGCTTCGTGTACCGAAACGGTGTTGTTTTACTTTTTACTTTATTTACTAATACGTTACTGGATTTGGTATAGCTTTTTCTTTCGAGTAGAGCAGATTGTTTCTCAAATATTAATAGGAAAATATGAGATGGTACATCTGTAGCTTTAACCCTTTAACCCAAAGTAGAGGCGTTTAGTAATAGGCAGAAAAACACGTTTTGACGGTTTAAGAATCAAAGCAATTTTGATGAAAGGGAAAGAATTAGCTAATAGGTTTTGTTTTGTAAACCGACATGAATTTTCCATCTGTAAAATTCAAACTTTACGTACGAGCACCTGGTGGAGCTACCTATACTCCGTTTAAAATAAGATTAGATATTTGAATAAATCTTTTTTACCGTCCGTTCGATCGATTCTGACTTCTATTGCGTTGGTGGCATGACCAATGACTGCTGTAATAAACAGTTGGTATTGTTACCACGTTTTTGCTTTTAATACCATCCTTATGCTAACGGAATAGAAGTCAAAATCGGTTGAACGGACTGTAAACAAGTTTATTTAAATGTCTAATCTTATTTCAAATGGAGTATAGGTATTTGTTGTTATGTGTGTGTTATTGTTACCGACTTAAAAAAATAAGTTTTTTTTTACATTTGAGGTAGGTACTTTTTTTAAGTACCTGTCTAGCACCGACCTAAAAAAAAATTGCAGTTAATTTATTTCATACCTACTTTTGTACTTAGGTTAATTTCGCGTACGTATATATAAAATATTGTTCCATAATTTAGAGTTCATTTCTTTTTGAAGTCGATTATTTTTTTTACCACGGTTGATACTGCGTGAATGTCCCTATATAGTCTCTACGTAAATATTCCAAATTGTAACAATTTCACACATTGCATCGTGTATCGGTGTTAAATAAACGCCGGTTCACCCCTCACGGCGTGATTGCGTTAAAAAAACGATGCTCATTCGCCCGGATGAGCATCTAGACGGGCAAACGGACTGCAGGCAGATCACGTAACGCAATCACAATAGATTTCCCTTTCAAAGCTCTGCTGTGAAATGCACGTTGTTTGGATAATCCATGCTCTTGTGAAATTTCACTTCGTACGAACGTTAAGGGAAGAAGTTAGTTAATGTTGATAAGTAGCAAAAGGCAGGTACATCATAATTGAGCTAGCGAAGCGTCTCTGCTTCAAGTTTGCCAAAATTTGCTTTCCTGTGTCAGTTTATTGCTAATCCTCTACAGGTCGTCTTAAACAACAGATCTGGACGAAGCTTTGTATATAGGTTTTACAACTTTATAGTATTTATTTTTCATCAGGGATCTTTGATTGGAAGGGACTTCCTCCAAAAAGGGGGCTTCTGGAGATCTCCGCCTTATGAGATCCTATTTCGATGGTTCTTCTTTTTTATTTAAAGGCGGTAACTTTAAGTTGGTCTCATAGAAATTTGGTGAAGATCTGATGAGGATCTTCATAGTGATGAGCAGAATAGCTCCTCAAAATACAGTAAATTGCTCACTTTTAGATTTCCACCAGTGGAATCGGCCCTTTAACTACTAGGTAGCGATTGATGGAGCACCTGGGACCACCTACATACATACATAAACTCACGCCTTCTTCTCATGGGGGTAGGCAGACACTATAGAACGCCACTTGCTACGCCACCACCTTCTCATCACAAAACTAGAATTCTCTAAAACGACGCTTTAAAACCAATATTAATGTTAGTTTTACGATAAGGTCACTAGATGGCGCTATCGTTGTCGCTCGCTAAATGGTTAGGTCCCGTCGATCATTTTGTGTCACTGAATTTTGTTAGGTGTAAAGTAGCTTCAAAAGTAAAGTCTCGTGTTTAACAGATAGTACTTAGTTGGTTAGTTGTGGGTTAGTTTATTTCTGTTTAATTACTGTCTCGCCACTTGCCATGAATTTATTGGTTAAGAAGCAGATAATCGCCGTCGACCTTGGCCATACAAATGCACGTCGCGCTCACGCCGCGCCACCATTAACTTTCATAGGGAATATTTAATTTTAGTAACGAAAATATGAATATTTGAAAAAATCACACATAGAATTATTATAGATAATAATACAGCCTATTCATACAAAAAACATCATGAAAATATCTTAAGTAGTTTGGAAGTAATATCGTTTTTTATGCTTTGGGTAGACATTACTTCCTGAATTATTCCTAAAGTATTTTAATACAATACTTAAATATTCACATACAGAATTGATGTGTATGCGTTCTAGTTTAACATAATTTTTTTGCATAACTTACTTGCATTATATGAAGGCGTAATAACAGATTTAAAAGTCACTAAAATCATATATCTGCGCCTTAAGACGGAGATACATGCCAGTGACCTTGAGTAGTTAGCTTGCGTGTTCTGTACTGAGCTCACGCAACGCGTCGTACTTTCAGCCAGTAATAGGACTCGCCCATCAAGGAGCGCTCTGCCCAATGTGACGCATTATTAATTTATAATACACAAAACAAAAGATATTTTAAAAAAACGTGTATACTAAAAGATAAATAATTAAATTATCTTTAAATTGGTGAAGGTTTCAGAAAAATACGCTCGGTAGATTTTGCGCCATTCTCAGTTTTTTATCCGCGTTTGACATAACTTTACAAATTAATTTCACTATGTAATATTAACATAATCTAAAATATTCACATATTAAATTATTGAGAAAATGCTCGAATTTAACATATATTTTTCAAATCATTAACACTACTCGTTTAGACGTGATCTTCAGTATAAAATCATTAAAAGTCTGTTATCGTCGCCTTAAGCGCGATAGCTTCAATCAGTTTTCTGACTGCTTTGACTACCCAAAGCAAACAATGTTTCGGCACGGCTGCGCTTGCTGTCGTTTATGTGTATATCGTCTAACGAAAATTTCGATGTTGACCTAAGCTTACTATCTGACGATAGGTATTATAGGCCGCAAATGCAGAGATTGGCTTCGAACGAAGTGCAGCATTGTTCGGACAATCTATTATTTCCCATAATCCAAATCAAATAACCTTAGTGGTATTTTAAGCCGGATTTACATTACTGTGTTGTGTCGTGTCGTGACGCCTTCTGATGCAGTGTTAGCCAATCAAAACTCGTTGTGATTTGACGTAGTCCTGAATAGATTCGTTTGATTGGTTTTCCCACGTCACGACACAACACAACACAGTAATGTGCCGGTGGCTTTAATTGTAGCAAAAAAGTTAGTGCTCGCGAGGTCTACTGCTCGCAGAACTACTAGTTTATTTATGATTTTTAATACTTTAAACTACACTAAGTAATAGTGTCTATGACTCCATTTCTCTAGTTCTCCTGTAGCCATCATCTCATTTATACCCAGGTACATCAGAGGTTCTACACGTGCTTGTGTTCCAATTAGACTGGAGCCCGGGTTTTAATTAACCGCATTGATGCCTTCTGGAAGCCCGCAGTATTGTGTGGGATCTAGTGGAGCTACTATGGTTATCTCGGAAGAATATCACCCTACTTACAGTACTCGGTCGTATAAATATGATACACCGAACAATCGAAAGGGACAGTATGAGTGACAGAGCCGACTCTGCAAAATCGGACTTTTCCTAACACACGACACATTTTCAGAACGCAAGTCAGAATCGTTCTTCGTTTTTTTGTTCATGTCCCTTTTCTTAGTTTTTCCTATGTGTAACGGAAAAAGATATATTCCAAAAACTGTATCCAATTCACTGCCACTTTGTCTCTCACTCGAAACTAATAATACTCATGATCTGGTAACGTACGTAGTAGTAGGGGTTATTGCAACCAACATAATGTATGTATTCGCTCCAAGGTATTTGACGTGTGGTAAGGGATGTAGACAATACAATACAGGTATAAGTTTATACAGATAAATAATGATGGATGCCCCTCGAGCCTGGTAGCCGGCCGTTTTATGCTAACCGTTTTTCCACATAAATGCTTTTTACTCTTGTTGATGGTTCAATCATTGATGTAAATCAAATCGATGGGTTCAACGAATAACAAATTATATTTATTGTACTTATTATTTAAGTAGATGTTTTTATATTACAAGATATTTGAATGTGTGTCATTTATCAGTTATGTTTTCTCTGTTTCAGGTAAGTCCATCTTTCATCAAGGATAATTCTTAAACGGTAGCCGATTTTGGGTAAGTACCGCCTATCCATATTATTAAGGAAAAACAAAAAAAAAACGGGATTTTTAAGCTTAAATTAAAGCATAATAAACTGTAACCACAAAGTTTCGTACAGCGCCATCTACTATAACATGCCAGCACCAGTGACAAATCGTCGTAGTTTGTTAGTTTCGCTACTCGCCGCTAGGTAGCGGCACCTGTAACTTTAATATTTTAATTCCACAACTTTTCCTTACTGAATCATCACTAATTATAGAAGTTATAATTAACCATCTTAATAATTAACATTTGAAATATAATTTAAATCAATATTGTACAAGATTAAACATTGTTTTGTTAGTTTGTATCACGTCACCTTTCGACGGGTAGGAATAAAATTCTGGGAAGTTTGTACTGACCGCAGTGACGTGGGTTCATTCCTGATGTTTGAAATTTTAGGTAGAAGGAGCGTGCACCATCGAATTTTACTCCTTATAGGATAGGAGCAGTTTGGCTTGAAATAACAAATATGTACCATACAATTATTATGTTTTTACATACCGATTTAGGAAAAATGCGAATTCATTAGGCTTCATTGAATGTTTTGGTTTATCACTTAAAATAGAAAATGCGTAGTCCAAATTAAAAACGGATTTGCAAATAACGTTGTTTTCAACGATTATCGTATATTATTTATACGCTATTGAATTATATTTTTATTGGGTTCGATTCCCGGGTCGGGCAAAGTGTTATTGGGTTTTTCCATCAGGAATTTCTCAGTGGCAGCCCGGAGTCTAGAATTGTGCCCGGTTGATGGCAATAGGCTCGCCCCCTATTACATGGGACTTAAACATGACTGGTGAAATGTGGGTGTAGGTACTATAGGTACTTACACCTTTGCCTGTTACGTGAATTATATTAATATGTGAAGCGAAATCAAATCAATCAAAAATCAAATCAAAAATAATTTTATTTCACATAAGCCTACATGGGCACTTATGAAACGTCAGAAGCTAGGTGCATGGATCCAACTGGTCGTTTCCTATGGCGAAGAGCCGGCAAGAAACTCCACGGTTACTCTTTGCGAAAACTGTGAGCCCCCCTTTTTATGAAAATTATGTGGACGAAGGAGTATGAAATTTGGCACAGTTAAAGTTTATATGGAGGAGGAGCGCAGAAAGCAATATTTTTTATATAAAAGCATTTGAATAAAATAAAATAAATTAAAAAATATTCCACACACTACCATGCGTTTGACACACACGCTCATGACTTGAAGATAGATAGGTGACTGAAGAGACAACTCAAACTCAAAACATTTATTTCAATTAAACCTATTACAGGCACTTTTGAATTGTGCAAAGAGTCGGTCAGTTAGTCAGAAAGTTGAAGTTATTTGCCCATTCCAAAACGTAGATCTCTATGGAGAAGAACAGGCAAGAAACTCCAACTCAACCTGTGTGGTTCTTTCCTCAAAAGACCATTTCAGACACCAATCTACATGGTCTTCACATGATCTGACCAAGATTATGTCTGGACTTTAAAAGAGACTGTGACCTCTGAGTTTGTTTCGGCCTTTCTTCTCAGAGTAGTCAGATAGGAAACGCCGACCTCATCTAGTTTTTAAAATATGATTGACGTGTAAAAGTGTTTGTACAAACCTACTTACAGAAATAATATCATTTATCATTTATTTTATCATTTAAGGACACTCTTTTAAATCAAGATTATTATAAAATCCTGGATACATTATTCTTGTTGCTTCTTTAAGTGAGAACAATGTAAAAAACTAAATTGCTTATTTAAAAAAAAAAACAATACAAAATTTAAGATTAAAAGATTACAAATAAGCCCTGGCAGTTAAGAGAACTTGAGCATGGAATAAGTATGTACTTTTATAATAGCATGGAATTAGAGGCTAGAGTGAATCTTTGCGTTCATTTGAGTAATCGAGTCTGGTTTAACCACGCTGGGGACGGTGCATTTCATTCATTCATGAAATGATGGAAGGATAAATAAAGATTATTATATTATTATTATTAATAGCATGGAATTAGTGTACTCATGGAATTAGTACGTACTATATAGAATAATATAGATTGTAAGTAGAGGGGGTCGATTTTTTTTTTTTTTTTTCTTTTCCTTCTGGCTTCGCACGGTTTGTGCATTTAGCCAATGTCAAGTTTTAGTTCTTGTCTAATATTGATGAAATGAATTATAAATGCATGATGATGATATCCCCGCCCACTCCCCTTGAGTTTCAGTAAAGATGTGGCACTTTACTGAGTCCTCACGCGGACTTCTTGAGAGAACTTGAAGCGAAGTTGCACTGTTTTGTTTCATTTGCCTACACTAATGCACGTTCACAAACACTTAATGGTTAATAATCCACCATTATTACACATTAGTATTCGGCTAAACACAAATTTTGGAAAATAAAACAAACTGCTGAACATGACGCTTCACTTTCCCGCCAAGAAGCCGGGGTCGAATTTATGTACTCATGAAATTAGTAAGTACTATATAGATTGTAAGTAGAGGAGGTCGAATTTCGATCGGTGGGCGACCAATAGTTTATACAAATTGTAGAAGGAAGTACCACAAATTCAATCGTGTACACAGCCCTTCTTGTTACAATAACATGAACTCAAACAGTTATAATTATGATTTCTCAATGAAACTCTTGTTGTGTTATTCGTTATTCCTGGAATTGAGTCTAGTTCCGCTCAGTTAGACTGAAATGTTTGGATTTCAGCTAATTGTGAGTTTTCAGAAATGTTTCTCTGATAGGACGTTGGCTTGATTAGTTTTATTGTACCACTCTGTTGGTTGGTGTTTATGGACTTTTATAAGAGCAGATCGATGCACTGGTAGGTTTCTGAATCAAGAAGTATGAAAATCTGTGCAACAATTCCTGTTACAAGATTTCAGGTAATTTGAGACACACTAGTAGGGCTAGTGGCCAGTAATCATATATTTTTTTTAGATTTTATGTAAAAATATATATATTTTTTAAATATATTATATGTATTAAGATAAATAATTATAAATTGAAAAAAAAAAAAACAAACTAAATAATGTTTAATGAAATTAAAATATTTTTATAAAACGTAAAAGCGAAACTGTAGCGGCACGCTGTTTATGTATCATTATAATGGTGAAACGGATCTGTATCATCATCATAACATCATGCTTGTAAGCATGATGATATGAAGATGATAAAGATCCGTCAAAAGTCTTTGGCAAAAAGCAAAAATACAAAATAAAAAACACCGACTTCCGAAATTAAAGTTATTACTCACTTTGTAGTGTGCTTTGTGAGTGTTTTGGAAGTCGGTTGTTAAATTCAAACTTGTATGAAAATTATTTAAAACCACTTGGATAAGGTAATCCTCGTAAAGCAAAACCTCTAGGTCAATTAGTTAACGCTTGAACTTGTTCCATTATAATTATTATCACTTATCAGTAATAACATCTGTACCGCCTTCGCAGACCTGATTACGTACATGTAAGTATTTACCTTATACGTTGTAAAGCGAACAAAACAAGGGTGAATCCATTTACTGCAGGTGATTTAGAGAAACATACGGGGGAACAGTTGAGGTGGGCGCGCTGCAGCGAGCGAGTGAAAATAACGAAAGGAGGAAAATACAAACTTTACCAGTGAGTAATTAAAACAGATAACAGACGCTTCGCTTTTTTATCACATTTGTGTTTCATTCGACATTTTGCACTCGAAGTGAAACATCACAACACTAAATAAATCAAAACTTAAAAATGAATTCATTAGTGAATCGATCGCGATCCAACGATGTTGGATTTCTGCATGCGACATCTTTCACTCTTAATGTCGTGTGAAAATGCAAAGGAAACAAAAATTTACATTAACTTTAATGAAGCGTCTGATATTAGCTTAAGAACACGGTTGATAGCTAGATCATTAGCTCCTGTTTGTAAGCTGCTTCAAGTGGCATTTAAGGAAAGACAGAAGATCGTTTATTTTGCATAGTATCGTAACCAAGGAGCACATTTGATTTCGTCATCTCTTGAGTCGGTAACTATAATATGTAGTCACTCGTTTAACAACAAATACTACATCATGACGTCATACTCCCGTATGGCGTGTTACATTAACTAACTAAAGCAATATTACGTTTTGACGACAACTCCTGAAATAAATGAACTTGTAGTGTAGATAGTTTTATTAAAACCACAAATAAGTTAAGAATGACATTAAAATAATATTTTACCACCGTAATGTTGTGGTGGAATGTACAGAAATTATAAACATTATTGACATCCATACCATGTAAAACTATATTCTCACAAAAACACAAATTCTGATTCTGAACCATGTTTAAAGAATTAGATGCACGATTTGTAAATGTTTTCTTACCAAATCTTCTGCAACTCCTTCGAAGAATCGTAAAATAGTGCCCACTCTATGAATACTCAACTTTTATTTTATCGGACAGTAATCGTAGCCTCTTTGGTTCTTTTTCCTACCTCACATTACCCGCACCATCCGCGCACAAAATCCTCCGCCGTATGTACACCAACTCGTGCTTAACTCAGCCATATGTCGCCGTGACGTCACACGCACCTTGCATACAATATTATAATACGGCAGGGGTCGCAGCGCGGGAATTTACTGACCTTTATGTGGCTGTTATGTTACAATTACTTGTTGTTGTTTTTATGGTGTAAAACGGTCTAGATCTGAGTAGACCGAGGTAGACACCTGGGTATTTTTATAAACAAACGGTTGGAGTGTATTTTGTACGGTGTCCTTTCACTGCATTAAATTTTAAAGCAGGTTGGTAGTATTTTTTTGTTGGGTAGTGTGCTAGGTTAATATAATAAAGCCTAAATATATATAAAGACGTATGAGCCTTACAGTAGTCGCACATGATGTGTAACATCTGACATCTCACCCTGATAATAATAAGCAACTGAACAGCGACAGAAATTAACGTCAAAATTTAATAAAGCAAAATGGGTACTGAAATATTTTTATTCGAATAATTATTCATTACTACAGGTAGTCGCCCGCTGGTCGAATTTCGAACCCTCTACTTACAATCTATATAGTACTTACTAATTTCATGAGTACATAAATTCGACCCCCTCTACTTACAATCTATATTATTCTATATAGTACTTACTAATTCCATGAGTACACTAATTCCATGCTATTAATAATAATAATATAATAAATTTATCCAAAAAACATACAGAGTTTGAAATACTTACAGTTTTATTATAAAGTATTACTAATTCCAAGCTATAAAAAGTACTTACGTATTCCATGCTCAAGCTGTCTCTTCCTGTTACACACTTCCATCCCTTTCATAAAAGCACTCCCTCAGAAAGCGAGAGGAATGATGTTACACATCAACAATAAACTTAAATCATGTAGAAGATATTAAGGCGCAACTAGTCGATACTTTTTCCATACAAATTTCGGGGGGGTTTTACTCCACTGCTACACATTGTGCATCTAAAGTAAAACATGATATCGTTTTGTCTTATTATTAATTTTGTCTGTACAGAAGCAGAATAGTAAAAAAAAAAGCATTAAAAAGTTATGAGCCACCAAATATTCGTTTTTCCTGCTAATTTTAACGCAACTTTGGGCGTAAATAAGTAATAAAATAAGTATTAAATCTCGAAAACAAAGCTCGTTCCGACAAAGCTCAATTGTCGAAGATTATAATAAACTTTATTCGTAATTGATTTATGCAGTAGTTTTTTCATAAAACCCCACCTTCCAAAGGAGTTTTCGTATGTTTTTACGCGCGCGGTTTAGTATAAATCATCGTGCACTGTGTTTGTGTGCGTGCGACTAGACGTTATGCGTGTAGACTAGCTTCTAACTGCTCATCACTGGTGCTATCTCTGTCGGACACGATGCTAGGTGAGACAGCGTGCTTTTTGGCCGCGCCCGCCAGTGAGTTCGAGCCCGCGACTAGTTGGCTCTTAAGTCACACACTACGGTGACTAACTTAAGGCGACGATAACCGACTTTTAATGATTTTATACTGAAGAACACGTCTAAACGAGTAGTGTTAATGATTTGAAAAAAATATATGTTAAATTAGAGCATTTTCTTTTTCAACTTAATATGTGAATATTTTAGATTGTTTGTATTACATAGTGAAATTAATTTGTAAAGTTATGTCTAACGCGGATAAAAAACTGAGAATGGCGCAAAATCTACCAAGCGTATTTTTCTGGAACCTTCACCAATTTAAAGATAATTTAATTATTTATCTTATAGTATACGCGTTTTATTAAAATACCTTTTGTTTTGTGTATAATAAATTAATAATGCGTCAAATTGGGGACAGCGCTCCTTGATGGGCGAGTCCTATTACTGGCTGAACGTACGACGCGTTGCGTGAGCTCAGTACAGAACACGCAAGCTAACCACTCAAGGTCACTGGCATATATCTGCGTCTTAATATCACGCTTGTATTCCACGAAGGGTGGGGCAGAGGTGCACCTATAGTAACATGTAATAGGGGGCGAGACGGCGACAGCTATAGGCTTAGAATTTTAAGATGTTTGAATCCATACTATATGATTACAATTTACCCTTGTAACACAGCTGAAATTACATGCAATTTCAAACAGATTTTTTCTGAAAAGAATTGGATTCGAATTTTCTTTCATAATGACCTTACAATGTAACAATCACATCAATAAAATTCACCATTATTTCTTTTCCAAGGCTTCATACAGACGAACAATCTTTACAAACGCGGAAACAGGTGTTATGCTAAGCGTATGATTCGGCCGGCAGATGGCGTTGGACAGGTGCACAGATAACTAAACTATACACCCTCTTTACTTATAAACCTTCACCGTCTGGGCATACACACATGCTCATAGCTCGTTTACACGAAAATCTTTGAATTTCGAAAGTGTTACCCCACAATCCATCTTTAAAATAAAGACAAAATAGATCAACAATTTTTCAGGTTATCTAAAGTACATACATCTTTTATGGGGTACTGTGTTAAATGTTACAACAAAATACCTTGTGATATATTGCAACTAAATGAAAGAAAATTTAAAACTCATATTAAAAGAACACTTTGTAAAAAAGCATATTACAAATTAGAGGATTATATACAAGATAAGAATGCTTGGAAACATGCTGGTCCTGCTCCATAGGACAATCTAGAGTCTAGACAATATCAAACAGGTTGCTATTTTAATTGTATAATTTATTATTTTTATGACATTTATTTTAAATTCTGTGATTACCACTCACACTGATATTGTTATTTTTTAGGAAATCGTTTATATTTTTTACAATTTTTGTAAATATGTGAGCACCATGTATCTATGCATATCCATAATTAATTTATCTGTCATTGCGTCATTCTTAACTCTTTTTATTACCTATTGTGGTATAGTAATTTTATTCTAGGTGCATCGTCTGCACATATAATTATATAATTAATGTACCTATAAAAATATTGTACAAGATTTTAAAAGAGTAACGGTGGAGTTTCTTGCCCATTCTTCTCCATACGAAACTACCTTTTGGAAGGGGCGACTAGAATCAATTCTATTTTTTTTGTAAATATTGACGTTCAAAAGTGCCTTATATGTGCCTATTGGAAATAAACAATTTGACTTTGACTTAAAATCGTAAAAAAAACAAAAACTAGGAGTAGATTGTGTGAAAGGCTAGAAATATGATGACTATTAAGATGACGGGTGATAGAGATAGCAATAAGGACGTTCATACAAACGGGATATGGGTTATGGGTTGCCTGCTTGTCGGTCTTCTACAGATTGTACTTCTGTGAGTGTGCCCAAGAACTCCACGACCTAATTCCACCGGCCCCCTTCTATTATCGGACATCTAGACGCACTGCAGGTTACCATCCCTTCCTGGTTGCTATTCCACCAATTCGCACTAAGCGTTTCCAATTGACTTTTATAACGCGCACAGCAAAAGAGTGGAACTCTCTACCTGCGTCTGTGTTTCCGAACGCATACAACCCTAGTCTCTTCAAAGTTATAGTAAACAGGCATCTTCTGGGTAAGATGCATCGACAAACATGTAGGACTGTAGGTATAGAAGAACACATGTTGCGATGGCCAATAATAACATAATCACCCCTGTAAGTTGGGCGTGGTGTAATAGTAACACCCATATTACCCCAGTCATATTCAAGTCATAGCGGCGAGCCTATTTGCCTTCAACCGGGCACAAATCGAGACCCTGGGCTGCTACCGACTACAAATATACAGGATGACAGGGAAATTCGACCTATTCCTCAAAAGGCGTTATACTAGAGGTCATTAGCAAGTTAAGTTTATCAAATTTCATTTTTTTTTAATACTTTGCTCCACACTAGGAATTTCTCTATTTAAGTTTTTTTTTTATTTCTACTCTACACTGTTTACTTTTCGAGCTGAATTCAATTTACAAATCTAAATTAAAGCTTTGACCTACAGCGCGCTTTTACTAATTTTTGAAAAACCGCTGGGAAAGTTATTAACGTTTGTACCTCTTTGGAAAGCTTATGAAACCAGTTAGTCATTTTTACTAATTTGTATGCCAACTGTCATACCATTTTTTTCCAATAATCAACTTAAAGTTTCGGAAAAATACAATCATTAAAAAATGATCTATAAGTACTAAAGACCTTTTATTTCTGATGTTATGTAATTTTTGGGCAAACATATTTTTTTTTAATGATCACTCCTTTTTCAGCTACCAGAAAACTATCAATAATTTTTTTAGGGTTCAGTAGTTTTTTGTATAATGAATTCTTTTTGGTAACAAGGCAGAAAATTTCAAAAAAATCGAAGAACCGTCACAGCTCGGTAACCATCCAGTTTTGACCCCTAGTTAAGTGGACTTAATTTGTTGCTAATGACCTCTAGTACGAGTATAACCCCTTTCAAGGAATAGGTCGAATTTCCCTGTCACCCTGTATATACATATATTGAGATAAGAACAGGAGGTTGATGCAAAATCATGCATGTGTGAGTGAGTGAAACAACAGGAATACGTAGTCAAGTTTCTGAATATTATTTAAGTTGGCAGGTGGCAGCACAGATATCGTTAGCATATTTTTTGTTTCGTTTTGGGGGCTCGTTGCTAAGAATCTTGTTTATCTTATTTTTGGCTGGGTTGGGCTGAATTTAAAGTGGATTGTATCAGCTGGGTCGTGGGAACAGCTGGACTGGTGTAATAAATTAAAATTACTCACACTTTTGACTTATGAGACTCTTGAATTCAATGGCAAAGCAACTGTTGTAGCACAGTTGGTAGAAAGTTCTGTACATTTAGTGCCTTTTGTCTCATATCGGCACGAACCGTAAATTTGTATAATTCAAGCCGTGATAAAAATAGTAGCTAGACAGTAAGACGGTTGACGGCACGGTTGGCGCAGTGGTTAAGCGATTGACTGCTGCGCTGCGTGTCGTATGTTTGATTCCCGCACGAAAAAAAGAATATTTGTATGACCTGCAAGTAGTTAGAATAGAATAGAATAGAATACTCTTTATTATGTACACCATAAAAGTTACAGATATAAATGTTTAAATTTTACATAGGGTGACACAATGGGCGGTCTTATCGCTAAAAGTGATCTTTTACAGACAACCTTTGGATGGATTAAAGGGAGCAGGAGTGACAATACTGCAGGTAGTCAGTGGTGTACCAATAACATATACAATAGATACTCGTACACACATACACAAAGCATACACTTATCTAATAAATATATACATATATACAATAATACACATTAAACAAGTGCAGGGAACTGTATTATGTAATGATGATGTTTATGGTGAGAGGAAATGTTTTTTTACCTGAATCTTAAAAGTGGACAAAGATTGAGCACGCCTTACCGACACGGGCAAGGCATTCCATAACCGCACTGCTTGAACTGTAAACGACTTGTCATAAAAGCTAGTGGAATGCATTCTAGTCTCAAGTTTTCCGATGACCTCAGATATCTATTATGTGTGTCATGAAGGAACTTGAAACGTTCTTTAAGATAAGAGGGGGTTGTAGGATTGAACAGAATACTGTAGAGCTGAAATAAGATATGAGAATTCCGGCGAAGACGTATGGGTAACCACTTGAGCTTTGTACGGAATTCGGAAATGTGATCATATTTGCGCAGGCCAAATATAAATCTTATGCAAAAGTTTTGAAGTCGCTCAAGTTTATCCAGTTGTGCCTCAGTGAGATCGAGATAACTGACATCAGCGTAGTCAAGGATGGGTAGTAAAAGGGATTGTGCAAGCGCAGTTTTAGTGGCAGTTGGATGAAAGTTCCGCAATCGTCTCAGGGACTTCCCGGATGCAAAAATTTTGCGACTTACGTCCTGTAGCTGGGGACCCCAAGAAAGATGTTTATCGATCCAAACTCCAAGGTTTTTAACCTTTTCGCTTACTGGAATAGGAGTTCCGTTAAATTGAACTTGGGGAAGCTGCGACCAGTTTATCTTGGGGGTCATCCTTGAACTGCCAACAACAATGACCTGAGTCTTCGATGGATTAACCTGCAACCCATGTGCCTCACTCCACTCGCAGATCGAACCCAAATCCTTGTTTATGGTATTTATTGCATCAGCCAAATCCGCAAGGGCAGCTTGTTTATATATTTGTAAATCGTCTGCATAAAGGTGGTAGGAAGAAAGAAGTTTTTTGGAAATACAGTTTATAAATATTGCGAAGAGTAAAGGAGATAAAACGCCACCCTGAGGTACACCGGCAGAAGTATAACACCAAGAAGAGCGAGACTCTTCTATCCATACACGTTGCCGGCGGCCATACAGGTAACTACGAAACCAGTCAATCGCCGTTGGAGATATGTTAAGCAAGCGAAGCATGCCAAGCAGGATATCGAAATCGACAGTGTTAAATGCGTTACTAAAATCCAGTAAGCAAAGAACCGTTAGATTTCCTCCTTCCATGCCCAGCCGTATGTCATCAGTGACGTTAACTAGGGCCGTAGCGGTGCTATGACCAGGACGAAAACCTGATTGGAAAGGATTCAGCAGACTATTCTTACAAAGAAAAGTACTAAGCTGATTGTGGACAAGGCGTTCTAAGACTTTGGAGAGGAAAGGCAAGATGGAGATAGGACGGTATTCGGAAAAGGAAGTAGGATTCGATTTTTTGGGTAAAGGAGTAATTTTTGCCTCTTTCCACATCGATGGAAATACACCATAGGATATAGAGTAGTTTAGGATATAGCATAGGATAGGAAGGATTTCGTCGAGGACAGGGAGTATCATTTTACGACTTACACAATCACTACCAACTGCGTTAGATGTGATTGATACTACGCTCTTCTTAACATCACAATCAGAGAATTGACTAAAAATGAATGGGGGATGGTCCGGAGTTGAAAGGTTTGAAATATAATTTAATGTAGCTGCCTTCATGGTCCCATTACAGTGCGACGAAGATGAGAAGTGTTGATTCAATAGATCAATATCTAAGTTTTTAGGAATCGATTCTTGGCGTGATTTTCCAACTCCCAGGGACTTAAGAAATTTCCAGACTTTAGCTGGATCTCCGTTTTCAACTGAAGTGTGAATATGGCAGCGTTGGGCATCTCTACACACCTTATTGCAGCGATTTCGAGCATCCACAAGGTTCTCCCGGTTCGATGGCGAGGGCCGACACTTAAATTTTGTTTTGGTAATAGCCAGTACATGATACTTTTAATGTCGTCTGTAAGCCCCATGGCTTGCTATTCGTGCTGTAAAAATTAAACACCTTCCGGCACCATTGCCGGAAGGTGTTTAATTTTTACAGCACGAATAGGAGCATGGACATCGTATAGCTGCACAAGGTTGTCTGTCAGCAGGTTGACTTTATCGTCAATCGACTGAACACCGACTAGTGGAGACCAGTCAATGCTGTTAACATCTCTTCGGAGATCATCTGTTTTCATGCCACTAAAGTTGCGCTGCAGGAGAATTTTAGGTTTAGCCTTAGGAGGTCGAATTTTGTAGGAGAGGAATAATAGGTCATGGTAAGAAAACATGTCAGCTGAGCATTGACCATGCTTGCTGACATGTTGAGGAGAGGAAACAATGAGAAGGTCCAAAAGTGAGGGATTACAGTTTGGAAAATGGTGTGTGGCACATAAAGGGAGAATTGATAAATTCGATGACTGACCTATTGATCGCAGAGAAGAAGACCGGGAATCGAATTTCAATAAACAAGTATTGAAATCCCCCATGATGATTGTGTGACTGTAAGAGGGTGTTAGGTTTTCGAGGATCTTTTCAAAAGAGGAAAAGAAATTTATACGTGACGAAGGGCTATAATAAACACCGAGAAGGACTTTCACGTGATTCAGGTTTACTTCCAAAAAGAGATGCTCGCCCGCGTTCTGCGGTGGAGGTTGCGCAGACATATCGACAATTGAGAAAGGAATATGTGGACGAAGATATATGGCAACACCGCCGCCACCGCTGCGCGCGCGGTCATTTCTTACTAGTTGAAAGCCTGGCAAGGAATAGGAAGTTGAAGGGAGACATGGCTTTAGCCAAGACTCTGAGACAAGGATAGCATGGATGTTCTTACAGTCTAGGTTAGCTAGCATGTCAGAGTAATGTGCAGGAATACTTTGGGCATTTATATGGACTACATTAAAATTCTTAGGCACATCAGAAAACTGCGATTCAAGCTTATCAGCAAGGGACGGAAAACTAATAAAGCTGTCATTACTACAAGCCGACAAAAGCTTTCAGTGTCGCTGTCGTCATTGCTATCTGACATCGACATTATATATATATAAAAATAATAATAAATTTAAATTAACTAATTGATAACAATGTAAATTTAAAAGAGCAAATTAATTAAATCCACCCGCCAGTTGAGTGTTAACAATCTTTAAAAGCCAAATCAAAACAATATTGTTTAAAAAATTTCATCGTCCGGGTAACAGAAAGATACCATATAAATTTTAGGCTACAGGAAAAATAAATAAGAAAAGACGTAAAGTAACAAGCAAAAATAACCAAATTATCCACACCAAAAATGTATGCAGCATAAATTTTGTATACTGGGCGCACTGTCAACCCATTCCTGAACGAAAGCTTTGAAAATAAAATACACATGACATAACTTACTGAGCTGACACTGACAGCTGACAGCATGTAAGAAATTGTGAATGTGTGAAAAACAAATACACGATATTATAGTTTTTATAGTTTACTTTCTCATACCTCGACATTGGCAAAATCATCGAACGTCATCGATGGAGCCAGAACCTTCAAAAATTGAATTGAATTGAAATACACGATATGATTTTAAGGGTAGGGAAATAAAATTGGGGTAATATTAGTGAATTGAGAGTAAAGTTATAAACAAACTGCTACCCGGACGGGTGATACTACCTAAAAAATGCACGGAATCACTTCTTCTTCGCAGCAGCACGCCGGGCCTTCTTTGGTGCCGGTGATGGAGACGGCGACGACAACGATGCTGATGCGATGGGAGACATGGCCTTTTCATTGACCTGCTCGATCTTACTTAGGTCATCCAGTGAATTTATTCGATGCCGGGAGCCGTCTGAACGAAGAACATAAATAAGGCCCTGCTTAGTCCAGCAATTGGTTTCACCAAGTCTCTCACGCGCAGACATGAAGAGCTGGTGCCGCGATCTCGTCAGGAACTCTGATACCGTAATACCAGTGCCCTTCAACTTTGTCTTGGTAAACCAGACAGTATCCCTGACACCAACGTCCCGCAGCTTGCAGAGAATGGGCCTGGGCTTGCTAGCACCTGTTTGTCTGCCCATCCGGTGGCACCGCCTGATATCCGCAGCTGTAAATTCGGTCAGCTTCAGATGACAACGCACAACCTCTGCCACAACCTGCGCTGTATCTTCCTTTGCCTGCTCGGTGACACCATGTATCAACACCATCTTCCGGCGCCCACGCATCTCCAGGTTGTCGAGCCCCTGTGCCAATGCCTCCAACTGCTGCTGAAGACACCCCAATGCATCTATTATAAACTTCTTGAACGAAGTGAAATCTGCTAACAAACCGTCCATCGTGCTGCTTGAAGTTCCTGAAGGATTTCTCTGCACTTCTGCTTCAAAGTTTGACATCCTGTTTTGAACAGTGCCATCATTTCTGACAATGAGACCTTTAGTGCTTCCATAGTTTTAAATAGTGATGTTTTGATTGACAATGAAGTAAGTTTTTGGAGATAACACTATACTGGTGGGTGCTTTATGTTAGCATGTGTATGCACACATTAGATAGTTAGATTAAAGTTATTTGTAATTTTAATAATTGTTTTAATGAGAGCAAGAAAATTTTTTCACCTTTTGTTGCAGCTACCCACAAGGGAAAAAACGTACCGTACGTAACTTAGTTGTTCCGGGTCTGGCTGACCCACAATACAGGAGAAATTCCTTGTGTGGCGCAACAGGATAGCAGGGCTATCTGCTCTAGGTGTGCCCAACGTACATTTTAAATATTACCACATGTAAAATCTATTTTATTGGATTATTGTAAGATTGCATGGCGACTTAAACATGCTTGAGGGAAGTCTAAATAAGATAGTTCAATTATTCATGAATTCCTTAATCATTCTCATTGTACACGCAATTAGTTGAGAATGCAGCAGCTGAGGATTGACATGACGTGATTTATTACATTTCTGGGTTGGCACTGGCAACAAAATAAATAACATTATATTACTTAATTGCAGGTGATAATTATAGGTACACCATTATAGGTGCCTAACAGTTTAGGGATTACTGGCGTGATGTTAATGTTATGTTATTAAACGTCTCTAAACTTATCAGAGTTCCACCATTTATGCTATCGATCGATCTGTTTTTATCGATGAAGTGATTTTACTTGGTTTGCTTTCTTTTATGTTCTATTTACCTTAGGAAACTTCCTCTGTTATAAAGGCTTCTACATACTGGCGCAACTAGTCGCGCTACGCGACACCGGTAGAACAATTTCTATGGAAAATTTAAGAAAATTGTTCTACCGGTGTCGCGCCTGGAATATTATTTATAACCTAATCTAAACAGAAATCTGTATCTAGACATGCCAAGAATTCCGTTGTATTTCCCATAATTATATCTTCAGACAGCCCTGACCTTGGTATAAACAAATCATTAATTTATTATTATCAAAACAATCCCCGAAGACGGGAACATGAATGAACCACGAAATTGATATAATTTATCATTTCGTTCCAAAGGTGGAGGAGTTGTTATTTGGGCTCGAGCCAACAAGTTCTGTACGTGGAACCAACCGTTCTTTACGTTTCATGTGCCATCGGAATTGTGATATAATAAGATAATATTTTGAGGATTGAATAAGGTTTAGTGGAATTCATTTTTGATGGCGACAATTTATCTGTTTGTGTCTTGAATTCTGGTAATTTGTTGTTTTTAGAATGATCACGTGCAAATGAATTGGTCATAAACTCATGATATTTTCCAGGAAATATTGTCTAGCAAAAATTGTCTCCGTAATTATTGATGCCAAAACTAGAATTTCCTCGGAATTTAGAACTTCAATTATTAGGTCCCTGAGTTAAATTCGGTATCAACTCGCCAATCAAACGAGCTTATGTGCTATCACCGTCAGTTTGATTCATCAACATCGTTTCAATGAGTTGAATTTAAATTGATTCATCTTTGTCCTGATGCCTTGTGTTAGGTTCGTAGTTACAATGTATCCCCGTGCTTTTTTTAGGGTTCCGTACCCAAAGGGTAAAACCGGAATCTGTGTGTATGTCTGTCTGTCCGTCTGTCCCCAGGCTGTATCTCATGAACCGTGATAGTTAGACAGTTGAAATTTTCATAGGTGATGTATTTCTGTTGCCGCTATAACAAAAAATACAAAAAAAAAAACAGAAAAAAAATATTTAAAGGGGCTCCCATACAACAAACGTGATTTTTTTTGCTCGTTTTTGCTCTATATTGATAACAGCAATAGGTAGACGCTTGAAATATTCACAGAATATTTAGTTATATATTCACTTTAAAAATAAATAATTAAATTAAAATAAAACAAATATATAAGGGGGGCTCCCATACAACAAACGTGTTTTTTGTTGCTGTTTTTATAGATAATGGTACGGAACCCTTCGTGTGTGAGTCCGACTCGCACTTGGCCGGTTTAAACTTCATTTCTTAACAGCATGAGCTGCGCGATAATTGCCTTTTTTCTTTTTTGGGTGGGAAATGATCAAATAACTTCTCCCGCTCTGGAAGGAGCGGGAGGGCGCGTCAGACTTTAACTGACTAAAACACACCCGTGTTCCTTCAGTGCCAGGGCCACGATATCCCTTTCGGACAGGCTCGTAACTTTGGCAGGCATTGGCCATTTCGGACCCCGTCAATTGGTGCTGACATCTCTTTGAGGCGCGCGTGGAACACAACGCGCCGTCGACCCGGGCCTGGTCCATATCTGACGGCGAGCTACCCATCGCTCACCGTCCGCAAGCCCGCGCCTACGGTGGCCGGGAATCGGCCTGCGATTCCCGACGCCCGGGGCGTCTCCTGCGGCGACTAAGGGCGTGAGGGCGCGAACCTTGCCTCAACATACTTATAATGCTAATTGATCGCAATACGTTTCCTTTTAGCCCGGTCAGCCACGTTCATTGCGTTAGGTGTTTACTTTGTTGAGCAGAACAATTTTTAACCGAATTCCAAAAAGGAGGAGGTTATATGTTCGGCTGTATGTTTTTTTTTAAACCTATCTAGAAATGGGTTAAGAATTTCTTTCAAAACTCTCGATTTATGATTGAAAACGTGTTACGAAATTAGGGTCCTGTACCCCAAGTGTAAGTTTGCAAGAGAGTAAACGTAACTATTTTGTTTGCTTTAAAATTTGACCGATAGATCATAATGCTAAGAGTATAAGGGTGAGAATAAAAATGTTAACGCAAACGGGCTAGTTACGTTTACTCTCTTGCAAACTCACACTTGGGGTACTGTTGATCCAGTATCAAAGTTGTTGATTGTATCACAGTTTTTCATGTAAGATGATTCACTGTGTATCCATGACTGATTCTCAATTGTTATGCTAACCCACTATCGTAGGAAGGCGTACAATAATAAAAATGGCTCGCGCAGCCAACGCGTCGTGTCGTCTAAATATAAACCGGCCATGTTTTTGTGCAGTATTTTCACTAATTAGCTTATGTATGTAGGTTTATTAGCTGATCAGGAATAAAGAGTTGTATTGGTATCTAGGAGAGGATACTAGGTTTTGGAACCCCAGAGTATGGTGGAGTTTCAAGTAAATGGGTGTGAGCGTAATCGAACTCATTTTAATTTGTATTATTTGATACCAAGTAAAAGTCAGTATGACATGTTCTTTGTTATTCCAGTAGAGTATTGGCAGTAGCGTAGTCCAAATGTCTGCTGTTTTTAACCGACTTTCAAAAAGGAGGGGCTTATATGTTCGGTTGTATGTTTATGTTTGTTCACCTGTTGCTCCCGTCGATTGTGGCTCGATTTTGAAAATTCTTTTTTTTCGCTCTCGAGGTGGTCCCATTGTCACCAAAGTCCGAATCTGATGAGGGGATCCCATGAAAATCGACGGCTATCTCCAAATTGGATAGGCACACCTATATATAGTTTCAGTATTTTTCTCGGAAAGCACCATTTGGTGCAGTGAAATTGATGATGAAGACCACAGATGGCCACAGGAACTACTTAATAATAAGTATTTCACTGTTGCGATTCGATTAGACACTTTAATATGGTTTTAAAGCAATTAATGCTCGTCACAATGCATATGGTGCAGTCACCATCAGTTCTCTTGGTTCTTACCAGAAGAACTCAACTATTAACGCCCCTGCATCGAGAAAAGCAATATTTTGTAAAAGGTGATGAGCAGTTCACATTAGGCTATTGTAACTTAGATAAATTGCAAACTGACCCAGTAAAAATGTAAAATAAAACTTTTTACAAAAAAAAATTACAAACTGTGATGTCCTGTGGTCACCAATGCGTTTACCAAACATGCTTTACATATAAAATAAACATTTATATTGCTATGGTAAT
Source organism: Tiliacea aurago (assembly GCA_948098905.1). Lineage (NCBI taxonomy): Eukaryota > Metazoa > Arthropoda > Insecta > Lepidoptera > Noctuidae > Tiliacea > Tiliacea aurago. Next base: position 18,653,043 of record OX402602.1, read on the forward strand.
AGGAGTACATGTTTAGCAGTAGACGTTTAGTTGAATCATGGCGTTTTTGACATAATATAAATAGATGCTTGCACTGAAGAAACAAAAACATTTTAGAATCTTCCGGTCTTCGTCTCAATAATGATAATCAAGATTCTGCGTATAATGAAAGGTCAACATTGTTTATAGGTAGGTTACATGCCCTTGGATCATTTCACAAAAACTGCTCGTTTTGAACGGACAATAAAAACGTACGTAAATTTAATGTTCGCAATCGATCCGTTCTCGTTCTTACTGACAACCAGTTGGCTGTAACGGCATGGCATCTGTTCCTTAAATTGTACAAGTATATCATTTGGAGTTTTTGATCATGAATCTTCAACATTCAATCAATTTATTTAATTGATTGAATCTATCGGCATTCTAACAGTGACGTCTGTCTGTAAGTAACTTCTTTAATCAAAGGTACATACATACATAAAAACACGCCTACTTCACATGGGGGTAGGCAGAAACTATAGAACGGCACTTGCTACGCTCCTTACATACTCCTTTTGCTTCGCCTACGTTCATACATCTGGTCATACACGCACGCCGGTTGTGAGTACTACGCATCTGACCTTTCTGAAGAACATCACCAATTTGGTCACTATATGACCTTCTAGGGCGTCCCCTTCCGGCGTTTACACTCACCTCTGCTTTATAAATACCTTTTGTTAGTCGCCTTTCACTCATCCTCTCCACATGACCAAACCATCTAAGCATACTCTTTTCAATCTTTGTCACTACATCTTCTTTTAAACTGCACCGTTGCCTTATCACCTCATTTTCAGCCTATCATTCATATTTTTAATTTTTAATCAAAGGCTGAAGACTAAATATGATCATCAACGATTCGAAGATAATGTACATATCAATCTTTGAGTAACAACTTTTATTCAACTGTCTTTTATTCAATCAAAATCCAGTGCTAGTCATAAGCTTCACCCTTGAACTGAGGGGCTGATCTAAGCTGCCAACCTTAGTTGCCAAGTTGGCGGTATTGCAGCTTTTATTCATTTGGAAGTTCCTAAAAGTAAGACAATAATATATTACATAGAAAGATGAAATGTCTAGATCTGTTCGATGTATGCGCCCTTCATCAATCACGTAACATAATTTACTTCGTTCCATTCGACATACAAGCACAAGATATAGCTGATTACATTATTTATTTATTTTACAAATGCCAAGTAAAATCTGAAACTACGGATTGTTATTCAGGAGGTGTGACGTAAGCGAACGACGTACTCACGATTCTTTTACTCGTTGCCAAGAATGTAAATAATAATTAGAGCTTTAATTAGGAAATAACACAGTTCAATCAATCAACTGTACGCAATCAAAGTCCAGTTTTTTTTTGTAGTCAATTATAGAGGTATGAGGAACATGGTGTATAGCTCAGTCATCCAACATAGAAAAGGGAGGATCCTCCGACCAGACGGGTGTTATGTGTGGTGGGCTGCTGCCGATGGTTGATGGCGGGATGTTGTGTATACAGGGTCAAATTTAATTAGCTAGCGAAACTCCGTGGACGTGTTGGGTATCGATATCTAAATACGATAAAACGAAAAAAATAAAGATTTGATGTTTTTTTTTTCTGTTGTCAATGACCACTGGCAGTGAAGTTACTTGAAGTAGTTAAGTTTTTGTTTTATAAAGAAAGAAAGAAAAAAAAATACGTTTATTTGCGGTAAACATGACGCAAAAAAGAACATAAACACAAAAATAAGAAAAGGTTGGGGAAAACATGCGTCACATCCACGCAAAATGGCTATCGCTCAGCTGCGACCTTATGCTAGACAGAGCCCCAGCTTTATCGTGTTTAGTTATCGATACCCATCACATCTGTGAAGCTTACACAGAAAAAAAAAAAACTGATTTTAAAACTCATATTTCAAGGAACTAGACTGTTTTTCGTTTTATCGTATTTAGATATCGATACCCAACACGTCTGCGGAGTTTCGCTAACTAATTTAATTTGACCCTGTATATGCCAGTCGCGCGGGAAACTGCTTTCGCGATGCAGGATTTGTATGACGTTATCACGTTAGGTCTTTGATGCGTAGTTTGCATGTGGCGTTGTAGGTATATACCGCCACACAATCATTGGTCCATCAGCTTCAGAGTCTACGCTTGTTATATGATTCATCTACTGCAAAAATATGGGTTATTTTCACTGATGAGTTGATGACTCACTTTTGTGTTGATAGGTCTCAACTCTCACTAAAATATAGGTCTTAAAAACGAACGAAGAAAGAAGCTGGCACATTGCCATAATTATCACACTTATAAGGAGACAGCTTGTAAGTAGATCACACATAGGGATGATGCTGGTCGTGTCATAATTCCAAATTATTTGTTTTTTGAAGTGAAAACTTCATTAGGCGCGTTGGGTGAACAAAAATCATGGAACTCGCGTCATCGTCACCGAACGCTTTCCATGAGCTATATGTATACTGCTTTCACTTCTATCGTCAGTCCCCAAAGACTGCCCGCACGTTGTTTTTTTTTTTTGATCTATCAACAATATATCTATTTATTTCTAAGTGACCATCCCTTCCTTGTTGCTATTCCACCAATTCGCACTAAGCGTTTCCAAATGTCTTTTCTAATGCGCACAGCAAAAGAGTGGAACTCTCTACCTGCGTCTGTGTTTCCGAACGCATACAACCCTAATCTCTTCAAAGTTAGAGTGATCAGGCTTCTTCTGGGTAAGCTCACTCCATCGTCAATTTTGTCTCTGTCATCTCTGCCCTAGACTAAGGTCAAGAGCAAACCCATCCTAAATAAAAAAAAATAAAAAAAAGTTAGTCTTCGGGGTTGTTTCGGACATATTTAATTTTCAGCACTTATTTTACCTGTTTTGCAACTACTTCGCCGAAATCTTGTTTTTCTTTGTACCTCTCAATTTATGTTTCTCTAACGAACTGAAAAGAAAACAAAAACCCCTATAGGTTAAACCAAAGAGCACTGACCATTGAACAGTGACTGAGTGAGTGACAGCTTCGTAAATACGAAGATGTTGATAACATCGTGGGGGGGATACGAGAAACATGTTGTTCATGAGTCATTGGCTATTGTGATTTGGTGGCTGATTTTTTTAGGGTTACGTAGTCCTTATCTGGATCCTTCCTTGTCTGGATCTGTTTTGTGTAATGTTTACCTTCGAGTTTGTTATAATTGTTTTCGTACGCACGTTTTTCTGTGACAAATAAAATTATTTTTCTTTCTTTTCTTATAAATAAATAAAATAAATAAATATTTCTTTTTATTTGACATAATAGTACACTGATACAGGTGACACTTAATTTAAGCATGGAAATACCCTGGTACAAAATAAATGATCAATGACCCCCATGGTAGGAAAAACTTGTGTTACAGGCAGACAGACGGACATGCCGAAACTATAACCAGTTTCGGCATGTCCGTCTGTCTGTCTGTCCCCAGCTTAGCTCAGAGACTCTTAGTACTAGAAAGCTGTAATTTGGCACGGGTGTACGTACATATTAATAATAATCACGCAGATAAATTGGTAAAATAAAATCTTAATTTTTTTTATAAAAAAAAAATATTATCGCCACTTTACGTGCAATGGAGGTATCCCTTGGGGATGTGTGGGGGTGATATTTTTTTCTCGTCTATCTCATGGTGTGGGGTGTCGATGGATAGGCCTTTTAGCATTTTTCAGGGATCCATGTGCGTAATATTAAGCTTTAAATGCAACTTTTTGTTAGAGTCAACTGCCTGCCAGCTAAATGGTTGTTTCTGGATATCTGAAAAAAATCATGGCAGTAGTATATAAATAACGAAATTAAAAGGAAAACTATCACAGCTAAGTAAGCTTTACAAGATAACGAGTAATAGTCGACCAACTTCCATTTGCAGTTGGAAAATTGACCGTTACGTATATCGATGTATGGCAGAACAAGTTTTTCAACTAAGTTACATCCCAACTACGGAACCCTTCATTGTGCGTGGTCCGACACGCACTTAGCCGGCTTTGTAAATAGGTCGATTGCTTAATTAGTGGAACTTAGCGAATTACCGAACTCTGTATGAGAGAACGAGTCTGATGCCGAAAATATAGTTTTTAGAATTTTTGTCTGTTTGCCTGTTTGTAAGGATGTGGATGAAAGTTGGCACTAATATACCTGAACTAACACTTAAATAAAAAAATGAGTGCATAAAAGGTATCAAGGGTCCACATATTTTGCTTACTTACGCAGCAGCTTTTTTACTATCAAAACATAGAACAGTTATTACTTGTGTAGGAGGCGAGAATAGTATCACCACATTTTTGGCTCGACGCTGATAAAAAATATGTATCTACGCTTGACGCACTTGACCTTTGCGTGAGTCATACTTCCCGGGTAATAGGTACCTACTACTGTATCTATAGTTGTTGTCAAATGTGGTCTCTAGTACAATAAATTTGAGAACAGCTATTTCAGGAGGGTTATGTACAACCAATTCTATAAAGAGTGCGGTATAGGTAGGATCGAGAGCATTTCTTCGGAAAACTCAAAAGCTTGGGTTTGATTCCATATGATATTGTAAAATTAATTTTAAGTTCCTTGATAAATACTTTAGGATTTAGTAAGGTATCGCACGATTATCTCACCTCGCCAATATACTTTTTGCTGCCAGTAAAAAAAAAGAACTGGATCTCTGATTCACCCAAACCCTAAGTAAACAGGTTAACGGTTTGGTGGAATACCTATGTATTCTAACGTGGGACGTATCTCGACACAATACTCCTTCATTCACAGCCAACCACTAACAAGCCAATATAAAACAATACTTCAACTGGATAGCCTTCAGGCTGAGGTCGGGAACTATCGCCAATCGCTATCGTTTCTAAGAAAACGGTCATTTTTATAAACAATACAATCTGGCTTCGTTCTCGGAATCATATGGGGCACTGTTTTTCCAGGGCTTGGTTCAATTAAAGGATTTGGTAATACTTTAAGCTTCAATGGAGTTGCCGTTTAAGTCCCAGTTAAAAATAGAACTCGATATTTTCGCCATGTGGTTATTAACATGTCATTTAGTGTCAATTTACTAAAATACTGGTCTTAGACCAGCAGCTTGCAGCTTTAATAGCGATGTATGTAGTACAGAAGTCAGGTCAAAATGCACAATAAATGTATAGCAATTATTTGGAACATGTAATCTGGATAATCTCATTAAATGAAGCAACATATTGATTCTAGGAATGTTTTTAAAATAACTGGTCAGTGTAAATATCTGAAAGCTTGCATACACTTTTATTATAATCTACTTACAAAACGAAATAACGATACAATTCGCTGAAAATCACAGAACAATCCATTTGATTCTCCAATACTATTCACACCATCAAGTTGTAACAGACGATAATACAAACTAAAGTTTACTATACTTACAACAGATAAATTCAATACATTAAGACTTCTAGAATTCCACACTAATGTTTATGTTGCTCGTGTACCACCGAAGTTTCTGCTTATTAATTCAGTTTTTAGTGCATGGTTTTCTTATTCGATTATAATATTGGCATTACTTTCCTCTAAGGTAAGTTTTTCTCCTAGACTCATTTTCAGATCAGACAGTTCCAATCTTTCAAGTAGGTTCTATCTTTATAGGGCAAGCCTCATTAATAAACATATTCGTTGACACCTCCTGCTATAAAAGCCTGATGAATCAAAACCCTTATCAGATTTGGCACCTGGAGTGCAGGAAAATGTGAAACAATAAATCACAAACCTGAGAAAACCAATCAATCACACAATACAATTAACTTGGAACTTCCACCATTTCCTTAACAGACTGAAAACTAAGAAACCCAATCCACAAATGTGCCTGAATGCCATAATAGTAACAACAATGTCTGACGGAACAATTCTGTCTTCCCGAACACTTAGCATACAACGCATAAATGCTAAGTGTGCGACCGAGAGCACCCACGCCCCATGCACTGACTGTCGTGATATCATTCGACATGGAATATGGAACGAAAGAAGGATATGCCGAAACAGAAATCTGCGAATTTAAATTTGTTTTTGTTTATATCGGTAATGAGGATGGTTCAAGTATAGAGGAAGAGACCAAAGAAACTATGGATGGGTTGGGTCATGTGTGAAAGATGCTAGAAAGTAAAGTGGGATAGAGAAATTTGGAAGAAGAAGAATACATGTTGTCTTGACAATAAATCAATCAATCTTAAACTGGTGGATGCCAATCTTCACAGCTTGGCCCATCGCCGCAAGGTTGCCTGCTTGTCGGTCTTCTACAGATTGTACTTCGGTGAGTGTGCCCAAGAACTCCACGACCTCATTCCACCGGCCCCCTTCTACTATCGGACATCTAGACGCACTGCAGGTTACCATCCCTTCCTTGTTGCCATTCCACCAATTTGCACTAAGCGTTTCCAAATTACTTTTATAATGCCCGCAGCAAAAGAGTGGAACTCTCTGCCTGCGTCTGTGTTTCCGAACGCATTCAACCCTAATTTCTTCAAAGTTAGAGTAAACAGGCATCTTCTGGGTAAGCTCACTCCATCGTCGACTTTGTCTCTGTCACCTCTGCCCTAGACTAAGGTCAAGAGCAAACCCATCCTAAAAAAAAAATGGAATAATAGCCAGATGATAATGAGGGTAAATGTGAATGCGGAATGCGTATCAGAAACGGAAATCTTTGAAAAATATAAAATCATAATACAAGTAGCATCACTTATGCGAAAGAGTTAACTTGTAGTCGTCCAACCTCTATTTTGGCCTCTTACAGGTTATGGTATTGTATTTGATGATTTGCAATGCAGATTGACTACGTAAAGCTAACGCGCTTGATGTTTGAATATGTGTTCAAAAATAATTCTCTTATGACGGGTATAACACATCGGGGTTCTTTCTATGATCTTAGTATTGTACGGAAGATTATACAGGATACACCCCTAGGATTTAGTGGGCTTGTCTGTAATGATAGACTGGACTAATATGAAAATGTCCTGGTTTGTCACCTTTCGGTATTTGGTCATCGTCAGCCTTTTGTATTTTGTCGTAAACTGTAATCAGGTATCTCTCTCTAATGGCATTGTAAATCTATAAAATAATTCCTTTTTAGGGTTCCGTAGTAAACAAGGAACCCTTATAGTTTCGCCATGGCCGTCTGTCTGTCTGTCTGTCTGTCTGTCTGTCTATCTGTCTGTCTGTCTGTCTGTCTGTCCGTCCGTCCGTCTGTCCCCAGCTTAGCTCAGAGACGCTTAGTCCTAGAAAGCTGTAACTTGGCATAGGTATACATATTAAACATGCCGAAAAAATGGTAAAATAAAATTATGAAAACGTGAAATGGGGATGATATTTTTTTTTCTCGTCTATTTCATAGTGTGGGGTATCGTTGGATAGGCCGTTCAAAAATATTGAGGGTTTGACAAAACCATTTTTCAATTAAGGGATCCGTTTGCGTCATATTAAGCTTTAAAATGCTATTTTTTGTTAGAGTCAAGTGTCCCCCCCCCTGCCGGCTAAATGGTTGGTTTTGGATATGTGAAAAAAATCATGGCAAAAGCATATATAACGAAATTAAAAGGAAAACTATCACAGCTAAGTAGGCTTCACAAGTTAACGAGTAATAGTCGACCAACTTAAATTTGCAGTTGGAGAATTGACCGTAACGTATATCGATGTATGGGAGAGCATGTTTTTCAACTACAATGTTAAGTTTGTTTTTGGGATAAATTCATCCCAACTACGGAACCCTTCATTGTGCGTGGTCCGACATGCACTTGGCCGGTTTTTATATGTTTAAGTTCCTCTAGCACTTCTTTTTTTGAGACTGTAAACATACAGACTTTCGTATCAGGAAATTATAAATGTAATAATTAAAAGTACGAAGTCACAAGGCATGTTTTCATGAATCATTTCGCCTAAAAATAACGTGGCGCTTGTAAATTGTATAAACAAAATAATTTGCGTAAAATAAAGACGCTTAGATCTAAATTATTATCTCGTTGCGCTGTGTTAGATCTAGATCAAACGATCTCTTTTTAATATGTATGAGTTTGCCTTATAGTTTTGTTGAAATAAAGGTCAGAGGCAGTCAGTAGGTTAACTTCACGAGCCTTCCTGAAATTATTCAGTGTTTGAAAAATAATGAAAAAAAAAAAGTAACATCAAATTAATGTTATTGAGTCTGGTATTTATTAGGCTGTCTTGCTACCAGAAATGTGCTGCGTAGCGGTGGATGTGTATGATTTCAACCAATATGGTCGCTGCTTAGCGTACTTGGCTAAGCTCTGGTGGGAAAGGGCACAACGAAGCTAAGTTTTTTACATAAACGCAACTTCAATCACATCTTACCCGCTGCGCTACACCACTTAGCTCATAGATAGACACATGGTTTCGATTTTTCGAAGCTTAGCTTCTCTACTACTTGTACGTTGTATTTTACATCGGCATTCAATATTTCTGATCTGTACGAACTATGATAAAAGCTCAAGTCATGTCTTTAAACTATTGTCACTTATCTGTACAGTAGTACAACGAATAAACTGGTATCTTTATACCGTTCCCTCTGAATGCGAGACGTGTAAAAACTTGCAACTCTAAAGTTGCACTGACAAAAAATATGCTTCTGCGTCGTAGTATAGTTTTTGTTACTTACACGTTTTTATGCAAGGACTTTCAGTGCAAGAACACTGATCGAAATCGTGAAAAACTACCAAACCCGTTTTTTTTTTTTTTTTTTTTTGGTGGGAAATCATCAAATAACTTCTCCCGCTCTGGGCGGAGCGAGAGGGAGTGTCAGACTTTTACTGACTAAAACCCACCGTGTTCCTTCAGATGCCTGTGTGCCAGAGTCACGATATCCCTTTCGGACAGGCTCGTAACTACCAAACCCGTGCAGAATTTTGTGTTGACAATGATTTTGTCAGCACGGCCAAGGTCAATGGATATGTGTTTACATAAACATAGTATTTTTTTTTGTTCTATAGCATTTAGTTTTAAAGACTTTGTCAGGCTCGTATTACGATGTGCAGCTATTATGCTTTATTCAATTGACTAGCGAATGTTTTACATTTGACATCTTGTCATCTTTGAATTAAGACTTTTCTTCCCAGACCCAAGCTCAGCTCAGGGCAAGCTCTTTGTTAGCACACATTTGTTATATCAAGTCTTCTTTTCATAGCATTGCATTTGCGGCATACTTATGCAAGATAGGAAAGGCAGTTCAGGAAAATAGTTACGGTTTAGTGTAGGCGAGCTTGCGGCATCTCAATTATGCATCGAAGTGACGGTTATAGCTGTCAACTTATTGCGTACGTGTAATGGCGCCGCTGAGCGATCTCTTAGAATTTACACACCCAGCTTTGGAAAGGCTTTGTCCCGTGTATAAGCCTTTTATTGTTAAGGCTTTTAATTTATTGAGCCATGATTTGGAAACTGTTAGCCTTACTTACCGACTGACTTTATTTGAACTGTTAAAACGGTTCAGGTGTAGGGATTCCCTTAATGTTAGAGATGATGCATTGTTGCTGAGCCTCAGAAATGGGTTAGTGACGAAAGCTAACAGTAAAAACCAGGTATGGTTACATTCACACCACAATAATGCATTTATTAAATAATTAATTCTTAATTTTCCTGTCTACTATTTTCCTATGACTTCACAATATGTTTAACAACAGATTTTTTTCAACCGATGATCATATAGATCGTAGCACGAAAGTTAGACAACCAGTCTTGCCAAAGGATATCGTATTACCCAGTAACCGAGCTGTGCAGGTCAGATAGACAGCCGCTCCATGTAAAATACCAGTAGAACTGCTGCATCAAGTTATCTGGAAGCTGACCTCAACATAGTTGGCAAAAGCCTCGGATGATGATGATGATGATCATGTTGTCGAAACCAACCTTAATTGTAATCTATTGATTCACAGTTTAGCAGCTTCCAACCCATGACATCAGTAGGGAACAAAGAAAGGCGATTAACAAACACTGCAGCATTGTGAACTAATATTAGCGTCAGATGTAAGTGACAAAGTCTGAGATATGATGCCTGTCTTAAATATAATGGGAGGAATGTGAGGTGATTAGTGGGATAATTTGTCTTATAATTGTGTCGATAACAAGACTATAGACGTGCTGATGTTATGCGGCAAGAATTTTGGTGTTTTCCATAGTTTTGAGCAGATTGTTCAAGAGCTAGTAAATAATTTTTAGATTGTCATTTTATTTTAAATCCTACAACGAATTTTTCGTCGATCATAGATTTGAGATTAGGCGTTTGACCAAGCCGCTCTGTTACTTATCTAAGTTTATAAAGGTATTAAAACAACATGATGGTTTGCAGCTTCTAATCTCCCATTGAATTATTTTTTCGGCCACTAATTATGTGTAGCATATGTAATATCTTCCATCGAATATTCTGTGTGATCTTTGTTCAGTGTTCATTTCCGCTTAATTTCCTCTGTTATAGTAGGAGTTATTTCAAAAGCTACATTATTAAAAAAAAAAAACAGCTGTTCCATACATTTGTGTTCACTTAAATCGACAAAATGTGTGGAACAGCAAATTTTTTTTTCATGATTTCAAGGTTGGTCCCATAGAAAAAGTTGTTCAAAATGATGAGTACAATGACCCCTTTTCGGGTTTAGGGTAAAGAAAAACTAATGTTGTATAATTATAAAAAATTGTCTCTTCATTCAGCAGTTAGATTAAGTCATCGGTGCCTTCCCCGAGTTGTTTGTTTGTTTAGAATTAAGCAAAGTGTTGCACATATAGATGGAGGCCTAAATAAGCAGTGGGTAGAACAAGGCTGCCAATGATGGAGATGATAGATGTTTTGTTATTTCTATGGATATCTTTGATGTTACCAAACATATTTTTGGCGAGGCTGGGTCATCTTCAGGCACATGATATACTAATCCCAGAGGTGCCATTCAATTATATAGGTAGACATAATTACTTCGGTAGCAAGAAGGAACCCAAATATCTATATGTGATGCAGTCTGCAGGTTGATCTTAAAAGAAATTACTGTTACTGAAATGCTGGCTCAGTATTAAGACCACCAATGACAGTCGCCATCTTCCATTTGTTAGCAATATGATAATTTCAAGTTCAATGTACGCTAACAGGTTAATTAGAGATGGAAAAATGTGTAGTTGCTCTGTGAGTGATTGACCGAGCGAGGCGTCTCTGCTTCAGGTCTTGCTGTCCTCTGTCAGTTTGTTGCTACTGCTCTACAGGTCGTATTTTACAACCGATCTAGACGAAACTTGGTATACAGGTTTTACGACTATAGATTTTTTTTTGTCGTCGTGGACTCTTTGTTGGAGGTGTACTAGTTCCTCCAAAAGGGACAAAAACGGGGCTACTGCATATCTCCGAATCATAAGATCCGATTTCGATGGTTCTTTTTAATTTGAAAGGTAGTAACTTTAAGTTGGTGTCATAGAAATTTGGTGAAGATAAGGATATTTGGCGTGATGAGCAGAATACCTCCTCAAAATACAGTAAATTGCTCACTTTTAGATTTCTACCAGTGGAATCGGCCGTTTAACTACTAGGTAGGGATTGATGGACCTAGGACCACATTCTCATCACAAAAATATTTACAATAAAGTGACTAGATGGCGCTAGTGTGCACCGCTAGATCGCGCTTTCGTTGTCGCTCGCCAAAAGGTTAGGTTCCGTTGAACATTTTGTGTGACGAGTTTTGTTAGGTGTAAAGTTGGTGGTTAATTGTGGGTTAGTTTATTTTTGTTTTTTGCGACTTGCCATGACTTTTTGCTTAAGCGCGACAGTTTCAATCAGTTTCCGGACTGCTTTGACTACCCGAAGCAACAATGTTTCGGCATGGCTGCGACTGCTGTCGTGTATGGCACGTCGAACGGAATTAATTTTGAAAATTTCGATGTTGACCTAAGCTATTTGGCGACAGTTATTATAGGATATGCCTGCTGCAAAAGCAGAGATTGGCTGCGAACGAAGTACAGCTTTGTTCGGACAATCTATTGTCTCCTATCCAAATCAAATAAATTTAGTGATATACAGGGTGATTGGAAAATGGGTGCAAAGCTTTAAGGCGAAGATAGTACAGACAATTTAGAACCATTTAAGCCGTGGTTGTCTTAGACGAAGTCTTACCAAATATTTTTAACCAAATTTTTAAGTTTTTTTTCGGAAATTCTCAAAATTTAATGTAAACTCCATAATTATGGCCAAATTGAATGATAAATGAATTCATTTTTTAATTATTTAATTAAAGTAATGTGTAAGCAATCAAGCAAAACATGTTTTAGGCTTCTGTGTCATTAGACATTTTTTTTACAGACATTTAAAGCTCAGAAAATATAAAAAAATTGTACAATACGTCTTTTAAACCTTATTAAAAAAAAAAACGGAGGGTGCTTTTTTTGTTCAAACCTTTTTGAAGACAAGCTTGATAATCGCTCTTTCTTTTGAGGTATCATTTATGCGGATATCTTACAAATTATTGAAATTAGGGCCGACAAACCAATTTGAGGTAGAAATTTTTTATTTTAGGCAGACTTAATTAAAACAACATTTGAATTAAAATTATTTATTTTTCATGTTCAAAATGACGGCCGTGATTCCTAATACAAGCACGGCCCCGTCTTCTAACTTCTGTAGTCGTTATTTTCAACATCATCTCCTGCTTCATTGTCTCAAACGCTGAATTTATTCTTTGTATCAATTCTTCTCTAGTGTTTATTTCTATGTTGTTATACACTAGTTCCTTGGCCCGGCCCCACACGAAAAAATCCAACGGGGTCAGATCTGGGGAGCGAGCGGGCCAAGGGATGGGTCCATCCCTGCCGATCCAGCTATCAGGAAAGCAATTCTTGAGGTGTTCCCTTACATTTAAAGTCCAATGCGCTGGACAGCCGTCTTGCTGAAAGATGACTGTTCGGTCTCTTTCGAAGATCGGGACACCTGATTCCTCTACCAGCAGTGGTAAATCAATTTGCAGAAATTGCAAATAATTTTCGCCATTCAATGGATCAGGCAAAAAGTGGGGCCCAATCAATGTTCTGCCAATTATTCCAGCCCATACATTCACAGAGCATTTCATCTGAAATGACACCTGCTTCTTAAAATGTGGATTGTTGTCTGCGTCAGCCCATTCATGGATGTTGTGAAAGTTTGTAATACCTTCCCTTGAAAATTTACTTTCATCCGTCCACAAGATTGATTTCAGAAACCACGCATCTTCGATGTCTCTGTTGAGGAGGAAACGGCAGAACTGAATTCTTCTTTGAGGATCTTGCTCTACTAGACCTTGCACACTCCTGCCATGGAACGGATACTTATCATTTTGGTGCATTGTATGCCACACCTTCCATTGAGAAATGTTTAAATTTCGAGCTACTGCTCTAGTACTGGTAGTAGGATCCGCTTGAAATGCTGCTAAAATGTCTTCGTCGACGGCAGTTTCGTGTCTGCCCGGGTTGACTCCAGGTTCCACGCGGTGAAACCCATCTTGGGCAAGACGACGAAACGTGTTGTAAAACACTCGGACATTCGGTATCCTGCGATTCGGATAGCGCTCTTGATACATCCGTCGCGCCAAAGATCCATTGCCGTCTGCTCTACCGTACATAAATACGATATCCGCATATTCTTGATTGGAAAAAGTAGCCATAGTCACTTAACAATTAAGAAAAACGGCGTAGGAGCGCACTAAATGTCAACTCAACACAATTAAGTCAAAAATTAACACGTGCAGGAGCGCGAGGCTACGACTGAACACGGTGAAACAAAAAAGTTCAAAACTAACGCAAACAATACGTGCAGGAACGCAAAGGGCTACAACTGAACACGGTAAATTGTGAATCAACACGACAACGTCCACTCACAAGGGCAGTAGTTTGACTAATAAGTAAAAGATGTAACGGCTTCATCACAGACCGACTGACCCTGACTAAAGAAAAACGACTTTGTTGCCTCAGTAACTAAGACCATTTTGCTGTAAAAAACCAACTCTTATCGCTTTTTGCTATTCATTGGGCGTTCTACCTGGAAATGCCGTCGCACCGCGCTCGGTGGCCATTGTTTAGAGAATCCCCTCAATGGGTTCCCCTCAATTGGTTCCTGCATGTGCCAAAAATTCTTAGAATTGAACAATGTTATCATTTCGAGCACATAAGGTATTCTTTTAAGCAAAAATTTTGTGTTTTGTTAGACTGCCTAAAATTTAAAATTTCTCCCTCGAATTGGTTTGTAGGTCCTAATTTCAATAATTTGTAAGATATCCGCATAAATGATACCTCAAAAGAAAGAGCGATTATCAGCATGTCTTCAAAAAGGTTTGAACAAAAAAAGCACCCTCCGTTTTGTTTTTTAAAATAAGGTTTAAAAGACGTATTGTAAATTTTTTTTATTTTTTCTGAGCTTTAAATATCTGTAAAAAAAATGTCTAATGACACAGAAGCCTAAAACATGTTTTGCTTGGTTGCTTACACATTACTTTAATTAAATAAATAAAAAAATAATTCATTTATCATTCAATTTGGCCATAATTATGCAGTTTACATTCAATTTTGAGAATTTCCGAAAAAAAAACTTAAAAATTTGGTTAAAAAAATTTGGTAAGACTTCGTCTAAGACAACCATGGCTTAAATGGTTCTAAATTGTCTATACTATCTTCACCTTAAAGCTTTGCACCCATCTTCCAATCACCCTGTATTTACTGTTGCAAAAAAGTTTGTGTTCGCGAGGTCTACTGTTCGTAGATATACTAGTTTATAATATGTATAGATGTGGCATAAGACCAAGGCAATGACACTTCTTCTGTGATTCCACTTCCATCGACGAGATTTCTCCCTGATTTACAAATGAATCATACAAATAGCAGGAAAACGTGTTTCCTTTATTCAATATTATTGATGTTTCCGAGAATGTTATACTTTGAAATTAAAGTAGGAATTGGCAAAACTCCATGTCATATGATGGCTTATAAGTGTTGTTTGTGATTCATTTGATGGTTTCCATCTACGGTGTTCCTACAATTTTCTACCTATTAAAGGTGATTTAAATGGCTTGAGAATTATTTGTCGATAAAAAAGTAAGTTTAAACAACCACCAGGTACGATTTAGATGGCTTGTGAAGTCTACCTTGTTTGATACGATAAATAATAAGTTTAAACAGGTAGATCTCTCGGAAAATACCTAAATCGGCCTTCACTCCTAGAAACGTAACCAATCAATAACAATTCAAACAGTTATATCATCGAGCCGTTCCTAAAACTGCTCCTCCGAGAAATGTTCTATAAATCATTGATAAATACGCCTAACTCAGTCAATTTCACGGGAAACTTTACGCAGTACTTTGCATAAAAAGTGAAGGTTCGGGGAAATTGTAATTAGAATTGGGAGAGAGAAATGGGAATCTGGGAAGTAGGACAGGAATATACACTTCACTTTTCTAGCTAGTTTAACATGCGGTTATATATTTCGGGAGAATGGAAGAGGAAAAGGTATTGCCCCGACCCCAAGTAACATGGGCAAGAAGATAATGATGATGATATATTTCGACGATTCGATTATATGCTCGGATTTATTAAAGAAAATAACAATTGACACTATGATATTATATTAAACAGATATGTTATACACTCACAAAACAACCGAAGAAAGTGTTCCGCGCAGCAGCGGCGGCACACATACTCACTTTTCATTCATTTTACATTTCACTACAAGTAAAAATTATAGAAAAGAGATGGCTTGATAAAAACAACAAGAAAAAAGAGACAGCTAGTGTTGTCAATTGCGTGTGAATGTAAACAAACATTATTCTGGCCACCAATCACCAAATGATGGCATCATAGACTAACAAATACGTCCCAATTAGGACGTTTTCGAGTCTTCACGATTGCGCGCTCATAACATATATGTTTAATATAATATCATTGAATTGACAGAATTTTTGGAGATAACTTTTGTCTCTAAGGAAAATCTTGTCGAAATTATGTTTTGTGCTATAAATGAGGTGGGAGAACCCCCGAAGCCTAGAAGAGTTTTGTGTTATGACTACTCCTAGCAAAAACCTATACTAGTTTTTATATTGTTGCAATATGATTTGATTTAAACGCTACGGATGACTCCATTACTGAGAAGTCTGATTTTAAGCTTGATGCCGCGGGTATGATTCCTGCACAACTCAAACATAACACATCACGCCTGTAATCCCCGAAGGGTGAGGCAGAGGTGTACCTATAGTACACCCACATTTCGCCAGTTATGTTTAAGTCCCATGTAGTAGGGGGCGAGCCCATTGCCTTCAACCGGGCACAAATCCACACTCCGGGCTGCTGCTGAGAAACTCGTAATGGAAAATCCCAAAAACACTTTGCCCGACTCCCAGGACTTCATTCTCAGTAGCGCTTGCGACCACTAGACCAACGAGGCAGTCACTCAAATATAAGCACGATATAAAAGATATTAGTGTTGAAGCAGGGTAACACATATGGTCGGCAGTGAGGAGTCCTGGGACGCGGTGGTGTCCTTCTGCGAAACAGTCGTGTCGCTGAAGGAGGCTGCGGAAAGGGAGCGGGAGATCTCGTCCGCTCACCTGGCCCGCAGCAGGCGCACTGGGCTTTGGCAGAGGGCACGTAATGCCCTCTGCCAAAGCGGCGGACTTGGGGACGTCCGCCACCCCCTATCACACTGACGTAGCAGCGCGTAGTATTCCACGCGCGCCCCTTTCAGACGTCGCGGGGGGGTCAAACCTCACCCCTCCCCCCCCCCAGACTTGAGGCGGCCCAGAAGCGGGCCGCACTAGCCGGGGATTGCGAAAGTAATAACAGATCCCAAGATCCCCGGTGCAAGTTTTTTGTCAGTAAGAGTCTGACAGACCCCTCCGCCCGACCCAGGGCGGTGGACATACATGAGGATTTTCCACCCCGTGAACAAAAAAAAATTTTTTTTCTTGCTCTATTCTAAATTTCAAGTTGATAGCATTAGTAGTTCTTGAGATATCCAGGTGTGACAGACAGACAGACAGACTAAGTCTCACCATAAGGGTTCCTTTTTACCATTTTGGTACGGAACCCTAAAAAGAAAGGATAACACTTGAAGCACTTCAGAATGCGTACTGTAAAAATACGTCACGAACAATAAAAGCCACACTTCCATGTGTTTAGATGTCGTACGGAATGGAATGTGTAATTGCATTGCTATGCATGAGTAGCATGACACGAATCGAACACGATCCCGAATTAGTTCCAATTGCTTTTAGCAAAACACTGCTAAATAACTGTACGGGAAATGTTTGTATTTGACGAAACATCAAATCTTGGAACAATCATAACTTTGCATTCTTATTGGGAGATTCCCGATGCTGGAGCTTAGGCTCCCCCGAACAGGCAATCTAACATTCAGATTGCCGAAATTGCTATCCCGAATATTCAAAAAGAAGCATACAAGCAGATGACAGAGGAGCTGTGGCGGCATCAACATCGCCACATGCGAACTACGCGTCACACTGACGTCACGCAAAATCCTGCATCGCGCAAGCAGACTTTACCGCGCGACTAGATATACAACGTCCCGACATCAACCGTTGGGCAGTTTCCCAACAGACACGACACCTGTCTGATCGGAGGGTGACTGCTACCTCTAAACTATAAAATAAAATCCCCATACTTTAAAGATAGTTCGCATTTCAAACTCTGTCTCAATATTGGCCATAAATAGTTCAAATTTACCAAAATTTTTTGATAAGTATTTGATAATTATTGTTTATTGTTCTTTGAATATGGGAATTGGTTTTCAGTTTGGAAGTCAGAACAAAATTAAAACAAATAGGTATTAAGTTATTGAAGCTCTAAATACAGCTTACCCAAGTAGCACAAAACTGCATTATAAGATGTCACAAGAGGTAACATCGGTAACTTTAGCACTTATGAAGAGTTATTACAGTACACTCGACCTGCAATAGGTGAAAAGTGAGCTTTCACCTGAATAAGAACGTTATTATGCGTCACGGAGACCACATTGTAACGCTTGCAGCGTTAATATAGGTAACAAGTTCAGCTATTATACAGCTTTAAGCAACTGTACCCTTAGACCACTTGCGTTTTAAGAAAGATCACGTGAGCTACTATAATGTAATCAGTTATTCTGTGGCTTCAAATAACAAAGATATAATGCCTTTTGCTGCACACAGTGGAACTTGTGTAATGTTAATCAGCTTGTTACACGCAATCGTATAGTAGCTCTTATAAAGCCTACATGATCACTATGGGTGAACATTATATGATGCTAAGTTAAAGCAAACTGCTCTATATTAGCTCACATGTTACCCATAATCTCAGTGAGAGCTGAATACTTGTAGTATCGTTCACAATTAATCTACTAGTGCCGTTAAATAAGACCTTGAAGACCTTTATTCAGCGCTTCGTAGGTAAGTAGCTAATCGTGTCGTTTAAGATATTGTGATATGTGGAAATATAAAAACTGGCCAAGTGCGAGTCGGACTCGCGCAAGAAGGGTTCTGTACCTTATTTTTTTTTTTTAAATCTATTATTTATTTTTAAAGTCAATATATATCTACATATTCTGTGAATATTTCAAGCGTCTACCTGTTGCCATTATCAATATAGAGCAAAAAAATCACGTTTGTTGTATGGGAGCCCCCTTACATATTTATTTTATTCTATTTTTTTGTATTTGTTGTTATAGCGGCAACAGAAATACATCATCTGTGAGATACAGCCTGGTGGCAGACGGACAGACGGACAGACAGACAGACAGACGGCGGAGCCTTAGTAATAGGGTTCCCGTTTTACCCTTTGGGTACGGAACCCTAAAAAAGGACTGGCGGAGTACGCCGAAAAATTAATGCAAAATATTTGAGAATTCTGAACAGAAATACAGATGATACATAGAACAGGCTACACGTTTTGTGAATAATGGTCCAAGTGTGAATGAAATTTTAGAACGGGAGGGTTCCGTATTCGAAAATGTTGGTGTAAAAGCATCTGCAGATTTAGTTGGACAAAACTCTTCTAGTATACAGCGAATGTTAAAAGATAGTGGTAACGTACGAGGCATGCCTTTTAAGTTTTGTCGTTTGAAGAAAAAAACAACTAGAACCTTGTAGTACTTTTTATTATTTCTCAAAGTATTCACTACGTAGCTTAATACACTTTTCCATTCGCTCAAACCAGTTATTATAACATTTATTCCACTCTAAAGTGGGGGGGTTCACAATGGCTGACTTGAAAGCGTCGATTGCTTCTTCACCGGACTGGAACCTTTGACCACGAAGACTTTTCTTAACCAATCCGCGATACACACCCGACTGCGGTCCGTCGCACGTCGGCTGATAGGATAGCGAGGCAAGGTGTGTCAAAGGCGAGGAGGGGGGGTGCTCCCGCGCCTCACCTCATAGGCCAACATTACACGGTCATGCAAGCGTCAATCATTTCCATCAATCATGAATGATGGTTGAATGACGGAATCTTATCGCCTACAATTTTCGTCATGCAAAATCATCAAAATCAAAATCAAAAATATTTTTATTTCACATAAGCCTACATGGGCACTTATGAAACGTCAGAAGCTAGGTGCACGGTTCCAATTGGTCGTTTCCTATGGAGAAGAGCCGGCAAGAAACTCCACGGTCACTCTTTAAAAAAAATAAAATTGTCTTTTACAATGTTTTCAAATTACAATGTTAATAGGTATGAGAGGACAGCGTAGGGCCATCAAAAGTACCAGGTACTTAAGAAAATAGAAAATGGTCTACAGATCTAGTCTAATAAGCCTACAACGTCCTCACATTGACAAAAAAAAACAATATAAAATATGATTAAAATAATAAAAGTTAAAACCTTGTTGAAATTTAAATTGTAAGTATAATAATGTCAAATAAGAAAACATTATGTCAGTGAAGTTTGTAAAAAAAAAATAAAATAAAATTAAAAAATAACTTCGTAATTTGGGAGCTGTTAATAGACGTTTACATAGTTTTGCCGTTAATGAGGTACCAAGGAGGCCACATGTACAGAAGGAATGAATGCCAAACTTCCTTGTCTTCAACGTAGTCCTTAATCTTATAATATGCTTTTTTGATAAGGGCACGTTTAATGTGCGTTTTAAATTTTCCATCACTAAGTTCTGTAACCGATTGTGGCAACTTGTTATAAAAGCGGATACTGTTTACAAGAAATGACTTGCTTGTTTTAGTTAATCTAAATTTGGGTAACACAATTTCATGTTTACTACGTGTATTTATATTATGGAAATCACTTCTTATTTTGAAAAGTCCTAAGTTTTTGCGAACATATAAAATACGTTCTAAGATATAAAGAGAAGGCAGAGTTAGTACATCAATTTCTTACTTTTAAGTTTTTCATTTCAAAATGACCACACTGTTTAAAAGCCTGAGTTTTTAAAAAGTTTTACCTAATTATGTCTACTTTGGTCGAGAAAACTTTGATACTTACTAGGTACATGATTAACATACGCTAATCCAAAAACAATAGGATGATGATGAGGCTTAATCCGCGGATCCCTAAAATTCCTGCAGAGTTTATCGGTTCACTGATGATTACCTACAGTTATTTGCGAACATGTTACCCACTATCAAGCTTCACATGAATCTGTGGCTGACTTGTGTAACGCAAGAACCACTCGTAACAGCTCGTTACTGATTCATGTACCACGAGTGGACACTTAAACAGCTCATGCCGTTTGATTGTAGTTAATACGGTACACATCGCTTGTCTGCCATTTTTTAGATTCTAACCTATGTATACAATATAATAACAATTTGTTTTTGTGTAGTCAACGAAAATAACAACAGCATTTGAATAGAAAATGTAATGATTTTATACGTAAACAGCTTATTGTCAAATTACAAAGGAAAAATAAAAAGACAAAAAAAATTATAATAATATCATCAACCTATTTTATACTATAATTTACAAGTAAACAGTGATATTTTGAGAGCGCGTGAAAATATTCATCTATAATTATATAGTATTTGACAATAAACTCTCTTTCCCATTCGAATTTCATGCACATGGAGGAAAAACAAAGTTTTACCTATGTACCGATAAACATTTGCCTATTTCCCACCAACACTTTACAAAATGGTTCACACAAAACATATCAAAATAATATAAAGTAGTAGTAGGGTGAAAATTATTCACAATTTTGCCACTTGTGAATTGTCAGCTCCATGAAAGAGTTACTAATATCCTGGAGTGTATTTTGTGCTGAAAAATAGGTAACTAGTACTCTATTCAGCCCTTGTGGTGTATAAAAGGTAACACATACCCTGATAATCAGTCATTATTCAGCTCTTGGGGCGACTGTTACCTTTAATAATGGTCAAATAACGCTGATATAGTGCAACCAGCTACATTATTCAGCTAACAGCTGATTAATTTGTGCCCAAATCAGAGTTATATCAGCTGAGTAGGCGCCTCTAACACTCTTATTCAGCAGGTTTATTCAGCTGAAGATTTCATTGTGAACAGTGATTCAGCTACTATTCAGCGCTTCTGTGCTACTTGGGTATCTTGTGGAAACTATAAAGAGCTATGCTTGCGATTGAAGAATTTAAATAGTTTTCAAACCTTGCACCTTGACCGTAACACATAAATACTAGAACAAAATAATCGATTACATCGCATGTTCTGCTTCAGTGTCTAAAGAAACAATTTCTAACACGTCAGATAACACTAATATATTTTATTAATCGTTTCAATAATCTATCTGTACATATTATGAATTTAAAGTCCCTATTCGTGTCTGTCTGTGTGACCGCTTTGTCCTTCATACTCGTAACTACGCTACGGATTTTGATGCGGTTTTCACCAAACACTTGGATAATTTATTCCGGAAGGTTTATTTATTCAACCATTTGTGCACACTCATGAACAGACAAGAAGATAGGCACAGACAAATACGTACAAAGATGATGCTTATTTCTAAAGAAATCTCTTCCAGCATACCTGCGGTAGGAAAGTAGACAAAGAGACGTAGACAACGTGTGTTAGAGTAGAAGAGAAAAAAAAAAACACGTACAATCAAAAACAATTCACTAATTTAAATATAAACATACATTATGATAATATCCTTACATACATACATACTTCTAAAATAAAAATAATTATAATGTAATTTAAAATAAATATCTAATCTTACAACTATGAGAAAGAGGAAAGATAGTGTTCTTTGACTCGTCTTTTGAATGCAGGAACAGTTTAGCAGCCCCGAATGCCAGGTGGAACCGAATTCCACAACCGAACCGCGTGCACAGTGGAGGAGCAGGAGTAGAAGCGACCGACGCAAAGTGCATCACAAGGACGGGCGAAGGAAAAGCGTTAACACAGATAGGATGGCGTTTTACGGTTATGAAGAATGTTAAATAACAAACACAACAACCGAGAGTTCTGCGAAGTCGCATAGGGAGCCACTTGAGTATCTTTCGAAAGTTAGAACCGTGATCATTTTGCTTAAGGTTAAAAACAACACGAATACTTACAGATATTTTGCAAACGCTCAGTTTTATTTAAAAGGTGGCATCCAAATAACAGGAATCAGCGTAGTAAGATGGGTTGTATGAAAGTCTGAGCAAGGGAGATTTTGATGTTCAAGGGGATTTCTTTATTATGTGTAAGTTTAATATTTTGCAAGCCGTAAAACTGTGCAAAGCAGGGGCGGGTCGCTAGTTTAGTAATATCTCATTCTTCAATGTTTTCATAGTAAGATTGTTTCGCCCGGAAACTTGGGCAGCTGTGTTTATGATTCGTTCGCAACCATCAAATGTAATGGTTTGCAACGAACGGGCTTTTAAGAGCGGCGCTACGCCATTCGTTGCGAATCGTCTGGTAATAGTGGAATGTTCAGGTATGGAAATAGTTTAAGGTTGAAAACAGACGTCTAACACGCCACACGACGTTAATGAAGCGTGCTCATTCGCTACGTTTCATCTCGTGGAAAATACTTTTCGTCATTTGGTCAGATAACATGCTAGGAGTGACGGCGGATGTTACAAGTATGCTACGGCCTTAATGCTACGGCTACATTATCGCGATAACGCGAACTACAATTCGCGCGCACCGCCTGACGTCGCGCTGTACAACAGAGAGCGCGAGAAGTGTAGTTCACGTTATAACGACAATGTAGCCGTAGTATAAGGAGCCAATATGTTATCGCTTTGTAATAATATTAAGAGAGATTTCATTCCAGACATACTACTTCTATTCCGTAATTCAAGATCACTAGTGTAATGTTTCCATATAACAAACTCAATAATGACAAGGTTTTTCCTGGTCCTCTGCAGGAAATTAAATTCTTGTAATAAGGAGACTATTATATTTGTATTTACTGTGATCAATCAGATCATTGATAATATAGACGTTCGCCTGAAAGGAAAGAATGAAAAAAACTTTTTACAAAAAAAAATAACCGATTCTCAAAAAAACACTTCAAAGTGAAAAATAACTTTAATTTCGGAAGTCGGTGTCTTTGGATCTGTATTTTAGTTTTATGCCACCGACTTCCGAAATTAAAGTTATTTTTCACTTTGTAGTGTTTTTTTGGAAGTCGGTTTTTTTTTTAGTGCCAAAAAGAATTTTCCAAAACGGTTCGTAAATGACGGAGTTATGCGCGAACAAAAAACGCAATGCAGAGTAAACGAAAAAATCGTTAATGTAGACAATGTAGATACATTTTTAGATGTTTGTTGATTTTTCAAAAACCGCTTGTCCGATTTCGATAGAATTTTCATGGACCATTTGGAAAGTATACCCTTTCCAAAAAAAGATTTTTTTAAATCGGTTGGCAAGCAACGGATAAAAAAATGGGTTTTTAGAATATAAAACGGAAGAGAACGGAAATTATAGTTACTGATGGCATTTTCTTCAGTTCGTTTCTCAGGGTTTGAATGAATGAATTAATGAAATGGACCGACCTTAGCGTGGTTAATCACACACACGATTAATCGAATGAACCCAAAGATTCACACTAGCCCCTGGAGCCTCATGTTTCCTGGGACTACCAGCGACCATTGTATATCAGAGAGTAGACCGGGGGGTGCGGTAATGGTAAGGAAGACGTTCCCTTGGGATATGGAAGGAAAGCTCATTTATTTAATATAAAACGGGGGATGCCTATGTCCAGTACTAGACGTCTTTCGGCTGAAATTAATATAAAACGGTCAAGACAATTACATAAGTTAAAAACAAATCCTGCTAATATTATAAACGCGAAAGTTTGTAAGTATGGACGTTTGTTACTTCTTCACGCTCAAACGGCTGAACCGATTTTGATAAAATTTTGTATGGAGGTAGCTGACACCCTGGATTAACATATAGGCTACTTTTTATCCCGATATTCCCACGGGATCGAGACTTACGCGGGTGAAACCGCGGGGTGCAGCTAGTAATTACTATATGTAAAGCATATACGAGTAATACACATGACTGTAACTTGCACAAAAGTATGCGAGTAGCTTGCATGTCAATGTAACTTTCACCGATCGGAAGTAGTGATGGCACATTGGCATACAAGCTACTTGCCTACTTTTGTACAAGTTACTTGCACGTGTGTTTGTGGCTATCCTACTGTGCTT
This sequence comes from Tiliacea aurago, assembly GCA_948098905.1. Taxonomy (NCBI): domain Eukaryota; kingdom Metazoa; phylum Arthropoda; class Insecta; order Lepidoptera; family Noctuidae; genus Tiliacea; species Tiliacea aurago. The sequence continues at coordinate 18,677,654 of OX402602.1, forward strand.
CTCTTTTTGACTTACACACCTGTCTTCGTTTAATTCGATTGTTAATATTATGGATTTACCATACAGTAACTGAATCTCTGTACTAAGAAACAGTGCTCCAACGCCCGGTGGTTTTCTTTACGATCTCACTCTATCGTAGGAAGTGGGCAGACGTTCTCAGAACTATAATTTAATGGGAAACTAGCGTTTGTGTTAAACGCCAAGATTTTTGGAATATATGTCAATGTTTTCATTATCCGGGTTGGCAACTCTGAGTCGATTCTCGAAATTTGTATCGGTGATAGGTTCTTGAGAGACGCAACGAAAGAGGTTGAAAAAAAAGTTCGCACTCGCATTACATTTTTAAAGATTTTGAAGGTTAGATAGAAGGTGATATAATTCTGAATAGCGCTGAGAAGCTGGACATAATCAATCAGCAAACTGCGTTGCCTTTTCCCAACCAGATCGGCAGTCTTAACCAGATGCAGGTGAATGTCAGTATTTTACGTGGAGTGACATGCAGAAGCTGGACCTAAATGGGTGTAGAATTATAATTAGGATAAGTGGATCGATGACCTGGTCAAGGTTGCGTGAATCTGCTGGATGCGAGAAGCATTCTGACCGGTGGATGTGGCGCCGTCGCTTGAGCGTTGAGGTGTATGTGGTGTATCCAGCCGAGCGGTAGCAGTGGATGTCTGTCAGCTGAAATGATGATTAGTGTTAGATAATAGTAAGAACAGTAAAATCAGGAATTAAATTATCCGAAAAAGAACCGGAATTACCGACATAGCTTGCAGAGTAAGCAAACTGAGTGGCAGTGGGCTGGCCATGTTTGTCGAAGGACCGATGGCCGATGGAGCAGTCGAGTCCTGGAGTGGAGACCGCGTATCGGCAAGCGTAGTGTGGGACACCCCCCAGCTAGATGGACCGACGACCTTAAGAAGATGGCTGGGTCAGACTGGATGCGGAAGGCGGAGGACAGGGTGTTGTGGCCTGTGCCTATGTCCAGCAGTGGACTGCGATAGGCCGAGTTAATTGATTGAAAAACGGTAGAACGTAGTCGTAGGTGCTTCCTTATAAGAATTTGAATACATCTTCTTTTTCTTTCACAAACTCTTCGGTAAATCTCTATAATCGAGACGCTTGTGTCTATTGAAAGGTGGCTAATTCTGTGCCCACGTGACGTAAATCTTCTATAAACATACGTTTTCTAATGCCCGCATGTTTCATTTACTGATTCATTATCGTTATTAGTACGTCAGAAGAGGATTTCCTAAGCTCTTATGTCGTAAATGTTATTGATAACTTACACATTGCGTGCTAATGATGACGTAGTAATACGTCATTTGAACAGAAACAATATTATCTTGCTAAAGAAATTCTTCCATTTGGTCATCAACCGAAATAACGATTTATATTATGGTGTTTTCTTAAAATTGAATCAATTACTTACTCACAATTGTCTTTTATTGTTTTGAGATTTCTGTCGTCATTATGTAATGTAGGTTTTAAATTTCCACATTTGGTCTGAAAATCTTTTCTGCTAATGCATTATTGTCTATAGTTTACCCTAAATTATCAACAGCAACGGTATCGTTTTCATTGCCTGTATAATGAGGGCCCTTCTATACACTATAATAATATGTATAGTAGGTAGGTAATACCAGTGGGGTAGGATTTATAACGACCATGCGATGACGTCACTCTCAAATTCCCCACACAGTAATTGGACCTTCGACATGCTACGCACTTCGGTTTTCGGTTGCTTGATCATTAATTCAAAGAATCGAATCGGAATCGGATTTGAGTAGTAATATCACATTCTTATATGCCTATAGTTTTTCTGAAAGATCAATAATGCATTGATTCATTGATTTCATTTTTTTCTGCTTTACAGAGCTTCACAATTTATCTTCGAAGCTTTTAACTCTGCATTTCATTCATTCATTCATTAATTCGAAGCTTTTAACTCTGCTTAGTTTTTGACTCTTGATATTCCTTATTCACGAAATTTCTTTTGTTCACAATGATATTTGACTTGATAAAGACAAAATCAATCAACATCACGTTGCTGACACTATCAAGTGCCATGCCGTCACACATGCTTGGCACTTGCATCTACAGATAGTTCAACTGTTCAAGTCGAAGGGTTATTAACTGTTGACCACAATTACCTGTTACTTGTAAAACCGTTAAATGATTGGCATTTCGCATAAGCAGAGAAGTTTGAGCAATTTTTAAAAAATATTTCCAGCACTTGTTTTCGTTGCATTTTTCGGTACTTCATTTTTCTCTATGTTTTAACTTTACGTCTTGCTCATTCATCATTATTATAAAATAGTCAATGACCTCTTTCAAATTGTGATTTTAAACTTCAGGCATTTTGATAATAGTTGCTTTAAATTTTTAGTTTATCAAGTTTTTCCTCTCTCTTTTCTTCATAGTACAGTAGTTACAAAGCACAATTCAGACTATTATTTCATTTAAAAAAAATCCCATCAACATCTCAGCTTACAACAATATCTAACTAAACCTTAAACAAAGCGAACTTTACTAATAATTTTGGCTTTATTGAAACAGTAAATAGCGAACGTATCGAAGAACGCCAAACAGATGTTGTTACAAACTAAACATTGCGCGTTCCCCAGTCTAGTTGAAACAATCATACAACATTATGTTCAGATGCCATGGAATTTGGCGGACACAAGCTCCTTTTTGCCATATGTTGACCCTGAATACACCGACTCACTCACACTAAATAAATGTTCCTCAACAATTCCAAAAAGTACTTTTTATTCATACGAGTTTAAAACGCAATTTTGAATTGCGCGAAACGTGGGTTAGGACGTTTGCTAATTGAGCGGTACGAATACTTGAGAATAATCGCGTCTCGTTCTAATGTGTGTTTTGTTTTATTGCCTTCTCGTTTCGCGTACCATTCAGTTTGAAGTGCACAGGTGCATCATACGTTTGTCTCGCTCGCTCCCCTTGTTTATATCTGGTCGCTCGCGGGTCAGTCTCCCGATGTGATCGGTGTGTAACTGACGTGTTGCTACAAGCGTATAACTCAGCTTTTTTAGAAAGTGCCTGTGTAGTGTGTGTTAGTGTTTTTTTTTAAATAAAGAAATTCAGTGATGGCAATGACGTCGTGCCTAATGCCAGTGTAGTGTTGTGCATCAGGTGTTAGTGACGTTCTTGGCATTTAGTTGTTTCCTTTTGGATATCCTTTTGTTCGGAAACGTGAGCGTCCGTCCGGCTTGTAAGCGTATGCTACGGTTTGTTTTTTTTTTATTTTAACTAACGATTTTTCAAAAGATTGTCGCCAATGAGTTGTGTAATTAAAATAATCATCTTATCAAGTATTTTGATAGAAAAAAAGTTTGTTAAAAAAGCAAAAGTTTTTATAAAGTTCTTGTTCTTGAACTTGACTTTATTTCGCAGAAGTTACACTGACATCATGATTATAAATACTGTGTATGATATAAATACTGTGTATGATATAATACATTAAAAAATAACAGCCAAAGAGGGTAGGACTAAAATAAATCAAACAAAAAACTTCCTTAAATAACTAGTGCCAAAACAGTTCAAGCACTTTAAAAACAGTTTAAAAATAATTCCTCAAATTAAACAGAATTCTTAGTGACGTCATTCAATTATGTTAAAATGTCGTAAAGACCAACACAGAAGTAACACGGTAATACATAATGTTCTTGTTTCACTGTTTAAACATAAATGTTCACCAACATGACTGACGGTCAGACTTTTTATTTTAAAGTTATGACACTATACATACACCGAGGAATTTCTACCAAATGTTTGCACTGACTAGAATTTAGATTTAGCAAAGTATTAATCTAGGTTAAATGCTTTAAAAAATATATGTATAAACATTCACCAATTTTTGAATGATGATAGTTGAATTCTGGGTGTTAAAATATTCAGGTCAGTTTTGAGCTCACGATGATCTAACTAGGTAACTTGTAACTGATGGATTTGAAAACCTCTTTAACCAAAAGCATCCATTATATCCCACCTACCATATTCAGGTCGTCGCGTCTGTCTGTCTACGTTCCCCCTATTATGCCAATTTACTATCTGAATATTAATTTTCGCGAAGAGTGATCTGACTTTCCCAACCTACTTACCGATGGTAGGTAGGTATATATAATAGAATAGAATACTAATAATGCGAATATATCCGCATTCACAAAGCTAGGCTAAACAATTATAGGTAATTTTAAAGACATAATATTTATTGTATCTCCATCAATATCGAAGGAAAAATCACCTACATCTTACATATTATGCCACTACAAACCTAAATAGATAGTAATCCATCCACAGCTACATGTGATCCGCTCTCAGAATATTTTCACGTTCGTCCGGAGAAGTCATTAGTTTATAAACCAGTCGATTGCTTCAAACTATTTCACAATTCTCATGGGAACTCGGCTTTCTTGATGTCTACTGTAATTTATGTTCGTTCGAGTAAAGTATAGGTTTGTAATGGAGTCAAGATGACCAAAAGATAGAGAGAAGTGTGTTTGAATACACTTAGATATTAGAATGTTCAACAAAATGGTTTTAGTTGATGGGTCTGGAAGAAAAGTTATTGTCTTAATTGAGAATCAAAATCCTTATAAGGTTTTGGTAAAGACATTCTGCAAATGTATGATAGAGTAGACAAAACCAACAATCCCGTAAAATTAACTGAAACATGGAGAACGTGACAAGTGTAGAAGTCGAGATCCAGAGGTAAAACCACAATAACAGCCAGACCATGAATCAAAGCTTTAAAAGCTCCAATACCAAAACATTACAAAACAAGTTCTTTCTAATCCCAACAAAACCCTCACGGAAGAGCTTCAGACATCGCGTGACTTACACATCAAGCTAGACATTTCCAGTATAACCTGACCTCGGATTGTATAGACTTTCCATACAATGAGAGGTCAGATTATAGTGGCAAGTATATAGCCGGTGTGTCGTCATGCGTACTCTATGCATTGTCCGTATATATCAAGTTATGTCATAGGTTGTTTAAAAGAACCCAATTCTTCGTAAAATATACGTGTTTTGGTATCAAAATCTGCATAAATATGACAGGTTTTGGCAAGGCAAACTAGATTCAAAGTTCAAATTGTTATCATTATAAACTACATATTCATTAGCTTTTTGTCTTTTGATGAGTATAAGTAGTTATAAATGATTTGTATAGTTCGGAGGCATTGGGAAGTCCCGAATTTGATATCCCTATCAAGTAGGAAAATATTAGGTACCTACTATAATTGGGTATTTGAAATTTCTAAAATATGCGGAAATATACTGTTTATGCCTTGAACTTGATTATCAGGGTTGATAAGCGTGTATTTTTTATTGTTGTATATTTTAACATCGAATAGAAATTTCTGATAGTTTGACATCGTTATTAGGCGTGGTGTTTTCATTAGTCCTTGATGAAGTACTTCTATTTTGATAGCAGAAATGATGGCTTCTATTGACCACAATTAATATTGAATCATGATGAGGTCGTGACCTTAGTCATTATAATTACAAATATCCTTGTTTCGAGAATTACGTTTGCTTATGAGTAACTAATGCACGTAGACGTAGGATAACTGAGAATATCTTAGTAAAATGGAATAATATACAAATATATGACTAAGCAATGATTTTGTCATTTAAGTAGTAGTAGAATAAGCACTTGAGTAAATATAAATATGATGGTGATTATTAAATTTCTTGATACTTTACGGTTGGTTGCAAAGCTAGTGTTGATTATGGTTGGTGAATTGATTCTGCTTGGTTTTCTCTCGTCAAATTATTATCATAACCGCTTTTAGGGTTCCGTACCTACCCAAAGGGTAAAACGGGAACCCGATTACTAAGGCTCCGCCGTCTGTCTGTCTGTCTGTCCGTCTGTCACCAGGCTTTATCTCATAAACCGTGATAGTTAGACAGTTGAAATTTTCACAGATGATGTATTTCTGTTGCCGCTATAACAACAAATACTAAGCAACAGAATAAAATAAATATTTAAGGGGGCTCCCATACAACAAACGTGATTTTTTTTGCTCGTTTTTGCTCTATATTGATAACGGCAACAGGTAGACGCTTGAAATATTCACAGAATATTTAGTTATATATTCACTTTAAAAATAAATAATTAAATTGAAATAAAACGAATATTTAAGGGGGGCTCCCATACAACAAACTTGATTTTTTTGCCATTTTTATAGATAATGATACGGAACCCTTCGTGCGCGAGTCCGATTCGCACTTGGCCGGTTTTTATTGATATTTGACATTTCTGGGAACTTTCAAAGAAAATTTCTCAAATATATCCTGTACTGAGTTTCTCCCAATATCAGTCGAGCGATTAGTAAGAGTTTTTCCGGTAACTGTTCAATATTTTAATCTTCATAAACATCAAGATACCACGGTTTAATTCAATTGGTTTATCCCAAAACGGGTATTAAATCACATTTACGCGGAACTATAATTACAAGTATCCGTCTGACACCACCTCTGTGGGTCCCACGTTTGACTTCCCTAATTTACTCCTAATCCGTTTAATTACCTTGTGTTTCCTGCCAATCGCTTTACTTGTGAAGTGTCGTAACGTAGAAAGTGTAATCGATCTGTCATAAGCTAATTAACGTTAGTATGGTTTCATTTTGTGGTTTGTTGTTCCGTTTAGTTACGGTGTCAAAAGGTCGTAATTGCGTGTTTTCGGATTGTTTGTAGATCACATCTTAAGACGGAGATATATGCCAGTGACCTTGAGTGGTTAGCTTGCGTGTTCTGTACTGAGCTCACGCAAAGCGCCGTACGTTCAGCCAGTAATAGGACTCGCCCATCAAGGAGCGCTGTCCCCAATTTGACGCATTATTAATTTATTATAGACAAACCAAAAGGTATTTTAATAAAACGCGTATACTAAAAGTCAATAATTACATTATCTTTAGATTGGTGAAGGTTTCAGAAAAATACGCTTGGTAGATTTTGCGCCATTCTCAGTTTTTTATCCGCGTTAGACATAACTTTACAAATTAATTTAATTATGTAATATAAACATAATCTAAAATATTCACATATTAAGTTATTGAGAAAATGCTCTAATTTAACATATATATTTTGTTCAAATCATTAACACTACTCGTTTAGACGTGATCTTCAGTATAAAATCATTACAAGTCGGTTATTGTCGCCTTACCAAGTGACAATTATTCTACATCAATTTAAGATTGAATGTCTTATTAATTTTCAGTAGCAGCCCGGAGTCTTGATCTTTGATGCCAATAGACTCGCCCCCTATTACATGGGACTTAAACATAACTGACAAAATGTAGGTGTACCTACTATGGGTACTCCTCTGAATAACCCTTGGAAAAATACATGCGTGATGTTATGTCATTGTGTGTAAAATATGTACCTAATATTTATCTATGTAAGTGGATAACGAGGAAGTTATGTATGTTAGTAGCTTATAGATACAGTATGTTAAATTGAATCGTCAAGACGTGATTATGTCATACAAAAATAATATGTTAACAGTCGGAAATAGTGCGTAAAAAAGTCATGAAAAACACATTCGTACTTGTTGACATTTCAACACAAATATCAACCAAGCTCGAGGGCAACACAAACTGGTACCTATTCACACAAAAATATAACTGAATACACTTGAAAGTTGAAAACAAGTCTCCATGACGCATCGACAACAAAACCACAAGCTTAGTTCTTAATAATTCACTGACCATCCAGTTAACCAGTGTGTTAAGAGCTGTGTCAAGTACAAACGGCTACATTATCATGCTACACATTTCCAATAAATGAGCTGGTCTCGAACTTTACGGAAAGCTTATGGAATACGAGACCAGTGTATACTGGAAATGTATATCTTGATGTATACCTTGTGTGCATTAAGCTATAGAATCCGTGGGATCGACCCTCCAAGCTCTTTGAGGTTGAAAATAAGACGGCTAGACTTGTAGTCTGCTTAGATTTCGTTGGTACTTAGATCTCTCTCTCACATTTCCAATGATCCTATCGTTTGGTTCACTATGTGCAAGCGAAATATAAAGTTGACTAACTGGCAAAACTTCCGTTTTGTTAGATTCATGTGGATCTTCCACGGCACTGATGATTTGCAGATTTAAGTCTATTTCGTCCAACTGCATATTTTTGATCTTATTAGCCATGTGTGCTGTGTTGGTATTGGCAAGGTCTCAGAAATATTCTTGGCCTGATGGTGGCGCTGTCCATCATCTGCGTCAAAGACGGTGATGATAAATTCATTAATTATTTGCTCTATGGTCCTTTACAGCTGTTAAAAGTGTTTATTTATGAGCAGGAAAGGTCAACTTAACTTGGTACCTCATAGCTTCATATAAAACAGTATGATCTCATACTTATTTGTGTTGAAACCGATAGCAGCGCATGCGGCTCCAACGTGCTGATTTTTCATTTATTTTGCCTTTTTTCTCGTTTAGACGCTAAGCCGTGCGAGCGTGCCGAACAAAAAAAAAATGTCGGGTGCATGCTTTTGTGTTCAACTTTTGCTTAGACGGTTTTAAAGAACTTTTGACAGTTTTTAGTACCCATTAAGTTAGGTTTAAAAGCGGTTGGGTGTGGCTTTACGATTGCATGACGTGTTGTTATTTCATTCATTTAATTTATTTATTAATTAACCATTAACATTATGCTGAACATTACATATTAAATAAAATTATCACATGCAGAAACAATACATTTAAAAGCCTAATTAGAATTGATGTGAAATGTTTAGTTCAAGAGTCAATTAAGTTAATGAATGAGCTTTTATAAAATGTCATTACGATTCAAGAATTTTGTTACGCGGATAATGTTAAAAATTATACAAGTAAAAGAATATTGATCTGCAAATATATTCGTTAAAATAATACCGTAGTTCAAATTAACAAGGCATTTAATAAACAGTTGCTAATATTACTAGCAATAACACTTTATGATAATAACCCTACAGGTACTCACACAAATTATTGTTTCGATCGACAAAACCTCTGTCCTTAATAAAATTGTGCAGTCTTCACTACAAATACACACGCGATTGTCAAATTATCGATTTTGCCAAAATTACGAACACGTCATGAAGAAATTCATGAAATACTCGTAGACGAGTCGTTTCGAATGAACGATGTATTTAAAGCAACTGTCAAAAAGTTTGCAATCAATTTTTGTGAAGAGTCATGAGCACTAATTAGCAGAATTCAAAACCGATTTTCTCGTGGAATAACGATTGCAACCTAGAGAAAAGATCTATTTCCTAATAGTTTGGTTTTAAGAATATTATGTTCGTAGTAAAATAAAATTTCAATCAATATAATATGGAGGAAATCACTTTTAAAAGTTGCTGAGTGTATACCTATTGGTGCTCGTGACTGTACAATGTAGTAAATTCAACCATTTTCAATGTTTCAATCAATGTCTTTTGATCAAGGAAAAATGAACTTCTAAAACACACGATGATAGTGAAGAGCTTTACAAGAAATCTTTGCTTGTTTCAAGCAGCATATCTAGGGCGTTAACAATCAATCAATCAACTCAGCCTATAGCAGTCCACTGCTGGACATAGGCCTAAACAACATAGGCGTTAACAATATCACACAGTTAAATATAGTCCCATTTGCACTTGAATTGTTTTACCTTTAAACAACAACAAAGTTACCCCAGTAATCGTATTCTATCAAGGTTACTGTGTCATTATCATCCCACCCACAGTCTTCCACAATGCACTTTTGTGTCCTTATCACCTTAATTTGTTCCAACAGGACTTGAATGCGGGTTATTGATGATGCTTTTAACAAACCTGTCGGTACAAATATAAACGTTACAATGTTTTGACGGGAAACGAATGTGGACCGGAGTTTCTTGGTCAGTATTATAGTGTTTGGATTTAGATTTGTTGTTCTTAGTTGATCCTGACCAGTAGATTTGACTTGCAAACCTTTTGCCAACCTGTGCAAACATATCGAATATTTACGCACAAAATTGGCCCACTATAGTTTTTATTTATAAGCCCATGTTAACCCACTGCTTGGCAAATTCCTCCCCACTCTCTTTCTACCTCTTATCTGTGATGACCTGCCAAGGATCACTCTTGCTCAGAGGAGATAAAATAAACATGCGGGGCAGTCTTTGAGGACTGCCGATAGAAGTGAAAACAGTATAATACATATTATAGCTCATGAACAGCGTTCGGTGACGACGATGACGCGAGTTCATGATTTGTTCACCCAAAAAGTGTTCAACGCGCCTAAAGAAGTTTTCACTTCGCAAATTATGTTGCGCAGATGAAAGAGCTCAAAAAATGTTAATCGAAATTCTAACTCTGACTTTTATCATTTATTACTCATTTGGTAGGTAAGAACCACTTACAGACTCATAATAGTAGTAGTGGTAGCCGTAGCCATAAACCGTAACATAATATCTTATGACTGAGCTTCCTCTTTAAATCCTGCATTAATCCATCTTGAAGGGATAATATCGTAATGACGACGCTTTGCGATCGCTGACCGCACTGGCCATGATGTCATCGACGTAAGGATGGTGTGGCCATTTACCTGATGTCCCTTAGACGCTTTTAACGATTCCCTTGAGATGTGGTGACATGTACTTAGCCGCAAATAATTCATACTTGTTTTTGAATTGTGGGATCAGCTGTTTTCAGCGGTGTCTTCTTCTTCTTGTATATATTTTTGAGCATATCTCAGGATAATTTTTGTTTGAAAACTTATATTTGTCTTTATGATGCACACTTCCCGCATTATCACGTAATTTTCTTTTTTTGTTGTTATGGCTTTCATTTTCTTCTGCCTTTGGCGCTTCTCCTGTTTCTAGCTGCTTTTGTGCAGTGGTTTATCCATTAACCAAATTACGGTCTTTAAATGCTTTAGTTGCCCATCGTTTGTGCCACTTTAGTGTTCTAAATACCGTACCATATGCCTTTACTTTTATTATAGTGGTTGTATCGTAGTTTGAGTGAGGATTCGTCTATTCATCAGTATAAACGAGGAAGCTTCTTATAAATTGTACTTCTAATACCCAACAATAAACTAGCATCTCTTGCCAATTACATGATTACAATCATTATGAACGGTACGTCGTCGTCACTAGCAGGGTAGTGACAGCAAGGTCGCATATTCTCATCCCAGCTGATTCACGAGACCCGCATACAATTGTTTAGTCATGTGGCGAATAAAACCTTGTTTTTGTTTGATTGGTGCGAACTTGCGGAGGTGGGAGTTCATTGGTGTACGTTTTGGGTAAAGGTGTGGATTTCGGTGTTTGATTGGCTGTTTTATCTTTTCCTGGTTTGATACCTACGTGTTCTGTGTAAAGGCGATGAAGAAAAACGTATTTTCAATCAACTTTTACGGAGTCCTTAATATTTTAACGATACGAGTTGGAACTCTTAATTCTTATTACAAAATTATATCTGGATAAAATATTTCAGCTAATTATAATTTTCCCCATTGAAGATACAGACACTGTTTTCCTTAAATCTTACACAGAAGTACTAATCCGAGGGATGTTTACCTTCAAACAGGTAATTCGTCGAAGAAACGTGTTAGATTTTACAATTCCAATAGGTAGTAGGTACACAATTAGCAAACTGTTGCTAAACGTTAGCCACACTTGAATTAAACTCAAGTTACATTACATACATACATTTGTGTATGTGGAGCTAAATAAACATTGGACGCATATTTATATTTCTTTAAGCCATGAAACATATAGAAGTATGAATAATCTAGCATCTTTGATTGTATAATTATTATGTAGTTTAAAAATAACACTTACGTTAACTTATTTTAGAGTCTAGACGTAACACCCACTTGAATTCTGGGTGAGTCAAAGTCAGATGCTTTTTTATTTATACACCAAAAACTAGCGCAAAAATAGTCCGAATTCCCCCATATTCTAAAAGGTCAATGTTCTGTCTGAGGAAAAAATATTTCGAATGTGAAACAAGAACGGCTTGAAATTAGTAACGCATCTGTTAAAAGAATAGATATATTCCGAATTCTAGTTACAAAAATACGGATGACAAATTTCTCCTAAAACAATGAAACTGTGAGAATGCGTTAGGAACTTAGACACTACTTATGTCCGACATAAAGCGTGACGGTGATATCAATTACCATAATAATTATGCGTACATCACTTTAAAAGTTTAAATATGGTCATTCCACCATCTATAACCAAAATCTTCCGCATTCTACTCAAGACAAATTATCGGGCAATTATCCCAACACTAGTTGCTTAGTTCTACGAGCTGTGTCACAGAATGATGTCATCTTCGACTCTAGCGCACCCATTGCGAATAATTTTCAATATGGTTGACAGTATGAAAAGGAAAACCGTTCGGGGACTGAGAGAACAATAGCTAGTATAATAATATATGTGGGATCTGAGTAATAATAACACTGTTTTTATTTTGCCATCTTTCTAAGAAGTATATTATTATGCGGTACAGTCCAATGAAAGCAGCAGAGCAATCACTCCAAGTAAAATGCTGGTATTTTGTTGACTAAATCCTGACCCCAACATTGTTGGGAAAATGTTAGGCCGACGATGATGATACAGGTACAATCATATTCATAATATAAACTCTCATATTCCAAGGTTATAAAACTTGTTCCATAATGGCACCTTCAGTCAAGATTAAAGGGTGTATAGTTTTGTCTACTCTTGGCGTAATTCAATTGAATTGAATCAATAAAATGGCGTCTATATTGTCATAGACATAACATTTACGCGAGCGATGCCACGTGGGGTCTCCACAGTCTATAAATTGCAATTTGCAAAGCTATTACGATGTTATTGCTTCCAGAGTATTAAAACTATTAGTTAAAGCTACTTCTGCTGCTATTAGTATTATATCGTCACTTATTCGTGATCAGTAGTCAGTCCTCTTTTTCGTCTCCTTCCAGTGTAGCAATATATGTTTTAACAACAGTAGCTAGAATGTCTTTATTTTGCTTAAATCATCGTTATAGCCATTATAACATTTTCTTTACAATTTTGCAGATAAGCTTGTAGTAAAATTATCTTATCGGTGCCAATTTGCATTCAAACGTAATTCACCATAGATTTTATTCGGAAACCATGTTCGTTTATTTTTAGTTTTTAGTACCATTTACATCTTTCTTCTCGTTACGTTACGTGCTAATTTGGTGCTCTGTGTGATTTCGACCTGTTTATAGTTTGTTAACATCTGTGAACTAGGACTGATCTGTATCGAGAAGGTCTGTAGTATTGAGTTTGACCTATTTGTGATCGTCATCCTAGCTTTCATTATATTTGACGTCAGCTTTCAGACTAACCAGATACGGTTTTGTATCAGTGTTGCTGACGTATTTTCTCTGTTATTTGTAAATTCTTAAAATAAAAGTATGTTTCGGTGTATGATTTTGTTATTTCCTAACCATAATTTGTTATTGTATGACGTTCTTCGGGTTAATTATGCCGAATATATAATAACAGATGTACTTACAACCGTAATTTCTACTGTTACAGTAAATATTATTTTTGTTTTCAGGATTCGTAATCATGACAGTTATGTTGTAGACAACTACTTTATATGTATCATCTGGATTTGATCCTGAATACATTGTGTTAAATGAAATAACCCTTTTTTTGTGTGGGAAATTATCAAATAACTTCTCCCGCTCTGGGCGGAGCGTGTCAGACTTTTACTGACTAAAACCCACCCGTATTCCTTCATTTGCCTGTGTGCCAGGGCCACGATATCCCTTTCGGACAAAATGAAATAACCCTGTCATCGTTTCCGTGGTTTTCATCATTATCATTATCTAATACTTCCTTGAAAACACATCTGTAAAGTTCAAAGACTGATATTATTCTTTAAACCACGAAGTTTTACTGAAAAACTAACCTAAAAATGTTAACATCATTTCAATAAATTTCCCATTCATTCTGTGATGTGGGTGTGGTTTTACAATAAAACGGAATTAAGTCGGATCTGTTAATAAAATGGGGTTCATTTAACGTACGATGTTTTGATCCATGTTTAATGTGGTTTCGACGTCATGGCAATTAGATTTGATTGGTAAGGAAGAGTTGTTTGAGCTAGAATTTTTAAGTTCTGAAACTCGAAATCTGAATTCCGGTCGGTATTTAAAGGTTAATTGGAGTTTTTAATGTTATTATGGGTTCCTTTTTTATTGGATAAATGTCTGTATCAGATGTGTGTCTGTGGCCTGGTTTGTTTAGGTTGATATGATTCTACATCCATTAAAGTTTTACTCGAATCGTATGACAGAACAGCTGTTTGTGCATTCGATAATGCACAAACAGCTGTTCTGTCATACGATTCAGTCAGTCAGGCAAAATATGAATGAGTATAATTATTTTGTAGTCGTCGCCTGACACAACATTTTCTATTCTTTCTGATTTTTTTAAACTTTTACTTGAAAAAAGTGACCCTTTCGGAGTCACTCTAATTCTGTTATGTCAACGGTTAAAAGCAGGCTTTTTGGACATTAATTTATGGCTATCAACACACCTATATAATATTGTCACATGCCATTTATAAAACTGTTTCGAAAAGGGTCAGATGGGAGTGGTCTCTCCCTAGTGGGGGCTTTTAATAATTTTAATAAGTTTATCGGTATTGGTCCTTCGTGTCACATGTATTTTATTGGATAACGATTATGTAAATAAATATGCGAGTTTTTAGATAGTCTATTACTTGCCTATTACATTGTTATCGTAACAGATTTCTTGCGTTATTATCATGACCATGCGATATTTCCATTCATGCGTGATACGACTGCCTCCATTCTTAGTCTATATCCATCATAGCATCATCATCACCTCCCATTGAAGCCCATTACAGCCACCTGCACACCATCTCGAATGGCGTAACATCGTTCATTTGCACAAACCAGACGCTTCTGTTTACAGCACCTCGACCTTGTCCAGAACTTGTACACTAGAAATAGTAAGACGATAACCGGCACGTTTTTAGTGAATTGTATGCTCAGTGTTGGTACTACTTTTGTGATAGGCAGGATTGCAGGAATAGGTTACCTGGTCATATTTAAGCTACTGCTATATAGTCAAGATTAACTACATTTTCTAGATTGTGTGATTGACAGTCCCAAAAGAAACATACACGTAGTTCATACAAACGTAATACCACGTTTGTATGAACTACGCATCCATTGCCGGCCTCTTAAAGGACTATGATTAATAACATAAATAATGAAAGAACGAAAGACAAGTAGTTTGCACCAATTGAACAAAATTATAAATACCACATTTTTTAGGGTTCCGTACCAAAATGGCAAAAAGGAACCCTTATGGTGAGACTAATGGCCGTTTTCACCATAGTTCCCTCAAATCCTTCCTTACTAAGGGTCTCTTAACCTAAGAGACTCCCTAAATCAGCCCCTTACCTAATGTTGTTTTCACCAGATTTAAGGCCTCCTACGTAAGGACCACTTAGATAAGTGACAGTTTTTTTTTAAACAAGGAGTCCGACGTATATTAATGTAAAATAGTAAGATTTTGCTGGGTTTTTTTAGATCACCTCATGGTTTTCGACTAGAGCAACAATTTATTTCCAGAAAAGATTTTCATGCGAGCTATCATTTTGGAAATATAGATCGTTTAATATATAATATAAAAAAAAATGTAAAGCCCTTATCTCGGAAACGGTGCGTCTCGGAACCTAAATGGTTTCTATAGTCAAGGTTAACCCGATACTGCAATAAAATTGGTAGAATTTTGAAAGAAAAAACAACGAATTTTTTTTTAAGTCTTCGCGCCATTGTGCCCCTAAGGCTACGCTCCAACCCATATCGGAGGTACTGACTTATTCCTGCAAATATTAAATACATAAAAATTTGGTATTGCGAATCGTAATATTAATAATCACCAGAGTATTATGTAAGTAGGTACCTGTGTTTAAAACACATAGAAGTAAACAAGTAAATACTTTATATGTAGATATTAGGTAGCTAAAAAACTCATGTCATCTGTGTATTCTAAATAGTGTTCTATTTATTCTAACAAAAATAACACACTGGCCATGGATAACTTAAATCTTTTGAAGAAGTCCTCATGGTCATATTTCGTGAAAAAATCCGGTCTTTCGCGATAAATATGTGGCCGTCTGAATAAACTTTGATTCGTAACTAAATCCACAGTTTCGATAGCTTCTAAACTGTCAATAAAATCTTCCATTTCGTATCAACTATTCTCGTTCAAACCAATAAAGTGTCACTTAGCGCTAAGATGCCAAGTATCGGGCCCCTATTTTTAAGGGACCCCTTAGGACCATAGGTGTCCCTTATGTGATGGTGAAAACGAAACTAACACTTAAAATGTTTTAGGTGCCTCCCTAAATTTAAGGAACGATGGTGAAAACGGCCATCAGTCTATCTGTCTGTCTAAAAAATATATGTTTTTTGCTAAAGGGACTGCACGGGGGCTTAAAAATTTGAAGTGGGGCTACTAGAGCATGTGGGGTATCGAATGAAAGAGCGCTGTTTGCACATTTTCAAAAATTCTTTTCTTTTTTTTAGGCAGCATAGTTTCCGACTTTAGATGAAAAATGTAAAACAAAATACCGTTCCCCCCTCCCTTATCTCCGAAGTTTGCATAGATAAAAATCTGAAATAATTCTATGCGATAGAAGTTAATGTAAAGATTACAGAAAAAATAAAACGATGTCTCTAAATAGCACAGTTTTTCCGAAATCATCAACATCATATATACGTACGGAACCTTCGGTGCGCGAGTCCGACTCGCACTTGACCGGTTTTTTAATGATGGTTAAATTAAATACAAAGTGCAATCAGCAATACGATCACCAAAAAATATGATTATGACAATATTGACTCTTTCGATGTACTCACTGTCTATTATAGAACCATGTTCAGCAAATGACACTTAAGATCTGATATAGTGGTACAACAATGATTGAATACGAGATTATTTCTGGAAAGTCAACAGGATAGAGTATTTTTTCCTTCCCCGACGAGGATGAAGCAGGAAACCATGTTTCAGTTTTATTAGTATCGTTTTGAAATGAACATATATATTTCGGTCAATGTTAATGTTTCGAAACATCGGTCAGCTCAAGTTGTCGGATATTTAAATTAAGTGCATATGAAAAGTAACTTGCCACTGATGACAATGTATATTTCAATTTTGGACCCAAATTGGCTGTTAATTTGATATTAAGAAACGAGTATTCAACCAATTTCTACAGATAAATAAACTCAATTTCTGACGACTAAATAACTAGACTTAAAACGGAAGGTTTCAAATTTTTTCAATCAAACCAGAACCAAACATACAGCAAAACAACCAACAAGCATTACCATTGAATATACTTGCGCCACGCATTAACCAGTATATAAAGAGTCAATCAATTCCTGGATACCACACAATCACCAGTTACAAGCCTTGTTGAGCAATAACCTCTCACCAGCATGATGACAGCATGTTCAAGAATACACTTGTATGAACCTCAAATATTAACTTACTGTTTGACATAGAACTCAACACGAAACTGTTAAAATAATACGAGTACTAACTGGTGAATGGTGACATTAATGTAAATTAATCGCCTAAGAATGAGAATTTACATACATAATAAATAAACTCACGCCTTCTTCCCATCTGGGTAAGCAGTAGGCGCTCCTTACATACTACTTTTGCTTCGTATTAGTTCATCTTCATACATCTGGTCATACACGCACGCCGGTTGCGAGTACTACGCACCTGACCTTTCTGAAGAACATCACCAGTTAGGTCTTCCCAGCGTTTTCACTCACTTCCGCCTTGTAAATACCTTTTGTTAGTCGCCTTTCATTCATCTTCTCAACATGCATAATTCAAATTCTCATTCATACATCTTCTGAATGAGAATTTAACAAAAAGAAATATTTTGTCTTCACCTATGAATGTTGTAGGAAGTATACTGCCTAGAAACTTGAATTGGTTCGTATTTTATGTTCAACAAACAATAGCTTTTTCATACATTGCGATTATAGAAATCATTCCGTCACAACCGCTTGTAATAATCATAACAGGCTTTTAAATCATAATATCCATAAAGATGTAAGAATAAAAGACAGACACATCAGCTGTAGAACATCTCACACAAGTCGCCATGTCAATTGGGGCTAATAGGTTACCATGACGGTCATAGACAATCCTTCACTGCATTATTGAGTACCTGTCAACTACAACCAAACCTGGTCTATTCGAGGTTCAATTAATGTTGACATAGGTAGGACCTAACTTGACTGATTGACTTGAATTTTGGCTGTGGTAATGGTGAAATTCTCATTGGTAGGCTGAGCCTGATACCTGTGTCTATTGTATACGCAATATGAATTCTTATATTAGTAATCAGCTATTGTCTTTCTTGTTCCCAGTGCTGAGTAGAAGCCTCCTCAATGTTCTCGTCTTAGGTGGAAGGGTGCACTAAATAGTCGTCATAATTATTCATAGCCTATCTCGAAGTATGCACAGATTTTTCACACTAACAAGATAATTCTTATCATACAAGTATGCCATGCCATCATCTAAAACAGTTCACCGTTTTGATGGATATGTTGTCTATCCAAGGCATCAAATAATGAGCACATTTAAGCCACCGCAAAAGCGTTACATCTTTTTGATACTCGTGTTACAAGATTTGGTCCACTGCCGCGTCTATGTAGGATGTATGAAATGTGTTTGATGTATCTTGGTTTAAATTACCTAGTCTCTTTTTCAATATTAATAACCATGTAGTTTGGTATTATTGCTTTGCAGACAGTATCTGATGTAATAACTGTCAGTTTCTTTACATTTCGATACATAAAAGAGAGAAAAGCTTTCAAAAATAGGTAGGTCACATTTATTCCCTGGCATTCGAGACCAAAAATGGCCAATACACTGTATTTCCTCATTCTAATTCCAAGGAATCGAATAAAATTAGGTCATTAAATCCAGAAACCACACCATTAAATTGACGAATCAAAACAGTTATCATAGAATTTCCCACCTTGACTATTCACCGAAGTAAATATACTCTTCGTCTCTTAATCCTTGGCAAAACATTAGCAGACAGTTGACAACGATCCATCTTCGAAGGGACTATATACATCTTTTGGACAATCTCTCCGAGACTGCCATCCTCAGCTTAAGCTCCCCATTCCTAAGAACCGCTCGCCCAAAGAGCATTCTATCACGTTCCTCAGTTATAACTACTGCCCATTTAAATATGCCATTGACTGCTCAATTAAGATACTACTGTTACTTTATGGCAGTTCAAAAACGTGAGGTTGGTCTATTTTTGATATCTGTTATTATAGATTATTTTTGCTTTGATGTTTTGAAGTTCTGTGCGTGTCTGGTTATCGTCTTATATTACTGCTAGTTTTATGTGGTTATGGTTATTAAATTTTGGCTTTATTTTGGTAATTTTACTTGTAGCATTTGTATTTTTTTTTGTTTTTATATTTTGTATTGGTATCCCAAGTGAAGTTTGTTTCTAGTGTTTAGATAGATGTTTTTGGTTTTAAATTAGTGCTTTTTCCGTTACCTAACAATTATTTTCCAGGGTTACGTCATCAGAAATCTAATTATTCTATGAATACAATTCATAGAATAATTAGATTTCTGATGACGTTCATGTACGTCTTTTGAAACCCAGTGATTGTTTCGTCGTATTAGAAGTCAGTTCGCATCTTTTCATATTAGATTTTCTCTCATTTTAAACACCTGAAGGCCAATTCTCGTAATTTAAAAAGTTCAAAATCTAGTCGCAATCTCATCTTGGCGACAAAAAAACGTCAACAAATTGTCAAAATGTAGGGAAATAAGAGGTATTTTTGACAGATTGAGACTGAGATCAGACTGTGAACGTTCTTAAAATTAGTAGAATTGCCCCTCAGTTCATATATTACTAGTCAAATAAGGAAAGACTGTCCACTAATTGTTTGTTCCAACAGTATTTGTTTTCGATTGAATTCATAATTAGCACTTATTGAAACATTTTTTTTTTAAGTTTTATTATTGGTTGATATTCTGTGGTTTTGAATGTAAACGAGAATTGATAAAATACGATGGGTTTATTAGTTAGAGTCTTAGTTCATTGAAGATAATTTGGTACATTATGTAGTGCCTCATGTCACGTATTTGTCTCGTTTCGTGGTGTGTTTGTCGGTCAAACAAGTAGGCAGTAGTATGGTAATGACAAATAATTAGTTAAATGATAGTTTAAACAACATAAACATAAGGATACCTATTTCTTAAATTGCTTCCAATTTACCTACTTTTAGTGTAAGTAGTCTCAACCTAATTAACATCTTCTTCATCACCTCTTAGCCTTCAGTACATATTGTCATCAATTTAGGCATTGAAGGCTTCGAGCAAAGCAGCTATTCCCATTTTATCGTACTTTGAAGTCCACTCATATACTTCGACAACATCAATAGAACTACAAATTCGTCACTAGTCACCGCTGTCTGCGTTGCACAAAATTAACTACGGAAATGCTTCCCGGCCTCCGACGTGACGTGTCCCCTCCCTTGAGATAGGGTTGTACGCTCTGCGGATATTACCTGAGTCGTGAGCTTTTCAAGTGGTCGGATACCCGAATGAAGGAGAGGGTTTATTTATATTTTTAGATTGATTGTGGTTGTGCTTGCTTCTTTATTGTTAACTTTATCAGCATCTCGTTTTAATTGGCAAGTATTGGGTAAAGATTTCCTTTTGTCTTCTACAATATGTTCGACTTCTCTCACCAAAGTAACATTAATATTAAGTACTTCTATGATTCTATGTTTATAAATGAACAATTTTCTATCAGTTCTCCAGCATCTCAGGTTGTTTATTTAAACATCAGCGAAGCCCTGCTTCAATTCTCCTCCCGGATCTGCATGGAATGCCACGATCATGATATTTTGGTGCGAGCAACCCTCGTTTGGCGGCGGTGACTAAATATAGCACGCAGCCGTGCGCAGGCGCCAGTATTAAGAACAGAGCTCACGAATTCCATATTTGGTTAATTGCGAACGACATATTTTAAAGGAGGGTTGGACAGGATGTTGCTAGACTTAAAAAAAAAAAAGCTGAAGTAGAATAAGCTGAGGTGAATATTGTAGTAAAGAAATGGATCCTGTCGTTGACAATCGACAATCTTAAAAAGTATACATATGTGAATGGAATTGCATGAAACATATTTGGGGTAAAAAGTAAATTAATAATTCAATGAAACCAATAGTTTTTCTGTAACCAGTCTTGTTTTTATTACCATCGTTAAAATATGAATTTATCAATTGAACATCTATATAGAACATGTTTTCAAAGAAAGCAACGTTTTGTTCAAAACAATTAACAATGCCTTCTCTTCGCTACTCCACTATTATATGAATGCTTTCATTTACGCACTCTTGACGAATCATTCTCGTTTTTTTTTTCGATCGTAATAACAAAGTTCTTTGGCTAAATTCCCGTTAATTCGTGAAGTAATTGTAAACAGTGTAAAATTGTATATTGAATTTCTGTTGGTTCGAGTTCTTGTTATTGTCTTGTATATCGTTGAGTTAATACTTGTGTTTGTGAAAGTAAATTGAATGAACCTGTTCTAGTTCAGTGAGTGACTATGGGAACATGGGTTTGTTTTTAATAATCCTCTTTTTATTTGTATGATTTGAAATATTAAATGCAGTTTAGTGATTTGTTGCTGCATCTGTTTTGGTTTTTCCTCTTGCTCTATTCTAATGCAATCTGCATACTTCTATCAACTAGTAATTTAGATTGGCTTTAAATACAAATGAACCTTTCTTAATATCTATTATACTTTTAACATTTAAAACAATATCCTTTCAATACGTATTTAGTGCTTAGAGACTTCTAATAAAAACCTGGTACAGATGCTTATGCATCCTTTTTCTGAAAACCATTAAAAGGCAAGTAATATAATTTTATATCATCGTTACAAGTTAACGTTATCACGATGTTATTAACGATGTATGATTCACGTTCACTTACATTGTGCATGGACAATAAACTATTTTATACACTTGTTACCACGTGTTGGTGTAATATTATTATTTATTGTAATAATATCATAACGCCTTGTCTATTGTTGGGTAGAATTGTACTGCTAGATATCATTATCTTACTTCTCTTATTCCAATATATTTGCTGGTCATGTTCTTTTGGTCTATCTTTATTATCTTCGTTCTTATTAGTTTCTTTCTTGGTATAATTATCAACTTTCACGCAGTCCACCTATTCTTGTCATTCTTATTTGAAGGAACTACAAACTTTAAATGTAATTGTGTTTGTGAAAGTAAATTGAATGAACCTGTTCTAGTTCAGTGATTGACTATGAGAACAAGGGTTTGTATTTTTTAATTTCTCCGGATGACAGCGATGCGGACGAATACTTTGACGCTTAAGTGTCTTTTTTATTAATTTTTTTCAGGTTGTAATTTTTTTTCGTAGTTAGTATCTTTTTTAGTGTAAATAATTAGCTGTGTTTTTGTAATTAGTAAATGTATAGTAAAAATAACTTTCAATTTCGGTAAAATACAGTCAAATTCAATGTAATTTAATTCTGTGTTTTTCATCATTCAAATTATGAATCTCAGGGAGAAAATTAGATAATAAATGGCAAAATTAATAGGAAAGCTCAATTTAATTCTCCTATTTACTTTAATTTTCAAGCGGAATTGCCTCAGCCCTCATACCATTCCATTTAGTCGTCATATCTCAGTTAGCAGATGTCCTTTCCCCTGTCTAGGATTGCCAAACGACACATGATCATATTACACATTTGTGAGCGGCAAAATCTTATTTGGGGATAAAAAAGCAAACAAGTTTACGATATGAATACGAGGTTAGTTTTAGTCACGTTGTCAATTTTATTTTTATTAAGTTCTGTATTATGATATATTCGGTTATATTTTTACAGACGTATTTTGAAGCTCCCCTTTTTCGAAAAACTCGTTTATATAAGACAAAAGAAGGATTGAACCCAGTAATTTATTTAATCTTTTCTGGATCACCTGGCAGCCCTACCCCACCCCAATGCCCCCACCCTGTCTGCCTAACTAAATGCAGTTTGTGCCTTTTTGCCCTCCCCCTCTTTCGTCTGCCCGCTTAGGGCTGCGAGGGGGATGCATTTACAAAGTAAAGTGGTTAGAAGGGGCGGCAAATTAAAAAAAGAGATTTTAATTTACCTCTGACTTGTTTTGCTCAGTCGAGATGAAATGGAGTCCTTTACATTAAATGTTAATGGTTTTCTGATTAGGTTTTCCTAATCAGAAAACCATTAACATTTTGGAAAGTGTTGTTTGTGGTTGAGGTATTATTACACCCCCTTGCTATATTTGTAAGCAAGAGAAGCCTGTTAGATGAATAGGTTTTAAATTCTGCTGTTATCGACAAAAAAAAAAAACAATATAGTGGTGGTACGGGTACCTCCACCATTTGTATATTTTATAATGTTATCTACCCTTCCTAACACCGTCATAGTATTATAAGTGGTGCCAAACTTTTAACAGTGTCTAATTTAATTGTATAAGATAACACCCCTAATATTAAAACAATTCGCACACTACACTTCCCACTCATTGCCCGTTCGCACGTGTCTACTCCACATTAGCCAATCACACGGCTCGCTCGCCGGAAGAGCGGAGGCCGCATCCTCGCGACACTTCCGCCTGCGCCCGCGCAACTAATCGCGCGAGATATGAATCAGTCGTTAGTTGAACTTTAAGTTAAGGAGTGGACGGGATTGACGATTGATGAATGAGTTAGTTGTTGAAATAAAAGGTCGTAGTTGTCACGAATAGCTTATTTCAATAGATTTGTCAAATCTTTTGGAGATTGATTCATTCATTCATTTCATTTTTTTTTTTTGCAACTAGCCGAACATTTTGAAATGAAAATGTATGAAGATCGTTTCTCGGATATTTAGGGAAATGTAAACTTCTTTGACTCGTTTTCTATACAGATTTCAGATACGACACCAATCTCGAATTGAATCTAGTTTCTCGGCTGAGTATTGATCTAGCTAGGATATGGGCAATCTAGACAATCACTGAAAATGTGCTTCTTTAACACGAATTTTTTTAGTGAAATCTTCTTTAGGCGCGTTGAGCCCTTTTTGTGTCAACAAAAATCTCGGAACTGGCGTCATCGTCACCGAACGCTTTCCACGAGCTATATGTATACTGTTTTCACTTCTATCGTCAGTCCCCAAAGACTGCCCGCATGTTTTTTTTTCCCATATAATCTCGCTATATCTTACAATATACACCACAAATTCCTTCGTTAACACTGGGCCGATGACATTGAAGTGTCTCCACATTGAATACATACTGATGATGATGTATTGATTCAGCCAGAGGCTAGTAATAGCCTCTTTGTTCTGTACTTAGAAATAATGCACGAGAACGGAAGTATGGACTAATGGAGGAATCGTGATGAAATCAATTTGAAACGCTTTATATGTATTTTAATTATTATAAAAATTTTACCTTAGAAAAGTATCAAAGGTAAAGTGTAGGCACCTTTGATACTTTTCTAAGTTAAAATAAAGGATAAAGGGGATAAAAATTTAAAGTCACATTTGTCGGGAATATTATCAAATCCTTCTACCACAACCACAACACTGGTCAGATAACTTGATCGTGGGAGTCATTCGTCAGAAATTGGTAATTTAGTTGAAAAAGGCTCTTTCAAAGATCCTACTACTTTATTTATTTAATTAAACAAGCCCAAGTGCTTAAAATGAAGTTACTAAAGCTACATATAAGTAAGAACTTATCAGTTTGAAAATTGGCGTCAACAAATAAACTAAATTGGACGGATTAAACATTTCACGCACCGTATATTATATACGTTATCATAAACATCATTAATCCAGATTTATGTAAACGACTTCCAAATTACAATAACTGCCATGTTTTGCAAATAACTAAATGACGGTTATACTTAAGGCGACGATAACCGACTTTTAATGATTTTATACTGAAGATCACGTCTAAATGAGTAGTGTTAATGATTTGGAAAAAATATATGTGAAATTAGAACATTTTCTCATTAACTTAATATGTGAATATTTTAGATTATGTTTCTATTACATAGGGAAATTAATTTGTAAAGGTATGTCTACCGCGGATAAAAAACTGAGAATGGCGCAAAATCTACCAAGCGTATTTTTCTGAAACCTTCACCAGTTTAAAGATAATTTAATTATAGATCTTTTAGTATACGCGTTTTATTAAAATACCTTTTGTTTTGTGTTTAATACATTAATAATCTGTCAAATTGGGGACAGCGCTCCTTGATGGGCGAGTCCTATTATTGGCTGAACGTACGACACGTTGCGTGAGCTCAGTACAGAACACGCAAGCTAACCACTCAAGGTCACTGGCACATATCTGCGTCTTAAGACACTTTGTTGCACAAAGGAATTTTAAGAGACATAATTCAAATATATTTGACTGCCAACAAGGAAGAGTACGGAAGTGTTGAACCTTCGGAAGAGGTTTCAAGTTCTTTGACACCTAAACATAAAGTCAATGCACGTATTTTGATGGAATACGGAACGAGGAAAGTTGTGTAAATATGAGACTAAATCTTTAGGACATCATGTAGAACGGTTTTTGGGACGGAAAATCCCATGTGAATTGTATGTAGTTGAAATTTTCCTTGTAGTCTTTAACTAATGAGATTTGTAACCATATGAATGAAACCTACATGGTTTGAGGTTTAGCACTTAATAACAAAATTTACTGCAGAAATAAAACTGGGTTAAATCGAATGATAAGGAAATACATTCTAAATACTTTCAACAGGCAAAAATATATTCTTCCCTTAATTAAAACGGTAATAAAAAACAATGAAATCGTATCTCACTACAAATAGTTGACCAAACAATGTAGTTGCATAACTATTGTTTAAAAATAATCAATAAAAACTGTCGCTTGTATTGATAAACAAATAATTTTTTTCATTGTTGACGAAACCGACTTTGACATGAGTAACATGACATTTACCATAGCCATTGATATATTTAAAAAAAACAGCTTTTTATATATCAATGACCATAACACATTTTATAATTACAAACAATACTAAATTGGCGACAATCTAATAATAATTACAATTTAACACCTTCGTTTCTGCCAAGAACGTCATTATAATTAATCGATTATTCATTTTCAAGCTGGAGGTGATCCAAACGACCAACTTTAGTGTCAAAACAGTGCTTCAATCAGTGACGTGAAATGTTACAAGTGTAAATAAAAATAACAGTGATAGAGAACTGTTATATTTAGTGGATGAGTGATACATGGTCGGACAGATGATGTGGTTTAAGAGGGAGCCGAAAACGGCTGTGGACAAAGAGAATGGTGTGGTAGGGAAGTTAAGGAGGAAGAAGCCGGTGATACTGAAGACGACGAGGGAATCCAGTGAACGGGAAACTTCAACAGAAAGTGATAAGGAAAGGAGGAGGTATTCCGACATACTTGATACTGTCGTTTCTATAGGTATGTATAAAGATGCATCTATCATCGATAATTCCAAAGAATTCCTTGCCATTTTTCATTTTGAAACGGGTTGAAAAGTTAAAGACGTCTGGAATTTGGAACACCTTATTTTTCATGTAACAGGAGTAATCTTGGTATAAATTTACAGAACAATGACGTGATTGAGGGTACACTCGTAAATAGTTTCATTGTTTATATTGTTCAATATTAAAATATGTAAAAATCACTTGTCTGATCTGGGCCGTCAGTCTGGACGAACAAAGAAGTGTAATCATAATAAATCAAAGGCTATTTATTGCCGGAAAATCTTTTTCACATAATACACCGGTAGATTTATTGTACGAAATTGTAAAAAAATATACATTATATTATTCAAAAGTTCTCTGCGATGAAAAAACAGAGAAAATAAAAATCGTTTGTCAAAAAAATAACACCCTATTTTCAAAATCACTCGCTACTTCCGAAAGCTTCGGTCTCTCTTTGCTCATTAGTATAAAAGGTACTATTAGTGTCAAATTTGCACGCGATCACTGTTTAGTGTAGGCCCAGTGGCCTACTTTCAGTATAACGGCCTATTTAACTATTGAGGCCTCGTAAAATTATAATTAAACATCTCTATTCGTGTTGAACAATAATTTAATGAAGTTGCATTGGAATTGGGTCTCGGGACATAAAAATGGGAATGCTTTTAATTCTATTGCGTGTCATACAGGAATAGTTTACTGAGTAATTTTATTTGACAAAGTTTTCCTGTTTGTCTATTTGTATGACACTATTAGCTTTAGGAATCATAAAAACTTCGTTACGGTTTTAAAAGCTGTAACAATTTTTTTGGAGCACCTATTATCTCACTCGTATTTTTTGCAACTTCTCTAATTTCTATTACGTGGTTCTCCAAATCTGTTAATCTCTTAGTTTTACGTGATTTTCCATAAATACTAAAAACTATGAGATCCAAAAGACAGATCTGAGCAACTAAACAAATATTTCATACCATCAGACACAAAATAAGCAGCCATGTTTTAACTAACACAAAACGGGCCAAAACAAATAAAGTTCACGAAGACGGCCAGACGGTGAACAACCGTCCCTGGTGAAGTCATCCCCCCTCCTCCCACCTCACCTGAGACAGAAGGAAAACACGTAAAGAACTCGTTAATAATTTAGTAAGAATCCGAGGCATGCAACCTCGGACTGTCGAGGGTAGAATCAATAATTCCGGGAAACGAAAAATTTTCAAGTTTTTTTTCCCCCTGCTAATTGTTCTTAGATATTAATCGTTTTGAATGATTAAGCATAAATGTTTTAAAAATAAATTCGATGCAATTTATGAGTAAGTTAAGAACATGCTGTCATAATTTGGCTGCAGTTTTTCCTATTATGGCCTTGTGAACATTGTTGTTGAAAAATCAACATTTTTACGCTAAAAATGTACAACAATATCGATTATATTATTACCTTTTTATTAAAAAAATCAACATTTTTACGCTAAAAATGTACAACAATACCGATTATATTACCTTTTCATTTAAAAAATCTCTAAATTATGAGTATTGTTAATACATTGGCACTATAGTCTACTCTGAATTGCTTCTGTCTATTACTCAATATTCAAGGCTACCGATCAGGTTTAAATTAAAAATAAACACAACACATTGCGCCACGTCCTCTCCACCATAATCTAACGTTAGTCAAATATTTACAGTTTATGCAAGATTAGTACTAAGATTTACTCTGTCGTAAATACCAGCATCTTAAGATATATAATGCACTGTTATCTGGATTAAGTAACACTGATAAGTGATAAACTGATAACGTATCTTATAATGGTTTAATTCGTTTAGTTAACTCGTTGAGATTAGGAGATGATGCGTTTTAAGAGATGGTGGTGGAGAAAGTGGTTGTGATAAAACTATAAAGCATAATCAGTACTGCCTTTAAAATTATTCGTTTTTCATAGCGTTTTTTATCTTAAATTTAAAGAAGTCTACATGAGATTCAACAAAAGATAAAAAAAATAATAGTATCAAACTCTCCATGTAACTGCAAAATCTATTACCAGCGTTAAACAAAACATTTACGAAAACCCGAATCTAATGTAAACCGAAGATCATAACAATCCGAGAGCGTAACCCAAACTTTCGCAACACTCCACGGAACAAAAGATAACATTATAATCACTTCGTTACGTGTGTCTAATTTCTTCTAACACCGAAATTATGCAATAGAAAGCAAAGCCTCTCTATTTAACGTCAAAACAGTAAAACTTAGGCCCCCATTGTATGCTAATACTAATTAAACGAGCCTCTGTAAAATGCGCGACCGTCTCTGTACTCATAACAATCTTGACATGTTCTCGGATACAATCAATCGGAAAACGACATTTTTTGCCCTCCAACCAGGTCATTGTTTCAGTTTTTATACCACACAGACGTCTTTAGCGTTATTAATGGTGATTGCGAAGTGATTGCCGTTAAATTTAGCAATTACGATACAAAAGTTGAACGTTTCAGTAATTAATGGCAAGGAATTCGCGTAACGACTACAGTACGATCTCATGACGTGATGTAATTTTAACAGAGAGACGAGATGAGAGCGACGAGTCCTTGTATGAGTCTGCGGACGGGCACAGCGACGCCATCTCGGCGAGCGATGACGCCCTGCCCCGGCTTGGCAAGACACCCACCATCAGCAAGGAATCTCTCAAACTAGCAGTCACAGACGAAGAAGTAGACTTCACCAAAACTAAGAAAGGACACAGAAAAACTATGTCCTTATCAAATCCTCTAGAAATTGTCAGAAACCTAGGAGATGAGTGGTTTGAATCAGCAAAAAGAGAGTTAGAAAAAAATTCTGACAAGAAAAAATCCAGAGAAAGTCTTTGGAGCGAGGAAGATCGCGATTCCATCCATGGGTCGACGATGAAACTCGATCAATTACGAAAGAACAGCAAAAAAGAAGACAAAAATCAGGCCAATCTTAGAAAAAGCAGTACAAATGAGGCTCCTAAAACTAGGAAAACTAGCAAAGGATCATCAGTTAGTGCTTTAAATTTCCTTAGACGGAAGAAGACACCGACTTCTACGAAACCAGTAGAATCAGTTGCTGAAGATGACAAGGCCATCAGCACTAATGAGATTATGAACTACACTAAATTGTTCTTAGAATGTGAAAGACGCTTTGCCTTAATATCGGAAGCCAGACCCGTAAGGCCAGTTGAGACTGACTCTGAGGATGAGCCTCCTACACCAAAACAATTGGCTGATCACAGAAGGAGATTGAGCAGGCAAACATCTAGGAGTAAAAGTAAAGTTCGGGGGAAAAGTCAATCTCTAAAGGTCAATACTCTAAGAAAATCTCACAGCGGGACGTTGAAGAAGGGAAAAAAGAAGAGTGTTAAAACTCCATCTTCAGGTAGAAGCAGACAAGCCAGCATTGTAGAACAGACTCCCATCGCTAAGAAGAAACACACAGACTCTTCAAAGCAGAACTCTTGGCTGTTCAGTGGATCTCGAGGTGAGTAATTTTAATATTTTGAAACATTTTAATCTTGAAGCTTTCTTCAAATATAGCGAAAGAGATCGAGGCAGTAATAATTTCGCAAGTTAGACTTATATAGAAGTTACGCTAAGGACAGAAATTGTTCGTCTATTTTGTAGTTTTTCTCATTCGCACATATATTACAATTTTCATATCTCCAAAATAATGGCAATTAGTCACGGACATCGGCACTAGTGTAATACATGATCGCCTGGAACATGTAATTATCTTGACTAATTTTGTTAGGTCACTATGTAATTGTATTACATTTTATTATTAAATTGAATTTACACAATACTATCATGATTTTTGGTATGAAGATATGTTTCGCCGACCCCAAATAAACTGGGATACGAGCAAGAGATTGATGACATCATTCTAGTGGTTTAGTTCGAATATCTCCAAATATGTTTTTGTTACATACCTAATTAACTGCATTATTTTCACTATATTTTACTTCTTCAAAGTTACTACAAATAATAAAAGGTCTGTATCAGCCCAAGCGTTTCTTAGTAACTATAAATAATTATAGTTAGTTACAGTAAATGCAGTTATCTTAGTTGATAAGACGTGACCTTACCGAGTCTTACGACGTTCAATACTGCCCACTGCCCGATGCTGCTAGTTAGATCATCGGTCTTTTGTTTTGCTGATCATAATGCCTTGTTTAGTTGTTATTGTAGCACGTTTGCTTTGCCAGGATGTTTTGGTTATAAACACACCTCTGAAACATACGTCAGTCGATTGTTTGCCTATATTGATATTTTTTCCTTAGTATTTTTATTATTGTTGGTTGTACAGTCGCTCAAATTTCCAGACTTGGCTAGCATCGTTCTAATTCAAGAACACACCTGTTATCCCGTCATAAATGCTCTTTTATGTTTTCTGAAATATTCGTTTTCTTTGAATACGCAAGTCGGAGTGTGGGACTTATATGTTTCTGAGAAGCCATTGTTCGGTGTCTCCGGACATACTTGTTATATGTTATCATCACTATTGATACATGCGAATATAATTTAATACAGCGGTTTTTCCTTTGATAATTGTATAGCATCATAAATTAGTTTCACCTATACTATCTTCATAATTATGTATTATTGACAGTGTCCTTAAAATATGTTTGTTACATTTTTGGCTGCCCGATATTTTTAGTCAGCTTGTGATGTCTTGATTATATAAACTAACAGGCTTTATACGCAGTAAATCAAAATCATGAAATAATACTCTTTTATATGTGGCTACTTCAGTTTCCTCTTATAGTCAGCATCTGAATCGTATTGTTTCTCATCCGTTTCCACTACAGAATCAAAATAACAAAGAACTAGCAACGTTTGCGATTTATATCCGCTACTTGTTTTTGTGACCCCTTTCGCTAAATCTACTTGCAAATATCCCATTTAAAAGTAATATTTCATTTGTGATGTTTTTATTTATTAGACAGGGTGCCTGATGCTTTAATCACTCGACTCCACAAGATACATGGACTTTTTACAAATTATAGATATTATTGGTAACCGGAATTTTGCCATAACGACACTTGAACAAAATAAAATAAATCATATACATAACATCACGCGTGTAATCCCCGAAGGGTTAGGCAGATGTGTACCTATAGTACACCCACATTTCGCTAAGTCCCATGTAATAAATAGGTGGCGAGCCTATTGCCATCCACCGGAGACAAATCCAAACTCCGTGCTGCTACTGAGATTCCTAATGGAAAAACCCGATAACACTTTGACCGTCCTGGGATTCACAAACCTTTTGTGCAGAACTTTGCAGATCCGTTTCCACCTACAAAACTGTACGTAACTTTTGTAAGCGTACAGTGCAGCAATTATTACTTGAGTGTGTCTATCGAAACAAACATTTGCCGCACACTGGTGGAATAGCGCATTTAGTCTCTTCAATAAGTTTCGTTACCAAAATAATATAGATGTTGCCTTTTTACAACTTTTAGTTTAATGATTTACAATTTATGATAGATGATGCCCTTGATATTTCGCTCATACAAACATTTGCTCAACAAAAACTATGTCACGGAACGGATAAATCGAAACCAGTTTACAATTACTGCTCAATAGTCTATTGAGCATTATTATCTGCACCACCTTCCATACTTCACATTCCTCCGCTGTCCATGACCTGTCATAGCGGACTAATCAACGATTATGCCGCATGCTTCAGTCATAGAATAGTACAGAAGATCAGCTCCATACGAGCGAAAACATACGCACACACACGCGTACGTACACAATCTCAGTCTCAGCATACACCATCATTTCTGCCGAAAGACGTCTACTGCTGGACACAGACTCTACACCTCCTCAAGCGTCGCCACATCTACCGGTCCTGTGCTTCTCGCATCCAGCGGATTCCCGCGACCTTCACCAGTTCATCGGCCCACCTTGTGGTATTGTGTACGATTTCAGTCCTATCTCATCCGAATGCCAGTCGCCAGTGCGCTTGCACTTGCTGTACGTGAAGCATCTCTATGTGTGCGTGCGTTTTTGCTTGTTGTATGGAACCGTCCTGTATTATTCTGTGGCTCGGTCTATCGCGGTCAATCGACCGGCGCTTATTGATAACTCGGCCGGCTTGTCAGTACTTATGTCTGTCTGCAACCAGTCAGTCCTCGTTTAAAGCGAAGTGGGTGACACGAATCTAGTAGGCTATGGATTTATGTTTGGTAGGATTGAAAGGGATTTATGGAGAGCTCTTCCAAATCGACTGCATCTGTGTTAGCACGGAGAGTCCTCAATTGTTTGCAGTTTCAGTTTTTTCTATGATCAGGAAAAGGAGTTAAATTGGTTCTTCATAATTATGAATTGGTTTGGTGAACTGCCTTGTCTGTTGCTTCTTTTGCTTTAAATATATCACAAGTATAGAAGTATAGATCGATTTGTTCTGGCTTATTAATCTTCAATACGTCAACGTTTCAAAGTTATCATTCCCAGACCAAAACGAAATATCCTCCATCATTTGACCCCTTCCACAGTTCCACCTTCTCCTTCATTTAATTAAATTGCTTCCAAAGAAGTGCGTCCCCGACTATTGTTAACTCGATTGATATGCGCGTCCTAACTCCGGAAGTCGATATAAATAGTGTGAGCATTGACTCACGCGCACCGAAACGTAACGTATTGTCTCGGAGGTGTTCAGGCTAATTCTGGACGTCTAATAGTAGGGGACTTCTTACTGTATTAGCTTTCGTTGAACTGGCAATTTGTGGATCGTTTCCGGGTCATTTGAGTTTGTCGTCTTCTTGTTTAATGATTAAGGCCTGTCGGCCACGATGCTACTCAAAAGTAACGTGTATTTCAATGGCAGCTCGTTTATTGGGTTATATCGTATACTCGTTCTTTTGTGTCTTTTGACTAACGTGGTGGTTAATTTGTGTGGTCTGTTTCATCAATTCAAATAAACTTTTGCTGTCTTAAATTGATCTATGTGACAAATAAGTGTTCTGTATGATTTGTTTGTTTGCCACTTATTGCTAACGTACTGAATGTATATGTCCAGTAACATATTAGCCATTATTATTCTTATCGCATACATCTTTATCGTAGGGTTTTCCCGGCCTATTGTCATGTTCCGTTTCGCTTAACGGAACTGCTTGTTGGATTGCTAAACAGTCTTTAAACATTACTGGCTGACCCGACAGACGTTGTGCTGTCCAAATTTCAATAGTTCATACAAAAAACTGGCCAACCTCGTGTCGGACCACGCACAAAGAAGGGTTTGGGATGAATTTATCCCAGAAACAAACTTAATATTGTAGTTGAAAAACATGGGTCACCGATACATCGATATACGCAACGGTAAATTTTCCAACTGCAAATGTAAGGTAGAAAACGAAAAAAAAAAAAAAAAACAAGGGATGAAACGATATCGAAATTAACGATTTTCGGACTTTTTCCTTTACTTGTGCTGAGCGCCCTTGCTTCTTGCCAAATTTTATGATTCCAGGTCAACGGAAAGTCTCTATAGTTTTTGATTTATTTGCGAGTATCAAAATATGTCGCATAAATCGCCGTATTTTTTTATTGCGTTGACTTAGAAGCTTGATTTTTTTAGAACTCCAAGGGGCCGTAAACCTACCTACGTATTTGATATTAATTTTAACTTGATACGTCCAAGCGTTATTGAGAAAAAGGCTCTTGACAGACTGACAGATAGATAGACAGACGGACAACGAGGTGCTCCTATAAGGGTTCTGTTTTTTCCTTTTGATGTACGGAACCCTAAAAACCAATGGAAATAAGGACTTTCAGTTTTTCCGACTTTTAACATTTTTCTTTCCATAAAAACATAATTCGGACTATTACGAACAACAATAGTTAGATTGATGTATAAAGTTTTTGATTTTATATGAAGAGGTTTGTCGACAGAACCACCCATCATGAGTTCATGATGCTGTCTCGTGTCAAAGGCCAGAGTTATCTGTATAAATGAACAAAAATGAATGAGGATGATGTATGTGGAAGAAGGGAAAGAGGCAATATACAGTATTAAGTTTAAAGGCTTCTACATACCAGCGCGACTTGTCGCGCGACGCGACACGGCACAAAGGCCCCGCGTGTCGCGGGACGGGCGGTGCCTTTGTGTCGCGTCGCGTCGCGCGACAAGTCGCCCCGGTATGTAGAAGCCTTAAGGCTTTCTGTAGTTAGTTATTTATAACTCCCGTCATCTCAATGAAAGTTTAAACTGTCACGCATTGATATTCAAGCAATGGATTCCAATAATATTTCAATGTCAGTAGTAATTCACTTACGCGCATGCATATTGTTTTCCTTATACTACAAGATATATTAATTTATGACCTATTAATTATATTTATTGGTGCCAGGGTCGCCAAGGGCCTGCGTATAATGTCTGGATCCTCCGCCACGTTGCATCAGTGACGTCATTGTTTTCAATTGTGACTTGTGAGTGAATGAATCTGAATGCATCTGAGGAGTGTAATATTAAACATCATTGATTGATAAAATAAAATGTTCAACAATACGAAGCATTTACTAGAAACAGCGTTATGCAAAAGTAACAAAAGTTCAATTATTTAATTGTTAATTAAAGTATTCGCACTCACTACTCCTATGGCTTACCATAACTTTAAATGATCGTATTTGCGAAACTAGGAGTGTAAAAGGACTAGTTAAACTTAACGGTCTCTGCCAAAATCCTTTCGGCAACTGGATCGTAATGCAATAGCCAATATATTTGGGCAGATAGCCTGAAGTGACATTCGCTAGGCCAAATATTACGCACTCAAAATGGTGGAAAATATTTCAGAGCATTAACGTACTAGCAATGAGTCAGCTTCTCACTTAGACAGAAAAACCACGTCAATGATCTATTATACACAGTAGCTAGTGGTAAATGTTCTTTTTTTTCATCTTGAAAGATTTGAGTGACACGTGGTGTTCGTTCAATATCTATGTCAATCGCAAAAAGCATTACATCTCCCTTGCCAGTTTATTTTAAATCTTTCAGCACTGTTTTGGCAGCAGGTTAGTAAGTAGGTAAGTTTTTAAATAAACACTTTTTTACACTAGTAGTTCTGCGAACAGTAGATCTCGAGACTTTTTACAACAATTAATATACCACTAAAGTCATTTAAAACGGGATATTTACCATGTTATTTGTTTTGAAAAACATGGTTACTATCCCGTTTTTTTTGGCCGAGCTAGTTAATCGTCCCTGCAAATTTTGCGACTTGAAAGTCGCAAAATTTGCTTTCCTCCATCAGTTTGTTGGTACTCCTCTACAAGGTCGTATTTTACAACAGATCTAGATAAAACTTGGTATACAGGTTATTTGACGTCGGGGATTTTTGATTGGAGGGGGTACTTCCTCCAAAAAAGGGCAAAAAGGAGGCTACTGGATATCTTTGCCTCGATTTCAGCCGAAAGACGTCCACTGCTGGACGGGTTTGCCATAATCGCCACGCTTGGCAGGTGGGTTGGCGATCGCGGTATGGTGTTAAAATGCATAGAGAACGCTGCTGCCCATTCTCTAGTAAGTCCCTTAGTCGCCTTTTACGACACCCACGGGAAGAAATAGGATGGTGCTATTCTTTACGTCCGGCACCACATGGATCTCTGCCTTATGAGATCCGATTTCGATGGTTCTTTTTTATTTGAATAACTTTCAAGTTGGAATTTTTTGTTTTGTTTGAAATTTCATAGAAATTTGGTGAAGATGAGCTCGTCAAAATGCACTAAATTGCTCACTTTTATATTTCCACCAGTGGAATCGGCCAACCTTTAACTACTAGGTAGGGATTGAGGGAGCATCCGGGACCACCTTTTCATCACAAAACTAGGCTGCAGTGTTACCTCTGCCAAATAAAACCTATTACTTTATTTTTCTAGCTGGCCTACAAATTTATACCCATAATTTTTTTTACCATGTTTTTTAAAACAAAATACATGGTATATTCGCAGAACTACTAGTTAATAATGGATTTAAAATAATAGATTTCGTTCTTGTTTTATTCGTATTAAGAATTTATATTGAGCCACTGCTAACGCCCACTGGATAAAACGATGCAGTTTTGGAAACGGGTCGACGACCAATCGAGGTGCCATGACGTAAGCACAGCCTTCTTGATTGTGTCGTTAAAAAAACAACTTTAATGTTCTTCTGATAGAGTTTTATTTCGTCTGAAGGGGTGTATTGCTGATGCTCAATAACACCCAAACATGATGTAGAGGAATTAGAACTTAAATGGTTG
Organism: Tiliacea aurago; assembly: GCA_948098905.1. Lineage (NCBI taxonomy): Eukaryota > Metazoa > Arthropoda > Insecta > Lepidoptera > Noctuidae > Tiliacea > Tiliacea aurago. The sequence goes on from OX402602.1 coordinate 18,714,497, forward strand.
AAAAATAAGGTGTAGATTTGAGAAGTGTTGGACTATTGATAGTACTTGATAACATTGATTGAAGTGGATGAATGGCTGCCAAACCTACTGCTATCCACTCTTTGCTTGCGAACCTATTTATCTGCCAATCTATTGACACGAATACTTTTGTAAATTACGATATTTCCGTAGGATAATACTGGGAACATAATATAATTACTATGTTTAGTCATAAACACAAATTTTCACTTCAGAAAACATTCGGCTGAGAGAAATGCTAATAAAACTGGTGACAAGTATCCGACCCACAATGTTGACAATCATGAAGTGAAATGGAATGAGTATCTTTAAGAAGAGAGATTTATGCTTATGTTTCTCATCTGACCCACCAGAAAACAGAGTGGTTTATACATTTTGGGGTCTTAATAATTCGCTAAAGTCCCGTTCTGACACTTGAATCTAAAAGTTACTCAGCACCATGTTCAGACACACAACTTTACTGAAAACGAAACGAAAGCTTTATAACTCACGCAATAAAACCATATTTAGATCCCAATTTAAACATTTACGCGTAATAAAAGTTACGCACTTCCTTACTGCAAAAGGAACTGCACTGAATTCTTCCATTAATCCGTCTCCTTTGTAAGAAACATTATAAAAACTTGTCGTATACATGTACAGGCTATGTGCACATAGAATATCCTTAATGGTCGGTAGCGTGGCCGTGACGTCACCGGTTAGATCATCAGTAATTGTGGACTTTAATTTGTATGAGCTGCGCAAGCGCATGGTGTGAGTGGGAATATTTATATGGGAATGGGAATAGTTGCGAGGAAGTTGTGGTTCTGTGAGTGGGAATAGAAGAAAGTGATTTTGATAATGAAGAAAGAGTTGTTCCAGAAGAACTAATTTGACTGTTATAGGATATTAAAATATACTAGCTTTAAAAGACAGGTATTGTTACAGCATATTACAGATAAGATGTAGGCCATTCTCAAGATTGGTCTAGTTTGATCATTAAGCTAGTAGCATATTAAACCAGACGTGGTTAATAATACTTAAAGAAATAACAAAGTGTTTCTTGTAAACGGTATTAAAGTTGGTATTCTCGAATGATTCAGTTATAACCCACGTGTCAGATACACATGTAATTTTCAGTCACGTATGTTATTCAAAGTTAAGCTTTAAAATCTCTTAAGTATAATGTATAATTGTCGGAAGCAGTTAACATTTCAAGTTTTCACTCCTTTTTTTCCCAAATTGGTTTCGTCATACTTTTCTTGTGACGATTTAGTTACCGAACAGTTTTACAAGGATTCTTCGGTTACAGGTACAGTTCATTGTTTAAAGCTAAAGGGAACGGCCTTAAAAACTTTTAACTAGAGAATCCATACAAAAGAAGTTTTTAATTGTTTGCCAAAAATAAATGTTACGAGCTTTGAAGTCATATTTCACGTTGATTTGTTTATAGGGCTTTTTTGGTCACGTGGAAATTCTAAGCTTGCGTACATGAACCAATTCTTCCCCATTCATCAGAAGAATTGATCCTTATATACATCTTTGTCTGTCTTTGCGCAAAATAATCACTGATTCTTTCGTTCAATATTATCTTTCTTTTGTTGGTTTTAGTGTTGTGGTATAGTAAAAAAAAAATTTTTTTTATATTTTATTTTATTTATTAAGGTATAATAAACAACTACAACATATATAATACATAAAGTTAACAATACTATAAGTAGCAATGTTGCAGTCCACTGCATTATCCGCAGGTAAGACATATTTAAAGATCAGTGGTTGCCATTAGACGAGCATTACCACAATTAACAAATATATATAAATAAGTTACTATAAAGCTAGCTATAGCTACAAAACCAAATCAGATCAGAAACAGTTTCATTTACTTAAATTATGCAATAAATGTGTAATAATCTATATATATAAAATAAAGTTGTAAGTTACACCATTTATAACTCAAGAACGGCAGGACCGATTTGGCTGAAAATTGGTGGGGAGGGTAGCTTAGAACCAGCAGACGGACATAGGATATTTTTATCTTTTTTTTTTACTTTTTTTCATAATTTTTACTAGGGTTGGTAGGTAGGGTAGGTAGGTAGGGTAGGTAGGTAGGTAGGGTAGGTAGGTAGGTAGGGTAGGTAGGTAGGTAGGGTAGGTAGGTAGGTAGGGTAGGTAGGTAGGTAGGGTAGGTAGGTAGGTAGGGTAGGTAGGTAGGTAGGGTAGGTAGGTAGGTAGGGTAGGTAGGTAGGTAGGTAGGTAGGGTAGGTAGGTAGGTAGGGTAGGTAGGGTAGGTAGGTAGGTAGGGTAGGTAGGTAGGTAGGGTAGGTAGGTAGGTAGGGTAGGTAGGTAGGTAGGTAGGTAGGGTAGGTAGGTAGGTAGGGTAGGTAGGGTAGGTAGGTAGGTAGGGTAGGTAGGTAGGTAGGGTAGGTAGGTAGGTAGGTAGGGTAGGTAGGTAGGTAGGGTAGGTAGGTAGGGTAGGTAGGTAGGGTCGGTAGGTTGGGTAGGGTAGATAATTAGCGCTACCCGTGCGTAGCCGGGCCGGGAAAAGGTAGTAGTAAGATATAATTAAGATAGAATTTTTACAATATTAGATTTAAAAAAAATAGTACTATTTTATCTAGATTTGCTGGTACTATTATACCATTCTGGTCTATTGTTGCGTTTGTTTTTGGTCATTTCCATTTTTCATCATAAGCTGGCACAAACACACCAACTGATCATATAATATATATGGTTAGCTGCATCTATACTGTCCATACTCAATCTGCCCGCCTTTTCCAACGATGTTCGGGTCGGCTTCCAGTCTAACCGGGTGCAGCTCAATACCAGTATTTTACATAGAGCGACTGTCTATCTGACCTCCATAACAGTTACTGGGTAATACGATACCCCTTGGTAAGACGGTTGGTGGCAGGCCGTACTGTCCATACTAATATTATAAATGCTTACGTAAGTCTTCACTGCTGTCTGTTACCTTCTCACGTCTTAACGGCTGAACAAATATTGATGAAATGAAATTTCACGCACAGGGCAGAGCTTGGTTACGACAAAGGATATTTTTGATCCCGGTGGTACAGTCACGAACACTAATATGTAAACAACATTAGGTTTCGTTTATACTAAACCCGAAAAGGGGTCATTGTACTCATCATTTTGAACATTTTTTTCTATAGGACCAACCTTGAAAACGCGAGATAAAAATTAGCTGTTCCATACATTTTGTCGATTTAAGAGAACACAAATGAAGTGAACAGCTAATTTTTTTTTCCGATTTCAAGGTTGGTTCCATAGAAAAAAATGTTGAGTACAATGACCCCTTTTCGGGTTTAGTATAATCGAAACCTAATGTTGTATGCTTAGCAACATTTAGAAATGATTTCCTCCAACTAAGTATATTGATTTTAATTTAATTTTACTACGAAAATAGTATTTTGGAACCCAAACTATTATGAAAGACTATTACTTATTTTCAAAGTTGCAATCGTTATTCCTCGAGAAAATCGGTTTTGAATTTTGCTAAGTATTTACATCGCTCCGTGTGGTGCCGGACGTAAAGAATAGCACCATCCTATTTCTTCCCGTGAGTGTTGTAAAAGGCGACTAAGGGACTTACGAGAAAATGGGCAGCAGCGCTCTCTATGCATTTTAACACCATACTGCGATCGCCAACCGGCCTGCCAAGCGTGGCGATTATGGCAACACAGCAGTGGCCGTCTTTCGGCTGCAATGATGAAGTATTTAAATATCAGTGCTCATGACTTTTCATTCCGACCATAACCGACATCTACGCGGGCGATGCCGCGGGTAAAAGCTAGTTACATATAAACACAATGTATCTATTACCGCTAATAACTCATTTAGTGGGGAGCAGGGCAGTCATATCCCTTACTACAGGATAGTGCGGTTTCCGCATTGTGTCGTACATACGCTTATCATTGTGGCATTGGTACTTGTTGTATATAATAATCGTTCCTACTGGTTGGTACGATATTCTATTTTTGTACGTCACGTGTCGATGTCATTAGGAATGGTATTGCTATGGAGTAGTCCCAGAAAAGACCCTATCTTATGCGTGCGTGCGTCCTATGTTTATAAACTGTGTCTTTAATTTATTGTCATTGGTTTTCAACCGTTTTCAATAAAGTTAATAAATTATACAGAAGGCACAAAAAGTAAGTACTAAATTCAGAGCTGATGATTACCAATTTGTTTACCAAATGTGGTGATCGTAGGTAAAGCAGTTAGCATAGATGTCTCCTATTTCTATAGGATGCTATATCTTTCTGGTATCAGCTTGATTAGTAAGGGAGTGGGTCACCCTTAATACATTTACTGAATAGGGACATCAGTAAAGTGATTTTTAAAAGAGTTTATGGTAGCATATCCTATTGACTTAATTCTCTCCCTATGGTCTTTTATCCGTTGTAGGAAGACAACTTAATATAATTTATCCGTACCAAAAGTCAAAGTGGGAAATAATTTGTGTCTATTTTAGGATCTGTAGTTGTTATTGCAAATAGCTTCCCGACCATTGTGGTGGGTAGTTGGATAATGATGCTAGTAACGCCATCTATCGGTTGCTTCGAACAACTGTTGCTTATAAATGCGATTTTATATTTTCTCATGGCCGTCGTCGTAAAAGTAAATTGATTTTGCATACTCTGTTTTTTATTATTTATTATTTTACAGTTTGTGGTTCTGTTAACCTCGTAGGTGGAGCAAAATGATATTTTCGTCAAGCTTTTAATCTAAATAAATACTTACAACAATTTGAACAAAAAAAACTTTTTGTAAAAATAAATAATCGACTTCCAAAAAACACTACAAAGTGAAAAATAACTTTAATTTCGGAAGTCGGTGTCTTTGGATCTGTATTTTAGTTTTTTGCCACCGACTTCCGAAATTAAAGTTATTTTTCACTTTGTAGTGTTTTTTTGGAAGTCGGTTATTTTTTTTTACAAAAAGTTTTTAATTTTTTACTTTTGGTGGGTCTTTTTTTAATTTATCTAAGTTACAATAGCCTAAAGTCAACTGCTCATCACTTTTTACAAAATATTGCTTTTCCCGATGCTGGGACGTTAATTGTTGACCATTTGGTGAAGTGGAACTGATGATGGAGACCACAGATGGCCACCGGAACAACATAATAATAAGTATTTCACGGGTTGCGATTCGATTAGGTACTTTAATATGGTTGCTAAGCAATTTATGCTCGTCACTCACCATATAGTAAAGTACCTAATCGAATCGCAACCCGTGAAATACTTATTATTATGTTGTTCCGGTGGCCATCTGTGGTCTCCATCATCAGTTCCACTTCACCAAATGGTGATTTTAGGGAGCAAATGCACGAGTTACTATAAAAAATACCCAAATCGCTATAGGTTTGCCTATAAAATTCGAGGGTTTCCCTCGATTTCCATGAGATCCCTTCATCAGATTCTGATTTGGTGGCAATGGGAACACCTCGGGAGCCTACCCTTTCAAACAAAAAAAATATTTTCAAAATCGGTCTATAACTGACGGAGATATCGGTGAACAAACAAAAAAAGCATATATACGGTCGAATTGAGTAAGCTCCTTTTTTAGAAGTCGGTTAAAAATGGGTTCTTTACTGAGTTTTCAGTAGTGATTATGATGATGTTGTAATTGCAGGGCATTGAAGGGGTGTAACATTAATGTCGAAATGTCTGTTTGCTTATACACTGCTGCTTATCACTTTGGAAAATTTGTACGTTTTAACCACAAGTAGAACATAGCTGAAGCCAAATCTTGGTCTAATATCTTTCTCTCGGAACACTTCTTCCGGGTAGGTCTGGCAAACATTGATGGTTATAATCAGGGGCCCAAGTCTGCTATTTTTATAAATTCAGTCATTCCAACACGATCCCATTGTCATTTTGCTAAAAGTTCGTAATCTGCTAAATTCATAATGGTCGATCATTGGTCAGTCAATGTTCTCGTAATATAATTGTGTTACTTATAATGGCATTGTCGTATTGCCATTATTATAAACCCCATTAGTAGAAATGTCATTCGTTTGTCATTATGTACGAGATTACCAATAAATGCATTTCTTCTTTTCTTTCAATGTAGTGTCAGTGGCCGACCATTGGAAAATCATAATGACGCCATTTTAATAGTAGATTACCAAACTTGTCAAAATCAACAATTATGAAATCAAAATCGACCATTCTGACACTATTGTAATAGCAGACTTGAGGCCCTGGAGTGATTCAATGATATTAGGTATGCCATAAAAATATTTGGCAATATTACTTATAGGTATAACGGCATAACTTTTTTACGTCATACCGCAATCTGATGTTTGATTTTAGTTGTCCTTGTATTTGAGGAAGGAAAATCTACGTACCTATTGATTCATCCATTTTTTGTATTCTTAAATTGAAAACTGCTTTGGATTTCATTCTGTCGATCTTAAGACCAGTTTTAGTTTAGTGTTGTTGGTCGTTGTGTTGTGTGGTCCTATCTTGTGATGTCACGGCGATGATATCAGTGTAGAATTTATTTTATTTAGTTATAAGTCAGTGTTTACTAACATAGTCGTAAGTTTTGAGTTATGGTTACTCAAATAATGATGTTAAATATTCTAAAATAAATGGCGCTGGACGAAATTAAAATAGAATAATAGCTTAGGTATTTATTCATTGAGGAATTTAATGTAAGTACTCACCATGTAAACTCTAATCTACCGTCCAACTTGTAGCAACTTGTAGTAGGTACCAAAACAGATGTCGCTATTCACAACCTAACGGTTTCCCTTTCTGTCTACAGGCGAGTCCCGCCGTGAAGGCTCCACGGACGAGCCGACTGCGCTCGACGCCGACGTCGATACCAGCGATGCTAACACCAAGGAACCTGATAAGGATAACAAGTAAGTGATAAAATATTGTTGAAGGAAAGTGCTGGAGTGCTGGGTGGTGCCCAAGAAATTGTGGGGAAAGCCCTTAAATATGTCGGGAGGAAACGAGTCAGGTTTCTTTTGGATACACCAAGGGTACAATTTTTATGTTTTAAGACTGCCATTATTTTTACTCGAACCGAAAAATTCCAACTATCATCTTCACAAAATAGGAGATAGATAATATTTAGGAAACTCTATTCCTAAATATTATGCAAAGGGCTTAAACACCAACTCAGCATTAGAATGACTATTAAGAAAAATCTGTTAACTGTTTACACATTTTTATCATTTGAACCTGAAGCAATTTAAAATACAATAGAACTCTTTATTTTGTACACCATAAAATAAATATTAAATGTTTGCCAATGCACAACCCGCAGCGCCATCTATAGTGACGTAGCAAAACTAAATATATTTAATAGTTCTGCCACTCGCCGCTAGATGGCGCAGATATATATAAATAACAATGGAGCGGTTTTCTTAGAACCTCAATTTGGAAAGATTGTGTTTGAAAAATTAAATAACGATTTTAATTGTAATATAACCATAGTAATTCAATCTTAATTATATTTTATTTAAAATAAACCGCTGCCTTACGAATAACCATTTAGCTAGCCACACTATCTTAGGGAAGATCCTGGATTCGATTCCTGAACTGTGTTGTAAATGGGCTAGCTTCATATTTCTAACTGACCCGACTCCTTGACAATTCAAAAGTGCCTGTGAATGGTTAATTGAAATAAATGCTTTTAGTTTGAGTTTGAATTTAATTTATTAAGTATAACAAATAATAGTTGATTGCTTCATACAGTGCCCGATTTATGGCAATAAGTACCTTCCGTTAGAGTCAATTTCTTTGCTCTTAGGTACTTCAGAAGCCTCCACTGCTTGTGTCCTAGGGGAATATATTATTTCATAGTTCCTCAAGTTATTATTACGATTTCAGATTCAGATTATTTATTTGTAAACATAGATGCATTTTCGTAAGTTCTATATGCTTTGCCATTAAGCGTACAAATATTAGCATGAGTTTTAATTATTTAAAAATATCAAATAAAAGTTATAGAAAGAAAGAAAGAACGAAAAAACATTTATTGGGAGTCGCACAGATCACAAATTAAATAAAACACACTCATAGAAACAAAAAAAAAAAGAACAAAACCAAAAATAAAACAAAGTAAACAAAAAGAAAATAAAAACAAAGTCCTGTACGAGGCCAAACGGCCCGTATCTCAGCATGATGCAGCGGAAACAGCTAGAGAGGATAAATCAACATAATATTCCCCTGTCAATTAATTAAATTCCAAATAAAAACTATAATGTCAAAACAAGTACCAAATTAATAAAATATTTCAAAAAAGTCAACAATAAAAATGATAAAACAGAAATGTCAAAAAATAAAATAAAAATAGGATAACTGTCAAATTAATACAAGAGTGTCAATTTATGTATAAATAAATTAATTATAGGTCACTGAAGGAGGGATTATAGAACTGTCATCCATTGATTATATCATAATCGTAATAATTACTTGAGGCGCCATCTATTAGCTCCTGTGTGTATTAGAAACATCTTGTATTGTTTTAAGATTAATTATTAAACTAATTATGATGTTCTCGTTAAAACTATAGTTAAAATTAAAAGAGAACATTGAATGACTTTTTGGTTGAAGTCCAATTTAACAATTCTACATTTGACATAGTAAGTTGTGTTTATGATTTCGAATCACCCCATAACGTAGAAAATGGCGGTGATTACTTTGTGGTCAATACCTTAATGTTATAATTTAATACGAGAGCTAAATCAGTTTCAATAATAATTTAGAAACTATAAAGTAACTAGATTATTTTACACACACATCTATAAGAAAACTTGTTGTTTGATTAAAATCCTCGATCTACCGGAAACATTGTCAATTTATGTGGTAAAAAGTAATGAAGTTACTAATTAAACTTTCATCTTAAAACGCCTTTGCATTTGTGAATATAAGCATTGTTTAATGATAAAAGAACTAACTGATAAGCATCTTAGTATTGTTTTTAAATTTTATTCAGCTAATTAAGTAATAAGATTTAGGCCTGAAACTGCGTTAAGCGGGCTTCATACAAAAGTGCTCCGTCGCGGGGACCCGCGCGGGCGTCCGTCACGGGAGGCGCGCCCCGCACCCATGCAACGGGGCCCGCCTCCGCGCGACGGAACCCGTCGCGGGGGCACGCGCGGTGTCCGCCAGCGGACCGGTAACATGATTCATGTAAAAGAGGCATTCTGAGAATACATTTTTATCGTAGGTGATTATGAACTTAGATTGAGAGTTCAATATGGAAAAACCGGCTAAGTGCGAGTCGGACTCGCGCACGAAGGGTTCCGTACCATTATCTATAAAAATGGCAAAAAAATCACCTTAATTATATGTTTTATTTTAATTTAATTATTTATTTCTAAATTGAATATTATTTATCTAAATATCCTGTGAATATTTCAAGCGTCTACCTGTTGCCGTTTTCAATATTATATGTAGAGCAAAAACGAGCAAAAAAATCACGTTTGTTGTATGGGAGCCCCCTTAATTTTTTTATTTTATTCTGGTTTTTAGTATGTGTTGCTATAGCGGCAACAGAAATACATCATGTGTGAAAATTTCATCTGTCTAACTATCACGGATCATGAGATACCTGGTGACAGGCGGACAGACAGACAGACAGACTGAAGGTAAATTGAACTAGCGACACTGCGTAAATAATTTCAAGTACAAGCAAGTCATTTCTTGTAAACACTATCCGCTTTTATAACAAGTTGCCACAATCGGTTACTGAACTTAGTGATGGAAAATTCAAAACGCACATTAAACGTGCCCTTATCAAAAAAGCATATTAAAAGATTAAGGACTACGTTGAAGGTAAGGAAGTTTGGCATTAATTTCTTCTGTACATGTGGCTTCCCTGGTACCTCATTAACGGCAAAACTATGTAAATGTCTATTAACAGCTCCTAAATTACGAAGTTATTTTTTAATTTAATTTTATCTTTTTTTACAAACTTCACTGACATAATGTTTTTGTTATTTGACATTTTATGCCTACAATTTATATTTCAACAAGGTTCTAACTTTTATTATTTTAATAATATTTTATATTGTTTTTTTTTGTCAATGCGAGGACGTTGTAGGGTTAATAGACTGTAGATCTGTAGACCATTTTCTAATTTGTTAGGTACCTGGTACTTTTGACGGGCATACGCTGTCCTCTCATACCTATTTACACTGTAATTTGAAAACATTGTAAAAGCCAAGTTTATTTTTTTAAAAGAGTGACCGTGGAGTTTCTTGCCGGCTCTTCTCCATAGGAAACGACCAATTGGAACCGTGCACCTAGCTTTTAACGTTTCATAAGTGCCCATGTAGGCTTATGTGAAATAAAAATATTTTTGATTTGATTTGATTTGATAAAATAATCCGGTCTCCGCGACGGGTACCCGCGACGGGGACCGTCGCGTTCCCACGGAGCCCACCCGCGTGTCCACGCGCGTAGACACGCGACGGTTGCCCGTCGCGGGCGCCCGCTTAACGCAGTTTCAGGCCTTAGAGAATACGACAGCCGAGCGGGCGGCAGGCCGGCAGCCATTGTGATAGGTGTGTGTGTCTTGTAAGCACGAAAATTGTAATCTCTCTCCGCCTTATTACAAAACAAGGTTTATATTTTGACATGACTTAAACCATGGAGCCAGTTTTTGTAATAAGAACGTAACAGTGATTGAAATACCGTTCTTTATACAAAACTGAAAACTTAGTTCGCTACTAAGTTGTCAGTTTTGTGTTTAGGAACTTTACCGTAGTCGGAATAAAGTTCTAAATTCAATAATGTCTCCATGTTTTAAACCTGGGTCTGAAGATAAACCTTGTTTTGTAATAAGGGGGTATGAGTTTATGTGTTCCGTGATTGTATTTGTCGAACAAGAAACCTCTGTAACGAAATGATTTGATTTAAAAGAGTGTCCATGGAGTTTCTTGCCCGTTCTTCTCCATATGGACTTACTTCGCTTTGGAATGGGCGACTAGCATGACATAGTAACTCAAACTGAACGACTCCATGATAAATGATAATTCAAAGGTGCCTGTAAATGTTCTAATTGAAATAAATGCTTTGAATTTCAGTTAGGTAGTTGGTTATCAATCAAGCATTAAGTACATCAGAGACTGGTCACAGAGACGGCATTGGGTTCCTCGCCGTGTTATATATTTGAGTAACATTGCATTCCCCGTCCCAGCTGGCGCTCCCCGGCGCCGAACGCGCGCGGCGTGAACCGCGCGGAGAGCTGCCGCGAGCGCGACGCGCCCCGCCGCGGCAAGCACCGCAACGCCAGCGACCCCAACCGCCTCACCGCGCACAACAACCAGTATGTACACCTTTCTTCTTCTTCTTAGATTATATCCGATGGCAATCTTAATTGAGTTGTCCTAGAAATAGCTGCGAGTTTGGCGCGCCATAAGTAGCGTCCCACAGTTGCTGTAACGCTACGTTATCCTAGCAGAGCGGTGGCCGCCACATGACGGCCGCAGAGACGAGTGTCATGAACATGATGGCAGCGGGGTTTGACTTTACGGTGTCAAAAAACGCTCTATAAGAAAACACACCTTGTGTAAATGACGTTTCAGTCACGTCATTCGCCGGTAAATAGCGGACGCTATGTGGTGGCCGCTACTCTTCTAGGAAGCCGGATCTTAATATGCAGGCATCAGGGCACGCAGGACACGATAGCAAGTGTCCCATCCTTTGTGGAACAGCGCCACATTCAAATGTGCTCTCCAGAACGGTGCTGTGTGCCTTTTTATATTGTCTAGATTCATATAAGGAGGAGCAGGAATGCTAAAATGTGCAACACACTTTGTTTAGTTCTTTTTTTTTTATTAAACGATCAACATAAACCTTAGAACAAAAAAAAATGTGCCTCCACGGGTTCCAATTGTTTTAGGTGGGATAAAGAAAGTATGCAACATTCTGCTACTGCCGTAAATAAAAGGAAAACTCTTAAAGACCCATGAAATTAGCAGTTTTTCGCTACATTTTGCGGCAAAATTAAACTAAACGAAATGTAACTAATAATTGCCACAGATAGACTACTCCTTCATCTCAAATAGTAGCAATTTTTTATTCTAAAATGTTGGTTCTTAAATTGTAAAAAAAATCCGTTGCCTCTTCACACAAAATTGACGATATCGTGTTGAATTTAGGAACATTTTTCTTCAATATAGTCTATAAATAACATAAATTTAGTTTTTAAAAATATTATAAGTAAGCAGACGTTTTCAACTCAAAAAGGTAGCGAAAAAGAACTATCAAAATGTTACAAATAGTCTCAGAAAATAATGTTGAAAATCTTTTTCTTTAAAACACTCGGTAATGTTTTTTTTTCCTATTATTTAACAAACCATATCAATAAATTTAAAAATCACACACTGGGCTTCAGCTATCCGTGTGATAAAATCAAAATATTATTTTATGAATATACAATATCTTCATTAAGTAAATCAACGGCGAAATAAGCTATATTTTCGAGAGCGCAAAAGTGATGAAACTATTAACAGGCGCTGACACTGACACGAATGGTTTATCACCACGAAAACTGTACATTTATAGTTACACAGACTTATTCACACAATTAGATAAGAAATTGACGAAAAACTTTTTTTTGTGATAGCACCCTTAATAACTTTGTTGGTGTTGGGATCTTAAGACATTCTTACATAGTTATATCTACTTAAAGCTTTATAAACTATAATAAAGAAAAATGCAAGCTAAGCTCGTATTTCAATACGTACTTTAAATTATGTCAAAACATGCCCTGAAAAATATGAACGATTTTTAATATCAATATTAACAAATTCAACCAATATACTTCATTATCAAAACAAGAACAAATTCCTGACATTCGTTCCTAAAATAGTATTCTCTTCAACTCGGGGACGAACTATGCCAATTCTTTTTATTTCCTGAAGCCGACACCACTAACAGACTGAAAAACGTCCTAACTATCACCAATACAACTCAAAAATAAACTTTATTGTTTACAGTATAAAGTGGATTTTTGTAAGTACTAACGCGTCTGTGTGTCTGGAATGGTGTTAATTTAATTATAATTTAAACCTTATTTATAGCGAGGTTGAGTTTATTTTCGTTTGAAAAATATTGGACGGCATTGTTTTCTGAAGGATTGTGTTTTGTTTTTGGTGTTTATCCCATGTTAGTTTGACTGTGATTTGTAATAGAATCTATAGAAAGAGCAAACCATTTAATTTGGCACATCTTAGCAGTTACCAGATCAATTAACTAAGATGAAACTACGAATTTTACTGACCGTAATAAATATCGTCTAGTGGTTTATTTAAAGCTATTATAGATGATACAGTCTTATATTACAAAAGTTACTTTATTTGCAGCAAAACCCTATGTTACAAAACTTACATCAATATTAAATTCCTGTTAAATCACTTTTATATCAAATTCCGTTTGATCCCTGAAAATCATCTGACTTCCCACTGAACGCAGGTTTACATAATCTGGGCTGCCAGTCGCAAATACATATTAACAAACGCAAATTGATCTCCAATTCATATGAAACTTATAAAGCAAGAGAGTCCTTTTCAGTTTGGTTAAATCTATCCAATATTACCCAGAATATGTTGATCTTCCAATAGCATGATATCAATTCTTACTCAGATATCTTTCTACATTGGTCGTACCTCTTCAATATTGACCAGTTTCTACTGATCCGTCGTTACATCATATAACTTTGCGCCTACGTATCTTGATGTCTTGGTTCACATAGCTAATATAACTTGGTCTATGTGTAGGGAGGTAGTATTGGAATGAAAAGGTCTTGTGAAAATGGTAGCTGCAATATGCAGGGTGTTAATGGTTACAGTTTTCAGTACGAATCCAGACGCGATCGAACGCGCATTGCGGTGGTTTTCCTAAATATTTATAAACACAGAGACTTTTTTTAGTTTAAACGGATTTTATGAATTAGCAGTAGTGAGTTTCGAGTGAGATTTTAATTTTGTGTTTTTAGAAATGATAGTATTAAAGATTTTTTGTGTGATTTTACTGTAGCACTATTTTAAGTTGGCAAAAGATTTTTTTTATACTGAACATAATAGGACCAACTTTTTATTGGTATTTTTGTTTGCAAAAGTTTTTATTGGAGAATTCTGTCCATCCTTTGTCGAATATTGCTAAAAGTTACTATAATGGATAATAATGATGATATACCTAGACAATTTTAGGTGTAAAGCAGTTCATCTCAAATCTGCACAAAATGTAACAATTTAATTTAAATCGTTTTCCTGTGGTAGTATGGGTTGTCGCAGGATGTTTTAGGGTAATGATAACATTACTTTGGTTTACACAATAATTTATTGCGTTGTTGTATTTACACATTACATTATATTATGGCGCTGACAAGAGGCAAACGAAAAAAGTAGGCTTGTCTTAAACAAAAAAAATGGCAAATCTATTATAGTTTGTAGTAGCGGAAAAAATATATGTTATTCTTGAATATAATTCTCAGAACGTGGTTGTTACCAACACACGTTTAGAAAAAAAAATCTCTATACAAATTAACGGTAAACTAACCTTTTACTTTGAGTATAAATCCAAAATATCTGTATTAAAAAAAAAAAACTATTTCAGCCATGAACACATATACATGAACAGTCCATAGGTTGTTTAGTGATGGGTTAGTAACAGAAAGTACTTATAGTCTATATTAGTATTGTTAGTAGGGACACAGACACAGCTAAATTGCCTGCGCCCGCCCTCGAGGCTGTGGTAGCACCATAGGATTAAATATCAACGTACGGTTGGTATTTAATTAATAACAATAACGTCATATTTGAATGCAGAACTTGGTTGTTTTCTATTTTCGATTACTCAACAAATTTTTGAGTAAATAGTTAATTGCTTCATATTTTTCAATAAATTACAAGCCTTGTGTCATCGCGATTCTCTTTCTTTGTATGCAGTCTGACAGTGACCGCGGTTTAGCTATTGACAGCGTCTTAAGACGGAGATATATGCCAGTGACCTTGAGTAGTTAGCTTGCGTGTTCTGTACTGAGCTCACGCAACGCGTCGTACGTTCAGCCAGTAATAGGACTCGCCCATCAAGGAGCGCTGTCCCCAATTTGACGCATTATTAATTTATTATACACAAAACAAAAGGTATTTTAATAAAACGCGTATACTAAAAGATCAATAATTAAATTATCTTTGAATTGGTGAAGGTTTCAGAAAAATACGCTTGGTAGATTTTGCGCCATTCTCAGTTTTTTATCCGCGTTAGACATTACTTTACAAATTAATTTCACTATGTAATTTATACAAAATATAAAATATTCACATATTAAATTATTGAGAAAATGCTCTAATTTAACATATATTTTTTTCAAATCATTAACACAACTCGTTTAGACGTGATCTTCAGTATAAAATCATTAAAAGTCGGTTATCGTCGCCTTAAACACATGTATTTATGCTTGGAACGTACATTAAGTCAAACGGAAATACGACCTAAACAATTTAGTTAGGAAGTCAAATCATCATCACTCTCCTGCCCTCAATTTATTTGTGGTCGGCACATGTCTCGATAGTCACCCCCTTTCAATCTTTCACACAGCCCATCCAACGGATAGTATTTTCAGCAGTGGATGGTGGAATGGATACAGAAGACAAAGTGTAGCTAGAAAAGGGCCTGAATCCAGCAGATAACGATATGCTGATTGAATGACCACCAGTTTTTGTTAGCATCAGCTATTGTGGTACTGTTGGGTACCCAGAATAAGACCGCAATCATAGAAGTCGACATTAGATAACATATTAAATTGAGTAAGTACGTACACATACATACATAAACTCACGCCTTTCCGCCACCTGCCAGCTACGATCCTTACATACTTCCTTTGCTTCGTTTATGTTCTTATCATCCGGCCTTGTCTGGAATAAGTAGAGCTTTCAAAAACGGTACGGATTTCGGTTTTCGGTTGGTTTTCAATACCTTCTACTTGGAAGTATTTTTCAAAGGTGCATCAAGTCTTGGTATACCGACTCGTTGCCTAGGCGATAGTTTCCAAGGCATTACACACATTGATATAAGACCATAAGGTTTTGATACGCGGTGTGTGCTAACAATAGACAATCGAGTGTTATGTTACAGACGCCATATTTAATAACATAGGTTTCGTTATTCTTTCGTGAATATAATTTTATAAAATCGTTACCTACCAGCGCCATGTATGATTTATTTCACTGTATTAACTCTTAGTTTATTGATTGATTTGGAACTCAACCGGCCTGAGAAACAAGAGCGAAAGGTTTTCTTAAATTCTTTAAATATTAACAAAAAAAAAAACTCCTTTTCCGTATAATTATCTTTAGTACTAAATACGTATGAGTGTTTGTTCAATTAGATATATATAATATTATCTAATTGAACAAACACTCATACGTAATTAGTACTTCCAGTGCTCTTATATCTTAACAAATTAATAATTCAAGCTTCATTACAATTTGTAAACAATGTCAACCATCAATCTGGTTGTATGTTAGACATCGCCAGACGACTCCCTACCCCTGCTTCCCCTATAGAGAGAGGTATCTGTTCCTACCCTTATCAGTATGTCGGAAGCATCCGTTGCCAAATGTACTGTGATATGAACTTTATTATTAACCTTTAAATATGATTCACTGAAATGTCTAGTCGCTAAAGTGTTGGTTTCCTCACCATGCATTTCAGAAAGCATAAGATCAGTTTTCGATTAATCTTCATTCAAACGAATCGATCTGGTCGATCTAACTATCTATCTACTACCTACCTACTGCTACGATTTAACTAAGTAAAACTGCTAGCTTCCTCCCAAAAACTTCGAGTTCTGATTCAAATCGAAATTTATTCTTCATTCACAATTAAACAACTTTCAATTTCATAGTAACTGAATCAAACTCAACTCGATTCAGACTTCGACAGATTCCAAATAGTAAGACATCTATATCAAAACCTACTATAGACACGCCTTCAATTGTTTCGCAGCAAATCGTATTAAAATCTGCAGCAGCCTTCCTATCCTTATCTCCAATGTCGGAAGCGACTCGACAACTACCGGGCCGGTGTGTTTACTTTAGCCGGCCATTGTCTCTTTGTTGCGAACGTCATATTGTGTCAGTCGCAAGAGGAGGATTTGTAAGACTTTGATGGGAGTTGTGAACTTTATTGTTGATGTGGCATAGTTTTGGGTGTGAGTGAAATGGGTTTGTGACATTTAAGAGCGTTTACGACGTACGGCATTTCATACAAACTTTCAAGCCCTCGTTCCTTTTCAACATTTTCGAAACAAAGTGTTACAGCCAAATTAGTCCGATTTTAAATTTTCCATAGAAACAGAGATTTCTAGTTATCTGTTTTTAAATAAGACATTTCGAAAATGTTCTTAACTATCTTTTTTAGACCTTTGTATCGTACTTATTGGTATGAAGTTTCATTAAAATCGGTTCAGTCATTTCGAAAAACAAGGGCTTGAAAGTTTGTATGAAATGCCGTACGTAGTAAACGGTCTTAAGGTTGTGATTATTCTTCATTTTAGTCTGATGCTAGGATTCTTTCCATAGAAACCAGTCCCGTGTTTTAGTCTTTTTCCTTTCATCATCACCACCATCCTCCTGCCCTTCTCCCGGTTTATTTGGGGTCGGTGCAGCATGTATTATTTGATGCATCTCTTACCTTACTTCAGTAGTCACCTTTTCACGTCAAAATCATAAAAATCCCACACATAATCTAATAGTGATCGTGAATTTCAAATCTTATTTTATCTGATGTCATTTTCAGGTGTTCCCTAGTAGTCGGAGAATCTAGGACGTCATAAAACCAGTGTATCCCCAATATAAACTGACGATTTGAACCAAATATGCGTCTAGAATGACAGCGTCTGCGAATGTTCGAACCACGATGCATGTTCGGCTGATGTTTTGGCGTTATGCCAGACTTGTGTGGTGTCAATGACGAGATTTTGGAGACATCGAACTGGACTTAAAATATATGTTACATTGAATTTGTCGTTGAGATTTCAGGTTTTGAGAAATGAGAAATTTCTGGTTTTCACCAATCAACCTCTTGTTTTCCGGACCATTTTTCTCCATTTCGCGTGGGTTGGCGTTTAACCCTGCTTTTGCATCATGATAATTCCATCTGCTTTTTTCAGGTGTCTGTAAATATTTTATCTTAGCGTGTCAGACAAATTATTATTTGTTTGGATGTATTTGTAGCCTGAAGTCTTTCCCACGTTGTGCCACAACAACCGAGTCTTTACCTTCCGCATTAATTTCATCCAGCTGTTTTTCTTGGGGCCAACCAAATCTTACCACAGTAGTGCGTTGTTTCTGTAGATTCTAACTCTGTATGAAAACAAAAAATATCATCACCTTAAAGGTTACCCCAACGTATTACATAATATTTTAACGATGTTATTCACATGTTTCCTGAGCTTAACATTTTGACCATCACTTCCGTTGAACACCTCGTAACTCATCACTCGCGGCAATTTGTTATGTTTTATTGATACATTATGTCACTTGAGCGTGCAAAATAATATTTTATCACCTCCTCCTATATTTAGGCTACACTTACAAAATGTACGTCTTGTAACATCGACTTTGCCTAGTTCGCAGCAAATCGTTCCGCGTAAATATTATTCGTTTTCCAGCTTTCATTCGGGGTTTATTTTATTTTTCAACAAGTGTAATAATAGTTGTAATGTTTTGATGACTTGGCTTTCCCAGTGTTGTTGATTTTGAGCTTTTTAGATGACTCGTTTTGTGGGTAAAACCTATTGGATGTTTGTGACAATTTTAATTTATGAAAGCAGCTTGTTTATAATGTGAAATAGTTAATATTTACAAAAAATTGTGGGTTTGAATTTCAGACGGCATAAATTAAGAGAGGGAAAATACCGAAAACTTACTGTAATATTTTCATGAGTCTCAAATAATATGTCTCTTAGAGCAGGTTTCCAAACTTTAAATAGACACCAAAGAGCGAAGCATGCGGAACTGAAAAACAATAATTCAGAAATCATTTTGAAATACGAAACAAAAGATTTAAAACCAATTTACTACAAACAGTAAGGACACTTCAACAGTTTCATAAAGTAACCCACATGAAAGTTCATTTTTGATCAAATCATATTTCGGGATAGCAAAATATCTGGTTCCACAACCTTCATAATTTGCTTCCTGAACGCTAATGTAAATCTTCCACTACGCACGATAATATCGTCTGGTTACACGCATTCATTTACTTTTCTGTTTATATTACAACCAGTGCGTTTTATATCGATTGGAATTTATATTCACGTTATGTGTGCGAATCGTTGTTTGTTACTAAATAAATAAAACAGGAATCTTGTGTAGTACTATTGGAATTTATATTGCACCCCTTTGCTAGAATCTGTTTGTAACTTCTCAACAAATCTTAAAATCTATTTTAGTTGTTATCGAAGATTCGCTCGATCGAGATCGTTCATTCAGAGTATCTTAAAGAAAAATATGAATAGTTAATATTCATATTTTTTTTTAAGATACTCTGAATTAACGAGAAGCAGCTAGATTTCTCCTTAATTGTCTTGAAGACATCCATATCCTATTTCGAGGGATACCATCTGTTTTCTAAAACACCAAAAATAACGCGATGTGTGTTAATTCTTAATTAGTTTCTCAAGTTGCTTTAAATTTATTCTTACTCTCACTTGAGTTACTGTAAAAGTTCCCCATAACTTTTTTTTCTTGCGTACAACTTTACCATTCTGTTTTTGTATTTCTGTCTTCCAATTAACCTCGAGATAAGTTTGTTGCGGTTGTAAACGGTTATGCATCTCCTGGGACACATTGAGAGTTCTTTCCACCCTCCCTTTTCTTTCACCTTTTTTACGTTTTGCCCTGTGATTTCTCTGCAATCTTTTTCCATAGGTAATCAGAATAAGTCCCATTACTTTTTCACATATCAACAAGCTTAATCAACTCCATGTACTCAAGGGATTACCTAAAAAGTATGCACTTACACCAGTGATAACAGTAGATACGGTCAATTTTGACTGACATTAACGTATATGGAAAAGTACGAAACCTGGGTAATTGATTTAATTGTTCTACTGTGATTTTGACTTGTTTTATCGCTTATGTAGTTTTGGCTAGTATACCATTAAATATATTTAAATTTGTGATCCTCTAAATTCCGAATAGTGTCTATGACGTCAAGGGAGTATAAGTTTCCTTAAGCGTCAAATTAGGTGTCAATAAATATAACGTCGCGCGTCGGTGGGAATTTGTAAAACCCTTTCTCAGATCACAGAGACCTTTGATCTTTATCTTCGTTTGCCGCGTTTTAAGTAAATTCAGTGTAAGCTATATTGATTGACTGATACTTTCGACGTTTAAGCCTTTATTCTCTTCTTTCTTCTCTTTGATATTGATTTTAACTGAATTTCGCTTTGGATTTGGCAGTATTAATAACATCTTGCTTCCCACTAATAAGACCTCGATGGATTAGTTTAGTATATTCCGCTTTTATTTCCGGATTATTAATGTCCGATCTGTTCTCACCAAGGTTTATCTTCATCTTCATTTTTCATACATGACATGGTTCACTAATTTGCACTTGCAAATCCAAACATAAATTATTTTCCTCCCCTTCTCATTTACTAGTTTACTATTTAAAAACGTGACCGGGTTGATAGAATCTTCAAGGTTCACCTCGTTTTAATTTCTCATACATGTTACAGTTTTCAGTAATTTGCCAAAGATAAATGTTTTTTCGTGTTAATCAGTTGTTTACTATTTAAAAACGTGAAAGAGCCAATAATTCCGTCCTCTTTTACATCGTTGTTTTTCAATAACCGTCAAAAAGCCATAAAACATTCACAATTTGGTTCCGAATATCTAGACTATGTCGAATGTCGGAACCAATTCGCAGAACGAGTGCTTCTGTACGGGTAATTATTTCATCACGAGCTAGTCGACGGAAATAGTCGCTGGGTCAGACGCTAGACTGGCCCCAGGTACCTGGAAGTTATCATTTAGATATTTGGAGATACCAAAATATATGACAAAGATTTGCATGATCAGAACCTACCCCCAGAGATACAAGATGAGTAGACTTCTTAATTTAATATCCGGCCTAGAAATGTAGCTATTTGGGAACCTAAGCTGATTTAGTCCTCCAAAATAGAGCACGAAATTGATTTCATGCTCCAAAATTCCTCTCATTCGACACATCATCGCTGGACGTTGCTAAGCATCATCAGAAAGATAAACACCCTGCTTCCATCAACAACGAACCCTGAAAAGGAAGGAAACAGATTCGAAACGCTCTGACGTTAGATAATGCAATAACATTTATTATATAATATAACTAATTTTGTTTGATGATGAATCACTGAAAACGGTTACAGAATATAAACGTGAGCTTGAAAGGTCGACGGCCATATTATAAGAGAGATTTATTTGCAAACCGAGAATGTACTTCTTTATCCTTTGATCGGTTGCCAATACCCAGCCGATGCGCATATAAAAAAAAAATAAAAAACCCTTTTTAATTACCTCCCTTACTTAGTCCTTGATCCGAAAATAGTTTTTATTTGTCGTAACTACCCAGTGATGTATTGGACCAACGTTGGTTTGATATTCTGAATCGTTTTGTACTTTTTGCTTCGCTATTATTGCAAGCTATTTGTGTTCGTCCGGAATTTTGCAGTGGGTGCTGTGTCCGGCTGCCGTGTTTTCATTCATGATTTCTAGTTAGTTATAAATAAAACTGACTTTAGGTGCCCTAAAATCTGGCTCGTTTGAAATCTTCTGCATAAATCTTTCTTTGTGCAACAATAGCGCTTGTTAAATCAAACAGGGCAGTATAAGTATTTCGATGGTTGGTTTAATGTTTAGATATAAACATTCAAGACCAGCAGCCGATTAGCATTCATTAAGGCCCATCGACCTCCCCTAGACCTCGACGACAATCGACCGAACCAGGATATTACCATAATCACACCGAGTGCTTTGTTGATTCACATTCATCTAGTTTTTGCTCCTGCATCCCACCTGCGCATTCATACACTTACGTAACAGCATGATTCAAAGCAAGTCTGTTTACGAATCTTCCAATAACAGCTTAATTTTAGCGCCAGATTAGTCTCCCGTCAATTCGTGACAGCCATGTTTGAAAGCTGTCAGAATGACGTGCATTTGCGCGGGAACACGTCGCGATACGGCTCGCTATACATCATTGACCCATTCCCGCATTCTATTCTCGTAGCGCGAACGCGTTATTATATAAAAAAATATATTTATTAGGGGCAGCGACATGATTCATCTTTTCGAATATAATTTTCCAAGAGTTCAGTGTATGATAAAGGTTTATATGACTGCTATTAATCTTACCCTGAATTTGATACGTTAATTCTGACCAGAGAATAATTTTAGCAATACTAATGGTTGGCATTGATCTTCGCATTAGATTTATAAAGCGACCTCAGTTTCTCGATTAAACGATAGTCTAAGCTTTCTTCCTGTTTATATGAACTAATCCAAGTTTTGCTGATGACAGTTATATTTGCTTTATAATTTAATTTTCGCAGCGTGATCTTTCTAGTCTATTTTTATTTCGTTGCCTTATAATGTTATTTTGCAGTCTCATATTTTTACTGTTTTTTTGTCCATACCATTACTATTTAATTTTAGGTCGTTGTGATCTTCCACTTGTCCGTTTGGTGCCGGATGTAAAGAATAGCACCATCCCATTTCTTCCCGTGGGTGTCATAAAAGGCGACTAAGGGACTTACTAGGGAATGGGCAGCAGCGTTCTCTATGCATTTTAACACCATACTGCGATCGCCAACCAAGCGTGGCGATTATGGCAAACCCCCCTTTAAGGGCAGGCGTATGTCCAGCAGTGGACGTCTTTCGGCTGAAATGATGATGATGATGATGATCTTCCAAACGTCTCATAATTTTATATTTCACTAATTTTCTCTTGTCGTTTTTAAGCAAATCTGATTCAAATCTTTCAGAACTTTCTTCTCGTGTTTCTGTGGCAAATAAAAACATTTTTCATTCTTTTTTCTGATCACTTCATCCACTAAGTTACGTATGCTACACGGATGGCTACACGTGATCAGTGGCGACTTACCGTCGGTGTCAAGTGGGGCGACAGTCGCGGAAGTCATTCGACTCTCGAAGCCATACAATTGCAGCTATCATAATTGTCGCTACGTCTTAGTAAAGTATGGATGCCTTGTTGGGTAGATGTTTCAACAGTTCCTTGGGGTATTGTAATATTAATATTACATCTGGTTCTTAATTGATTGCTGCAATCTTGAAGTTTGTGTTAAAATTGTTGCAGTTTTGTGGGACCTTGTTGAAAACTATCTTATGTCTTTCAGACTGATTTTGACATAATCAGTTTCGATGTCTGCGTTATCTCTGATTTCTTAAACTCTGATCAGTAAACTTGCTTTCAATCTTATGAGATTGGCCAACAGATTAAATTGAAGAAACTTCCGAAATTCTAAAAGTCTTCCTTTATAATAATGTCTGATCACTGAGAATGTTTGACTTGTTACGATATCTAAACTTTGAAAAGACAATAAAATAGATTATTATGTAAAATATTATGTATCCCATACAAATTACAGATATTAATGGTTTTTTTTTAACATAGGGTGACACAATGGGCGGTCTTATCGCTAAAAGCGATATTTTAATGACCACCTTTGTATCGATTGGAAGAGTATTATTCCATAGTCATTTGTCACGTTCAATCACTTTGAAGTACTCCTCTTGCTATTCCATCTTCAGTCCTTATTAGAGGAAAAATCCACGCTCATACCAGTTACCAGACCCCCGCAGCTAATTGATGTGTGCAAACAGTGAGACAGCCACCCATCCCAGCCGCGCCCACGTTGACCCAGCGATTTATGTGCACATTTGCCCGACCTGAACCTACGGCAATGACATACGGCGGCAAACACCGTAAGGACACCATAAGACTGGCAAATGGGTAGCTTGGTGGTATGTACATATGGGTAGCCTTTGGTGTGTTGGTATGTGGAGATTCTTGGGACTGTCCGAAAGTCTAGCTTTTTTATGTTAACCGCAATTTTTCATTTCATTGTATCCTCCTACTAAACAATGTAGAGAACCCGAATCCTGCTTCTGGGCGAAAATGTCACAATCGCCCCTTTGTTATTTTTGTTATGTATGTTTCGGGATTGCGCATCTCATTTTTGGCTAGATCAAAATTTTTCACAAGCTTGCAGATCGCTTGCTTTTTCTGGTAGTTTTTGGTTCAGTTTAGAGTTCCATATCATTTTTATCACTAAAATCTAGGATATTTTATTTTATTAGTTTGCTTAGTGTTCAGAATCCATCATGTTCAGTTAATTTAAGATTTCTAGATTATTTCCATTTGTCCGATATTTTCGCTCCTCCTGGCCATCTTACCCACATGGTCAGAGTTAACAATGGTGTGTCTTTATGCGTTCCACTTGTTATGGGATGGCACTCCCCATGATGTCATCAGCACACCTTCACGACTCCTTAGTGGGGTGGTGGCTTTATTATTTGCAAGCTCTGTGATTGGTGGAAACACTTTTGGTGTGACCTGTTGATTGGCTGTAAAGATTTGAGTGTGATAGTTATTGGTGGACGTAAATTCGTAATTTTTTATTATTTTAAGAAAAAAAAAATCTTTATGGTTTTCTTGCTTCCCATTTCTTCCCGTGGGTGTCGTAAAAGGCGACTAAGGGACTTACTAGAGAATGGGCAGCAGCGTTCTCTATGCATTTTAACACCATACTGCGATCGCCAACCCGCCTGCCAAGCGTGGCGATTATGACAACCCCCCCTTTTGCGGGAGGCTTGCTTGGTCCAGCAGTGGACGTCTTTCGGCTGGAATGATGAATGATGTTGATGAGGATTTTCTTGGGGTATCTTACTGACTGAATATAGACGCGTATTGGCTGAAACAGTTCCATACATTGCTAAAGGGGATTATTATTTCTTGAAATTGTATTTCTTTGGGGTGACTTGCAGTATCTAACTGCAATAAAACTTAGACGGTCATTGCCTAAGACAGAGCTCTACTATAACGCAAAATATTTAAAAAAGACCTACTTAATATGATCTGAATTCTGGAAGTCTATTTCAAGTTTTCAATCCGCTGCTGTCAAATCTCATGTTTGCTTTTGTCACCACAATAGCTAACGGTTGATTGTAATAACAAAAGCTAATCAAACCATTTGACATATTTTGATCATTTGTATTGGCTTTCAGAAATCGAGCGTTAGTCAACAGTTGGTATTACAAAATATTTATTAGTAAGCAGTTATTTGTTTACAAGTAGCTAGTGCTCACAATTTGATACAGATTCCTGACTCATATTAAATAAGCCCACGGAAGCTATTCAAATGGTCCATTTCATTATTTAGATGCACGTAATTTCTATTTACAACTTTCAATACCCCTTTAAACATTGTAATTACTTGTGAATACGTCAATATCACACAATCGAAGGAATCCTCACGTCATATGCGACCCTCAAGTTCTATTGTACACCCTTTCAGAACTAGCGACGTGATATATACTATGTTCTAATTCAATGGGTGGACCACTGTCAGTCGTACCGCGAACCTCATGAGGAACGCACGTCTCGATTCTCTCGCGTTTTCAAATTGATTCTCGTATCGAGTGGACAGTGTTTTAATCGATCGTCTTCTAACAGCTCTCGATAAAAGTGTTTACTTTTAAATCTACGACGGTGTTAGTATTCTGTAATTGTTTTAATTCTGGAGTCTAATATGGGAGCGGTGTTTTGAATTTGGTTTCTTCGTCTATTGTTTTTTTTTGTGGTTGTCGAATGATCTAAGAGATATGCAATTTAATGATGAATGACGTTTTATAATATTATAAAATATAGTGATTACAATATCGGATAAAACTTTTGTAAACCTTAGCTCGAAACATTGAAATATTGCTCGTCGTCTATGGTTTAAATATTAGTGAACACCTCACCAAATACGCTCAATAATTTCAGAGATAAGCTCGTAGCGTACTTCCTGACTAATACACTTATAAATACACGGTATTAGATTTAAGATACATTTAAAACCTCATTCATAGTGTAGGCATCTGTTTTATATGAACTGAAGTTGTACAATAATAGCTTGCATTCCCGTGCCTGTCACTCATAACTTCATGAGTGAACTAAAGAACATTTAGCAGCAATAACTCTGTTATTTCACTAAGTTTTAATACTATCACCACTTTGTTAACAGAAATTGGTCAACCGGTGATTGTCAGAGTTTCCTCTAAAATTAATTTGAAGTTACATTTTCGCACTTAGACGGCGTTCACAACAAACTTACTGTCGGCCACCGCACCGGCTGAAAATATATGAAAAACAAAGGAAATTGTTTTTTCAAATTTCTTACAGGGCGCTCATAGTCGCCAGTAGTGGTTCAGTGGAAACCAGACGCACTTTTTGTGTAGATTATTTTCATCACCACTGCTTTCAAAACGGGTGATGGAAACTGGCATCTCCTACAACCAAAAATTCTAAGACATAAGACATTGACCAACCCACACTGTTTTTGCGGTGTGGATTGTGGCTCACTCCCTTTCACAGAGAGGAGGTACGTGCCCCAGCAGTGGGAACAATGCTGATTATTCTCTCAGTCGTCCGACTATACCTACTTCCTATAAGCTTTGGTGTGAACGCGGCCTTAGTGTTAAATATTTAATGCATATTATAGTTGCCTATGCAAAAGGTCTGTAGGCGTATTTTAATGATCATGTACGCATGACACCAGTCCCGAAATTATTTTATTAATATTGGAGCTGTTTCAAGTGTAACTGTTACCATGACTGATTAGGTGCGATCGTCGGCTGGTTTAGAAATCTCCGTTGAGCTAAGCTGTTAAGACCCGTAATGATATCTAATAATACAACTGTCTTCAGCTCTTACTATCCTAGCTCTTAGAATGATAACGTCACCAGAGTTTCATACATTTATTAATGTCAAAAAATAAATCGAGAAAATGGAAAAATTCTTTCAAATCCCAATATACGAATCATAAATACATAAAATTATAGCTGACAGTTTACCTACGACCTATTGCAGATTGTTTGGATAGAATTTCAGTTTCTGTGTGGCAAATAGGGTTTCAATGCTCTTTGAGTCCCGCCCCGCGTCTGTCTCAGCGTCAAATAGCTCTAATTGACAAAGGTCAGATAGGTACTCTCGGTGCGAAAATTATATTGAGTTAGTCTAGAATATGACCTTTATATATTTTGCTAGAATACTGGAAGGATGGTTACTTACTCCTACCACTCAATAGGGAACTTCGATTGATTTATGTGATATGATGATTTCGAGAATAGCTGTTTTAGTGATAAGTAATATAAACTATTTAGCAAGGCTGGTAGCCAAGGCAAACTGCCTAGAGTGTACTATCGCGTTCTCCAGACGCATCATCCTTCAAAGATGATTTGCTATATCTACCTTGTTACGAAAATCAGTCGTAATAATATAGTTCTGTTGTACATCAGTAATAAAACAATTTAATTTACATGCGTTTGGGTAACCGACACGCTTTCCTTTATTTCACTAAAGCGCACTTTAATTGTTGGTTAGGTTAACTTTTACTTTTATCTGGCGGTTACCGGTTAACTCTAGTTTTTAACTGTCGCTGTGGCAATGTTATTGGTCGTTAAGTTCCGATGTTATGGCTTGACTACTAGACTTAGTTGTATCATTGTTTTAAATTAGTTACTTATTACTTAAAATTACATAAATATTATATACAAATCTTAAGAATTCTTTAATGGTTTAGTAAATATGGGATAGGATTTTCTAGGTATTCGAAATTGTTTAAGGACGAAACGTTTAAGAGGCCGGGTAGCATGCGGAGTTCATACAAACGTAATACCAAAATAATTTGTAAATCAAACATATTCTTAAGGTAGTGTGTATTTATTTCGATTGGATTACAGAATATCTCTGTTCCCAAATATATATTTTGAAAGGACAATGATATAAAGACGAGATATGAGGAATTTTAAATTTCTATAGAATACTTATTTTTCTCATAACTCTTGTTTAAATAATGGTCCTTTCAAAATATATATATTATTTCGGAACTTCCTGTCTGTAATACTGTACAAAAAAAAACCTATTTACTATATACTCTATATACTTTGTTCAATAAGACAAAGTATCAGCTGTTTTTTTAGCTAATTCTCTATTTAAAGTCTGAGTGGTGATTGAATTAAATTCAATCGAGCTATTTTCGCGATAACCCCAAACAAACAAAATGCTGAAATACATTTATTTTTAGTAAAGTACTATCGGTTTATTTGAACAGCACCTCTTTGCAAGAAAAACAAAGTATCTTCCATTAATGTAATTTCAATCGAAAAACAATGGAAAAGTTTTACTTTGCGTTTTCATCGTTTCTTTAGTCGATCATAAAAAAACAATAAATATAGCATTAATAATAGACGTAACGTTGTTTAGAGTCGGGCTAGATCTCGACCTAGGATGAAAGAGGCTAAAACTGTAAACATTATCACTTTATAGCTGCACTAAGGTCGCAGAATTGTGATTTTTTTCAAATTAATTTGTGTCTAAACATCTGTTTAATTTTAGCTTTCATGATTCAACTTCAAACTTTAGAATATGTTTTTTAAAAGTAATATAAAAATCTGCTGATAATAACTTTGTATTGTAACAGAGAATATTTTATAGTAAACAAGGAAATTGATTCATCTGATAGCCTATGTAAAATGTTAATTAAAACCCTAGAGACAGTCAATAAAAACAAAACATAAAGAAATCTTCGCGTTTCCTATCCTTTCCTTATTCCCTTATACGTAATAAAAACATAATTATATCATTTTCCGAGGCGGCTATGGTTGTATTAACATAGGATTTAGTCTATAACCGGCCAGTGTTCACCGCATAAGGCAATGCACCATTATCAGCCATTATGTTGGGCGCCATTGAGCTGGCTGCGGCTGACAACGTCATAGACAATTATTATTGTGGGTTTATGAATTTATGTGCACGGGTGTTTAGAGAAAAAATCATTGACCAGTACATTGTCAATGATAGACTGGTAAAACAATAATGCCTTAGTAAGAAGGATTAGGTAATCCACCAATGGATAAAGCCGGAATTTAGTAAAAAATCTTATCTTTTAAAAGCAGACATAAACGAAGAAGAAGCAAGAATGAGGAAGAATAATAGTACGGCACCTGTATAATAAATTTACTAACTCAGTAGGCAATAAATATATTGAGTAAGTACCGAACTCCCTAATCACATAAATATGAACACGTTTCAATTCAACTCAGCCTATAGCAGGCCACCAGTATAGCAGAACACGTTTAGTCCTTGTTTATTTGAACCGAATCCACAGTTTACTCAACGTGTGGACAAAAGGATGTGTTACCGATTTGTGGTCAACAATACATACCTACTTATGGCTATAAAAGTACCGATTAATTGGATTGATTCTATGCTAGACTGTGTGTCACCAAGATTTGTTCTTAAAGAAGTTAGTTGTGGTCTTAGTCGCAGATTTTTTGTGTCACTTCGTGATTATCGCGAGATTTTGTAGCCGTCTTAGAGGTGCTAGTTTTTATTAGGCTTATTTAGGTCCTTACGAGCTACCAGTTTCATAATTTCGCTCTTGGTTACTAATAAGCGTTTTGTCCGATACTCTAATGACTAGCAACGGAACCCGAGTTTAAGATATCTATTAAAACAATTATTGTGATTAATAAGCTTAAACTTATTTGTCTCTTTTGCCAACTTCAGTCTTCAGATCTTCGCTTAAAGTTCAGTGAAAACAAATAACCAAAGAAAACTACCAAAAGTGACTAAGTTACAAAAACAATCCTAAATCCCAGTGTTTAAAACAAAAATGCCAATAAACTGACGAAAATAAAAAAAAACAATACAAGTGACAACCGGTGATTATTAAGTCAAGTAGTGATTAGTGTCGGTTACCATGGCCACGCCCGCGCCCCCCCGCGTGTCCAGAAATGTGTCGCTGCCTGCTGGCAGACAGCCTCCCACCGTCGCTATGCTGGCTAGGAGGACGCTGTCGGAAAGGTAAAGGGCTTCGTTATCATAAAGTGTTACTTTGGTGGTTCCTATAATGTAGATTTCTTCAGAGAAGTTGGGAGTTGGGTTAAATATTGTCTCCAACGTAAAAGTTGTTTGAATTTCCAAACTTTAAGGCGCGACTTTAGTGAATTTTAAATCTGTTATTACGCCTTCATATAATGCAAGTAAGTTATACAAAAAATATGTGTTAAAATACACATCAATTCAATATGTGAATATTTAAGTATTGTAGTAAAATACTTTATGAAATAATTTCAGGAAGTAATGTCTACCCAAAGCATTCAAAACGATATTATTTTCAAACTAATTAAGATATTTTCATGCTTTTTTTTGTATAAATATACTGTTTTATTATCTATAATTCTATCTGTGATTTTTTTCAAATATTCATATTTTCGTTACCAAAAATAAATATTCCCTATGAAAGTTAATGGTTGCGCGGCGTGAGCGCGATGCGCATTTGTATGGCCAAGGTCAACGGCGATTATCTGACCCTTAAGTGTGAAGTTTCCATAATAAGGATTATTTCGGGTTAATTTGCATGCATCTTGTCGTGATAGCTGGAATAGTAGGTAAATAAGTACCTATGCAAAAAGCTCTTCAATTGAATTATCATTTAGAACGATTACGACAACGAATTTTGGCCTCAGCCAGGCCGTTGATTACTTTGGTCTGCGACTGATACAGTACTTTTTTTAATACTTATTCCGCTAATCAGTCACACCCCAAAAATAATAAAAAT
Organism: Tiliacea aurago; assembly: GCA_948098905.1. NCBI lineage: Eukaryota > Metazoa > Arthropoda > Insecta > Lepidoptera > Noctuidae > Tiliacea > Tiliacea aurago. The sequence goes on from OX402602.1 coordinate 18,745,379, forward strand.
ACATGTTTTGTAGCAACAGTAGGAGGGCCAGGACTAATGTTATCATACAGACATACCGGACGATTATGATAAACGAGTGGTCGCTTACTATCAACTAGCTATCCTACGCGCTCGTTTTAAAATTATACGAATTACTTCTGGGAGACAGAGCTTTAGTTATAAATGTTTTTGTCAAATAAGTACTAACTTTGGAAAATAATGATATTCAGCCGAATCTCGCTACAGTCGAAGCTGCAGCATGCATACGAAACTTTTTAATAAAAAAATGCCTAACTTAATATACGTACCACTCTGTACCTTAGCGTAGGTATACGTAGTTGCGTGTGGGCTATGGAAGTTTCCAAGTTTCCGCACAAGTCAGTTCTGAAGGGAACCATTACCAACACGACGTACGAGGGCGGGCGATAATTATAGGAATTTAACAGCAATCCATCTGATGGCGTTACTTTACATGAAATCGCGGAAATATTCCTTTTTATTTTATTTTGAAGGGAAAGTTTACCCTTTTCGAAATTAAATGGAAAGGCTTATTAGGTGGACGTCGTATTCATTTATGTCATTCGCTTATTCATAATTTTTATACGCTGGGATTTTACTTGTTTGGTCATGGAAAAGTGTGTTTCATACAAACGAGTTCTTCGTACTTGACCATTGATAACACGTCTTCAGGGCCTCAAGTCTGCTATTACAATAGTCTCAGAATGGTCGATCATTGATTTCATCATTGTTGATTTTGACAAGTTTGGTAATCACAATGGCGTCATTATGACTTTCCAATGATCGGCCACTGACACTACATTGAAAGAAAAGAAGAAATGCATTTATTGGTAATCTCGTACATAATGACAAATGAATGACATTTCTACTAATGGGGTTTATAATAATGGCAATACGACAATGCTATTATAAGTAACACAATTCTATTACGAGAACTTATGAATTTAGCAGATTACGAACTTTTAGCAAAATGACAATGGGATCATGTTGAAATGACTGAATTTATAAAAATAGCAGACTTGGGGCCCTGACTGCGTGTCATAAACTGCCAATGTTTCTACTTCGACTCCTGCCGTGAAGCAGCGTTGTTGTGTTCTGGTTTAAGAGTTATCAGTGTATTTACAGGCATATGATCGGCATATGGTCGGTATTGCCTTTGGGAGGGAAACTCACCTGCTATGCCTCTGACTCTGGTATTCCAAATGTCCACAGTCGACGGTGGCCTACCATCAGTTGGGCCGCTAGCTTGATTGCCTCCTAATGACAGAACCATTCATTATTCAGAACAGCACGCAAAGAATTTCCTCCAAAAATTACTCGATCTTTACCAGTTTCTTTTTCCTTAAAACATGCCATTACATTACGTTCCCCATTTGTTCGTAAACGAATCAATCGTATACATCCCGAGTCGAGTCACGTCCGTGTAAATGTGCTTCGGGAGTGTTTCAGAGGCAACTTGTTGTACTCGAACTGAATTACAATTATGGCTTTATTACCTGCTGGTGAGCCGACCAGATTTGATCGCGGTTTTATTAGAAAACCGTAAGGGGAAGTTCAGTTGTTTGTTGCTTCATTTATGGGAATATTAACGGCTTTACTCTTGTGCCCGAGTAGTTTCGAACTCAACCGGAACCCTTTTTTCGTCAGCTGATCATTTGCTGACTTCACGCACCGAAGAAGCAGGCTTTAGTTAGCTGATTGCAGTTCAAAGTAGGGTTAAGGTGGGGCGTCATCATTCATCGGAAAGACGTCCATTGCCACAACAACGAGGCACATTCTTAAATTGCTATTGGTCTTTTCTGCCATCCTTTCAGCTGCATAAAATTAGATCCCTAATTATCAAAGTTAGAAATGGAATTGTGTGTACTATAGCCACAGGTACATCTCTGCCTAACCCTTTTGGGATTACAGGCGTGATGCTGTGTTATGTTATTTGGAATTGCTTCCTCAATCAATTACTCGATCGCTTTGAAGATATTAATTGACTTCCCGTAACTTTAAACAAACATCAAAGTCAATCTCTGCATGCATATGTATTTTCTGAAATGATGAGGCCTGGCAAAGGAAAATGTTGACGCTATGATGTGTCGGTATTGGCATAATATGAAGCGTAGTGAATAATTTGATTCAGGAATGGAATAAGTATACATTTTGGGGTGTTTGAGATTGATGAATATGTGATATAAAGTCGTGCTATGTAGAAAATTGAACATACAAATCATGGTACTTATGGCAATTTATTTCGTTGCAAAGTAAGTGAGTGTGCCCGAGAACTCCACGACCTCATTCCACCGGCCCCCTTCTATTATTGGACATCTAGACGCACTGCAAGTTACCATCCCTTCCTGGTTGCTATTCCACCAATTCGCACTAAGCGTTTCCAAATGTCTTTATAATGCGCACAGCAAAAGAGTGGAACTCTCTGCCTGCGTCTGTGTTTCCGAACGCATACAACCCTAATCTCTTCAAAGTTAGAGTGAACAGGCTTCTTCTGGGTAAGCTCACTCCATCGTCGACTTTGTCTCTGTCACCTCTGCCCTAGACTAAGGTCAAAACAAAACCATTAAAAAAAAAAAATGAGACGTCGAAAGTTACTGGAAGTAAGTAAAGCCCAGATCATAAAATGTTTATTAAAATAAATCGAAGCTGTCCTATGTGATTAATTTGATCTTGATTGATCACATTAATCACATAGGACAGCTTCGATTTCTCTGATTACTAAATGATGGCTTGTTTATAGTTCTAATTACAGGCGTTAGCTAATATGTGTCAGTTTTCTAGCCTCCTGCAGTAACTGTCTTATTATGAGGAGTTATTTCTTTATTAAGTGTTTATCCATATAGAAAACTAACTCCATTTTAAATACATAATACCCAATTTGTGAATAAAAAAAAAATTGATTGATTTTTTGTAAGGGTTGAATAAACGAACAATATATTAGTTTCATTGTTGAAATATCCGTGGGTTGGTGCCGGAGTACCGTGTGGTGCCCCGCACGTAAAGAATAGCACCATCCTATTTCTTGTTGTGGGTGTCGTAGAGAATGGACAGCAGCGTTCTCTATACGTTTTAACAACATACTGTGATTGCCAATCCGCCTGCCAAGCGTGGTGATTATGGCAACCCCCCTTTTTTTGGGGGGGCCTATGTTCAGCAGTGGATGTCTTTCGGCTGAAATTATGTTCTTTGAAGGGAAGGACATACGCATGGCTGGTAGGTTGATCAACACGTGTGGGCTGTTACTGAAAGTGAACGTGAGGGTAGCACACTTTATCCTCCCTCCCCCCTTTGGGGGAGGCCTATGTCCAGCAGTGGACGTCTTTCGGCTGATATGATGATGAGTCGAAATAACGTTCGTAAGAATTTCTTAGCTTCAAAACGATGAAATCATGAAGACTCAGTACTATTACGAGTGGCGATGAAGTAGAATGTTGACTTTTACCAATAATAATCCCAGTCTTTTATTACCCCACTGCTGGGCAAAGGCGTCTTGTCATGCAGAGAAGGACTTTTACCAATGATGATCATCATTAGGTACCTAATTCATCTCGCCGCTCGCAAACCGTAGCAATGAATATGAAATGTTGTCGATGAAACGGCGCAGTATTTAATAAGGCGCGTACAGAATTAGCCATGCTTTTACAACTTCCTGGCCGATGTTTGGACTTACGTTTCCTCCTGACCTTTGTTCAGACTTAATTGGCGTTTGCCGGAGATTGGCCCCGCATGAAATACCTTTACGTAAACTGTAAAACGTCACCGTGCAGTGAAAACTGTGATTGCAATAACGTTATTTTACAGGGGAAAATGGTTGAAATGACGTTCTCCGAGGTTCTCGGTATCATCTTAGACCTGTGCGACTCTTATTCTGAACATACATTAATGAGGTCTTTTGCCCAACAAAAAAATCAAAACGAAAAACAATATAGTTTTCTAGTTTTCAATGCACGGCGACGAAATATATTATATATTATATATTCAACGCGTAGATTTATCACTTTTAAAACGCCATTGTTTATTTTGAAGAAACACAGTATTTCCGTTTGATTGATCGTGCAAATAAAATGCCACTGCCAAAATCCACAATACGAGTCCGGTGGTTGATGCCGAAAATACGTCAGAACGTGATTTAAAAAAAATTGTGGTGTGGCAAGTTTATTGATAGCAAAATCTTTTGTTTCAGAAATATCTTGAAAAGCAGGTATGATAAAATGTTGACAGGTTTCATTTTAGACCTTTTTAATGAAAAAATAACTAAAAAGTGTGTTGCTCATCTAATATTCTTGTTTTGGTGTTGACATGCATCCAAATTTCTTACCAATTACGCATAAAACCAGAACACTTCATACTGGTTCGCGGATTTTGGTATGATATAAGTAAGTTATGTGAATTCAAAACGCATGTTTATATCGACTGTACATGGATTTGACCAATAGCGTATTTGGCAAATGTCATAATTGGACAAAAAGACGATTTGACGTACTACGAGCTTTGACCAATATCAAATTTGACGAATTGCCGATTCTATTATCGGACATCTAGACGCACTGCAGGTTACCATTCCTTCCTTGTTGCTATTCCACCAATTCGCACTAAGCGTTTCTAAATGTCTTTTATAATGCGCACAGCAAAAGAGTGGAACTCTCTGCCTGCGTATGTGTTTCCGAACGCATACAACCCTAATCTCTTCAAAGTTAGAGTGAACAGGCTTCTTCTGGTAAGCTCACTCCATCGTCGACTTTGTCTCTGTCACCTCTGCCCTAGACTAAGGTCAAAGCAAACCCATCCTAAGTAAAAAAAATTACGAATATCAGACTTGACCAATGCGCACATAATTTCACCGTACATCTATGGTAACTATTTGACATCGACAGCACCTTTGGGTGGGAAATTATCAAATAACTTCTCCCGCTCTGGGCTGAGCGGGAGGGCGTGTCAGACTTTTACTGACTAAAACCCACCCGGGCGCCTACGGCGGCCGGAAATCGGCTTGCGACTCCCGACGCCCGGGGCGTCTCCTGCGGCGACTAGGGGCGCGAACCTTGCCTCTCCCTCACGCGTTCCGCCTCCTCCTTCGCAAGCATTACTGCTTCGCAGAAGGAGGTGACGGCCTCCCATGCACTCTCGCTCCGAACCATGGCCCGAACCAGGGCCGGACGCGAGAGATCGCCGCCGCCGATCGCCTCCGTGAGGACACGGCGGGACTGTACAGCCCTGAAGTAGCTGTTTCTAAAGTCTCCAATCTTACAGCAGACTCAGATGATATACAAATCTAACTGTAAGTTTTATTTCGCAGTGATCTGGAGCCAGGAGCAGCGACCGCGCCCTCTGGCAGTTCTAGCAGTTCCAGCTTATCTTCAAGGAGTAATGAGAGCAACACCGTCGCTGCTGAACAGCAAGGTGAGTTTATCAAGCGTTTTAACACCTACAAAATTAAGTCTGGTTACAGGCCTTGATGGCTTGCAAATGGAAGAGATGAAAGTTTAATTCACACAAGTCAAAGATTTAATGTTAAAAGGTTGTTTCCAACACTTTTTAGGGTTCCGTACCTCAAAAGGAAAAAAGGAACCCTTATAGGATCACTCGTGTATCTGTCTGTCTGTCCGTCTGTCACAGCTGATTTGCTCCGAATCTACTGGACCGATTAAGTTGAAATTTGGTACACATATGAACTTCTGTGACCCAAACACGGACATGTTACGTAAATAAATTAATTTTGAATATGGAGGTCTCTTTTGGGGGGCAAATTAGAAAAAAAAAAAAAGTTTTTCTGACTGTACCGTGTGACATATCAAATGAAAGGTCTTGTTTTAAGGATTTTATATAGGATATTTTTTTTACAATTTTAAAATACATACTTTTGTAATCATTTAAGAAAATAGATGAAAAATGACCCCCCCCCCCCCCTTATCTCCGAAACTCTGAGCCTAAAATGTTGATAAAAATACAGAAAATAGTTCTTTACTTATAGATTACAGGAAAACCTATAAGAAGTCTGTGATCTTAAAATAACATGGTAAATCACTCGATATTATGCGTAAAAACTTACATTTGCAGTTGGAATGTATGGGATCATGTTTTTCAACTACTATGTTAAGTTTGTTTGGATAAATTCATGCCAAATACGGAACCCTTCTTTGTGCGTGGTCCGACACGCACTTGGCCGGCTTTTTAAAAGTCATTATGCTAGCTAGTCACTTGAATAGGAATTCGAGACAAATGCAGGGTTATTTACCTAAAGCTAATTTCAACATTTTACGGTTATCTCGAGGAGAGAGACTGCACTACTGTGATAAGACAGGGTGGTTTTAAGAGCCGTCCAATTCTGAAGTATGATTCAATTTGGAGATCTCAAAGTAAAGATTGGTGCTTCCTTTCAACGAATGAAAACAGTAATTGCGTTAGAGACTTTTGGACGGAACACATACAAAAAGAAACTTTTGATTCGAGGATCTTTGATTTAATCCATCTCCATCCATCTTTGATTTTTTTTATTTATTAGAGTTTATTGACGGGCCGTCTTCTTTTTTTGTTGTAATGTAATTATTTGTTGCAGCATCTCAATCCGACTGGTCTGAGGAAGAAGAGCCCCTAGCCGCGCAATGGGCTGATAGCCTACCGCCAAATGCTCTCGACTCACTCGATCTGTCTTCCACGCTACGCAAGAGGCAGGAGGTCATACATGGTGAGTGTAATGATCATCATCTACATCCTACTGCATTCATCGATTTTTATTTGGGGTCACCGCACCATTTTTTTTTCTGCCATACTCCTTTATCCGACTGGTATTCCATTACATCTGTGTGAGACTTAAATCTACCAATAGAAATGTTTAATTTTAAATATAAAGCAATTCTATTGGAAGATGTTTCTTCGCACAGTTATGTTTGAAAGTCAACCTTAGCCGTCATATTCGATCATTTCATTTCTTCCTACCCATATCATTCCGCATAAAATTCATCCATCTTTTTCTTTTCGGGGTTGACGAGTAGACTAAACTTGTAATGATTTATAGAAGCAACGCAGACGTGTTTTCGAAAAACACTACGAAAATAACTGACTGCGTAACATGATTGAATCTGCATGTTATGGTTTTACATGTACTTCCTTGTTTACCTTATATTCTTATTTTGTTATCACAAATGCTCTTATAATAAACTCCAAATTGTATAAATACCTCGTACAAACAACTTGAATGGTAGTTAATTCGATTGGGAATTGATCGGGCGATCTCTAATATACAACCAAATCAAAATCAAAAGTCATTTATTCAAACTAGGCTGAGAATCAGCACTTTTCGAACGTCAAAAATTACATGAGACAGTCCCCCAAAAACGCCCACCCTTCACCACTTCCTAGTGCTTTAGCTGGGAAGAAGAAGTGGCGCAACAAACTCCCCAGCAGCACAGCTGTCTGTTCACATATTAAACTTGTATAGACAATCTATACAATAAAATGTAAAATAATGTATGTATTAATTAAATAAAAAATATAAATTAATCATTACGCAACACAAAACATGAAATTAAATTATTTGCCTTATGTTAGCTAGCATACACCACTATACAAAAAAATAATAATACATATGTATTATTATCGTCGCTAGCTAATATATAAACTATACTCAAGCCAATGGAAATGATTGTCAAAAATTTTTTGTGTATTGGATACGAGGGTTTTGGCTACTTTGTGTGTGTGTGTGTATTATAATTGTGTAGATTTGTTGAAATGTGCGTTTTGTTTGTGCACAATAAACTATTTTTCTTTCTTTTCTTTTTCTTTCAAGCAGAAATAACGTAAACAACAACAAAATGGTAGCAAGTGTGAGAACTTATCTTACTTTAATCCTAACAACTTTAAGCTGACAGCGTCTTCAGGATTAAGTTAGATTTTATCATAAAAACTCTCGTACTTAGAATGTTTTCGAACCAAAAGGAACTCCTCAAAAATCTAACCACAAACCATTTTCTCCTTACAGAACTAATAGTATCCGAGGGCTCTCACGTCCGTTGGCTGCGCGTCCTGGGCGGAGTATTCCTACGCCCCTTAGAGCGTCACGCACACCTCTTGGCAGGCGACGAGCTTAAATCCTTGTTCCCCAACCTACCGGCTGTGAGGGAGAGGCATTCGAGGCTCTACTCAGATCTGAGGACTGCGAGGAATGAGGCTGGGGACCATGTGGTGCAGATTCGGCCAGTAGCTGATGCGCTGTTGAATACGGTAAGTTTTTTTATGGTTATATAAATCCAATAATGTATGTGTGGTTTTATAAATCCTTGAGAATTGTAATGAAGGGACAGGTCACATTGTAGGATGCATCAATATAATGCGGTATTAAGTAAGACTAGACGCATAACAGAGGCAATGAAACAACCAAACACGACATACAAGGCCTTTTTTGACACTTTTAAACAGGTTCAGATACACTCAATGATATTATATTAAACAGATATGTTAAACACTCACAAAACAACCGAAGAAAGTGTTCCGCGCAGCAGCGGCGGCACACATACTCACTTTTCATTCATTTTACATTTCACTACAAGTAAAAATTATAGAAAAGAGATGGCTTGATAAAAACCACAAGAAAAAACGGGCCAAGTGCGAGTCGGACTCGCGCACGAAAGGTTCCGTACCATTATCTATAAAAATGGCAAAAAACACGTTTGTTGTATGGGAGCTCTCCTTAAATATTTGTTTTATTTTAATTTAATTATTTATTTTTAAAGTCAATATATATCTACATATACTGTGAATATTTCAAGCGTCTACCTGTTGCCGATATCAATATAGAGCAAAAACGAGCAAAAAAATCACGTTTGTTGTATGGGAGCCCCCTTAAATATTTATTTTATTCAATTTTTTAGTATTTGTTGTTATAGCGGCAACAGAAATACATCATCTGTGAAAATTTCAACTGTCTAGCTATCACGGTTCATGAGATACAGCCTGGTGACAGACGGACAGACAGACGGACAGACAGACAGACCGACAGACAGACGGCGGAGCCTTAGTAATAGGGTTCCCATTTTACCCTTTGGGATTTGAACCCTAAAAAAGACACAGCTAGTGTTTTCAATTGCGCGTGAATGTAAACAAACATTATTCTTGCCACCAATCACCGAATGTTGGCATCACAGACTAACAAATTGTGAACGGAGTGAATTTGTCCTCATGATATTTCCATTTCTTTCTTTTTTCTAACTTTCAAACATGAGAATATTGGGAAAATAATTGAAATATAATATAATAGTAAATCGAAGTATATTGCGTACTTACATGTAGTATGGGATCCTCTGTTTTATTAAGTTTGGTATCATAATTGGTACACTATCTAAATACTCACGATGGCATTTTTTGCATTTTTTTAGCTACTTCAACTAAGCGTATTACTCGTCGCCATGCGTGTCGAAGACTAAATTCAATACGTCCCAATTAGGATGTTTTCGAGTCTTCACGATTGCGCGCCCACAACATATTTGTATAATATAATATCATTGGATACACTAGAATGTTTTGACTGCAAAAGTTACATCTTCCTCATAAGAGATCAAGGTCAGGAGTGGTGTTGCCTCGATCTCGCCTGGTGTAAAGTCATGGATGAAGTCTAGTCTGAACTAACCTCTTGTAATTCCTCGTCAGCTGGGCGACTCCGGCTACTCGTCGTGCGTGTCCAAGTTCTGTCGCGGCCAGCGCATGGCGTTGGACGCTCTGCGAGAACGAAGACGTAAGAGCAAGGACCTGCATCAGTTCCTGGCGGCGCGCGAGCAGCAGCCGCTGTGCGGCCGCCTGCAGCTCAAGGATATGTTGGCGTGTGTGTGGCAGAGGTACGTGTGCTGAGCACAAAACTATTAAACAACACAAAAGAAAACTAAACAATAATCAATTCAACTATAAATCAACTACAACACAAATTGTCCACCATAGCATCATCTTTTCACTACTTCAAATGTGACACCCAAAAGTCAAACAATATCTCATCAATTTGTAACCATAATGCCGTGGAAGTTGGGTAGGCTTTGGGTGTGGGATGCAACCTGTGGCGCCAACCCATCTTCCTGGCGCGGCGGGCTGGGCCGGGCGGCCGCTGCAGGAGCAGTTTGGGGTTGAAGCGCTAGGCCCTTGGGGTCCGACTGCTCATCGAGCATATCAGGACATCGCCAAGCGGTTGGTCGACTCTTCACGCGACCAGAGGGCTGGCCTATTTTTAACCCAAAGAATCAGCATTGCCATCCAACGTGGCAATGCTGCCAGCCTTTTGGACACTTTTCCCATTGACAGCGATGCGGACGAATTTTTTGATGCCCAATGAGCTCTTCCAACCCCTTTTTTTTCTTTTATTTTAAACTTGTACATACTACTCTATATATTTTAGTGTTACCATGTATGTTTTAATTAAGGTTTCGATTAAATAGAGATAATATTAAACATTTGTAACTAAAGCAAACTGTTTCCATCTCCAACAACACAGTAAAAGCATCATCTTTTCACTCATTTGAATGTGATAAGTGATAACCAAAGAATCAAACAATATCGCATCAATTTGTAACTAAACCAATTGTTTCTTCCTTCAACAACACGGTAACGAAGACATTTATCGGCCACAGTGCCATCTCGATACTAATTTTAATTTCACACCTAAAATCACCTGAATAATTTTAAATAAATCCATTTCTCTCCCCAGACTGACAAAATACCAGCTTCTCCTCGAGGGTATTCTGAAGACTGTCACAGAAGGAGAGGAGACAGAAGAGGACGTGGCGCGACTGAAGCGAGCTCACGACGTCGCCAAAGATGTACTGCATAAGGTTGATACTGCCATCAGAACTGCGGAGAACGAACACAGGTATACTTGAATACCCAATCTTAGTGATCATTTACATGTATTGCGTCTTAATGAACTATCTATTTATTGTTATTACATAAATCTAAAGTACATCGATAGTTGATTTTTGCTTGAACACTTAATAAAATGGTCCTAAAAAATAGGTTGTAATGGGATTTGAATTTTGTCATGCATGTCATTGAGATTATTTTTGAGTAGAAATTGTCATTTCAGTATTTTGCTTGTAGTAAAAATAAACATTGTCGTTACTCTTGGTTTCCGTAAGCCTATTCGATTGTCAAAGTGCTATATAACTGGTCGCTGTTATTTTACTATAACAGATTTTTATGAAATGAGAGTTGATATCAAAATAAATTATATTCAGAAACTTGACTTAATTATAAAATCAGTATCTGAGCTTATTCCTTCCTTTTCTGAGTTCTTTTCTGGAAAAAACAAATATAAATAAAAATACTTTAATTCGGATCTTGATCCATATTATTGTTACACTTGTCAAAAAATAATAGGTCCGTTTTGACATTTCATTTAACTTAATCGATCTATCGTGAGTATCGATTAATATGGTTATAATGCCCGGCACGAGTCGTGAGCACAGATTGACAGTAGTGACGGCAAGCCCGCGCATGTGCACTTTCGGCCAAATTTATTCAGTACCGTTTTTTATTAAATTTATTGATAGGTCAAATCAGAAATTCTGAACCATTGGCTTCTTTAACGATCCGCCGTACAGTTGCTACTGAGGTGTTAGTCGCCTCCGCTGTGTCTTTATAAATTTCCAGCATACTTTTGTCAATACCTAACTCGTTGTTAACAGCGTTGTTTTTTATGAGACAGTACACTGAATACACCATTATTTGCCTTGCCTGTCTATTTAAAACTGTATTGTTTCTCCTCGGCATTTTGAAAAGTTCGTGACTTACGAATTTAAAGGCAAAAATTAAAAAAAAAATGAGTGTGCTTTAGACCACACGACTGAAGTAAAACTTACAAATAGTAATACTCATTATACTTACTTTATTACTTGCAACAATAGGCCTGTACTGTGTCTTAGATATACGAAACGCAACTGGCTATGAGAGAAAGGGAGAAAGAAAATGTGTGCTCGCACCTCTCTCTCTTGCCCCTACAGTAATATACGAAAAATAACTCTCTCTCTTTCTATCTTCACTAACTTATATCTCCCTCTCAACGTTCGTTTTCTCGCTTCCGTAACGCTCTCGTCACGCATTCACCAGCTTACTCCGCAAGTCAAGCGTGCGTAAAGATGTTTTACATCAAAAACACAACAATTGTCTAAAACGAGATAATAAAAATAAACTATTTTAAAATCTAAAACGTAAGTCACTAAAATAGCACGAAAGTGTACAGTAGCCGAAAGACACGCGAGAGTCCAATACACGACGAGCATCGACTGATGAACCAATCGCGTGCCGCTCGGCCCCCCCCCCGCTTCTTCATTCCGCCAAAGAGACCGAAAAATTAACTACTGCGCAGGTGTCAATTTGTGCTCACGACTCGTGCCGGTTACTATACTTGTGAACTAATAACTACTGAACGTTTGACAACTTTAGTAATACACAATACTTATAACTTATGTTAGTAGCAAATGTAGCTTAAATTTTTAATTCATATACCTGTTGCACTCTCCTGACGCACCAGGCACATTTACCACCGCGAAAGTTCCCGGTCGACCACTTTTCAACCTTATTACTATGGGCATAAGGGCGAAAACTGGTCGGCCGGGAACTTTGGCACCCAATGCGCCTTAATGGTGCAACACGGCTTAACACTGATGATTTTCAAAAAGCCTCAACTCGTTTTAAAAACATTTCGAGAACGTCTTCGAGTCGAGATTGTATATTATTTTATCATCATCATCATCATTATTTCAGCCGAAAGACGTTCACTGCTGGACTTAGGCCTCCCCAAAAAAAGGGGGGGAATTGCCATAATTGCCACGCTAGGCAGGCGGGTTGGCGATCGCAGTATGGTTTTAAAAATGCGTAGAGAATGCTGGTGCTCATTCTCTAGTAAGTCCCTTAGTCGCCTTTTACGACACCCACGGGAAGAAATGGGAAGGTACTATTCTTTATGTCCAGCACCAAACGAAACCTTTACGGCGGGCACCAAACGGAACATATATTATTTACTGTCAGTAAATTCAAATTCAAATTCATTTATTTGCTAGAATGTAGGTACAAATCAAGAACTTAAGAATAACGTGGCCCAATACATTCTACCATTATATATGGTGTGCAAATATGTCATATTAACATTTAATTTATTAATAAAAGGTGATTGACACAATGCGATTAAAAAATATTAAAATTCAGGAACATACATTAATTAACGACAAAATAGAAAACGAAAAAAAAAAATATAAAAAAGATAATTCAAAATAAAAAATAAAAAAATATCTACTAAAATGTCAAATTACAAATATAATGCAAAGTCCATATTCCTTGTAAGTCACGATTCAATAATATTAAACATTAAATTAATTATTATATGGTGTGTAATTTATCAACATAATTGAGTTTGCCCTTCTGCACGATATGACATAAATTCGTTTAAATCATAAAAACAATTTTCTTTTAACCATTGCGTCAACTTTTTTTTGAACATAGTCAAAGGTAAATCTTTGAATGCGTCTGGTAGTTTATTATACACCTTTATAGCCGTTATATAAGAGTTCCTTTTGCACAATCCGAGTCTACATTGTGGTACGCAGAGCACATGTTTATGCTTATTTATGTTCCTAGGAGCTACATTTCTCTTACTTACATCTTTATACTTCTTGAAATATTCCGGATTTTTTTGTACAAATAGGCATAATTCTTTAATGTACATGCACGGTAACGGCAAAATATTAAACTTTTTGAACAATGGCTTACAGCTATCGATAGACCAGGCTCCACAGATTGCACGCACACATTTTTTTTGTACTCTAAACGCCCTTATGATATCCACCGAATTGCCCCACATTAAAAGTCCATATGCGAGTACTGACGAAACGTACCCGTGATATGCGCAAAGAGCAGCTTCTGTTGACACTGTGACTCTCACTCTTTTTAATGCATAGACAAATCGATCGAGCTTGTCACATACGTGATCGACATGTGTCTTCCAGTCACAATTTTGATCCAACTGTATGCCCAGAAATTTAGTGCTTGCTACTCGTTCTATATTAGTGTCGTTATATTTGACATTTAGCAGCAGTGGTTTCCTTTTATTCGTTCGGAATTCAATCAGTTTGGTTTTTTCCATATTAATTTTCAGGTTATTGGAATGTAACCAGTGTATAATATCGTTTATGGCTTTGTTAATTTCTGGTTCATACGTACTTTCATTTTCAAATTTCACAATGAGAGTTGTGTCATCAGCAAACAAGATTGTGTCATGGCGAGTGCTATTTGGGAGATCATTTATATACATGATGAACAAAAACGGTCCTACCACGGTGCCCTGTGGCACTCCAACATTGTTCTGCTGATAGTCACTTCTACATACCTTATTTTTGTTATTTTGGATTTTCGAGATTTCCACACATTGCTTTCTGTCACTTAAATAGTCTCTTAACCAGTCGTTCGCTTTGCCTCTTATTCCATACTTTTCTAATTTGTGTAAGAGCAAATTGTGGTCTACAAAATCGAACGCTTTGCTCATGTCCAGAAATATCGCCGCAACTGGTAAGCCATCATTTATAGCCTGAGTGACAATTTTATTCAAGTTGAAACACGCTAACGAAGTGGTACTATCCTGCCTAAATCCAAATTGTATAAACTCTTTATGTGTAAACTCTTTAGGAACCACTAACTGTATACAATCCTCCGCAGACTAAAAACAATCCAGAGCAAGCTGGAGGTGCGCGCGGGCGGCGACTGGGACGAGCTGCGGCGCCTGGAGCTGGCGCCGCGCGCGCTGCGCCACGAGGGCGAGCTCACGCTCCGGAACGACTCCTCCAAGCGGATCAGTGTGCTCGTGAGTGTAGTACCTAATGCGATAGCGACTGGGACGAGCTGCGCCACGAGGGCGAGCTCACGCTCCGGAACGACTCCTCCAAGCGGATCAGTGTGCTCGTGAGTGTAGTACCTAATGCGATAGCGACTGGGACGAGCTGCGCCACGAGGGCGAGCTCACGCTCCGGAACGACTCCTCCAAGCGGATCAGTGTGCTCGTGAGTGTAGTACCTAATGCGATAGCGACTGGGACGAGCTGCGCCACGAGGGCGAGCTCACGCTCCGGAACGACTCCTCCAAGCGGATCAGTGTGCTCGTGAGTGTAGTACCTAATGCGATAGCGACTGGGACGAGCTGCGCCACGAGGGCGAGCTCACGCTCCGGAACGACTCCTCCAAGCGGATCAGTGTGCTCGTGAGTGTAGTACCTAATGCGATAGCGACTGGGACGAGCTGCGCCACGAGGGCGAGCTCACGCTCCGGAACGACTCCTCCAAGCGGATCAGTGTGCTCGTGAGTGTAGTACCTAATGCGATAGCGACTGGGACGAGCTGCGCCACGAGGGCGAGCTCACGCTCCGGAACGACTCCTCCAAGCGGATCAGTGTGCTCGTGAGTGTAGTACCTAATGCGATAGCGACTGGGACGAGCTGCGCCACGAGGGCGAGCTCACGCTCCGGAACGACTCCTCCAAGCGGATCAGTGTGCTCGTGAGTGTAGTACCTAATGCGATAGCGACTGGGACGAGCTGCGCCACGAGGGCGAGCTCACGCTCCGGAACGACTCCTCCAAGCGGATCAGTGTGCTCGTGAGTGTAGTACCTAATGCGATAGCGACTGGGACGAGCTGCGCCACGAGGGCGAGCTCACGCTCCGGAACGACTCCTCCAAGCGGATCAGTGTGCTCGTGAGTGTAGTACCTAATGCGATAGCGACTGGGACGAGCTGCGCCACGAGGGCGAGCTCACGCTCCGGAACGACTCCTCCAAGCGGATCAGTGTGCTCGTGAGTGTAGTACCTAATGCGATAGCGACTGGGACGAGCTGCGCCACGAGGGCGAGCTCACGCTCCGGAACGACTCCTCCAAGCGGATCAGTGTGCTCGTGAGTGTAGTACCTAATGCGATAGCGACTGGGACGAGCTGCGCCACGAGGGCGAGCTCACGCTCCGGAACGACTCCTCCAAGCGGATCAGTGTGCTCGTGAGTGTAGTACCTAATGCGATAGCGACTGGGACGAGCTGCGCCACGAGGGCGAGCTCACGCTCCGGAACGACTCCTCCAAGCGGATCAGTGTGCTCGTGAGTGTAGTACCTAATGCGATAGCGACTGGGACGAGCTGCGCCACGAGGGCGAGCTCACGCTCCGGAACGACTCCTCCAAGCGGATCAGTGTGCTCGTGAGTGTAGTACCTAATGCGATAGCGACTGGGACGAGCTGCGCCACGAGGGCGAGCTCACGCTCCGGAACGACTCCTCCAAGCGGATCAGTGTGCTCGTGAGTGTAGTACCTAATGCGATAGCGACTGGGACGAGCTGCGCCACGAGGGCGAGCTCACGCTCCGGAACGACTCCTCCAAGCGGATCAGTGTGCTCGTGAGTGTAGTACCTAATGCGATAGCGACTGGGACGAGCTGCGCCACGAGGGCGAGCTCACGCTCCGGAACGACTCCTCCAAGCGGATCAGTGTGCTCGTGAGTGTAGTACCTAATGCGATAGCGACTGGGACGAGCTGCGCCACGAGGGCGAGCTCACGCTCCGGAACGACTCCTCCAAGCGGATCAGTGTGCTCGTGAGTGTAGTACCTAATGCGATAGCGACTGGGACGAGCTGCGCCACGAGGGCGAGCTCACGCTCCGGAACGACTCCTCCAAGCGGATCAGTGTGCTCGTGAGTGTAGTACCTAATGCGATAGCGACTGGGACGAGCTGCGCCACGAGGGCGAGCTCACGCTCCGGAACGACTCCTCCAAGCGGATCAGTGTGCTCGTGAGTGTAGTACCTAATGCGATAGCGACTGGGACGAGCTGCGCCACGAGGGCGAGCTCACGCTCCGGAACGACTCCTCCAAGCGGATCAGTGTGCTCGTGAGTGTAGTACCTAATGCGATAGCGACTGGGACGAGCTGCGCCACGAGGGCGAGCTCACGCTCCGGAACGACTCCTCCAAGCGGATCAGTGTGCTCGTGAGTGTAGTACCTAATGCGATAGCGACTGGGACGAGCTGCGCCACGAGGGCGAGCTCACGCTCCGGAACGACTCCTCCAAGCGGATCAGTGTGCTCGTGAGTGTAGTACCTAATGCGATAGCGACTGGGACGAGCTGCGCCACGAGGGCGAGCTCACGCTCCGGAACGACTCCTCCAAGCGGATCAGTGTGCTCGTGAGTGTAGTACCTAATGCGATAGCGACTGGGACGAGCTGCGCCACGAGGGCGAGCTCACGCTCCGGAACGACTCCTCCAAGCGGATCAGTGTGCTCGTGAGTGTAGTACCTAATGCGATAGCGACTGGGACGAGCTGCGCCACGAGGGCGAGCTCACGCTCCGGAACGACTCCTCCAAGCGGATCAGTGTGCTCGTGAGTGTAGTACCTAATGCGATAGCGACTGGGACGAGCTGCGCCACGAGGGCGAGCTCACGCTCCGGAACGACTCCTCCAAGCGGATCAGTGTGCTCGTGAGTGTAGTACCTAATGCGATAGCGACTGGGACGAGCTGCGCCACGAGGGCGAGCTCACGCTCCGGAACGACTCCTCCAAGCGGATCAGTGTGCTCGTGAGTGTAGTACCTAATGCGATAGCGACTGGGACGAGCTGCGCCACGAGGGCGAGCTCACGCTCCGGAACGACTCCTCCAAGCGGATCAGTGTGCTCGTGAGTGTAGTACCTAATGCGATAGCGACTGGGACGAGCTGCGCCACGAGGGCGAGCTCACGCTCCGGAACGACTCCTCCAAGCGGATCAGTGTGCTCGTGAGTGTAGTACCTAATGCGATAGCGACTGGGACGAGCTGCGCCACGAGGGCGAGCTCACGCTCCGGAACGACTCCTCCAAGCGGATCAGTGTGCTCGTGAGTGTAGTACCTAATGCGATAGCGACTGGGACGAGCTGCGCCACGAGGGCGAGCTCACGCTCCGGAACGACTCCTCCAAGCGGATCAGTGTGCTCGTGAGTGTAGTACCTAATGCGATAGCGACTGGGACGAGCTGCGCCACGAGGGCGAGCTCACGCTCCGGAACGACTCCTCCAAGCGGATCAGTGTGCTCGTGAGTGTAGTACCTAATGCGATAGCGACTGGGACGAGCTGCGCCACGAGGGCGAGCTCACGCTCCGGAACGACTCCTCCAAGCGGATCAGTGTGCTCGTGAGTGTAGTACCTAATGCGATAGCGACTGGGACGAGCTGCGCCACGAGGGCGAGCTCACGCTCCGGAACGACTCCTCCAAGCGGATCAGTGTGCTCGTGAGTGTAGTACCTAATGCGATAGCGACTGGGACGAGCTGCGCCACGAGGGCGAGCTCACGCTCCGGAACGACTCCTCCAAGCGGATCAGTGTGCTCGTGAGTGTAGTACCTAATGCGATAGCGACTGGGACGAGCTGCGCCACGAGGGCGAGCTCACGCTCCGGAACGACTCCTCCAAGCGGATCAGTGTGCTCGTGAGTGTAGTACCTAATGCGATAGCGCGGACCTATAATTAACTTACAATCTAAAATATGAAAAACGTAAAAAATAAATAAACTAGTAGTACTTAAAATACCAGCTAAAAATAATCAAATCAAATCAAAAATCAAAAATATTTTTATTTCACATAAGCCTACATGGGCACTTATGAAACGTCAGAAGCTAGGTGCACGGTTGCAACTGGTCGTTTCCTATGGAGAAGAGCCGGCAAGAAACTCCACAGTTACTCTTTTAAAAGCATAAAAAAAAACAATCGAGTAAAAATGACGTCGGAAAGTTGGACCAGCGACTAAAAATTCCAATGTCAGTTCTTGTAGCGGCATCAACATCGCACATGCGAACTACGCGTCACACTGACGTCACGCAAGTCCTGCATCGCGCAAGCAGAGTTTACCGCGTGACTAGCGTATATACAACGCCCCGACATCAATCGTTGGGCAGTTGCCCACCAGACACAACACCCGTCTGGTCGGAGGATAATCCCTTTTCTATAGAGGATGAGTGAACTTTACACCCTGTTCCTCATGCCTCTAAATTCTTATACATTATTTACCGCTATTCTAAATATTAATATTCTATATTTTATTTTGATCACTTAACTGACGTGTTATTCGTTTTCCTCAGGCCCTAATGTTTGAAGACAGCCTAGTCCTGCTGCAGCGAGAGAGCGACAAGTTTGTACTGAAGCCCATCCCGCAGCCCAGCCAGTCACTCATGCTGTCACCACTCATCAAATGGTAAGAACAGCCTACCTTTTTTGGCCACCCTTGGTTGGTTGGTATAGAAGGCCTAAGACATTAAGTCTGCTTTTGTACCTGGTGGTTACTCATTCATATATGTAAAATGTAGCATGAAATGTAACATACGTTGAAACAAACATACAGTCATAGTCATTTGTTCATAAACAAAGTAACTTGTATCTGAATTTACACACAAAACTACACAATAAATTTACATTTCTTAATAGTACCTAAATTAAACAATATGATGGCCAAAACATTAAAATTTAAAATAATAATAAAAATACTGAATTAAAGATAAACTGGCAATGATTGATATAATTAATTAGTAATAAGACAATAGTTCAAATCGTCCAAATATACTCAATGCAACATTAAACGTAACACGATGTCAAGTCGCATTTGTCTCATGTTACCGTTTCATATAATAATATGTGCACCCAATATACACCATTACGAGTATGTTGCATTAAGAGTAATTAAAAAGAAAAAAATCGATCCGTCACGGAACGCCTGGCAGATGTGAAAAATCGAAATTATTTACACACTACTACATATAAACTGTATAGTAGCGACGCGTCGCCACGCGGCATGCGTCGCCCCGCCAGCAATCAGTTTTACGTGCGGCTATAGATGTTTCACATCAAAAACATCTTCAAAACTTTTTGGAAAGTCAACCGCACGTCAGTGACAATGTTACACTAAAAGCGCCTTTATGTCGTAACTATAACCGACATAGCCCGAAACTTACGTGGCATTCGGCAGGCACAGCTCGCAGAACTGATGGCCGACGGGGCCGAAGGGTTCTGCAGCGGCGAGCGCGGCCTGGACTAGCTGCGGCCGGCCGGGCTGGCGGGGCTCAGGGGAGGCCTATGTCCAGCTGTGGCTGAAATGATGATGATAAGGGTGGTTTTCATAGTTCGAGTTTGGCCACTGACGTGTTCTAGACGGTTCACTGAAACCTGTAACCTATACTTTCTTAAAGTTGTTTTCTAGTCTTGCCACCTGAAAAAAAAAAAATTGTTAAGGAAACATACTGATTTGTAAACCTTGACTGCGACCATACATTTATGTTGAAGTGTCGTAAAAGGTGACTCCATTATGAGCTCTATTCCAACAGGGACAAGGTGCTGTTCCGCCCTAACGCGGCGGTGCGCAACACGTTTTTCCTGATGAACATCAACGGGGTGCAGATGCACGAGCTATCTGCCAACACCATAACGGAATATACGACGTAAGTATTCATTTTATCAAAAAAAAAAAAACTACAACTAAAAACAGTTCTCCCGACATGCTTTTATACCCACGTTTAGAAATAGATTGGAGTTGTTTTAGCAATTAAGAAACACCATTATGATTATCCACGTGATATCCCAAGCAAGTCCCATAGGACGACCCCACGACCAGACGAAACTCACCAACGATTTGTTTTCTATCTTTCTAGCCCACTTTCACTTATTACTGGAAATTGTATGCCTTTTAAAATCGTTAATTTTGTCAGACGTTATTCAATTTGTTTACTTTTTACTGGTAAGACCATCTAACTGCTGATCGTACTTCTATAACTTATATTCGGCGATAGCCCTTTTAAGAGCGGTCAACCCGTCATAATTTTCATACAAACGGTCGTATGTGATTATGGCGTTGAAATACATCTTTCTTTGATTTTTTTTAACTAATAAGTATCTTATGCACTATATTTAGGTTTCTGTCGAAGCAAAAAACATTTTTTTCGAGAAACTAATTCAGTATAAGCCTGCAAAAATCTGCTTTTTTGCACAAATTTTACCTGAACTTTGGCGTTTCATAATGTACTCATAAATGGTAAAACTAAAGAAAACATTATGATAGAAACCTTACACATTTAATGTAGATTCTAAATGACAAACATCTATTTCACAAACTTCTAAGGCTTACTCAAAAACACGTATTTCCTGGAACAAGTTTTATGAAATTTCCGCACACAATTTTTCGTTCAATGTTATCGCGTTCTCACTCACTTGTTAGTAGTTCTCACATGCGCTGGATGAAACAACAAGCTTTTCGACAATAGACGGTCCGAGAAGGGCCCTCTTAATTGAACGTAATATTACTCTTACTGTAACAATATTGTTGTGTGTCCTCAGATGGGTGAAGCACATCCAGGAGGCGCCGCTCGCCAAGCTGACGGAGCTCAAGGCCGCCGTCACGCCGGCGCACGCACACAGCCGCTCTGCTGACGACTCAGGTGTGCAGCTCTTCTTTATATAAATAACTACATCCGCGTGAAATTTCTTACCGTAAAATTTATCCTATGACACTCGGCAATACTGTAGCTTCCCATTAGTGAAAGAATTTTCAAAATCGGTTTGGTAGATCCAGAGATTACCCCCTACAACCTCACAAACTTTACCTCTGTATAATCTTATATATAAAATTCTTGTGTCACAATGTTAGTTACCATACTCCTCCGAAACGGCTTGACCGATATTTATGAAATTTTATATGCATATTCAGTAGGTCTGAGAATCAGCTACTATCTATTTTTTATACCCCTGAGGCCCGTATTAATAGACCTCGGGTGCGCCGGTCCGACAGACCCCGAGTGGTCCGCGGTGGGCGCTGAAGCAGCTGGACTGGGAGCTCCTCCTGGAAGCCTCGATCGTGCAGGCCTGGGTGTCATCATCGGACAGGCCTGCCGATATCAATGACGAGGCGGAGTGGTTCCGGGAGGCCATGTCTGAAATATGTGACGTGGCAATGCCCCGGGTCCAGCCCGGACGTGCTCGGCGCCAGGTGTGCTGGTGTCGCGTGAGCTGCGCGCCACCGGTACTCCAGGCACCGCAGGCTCCGTATCCGCCCTCCGGATACGGAAGCCATTCAGGCGGAGCTGTATGACGGGTACAGAGCGGCGAAGACCGCCCTCCGAGCGGAGATCGAGCGGGTCAGAGGACTGGCCCGCGAGGAGTCGCTGGAGACTCTGAACAGAAACCCATGGGGACGCCCCTACAAATGGGTGCGAGATAAGCTCCGCCCATGGGCTCCCCCACTGATGCAATCTCCGGCCCCAGCTCGTATAGGACGTGGTGAGCGCTCTGTTCCCTTCGCGAGGGAAACATACTCCGGCCCATGGCTCCGCCTCCTGCGGTGTCCGATGCGGACCACACTAATGACGACGACGACGATACTCCGGAGGTGACCGAGGTAGATTTGAGAGTGGCGGTACGTAGGCTCAATGCCAAAAATACCGCCCCAGGACCCGACGGCTTACCTGGAAAAGCCTGGGTTCTCTTAAGCGCATGCTTGGAGAGGGGCCAGTTCCCACTTCGTTGGAAGACGGGGAAACTGGTCCTCATTAAGAAGCCAGGGCGCCCGGCGGACTCCGTCCGCTTACCGGCCCATTGTGCTGCTCGACGAGGTGGACAAGCTCTTTGAAAGAGTAATTGCAGACCGCCTTGTCGGGCGGCTGGTGCGGGTGGGGCCGGATTTGGCGGCGAGCCAGTTTGGTTTCCGCAAGGGGCGCTCTACGGTGGACGCCATCATGCGCGTTCGAGCCCTCACGACGGGGGATGCTGTTGCCCGGGGTGGGGTCGTCTTGGCGGTGTCTCTTGACATCGCCAATGCCTTCAATACCCTGCCCTGGAGTTGCATTAGGGAGGCACTTCGGTATCACCGGATGCCGACCTACCTCTGTCGAGTGGTCGAGGCCTATTTGACGGACAGGGCCGTCATCTACCCCGGTCACCACGGAGAGTGGAAACGGCGAGAGATGTCGTGCGGTGTCCCACAGGGATCGGTCCTGGGGCCGCATCTGTGGGACATCGGGTACGACTGGGTGCTGCGCGCCGACCTCCCTAGCGGCGTCAGCGTAGTCTGCTACGCTGATGACACGCTGGTCCTGGCGCAGGGGAGGTCGCATCAGGCGGCGGCTGAACTGGCGGTATGCGGGGTTGCGACAATCGTCAATAGGATCCGGCAATTGGGACTCGAGGTGGCCTTGCACAAGTCCGAGGCCATGTGTTTTTATGGTCCTCGGAACGCGCCACTGTCGGGTTCCCAAATAACGGCAGGAGGGGTTCAGATCGGCGTCGAGTCGACGATGAAGTACCTGGGACTCGTCCTCGACAACCGGTGGAACTTCGTGGAGCATTTTCGATGTTTGGCTCCCAGACTGGAGCGGGCCGGGGCTGCCTTAAAGCGGCTCCTGCCCAATCTAAGGGGTCCAAACGCCTCTTGCCGGAGGCTCTACGCGGGGGTCGTGCGGTCCATGGCCCTTTACGGGGCACCGGTGTGGGCGCGTTCTATAAGGCTGCGACCAGCCCAGCGGTTGAACGCGTCCCAAAGGGTCATGGCCATCAGGCTGGTCCGAGGATACCGCACGGTCTCTCGTGAGGCGGCGAGCCTCCTTGCCGGACTACCGCCATGGGATCTGTGAGTGGCGCGAGGAGGCGAAACGCCGGGGTGAAACTCCGCTGCCGCGAGAAATCACGGCACAGCGGACAGAGCTCCGGCGGGATCTTATGGCGGCATGGAGAGTGCGATTATCGCAACCCAGCGCTGGGCACGCCACAATTGTGGCGATAAGTCCCCTCTTTGAGGAGTGGCTAGAGAGGCGCCACGGCGTCCTCACCTTCCGCCTGACGCAGGTCCTCACCGGACACAGTTGTTTCGGGAGGTTCCTGTTCAGGATAAAGCGAAAGGAAACGCCCGGGTGTCACCACTGTGTGGATCGCCCGGAGGACACGGTGGAGCATACGGTGGAGGTCTGCCCGGCTTGGGTGGAGCACCGCCGTGTCCTCACGGAGGCGATCGACAGCGGCGATCTCTCGCGTCCGGCCCTGGTGCAGGCCATGGTTCGGAGCGAGAGTGCATGGGAGGCCGTCACCTCCTGCGAAGCAGTAATGCTTGCGAAGGAGGAGGCGGAACACGTGAGGGAGAGGCAAGGTTCCGCCCTCGCGCCCCTAGTCGCCGCTGGAGACGCCCCGGGCGTCGGGAGTCGCAAGCCGATTTCCGGCCACCGTAGGCGCGGGCCTGCGGATGGTGAGCGATGGGTAGCTCACCGTCCGATAAGGACCAGGCCCGGGTCGAAGGCGCGTCGTATTCCACGCGCGCCTCAAAGAGTTGTCAGCACCAACTGACGGGGTCCGATAGGGCCAATGCCTGCCAGGGTTGCGAATTTGTCCGAAAGGGATATCGTGGCCCTGGCACACAGGCAAATGAAGGAATACGGGTGGGTTTTAGTCAGTAAAAGTCTGACACGCCCTCCAGCTCAGCCCAGAGCGGGAGAAGTTATTTGATAATTTCCCACCCAAAAAAAAAAGGCCCGTATTAATAGAGCGTTACTCAGTACTCAAGCACTACTTAGGACTAGTTTCAACCAATCAAATGGCTTGAATCTAGTCTTAAGTAATGCTTGAGTACTGAGTAGCGCTCTATTAATACGGGCCTAAGTGTTAAGGGTGGCTTTCCCACGGGATCGAGACTTACGCGGGCGAAACCGCGGGGCGCAGCTAGTATTATTATAGATCTAAACTACATCTCTACGCCAAAAGTGGCCCAAAAAGACGGAGAACTTTGTAAAGAGGAAGGGGAGCATCTTGCCCAACATTATTATGACATAATCCAGGAAACAGAAAATAAAAATAAAAAAAATAATAATTTTGAATTTTATTCCTATAAAAATATACTGGTTTTTCCTGATCATTATTATACATTATTAAGAAAAAAAAATGAACAAAAAATTAATTAAACATAAAAAAAATTAAAATAAGTCTCTTCGTACTTTAACGGGCTTAGAACCGTCAAATAAAATAATTTTAAATCTAAACGATTGCTATTTTAAGTTAGTAGGTACTAAATTAGGTTTATCTTCCACATTTTTTTTTCTGGGTTCCTTTATCGTTACTAAACCTACCCCTAAGCTGCCTGGCACGCAGTTTCTTTAACACCCTTTATAGACCATATATTTAGATCTTTACTATACGTTCCGACTTCCCTACATTTATGAGCTCGAATCTTGTTCAGTCCTTGTATCGTCTCAGCAACAGGCAATAATACATCAGACTCGACGCATGTCACAAGGCATCAATATTTCACGACATCGAAAATAGTTTACATTTCTCATTAATTATTTAATCTAAATCAATCTTCTCTTTCTACCCTCAGGTGTCAACGTATCCCGCAATCCATCAGACGCCTCCGAAAAGTCCTCATCAACAGCTCCCGACGAGCCAGTTGAACCAGAGAAAGAGATAGTGTCAGTTGACAGGAGCTCTGTAGAGAGAGACGACAAGAGAGTGGCTGCGGAGGAAGATAAGCGGAGTGTGGAGAGGGACAGCTCGGCCGATAAAGAGGCCGAGCTCAAGGAGGATAAGGACGATAAGCATACGTGAGTGGACTTTGAATTAATTGTTGCGAAATGTAACTTTTTTTAACGTTAAACGAAAAAAGTGAGGTCATAAAATTATATATTTTGTGCAACCGTTGCAACAATTTATTATAAAAGTAATCATAATACCAAAAAATATTTTTTATGAAAAAACCCGCCAAGTGCGAAGCGTGTCCGATCACGCACTATGAGGGGTTCCGTAGTTGGGATGAATTTATCCCAAGAACAAACTTAACATTGTAGTTGAAAAACATGTTCTCCCATACATACAAACTGCAAATAATTCTTTCTTCAATTAATTCTTCCAATTTCCGAACGCATACAACCATAATCTCTTCAAAGTTAGAGTGAACAGGCTTCTTCTGGGTAAGCTCACTCCATCGTCGACTTTGTCTCTGTCACTTCAGCAGCAAGCCCTTCCTAAATAAAAAAAAAGTAAGTTTGTACGCACAACATTGAGTCGTTTAGACTTCTTATAGGTTTTCCGGTAATCTGTATGTAAAGAACAAATTTCCTGTTTTTTTCTTTAAAAATTTTAGTCTCAGTAGTTTTGGAGATAAGGGGGGGGGGGGGGGGGTAAGGGTTCATTGTTCCTCCTAAATAACTTTAAAAGTATTTATTGCAAAATTATAAAAAAAAATATCTGAATTCTTTACAACAACCTTACCTTTACCTTAACGTCACACGGTACCGGTGCAAAACTTTTTTTTAAATTTAAAATTTCCCCCCAAAAGTGACCCCTTTTTAAAAAAACCGTTTATTTACGTTATTCGTCCGTGTTTGGGTCACAGAAATTTATATGTGTACCAACTTTCAACTTAATCGGTCAAGTAGATTCGGAGCAAATTGGCTGTGACAGACGGACATACAGACAGACAGATAGACACACGAGTGATCCTATAAGGGTTTCGTTTTGAGGTAAAGAACCCTAAAAATGAAACTCGAGAATATCTCTAATATCAAAGAGGGCTGCACTAAAAGTATCGGGAATGGAATATTTCCACTGTTCCTGTCATATTAAAATCTTTTTAATTGAAAACTCCTTGGTTTTAAAAATCGAATACCATTTATTTATTTAAAAAAAGATTCTCGGTCTTGTCACAAGGTTTTTTCAAACTTGTTTAGTCGTTGAGAAAATGGAATTGACTCGAGAAAATTCAAGAGCGATGATTTATTATGACTTTCGAAGTGGTTTAACACAAAAGCAGTGTGTTGACCGGATGATTTCTGCATTTGGTGATGAAGCCCCATCCAAAACCACAATTTATCGCTGGTTTGCTGAATTTCAACGTGGACGTGTCAAGCTCAGTGATGATCCCCGTCAAGGTCGTCCAAAAACTACAGTCACCCACGAAAACGTTGATGCTGTGCGTAAGCTGATTGAGGAAGATCGACATGTGACATACCGCGAAATTCAGGCAACTTTAGACATTGGCATGAGTCAAATACAAATTGCATGAACAATTAGGTGTAAAAAAGTTGTTTTCCCGATGGATACCGCATTCGCTCTGTGCAGAGCAAAAAGCGGCTCGCGTTACTTGGTGCGTCAGAACTCTCGAAAGATTCCACGCAGGATCCTCAAATGCTGTATACAACATTGTATCAGGTGACGAATCCTGGATATACGCGTACGAACCCGAAACAAAAAACCATCACGAGTTTGGGTGTTCGAAAATGAGTTAAAGCCAACAAAAATTGTTCGTTCACGGAGTGTTGCAAAAAAAATGGTGGCCACGTTTGTCTCCAAAACCGGCCATGTTACGACTATTCCTCTTGAGGGACAAAGAACGGTTAATGCAGAATGGTATGCTAGCATTTGTTTGCCACAGGTCGTTTCTGAACTCCGTAAAGAGAACTGCAACCGCCGCATCATCCTCCATCACGACAATGCGAGTTCTCACACCGCGCACAGAACAAAAGAGTTTTTAGAGCAAGAAAACATAGAATTATTAGACCATCCGCCGTACAGCCCCGACCTAAGCCCTAATGATTTCTATACTTTCCCTAAAATAAAGAATAAATTGCGTGGATAGAGATTTTCATCACCTGAAGAAGCTGTGGACGCCTACAAAACGGCCATTTTGGAGACCCCAACTTCCGAATGGAATGGTTGCTTCAATGATTGGTTCAATCGTATGGAAAAATGTGTCAAATTTCGCGGAGAATACTTCGAAAAGCAATAAATACATTTTTAAATAGTAATGTTGTGTCACTTCCTTGATTCCCGAAATTTTCAGTGCCGCCCTCGTAGTATTCGGTTTGTGATTGGTCTTTCGTATTTCCTATGTCAATAATTTCAATAAATATAATATTTAAATAAAAAAAGATACTCATAAAAATAAAAATCACATTAATGTTAATGTAATTTTTATTTTTATGAGTATCTTTTTTTATTTTATTTATTAAGTATCTTTTTAGCAGATTTTTATTTATGGTTCAAGTATTGGTTTTCTTTTTGATTAATCTTTTTGAGGGTTCCGTACCTCAAAAGGAAAAAACGGAACCCTTATAGGATCACTCGTCCGCATCTACTGGACTGATTACGTTGAAATTTGGTAAACATATCAATTTCTTTGACCCAAGGACGTGTAACGTAAATAAATAAATTTTGAATACGGGGTCACTTGGCGGGCAAATTGGAAAATTTAAAAAAAAGTTTTGCAAACTGCACCGTGTTACATGATTACCAAATAAAAGGGCTATAACGATAAAATATACTTGCCGGATCCGGTCATTAGTACGGACACGAAACGAATCGCAAGCGCGCCACTGGCGACATCACGTGATCTACCCACACCTAAAGCGCGCTTTTACCGAGTCGTAATGTTTTGAGCCGATGCACTATGGAAAATATAGGTCGGTATCGGATCAAAAATCTGTAACTTCATGAATTTTTGTTGTATCGTGATGAAATTTGGCACAAATATGCAGCAAGGTTCGGAGATTTGAACGATGTGTAGTTTATAGGGTTTTCTTGTATATCTATGTATGTTTTTTTGCATAGAATGAAAGAAATGGGAAAAAATCACGAAAAAAATAGTTAAAAATTTATTTCAAGTGGAATACAAGTTTATAATGACTAAAAAGATTAAACCATGGTTAATTACAACAAGCAAAGTAAACAAAATATATATATATGAAAAAAAAATACTAAATTAAAATCATATTACTAATAGGTACATCCTATACTCTGGCTTCAGGAAATGATGTAGCTAGGTACAAATATAAGTAATAACTAAATATAAATATTATTTTTAACTTATACCACTTCAGGATCAGGGTCAGTAAATCTGGGTTCACTTTCAGGTGCCACGTTTAAAAGACTTAGTGCCTCTTCTTCAAGTTCTTTCACATTTCTTACTTACGGTTTTCTCAAACTTGTTATATATGGATCTGACGTGTATAAAAGCGTTTTAAAGACATCTTCATTTGTAGCAGATCGGGAACATTTTCTGGCATGATGAAGTCGTATGTTTCTGTAGTCTTTGTTGCGAGACTCTTGTGCGTCTTCCGATAGCTGTCCAATAGGAAGCACCGCAAAATGTTTGATAACGTTTTGCCCGTGTATGAGTATTTTATGAACGGAGGATGGCATATAATACCAATCGTAATTACTTACATAGATTCTTGCAGTTTCTATTGCATATTCCCCAAATTTTTCAGGGTCGATCATCATTCCAGAAGAAAGAACTTGCAAGATAATGTATAGGCGTTTAATCAATGCCTCATCTACACCTGTTATTTCCGAGATGCCAGGGCCCAGCGTTTGTTGAAAATAGGAAGAATGTGCCTTTGTATGTCACTAATTATAAAACACAAGTTGTTTTCAGAAACATTCAGCTTTTCCACTAAAACTTTGGATAATGATTCCATGGTCTTGCCGCCCTCTATATAGGGGATTATGAAGTCTCGTTTGGTACAGCTGAAGGAAGACATTTTAACACTTCACAATCTGCAGAAATAATAGGCGTAGATGAGATTTGCTTCACTTGAAGTTACACTGATGTAGATGGTTCGAATAGTTTTTGCTTCCCTTTAAATACTCATTTTACAATATCGAATTGGTACCTACATCATTATTATCTTGTAATTTCCCACGCAAACCGAGTGCAAATTTGATAAGGTCCCTTTGTTATCACGAAATAATGAAGAAAATATCCAAAAAGTTCTATATTGTTCATGTGAATGGTGTCAGTGGTAAACCGCAAAAGATACTAATTTTCGGGTTCTGACTTTTATCAGTTTTTTTCTCATATCTTCTAAAACCGCAAATATCCGCAGCTGATTTTTTTTGCATTCTATTTATGAATAGTTAGACTACTAGTCGACACAAAAAGTAGCGCTTGGGCAAACGTGGGTAATACTGAAAACCTTCGACGAAAAAACATACAAGTGAAAAAAAAGGTATGTCACTTTTTAAGTAATTACTGAAATATTTTTCTTTACTTTTAAAATCATTAAGCTGTATCGCAAAAAGCATAAAATAACCTTTCTAAAAATGTATAATACTGCATATCTGTACCAAGTATTTTTTTCACAATATGGTATTGAAACATGTATACGCAAAGACTTGAATTTGGCACTTCTGTCTTCTATGTATTTATATTTAAGAAAAAAAAAATAATTTCGCGTATTAAGAAAAAAAATCGTAATGAATATTATAATTTGACTATTAGAAAACCTAAAAGAATAGCCATATTAGCCAAATTATGATATTCGTAAAAAGCATTTTTGATATGCGCTTGTTCTACCATTTTCCATAGTGCGATGGTGAGGAGGATATTTAGTGTCTGATCATATCGGAGCTAAGATGTCGTGGAACTGTATTGGATTCGTTGTGCTCAGTTATTGTGGAAATTATAATCTGTAGTGATTGTGTCAATTTGTGATTTCAATAAGCGCTGTGTATCGCACCCAGTGTGTTTTCATTGCACGAAACTCATCTTGTGCCCGCATGATGTCCGAATCTAACGGAGTAAGTAAGTCCTGTTGATCCTACATACTTTTAGAATTATTTAAGAAAATTTGCCCCCCTTATGTCTGAAACGACGGAGCCTAAAAATAAAAAAAAAGACAGAAATTAGTTCTCTACTTATAGATTACAGGAAAACTTATAAGAAGTCTATGGTCTTAAAATGATAAGGTAAATTTTTCAATATTGTGCGTACAAAACATTTATAGTTGCTTGCCATACAACAAAAATAGAATAGAAAACATTCAAGTACAGTTGGAATGTATGAGGGAACATGTTTTTCAACTACAATAATATAAGTATTTTCGTAGGATACATTGGTCCTACTCCTAACTACGGAACCCTTCGTTGTGCGTGATCCGACACGTACTTTTTATGATCGGCCGGTTTTTTTTATGATTTTTGTTACACTCTGCCAGATAATCAGCAATATGTTTAATATAACATTCAAAGGGTTTGTATGGCTCCTTATAGCCTCATAAATAAGGTCCTGAGGAATCTTAGGTGTTAATTAATGATTTTGCCCCAGGCCGCTTGGGCCCGCCGTGGGCCGCATCAGCACGCACGGCGCGGCCCCCCCCGCGCTGGAGTCCCCGCGCGCGCTGCGCGTGGCCGCGCCCGCCGCCGCGGCCGCGCGCACGGCCCAGCGGGCATTCACTGACCAAGGTACTTTTTTTTTTTTTTTTGTATGGCATCTTATTGCCAATCTCCGTTTCAGCCGAAAGACGTCAACGGTTGGGCACGAGTCTTAAAGTGTGGCCAGATTGCAGTCAATCGATAACATCGACCGTTCGAGCCAATCCAGTGTGGTGCAGGGCAGACGGATTAGTTCGATCGATGTTGACTTTTTTGTGTAATTCACTGATAGCGATTGCCCATCTCGAACGATGGTGGATTTATGCATTAAACTAGCTAACCCGACAGACGTCCTGTCAAATTTTCAACAATTCATACAAAAATGGCACTTTTCAGGTTACTTTTCAAATTGTTTAACTAACTTAACTAAATTTGTATAGCTTCATAATACATTTTGATTTATTTGTGTTCATTTCTGGGCCAAGCTCAGAGGCGTAGCGTGGACCAATATGGACGTGGGCAAAATCGCATCAGCGAGGCCCGTTTTCTTTCGTTCCCAAGATCTACCCAATAGATCTATCCTACAAAAAATGCTAACACGATATTCCTACTCATGATAGTAAAAAAATTTAAATGCGCGGTGGGAGAATATTAAACAACATATCTATTAGATTTAAAGATAAGTTTTATTTTGTAACTTACGAGACTTATTTTTTTTTTTACAAAAGTAATGTTCCTCGGCTTTTTGCTTTACTGAAGTCCTCTAGAAAAGTTTTTTAATTAATTTTTGTAGCTAAATCTGCCTCGATTGAATGTATTGCTAAAGCAGACAGTCGGTCCTGCTTCATACTGTTTCTTAAACGCATTTAAAAGAGCCGTGCGAGGACGTGGGGGGGGGCCCACTTCGCCCATGCCTACGCCACTGTAAGCTTGGATGGGTCCGTTATCCATCTCATTTTAGTCTGGATATTATGTACTTATTCTATGCTCATTTGCTTTCACTAATGATGGTCAGCCGTTCATCGATCGATCATAGCTTAATTTGGAATACCGAATATGTTTTGAGACGATCAATGTCGAGATTTTTTTTTTGTTCTTGCTCTTTACACCATTGAGTGCAATTTAACCAATGAAACTAAACGCAATCAGTGTAAATATTCCAAAACCCAGAACGGTATTTTATTTGGGACTCGCACAGGAAATATAAACAGTAAAAAACCGGCCAAGTTCGAGTCGGACTCGCGCACGAAGGGTTCCGTACCATTATCTATAAAAATGGCAGAAAAAATCATGTCTGTTGTATGGGAGCCCCCTTAAATATTTATTTTATTCTGTTTTTTAGTATTTGTTGTTATAGCGGCAACAGAAATACATCATCTGTGAAAATTTCAACTGTCATCACGGTTCATGAGATACAGCCTGGTGACAGACGGACAGCGGAGTCTTAGTAATAGGGCCCCGTTTGGTACCCTTTGGGTACGGAACCCTAAAAAGGAGCATTTAAAACTACCAAAATGTACATTCAAAATAATAAAAAAAGACCTGTGCGTACTATCTCAGCATAATAAGAGTACTACGATATTTAAAAAAATAAAAGAACGATGACACTGACAGCTTCTGTATAGGGTTTTATGTACTGATCGCGCTAATTGGAAGTTTCACATACTGTAAATCAAATCTTAAAGTACAGAAGACATGACATGTTCTAAAAGATTCAGCACACTACTTCAACGATTTTAATATGCCATTTTCCATCAGAACGTCTCCGTCGTCTCGACGACGTGATATCGCGCGCTCTCCGCGCCAAGTCGTCGATCGTGGGCTCCGTGCTGGGAGTCCCGCCGAACAGCTACGCGCAATTCGCTGACCTCGCCGTGGCAGACGCCTTAGGGGAAGTTGGTATGTAGACCCTTTTGTTCATCTTTTTACCAAATCATGTCCACTACTGGACATAGGACTCTCCAAAGAGTCACTATGATCTGTTCCAAAAGTATCTCATAAAAATGAAAACAAATGGATTAGAAAACGTTCCTATGGATGCCAATTTGTAGCGCCACTTACAACTTGAGTGCTTTGATTTGATTATTTGAATACTTATACCCGATATACTAAGTTTAAATAAATCACTTCGACGATGTTTTTCATTTTACATTTGAGGTTAGTTTTATAACCTCTATTTTTGGCGATGGTTATCAATAACACATTTAATAGTTTTATTTAAACAATAGTTGTTGGAAAAAATGGTGAGATATAAAGTTTAAACCTTCAAAACACAGATGCATGTGTTACTAGTTCCCTTTATTGAGTGAATGCGTAAGAATTGAACCTGAACAGGGTTTGTTTACACTGTGATCAGATAGTTTTGGAACAGACTATATAACAGCCGCTCCTTCCGCCTGAAGCAACAGGACTTTTAAGATTTAGGAACTTGTCATAATTCTGTCCTATCTGCATGCTTTGTATTATAATATATTACGTAGTATGCTCATGTTTTAGCTGTCTGTGTTTTTTGGTAAAATAAAAAATCGTTTTAGAATATATTTAATTTTTAGAAAGTAACATATTTTCAACTTTTTGGCAAATCTAGACTAATAACAAAACCCTGTTGCCCCACAGACGTGTGCGGCGAGCAGTCGCAGCCGGACATGCACCAGCTGCTCCTGGCGGCGCACGCACAAGGTAATGCGTTGTTTACAAACAACTTCCTGACCCGACAAAACTTTCATACAAAAATCCCATAAAAAACTACTTTTCGTTTTGCACCAATTTTCCGGGCAACTTGCTAATTTTTCTTTCCCTAAAAACCTTATTCGGACTATATCGAATATTCAGTGACTTGTTTGGTTAAATTTTAATAAATGCTAGGTTGAAAAATTAACTAACATAATCATAATTTTTTATTTGCAAAGGTCTTAGGTAAAATAAGAAATGTCTAATGGTATGCTAATGCTAATTGTTATCATTCATACTAACTCATTTGTTCGTTCTACAGCGACCCAACTGACGCGTTCCCTCCAGCGCGCACTGAACGTCACCGAAGCGGAGACAGTAGCCGCGCGCGCGCGCTCCGGGCGATGTGACTCGTGCCGGCGCCCGCACGAGCACGAGCACGCGCACGAGCACGCGCACGCGCACGAGCACGCGCACGAGCACGAGCACGAGCACGAGCACGCGCACGAGCACGAGCCCGCACAGCTGGCGCGCGGGGCGTGCCCGGCCGCGCTGGAGCGGGCCGTGGGCGAGGCGCTGGCCGACCTGCCGCAGGCG
The DNA here is from genome assembly GCA_948098905.1 of Tiliacea aurago. Classification (NCBI taxonomy): domain Eukaryota; kingdom Metazoa; phylum Arthropoda; class Insecta; order Lepidoptera; family Noctuidae; genus Tiliacea; species Tiliacea aurago. Next base: position 18,779,776 of record OX402602.1, read on the forward strand.
CACGACGAGTGCGCGGGCGAGCGGGAGAGCGCTGAGGATGCACTCGGTGAGTGATTCAGCACACTAACAATTTCGTGTCAAAAATAGTCATAACATAGGACCAAAATAATTACAGCTGATATCTGTAATCAGCTTATTTAGAAATACAATACCCTTCCTTGTTCTTTTGTTCGCATTGAATACAATAGCCAGTTAATTACCGTATCCATTTCCGCTTACTAAATGAAACTAACACCAATTTATAGACAATGATTCAGTTTTTTTGTTAGCGTCGCCGTGCCTTAACATAAGGGGCAGGCCATAAGTGGGTTACGTCATCGGGTTTGACAGGTTATAGACGAAAATTTTGAAAAAAGATACAGACAGCAGTTCTATACTTACAGATTACAGGAAAAATTAGTCCGACACGCGCTTGGCCGGTTTTTTTTCTCGGAATATATGCTTCAAGCCTGTGCTCGTATATAACCCCGCGTCGTCCGCCCGCAGAATGTTCGGGCAGCGCGGCCGAGCTGGCGGCGCGCCTCGCGGCGCTGGCGTGCGGCCTGCAGGCCACGCTGGCGCGCGCCGTGACGTCACACGCGGGCGCGCGGCCCGACGCGCGCGCCGAGCTGCTGCTGCTGCGGGAGCAGAACGACCGTCTGCGGGCCAGGACTAGCGCCGGTCAGTACTGTACACATACATCAGGCCACGTGGCGCCGCCGTGACGTCACACGCGGGCGCGCGGCCCGACGCGCGCGCCGAGCTGCTGCTGCTGCGGGAGCAGAACGACCGTCTGCGGGCCAGGACTAGCGCCGGTCAGTACTGTACACATACATCAGGCCACGTGGCGCCGCCGTGACGTCACACGCGGGCGCGCGGCCCGACGCGCGCGCCGAGCTGCTGCTGCTGCGGGAGCAGAACGACCGTCTGCGGGCCAGGACTAGCGCCGGTCAGTACTGTACACATACATCAGGCCACGTGGCGCCGCCGTGACGTCACACGCGGGCGCGCGGCCCGACGCGCGCGCCGAGCTGCTGCTGCTGCGGGAGCAGAACGACCGTCTGCGGGCCAGGACTAGCGCCGGTCAGTACTGTACACATACATCAGGCCACGTGGCGCCGCCGTGACGTCACACGCGGGCGCGCGGCCCGACGCGCGCGCCGAGCTGCTGCTGCTGCGGGAGCAGAACGACCGTCTGCGGGCCAGGACTAGCGCCGGTCAGTACTGTACACATACATCAGGCCACGTGGCGCCGCCGTGACGTCACACGCGGGCGCGCGGCCCGACGCGCGCGCCGAGCTGCTGCTGCTGCGGGAGCAGAACGACCGTCTGCGGGCCAGGACTAGCGCCGGTCAGTACTGTACACATACATCAGGCCACGTGGCGCCGCCGTGACGTCACACGCGGGCGCGCGGCCCGACGCGCGCGCCGAGCTGCTGCTGCTGCGGGAGCAGAACGACCGTCTGCGGGCCAGGACTAGCGCCGGTCAGTACTGTACACATACATCAGGCCACGTGGCGCCGCCGTGACGTCACACGCGGGCGCGCGGCCCGACGCGCGCGCCGAGCTGCTGCTGCTGCGGGAGCAGAACGACCGTCTGCGGGCCAGGACTAGCGCCGGTCAGTACTGTACACATACATCAGGCCACGTGGCGCCGCCGTGACGTCACACGCGGGCGCGCGGCCCGACGCGCGCGCCGAGCTGCTGCTGCTGCGGGAGCAGAACGACCGTCTGCGGGCCAGGACTAGCGCCGGTCAGTACTGTACACATACATCAGGCCACGTGGCGCCGCCGTGACGTCACACGCGGGCGCGCGGCCCGACGCGCGCGCCGAGCTGCTGCTGCTGCGGGAGCAGAACGACCGTCTGCGGGCCAGGACTAGCGCCGGTCAGTACTGTACACATACATCAGGCCACGTGGCGCCGCCGTGACGTCACACGCGGGCGCGCGGCCCGACGCGCGCGCCGAGCTGCTGCTGCTGCGGGAGCAGAACGACCGTCTGCGGGCCAGGACTAGCGCCGGTCAGTACTGTACACATACATCAGGCCACGTGGCGCCGCCGTGACGTCACACGCGGGCGCGCGGCCCGACGCGCGCGCCGAGCTGCTGCTGCTGCGGGAGCAGAACGACCGTCTGCGGGCCAGGACTAGCGCCGGTCAGTACTGTACACATACATCAGGCCACGTGGCGCCGCCGTGACGTCACACGCGGGCGCGCGGCCCGACGCGCGCGCCGAGCTGCTGCTGCTGCGGGAGCAGAACGACCGTCTGCGGGCCAGGACTAGCGCCGGTCAGTACTGTACACATACATCAGGCCACGTGGCGCCGCCGTGACGTCACACGCGGGCGCGCGGCCCGACGCGCGCGCCGAGCTGCTGCTGCTGCGGGAGCAGAACGACCGTCTGCGGGCCAGGACTAGCGCCGGTCAGTACTGTACACATACATCAGGCCACGTGGCGCCGCCGTGACGTCACACGCGGGCGCGCGGCCCGACGCGCGCGCCGAGCTGCTGCTGCTGCGGGAGCAGAACGACCGTCTGCGGGCCAGGACTAGCGCCGGTCAGTACTGTACACATACATCAGGCCACGTGGCGCCGCCGTGACGTCACACGCGGGCGCGCGGCCCGACGCGCGCGCCGAGCTGCTGCTGCTGCGGGAGCAGAACGACCGTCTGCGGGCCAGGACTAGCGCCGGTCAGTACTGTACACATACATCAGGCCACGTGGCGCCGCCGTGACGTCACACGCGGGCGCGCGGCCCGACGCGCGCGCCGAGCTGCTGCTGCTGCGGGAGCAGAACGACCGTCTGCGGGCCAGGACTAGCGCCGGTCAGTACTGTACACATACATCAGGCCACGTGGCGCCGCCGTGACGTCACACGCGGGCGCGCGGCCCGACGCGCGCGCCGAGCTGCTGCTGCTGCGGGAGCAGAACGACCGTCTGCGGGCCAGGACTAGCGCCGGTCAGTACTGTACACATACATCAGGCCACGTGGCGCCGCCGTGACGTCACACGCGGGCGCGCGGCCCGACGCGCGCGCCGAGCTGCTGCTGCTGCGGGAGCAGAACGACCGTCTGCGGGCCAGGACTAGCGCCGGTCAGTACTGTACACATACATCAGGCCACGTGGCGCCGCCGTGACGTCACACGCGGGCGCGCGGCCCGACGCGCGCGCCGAGCTGCTGCTGCTGCGGGAGCAGAACGACCGTCTGCGGGCCAGGACTAGCGCCGGTCAGTACTGTACACATACATCAGGCCACGTGGCGCCGCCGTGACGTCACACGCGGGCGCGCGGCCCGACGCGCGCGCCGAGCTGCTGCTGCTGCGGGAGCAGAACGACCGTCTGCGGGCCAGGACTAGCGCCGGTCAGTACTGTACACATACATCAGGCCACGTGGCGCCGCCGTGACGTCACACGCGGGCGCGCGGCCCGACGCGCGCGCCGAGCTGCTGCTGCTGCGGGAGCAGAACGACCGTCTGCGGGCCAGGACTAGCGCCGGTCAGTACTGTACACATACATCAGGCCACGTGGCGCCGCCGTGACGTCACACGCGGGCGCGCGGCCCGACGCGCGCGCCGAGCTGCTGCTGCTGCGGGAGCAGAACGACCGTCTGCGGGCCAGGACTAGCGCCGGTCAGTACTGTACACATACATCAGGCCACGTGGCGCCGCCGTGACGTCACACGCGGGCGCGCGGCCCGACGCGCGCGCCGAGCTGCTGCTGCTGCGGGAGCAGAACGACCGTCTGCGGGCCAGGACTAGCGCCGGTCAGTACTGTACACATACATCAGGCCACGTGGCGCCGCCGTGACGTCACACGCGGGCGCGCGGCCCGACGCGCGCGCCGAGCTGCTGCTGCTGCGGGAGCAGAACGACCGTCTGCGGGCCAGGACTAGCGCCGGTCAGTACTGTACACATACATCAGGCCACGTGGCGCCGCCGTGACGTCACACGCGGGCGCGCGGCCCGACGCGCGCGCCGAGCTGCTGCTGCTGCGGGAGCAGAACGACCGTCTGCGGGCCAGGACTAGCGCCGGTCAGTACTGTACACATACATCAGGCCACGTGGCGCCGCCGTGACGTCACACGCGGGCGCGCGGCCCGACGCGCGCGCCGAGCTGCTGCTGCTGCGGGAGCAGAACGACCGTCTGCGGGCCAGGACTAGCGCCGGTCAGTACTGTACACATACATCAGGCCACGTGGCGCCGCCGTGACGTCACACGCGGGCGCGCGGCCCGACGCGCGCGCCGAGCTGCTGCTGCTGCGGGAGCAGAACGACCGTCTGCGGGCCAGGACTAGCGCCGGTCAGTACTGTACACATACATCAGGCCACGTGGCGCCGCCGTGACGTCACACGCGGGCGCGCGGCCCGACGCGCGCGCCGAGCTGCTGCTGCTGCGGGAGCAGAACGACCGTCTGCGGGCCAGGACTAGCGCCGGTCAGTACTGTACACATACATCAGGCCACGTGGCGCCGCCGTGACGTCACACGCGGGCGCGCGGCCCGACGCGCGCGCCGAGCTGCTGCTGCTGCGGGAGCAGAACGACCGTCTGCGGGCCAGGACTAGCGCCGGTCAGTACTGTACACATACATCAGGCCACGTGGCGCCGCCGTGACGTCACACGCGGGCGCGCGGCCCGACGCGCGCGCCGAGCTGCTGCTGCTGCGGGAGCAGAACGACCGTCTGCGGGCCAGGACTAGCGCCGGTCAGTACTGTACACATACATCAGGCCACGTGGCGCCGCCGTGACGTCACACGCGGGCGCGCGGCCCGACGCGCGCGCCGAGCTGCTGCTGCTGCGGGAGCAGAACGACCGTCTGCGGGCCAGGACTAGCGCCGGTCAGTACTGTACACATACATCAGGCCACGTGGCGCCGCCGTGACGTCACACGCGGGCGCGCGGCCCGACGCGCGCGCCGAGCTGCTGCTGCTGCGGGAGCAGAACGACCGTCTGCGGGCCAGGACTAGCGCCGGTCAGTACTGTACACATACATCAGGCCACGTGGCGCCGCCGTGACGTCACACGCGGGCGCGCGGCCCGACGCGCGCGCCGAGCTGCTGCTGCTGCGGGAGCAGAACGACCGTCTGCGGGCCAGGACTAGCGCCGGTCAGTACTGTACACATACATCAGGCCACGTGGCGCCGCCGTGACGTCACACGCGGGCGCGCGGCCCGACGCGCGCGCCGAGCTGCTGCTGCTGCGGGAGCAGAACGACCGTCTGCGGGCCAGGACTAGCGCCGGTCAGTACTGTACACATACATCAGGCCACGTGGCGCCGCCGTGACGTCACACGCGGGCGCGCGGCCCGACGCGCGCGCCGAGCTGCTGCTGCTGCGGGAGCAGAACGACCGTCTGCGGGCCAGGACTAGCGCCGGTCAGTACTGTACACATACATCAGGCCACGTGGCGCCGCCGTGACGTCACACGCGGGCGCGCGGCCCGACGCGCGCGCCGAGCTGCTGCTGCTGCGGGAGCAGAACGACCGTCTGCGGGCCAGGACTAGCGCCGGTCAGTACTGTACACATACATCAGGCCACGTGGCGCCGCCGTGACGTCACACGCGGGCGCGCGGCCCGACGCGCGCGCCGAGCTGCTGCTGCTGCGGGAGCAGAACGACCGTCTGCGGGCCAGGACTAGCGCCGGTCAGTACTGTACACATACATCAGGCCACGTGGCGCCGCCGTGACGTCACACGCGGGCGCGCGGCCCGACGCGCGCGCCGAGCTGCTGCTGCTGCGGGAGCAGAACGACCGTCTGCGGGCCAGGACTAGCGCCGGTCAGTACTGTACACATACATCAGGCCACGTGGCGCCGCCGTGACGTCACACGCGGGCGCGCGGCCCGACGCGCGCGCCGAGCTGCTGCTGCTGCGGGAGCAGAACGACCGTCTGCGGGCCAGGACTAGCGCCGGTCAGTACTGTACACATACATCAGGCCACGTGGCGCCGCCGTGACGTCACACGCGGGCGCGCGGCCCGACGCGCGCGCCGAGCTGCTGCTGCTGCGGGAGCAGAACGACCGTCTGCGGGCCAGGACTAGCGCCGGTCAGTACTGTACACATACATCAGGCCACGTGGCGCCGCCGTGACGTCACACGCGGGCGCGCGGCCCGACGCGCGCGCCGAGCTGCTGCTGCTGCGGGAGCAGAACGACCGTCTGCGGGCCAGGACTAGCGCCGGTCAGTACTGTACACATACATCAGGCCACGTGGCGCCGCCGTGACGTCACACGCGGGCGCGCGGCCCGACGCGCGCGCCGAGCTGCTGCTGCTGCGGGAGCAGAACGACCGTCTGCGGGCCAGGACTAGCGCCGGTCAGTACTGTACACATACATCAGGCCACGTGGCGCCGCCGTGACGTCACACGCGGGCGCGCGGCCCGACGCGCGCGCCGAGCTGCTGCTGCTGCGGGAGCAGAACGACCGTCTGCGGGCCAGGACTAGCGCCGGTCAGTACTGTACACATACATCAGGCCACGTGGCGCCGCCGTGACGTCACACGCGGGCGCGCGGCCCGACGCGCGCGCCGAGCTGCTGCTGCTGCGGGAGCAGAACGACCGTCTGCGGGCCAGGACTAGCGCCGGTCAGTACTGTACACATACATCAGGCCACGTGGCGCCGCCGTGACGTCACACGCGGGCGCGCGGCCCGACGCGCGCGCCGAGCTGCTGCTGCTGCGGGAGCAGAACGACCGTCTGCGGGCCAGGACTAGCGCCGGTCAGTACTGTACACATACATCAGGCCACGTGGCGCCGCCGTGACGTCACACGCGGGCGCGCGGCCCGACGCGCGCGCCGAGCTGCTGCTGCTGCGGGAGCAGAACGACCGTCTGCGGGCCAGGACTAGCGCCGGTCAGTACTGTACACATACATCAGGCCACGTGGCGCCGCCGTGACGTCACACGCGGGCGCGCGGCCCGACGCGCGCGCCGAGCTGCTGCTGCTGCGGGAGCAGAACGACCGTCTGCGGGCCAGGACTAGCGCCGGTCAGTACTGTACACATACATCAGGCCACGTGGCGCCGCCGTGACGTCACACGCGGGCGCGCGGCCCGACGCGACCGTCTGCGGGCCGGGACTAGCGCCGGTCCGGCTCCGAGCCGGGATTGTGCCACGTCGTCGGGTGCCTGAAAGAGACAAAAATACTTTGTTATTTATCAACTCTAATATCTACGTAACAAAAGTAAAAGAGGGCGTGCTTCAGTAAAACCAGAAAAGATATGCGCTTCAGTAATCTCTCCCCCCCCCCACAGAAGCAAAGCTTCATACCAAGTTTTCTCTCTGTCGAGTTACCTAATCCGTCATCTGTTACTCTAAAGGTTTTGTTAGGTTTTTTTGCAATGTTAATCTTAAATTTTGAAACTATGATAATACGAAAATAGAGAAGTTCTTCTCTGGCATTTGATTTTTCATCGCACGTTCGTATTTCCAAAGATAGACGATGATTACCGAAGCGAATACATTTCCTTGGAGATCTGTAATTATGTATTCAGATTTTAGTTCATTTCCATAATTGTAACAATCACATAATGTTCATGGTTGTTGCCAAACCATACAAATATTTACATAACACCCAGAAAAGTTAGAGGGGAATAGTTATTACAAACATTTGAAAATTCTTACAGTAGTTTTTACTTGTTTTGAATAAATTCGAATTAGTTCTAGTTCTTTAGAATTAAGAGATTCAAGGATGAAAGTTAACAAGCTCAATAACGTTACAGATCAACACACGACGGAGGAGATCTCCGTGCCCAAGGCAGGCCCGGACCCGTCTATACAGGTGAGGATCATAACTTTACACTATTTGGGAAATACGCGAAAAAAAAAACGACTGGAGCCGAGCATACGCGATTCAGCGCCGAATATACACGATTCAGCGCCGAATATACGTGATTCAGCGCCGACTACGCGATTCAGCTTCACCGACCGACTGGAGTCGTGTTTACCCGATTCAGCGTCACCGACCCGAGCGTGACGGTTCAATTTCGTACACCGTTCAGAAAGAGCGTAAAGTGCGCCAAAAGAAGTTTTCACTTCAAACTACTCGTTACTGTAATATTATTATGGCAAATCATCACAACGTTTAATCATTCTATCCAAAATGCAATGTGTGCAAACGTATTTGCATTATTTATGATAAATGAATATTTTACATACGTAAACTCACGCCTTCATCCCATGGGGGTAGGCAGAAACTACAGAACGACACCTGCTACGATCCTTACGTATTCCTTTTGCTTCGTTTACGTTCATACATCTGGTCATACACGCACGCCGGTTGCGAGTACTGCGCACCTGACCTTTCTGAAGAACATCACCAATAAGGTCACCATAATTATTTCCTCCTAGGGCGTGTCCACTGACATCTGCCCTGTAAAACCTATTGTTTATACAAAAAAACCGAAGAATTTTTAATAACGACGCTATATTATTCGCAGGAGCAACCGAGCAACGGCGGGTGATCTGCCAACACCGTATAAAGAATACTAAAGGAATACCCGACGTAATGGCGTAGTGATATTACTCACACTAACTCTCTGGCTGGCCCACGAACGAATCGCTCGTAGTCACCTCTAACAATCGTTAATGTAAGGCGAACTACATCAAAAAAAAAAACTACTAAAGTTTCACCAAAAACGGCCCATCAGTTTCGAACGTGTCAACAAAATATTTTTATCATTCTCTCCGTTTGTAAGTTTTGTAACCCAGCACGACGGACATTGTATATTTTGTAATAATAATAATAATTATTATATATTGTTTTTTGTTACAATTGTAAGTACTGCATTAAATTAGTATTAAAAAGATGATTATTCCATACGTAAGAAATATTGTGATTGACCTGATGAAGTTTTAATATTATTTTTGTCTGTCATTTCGATGTTTATCGCAAAGATTAAGTTATGTTAGATGTCGATGTAAATAATATTAGTGGTTGTAGTATATAAGTGACAACAATAATGTATGATTTATTATATATGATTTTGTGTATACATTTTATGTTTTATTTTATTTTTTTCATCAGTTTTTCCTTATGACGCCTTTTTCAGTATTTTTTTTAAATCTTTGTATCATTAAATATACCTACTTGTTATATTTATGTAGTAGCTTGGATAACTATAATATCAATGCTTTTACAAAAGACATACGATACAAGATTAATAATGTTACTCTGAAACGAACTACAAAATACTCATTTCTTTTAAGCACAAAGTTCAGTTTTTAAGCACGTTTTCAGTCTATTGATTTTTGATTATTTAATTAACTATCGCAAAATCTATAACATCGTATCGTATTTATACATAAAAATAAAATTTAATAAAACATACTGGATTTGCTTGCATGCATAGGAAATATAATAATATGTATGACGCTACACAATCTTCTACATAATAGCTATACAGTGCAAGTCTTGATAATGTGCACATATCGAAACTAAGCTTAATTTTATCGACGGAAAAATATTTAAAAAAATCTAAAAAAGCAATTCAGTTTTTTTATAGCATTTTTAAATTCTTGTTCACTGCTGTAACAAAATCACGATGAAACAAAATTGAGAATTAGGGTGAGTTTATAACAAATCTCTGATATTTTTTCATACATTTTTACAATAATTGTAAAATATCTCAGTGAAAGTCCCGATTACCTACCCTTTTTTATTACTTTAAATTATTCTCCATCGTATCAGCTTCCTAAAACTATAAATACCATCTTTATAACTCAATCACAATTCACAACGTTTCCCATCAACTGTTAAAGAAAGGCCTTGCACTCTGCTACGTAGGTACTTTACTTTAGCGGGAAGAGACCCTTTTTTGGTATTTTATTTAATATTTTTTCCGTCGATAATATTAAACTGATTTCGTGCACATTATCAAGACAGTATATTATATATTTATTAAAATACACGTATGATCATATGTAAACCTTGCCAGCATTTAGGATCCTATCCAAACCGTTACCAAGTCTAGCTTGATCAAAAGGCAAAGAAAAATATAGATAAGTTTTCGTTCATAAAGACGGTTTTACCATAGCAATGTCACAATTTTGTACCAAGAAGTGGCTCTTTCTATGGTAGATTTATCTTGAAAAGTTCAATACTAATCCATATTTCATAAAATAACGACAGAATACTGGCTTGTTGGTGTACTAGGTCTGTAGTAAAGCTTTGTAGCTAAGGCCCATTTACTATACAAGGAACTCCACAGACAAGATGAGTTTTCAAGTATTGAAAATACTTATGAAAAATATTGGTAAACAATTAGTAGAGAAATTCAAATGTATTGTAGCATGTCTACGTAGCTCAACATACGAAAAGTATTACACTATGACAATTTAACAATATTAAATTAAATTAAATCTGCTTCATTCTTTATTATGATGCATACAGCATAATTAAAACCGGCCAAGTGCGAGTCGGACTCGCGAATGAAGGGTTCTGTACCATTATCTATAAAAACGGCAAAAAAATCACGTTTGTTGCATGGGAACCCCCCTTAAATATTTGTTTTATTTTAATTTAAATATTTATTTCTAAATTTAATATATTACTAAAGATTCTGTGAATATTTCAAGCGTCTACCTGTTGCCGTTATCAATATCGAGCAAAAAAAAGACGTTTGTTGTATGGAAGCCCCTTTAAATATTCTGTTTTTTTGTATTTGTTGTTATAGCGGCAACGGAAATACATCATCTGTGAAAATTTCAACTTTCTAACTATCATGGTTTATGAGATACAGCCTGGTGACAGACGGACAGACAGATAGACGGCGGAGCCTTAGTAATAGGCTTCCCGTTTTACCCTTTTTTATTAATAAACCAGTTATAAATAATTATCCTCCTGACCATATCCTGGTTTATGTGTGTTCGGCGCATACATCTCTATCAGCCGATAATTATACAATAACATCACGCCTGTAATCCCGAAGGGTTATCAGAGGTATACCAACATTTCGCCAGTTATAAGTAAGTCCCATGTAATAAGGGGCGAGCATATTGCCATCAACCGGGCACAAATACTATTATTATATCATTATCAGTATTCACCCCTTTTATATTCAAATATTTGAAAGTAGTTAATGCAATTTTAATTTCCGATTTTGCAATCGAGTATAAGAAACCAGACCGAGTCACAAAACTAGAATATCCCTTGACTTTAAACAGGTTCAGTACCCCAAAGCAAGTGTGTGAATTATTTTGTATACGGAACCCTAAAACTGTTACCTACCTTGTAACGAATGCCATATTAGCAATTATATAATATAACCACATAAACTAATGATATTCGCCCCGGGTTTTTCTAAATAAAATAATAAATAATAATAAATAAATAAAAATCGCACAACAAATAAACTAAAAATACAACCACTTTTGAAGGTTTTCTAAAATGTTATTTCTAGAATAATTGTTAAATAAATATTCAAATATTTCTTTAAGACGTTATACCATTTTGCCACATTGACTATAATTATTACTGTAGTGTAAATTATTACGCATTACTGTCCAGCAGTTTTGGAGATGTATTTATAAAGCAGTAAACAGCTTGTAAGATGGTCCCATGTACCTTTTAATGTATAATAATCTAGCATCGCCTGCATTTTAGATATATTTACAATCAATACTGTGTGTTGGCCACTCAAGAAAACGAATTTTATCTTTTTAATTTTAATTAATTTGATTTGAGACTTATCACTTTGGCATGGCAACGCATCTGCATTGTCTCTGGTATTGTGGATGTCCATTAAAGGCTCAGCGCAGACAGATCGGAGCGCAGCGGAGAGGATTTTATTAACGCACTTGAAAATCAACTTTAAAATTATGGCAATAAAGTGCATAAATGCTTGAACCTGACAAAAAATGCTCGCGCGTCCTCGAAGATACGCGGGAATCACACGCGATCCGTAAAGAAAATGCCCGAGACTGCGCGGGGATTATTCCTCTCTGTCTGCGCTGAGCCATAGGCTGCTTACAATCAGGCGGACCGTCGCGTCGCCGTCAGTATGTTCGTCACTCAAAATAATGCGAGTTTTGAGGTTCTATTGAACATGTATTTTATTAACGGCTTAAGTTTCCATGGAAGGGCAAAACTAGTTGGAATGTTTTATTCTTCAGATTATTTTTCTTCTAGATATTTTTAATAAAATCATTTCCATTTGCTGATATTATAATAAATTAATCATTTTTTTCTTCTTTAATAAACTTTAAACATTTTACCAAACACGCAGCATTTTATATATAAAAAAGAAAAATATATATTTGATACTGTAGAATAGGCTTAGACCAAATGAATCCCATCCAGAAATTGTATTTGTATGTTTATATCGTTATGAATGTATGTTATGACTATTATGATGTATATGACGCACTGCTTTTAGGCCAATTGTATGATATGCTTCGATATATTATCCAGTTATATGTATATTTCATTGCAATAAACAATATGTAAAATAGTTTTGTATTTTCTCTTGAACCTGCACCCTAATTACTTTAACAAACTTTTAATCAAAATCCGAATGATATTGAAAAATGTTGCTAATCCATTGCTTCTTAAGTTCGAAAAGTTCGTCTGCTCAACAACGTAAATAACGCAATGAATGTCGTTGAACTGTCAAAACTTTTTACAAAAAAGTAACAACCGACCTCCAAAAATAAACACTACAAAGTGAAAAATAACTTTAATTTCGGAAGTCGGTGTCTGGATCTGTATTTTGGTTTTTTGCCACCGACTTCCGAAATTAAAGTTATTTTTACTTTGTGGTGTTTTTTTTTGAAGCCAGTTGTTTTTTTTTTGTAATTTTTTTTTTAATTTTTTAGTGAGTCAGTTTGTAATTTAACTAAGTTACAATAGCCTAATGTTTTATTTTATTTTTTCATCCGAAGTTTTCCTTGTGACGTTCCTTTTATAATATATTTTTTTAAATCTTTTTTCTTTAATTTTATATACCTACTTGTTATATTTATGTAGTAGCTTGGATAACTATAATATCAATGCTTTTTCAAAAGACATACGATACATGATTAATAATGTTACTCTGAAACGGACTACAAGATACTCATTTCTTTTAAGCACAAAGTTCAGTTTTTAAGCACGTTTTCAGTCCATTATAGATTTTTGATTATTTAATTAACTATCGCAAAATCTATAAAATCGTATCGTATTTATACATAAAAATAAAATTTCACTAAGTTACAATAGCCTAATGTCAACTGCTGATTACCTTTTACAAAGTATTGCTTTTCCCGATGCAGGGGCGTTAATTGTTGAGGAGCTCTCCTGGAACAAGCAGAACTGGAACTGATGGTGACTTCACCATATGCATTGTGAGGAGCATACATTGATTAGCAACCATAATTAAAGTGTCTAATCGAATCGCATCCGTGAAATACTTATTATTAAGTAGTTCTGGTGGCCGTTTGTGGTCTTCATCATCAGTTCCACTTCACCAAATGGTGCTTTCCAAGTACAAATGCATGAGTTACTATAAAAAATACCGAAATCGCTATAAGAGCGCCTATAAAATTTGTGGATTTCCCTCGATTTTCATGGGATCTCATCAGATTCTGACTTGGTGACAATGGGACCACCTCGGGAGCTGAATTACAAACAAAAAAAAAATTCAAAGTCCGTCCACAATTGAGCAATCAGTGAACAGACATAACAAAAAAACAAACATGCAGCCGAACATAACCTCCTTTTTTGCAAGTCAGTTAAAACTGAAAGCCATTGCTACTGTAAGTGTGTTACCCAATGAACCCGCTGGTACTAGTAATATCCTTTGAACTTTTGAAGTGCCTACTTACTGATGTCACATCTAGTACATTATTTTTATCTACGAAGTGTACAAACTGTATGCTGTGAATGTGTGCGTGCAGGCGAGTAGCATAAGCACATAACACACACACACACTTTCCGATTTCGCCATTGTTATAAAACCCATACATAAAGGTGGTGACAGGGACTAGAGGCGTTAGACCCATCTCTATTCTTCCAACGCTCTCAAAAATTGCGCGTAATGAATGACCAGCTGATAAGGTTCCTCAAGGTTGACAACCTTCCTTCACCTTCCCAGCTTGGGTTCCGGCAAGGAAAATCTACCAATGACGTGTTGGAATTGGTTAACTCGGTCATAACGACCTTGGATTAGAAGAGAAAGTGCCTGACTGTGTTTCTGGACTTGGCAAAAGCCTTCGACACAGTTTCTGTCCCACACTTATTGCTATTCTTTACGCGCGGTGGCGGCGCCATAGAAGCCAGGTGGGTTACTAGTAGCTATTTAATATGTCACGAGTAAAAGCGGTTTATTTAATTTTAAAACCCAAGCCATATAAATTTACTTGATTTCCATCAGTATGTTTATAAAGTACCTAGGTAGGCAAACGTGTCGATAGTTACTTTCCTGTTTTGTCCGTTTATGTATTTATTTAACTTCGTCATTGTGGTTTCAAACCACCATGATTTAAATTGGTATTTAAATACTAAACGATTATTATTGTTGTTGTGATGGAAAACATAAATCAATTATATTTCCTACCTAGAATCATGAAATTTGGCAAGAAGCAAGGTCTTACAGCACAAGTATAGGAAAAAGTTCAAAAATTGTAAATTTGTAGTTTTATCACATTAAAAAAATGGTTTTTGCGATTACAAACTTATATTTGCAGTTGGAGAATTGACTGTGACGTATATCGATGTATGGAAGATCATTTTTTTCAACTACAATGTTAAGTTTGTTTTTAGGATAAATTCATCCTAACTACGGATCCTTCATTGTGCGTGGTCCGACACGCACTTGGCCGTTTTTTTTTTCCACCTATTATTCCGTCAATATTCTGGACCGATTTTAAAAATTCTTTTTTTGTTTGAAAGGGTATGCTCCTGATGGAAATCGAGGGCAATCCTCAAATTTTATAGGCACACCTATATCTATTTCAGTATTTTTTATAGTAGCTCATGCATTTGCAAAGTCAAAGTCAAATTGTTTATTTCAAATAGGCACATTTATGGCACTTTTGAACGTCGATATTTACAAAAAATAGAATTGATTCTAGTCGCCCCTTCGGAATGCACCATTTGATGAAGTGGAACTGATGATGAAGACCACAGATGGCCACCGAAACTATTTAATAATAAGTATTTCACTATTGCGATTCGATTACACTTTTAATATGGTTGCTAGGCAATTTATGCTCCTCACAATGCATATGGTGAAGTCACCATCAGTTCCAGTTCTCCTGGTTCTTACCAGAAGAACTCCTCAACTATTAACGCCCGGGGAAAGAAATATCTTGTAAAAGTTGATGAGCAGTTGACATTAGGCTATTGTAACTTAGATAAATTTGCAAACTGACCCACTAAAAAGTGACAAATAAAAAAAGGAGTCGGTTATTTTTTTTGGAAAAAGTTTTTTAATTACACGATACATGATTTAACTATGTAGATAATTTAGGAAGCACTGTACTTCTCGCAACCGTTTTTTTATAGTAGCAATTTTTTTTTGGTAGAATATACCCTCTTTACCAATGATATTATATTAAACAATCGAAACACAACACTCACAAAACAACCGAAAAATGTGTGCCGCGCACAAGTAAAATACGTCCCAATTAGGACGTTTTTGAGTCTTCACGTTTGCGCGCTCATAACATATGATCTGTATAATATAATATCATTGCATTTTAGTGTTTTTTGAAAACCCCAAAACCAACAAAACCATAGGTGCCGAGAAAAAAATCGCCAAAGGTTTCTCCGCCCCTAAGACGACCCACTGACCCGGGTTTGGTGGGATAGCGGGAGTATAAAGGCTTCTACAGACCGGCGCGACTCGCGTCTCGACACAAAGGCGTTTGTGTCGCGTCGCGTCGGTCTGTAGAAGCCTTTAAGGGTGGAGAAGATCACCTGGCGGGTCTAAATTTGTTACCAAACAATATTAAGGGCGGTCGAGGGATGGCGGGGTCGAGTGAGCGAGCGCAGCGAGCGAACAGACGAAGGAAAATATTAAATAGCGGTCGACGGAACCTCGCTTCGCGGGGTCCCTATTTCTAAATGGTTTTATTAGGTATTTTAAAATTCTGGCATACAGTTTTTTTTTTACGTTCCGTCGCACGTCATTTTACACCACGAACAATATACTAAGGTAGATTTGGTTATCAATCGCCCATTTTAACATTTTGTTTTCGCTTTTTATCATATGATTTGAGGTTAGAAACATTTTTTATTAATTCTCGAAAAATATGCATTAAGTACCTTTTAATAAGAGTGGTAGCGTTATAATCGGGGATTCAACCCCTAGGTACTAGTTTTGACCCCTTTTACCCCCAACTCCTGCCAAACGATAATAGATCCAACCTGTAAGTAAGTACCTACCTACCTACTAATAAGCACAATTTAAAAAAATTAAAACTCATATAAATATCTACTAGTTTTTAGATAGCCTGTGTAGGTACTTACCTACTGTCCATAGCTGGCTGTCATCATCAAACATCGGTGGCCACTCGACACTCACGAGCTGCGGTTCAAACTGCCGACCTCCCCTGTGAAACCGGCACGATCGGCTGGTTGTACAACAACCGTTGCAGTCGTTGCACTGCCCGAGTAAAAATACGTGAATCAGCGGGCTGAAACGCGCTAGGATATTCAGTACCGTAAAGTCGTGGGGCTTCGGCAGCATTTCCACGGCCATACCGTAGCAGTACACCATGTTAACATACTCGCGTGCAGAATAATCATGAAAGCAATCATCTTCGCAACAAAAACACAAATAACGGTCAGTGGGTCGTCTTAGATCACGCGTTTGCACTAACACAAAAACTCAAGTACCTACACAGACACTGTCAGCGAGTACGAAGTCACAGTTACACAAAAAGTATTATTTTTTCGGAAAAAACAACACACAAGCGCATTCGATAACGTAAGAAACCGAACTAATAAATAATAGGGTACAAAAAAACTTAATTTTCTGTGTCCTGATAGAGGGTAGGAGCGGCGCGACCGCGCCACTTTTTTTTATCTATGATACGGCTGGTATTCTATTCTATTTTTGTTGTATGGCAAGCAAAGCCGGTGTCGACTATTCTGCCAATGTCTAAAGTGAGTTGAGAAAACAAGTGTGCATGAAAAGAAAAAATCTCAGAACAAAAGATATGGGGATTAATAGACGTATTATTTGTCTATGGGTGCTGGCTCCCGAAATGACAACCGCCCCTCGTCTCTTTCCCCTGTGTCACCTGTACAATCGACGCCATATTTGTTTGTTGTAAGTCTATCGTAGTCTGTGGTCTGTGGTTCTACGTATAGAACAAGGAAAAGTTCTACAACCGCCATTGTAGTGTCATTGTTTACAATACGCTGGCAGGGCAGAATAGTCGAAACCGGCTTACTCAATTGCCAAGAAGAAAGAAAAAACAAAAACAATTTGTTTTACAATTTATTTCCTAAATCCTCTCAAATTGTCTCTTTTAGCAGAATAATTTTATTATTGTACTTAATAAAAACTTGAAGTATGTTCCACGAGTGCTATGTTGTAAATTGCGGTAGTTTACGAAATGACGTCAATTTACTGTTTCCCACGACTGAAAAAGATTTCAAAACTGAAAAACATGCAAGCAATAAACATTTTAAAGAAGTTTATCGCCGAAAGACATGTGAGGCCCCGTCTTTGTGTTGGCGTTGTTCTAAGACGACAAAATTAGCAGTTGCATTTGTCAAACTGCATCCTGACCACACTTGCACAGGTAAGAAATTCACTGTCACGGTAATATTTTTGTCATCGATTTAAAGTGCAGTATTGAACAATCGCGTAATTCATATGTACCGTAGCATAGCATACTTTAAAGCCGCCTTTCGTAGGGTTGTTACTGCGAAAGCAATCAACTGTTTGAAAGCACATTGCCGAGTTTTATACTACAAAACTTAATCATCAACATCATCATTTCAGCCGAAAGACGTCCACTGCTGGACATAGGCCTCCCCCGAAAAGGGCGGGATTTGCCATAATCGCCACGCTTGGCAGCTGGGTTGGCGATCGTAGAATGGTTTTAAAAATGCATAGAGAATGCTGCTGCCCATTCTCCAGTAAGTCCCTTAGTCGCCTTTTACGACACCCACGGGAAGAAATGGGATGGTGCTATTCTTTACGTCCGGTACCACACGGAACGCTTCCAGAAAACTTGGCATTAAGCAAATAATTGAATACAAAAACAAAAATCATGGTCCCGAAGGAAAATTAAATAGATATCAATTTAATTATTTCTAAGAAAAGCACAGCCACATCACATTACTCACTAAACACACTCAGTATTAATATCATCACCGCAGCTGAATACTACTATTTTTAACCGACTTCTAAAAAAGGAGGACGTTCTCAATTCGGATGTTTGTAAATTTTTTTTTTTTTATCTTTGTTCGCGCATAACTCCGTTTCTTGCCAAGCGGTTTTTGAAAAATCAACAAACATCTAAAAATTTATCTACATTGTCTACATTAACGATCTTTTCGTTTACTCTGCATTGCGTTTTTTGTTCGCGCTCATTCAGACTCCGTCATTTTCGAACCGATTTGGAAAATTATTTTTCGGCACTAAATAGTGAAAAATAAAATTTTTTGTAAACTTCCAAAAAAACACTACAAAGTTAAAAATAACTTTAATTTCGGAAGTCGGTGGCATAAAACTAAAATACAGATCCAAAGACACCGACTTCCGAAATTAAAGTTATTTTTCACTTTGTAGTGTTTTTTTGGAAGTCGGTTATTTTTTTTTGTAAAAAGTTTTTATACATGGAGCAACTGACTATCTGACCTTCACAACCCAGTTACTGGGTAACACGATACTCCTTGGTAGAAACTGGTTTTCAGCCTTTTGGGCTTCTGACTACCCGTAAGTAATTACTCATAATAATAATTGAATTAATGAACAAATGTATATTTCCAGGAATTATTGCTACGTCTGTTTTGACAACCCAAACCTTGTGATCATACCACAACATCACCACTTCGGGCTGTGGAAATGAAGCCTCAGAGATCACGAAAGGTAAAAGAATTGAATGTTATAGTTATCATTGATTAGTAGTGTTGCAGCAAATATGGATATTTGTTTCCACTGTAAACGGATATTTGTTTACACGACTTAAGTTGGCAACAAACTAATACCAAAGAACACAAACAAGAACCCAATCTGATTATAGTGCACGTGCTTTTTTTTTTTTGGGTGGGAATGGAAATTGTAAAATAACTTCTCCCGCTCTGAGCGCAGTGGGAGGGCGTGTCAGACTTTTACTGACTAAAACCCACCCGTATTCCTTCATTTGCCTGTGTGCCAGGGCCACGATATCCCTTTCGAACAAACTCGCAACCCTGGCAGGATAGTGCATATGCTATTGTTTAAAAAACTAACAAATAATGAAGATAGTGTGAACTGTAATCATTGTGCTGGTACGGAATCCTTAGCGAGCGAGTCCATGTAGCACTATGCAAATATTTCTGGTTTTTCAATCTGCTAAGACTTGTTTTCCTAATATTTGCTTTACTTGTCTTCACTTTTACAGATGCAGTTATTCCTGAAGTTACAAGTTTCAAGAACAGAAGTCTGAAGTGTGAAGGAGAAGTAGTCTGAACAAGGCATGTTGTTTTAATCAAACAAAAATTCTGTCAGCAAATTATGCCAAGCTCTAAAGTGTGTATTGAATTTGTAAAATCGTTGAAGCAATTTAAATTCAGCTATAAAGCTTGAAGAATACTCAAAAATGTCTGTGTTACTCAGTTGTCAACTACTTGTTTCAAAACGAAATAAAAATGTATGATATTGATAACAAATGCATTTTATTCAATTAAATTTCCAATTATAATACTGGTAGGTTAAATACAGAACCCCTTTTTTCCCAGTCGGGTAAGTTGCTTAAAAGGCTAGTATTCAAACTATTCTAGGCTCGAAAAACAAAAGACTCGGTTTCATACCACTACGACCAATAAGCGTGCTATATAATTAAAAAAATACCAAACTACACAATCGAAGCCAGCAGATTCTAAAGTTGTCAAAAAATAATAGGCCCGTTTTGACATTTAACTTGAATCGTTCGAGTTCCGCGTTTTTTGTTCACCCAAAAAGTACACATAATATACAGTTACACCCTACTTATAGCTCATGGAAAGCGTTCGGTGACGATGACGCGAGTTCCATGATTTTTGTTCACACAAAAAGTGCTCGACGCGCCTAAAGAAGATTTCACTCCGAAAATTTAAAACTGGTAAAAAAAATCATCAAAAAATATTTTTTATTGTGGTAGATATCAGTGGCGAAAGCACCATGTAACACGATTCCTACCGGCTTCCCTTCGGAGGTACGCATCAACAGTTCTTTTTACCGCTATTGAAAAATGGCATAGTCAATAGTGTCTACTATTGCCAAAATATATAGTTACACTACGGGTATTTAATTCACCATAACATTCAAACAGCAAAAACGCCTATTTTATTAGCTTTGAGTTGAAATAACAATCAAGAAAGTTTTATCTGTGTAGTGATGCGTCTTTTTGGTTCAGTAAAGGAAATACTTACTTTTAAGTAAATTTATTAATTTTTACTTTACTGATAAAAAAGTAAGTTAAAATCGGCTTCGCTTCGGCTTCTCTCATACAAAACTTGACACCTCGCCGCTGGTAGATATACCTACCACTCTATATAATTTTATACAGGAAAAAATTAGTACTAGTTCAATACTTTTATTGCATTCCACATGTACATATTCATAAGTGGTAAACTTATAATTAGATTTTAAGGACCCTGTCGGGCACAGCAAAATAACTGAGGTATGAGAGAGAAAGCATTTGTTAATTATTTATACGAAAATTACTTAGCAAAACAATATAGTAATGAAGTATTTCAATTATTAGGATTAGTAGGGTACGGTCGATTGCTATATTTGACATTATCCTTATCTTCATAGTCACAAAAGGGCAAAATGAAAGGAGAAAAGTGACTTAACTAGCAATGTTGACTTTTGCTCTGTTGGGTCAAAATCAAAATCAAAAAATATTTTTATTTCACATGGGCACTTATGAAACGTCAGAAGCTAGGTGCAGGGTTCCAATTGGTCGTTTCCTATAGAGAAGAGCCGGCAAGAAACTCCACGGTTAGTCTTTTAAATAAAATTGGCTTTTACAATTTTCTTAAATTACAGTATTAATAAGTATGAGAGGACAGCGTATAGGCCCGTCAAAAGTACCAGGTACTTAACAAAATAGAAAATGGTCTACATATCTACAGTCTATTATGCCTACAACGTCCTCACATTAACAAAAAAAAACAATATAAAATATGATTAAAATAATGAAAATTAGAACCTTGTTGAAATTATAATTGTTAAGTAAAAAAAGTTTATTTTACTTGTGCTCCTTCAATTACAGGAGACCACAGAATGCACAGTAGCTAGATTTAAACAGGTTAAAAATAAAATAGATGTTTAGCGTTATTTTCTGAAATTTGTGATTACCCGAATATTAACCTAATGGTGGATTATTACGAGTAACCATTCAGAGTTCGTGAATGTGCAGTAGTGTAGGCAAATGAAACAAAGCCGTGCAACATCACTTCAAGTTCACTCAAGAAGTCCGCGTGAGGTCTCAGTAAAGTCTATACTGAAACTCAAGGGGATATCATCTATCATGCATTGAATATAATTCATTAGGTACCTTATTATTTAAATAAACTTTGTACTTGTTACCTAATTTTACTTGACACTGGTTAAATGTGCAAACCGCATGAAGCCATAACAAAAAAAAGAAGATGATTTTAATTAGAATTTCGGCCTAAGTATTCAAATATACTCAAGTTGTAAGTGGCACTACAAATTGGCATTCACAGGATTGATTTCTGATCCATTTGTTTACATTTTCATCAGATAATTTTGGAACAGACTATAAGAGCGACAACACATAAAAAAAAGGACAATTTATTGACACACACAAGTTAGGAAACATTTGTAAATAGGAACAATTTTAATTGAAGGAGTGCTTATGTAGATATAGCCGTGGGCCCCAAACTAGGCACAGCCTGTATCTTGGTTGCCCAAATCATCTCCTCATGTCCGTCTTTATATTGATATAACAATGGTTTAGGTACAATATTTAACTTCTATACTAGCCTATGTAGTTATTTGTTATGTTGAGCGATTATATTCAGTAGATGTTGAACCAGACGAGATGAGTCAAAGAAGCCAAGTCTTCACTTATTGATATTATCTAACGTCAATAATTATTGTAGTCGAAATACGAATCTGAGAAAAAGAAAGAAATAATTTTACTGATGGGTTCCCATTTCATTCAATAGCTTTATAATAATCATTTGTTTAACATAACATCACGGCTGTAATCCCCGAAGGGTTAGGCAGAGGTGTATCTGCGGTACACCCCCATTTCGCCAGTTATGTTTAAGTCCAATGTAATAGGGCGAGCCTATTGCAATCAATAGGGCACAAATCGAGACACCGGGCTACTAATGAGACTGATGGAAAAACCCAATGCACTTTGCTCGACCTGGGAATCGAACCCTCATCAGTAGCGCATGCGACCACTAGAACAACAAAGCATTTGATATTATACGAAAATATAAAAATAGAGGCGCTGTGTCAATGATTGACTGGCTGCCTACGTGCCATACGAATAAGAGCCTTATTAGAATGTCAGGAAGTATTTTCATTCAATATGAACATTAACACCATACGAATAATGTTGACATTCGTATGAGACGCCTACTTTACTGTGCTAAGTAAGCTTCATAAACGAATATGAACATTATTTGTTTAACATTTAAGTTTTTATTAATCATCTGAAGTGCTGGTTCACGTTTGGTTTTGGAAAATATTAGCATACAAATAAGGTTCCTACTCGTAGAAAAGAAATACTTAGCAAAGGATAAGGTGCCGTCTGTGAAAGTGTCTAAGTATTGCCGTTGGAGCACCTATGCATTGAGCACCAAAGGTATTCACAAATGGGAATACTTCAAAGTGTCGCCCAAACGAACAGTGTCATAGATACAATGTAACATAGCTTTCAAATCTCTGTCAAGACATTAAGACTCAGATATATGCCAGTGACCTTGAGCAAGCTAACCAGCTTGCGTGTTCTGTACTGGGCTCACACAACACGTCGTACGTTCAGCCAGTAATAGGACTCGCCCATCAAGGAGCGCTGTCCCCAATTTGACGAATTATTAATTTATTATATACAAAACAAAAGGTATTTTAATAAAACGCGTAGGTATACTAAAAGAGCCATAATTAAATTATCTATAAATTGGTGAAGGTTTTAGAAAAATACACTTGGTAGATTTTGCGCCATTCTCAGTTTTTTATCCGCGTTAGACATAACTTTACAAATTAATTTCACTATGCAATATAAACATAATCTAAAATATTCACTTATTAAGTTATTGAGAAAATGCTTTAATTTAACATTAAGTATATTTTTTTCAAATCATTAACACTACTCGTTTAGACGTGATCTTCAGTATATAACATCTTTAAAAGTCGGTTATCGTCGCCGTATAACGCCAACAATCAATTTGCCTAGCTATTGAGGTAAGCTTCAGCTGAATACCATTATTTTACACGGAGCGACTGCCTTTATGACCAGCACAGCCCAGTTACTAGGTAATACGATACCCCTGGGTAAGTCTGGTTGTCATACTTTTGGGCTTCCGTAACGACTGTCAAAGGTCTACGGATGCCAGCCGGGACCAACGGCTTATCGTGCTTTCCGAGGCACGGAGGGAGATAGGTACGTAATGGATGGTCCATTAACACATGAACAAATCTTAGAATAATTATACAGGTACCAACTTACTGGTCTTCTAAGGTAATACATTTTTTTAAATAATAACTGTACACAGTGTATCCGACACAATTCGGGATCCAGGGTCTGCTTCCGGGCAAGGGTTGGAAAGAAGCATAAATGCTTGCGTAGGCCACCCCCAGTAAACAACACAACACTATTAGCTTCATTAGCATTGTAAGCTATCAGTCTATTCTGTTACAAAATAATCAATCACTCTATTCTATTACAAAATCTCTCACTAATAAGCACGGTTAAAAGTGGGTCCATTTATATATAGATGTCAGTGACGCATGTTGATATCCTGGTCAGTTAATTACCATGTAAAATGTATTTAATCATAAATATTTCCCGCAATCCCTTGTATACTTTGAATGTAGGTATCCTTGAACGTCCATCGTTATTTTTAATAAATTTAGTTAACACAATAGAAAATTTCACCCTTTAATTCCCCGAACGGTTAGGCAGAGGTGTACGTTCATCCACATTGCGTCAGTTATTTTTAACCGACTTCAAAAAAGAAGGAGATTCTCAATTCGTCGGAACCTTTTTAGGGTTCCGTACCAAAATGGTAAAAAGGAACCCTTATGGTGAGACTAAGTCTGTGTCTGTCACACAAACATATAAGTTGACGTGTGGCGTGAGGCAGGGTGGACTCACTTCCCCGATTTTATTTAACATGTACACTAACGAGTTGATTGAGGAACTGAGCAGTGCCATCCGTAGGCCCCAAAGGGCCATTGCACTGCGGGTGGCGAGGGCCTACCGGTCGGTGGGCTTCTCGGTGGCGTGCGCTCTGGCCGGCACCCCTCCTTGGGAGCTCGAGGCGTGGGTGCTGACCAGAGTGTACGAATGGACGGCGCGGCGTAAGGCGCTCGGAGAGCCCCCCGCCGCAGAAGAGCGGGAGGCCGTGCGGCAAGAGGCGAGGGACGCAATCGTCCATCACTGGAAGGAGGACCTCGCCACTGCCGTTTTCGGCCGCCGAACTCTGGACGCGCTCGGGCCAGTCCTGAAGGATTGGCTCGAGCGGTCCCACGGTTTCCTCTCTTTCCGTCTGGTGCAGGTGTTGTCCGGCCATGGGTGTTTCGGATCGTACCTGCACCGGATCCAAAGGGAGGAGACCCCGTCGTGCCACGACTGTGGCGCGGCGGAGGACACGGCTCAGCACACCCTTGAGGTGTGCCCAGCCTGGTCCGAGCTGCGCCGCGGTCTGAGCGCAGCGGTCGGGCAGGACCTCTCGCTTCCCGGCGTCGTTAACTCGATGCTGGAGAGCGAGGGGGCCTGGACAGCGGTCGCCTCCTTCTGCGAGGACGTAATGTCGCAGAAGGAGGACGCGGAGCGCGTGCGGGAGGACGACCCTCTCGCAGCGCCGCTCCGCAGGCGAAGACGGGGCATGAGAAGGCGATTGTACGATCGTCGTCTTATGCCCCCTGGTGGTGAACAGCGGGAGACGGGTGTGGGGGCGCCTTCTCCTGCATTGCACAGTTCACCATCCACGTCGGGCGGGAATGACAGAGCGCTCGCGGTCATTCCTGGACCCCTCCCCGACGGGGGGGGCGTGTCGGGCCCGCCTGCAAGGCGGGCGGTCGTCAGCGGGGGACCGGATGTTATGGCTCTGCCGGATTCCCAGTCCTCCTCCTTGCAGACGAGGTAGGAGCGCCGCTGGGTCGTTTAGTGGGTATACCGGATTTTTCGGGGAGTCCCACATACGTGGGATGCGTAATGCATTTTTCCCAGCGTCAAAAAAAAAAAAAAAAAAGGAACTGAGCAGTACCCGAGCCGGCTGTCGTATTGGTGATGTAGGTTTGAACAATCTTAGCTATGCGGATGACATGGTGCTGCTCAGTCCCTCAGCCAACGGCCTAAGGAGACTTGTAGCGATTTGCGAGAAATATGCAGCTGAACATTATCTCACCTATAATGTTAAGAAATCGGAGGTTATGATATTTAAATACGGTAAAGGTCCTGATCATATTTTACCGATCAAGTTGTGTGGAACTGCCCTAAACATTGTTAGTAAGTTTAAATATCTTGGACACATAATTAGTGATGATTTAGCAGATGATGCTGATCTGGAACGACAGAGGCGTAGTATCGCATGTCGAAGCAACATGTTGGCTCGACGCTTTTCTCACTGCTCCAACCAAGCTAAAATAACTCTGTTCAAGGCTTACTGTCAGTCATTCTACACCAGTCAGCTCTGGTACACGTACACGAAGAGTGCTTATAACACTCTTCGTGTACAATATAATAACGCCTTTAGAGCTATATTAAAGCTGCCTTGGCGGTGTAGTGCGTCTGGCATGTTCGTTGAGAACAGAGTTACCGATTTTTACGGGCTCTTGAGGAAACTCAAGGCATCCTTCCTGACTCGACTATGTGCATGTACGAACCAAATAGTGTCTGCAACACTTCGCTGTGTGTACATGCTAAGGCGCTGTATTTTAATGTAATTCATTTAATTTTCTATATCCATTGTAATTTAATTTAATTTTGTGCATGTAATTTAATTTAAATTTATAATGGATTGTAATTTTGTTTTATTTTTGTTTTTGTAATTTTACTATGGGTTTAATACCTGAATTAAACGATTTTTATTTTATTTTTATTTTTAGTTTTTTAGATGACGTTTGTCCATTATGCACGTAAAAAAGAAATTAAAAAAAATATATCTTTTTTGCAAAAAGGACTGAAAGGGGGTCTTAAAAATTTGAAGTAGGGCTACTATATGTGGGGGGGTATCATATGAAAGAACGTTGTTTGCACATTCTCAAACATTTTTTTTTTTTAGGCAGCATAGTTTCCGCCTTTTGATGAAAAATGTAAAAAAAAATACCGTTCCCCCCCCCCTTATCTCCGAAGTTTGCAGAGATAAAAATCTGAAATTATTCTATATAAGATAGAAGCTTTTGTAAAGATTACAGGAAAAATAAAACGAAGTCTCTAAATAAATAGCACAGTTTTTCAGAAATCATCAACATCATATATTCGTACGGAACCCTCGGTGCACGAGTCCGACTCGCACTTGACCGGTTTTTTTTAATGTAAGTATGTTCCCCGATTACTCGAAGACGGCTGGTCCGATTTGGAAAATTATTTTTTGTTTGAAAGGGTATACTTTACAGTTGGTCCCATTGTCATCACGTCAGGATCTGATAATGGGATCCTGGAGAAATCGAGGGAACTCTTCAAATATTATAGGCACACTACGCCTAGATTCCGATCTCTGATAATAATTAAGTAAACTCACAAGCTTACAGTATAGATTGTTACTTTGTAGTACCTATATTATAGATATTAAGTATAAATATAATTTCCGAACTCAGTAGCCATGTATAAGCCATCAAAGGCTTCTGTGGTTTTTAGCATAATTATTAACTCTGCGATATATATATTTTTGAACATTAATAAAAAAAATTAAAAAAACTTATAGCGATTTGGGTATTTTTTCATAGTAACACGAGAAAATGCAGTCGGAGGCAAATTTTAAGGCGTTCGTAACATCTTGGATGCCTCCAACTGCGTTTATTTATTTTTGGTACATAAAGGATACTCGTTTTATTTTCATCTTGTTTCCATCTTTTCAGTTCATGGTTTTGCAGTCAGGTTTATTGTTTTTTTAAATAACTTTTTTTTAACTTAACTACTGATGCCAAAAATATAGTTTTTAGGATTTTTATCTGTTTCTCTAAATTTATTTATGTGTAAGCATCCTGCAAATACTACCACATAGAATCTGTTACATAAACATTTCCTTAGGTCTGGTCAGTCACTAATTATCACGCTATGTGTAGGTACTTATTCTCTACAGTTTACAGCAGGATTGTTACAAGACGACTGAAAATGTTACAATTTGGCAGATAGTTAAAGATTTAGGGTGCTCACACGGACGTTTATCGCTGAGCGATTTTTGAGTCGCCGAAAATGGAACACATCGGATTCAAGGCAGTAACGCCCACGAGCTACTAAAAGTCGCTAACCAACAAAATCGCTGGATTCCGAGCGTAGTGATTGTCGCTGCAGAATGGAACGTATGGAAATGTACTAGCTAACGCACACGGCTCAGCGACAATCGTCCGCGTACTCTTTGCTAAGGATTGACGATAATGCTTACCGATGGATATCGATATTTTTCGATATATAAAATTTTTACTTAGATAAGTACCTACTTACGTAATAATTGTTTGTAAGTACCTATGCGGTTTAGATGTGAAAGTGATAGAGAGGTAAATACATACCTACCTAGGTATATACTAAGATGAGTTTATAAAACAGTTTAATGTTATTATACTAAAATTGTAGGTCATTCTAACTGTTATAATAATTCAAGCGTTAGTACTTTTTTAAATTATTTATTTCGGTTGAACACTATTCTTCGAAGAAAGAAATTAATTTTTTTGGTTAAACATCGATCTCTGTTAATCCATGACGAGCACATCTCTCGATAGCCAGCGACAAAATAACGCACGTGTGCGTTGAGTCGCTCAAAAAGTAGCTGGCGATAATCGCTGAGAAATCGCCAGCGATTAGTTCAGCTACTAAAAGTAGCACGTCTGCGGGCACCCTTAAACTTTGAAATGATTATCATTACGCCTGCAAGGAAAGCAGTCAATCATGACTTTACAGGATTGGCTATTTATGGCGACGATAACCAACTTTTAATGATTTTATACTGAAGATCACGTCTAAACGAGTAGTGTTACTGATTTGACAAAAATATATGTTAAATTAAAGCATATTTTCAATAACTTAATATGTGAATATTTTAGATTATTTTTATAATACATGGTGTAATTAATTTGTAAAGTTATGTCTAATGTGGATAAAAAACTGAGAATGGGGCAAAATCTACCAAGCGTATTTTTATGAAATCTTCACCAATTTAAAGATAATTTAATTATTGATCTTTTAGTATACGCGTTTTATTAAAATACTTTTTGTTTTGTGTATAATAAATTAATAATGCGTCAAATTGGGGTCAGCGCTCCTTGATGGGCGAGTCCAATTACTGGCTGAACGTACGACGCGTTGCGTGAGCTCAGTACAGAACACGCAAGCTAACCACTCAAGGTCACTGGCATATATGTACGTCTTAAGTCCATTGTTAACGAAGTAATAGCCTAGAACGGTTCGAGGTGGGCCCTGCAAGTCTCTGCAAGTCTCTGCAAGTCTCTGCAAGTCTCTGCTTGCGAGTTCGATCTCCAACTGCTGTTAGTTTTATCTTTTTTTTTGTTTCTATTGTAAACAATGAGATGAAACAGAGAGCGGCCGGTAGCTAAAAGATAAAAACATCGGCTAACTTACTTACTAACTACTGACTTAACGAAGCAAGCTATACTCCATTTTAAATAAGATTAGACATTTAAATAAACTTTTTTTACAGTCCGTTCAACCGATTTTGACTTCTATTGCGTTGATGGCATGACAAATGGCAGCTGTAATAAACAGTTGGTATTGTAACCACGTTTTTGCTTTAAATGCCATCCATATACCTAAGGAATAAATACCTATTAATAATAGAAGTCAAAATCGGTTGAACAGACTGTAAAAAAGTTAATTTAAATTTCTAATCTTATTCCAAAATTAGAATTATTCTATCGTTCATTTATACGTTCACCAGCATACTCCCCAAGTTAAGCGAAAATAAGTTTTACTTCTAAAAACCTGTCATAGAAAAAGTTTGTGGTAAATGATATGATTCTTGCTAGTAGGCTAATTAATTCGCGTTGAATATAAAAATAAGTTCAGAAGCAGTTAAGGCTTCTACATACTGGCGCGACACCGGTAGAACAATTTTTCATAGTATGTAGAAGCCTTTAATGTCAACTCGCAGATTTCAGCACGACGCGCGGCGCAGGATCCGCATCGGCCGAAAGTCCGAACTCTATTCGTTCAGATAAAAATCAGCATAATAACGTCCTCGCCTCGCCTTGGGATAAGCTCGTCATCGAGCTTACGTCGGTTTGTCGCCTTACTTGCGTCGGATCGTCACCTCACTGACGTATTGTCGTCGCCACCTTCACTGAGCCGTAAGCGTGATGTTACCGCGGCGTCGATCAGCCATAAGCACGGCGTTTCCCCGGCGTCAGCGCCGAGGTACGAAGAGGCTTCGGATACGTGCCCAGTTCCCCACGTTGAGTGCTCCATACTTTATTTGCATTACTCAGTGTGAGTAGAAACCTGATTGATGAAGAGCCGATGAGTCAACTTAATGCCGAAGGTCAGTTTCCGTATTCAAAAACGATCAATCATCACGATCAGTTTTTTATTTTTCACTTTTTAGTGGGTCAGTTTTTAATTTATCTAAGTTACAATAGCCTAATCTTAACTGCTCATCACCTTTTACAAAATATTGCTTTTCCCGATGCTGAGACGTTGATTGTTAAGGAGTTCTCCTGGTAAGAATCAGGAGAACTGCCACTCACCATATGCATTGTGACGAGCATAAATTGCTTAGGAACCACATTAAAGTACCTAATCGAATCGCAACCCGTTAAATACTTATTATTATATTGTTCCAGTGGCCATCTGTGGTCTCCATCATCAGTCCCACTTCACCAAATGGTGCTTTCCGAGAGCAAACTCACGAGTTACAATAAAAAATACCCAAATCGCTATATGTGTGCCTATAAAATTTGAGGATTTCCCTCGATTTCTATGGGATCTCTTCTTCAGATTCTGATTTTGTGGCATTGGACCACCTCGGGAGCATACCCTTACAAAAATTCCTGTAACAAGAACTATAACTCCAATAGCCCCTGTTAAAGGTCATGGTCATTATCTACTAAGTGAAATGGGTGGTTGAAATTTGTTTTCATTAATTTACTTCTCTGCGCACCCGACGAACTTCGGAACCGGCTATAGAAACATTCGAGGAATGTAGTAATTACAATGATTCGACAATAGAGGGCGACACCAATAATAGCGTTCCGAGCATTACTATGGATGACAGCCACGAAGAAATAGAAGAACTCAAACTACAAATCCGTGGACTTAATAACCAATTGCAGGCAGCACATGAGGAGGTAAATAATCTCTCTATTGAAAATACAGATTTAAAGAGAGCGATGGAAATAATGAATAATAAATACAAAATTATAGAAAAAGCGACCAAGAGGTTAGCTAGCGAGACAATAACACCAAATAAAAAAACAAAATTGCACACACCTCTTAAACATTCCATAAAAAAATCAGGAAATTCAAGATACACTCCAGAGTTATTCACCCCCACTCAAGTTACTCCGCGGAATAAATCGGTACAATTAATTAAACAAAGGAGAATAAGTTCTATCGTAGAGGAAAAGAGCAAGCTATGCATTATAAGCAGCAACCGATCGAATAAAATATTAAAATTGCGGAAAATACTTTTCCATGCCACCAAATATGCCAATAACACCAAATTATGGCATAAAAAATTTGGTATGTAATATAGACACTAAACTATCTGGCTACACGATGAAGGACAACTGCATCATATTTATAGGTGAGGATGACTTCCAAACAACGAATAATTACTTTGAATTAATAAAGATCATACGTGAAAGTTTATCAATCATTAAGCATACGAACGTAATATTGTGTTTACCTACTTATAAATATGGTTATTATTGCGGAATGTATAATTTTAGAATTGAAATGTTTAATAATCTGTTATATCAGGACAGCAAATTGACAATTATGCTATATTATTTGACTCTAATTTAGACTTAATATATGAATATTCGATGTATCAAAGACAGACTGGTAAAATTAACAATTATGCCGTTTCAAATATTTTTTCTAATCTTAATAAAGACTATATTTCAACTGATTGTAATTTAAATATTCATAAACCTGCGAACGAACCATTGTCGGAAAAAGATTTCTTGTATTGCGACTCACCTTCTTCTTTTGCTTCATGTACTACTGACGTCCTAAACCAAAATTTTTTTCGTGTATAATTCATTATTTGTACTGCATCAGAATATTAATGGATTATTATCCAAGGCTGATGTAATAACAGAACATTTGGATACGCTCATGAGGAATGGGAAATGTGTAAGTGTATTATGCTTTACAGAACACAATATGAAGCAAAGTGATCTTAACTTATTGAATATACCAAATTTTGTTTTGGCTACAAGTTTCACTAGACTAAAGCGAAATGGTGGCTCCTGTATATTAATTAATAACCACATTAACTTCAGAGAAATAGAATCTGTGAAAAAGTTAAATGTTCCTAATGTGTTTGAATGTTGTGCAGTCGAATTAACGGACGATAACGTTATCATTTTGTGTATTTACAGAGTTCCCAATTCAACTAAGATACATATGTTCTTTGATAATTTGGCGAGCATATTGCAACAGTTTTGTTATAAAAGTAACCAAAAAATAATAGTATGTGGCGACTTTAATATTGATGTACTGCAGGATACCAAAAGCTCTAAACTGTTTAAACAACTTCTGAAGGAATTTGATCTAAAACTAGAAATAAATGAACCAACACGCCCTAGTAGTGGTACATGTCTAGACAATTTTCTCCATAACATAAGGAGATGCAAAAGTGAGATTTTAGAGTTAGGTGTGTCTGACCATACAGCACAACTTATGAAGTTCCTGGTATCACAAAAGTGTATTCTACCATATTATTATATATATAAAAGAGACTATAGCAAGGAAAATATAAACCTTTTTAAGAAACATATCTCCAGTCTCAGTTTCTCTGAAGTCTATGAATATGATGAAGTAAATGAGTGTTTTAACTCATTTTTTGAACTGTTTAAATTAATATACGATCTATGTTTTCCACTTGTGAAATGTAAAATTTCTACAGTTACTAAACCAAAGTGGATCACACGTGGAGTTAAGCGTTGTAGTAGAACCAGACGATCTCTATTGTGGAAATATAGACTAACACGAGACCACGATTCTAAAGTAGCGTTCAAAACTTTCTCTAAAAGATATCAAAATGTTATCAAACTAACTCAGAAAGCACAGAACTCTTATTTTATTCGAACAAGCTCAAACAAGTCGAAGGCAACTTGGAAAGTTATTAAATCTGTAAAAGCTAATATTCCTAAACTAATATAAATGCGATTAATGTAAATGGCAACTATATAACAAAACCCAAACAGATAGCACAACAATTTAAGGACTATTTTGTATCTTCAGTTCAAATAAATTCTAATTATTTTAGCACTTCAGGATCGCATAAATCCATGTTCATGTCACCAACCGTACCTCAAGATATAGTTACAATAATAAATAATCTTAAAAACACCAACAGTACAGGCTATGATGATATTAACACTAGAGTAATCAAATCAGTTGCTCATAACATAGCACCCATATTAAGTGACATTATTAACAAAATGATTCAGAAAGGCACTTTTCCGGATAAATTAAAGATTTCAATAATAAAGCCATTGCATAAAAAAGGAGACAAAACACAAATGACTAATTATAGGCCTATTGCACTAATACCAATATTTTTTAAAATTTTTGAGAAGATATTAAAAAAAAATATTCTGCAAGGAACAAATTTTTTTTTTTTTTTTTCCTTATTAGTAAGAACCAAGTTCTTACTAGTTAATTGCAATCTAGCCTAAGAAGACTAATAAACAATTTAAATCTAACTTATTATGCTACGTTATAAATTATGTTAATGCTAAGAATAGTGTCCATAATTAGGTATGCACTTTTACACACGTTCGTAACACTTCCTTAGAGTCTGGTAAAATTGATAAAACACTTTGTTCATGTGTTATATAAATAGCACAACATTGTTACTATTATTGATTCACTTACACTACACTAATTCAAATGGTTTAGTTCTCTTTAGTCTACGCACTATGCCTGTGTTGTCTAACAGCTGGATTGCCTCAACATTCACGTGTCGATGGAGTCTGTGTTCGTGGGCTTCAGCAAATTTTTGTGTGATGGTGGTGACGAATTCCATGTCGAGGTCACGGTGGAGGTCATCGTTTCTTATGTACCAGGGTGCATTTACAGCAGCCCTGAGTACTTTATTTTGGAACTGTTGAATTATTTTGACGTTGGTTGGCTTAGTACAGCCCCAAAGTTGGATACCATACGTCCAAATTGGCATCAGAATATGCTTGTATATTATCAGCTTATTATGTATTGATAAACAGGATTTCCTTCCCAGTAACCAATGCAAACGTTTATAACGAATATCGAGTTCCTGTTTTTTCTTTTTGATATGGGCTTTCCAACGCAGCTTGGCGTCGAGAGTTATGCCAAGGTATTTGGCTGTATTAGCATAAGGTATTTGCATACCATTTATGTAGAGTGGGTGGTAGTCACTGTGTTTGTTTGTGAAGTTAGCAAGGAACAAATGGGCTTCAGAAAAAATAGAACAATTAATATGGCTATTTACAACTTCTTGGAAAAAAATACACCATAATATGGACTACAGAAAATCTGTAATGGCAATGTTTATGGACATGACCAGGGCGTTTGACTATGTAGACCATAAAATGCTATTAACTAAGCTCGAGAGATATGGCATCAGAGGTAGCGTGCTTAATTTGATAAAATCTTATTTAGAGAATAGAAGGCAAATTACACAAATTAAAAGAGTAAATATAAAGACCAAAACTGAGATAATTTACTCCTCTAGCTCTAGAATATTGTCATGTGGTGTGCCGCAGGGTTCTGTCTTGGGACCATTACTATTTATATGCTATATTAATGACTTTCCTCAAGTAACCGAACATCAAATGTCACTTTTTGCCGACGACAGCACTGTTATCTATGACTCTGGTACTACAAAACAAATAGAAGAGCAAATTAACGATAGCCTTATTCCTATTATCGACTGGTTGAATGCTAATAACCTTAAAATAAACCTTAACAAAACTAA
This sequence comes from Tiliacea aurago, assembly GCA_948098905.1. NCBI lineage: Eukaryota > Metazoa > Arthropoda > Insecta > Lepidoptera > Noctuidae > Tiliacea > Tiliacea aurago. The sequence goes on from OX402602.1 coordinate 18,814,431, forward strand.
AATAATGAATTTTAAAATTAGGCATAAAGAACAATCGCAGTTTCAAGTTCACTATAAAGGGAACGAAATACTTGAAGCTAGTGTAACAAAATTTCTTGGACTTTATATAGACAATGACATGACATGGAGGACTCAAATTGAAAGTGTATGTGGAAAGCTTAGTAGATTTTCATATGCTCTTTATATGCTAGGCAAAATTGCAAATAAGACCGCCCTACTAGAAGCGTAGCATGGTTATGTCGCCTCAACTTTGAGGTATGGCCTCATATTCTGGGGTAATGCACCGAAGGTTCAAGAGGTACTTGTTGCACAGAAAAAATGCATCCGAGCTATTTGTAAAATAAAACAAACAGTATCATGCAAGCCATATGTTCAAAAACTAAATATTTTAACGTTACCATCTCTTTATATTTATGAGGCCTGTATTTTTGTAAAACAAAACATGAATTTATATAGATTTGTAGAAAGTAAACGTCGCTCACAAAAATTGCAGGTGTTAGCAACTAAAACCAAATTTCATAGCAAAAGCTTTTATGCAATGGCTCAAAAACTGTATAATAAGTTACCAGGACAAGTTATCTAATGTATGAACATTAATGAATTTAAAGTGAATCTTTTCAAACTGTTAAATAATAAGGTGTATTATTGTGTTGACGAATATTTAAATGACAAATTTTAATTAGTCTGTTTTATCATATGTGACATACTGAATGATTTTGATTATTGATTTGAATTTAATTATTAGTGACATAATTTTTTCATTTTGTATTGTTTGGCCCTTTTACTTTATTTAACTGACATATTTTTAACAATTTAATCTAAATTTGACATACTTAATCTATATTTTTTGTGATATCACCTACTTTGAAATAGTTATGTTTTATGCATGTAAAACCTGTTAAAATTTTGTATGCCTTTTGGCGGAGCACAGCTCGGATCTTATTATTTATGAAAACATCTACTGTATGTACCCTGTGTTCACGAAATAAATGAATTTAAATTTGAAACAAAAAAAGAATTTTCGAAATCGGTCCACGATTGACGGAGCAATCGGTCGGAAAAGCCGAACATATAAGCTCCTCCTTTTCGGAAGTCGGTTAAAAAATACGGGAATGGCCCTCAGGTGCCGAGCAGATTGTACGAGTATGTAGGGTATGTGTCGTCGGTATATTGTATCATTCCTCATTAGGTATGCAACGCTTTTGGTATCCCCTACCGCAGTCATGTTCGCGTCAAGGTTACGTCAGATGCGCACCATCGGCGTTCTACTTGCGTCATAGCATAGTGCGTGATTTTACCGCATTTGGAAGTTTGAGATAATATCTTTATGGACCATATAAATTCTTGTTATTCACTTTCACCGACGCACAGTTACAGTTTTGACAAAAAAATGTAAAACATGTTCAGAAACTGTAGAACGCTACCTGCTACGCTCCTTACATACTCCTTTTGCTTCTATTACGTTCATACATCTGGTCACACACGCACGTAGGTACTACGCACCTGACCTTTCTGAAGAACATCACCAATTAGGTCACTAATGTTGTCCTAGGGCTTCTCTCCCTGCATTTCCACTCACATCTGCCTTGTAAATACCTTTTGTTAGTCGTCTTTCATTCATCGTCTCAAGATGACCAAACCATCTAAGCATACTCTTTAAAATTGTTGTCACTACATCTTCTTTTAAACCACACCGTTGCCTTATTACATAATTTTTCAGCCTATAATTTATAGTCACACCACACATGCTTCCAAGGAACGCATTTCCACAGCATTTATTCTAATTTCATGCTTCTATTGGCACCACCAACATTCACTTCCATACGTATAATTGTAGGCACCAGCACACCACATTATGAACAGCCAGTCGCGCCTTTTTGGGCATCGACTGGTTGGTCACAATCGCATATACAGCGTGTTACGGAAAGGGTATATACATATCAAAGGCACGGATTCTTTTGGTGATAACAAACTACATGGCAACCTTTTTTTTATACCTATACCTACATAATTATAAAGTTAGAAACATTTAACTAATTTAAATCAAATGTTTCCAATTGAATTCTACACATCACTAGACCAAGACAGCTGATCGGTGTCAATAAACTACACACAAAGAAACAAGTCTGTAAAAGATTTGTGTCTCCTGGTACTATTTGCAAAATGGGTTCCGCATGTTAGTTTTATTCCACAAAATATCAAACAGTAACAGCAACAGTACAGTAACAGTAAAGGCTTCTACATACCAGCGCGACTAGTCGCTCCGGTATGTAGAAGCCTTTAAGTACTACAAAAACCTTATTGTAACTTAGGAAATTGTTTTTGTTTTTTAGTAAAAAAACGTACCGCTGAATATGTAACTAATAGTACAGTAGGAGTATCATCAAATCATACTTTAAATATCAGATAATAGGCACTACTAAAACGCTAAAGCCTAAATTTTCTATGAATTAAATGACTACACTCAACAGTTAACCAAGTTCAGTTTTTGTGTTTTTGACACTGTAACTAAATGGCTGACAAAACTGTGTCGATAAGTCCCCTCTTTGAGGAGTGGCTGGAGAGGCGCCACGGCGTCCTCACCTTCCGCCTGACGCAGGTCCTCACCGGACACGGTTGTTTCGGGAGGTTCCTGTTCAGGATAAAGCGGGAAGAAACGCCCGGGTGTCACCACTGTGTGGATCGCCCGGAGGACACGGTGGAGCATACGGTGGAGATCTGCCCGGCTTGGGCGGAGCACCGCCGTGTCCTCACGGAGGCGATCGGCGGCGACGATCTCTCGCGTCCAGCACTGGTTCAGGCCATGGTTCGGAGCGAGAGTGCATGGGAGGCCGTCACCTCCTTCTGCGAAGCAGTAATGCTCGCGAAGGAGGAGGCGGAACGCGTGAGGGAGAGGCAAGGTTCGCGCCCTCGCGCCTCTAGTCGCCGCAGGAGACGCCCCGGGCGTCGGGAGTTGCAAGCCGATTTCCGGCCACCGTAGGCGCGGGCTTGCGGACGGCGAGCGATGGGTAGCTCGCCGTCCGATAAGGACCAGGCCCGGGTCGACGGCGCGTTGTGTTCCACGCGCGCCTCAAAGAGATGTCAGCACCAACTGACGGGGTCCGTCAGGACCAATGCCTGCCATGGTTGCGAGTTTGTCCGAAAGGGATATCGTGGCCCTGGCACACAGGCAAATGAAGGAACACGGGTGGGTTTTAGTCAGTAAAAGTCTGATAATTATTTGATAATTTCCCACCCAAAAAAAAAACAAAAAAAGGGAAAGCCGTCGTTTTTACGAAAAACGTATTATTTTCTTCGGTGATTGTATGATGGTGATTTAGGTGTAATTTAATTTAAGAAAATCGTCTACGTTGCTGTACCTATCACGACAAAGTTTAATTTATGTTTCATACCTACACAAAAAGCGGTCAGAACTGCGGCATGCGTGTACCAGGCGCACAGACTTTCCGAAGAGATAGGACCTACTGAGTTCGTTTGATCCCGCCGCCCGCGCCGCGTGGCTTGCGGCGCAGAGCTGTGTGTGTTACAGAGCTGTGCGCAAGTGTGTGTACGAGTGTACTATTGACCCTCGTAGTGCGGTGACACGTTTGTTATGATTTAAATTTAAAATATCTATGGAAAAAACAAAATATTAAGCATTTTCAAAGTTATTACTTTTGAGCTGAAATTTTGTACAGAGCTTCTGAACCAGATGCACTCTTCACCCCGTTTGTATGGCTATACCCTTTCCGTAACACGCTGTATAGCACCATGATGACTCGGAAAGGAGATATAAAAGAATGAGACGTAAATGCCTCATTTACTCTCCTTTCCACATATTCATCAATCTTTCCATCCCTTGTAAACTGACTCCCCAAATATCTCACTTACTTGCTCAACACTCTTATCATTTATTTTCACATCACACACGATATATCCTCTTCTCTTTCAAACACAGACAGTTGACCTTCGTCTTATTCACATTAATATTCACACCTTTCATCTTATATGCTTCATCCATGACAGTCACCATGTCTTGCAGCTGTTCTGCTGACGATGCAAGTAGAACTTAATCATCTGGGAAATATTAACAAGTAATGCAACTTACATTTGCAGTTGGAGAATTGACCATGACGTATATTGATGTATGGGAGAACATGTTTTTCAACTACAATATTAAGTTTGTTTTGGGTTAAATTCATCCCAACTACGGAACCCTTTCTATTCTATTCCCTTCATTGTGCGTGGTCTTAAAGGCACTTGGCCACGTTTGAAGTGGGTTTTGAACTTTCCATCGCTAAGTTCCGTAACCGACTTTGGCAAATTGTTATAAGAAACTATTTACAAAAAAATAATAACCGACTACCAAAAATAACACTACAAAGTGAAAAATAATTTTAATTTCGGAACTCGGTGTCTTTGGATCTGTATTTGAGTTTTTTGCCACCGACTTCCGAAATTAAAGTTATTTTTCACTTTGTAGTAATATTTTTGGTAGTCGGTTATTATTTTTTTGTAAAACGTTTTTATTTTTCACTTTTTAGTGGGTCAGTTTTGAATTTATCTAAGTTACAATAGCCTAATGTTAACTGCTCATCACTTTTTACAAAATTATTGCTTTTCCCGATGCTGGGGCGTTGATTGTTGAGGAGTTCTTCTGGTAAGAACCAGGAGAACTGCCACTACCCATAACATATGCATAGTGACGAGCATAAATTGCTTAATCGAAACCCGTTAACTAGGTAATCATTATTATATTGTTCCGGTGGCATCATCAGTTCCACTTCACCAAATGGTGGCAAATGAACGAGTTACTATAAAAAATAGCCAAATCGCTATAGGTTTGCCTATAAAATTTGAGGGTTTCTCTCGATTTCCATGGAATCCCCTCATCAGATTCTGATTTGGTGGCAATGGGTCCACCTCGGGAGTATACCCTATCAAACAAAAAAATAATTTTCAAAATCGGTCCCTAATTGACGGAGTAATCGCGTAACAAATATACAAAAAAAAAACATACCGCCGAATTAAGAACCTCCTCCTTTTTGGAAGTCGGTTAAAAAGCGGATACTGTTTATAAGAAATGACTTGCGTGTTAATTAATCTAAATTTGGGTATCAGAATTTCATGTTTACTAAGGAAATCGCTTCTTATTTTGAAAAGTCCTAAGTTTTTGCGAACATATAAAATACCTTCTAAGATATAAAGAGAAGGCAGAGTTAGTACATAAAAGTCTTTGAATTTGTTTCTAAGGGACTCACGCGGACGCACTCTTACATCACGCGGATTTCCCTCTTTTGTAAAATTAAAAATGAATCTACATCAGCTGCCGATCCCCACAGCAGAACGCCATATGACATAATACTGTGGAAATAAGCAAAGTACACTAACCTAGCTGTGGCTATATCAGTCAACTGCCTTATATTTTTCTTACTGCTTAAGCAGCTGATCTTAATCTACCTGAAAGAGCTCTAAATATGCCCCATTGCAATTTCGAATCTAGAGTGATTCCTAGAATTACAGTTTCCTTAGTAAGCTAGTTTCTTGCCATCAAGTTTTAAATTGAGACCCACTTGGGGTACATTTGGTAATGAGAACATATGACATTTTGTTTTGTTCGCACTATAGTAAGAGATGCGAACAATTTTGAAAGAACAGCCAGACTATCGTTGACATAACGGCATACAAACTTTCATCCCCTATATCACCCCCTTTAGGATTATTTTTAAAACAAATAGTAGCTTAATGTCCTTCCCCAGGATGCCATCTATTTCCTTGCCGAATATCGAAACCTGTTCAGTGGTTTAAAGTTGTTAAAAAATTTAACTTGAATTAATCCATCGCGACGCAACCGTACGACTCCGTACTCGATACTCACGATAAATCGATGCAAGTTAAACGGCAAAAAGGGCCTATTATTTTTTGACAATTATAGGTGTAAAAAACCGGCCAAGTGCATGTCGGACCACGCACAATGAAGGGTTCCGTAGTTGGGATGAATTTATCCCAAAAACAAACTTAACATTGTAGTTGAAAAACATGCTCTCCCATACATCGATATACGTTACGGTCAATTCTCCAACTGCAAATTTAAGTTGGTCGACTATTACTCGTTAACTTGTGAAGCCTACTTAGCTGTGATAGTTTTCCTTTTAATTTCGTTATATATATACTATTGCCATGAATTTTTTCACATATCCAAAACCAACCATTTAGCTGGCAGGGGGAGGGGTCACTTGACTCTAACAAAAAATAGCACTTTGAAGCTTAATATTACGCAAACGAATCCCTTAATTGAAAAATGGTTTTGACAAACCCTCAATATTTTTGAACGGTCTATCCAACGAAACCCTACACTATGGAATAGACGAGAAAAAAAAATATCATCCCCATTTCACGTGTACCCTAAAAAAAAAATGTTTTTCATAATTTTATTTTACCATTTTTTCGGCATGATTAATATGTATACCCATGCCAAATTACAGCTTTCTAGGACTAAGCGTCTCTGAGCTAAGCTGGGGACAGACGGACGGACGGACAGACAGACAGACAGACGGACATGGTGAAACTATAAGGGTTCCTTGTCAGACAGAAGCAGACAGAGTTACTTTCGAATTTATAATATTAAGTAAGGATATGTAAATGGTACACCACCGACTACCTGCAGTATTGCCTTCCCCCATAGTCCATCCAAAGGTGGTCTTAAAACGGTTTTAGCGATAAGACCGCCCATTGTGTCTCCCTATGTATTTAAAAAAATGTCTACATTATTAAAAGAGATCATTTAAAGAGTATTCTATTCTATCTGTCACTTACCAGATACAGCTCGGTCAGCAAGTGATGTATGAACCTGCTTGTAGGGTTGGAATTCGATATGCGATCTTCAGAATTTCGGTTATCCGTACATAACTAATAGTAATTCTGAAATCAACTTGTGTGAAATGAAATTGTTTATTCTGTAAATAGGTTATCGGAATCATTGTTATACGTCATATAAAAAAGCTAGATGGAATCGATATTTCCTATCTGACTACCCCTGAGAAGAAATGGCGAAACAAACTCAGGGGTCAAAGTCTCTTTTAAAGTCCAGGCATAATCTTGGTCAGATCATGTGCGGACCATGTAGCTTAGTGTCTGAAATGGTCTTTTGAGGAAAGTACCACACAGATTTGAGTGTACCTGTCTATTAAGTGCAAGCATTTGTCAGTAATCGTGTAACTCTAGTCCAGTGGCGTAGCTAGGTAACCAAAGGCCCTGGGGCAAAAAATTAACTATTTAAATCGTTTGTTCCGTATTCGTCCTTTTCCGAATTCGACGTACTCCAGATTTGTCGTAATCCAGATTCGTCGTACCCCCTATTAGTTGTAATACAATCGAATCCATAATAAAATTAAAAACCAAATACAGATTGTAAGTTTTAATGAACAAATATTACCTAAACTAAAACTAACTAAAAACCTAAGAATACGGAGTTCCCCGCAAGTTTCAAACAAAGATGTTCGAAACTTGTTTGGAATTCCCCTGTATTTTTTCTAATAAGTTGCCATTATTAAAGTCGCGTTCCTGGCATCTGATTTATTTATATTCCGAATGTGGGAGAAATTTTCTCTAGTTCAATTTATAGTTTGTAAGGCAGAGTCCGAGAGTCCCCATGAGCTTGGGGCCCCAGGGCACTGCCCCGTCTAGCCCTCCGGTAGCTACGCCACTGCTCAAGTCAGAACTCTATTGTAAAGTTGATATTATTTTGCTGTCTTGAAATAACAGGTTAGTTAAATAAAGAAAGCTTTTTTACGTGATTATATAATTTTATTTTATTTTTCACAGGTTTGCATATTTTCAAGGATCAATAGGTAATCACAAAGCTTCATTACTATTTAAATACGCCACTTGTAGGCACTAAAAATAATATAATGGGTAATGTATGACATTCATAAATCATCATACTCAAATTTAAAAGATGTTATAATTTGAAATAACAATTAGTCAATTAAAATAATGCAAAATACAAGCGCCTACAGTAAAATTGTCATATTAAAAATAAAAAAATGTCAAATCAAATTTGACCTTTTTTGTTTTTAATATGACAAGGTTACATAAAAAAATATTATTATAAAGTAAGGTTAAATATCTTGCAACCGTTATTCCTGCTTATCTATTTATTTTTTTATGCGCATACAACAAACATGAAACAACAGAAATTTTTATAAATTTTGTGAAAAATAAAATAAGTTTTTATAAAGTAGACTAATTAATTAATTGAGGAAGTATCTAGTAGTAATCTGGGTCGTCTTGAGCAATCGGCGGCATAGGTGGAGTTCCCGTAGTTTTTTCGGTTACCTCATCATATAGAAGGTAGATCTCATCAGGTGAAACAATTGACTCCTTACTGAAAAAAAGGACAAAATATTTATGCCCATTTTCACTAACTGCTCGATGACAGCCCAGCCCGACGCGTCGACGACTGCAGTTGCCTCTGCCGTCGACGCGTGTACGAGCACTTACACTACGCACGTAAATGTTGGAATATCAAGATCGGTGCAATGCCGAGAGTTGTAAATCCAACAGTGCAATAGTATTTAGGCATTTATATACGGGGTCAAATTAAATTAGCTAGCGAAACTCCGCAGCTGCGATGGATATCGATATCAAAATATGATTAAAAAAATATATATTTGATCATCTTTTTTGGGGTAATCAAGCCACTAGGAATATCAGTTTTAAAAAATCTTTTTTTTTTTGTGTAAACTTCTTTGTGTTTGTGGTCTTTCCAAACTTATAGTAGAACTAAACATATGTGTAACATTCATAATTAAAATTAAATATTTTATTTTAAATCTGAGTCTCACTTGCGCGCGATTATTATTCATATATAGATTCATCCCTTTTCTCTAATATGCTTCATTCATTATAGTCACCATGTCTTGCAACTATTCTGTTCTACTATTAACTAAGTAATGAGTCTGTATTTGACAAATAACAGAACCATCGAGTTGTTTGCCTTTTCTTCTCCGCCATAGAAAACTAAGCTCTAATTCTGATTAGTAAGAAAATTGCCCGTTTCAAATAGAATCTGTCATAACAGATTCTAGGCAGTTTAAAACTGCTGGTAAATGGTCAAATTTATAATATGAATCATGCAAATATACATTACAATTATACCACTTAGTTTTAAAAAAAGTATGATAATATACATGTGTTGTGAAGGAATGAGGAAAATGTATGGAAAGTTTTGAGTATGAATGTGGCTGGGAGACCAAAGAAACGATGGTTGGACTGCATGAAAGATGATAATTATGGCTAGGAAGGGGGTGACTAGCGAGATGATGACTAATAGAGAAAGAAGCCTATTCTGCTGCCTATTCTGTATTTCATCAACTGCATCATTCTCCTGCCCTGATCCTAATTTATTCGGGGTCGGCGAAACATGTGTTCCTCTTCCATACATGTTCAAAGTTTATCACGGGGTATAAACGGGGTGATAAACTTGACCAACCTGAACAAATTATTTTAAAAAAAAGGTCAAGAGCGAGTCGGACTCGCACACCGAGGGTTCCGTACGTATATATGATGTTGATGATTTCCGAAAAACTGTGCTATTTAGAGGCATCGTTTTATTTTTCCTGTAATCTTTACATACACTTTTATTTCAGATTTTTATCTATGCAAACTTCGGAGATAAGTGGAGGGGGCGGTATTTTTTTTTACATTTTTCGTTAAAAGTCGGAAATTAAGCTGCCAAAAAAAAAAGAAAATAATGTTTGTAAATGTGCAAACAACTTTTCAAACAATTCTGTTATATGATACCCCACATGCCCTAGTAGCCCCACTTCAAATTTTTAAGACCCCCTTTCAGTCCCTTTTGCAAATTTCTTTTTTTTAAATAAATAGTTGGGCAAACGTCATCTAAAACTATTCTAAATTTCAAGTTGATAGCATTAGTAGTTCTTGAGATATTCAGGTGTGACAGACAGACAGACAGACAGATAGACAGACAGACAGACTTAGTCTCACCATAAGGTTTCCTTTTTACCATTTTGGTACGGAACCCTAAAAACAAGAATAAAAGAGACTGGAATACTCACATTTTTGCAGGTTCAACACATTTCTTTAATTTCGAATTGTACTCGAGGTCTACAGGGCATGCACTGTCAGTTCTCAAGAAAGAAGATAGTGCCCCTGCCACACACATGAACAATACAACTGACTTCAACATTTTAATTAGTCGGTACCAACTCTAAAGTTTTTCTATTACTAAACTTTGATTACAATGCTACAACTATTTATTGTATAGTGCTATGGTTCATGGTGACAAATAAGGATAATATAGTGCATATTATATTTGTCTCCTCCGGTAAATATGACTACTCAGTTCAATAATACATAATGAGGCATGTTACTGAAATTAACACTGTATTCTGGCTATTTTGTTCTATTAGTAGGAAAGGTTCAAACATAATATTGTTTCGTGCAGTTGTTATTTATAAGCGCATTGAATTTAAAACAGCGAGAAAAACAGTTAAACGGAGCCTGGTTTTCTAAGGTATTAGTCATATTAGAGCCAGGAAAGAACCAGTAAAAACGTCCTCCTCTAACCGTGACTAACAGACCGCAGTAATGACAAAGATGTACGTGACGTATCGACGTCTTTAGTAGGTACTTAGTATAAAACCAAAATTTCCTCTGTATCTCGATTAGTGCACACAGGTCTTAATTTCCAGAGGGGTGGGCAGAAGTATGTACTTAAAATGCTGTAGAGGTTCTTGGATGGTGTTGTTACTCAATATTTTCATTTGGTTTAAATAGGTTTTTATTTTTATTATTTTAACATTATTTTTTATAGATTCTTTTATATTTTGTGCAAAAGCCCATTATTTTTATTAAAACAGAACCGTGGAGTTTCTTGCCGGCTCTCCTACATAAGAAACGACCAATTGGAACCGTGCACCTAGCTTCTGACGTTTCACAAGTGCCCATGTAGGCTTATGTGAAATAAAATATTTTGATTTGAACCTCTTTCGAGTATTTATGACATACTAGCTTTTGCCCGCGGCTTCGCCCGCGTGGCTGAAAAATCTCACGGGAAGTATTACCGGGATTATTCTATGTGATAATCCAGATAATAAACTAGATGAGGGCAAATTTCATCTAAATCCATTCAGCCGTTTTTGCTCCAATCCGAAACATAAAATCATCCCCTCTAAAATTGACTTCTTCTTTCCACCCCGTTGGGGGTAAATTTTTTTAAACCCTTATAATGCCTTTCCTTTATTTCCGATCTTAATAAATTATAAATACCGAGTTTCAAATTAATCGAACCACGCGTTAAAATCTTTCCATACAATTATTTTCCCCCATAAAATTCAACATCCCCTCCACCCCCTTTAAAGGTTTGTTTTCGAAAATGTCTTTTTACGGTCGTTTTAATTATTATGAAAGTATCCTGGTCAATTTTCCAGTTTATTGATCAAAGTAGACAAAGTTTTGATAAACTGTATCCCCTTTTCACCCGCAAAGGGGTTCATTTTTGAAAAGTGCTTTGCGTTTTTCATTATTTGACTTATAGGTTATTTATACAAATTTTCGAGTTGATCAAGTCACGCAGTAAAATCCTCCCTTGTAAAATTGACTACCCTGTTTCTGCCCGTTCGGGGTAGATTTTCGAAAAACCTTGATGCAAGTTATTCTTTATTTTTGTATTTATTATAAATACTGAGTTTCGAGTTAATCGGACTGCGCGTTAAAATTCTTCTATACAAACTGACATCCCCCTATTCCCCTTTAGGGGGAAGTTTAGAAAAACAAAAAATTACGAAATTTATAATTTACTTAACTTATCGCTCGACTTCGTCTCTCTCTTGACCTTCTATCCAAAATATCTGTATTTAATTACCTATCAACGTACAGTCAACCGCACTTCAGTAGTACTACGAAAATCGGATTGGAATGAATGCAAATTAGATGGAATTTGCTTAAAAATAAATAATCCTGGTAATGAAATAATTTATTTGGATAAGGGTTCATACCATGACGCGAATTGAACCAACCTTTTTAACCGACTTCCAAAAAGGAGGAGGTTATATGTTCGGCTGTATGTCTGTTTTTTTTATTATGCTTGTTCACCGATATCTCCGTCAGTTATGGACCGATTTTGAAAATTATTCTTTTGTTTGAAAGTGTATGCTTCCGAGGTGGTCCCATTGCCACCAAATCAGAATCTGATGAAGGGATCTCATGGAAATCGAGGGAAACCCTCGAATTTTATAGGCAAACCTATAGCGATTTGGGTATTTTTTATAGTAACTATTGCATTTGCTCCTGAAAATCACCATTTGGTGAAGTGGAACTGATGATGGAGACCACAGATGGCTACCGGAACAACATAATAATAAGTATTTAACGGGTTGCGATTCGATTAGGTACTTTAATATGGTTGCTAAGCAATTTATGCTCGTCACAATGCATATGGTGAGTGGCTGTTCTCCTGGTTCTTACCAGGAGAACTCCTCAACAATTAACGTCCCAGCATCGGGAAAAGCAATATTTTGTAAAAGGTGATGAGCAGTTGACTTTAGGCTATTGTAACTTAGATAAATTAAAAACTGACCCACTAAAAAGTGGAAAATAAAAAACTTTTTGTAAAAAAAAAATAACAGACTTCCAAAAAAACACTACAAAGTGAAAAATAACTTTAATTTCGGAAGTCGGTGGCAAAAAACTAAAATTCAGATCCAAAGATACCGAGTTCCGAAATTAAAGTTATTTTTCACTTTGTAGTGTTTTTTTGGAAGTCGGTAATTTTTTTTTTTACAAAAAGTTTTTTTGTCCTACCTGCATTGTAAGTAAATTTTAGAACACAAAAGCTGTTATTGTGACTAAACTACTGCAACTAAATATAGATTTTGATTTTGTAGTTGATTTTGTTTTTGTTTTTTTATTTGTTTTTTGATTTTGTTATTCGTAAAATTTTGTTATTATTGTCTGTTGTCTTTTATGGTTATTCTTTTTTCTTATTTGTTTGTATTTATTTTTAATTCATTGGTTGTGTAATTCACCTTTTTGTTGTCCTTTGTGTGATGTTCGTGTTATGTATTTTGATTTATTTTAATGTTCTTTTCTTGTCAAACTTAATGTAGAAAGAAAGAATAAAGTTTATTTGGACACAGTTTTACCTAGAGTTTATGTAAATGATGTGGTCTCCTATAATTGGAAGCACACACTTGTATCTGTCCCTGTCTATGTATACTTGCATGTCTGGCTCTGGCTGGGTCTGGCTGTTTGTGTATGTGAATTTCAATGTTTGTAAACGCACCCACAATACAGGAGAAATTCCTAGTGTGGGGCAAGGTTTAAAAAAAAAGTAAAAGTAATTGTGTAGCTTCTGTTGGAGATCCAATAAATAAATAAATAATGAATAAATAAAAGACCTATAAGTAGTACATTATTTTGTTTATCATTAATAGTTTTCGCAGCGCACGCCAAAAACAATTTTGGGTTTTCTACCTTGGGTTACAATATTGCAATTTTCTTACGGATCCCTATTTTTTGGTGAAAGGTTTTGTTAAATCGGTTCAGTAGTTTCGGAACCTATTCGTTACAAACATAAAAACAAACAGAAAAATCTTTCCTCTTTCAAATATTAGTGTAGATAATTTAGTCAACGGCGTAACACTGCCGCCGCCGGTACAGCCGATCTATTCTGTAACCATCGCGCCATGAATTTTAGATGAAGTGAGCGTCGAGTGAACTGTCAGTGTCATCCCACCTGATGCTAGGGATGGACCAAGTATTACATTACAATCATAAATCATAATCGAGATTTTAATAATATTTTTTTATGCTAATTCTGTTGATTATTTTATATTATTTAAAAGCTAGCATTTAAGTGTCTAAGCATAGTTATATTTAAGGACTAGTATAGGAAAAAAACGGAAAAAAACCAAATTGAGTTTCAGACTGAATTTCTGTTTAGCTGTTTTATTTAAAAACCTCCTAATTAGTAATGTTTAGACACTTATATAGCGTTGAAATGATATAAAATGATCAATAGAATTAGCATAAAAGTATTATTCAAATCTCGATTATGATTGTAAATGTAATCCTTGGTCAATCCCTACCATCAGTGGAGTGACACTGACAGCTCACGCAATTTACGGTGAGATTTTTACAGAATCGACATGCTGGAAAAGTTTTTGTTGGTACATTGGCGTGTGCTAGCTGCCATACGGCAAATCATTTAATTTAATGTATTGTATTTCGTAATGTGAATTACCTACTTTGCATACATAACATAATCAGTCTATAAAGTTCCCTCTGCTGGGAGTGCTGGGACACAGGCCTCCTCTCTGTGAGAGGGACTGGGCTGTAATCCACCACGCGGGCCCAGTGCGAGATGGTAGATGTCACATGTCTTCGAATTTTTGGTTCTAGGTTATGCCGGTTTCCTCATGGTGTTTTTCTTCACCATTTTGAGAGCAGTGGTGATGTAATTGTTTAGACAAAGTAAAGCGAAAAAGTCACGGCCGTTATTTATTACGTCCGTGACTTTTTCGCTTTACATTACTTTATAGTATTAAACCTTTATGCACAAGTAAAAAAAATACTGTACAAAGGCGGACTTAATGCCTGAGGCATTTTCTACCAGTCAACCTTAGGGTGATGCAGAGACAAAACATGGTAGGTGCAATATATGGGATAGATAACTCGAAAATGAAAATATATACTAATACATACATACATACATACTTATAAACAAAATAAAAAGTGTCAGGAGAAATAACGATTGGTGGAGGAGAAAACGAATCAACGCTGGGATGATTCTGCCAACTTCTTACGAATATATTCCCGTGCCTTCACTTATCACTGGGATACTACTGCTTTGCATACTATTCTATTTTAAAGAATCAAGAGTTACTATCTGAACAGACAGCTGTAGGGTGGGCGTTTTTGGGGAACTGTCTGTAATTTTGACGTTCATAAGTGGTGATTCTCAGCCTGGTTTGAATAAATAACTTTTGACTTTGAACGCTGTTATCAGTGTGGGCCCCTTCGCTGACCCACAACTAAACTGGGCGGAGGCTGGTTGATAAATGTAACAGAATAAGAAGTGCTTCCTTACTTTGCTATTAGACCTTTTTACCCGACTACGGCGAAGCAAAAAGGAGGGTTATGATTCACTTTTAACACACACAATCCTATTATTAAACTATTGTCTTAGGTACCAACGTAGCACTGCTGCGGATGCCAGCATCTTTCCCTTCACCTTAGATAATTTGATGTTACCGAAGTCGATACTTAATGAAAAAACCTTTTTTACAAAAAAAACAACCGACTTCCAACAAAAACACTAAAAAGTGAAAAATAACTTAAATTTCGGAAGCACATAACATAACATCACGCCTTGTTTCCTCGAAGGGTTGGGCAGAGGTGTACCTGTAGTATACCCACATTTAATATTATATTTAAGTAATTTAATTTCGGAAGTCGGTGTCTTTGGTTTTGTATTTTCGTTTATGGCAACAGAAAATTAAAAAAAAAAATCAGAAGACTTCAAAGTCAAATTGTTTATTTCAAATAGGCACATAAAAGGCACTTTTGAACTTGAGAACCTCCACCTTTTTGTGAAGTCGGTTAAAAATACATTTATGTGGTACTTATTTTCGAAAGAAGACGCGAATTTGATTGGATTATAGATAAGGATTACTCGATCCCGGCTGTCATTCGTAATTCGTTCTTTGACAGACATTACGGAAAGTCAGAAGCCCGAAATCTGCTCACCAGTCTTACCGAAGGGTGTCATGTTACCCAGTAATATGTTGGTGCAGGACAGGTTGGCAGTCGCGACATAAAATATATATATATTATATATATTGGTATTCAGCTGCATCCGGTTAGACTGAAAGCTGGCTCCGAATAGGTTTTTTTTTTTTTTAAACGTTGCCCCACTCTATAGGAATTTCTCCTGTATTGTGGGTGCATTTACAAACACTTAAATTATTCACATACACAAACAGCCAGACCCGGAACAACTACTTGTAGGTCATACAAATATTTGTTCCGTGCGGGAATCGAACCCGCAGCGCAGCAGTCAATCGCTTAACTAACTGCGCCAACCGTGCCGCGCGCGTGTGTGCGTCAGTTAGGAAAAGATAGGCAGATGATGAGGTACTACAAGCTGCATGTCGATGGTAACAAAACCAATGTAAGCTGGCCTCTTATTCTATATGAAAGAAAATTTAAAACTCATATTATTAAAAGAACACTTTCTAAACAAGCTTATTACTAATTAGAGGATTATATCCAAGATAAGAACGCTTGGAAACATGCTGGTCCAGCTCCATAGGACAATCTAGACTAGAGTCTAGACAAAATCTAACTGATTGCTATTTTAACTGTATAATTTATTATTTTTATGACATTTATTTTACATTCTGTGATTACCTTAAACTCACACACTGATATTATTTTTTTTAGAAAAACGTTTTATTTTTTTTATGTTCATTTTAATGTTTGTAAATATGTGAGCACCATGTATCTATCACATAATTAATTTATCTGTCATTGCTTCATTATTAATTCTTTTTACCTATTGTGGTTTAGTAATTTTATTCTAGATGCATCGTCTTCACTTATATTATAATTATATAATTGATGTACCTATACAAAATATTGTTAAACATTTTAAAAGAGTAACGGTGGAGTTTCTTGCCCATTCTTCTCCACAAGAAACTACCTTTTGGAAGGGGCGACTAGAATCAATTCTATTTTATTTGTAAATTTTGACGTTCAAAAGTTCCATTTATGTGCCTATTTGAAATAAATAATTTGACTTTGATTTTATTGAAACTTACTACGCTAGGCTAGCTCTAGGACAAAGTGTAACTACCAACGTGCGGTAGGTACACTACCGCACGTTGGTTTTGGTAGTACAGTTTGGACTGTAGTACCAAAACGTTTTCCATTGTATTTTCGGAAATGCACAATTTTTACACGACTGCCCAAAAAGGAGTGCAATGTTTTCTTCCTCTTATTCTATTCTATTCTATTTTTGTTGTATGGCAAGCAAAGCCGGTGTCGACTATTCTGCCAATGTCTAAAGTGAGTTGAGAAAGTAAGTGTGCATGAAGAGAAAAATAAAAAAGAGAACCAATTAGATGAATACTAATCTATCTCTTCGATTGATACAGTTGAATACAATGTAGATCTTGTTGGATTAGTACGGGACTGAAACAAACAAACAAAAAAAAAAATATTATAGTTGTTAAAACAAGGTAAATTAAACATAAAATATACGCATACCACAACCACACTTACGGAATAGTTCATAATTTTATGTTATTGGGACGGATGAAGGTCATCAGCGCCACAAGTAGATCTTGAGAGGAATATGTTAGTAAGGAGGGGAAATTAGTCGGAAGAGGGATCTTAAATTTAGGGAGGCGACTATATAAATCTAAAGGTGGAATGTTGTTCGAACACTCAAAGAAGATGTGATCCAGAGTGCCCTCTTCCAACCCGCACTCGCAGAGAGAGGAGTCCCGAACACGGATTTTGCGCAAAAAAACGGGAGTACAACTAAAACCTAAACGTATTCGACAAAGAACAGATATAACGGTTTTGGAGAGTTTTTTGTAACCGTGGAACCAAGGCTTTGTTCTTATGACTGGTTGGACTGCATAGTAAAACTTTCCCTTTCTTCTTCCAGTGGTATTCCACTGTTCCTGCCATGAAGATTGGAGCTTAACTTTTGGAAGGCTCAACAGGTCATATCCCTGATGAGTATTGTGGGTGAGATCAGCTACTGCTGATGATCAAGCATCTTTGGCCAAGGCATCAGCGAACTCATTGCCCTTAATACCACAATGACTAGGTATCCAAACTAACTGAACAGTTGCAGGGAAAAGAAAAACCCGAACCCATAGAGGATCACTCGTGTGTCTGTCTGTCCATCTGTCAAAGCCGATTTGCTTCGAATCTACTGGACCAATTGAGTTGAAAGGACATGGCCCATTTCTCTATGTACGTTGGCATAGCTATCGAACTTGGTGTACACCAATGATTTAAGGTGTTTTATATTTGTGAATATTCGTACATTAAATTGCTATAAATAAAAAACTCAAATAACTTGTTATTATAAAAGACTAGACGTAAACGTTCCGTAACACGCACATTGGATGTGACGCATGTTTCCGCCAACCTTTTCTTATTTTTGTGTTTAAGTTCTTTTTTGCGTCATGTTTACCGCAAATAAACGTATTTTCATTCTTTCTTTTTTTCATTCATTGCTTGACGGTTCCGTGTGGTACCGGACGTAAAGAATAGCACCATCCTATTTATTCATCTTCGTTGAAATTTGCTACACATATGAATTTCTGGGGACCAAACAGGGACGTATATCGCAAATAAGTTAAATTTATATTGGTCACTTATGGGGGGCAAATTAGAAAACCAAATCAAAATCAAAAGTCATTTATTCAAACTAGGCTGAGAATCAGCACTTTTCGAACGTCAAAAATTACATGAGACAGTCCCCCAAAAACACCCACCCTTCACCACTTCCTAATGCTTTAGCTGGGAAGAAGAAGTGGCGCAACAAACTCGCCAGCAGCACAGCTGTCTGTAGAAAATTAAAAATAAAAGTTTTGCCATTTGTACCGTGTGACATATCAAATGAAAGAACTTGTTGTAAAGATTTCAGATATTTTTTTTTTGTAATAAAAAATAAACAAAAAAAAATAGATTATAACAGGAAAACCTATAAGAAGTCTATGGTCTTAAAATAACATGGTAAATCTCTGAATATTGTGCGTAGGTACAAACTTACATTTGCAGTTGGAATGTATGAGGGAACGTGTTTTTAACTACAATGTTATTTTTGTTCTTGGGATAAATTCAACCCAATTGCGGCCCACTTGGCCGGTTTTTTCTTATAACAGGAATTAAATTTCAGAATTTTATTTTAATTTTTGCATTGGAAATAGGTCTTTTTAGGGTCCGAACCTCAAAAGGAAAAAACGGGCCCTTACCTAAACGGTCTGTCTGTCTGTCGGTCTGTTAAGACCCCTTTTTTCTCAGGAACGCGTGGAGGTATCAAGTTGAAATTAATATCAAATATGTAAGTCTACGGTCCCTTGGAGCTCTAAAAAAATCAAGCTTCTTAGTCAATGCAATAATAAGAAAACCGGCCAAGAGCGAGTCGGACTCGCGCACCGAGGGTTCCATACGTATATATGATGGTGATGATTTCTGAAAAACAGTGCTATTTAGAGACATCGTTTTATTTTTCTTGTAATCTTTACATAAACTTCTATCACATAGAATAATTTCAGATTTTTATCTGTGCAAACTTCGGGGGAACGGTATTTTTTTACATTTCATCAAAAGTCGGAAACTATGCTGCCTAAAAAAAATGTTTGAGAATGGGCAAACAGCGCTCTTTCATAAGACACCCCACATGCCCTAGTAGCCCCGCTTCAAATTTTTAAGACCTTTCAGTCCCTTTTGCAAAAAAAAAAAATTATTTACAAAATAGTTGGGCAAACGTCATCTAAAACTATTTTAAATTTCAAGTTGATAGCATTAGTAGGTCTTGAGATATCCAGGTGTGACAGACAGACAGACAGACTTAGTCTCACCATAAGGGTTCCTTTTTACCATTTAGGTACGGAACCCTGATACGGTGATTTATGCGTCATATTTTTAACCGACTTCCAAACAGGTTAGTTCACCGATTTCTCCGTCGATTATGGACCGATTTTGAAAATCCTTTTTTGTTTGAAAGTGTATGCTTCCGAGGTGGTTCCATTGTCACCGAATCAGAACCTGATGAGGGGATCCCATGGAAATCGAGGGAAACCCTCAAATATTTTAGGCAAACTATTGTATAATCATACTTACGTATGTTGATACAAAAAGTTATGGTTTGCTCTCTTTAGTCTCTACTAGTCATTCTTAATCTTTTTATACAAAGCTGTTCCATTCTATTAAAGAAAATTCAATAATTCCAACATTATTCTTTTAACAAGACTATTATTTCAACACAAACCTATAGCGATTTGGGTATTTTTTATAGTAACTCGTGCATTTGCTCTCGGAAATCACCATTTGGTGAAGTGGACGTGATGATAGAGTCCACAGATGGCCACCGGAACAACATAATAATAAGTATTTAACGGGTTGCGATTCGATTAAGTACTTTAATATGGTTGCTAAGCAATTTATGCTCGTCACAATGCATATGCAAGTGGCAGTCCTAGTTCTCACCAGCAGAACTCCTCAACAATTAACGTCCCAGCATTGGGAAAAGCAATATTTTGTAAAAGAGCGGAGTTATGAAAGAGTGATGAGCAGTTAACATTAGGCTGTTGTAACTTAGATAAATTAAAAACCGGCCAAGTGCGAGTCGGACTTGCGCAAGAAGGGTTCCGTACCATTATCTATAAAAAACGGCAAAAACGTACGTTACGTACATTTGTTGTATGGAAGCCCCTTCAATATTTATTTTATTCTGTTTTTTAGTATTTCTTGATAAAGCGGCAACAGAAACACATCATCTGTGAAAATTTCAACAGTCTAACTATCACGGTTCATGAGATACAGCCTGGTGACAGACGGACAGACAGGCAGACAGACAGACAGACGGCGGATCCTTAGTAATAGGGTTCCCGTTTTACCCTTTGGGTACGGAACCCTAAAAACTGACCAACTTAAAATTGAAAAAAAAAACTTTTTAGAAAAAAAATTAACTAACCGACTTAAATACAGGCAAGAAACTAAAATACAGATCCAAAGACACCGACTTCCGAAATTAAAGTTATTTTTCACTTTGTAGTGTCGTTTATTTTATTTTATACAGTATGTAACAAAAACCCTGTTGTTCCTTTTAGGGACGTATACAAGCACAACATTGGTGGAATTATAATTTGTAATCTATTCTACTAATGATTCTAACACATATATTAAAATTATGAAAAATTAATTGTAACTCGTTGTCTTGAAGTATTTTAGTACTATATCGTGTGTGACGTCATAATCAGGTAGGTTTAGCAACAGGTAATTTTCATCCATAATTAGCGCCGAATTTGTCTTTAATAAAGTACTGAAAAAGTTACAAAATATATGGTTAGGGACTGTCCTGACTCGTAGATAAAATAGCATCATCATCATCATATATTATCATTATTATCACACACTGCTGTATTTCTTTTCTTTCTTTGCCCTTTCCCTTCTGCTACACTACGAGCTATTCTTATTACATGTAATAAAGAAAAAGCCTAGTTTGGCCTTCCTCGCGAATAACACAACATCAGGAAAGAAAGAAAATTTAAATAATAAGAATCAGCCTTTTTAAGTTTATTATCAAAATACGAATGAGTGTCATTGTTTACCCTTTATGTACAGACGGCTACACATCAAGCTATATATTTCCAGTATAAGCTGGTCTCGCATTCTATATGATTTCCGTACAGGGCGAGATCAGCGTAAACTGGATTTGTATAGCTTGATGTGTAGCCGTGTGTACCAATCTCGAGATTTAGGGATTAAAATGTCAGTATCAAAATCATAATACCAATCATTACCTAGGTTTTTTTACGGAAAAAACATGGTTGGTGATTTTATTGTACAGATAAATTTGAGAAAAATATAGGTACTTAATTCAAGGAAAAACCAAAGAGGGTTGATTTAGGATTCCGTACCAAAGGGTAAAACGGGACCCTATTACTAAGACTCCGCTGTCCGTCCGTCTGTCTGTCTGTCCGTCTGTCACCAGGCTGTATCTCATGAACCGTGATAGTTGGATAGTTGAAATTTTCACAGATGATGTATTTCAGTTGCCGCTATAATAACAAATACTAAAAAACAGAATAAAATAAATATTTAAGGGGGCTCCCATACAACAAACCTGATTTTTTTGCTAGTTTTGCTCGATATTGATAACGGCAACAGGTAGATGCTTGAAATATTCACAAAATATTTAGTTATATATTCACTTTAAAAATAAATAGTTAAATTAAAATAAAACAAATATTTAACCCCCTTAAATAATTGTTTTTTTGTTTGTTTGTCCCATACAACAAACGTGATTTTTTTGGCATTTTTATAGATAATGGTACGGAACTCTTCGTGCGCGAGTCCGACTCGCACTTGGCCATTTATTAGATAATGGTATGGAGCCCTTCGTGTGCGAGTCCGACTCGCACTTGGCAGATTTTTTACTCCAACTATCATTGCTACGTGGTATATTTCCTATTGTATGGAATGAACGCTGACGGCATTAATTCCGTTCTATCGTTGCAAGAATGGCAGTAGCAGGATTGGCATGGTTTGGATTAGATTGGAATGGCAGTATTAAAAGTAGATAATATTCACGAGCTTATAGTAGATAGTACTCACGAGCTTATAGTGGATAGTACTCACGAGCTTATAGTAGATAGTACTCACGAGCTTATAGTGGATAGTACTCACGAGCTTATAGTAGATAGTACTCACGAGCTTATAGTGGATAGTACTCACGAGCTTATAGTAGATAGTACGCACGAGCTTATAGTGGATAGTACTCACGAGCTTATAGTAGATAGTACTCACGAGCTTATAGTGGATAGTACTCACGAGCTTATAGTGGATAGTACTCACGAGCTTATAGTGGATAGTACTCACGAGCTTATAGCCGTTGGCGGTGGCGGACATGTTCCATTTTCGAATGCTGTCATTTCACCGGGACACTCATAGCCGCCGGTTACTCTTGGCTCTAAGCCCCATACTCCCACAAAATTTATCAACAACAACATAAAAACTAGTTTCGGCGACATTTTGGAGAAATTTGTATTAAAAGTTGATTTGAATACTGAAGTTAAGTTAAAATAGTTACACCTTTTATAGGACCCACATCATGTATCGGTTTATTGAGTCACCCTAATATACATTCAAAACAAAGTAATACCTATAAAATTGATTTAGAACAATTAACAAAGAGGTAGATTTACACACAATACACAATAGTGTATACCACACTATACAGGAAAAAAAACCGGCCAAGTGCGAGTTGGACTCGCGCACGAAGGGTTCCGTACCATTATCTATAAAAATGGCAAAAAAATCACGTTTTTGTATGGCTTAAATATTTGTTTTATTTTAATTTAATTATTTATTTTTAAAGTGAATATATAATTTAATATTCTGTGAATATTTCAAGCGTCTACCTGTTGCCGTTATCAATATAGAGCAAAAACGAGCAAAAAAATCACGTTGTATGGGAGTCCCCATAAATATTTATTGTATTCTGTTTTTTAGTATTTGTTGTTATAGCGGCAACAGAAATACATCACCTGTGAAAATGTCAACTGTCTAACTATCACGGATCATGAGATACAGCCTGGTGACAGACGGACAGACAGACGGACAGAAAGACAGACAGACAGACGGCGGAGCCTTAGTAATAAGGTTCCCGTTTTACCCTTTGGGTACGGAACCCTAAAAACATATTTCCACCAAACTTCCCATATTCAATGGACAAACCATTGAATATGGGAAGTTTGGTGGAAATATGTTTTTAGGGTTCGTAACAACTTTCACTGTCCTAAAACCCAATGTTGGTAAAGTGTTTTACTTGCTTGTAGCCAAATTGATAAAAATGGTATGGCTATGGGCTACGTAATTTTTTTTTCCGATTCTAAGACGAGTATAACTTAATGACATATAGGTACATAAATAGGTACAACAACACTACCAGGTTCATTTGACACGTCGCCATCTTGTTTTATCAATACAATGTCACGTCAAGTTTTTTAGAATTTTTAGTTATGGTTTCATGGGACATCCATTCAGATTTCGAACATTTTGTACCCGACGCCCTCAACATGTTATACTATCACAACGAGAGTATATTATTAACCCTTCCGCTGCTATTTAAGTTTGAAAATACTAAAAATCATATTTTGACTTAAAATGTAGAATAGAATAGAATAGAATACTCTTTATTATGTACACCATAAAAGTTACAGATATAAATGTACTCGTTTTAACGAGCAACTACCTAACTACCTCATCATCATCATCATAATTTCAGCCGGAAGACGTCCACTGCTGCACATAGGCCTTTTTTTCGCTTTGACCCATGTTCATAAGACTCTCGCACAGCCGCCCAAACTGCTAAAGACAAAAACTTGAATTTAGCACAGTAGTTGTAGTTAGTTTAAAATGAAGGGGTGTGTTTAGTACACACCGCTTCATTTTAAACTAACTACAACTACTAAAGGATTTTGCGAAAATCAATCCTTATAGGAATGAAAAGGAGGGAATTATTTTATTTGGAAAATCTTATTCCTTGGGTTTATAAACTTAAGAGGAAATTCGGGCGGAGAGAATTTTAGAGTAAAAACTTTTTACAAAAAAATAATAACCGACTTCCAAAAATAACACTACAAAGTGAAAAATAACTTTAATTTCGGAAGTCGGTGTCTTTGGATCTGTATTTGAGTTTTTTTGCCACCGACTTCCGAAATTAAAGTTATTTTTCACTTTGTAGTGTTATTTTTGGTAGTCGGTTATTATTTTTTTGTAAAAAGTTTTTTATTTTTCACTTTTTAGTGGGTCAGTTTTGAATTTATCTAAGTTACAATAGCCTAATGTTAACTGCTAATCACCTTTTACAAAATATTGCTTTTCCCGATGCTGGGACGTTGATTGTTAAGGAGTTCTCCTGGTAAGAACCAGGAGAACTGCCACTCACCATATGCATAGTGACGAGCATAAATTGCTTAATCGCAACCCGTTAAATAGGTACTCATTATTACATTGTTCCGGTGGCCATCTGTGGTCTCCATCATCAGTTCCACTTCACCAAATGGTGCTTTCAGAGAGCAAATGCACGAGTTACTTAAAAAAATGCCCAAATCGCATATAAAATTTGAGGGTTTCCCTCGATTTCCTTGAGATCCCCTCATTAGATTCTGATTTGGTGGCAAAGGGACCACCTCGAGAGTATACCCTTTCAAACAAAAAAAGAATTTTCAAAATCGGTTCATAATTGACGGAGTAATCGCGTAACAAACATACAAAAAAAAAAAAAAACATACAGCCGAATTGAGAACCTCCTCCTTTTTGGAAGTCGGTTAAAAAGTCATAAATCGAGGTTCGGCTCTCGCCTATTTCCTCCTCCCATATTGAACCGATTTAAAAGACATTTCTTATACTGAATAAGAAGGATAAAGTCCATTTCACGAAAGAAGTCCCGCAGACGTGGCGCTGCAGGCATGGGTTATTTTAGGAATGTTGCTAACTTAGCGTATAATAATAATTAGTTCCACTTATTTCCGCGGGACTTCTTTCGTGAAATGGACTTTATATACTTTGTCCCTATGTTTTCCTTTTTGATGATACATTATCTTTATAAGAGCTGGAACCCTCTGAAAATGACCCGAAACCCGCTGACAACAGAGGGCTATTGTACGAATTTGCCAACTATTAATAAACAAAGAAGAGAAAATTGAAGATTAACAATGCGAATAAGGAAACTGAAGTGGAAATGGACTGGCCATATAATAAGAGGCATTGAAAAGTGGAATAAAAACATAGTGTTTGGTACCCAAGAAATAAGAAAAGAAACCGAGGTAGACAGTTTCGAAGGTGGGAAGACGAAATAAAGGTCATAGCAGAGAAAACATTGACTAGGCGCAAAATAGAGCAGAGTGGAAAGAAATGGAGGAGGCCTTTGCCAAAGTTGGACAAACAGACCGGGTGTCGGTGTCACCGGCTCGCTAGAGTCGTTAGAATAAGTTTTTTTTTTTTTTTTTTGTTAAACCTGTGTCTGATTAAAGGCTTATATTATTATTATTATTAATAAAAAAAGAAAAACATAGGTACACAGTATATATCCTTCTTATTCAGTATAAGAAATATCTTTTAAACTGGTCGAATACTGGAGGAGGAAATAGGCGAGAGCCGAACCTCGATTTATGACTTTTTACTCTAAAAGTCTTTCCGCCCGCTTATGGCACGCAGTTACTTTAACACCCTGTCTATATAAAATGGTTAACTGACTGACTGACTGGGTGATATACCAACACACAGTCCAAACCGCTGCTCCTAGAGACATGAAACTTGGAGAGTGTTTGTAAGGAGTAAATATCCACTAAGAAAGGATTTTTGGTTTTTTAAGTATTAAAGGGGTAAAATAGGGGAAGGCATATAAAACTCTTAACTTTAGGACATTTAAATGTAAATGATTAAATTATCTTGTATGTAAATGCAACTCAACTAATGATTTTATGAATGAAAAGTTGCCTTAAATATTAGGAATTAATTAAATTCTCTTTTTATTATCTCTTTGACTTAATTAACTCTTTTTGAAAATTCCATATCAAATATTTGACTAATTTGCAATTTGAATGTTATCCTAATTTATTTAATTCATTGTTATGTCTAACAAACTAACTAAAACCCTAAAAATGTATTTGTACGCCGGAAACGGCAGAATATTATGAACTTTTATAAAAAGTACTAGCTTTTCCCGGCCCGGCTACGCACGGGTAGCGCTAAGTATCTACCCTACCTACCCAACCTACCTACCCTACCTGTCTACCCTACCTACTTACCTACCCTACCTACCTACCTAACCTACCTACCTACCCTACCTACCTACCCTACCTACCTACCCTACATGCCTACCCTACCTGCCTACCCTACCTACCTACCCTACTTACCTACCCTAACTACCTACCCTACCTACCTACCCTACCTACCTACCCTACCTACCTACCCTACCTACCTACCCTACCTACCTACCCTACCTACCTACCCTACCTACCTACCCTACCTACCTACCCTACCCTACCTACCTATCCTACCTACCTACCCTACCTTTTTTTTTTTAGGTATGTAGGGTAGGTATACCCTACCTACCTAAAAAAAAAAAGCTTCACATAAACCATCTACTAAATAGTCCGAACAAAGCCTAAACCTTTTTTTTGATAGGTGAGCCCGTTCTTGAGTTATAAAATTACAACGAAAAGTGGCATTGATTTTTATAGTTAAAGATGTATTAACTCTGTAACAATATTCTGACAAATAAATGGTGTATTACCTACTATTACGATTATTAAAAGTGACTCGCTGACAGAGACGTTTCATGTTAAACCAACGGCCGTGTGACCCGAAACAGCCCCACCTGGGGCTTTATAGGGTTCTGTACCTGAAAAAGTAAGAACGGAACCATTATAGGATCACTCGTGTGTCTGTCTGTCACAGCCGATTTGCTCCGAATCTACTGGAGCGATTAAGTTGAAATTTGGTACACATAATATGAATTCCTGTGACCCAAACACGGACGTGTGACGTAAATAAATTAATTTTGAAAACGGAGATCAGTTTTGGGGGCAAATTAGAAAATAAGAAAAAATAAGTTTTACAAACTGTACAGGTTGACACATCAACGTGCATAACCGGTTTTAATGAAATTTCATACGCATAAGCGGGATGCAAAGGTCTAAAAAGTGAACATTTTCGAAAAATAGTGTTACAGCCAAATTAGACCGATTTTAAATTTTCCATAGAAACAGAGATTTCCAGTTATCTGTTTTTAAATAAGACATTTTGTTCTTAACAAAATTTTTAGACCTTTGTATCCTGCTTATGCGTATGAAGTTTCATTAAAATCGGTTCAATCAACTCAGCCTATCGCAGTCCACTGCTAGACATAGGCCTCTCCCAGGCTGCGCCACAACACCCTGTCCTCCGCCTTCCGCATCCAGTCTGACCCAGCCATCTTCTTAAGGTCGTCGGTCCATCTAGCTGGGGGGCGTCCCACACTACGCTTGCCGATACGCGGTCTCCACTCCAGGACTCGTCTGCTCCATCGGCCATCGGTCCTTCGACAAACATGACCAGCCCACTGCCACTTCAGTTTGCTTACTCTGCAAGCTATGTCGGTAACTCCGGTTCTTTTCCGGATAATTTCATTCCTGATTTTATCCTTCAAAGAGACTCCAAGCATAGCCCGCTCCATAGCGCGCTGGGCGACCTGGAATTTGTGGACCAGCCCGACTGTCAGTGTCCACGTTTCGGCACCGTATGTCATGACGGGCAGGACGCACTGGTTAAAGACCTTAGTCTTCAAACATTGCGGGATAGGCGACGAGAAGACTTGACGCAGTTTCCCAAATGCCGCCCAACCCAACTGGATCCTTCTGTCGGCTTCTTTCTCAAAGTTGTGTCTACCGAGCTGGATGACTTGTCCTAGGTAGACATACTCCTTCACAACTTCGAGAAGCGACCCTTCGATGCGGATTGGACTCGGCAATACGTGCGAATTGTACATGACTTTTGTCTTGTCCAAATTCATGCCGAGGCTAACCCGCCGAGAGGCTCCATTTAGGCTGTGCAGCATCCGGTCTAACTGTTCCAGCGTCTCTGCGATTATGACGATGTCATCAGCAAAGCGAAGGTGTGAGATGTACTCGCCGTTAACGTTGATACCCTGTCCAGTCCATTCCAGCGTCTTGAAGACGTCCTCCAACGCATTGGTGAACAGTTTTCGGGATATCACATCCCCATGTCTCACCCCTCTGAGCAGTTGGATGGGGCTGGTTTTCTGATCTTGGATCTGGACAGTCATCGTGGCAGCGTCATACAAACATCTCAACACTTCTATGTAGCGCCAGTCAATTCGACATCGTTGCAGAGAGGCCAGAACTGCCCATATTTCGATGGAGTCGAAGGCTTTCTCGTAGTCCACAAATGCCATACACAGCGGCTGGTTGTACTCCTCGGTCTTCTGTACAATTTGCCGAACAGTATGGATGTGGTCTACGGTACTGAAGCCTTTTCGAAAACCGGCTTGTTCTGGCGGCTGGAACTCGTCAAGTCTCCCGGCGAGACGGTTCGTGCCGACCCTCGAGAACTATAGTTCTTCAGCAAGGTTTTGTCGCCTTTTTTGAAGAACAGAACCACCGCACCTCTGCTCCACGCTTCGGGCGTTGTTCCCTCTTGGATGACGGAATTAAAGAGACTCGCTAGCTCTTTCAGGACTGGAGCCCCGCCCGCTTTAAGGAGCTCTGTCGTTATTCCGTCATCACCCGGTGCCTTGTTATTCTTAAGCTGCTCGAGAGCCGCCCTAATCTCGCTCTGGTCGACATCTGGGATGTCCTCCGTGTAGTGGCGCGTTAATTTGGCTCGATGGTCATCTGCACTATGCCCCGCTGGTTTTGCCGTCCGCGTTGAGTATAAGTGCCCATAGAAATCCTCGACTTCCTCGAGTATCTCGGGCTTTGAAGTCACGATTCTGCCATCCGCAGTTCTTAGTTTCGTCAGATGAGACCTCCCTAGTTGCTGAGCGAACACTTTCGATCCTCGGTTCTGCTCAATCGCGACCTTGATGTCGCGCGTGTTGGAGCACCGAAGGTCGCGTCGCGTCAGTTTCCTAATCTTTAGGTTTAGGGTCCTCTTATCTGACGAAGACGACTGTGTGGATGGCAGCTCTCGTCTGTCCCTCATAAGCCCAAGAGTCTCCGAGGAAAGTTTGGACCCCTTACTTTTTCGCTGCGATGGGAAATGTCTGCGGGACACGTCGCGTAATGCTTTGACCACCTCGTCAGCTTTCTCTTCAACAAAGTCTATGGTTTCCAGTAGGGCGAATCGATTTTGAAGTTCCAGTTGGAACTTTTCGGATCCTAGAGCGGCTTGGAGCTGCGTTGGTCGGAAAGTAGGCCTCATCATACGGATTCTTTCAGCTCGAAAATTCATATTTACTGTGCCTCGGACAAGCCTGTGATCACTTCCGGTATTGAACCTAATAATCACGGAAACATCTCTAAATATGTGCTTCTTATCCGTCATGATGAAGTCTATCTCGTTCCTTGTCACGTTATCGGGGCTTTGCCAGGTCCACTTTCTTTGGGGTTTCTTTTCGAAGAAGGAATTCATTAAGAATAGCCCCTGTGACTCTAAAAAGTTGACCAGCATTTGCCCCCTGTGATTTCTGCGCCCCAAACCGAATGATCCGACTTTCGATTCACCGCGTTCTTGTACTCCCATTTTGGCATTGAAGTCCCCCATAACAACGTTGTAGTGGGCCTTTGTTGTACTGTGTATTGCCTTGGCAATATCCTCGTACAAGGCCTCGGCTGTCTCGTCAGAGCATGTCGAAGTCGGCGCATATACCTGTATCACTTTCAAGTAGTACCTGTCAGTGAGTTTCAGTACAAGGTACGCTACCCGTGTCGACACACTACTGATTTCCACAACGCTGCTAGTGAGTTCCTTGTTGATTAGAAAGCCGACCCCACCTTGGGAGAGCTGATCACCTTCGCGGAAGTAAAATAGGTGGCCTGACTCCAGGGTTATCGTGTCCTCCCCCTGTCTTCGGACTTCAGATAACCCCAGTATATGCCAGTTAATGCGCCCTAACTCTACCTCAAGTTCGCCAAGGTGATGGTCCAGCCTCATCGAACGTCCATTATACGTAGCCAGATGTAGTCGTCGTTGGTAGCCTGCCGTAACCCGGTGATTCTTCGCACCCTCCGTCCCGCCGTTACCGTGACCGCTACCTTGACCAGGAATAGCGGGACCACCGGGAACTGGGGGCCGTTGTTTTAGCACTTTCATTGAGAGGTTTAATGCCCGAAGTCACCACGCTGGGCATGCGGGTTGGTGACCGCAGTGCCAATCCTTTCGCAGCGATACCGCTGCTGCCCGTCATCGCTCTGGAGAATTTAGGTTGGGTTTTTGGATGGTTATACCGCCATCGGTCGGTCGTCAGCGCCTCGTTCGTCAGTGGAAGGGTGTACTGCGCGCAGGTGAGGTTGACATTTGGGGAGTCCGGTTGTTGTGTGCTCCCCCTTATACCCCAATCACCCCAATCATCCCAAAAATCGGTTCAGTTATTTCGAAAAACAAGGGCTTGAAAGTTTGTATGAAATGCCGTACGTCGTAAACGCTCTTAATTCAACAAGCGCACATAGATGACAGAATAGCTTTTGGCCTTCAATACTACAATTTTGACTGGATTAATAATATGTGGGCGTTCAAACAAAAAGGGTTCAGTAGTGGGGTATTGAGTTAAGACTAGATTCGGTATCTAGAATAGCCAATTGATAATAAGCATTAAAAAATATTCAAAAACTGGCACATTTTTTTTATCAGACATTTGATGTTGAAACTCTGAAAAAGCTTGATTTGAGAAAAAGCTTATTCAAATTTGACATGCCGTGCACTGGTACCTTAAATTTTAACCGTAAAATTTTCTCTTAAAATTTCTGGTACTTAGAAACATCATAATTATATAGTCATTTACTATAGGAACTTGTAGATAATTAAACATTAAATGAATTTAAATCGCGAAATTCAATTTTCCACCCAACTTTACAAAACTGCATCTAAGCTCGAAAACGAAATGCCGAGAACTGGACCCTTTTTGCTTGCATTTGTAAAAAAATTACAAATAATTGTTTTTGACCCGTAATGTTGAATTCCTAAAATGTTGAACAGTAACAAAGAAGAAAGAAGAAGAAAAAATATTTTATTTGTCACAGAAAAAACTTAATACTAATAGGTATCATTATTATACAAGTAGTAAGAAAATAACATGTTTAAAAGTCGTCGCATTAATGCCCGATTTGATATTTATCCGACGAAATTAAGTTATTGTTACTCAGCCACTCAGCCACTGGCTAGGGTTGTTGTCAACGTCAAATGTGAGTCTCCTGCCTATGTTATGTCAGATAAAATTGTCTATAATTAAGACTGTTGCCATTTGTACATCTAACTAAGTAGCTTTGCGCAAAAATTATTGCTGAGCACCGATTTTTTTCGTAGGGATTAAACAATTGATATTTTATATTCCCGCAATGTAACGTGAACCCAGACAGACGGACTCATGGCGGCATGGAGTGTGATTATCGCAACCCAGCGCTGGGCACGCCACAATTGTGGCGATAAGTCCTCTGTTTAAGGAGTGGGTAAAGAGGCACCACAGCGTCCTCACCTTCCGCCTGACGCAGGTCCTCACCGGACACGGATGTTTCGGGAGGTTCTTGTTTAGGATAAAGCGGGAGGAAACGCCCGGGTGTCACCACTGTGCGGATCGCCCGGAGGACACGGTGGAGCATACGGTGGAGGTCTGCCCGGCTTGGGCGGAGTACCTGTGTCTTCACGGAGGCGATCGGCGGCGGCGATCTCTCGCGTCCGGCCCTGGTTCAGGCCATGGTTCGGAGCGAGAGTGCATGGGAGGCCGTCACCTCCAGCGACACACTAATGCTCGCGACGGTGAACGATGGGTAGCTCGCCGTCCAACAAGGACCAGGCCCGGGTCGACGGCGCGCTGTGTTCTAAGCGCCTCAAAGAGATGTCAGCACAAATTGACGGGGTCCGTTAGGACCAATGCCTGCCAGGGTTGCGAGTTTGTCCGAAAGGGATATCGTGGCCCTGGCACACAGGCAACAGAAGGAACACGGGTGGGTTTTAGTCAGTAAAAGTCTGACACGCCCTCCCTCTCCGCCCAGAGCGGGAGAAGTTATTTGATAATTTCCCACACAAAAAAAATAAAAAAGACAAACGGTTTCAGCGCTGTTGTGTGAGTTAAGCCCCGCCTCTTCACTCTACGTGCTAAGCTTAGGTTCTGGTCGAATACTCGTGGCTATAACCAAAATGAATTAAATGCTTCCGTGATAAATGTACAACTAAGTACTGTAGTGTGCGGGACGTGCTACACTAGATATTAAATAAAAATCCATTTGAATAAATAAGATTAAGTATATTTTATAACTTTCAAAACAATACACGTTAAAAAAAAAATTCGAACGTAAGCTATTTTAAGTATGTCTCTCTGACAATCCATAATTTCAATTCTATATGCCGATTTAAATATGTATTTTTACTAAGCTGCCAGTGCCAACAAGCGGCCAGGATGATGCATCATAATAGAACTTCTATAGTACCAACCTACTGATATGCACGAGTTTCTTAAATTAAAACTCATAGAAATACTAGTTTTTAGATAGCCTGTGTAGGTACTTACCTACTGCCCATCGCTGTCATCAGCAAACATCGGTGGGCTCTCGACACTCAGGAGCTGCGGTTCAAACTGCCGACCTCCCTTTGAAACCGGTACGATCGGCTGATTGTCCAACAACCGGTGCACAGCCCTAGTGAAATTACGTGAATCAGCGGGCTGAAACGCATTAGGATATTCAGTACCGTAAAGTCGTAGGACTTCGGCAGCATTTCCACGGGCCATACCGTAGCAGTACACCATGTTAACATACTCGCGCGCAGAATAATTTTAAAATGGCTTCTTCACAACAAAAACACAAATAACACACGTTTGCGCTAACACAAAAACTCGTATTCTCACACAGACACTGTGTCAGCGAGTGCGCAGTCACAGTTACACAAAAAAATTTTTGTTTCTCGGAAAAAGCAACAAGCGCATTCGATAACGTAAGAAACCGAACTAAAAAATATGAATACAACAAAACCTTGATTTTCTTTGCGTTTTGATGGAGGGTAGAATTCAATTTTTTTGATGTATGTGAAGCGCGAGCTGTCAACCTACTTTTTTTTAATTTTTTAAGCTATTCTGCCAGCGTCACGTTGCCTACTTAAAGAAACGTTATCGGAAGACGTACTCTTTCCATAAGACGTTTACTTCAATAAAATTATTTTAAGGGCTGTCATAGGTTACGTAAATAATCAATGTTATTTCAATTATGTGTACCACAGATATACGATTTCAAATGACGAAATCTACAAAAAAAAAAATACAAGAATCAAAATCAAAATCAAAAGTCATTTATTCAAACTAGGCTGAGAATCAGCACTTTTCGAACGTCAAAATTACATGAGACAGTCCCCCAAAAACGCCCACCCTTCACCACTTCCTAGTGCTTTAGCTGGGAAGATGGAGTGGCGCAACAAACTCCCCAGCAGCACAGCTGTCTTAATGAAGTCTGAATGAATGCCTGGCAATAATTATATCTGTAATTGAAGTCTGGGAGACGACTTCAATTACAGATGTAATTATTGCCAGGCATAAAAAATATTTATTTACAATTAAAAAACCAGCCAAGTGCGAGTCGGACTCGCGCACGAAGTGTTCCGTACAATTGTTATCTAAGGTAAATTGCGGTTTACGATTTATGACGTATAAAAAAAAAACTATTTACTAGATCTCGTTCAAACCAATTTTCGGTGGAAGTTTACATGGTAATGTACATCGTATATTTTTTTAGTTTTATCATTCTCTTATTTTAGAAGTTACAGGGGGGACACACATTTTACTACTTTCGAAGTGTATCTCGCGCAAACTATTCAGTTTAGAAATAAATGATATTAAAAACCTCAATATCATTTTTGATGACCTATCCATAGATATACCCCATACACGTATGGGTTTGAACAAAAAAAAAAAAAAATAGTTTCAGTTCTAAGTATGGAACCCCCAAAATTTATTGTTTTTTTTTTCTATTTTTGTGTGAAAATCTTAATGCGGTTCACAGAATACATCTACTTACCAAGTTTCAACAGTATAGTTCTTATAGTTTCGGAAAAAAGTGGCTGTGACATACAGACGGACAGACAGACAGACATGACGAATCTGTTTCTAAATCTATCCGTTTTTTGCCATTTGGATACGGAACCCTAAAAACCGGTCAAGAGCAAGTCGGACTCGCTCACCAAGGGTTCCGTACGTATATAATTATGATGTTGATGATTTCTGAAGAACTGCTTATTATTAGGGACATTGTTTAATTTATCCTGTAATCTTTACATAAACTCCTATCACATAGAATAATTTCTTAGAAAAACTTTCGAGATAAGGCGGGAATGGTATTTTTTTAATATTTTTCATCAAAAGTCAGAAACTATGCTGCTCAAAAAAGAAATGTTTCAGAATGTGCAAACAGCGGTTTTTCATATGATACCCCACATGCCCAGTAGCCCCACTTTAAATTTTTAAGACCCTTTTGCAAAAAAGATATATTTTTTAAATTTCTTTCATGTTTGCAAAATAGTTGGGCAAACGTCATCTAAAACTATTCTAAATTTCAAGTTTTAGTAGTTCGAGAGATATCCAGATGTGACAGACAATCGTGACGCGGTAGTGTGATCGAATAAGAAATAAAGAGATCCGCAAGCGAACCAAGGTATCCGACATAGCCCGAAGAATTGCCAAACTTAAGACGCAGATATATGCCAGTGACCTTGAGTGGTTAACTTGCGTGTTCTGTACTGAGCTCACGCAACGCGTCGTACGTTCAGCCAGTAATAGGACTCGCCCATCAAGGAGCGCTCTGTCCCCAATTTGACGCATTATTAATTTATTATACACAAAACAAAAGGTATTTTAATAAAACGCGCATACTAAGAGATCAATAATTAAATTATCTTTAGATTGGTTGAATGAAGGTTTCAGAAAGAAACGCTTGGTAGATTTTGCGCCATTCTCAGTTTTTTAACCGCGTTAGACATAACTTTACAAATTAATTTCACTATGTAATATAAACATAATCTAAAATATTCGTATAATAAGTTATTGACAAAATACTCTAATTTAACATATATTTTTTTCAAATCATTAACTATCGTTTAGACGTGATCTTCAGTATAAAATCATTAAAAGTCGGTTATCACCGCCCCAAATGGCAGTGGGCAGGGCACATTGCTCGTAGAACTGATGGCCGTTGGGGCCGAAAGATTCTGGAGTGGCGACCGCGCACCAGAAGACGTATAGCGTTGGAAGGCCTCCTACAAGGTGGACCGATGACCTTGTGAAGGCCGCAGGTATCAGCTGGATGCGGGAAGCACAGAACCGGTCGAAGTGGCGGTGCTTGGGGGAGGCCTATGTCCAGCAGTGGACGTCTATCGGCTGAAATGATGATGCATTATATTTTTGTAGTTGAATACACTCGACACTATGATAAATTTCTCTCTATGTTAAGGCGCTGACAAGAGGCAAATGATAAAAGTAGTCTTGTCATAGACAAAAAAAAAATGCCAAATCTATATAATTTGAGGTAGCGGAAAAAATATATGTTATTCTTGTACATATTTCTCAGAACTTGGTTGTTACCAAAACACGTTTAGAAAAAAAATCTCGATACAAATTAACGGTCTACCGTATACTAACCCTTTACTTTGAGTTTCAATCCAAAATATTTGTATTAAATATAAACATACGGTTGGTATTTAATGAATAACAAGAACGTCTTATCTTTTATTTATTTTCGATTAGGTACTCAACTCATTGTTAACCGACTAAAAGGATTTTTATTGTAACTCATGCATTTGTTCTCGAAAAGCACAATTTGGTGAAGTGGAACTGATAAACATTAAGCAGATAAAGTTCATAAAGTTTTTGGAGTTTACTCCTTAAGAATCGATATTCATGGAAGGCCCTCAGTATGGAAATTGTATGAGTCGAGTTACCCCAAAAGATAACACCGTATCTTAAAATGGACTCCACCAAGCCGTAGTATGCGGTAAGAAAGAAAGAAAGAAATACATTTATTTATCACAGACTAAATGGCACACAATATAATATACTTACAGCAGATAAAAAAATCAAACAGGTAAAAAGTGTAAAATGCGATGTAAGAAATTAGCAGTAAAGTGTGCCTCACGGCTGCGAAATTAGCAGTAGTGTGCCTCACGGCTGCGAAATTAGCAGTAGTGTGCCTCACGGCTGCAAAATTAGCAGTAGTGTGCCTCACGGCTGCGAAATTAGCAGTAGTGTGCCTCACGGCTGCGAAATTAGCAGTAGTGTACCTCACGGCTGCGAAATTAGCAGTAGTGTGCCTCACGGCTGCGCCTAAAAGGCCCTACGTTTTCTGATTAATTTATTAACATATCCATCAAATACTTTTTTAATAGACCACGCAATAAAATAGAATTAACGGGTTCTGAAGGAACAGTCGTTTATTTCAGTGATTTTGTTGACTCCTTTTCCTGTTTACAACAAGTGGCACCGTAGCCTTACCTCATTGTACTTAGATTACGTTATTGGTTACTTATTCATTATTTTATTATTTCTAGCTATAAATAGTGCTGCCACTTTACTGAAGTTTCAGTCTTCAACGTTATTCGAACTAAGTGCCTACGCTCATGACAATGTGGTCGAAACTAAGTCTTCTGTTGCTGCTGATCTGTTTTGTAGGACTCTCATGGTCTACACCAGCAGCCATTGATATTGCTTGTGCAAGCGGTTTTAAACATTTCTACGGCCGTTGCTGGGAGTGAGTATTATTATTTTCTACTTTATATCTACTATTTTTTAGGGTCCCGTATCCAAAGGGTGAAACGGGAACTCTATTACTAAGGCTCCGCCGTCTGTCTGTCTGTCTGTCCGTCTGTCACCAGGATGTATCTCATGAACCGTGATAGTTAGACAGTTGAAATTTTCACAGATGATGTATTTCTATTGCCGCTATAACAACAAATACAAAAAAACAGAATAAAGTAAATATTTAAGGGGGCTCCCTTACAACAAACGTGATTTTTTTGCTCTATATTGATAACGACAATAGGTAGACGCTTGAAATAATCACAGAATATTTAGTTATATATTCACTTTAAAAATAAATAATTAAATCATAATAAAACAAATATTTAAGGGGGCTCCCATACAGCAAACGTGTTTTTTTTATATCACTAATTGTCATTTGTTCGAAAACGGGAGGCGCTCTCTGTAGGCGCGACCACGCGTTCGGGTTTGCGATGGTCGTGACCATAGAAATGTAAAAAACAGGTCGCTATGGTCGCGTGTTCGCGCGACTATCGCTTTGACGCGGCCATAGACTCAGCACACGCAGAAAATTAATCTTTCATTTTTTTTCAGTCCTGATAAACTGAAATTAATACTTGAAGAATTGGATAAGTAAAGTCACCACCACCCATCACCACCCCATCACCACCAGGTCTCCACTTAATGTCGCCCATCTGACGTACCGCACGTTACGGGGACGCAACAGTACTGTGTACTTTGAATCTCATTAAGCTTCTTGAAGAAATAAAATGGTTCAACCTTTTATTACGTTATTTTTAAGTTTAAACTAATCAGGTCTAGTTTAATTATGTCCTCAATAAAAGTTTGCTAAGCATGTAATTTTGACATAACGTTTTTAAAGCCTATCCATTTTTTTAAAATAATTCATTTAAAAGAAAACTAAAAATGTATTCTTCAGAATGTTGTATTTAGGTAATCGTCAATATTTTTGAAATTAAATTACCAATGAAAAAAAAAAAATATTTAATTATTTTCATTTATTGGTTCCATATGGTTAAAGTCTTGAGTGTCTCTGATCAAAAGTGCTCAACAGGATGTGTTCATAACCACAGAGTTAAAAAGAATACTATATTTACTGACGCAAAACTGGCAAAACCGTATGTCAAATCAAAGAACTTTGACTTTGACTTTGAAAACTAGCAAAACCGTATGAATAATAACAGGAAAAATCTTTAGGTGAAGAGGCCAGGAGACCTAAAATGGACGCTTTGGCAGAATCATAATAGGATCTGCGAACAATTCATATATCCCGCAATTCATCTGTTTGACAGCTGGTATGTGACATTAGACTTCACTATATCAATTCATAGTTTGTGGACCATTTTACGAAACTCCATACAAAACTGTCAAACAGATGAATTGCGGGATATGAATTGTACTTATGATTCTGCCAAAGCGTCCATTTTAGGCCCCCAGACATAACCTACCCATGAAAACTGCCCATACTGCTGCCAATACCTACATCTATTGACATATTAAAAGGAGTAAGATATGTTACGCGCTAACATCGCAATTAGTAAACCTGGGCTCGGCGGTCGGCGCACGACTGCATGCACCAAAACTCACACTTCTGTGATCAGTGTGATCACAGTCGCAAACCTACAGTTACCGGTAGACAAGAACAGAGATATAGTCAGACGGCGCTGTCGTGCGAGCGAAATCGCACTCGTCGCCAATAAGTCTCGCAACTCGCGCATTATGTGCGTATCGTGTCTCTCACGCATGTTTGTAATATCTATCTCTCTCTCACAAACATGGCAAAGCAAAGATTATATATTATTATAACTTTCAAACAAATTAGCATTTTTGGCTGTAATTACGCGAGGTAAGTAATCCCGTGTGTCTTATTTTTCTTCCTTGTATGATTAAAACACTGTTTAGCTGCACAAGAAGTAATTTTGATGCGTATTTATCACAAAAAACTGTAATTATGGAGCTGTTTGATCAACGATATGTCGAGCGCGACTGAGTGCCTACTACGGGCCATCACTTAGTTTCATAGGACCAGGCGCTGTTAGAAAGTCCCGTATCTGATCTACCGCTTTTAATACATCAATGCCTACACCACACAGTTTTAATAAATAGAGTATGTTGGAGTAAGAGGAGTGCTAGTACCATGTGTATCAAATTTACAGGTAATTTGGCAATATTTTTGCATGCTTTAGATACATGTTTTATACTATACTAACCATAATTGCCACGCTTGGCAGGCGGTCGCGGTCCGTCG
Source organism: Tiliacea aurago (assembly GCA_948098905.1). Lineage (NCBI taxonomy): Eukaryota > Metazoa > Arthropoda > Insecta > Lepidoptera > Noctuidae > Tiliacea > Tiliacea aurago. Next base: position 18,853,907 of record OX402602.1, read on the forward strand.
TGATCGCAGTATGGTGTTAAAATGCATAGAGAACGCTGCTGCCCATTCTCTAGTAAGTCCCTTAGTCGCCTTTTACGACACCCACGGGAAGAAATAGGGCAGTGCTATTCTTTACGTCCGGCAGGCACCACACGGAAGGGTATGTATAATTTTGGCTTCTGACGTCCGTTTCACACGCCTGAAAGGAATTACAATCTTGTGATTTGATGAACATAATACAGACAATTATTAGAGTGTAAGTATCTTCAATTGTCTCTGACTGTGCACATCAAAGTATTGTCATTCGTAACATAACATCACGCCTGTTATCCCCAAAGAGTTCAGACAGGCAGGCAGGTCCGGTAATTGTCACTCGTTGAAGCTTTTTAATTTTTTAATTTCATTAACCGCAATGTAAATGTCTATTAACTGCTCCCAAATTACGATGTTTATTTTTTTTATTTCATATAAGTAGGACTGCTGGCTCGTGGAGGAATAAAAGCCTAATCTTAATTCGACTTGAGTCTTTACTAGGGATTACATTTTTATCACATCAGCTGTGAGTGAGTGTGTTATCCTTGCGCCTTATATGAAGCCTACTTGATTTAAATGTTTTTTCATCTCAAAATATGGTAGTGTTCCAGTCAAAATCTAAATAATCCCGTGCGAAACGTAATCGTTCTTGTTTATGTCTTTCTGTCAAGAAGGGCTTTTTAGCTGCTCTTCTGTGATGCAAGCCTTCAGCGTGGAGGGCACGGGGAACAATTTTCAATGTGGTGTCGAATAATTCCGCAGTGTCCAGTTGATATTAAACCATCTGTTACATACTCGCCCACCACATGTCGTCGCTGCGCCTCGCTAATAAGCGACGGCCTTCCACTGCGCTGTCGACTAGCAAGGCTACCCTCTTCCTCATATCTTTTAATCCAGCGACTTACAGTATTCCTCTAAAACAAAAAAGAGTGATATTAGGCAGCTATAACAAAATACTAAAGTGACTTAATTTTACTTATAAGAATATTTATTTAATAAAACAATATCATATTAAAATATTAAAACTCTGCATATAGAAATCCAATAATACTAAACACTCATTAGTTATCTTTTAAAGCCTCATGATGGATTTAAAAAACAATAAAAATAATTAATCCTTATGTGACCAAATAATCTCAGGTATAAATTTCAAATAAACGTTTATGTTACAATTAATAAATATAATGTAGGGAACAGCTGATTTTTTTTTCGCGATTTCAACTTTGTTCCCATAGTGAAAGTTGTTCATAATGATGAGTAAAATGACCCCTTAAGTGATTTCGTGTATGAATGGATACACCTTATATAGGTACAATTATTTGTCATCTGATTTTGGAATTAAATGAATATTACCAAGTAAACCCAGTGTTTTATTTTCCTGTATTGATCCCGTACTTCCAACCCAGGGTGTAAAAAACCCATCAACAATCTGAATCTTCCCGGTCCGTGCCAGTTTACCTATTTTACCTATTCAAATTAAAAATCTTTATTTCGAGCCAAGACTCATATAGGGTTAATAACATTGTTCTTAAAACTAAGTGTTAGTAAACAACACGATACGACGGCACATGGAACTGACAGCAGCGAATAACATATGGACAATCCACTCTGTCAGCAATCATTTTCAGAACCCTGTTAGGGCTGGCCATGACCCGAGCCACCAGGGATGCTGCGCGCTTGCGCATTATTGTGTAAAAGCAATCTACACGCGCCGCTGCAAACATCCCTGACGCACTGCAACGCCATGGCAACCCCATAAGTTTTCTGAAAGCATTAATAAATTGGACACGACCCTTCGTGTATCTTCCTCCATACGACGTACGCGAATATGTATCCCACAAGCTGCATGTGTAGAAGGTGGTATAGAATGCTCTAAATAGCGTCACCTTTACGTCTGCAGTACACCGTGCAAACCTGCGGGCTATCATATTCGCACGCACAGAAAGAGCCCTCCGTTCCCTTTCAATGTCAGCATTGTCTCTAAGGTCAGTGGTGAGCAAGTGATCTAGATATTTAAATTGCTCCACTCGCTGAAGAGGAACACCGTTTAGACGTATGGGAGGCACATCGAGATGGTATTTGGTCCCCGCCTCAACCTATTGTTGCACATGTTTGTTTAAAGTAAGGAAACCTAGACTGGAACTGGCCAAATAACGTCTTAAATGCATTTGCCTTCCAATGCTGACAATTACAAAGTTAAAGGAAGGTGTGCATGCATTCCTTTTTTTTATCATTTATGTAGTTATGTAGCTCCCGTGAGTCTTTGGGATGAAATGTAAGAAACACTCAAAGTGTTGTTTACCTACTATGAGTAAATGTTAGTACATTATTATCTCAATGTGCCAGAGATTTACGATTACTTTAAAGGGTGTTTAAATTGTTAGTAAGAAATCACATACATTTGGAATGAAGGTGTAAAGTTGTAAGGTCAACATCAAAACCAACCAGATTCTTGTCCAAAGTCAACATTTCGCCACGAGGGTCGACAGCCTTTAGTAATTTCTCTGCAAGCATGCACGAGGCGCTTCTGCCAGAAATGTCGGTTCCAAGTTAACCACCTATCGCAGGAGCTTTGGCCTCGAAACTGTGAACCGTAAGCCCACACAAAAGGAGCTACGGTCTAACAATTCCAGATCTGCTCACCGCTTGCCTACACACAGAGTTATGGCCTCAAAGCAGCAAGTCGCTTGCCCACGCAAGGATTTACAGCCTCAAGGCAGCACGTCGCTTGCCCACGCAAGGATCTACAGCCTCAAAGCAGCACGTCGCTTGCCCACATAAGGAGCTACGGCCTCAAAGCAGCATGTCGCTTGCCCACGCAAGGAGCTACGGCCTCAAAGCAGCACGTCGCTTGCCTACGCAAGGAGCTACGGCCTCAAAGAAGCACGTCGCTTGCCCACGCAAGGAGCTACGGCCTCAAAGCAGCACGTCCCTTGTCCACGCAAGGAGCTACGGCCTCAAAGCAGCACATCACTTGCCCTAACAAGGAAATATGGCTTCAGAACAGTACGCCATTAGCCCACACGAGGAGCCACGGCCTTAAGGCAGCACATCACTTGCCCACACGAACACACATAATTTCTAAGTGAACGGATTATTTCAAGGACATAATGTCAATGTTGTTGTTTTAATGTCAATGTTGGCATAACTACTCGTACTCAACTAAATTAATTTAGTAATACATTTTGAAATAATTATGACCATTATCATCTTGTAAGGCAGTTTGCCATCAATGTCTCTTATATATACATCGATGTACGCCACGGTGAATTTTCCAACTGTAAATATAAGTTTTTATTCGCATTTTGTTATGAATGTTTTGTAGTTATGTGCTATTAAACAGTGATATTAAAAGGGTAGGAATACCTTGGTCTCATGTTACTTCGGGTCGGTGCCACATGTTTTCTCCTTCCATTCTCCCCTTTCACGTAATCATTCACTCCCTTCTCGTTGAAAATATTACGATTGTAAGAAAACTCCTCGTGTAGATAATAACATTCTTTAATTCCTGCAATACAACAATCTATTACAGTCAACCAGCTACAACCATTATTTTTATCGACAGTTATTCTAGTTTGTCCGACCCGTAGCTCCCTCCAAAACCAAGTGAACGAATCGATTGCCGGATCGCGCCTTACTTCACCACTTGTCAACCGTCACCGATATAGTTATATATGCTCTGTGGTCACCGCTTGGTGTGGCCACATAAAATAATCGTTCTGAATAATCGATATGTCAATTTTAAAAATACATATAAATGAACCTAACACTCGTCCATCCTGACCTTGTGTATGTCCTCATACACATAAGTCAGGAGGAACCTAACACTCGGGCAATCGATCCGTTTTACAAAATAAGTAAGAAAAAAAAACAATTTGTATCTAGAAAACAAAATATCGCAAAATTATCTTTAGAATACATATTTCAATATCATAATTTTATCTAAAATGATCGAACTAGTCATTGAGGTAATACAAACACTAAACTATTTAATTCAATTGCTTATTATTTACGTTTTAACAACTTTAACAAATCAATCTCATTATTCCATTAGCACATTGGCAAACCAATCACATGGCTGCTAAACTGGGAAACCAATCACATTGCTGCTAAACTGGCAAACCAATCACATGGTTGCTAAACTGGCAAACCAATCACATGGTTGCTAAACTGGCAAACCAATCACATGGTTGCTAAACTGGCAAACCAATCACATGGTTGCTATATTATTTATATATTATTTACCATACACGTAAAATCAAAAATAAAGAATTCTACTAAAAGTAACAATTGATCAGTACAAACATTTTAACTAAAGCTTAAAGTATACTTGGTATATTTTAACCAACTGTAAATTAAAATAATAAATCTTAAATTGAAACTAAAGCTTAACTTATTACTTCATGATAATGGTACGTTTTATCGAACTGTAAATTGAAAATAATAAATCTAATAATTTTAATTAAAGCTTAACAAAAAACTTCATAATATTAACTTATATTTAATCCAACAGTAAATTATAAATAATAAATCATAAAATTTAAACTAAAGCTTAACCTAATAATGGTATATTTTAGCAAATAATTGCAAATCGTAAATATTAAATATGTTCTAAACTGGCAAACCAATAACATGGTTGCTAAACTGGCAAACCAATCACATGGTTGCTAAACTGGCAAACCAATCACATGGTTGCTAAACTGGCAAACCAATCACATGGTTGCTAAACTGGCAAACCAATCACATGGCTGCTAAACTGGCAAACCAATCACATGTTAGATTCAAGTTTTGTAAATGAACAGACAGCTCGAGAGTTTGTTGCGCCACTTCTTCCCAGCTAAAGCACTAGGTAGTGGTGAAGGGTGGGCGTTTTTGGGGGATTGTCTCATGTAATTTTGACGTTCGAAAAGTGCTGATTCTCAGCCTAGTTTGAATAAATGACTTTTGATTTTGATTTCATGGTTGGTATCTATTTACCATACATGTAAAATCAAAAATAAATAATTCTACTAAAAGTAACAATTAATCTGAACAAAAGTTTTAACTAAAGCTTAAAGTACTTATACTTGGTATATTTTATCCAACTGTAAATTGTAAATAATAAATTTAAAAGTATAAATAACTTCATAATAATGGTATATTTTATCCAACTGTAAATTGTAAATAATAAATCTAAAAACTGAAACTAAATCATATCTTATTACTTCATAATAATAGCATATATTATCGAATTGTAAATTGAAATTAATAAATCTAACTTTTTTTAAATAAGCTTAACTTCACGCCTGTAATCAGAGGTGCACCTGTAGTACACCCACATTTCGTCAGTTATGTTTAAGTCCCATGTAATTATATAGGGGGCGAGCCTATTGCCATCAACCGGGCACAAATCCAGACTCCGGGCTGCTACTGAGAAATTCGTAATGGAAAATCAACGAGGCAGTAAGCTTAACTTACTACTTCATAATAATAGTATATTTTATCCAACTGTAAATCATAAATAATAAATAAAATTGGAACTAAAGCTTAACTTATTACTACTTAATAATGGTATAATTTTGCCAATAATTGCAAATTGTAAATTTTGTATTATGTTATCTACTATCTAATTAAAGTAAATATCATGATTTTCACTCTCAGAATCATTGTTATTCTAATCTAAGGCACACGTACCCAGAGCTGCAAACGGTCGGCTGCGATGGTAGTTTTACGTTTGTGCTACTCAATCCTGCAGGGCTAACAGACAGACCACGCTTCCAAAATCTATAAAAGCCACAATTGAAACCCAAATTTATTAAGGATGTCTTCATCCTTAATAAATTTTGAATTAGGATTGGCTAATTTTCGAGACGAGAACTACTGCCGACAAACTGTTTTGCAGTTTGGCAGACTTTATGTATGTTATTGTTAATACAGATTTTGAATAAATAAATAAATATACTAAAACTATTTGAGTCATATCTTCAACACAGAAAGCAAATAACGGAAGTCAGTAGGATAAACATAACTACAAAACGAGAAGAGTCACATCGTTCGCACGAACGTGAAGTTATGTATGGCGTCCCACAGGGAAGTGTTTTGGGACCTCCCCTGTTTACATTGTATATTAATGACTTGCATAAGTCCACAGAACAACCTATGACCCTCTTTGCCGATGACAGTGTAGTGACAATTGCGTGTAAACATCGAGACACATATAAATCTGACATTAATAACTCACTAATTGCAATTATAGAATGGTTAAATAATAACAATTTAAAAATAAATTTAAAAAAGACTAAAATCATGCACTTCAGTCAACGCTCCTTGACATTAATTCACAATCTAGACATAAACTATAATAATAATAACATTGACGAAGTTGTTACAACAAAATTTTTAGGACTTACTATTGACAATAAATTAAATTGGAAGGCACATCTAGAGACTATCAGTAAAAAATAAGTACCTCAGCTTATGCTCTGTCCAAACTGGCAGCAGTAATTAGTGTAGATGCTTTGCTTTTCGCATACTACGGCTTGGTGGAGTCTATTTTAAGATATGGTGTTATCTTTTGGGGTAATTCGACTGACCGGGAACTTACATACAAAACTCAAAAGCGTTGCATTAGGTCGATGTTCAAACTTGAAACCACTGAGAGTTGTAAGCCTTATTTTCAAAAATACAAAATCTTGACATTACCTTCGCTTTATATATTAGAAAATACAATGTTCTTAAGATCCAACCCTCATCTCTTTCCTCGCAATAGACGTGACAATAGTCAAATTTGCCTACATCAATATAGAACGGCACTTATGCGGAAAAGTGTCTTTTGCATGGCTCCAAAAATTTATAATAAACTACCTAAAAGCTGGAAGCAGTTAAGTGGCGTAGCGTTCAAAAAGAAAGTAAAAACATTTCTAGCAGATAAAGCTTATTATGATTTAAATGAGTTTTTAAATGAGAGATTTTGATTATGTCTTGCTAATTTATTATTTTTAATGATCTCTTTATAATACTATGACATTTTTTTAAATTATATTTGAAATGACATTTTACTTAATTTTATTAATATTTGCATGCCATTGTTTAAGGCAAACAAGATGATCTGTTTTATTCCTGTACTTTTCACATCTCTTGCATGCTGACAATTTGTGTTGTATGTATTGTACTCATGTTTATGCAAATAAATGATTATCTTATCTTAACAAAAATATGGGCCGTCCTTGCACCCGGCAATATGCCTCATACAATAATAATTATGAATTTAAAACCCGTCCTAAATAAATCATGTCACGTAGTGTACTTACTTTTTATCATCACAATATCGTCTCAATATAAGATTTTACCTTAATTACAAAAGAATATTGACTGCAATAATCTATATGAAGGCTAAAATACTGTTATTGCTATGGCTAAATTACTGAAAAGTAACCGCCAAATTCAAATTTCAACGGACGTGTAAAACCAAGAATATGCATGTGTCGGTTACGGATGGAATATCAAAGCTAGAGATGATGAATATAACCATCAACCATTAAATTTAACTAATATTTAAAATTAACCATGATATTCAATAAATAAAATTAACATTAACGAATAAAAATATCATATCAACTTCTTCGCCGCAAAATTGGCAAGGACGAATATTTCTCTGTCTCGCTCGAACAACGCGCTGTCTCTCGCTCGCTCGGGTATCCCACTTCTGAAATGTAAGAAAACTCCTCGTGTAGATAATAACATTCTTTAATTCCTCCAATACAACAATCTATTACAGTCAACCAGCTACAACCATTATTTTTATCGACAGTTATTCTAGTTTGTCCGACCCGTAGCTCCCTCCAAAACCAAGTGAACGAATCGATTGCCGGATCGCGCCTTACTTCACCACTGTCAACCGTCACCGATATAGTTATATGCTCTGTGGTCACCGCTTGGTGTGGCCACATAAAATAATCGTTCTGAATAATCGATATGTCAATTTAAAAAATACATATAAATGAACCTAACACGATGATTAAATATTCCTCAATAGCTGCTATTAAACCGATCGCTTGGTATTATGATATAAAATACAAAATAAGGAAATACTTAACAATATTTAAGTGTCATCATGATATTAACAATTACAGGCCCATTAGTTTAATATCACATATCTGCAAAACATTCATAACAATATGCGAATAAAAACTTATATTTGCAGTTGGAAAAGTACCATGGCGTATATCGATGTATAGGAGACATTAATATATATGAAAAACCCCTTAGAAAAGATGATCCCTTTAGAATTTGAAGCCGTAAGGGCGAAGGGAACCGCATAACTAAAAGCTATTTATGTTTGTTTGTGTGCCTAATCACTAAGGCGGTTTGCACTAAAATGATTTTATACCCACCTCCTGTATCCCCCCGAAATGAGGCGAATATGCAGGTCCAAACACGAAGCGGATGGTCGTTCGCCAAGTAATTGAAGACCGACTCTTGGCTCTTCGTAACATTCTACCCAGCTCATTGCATACACCTATAAAATTTCGACCATTATCACAATAGATGGCATAGGGTTTATCTCTTCTAGCCACAAACCTAATGTCTACTTCTAGGCACACTGCCTTCAAACAAACATAAAAATCTTTTAGTGATGCGGTTCCCTCGGCTCTTACGGCTTGAAATTCTAAAGGGGCCCGCAAAGTCCACCCCACAGGAACTGAAGGCGAAGCTCCTGTCAGTTCAATACTGCTGGCAAATCACCCATGATTGGTTCGATAGGTTTACCTCGCAGTAGCGTACATACAACACACTGCTTGGTAATAGTGCGAGCTAGGTTTTTCCCTCCTATGGGCCAATATTCTTCACGAATGGCTGCAAGCAGTGCCTGAGGACCAACATGAAATGTAAGTGTTCATGTTTAACTAACTGGACTGGTAACAATAAACAAAGTTGTAAGTAAATTGATTATCATTTATCATCAACATTCTTCCCAAGACCTGCAACACTAGTTATTTCGTTTCAATAGTACCTAAGTACCTAGTGTACGTACCTTATTTATGGAATTTTTCAATGTAGGTGTTATTTCAAGATGCATATTTAAATAATTCTGAACTTTATCCTCAAAAACTGTTTCGTTGACTACCAGGAAAAATCTATTAAATTATTTTTAATTTCATATAATAGCTTTGAACTCATGTGATTTTTCGCCTTATTGGTCAATTCGCACGAATTGCTGACTCAATCATCCGATAATGTACTGGTATAAAAGGTGCTACAATTTCAATTTAATTTTAGTTATCAAATCAACTTGAAATACGTGCGTTCTTCAAAATGTGGACTAAACTAGTTTTTATGTTGTTGTTGATCAGTTTCGTGGGATTCTCGTGGTCTGCGCCAGCATTTATTTTAAGAGGGTACTGTCCCGGTGGTATGCCAAGATTCTCAAATGGTATATGTGCGCCAACGACAACGACTGTAAACCCGTGAGTACTATCTAATAATAATACTATTCTATGCCTACTGCCATATTTTTACCCGACCACGGAAATTCCAAAGGTTATGATTTTAACAGGCTATGTACAGACGCCAGTAGGTCAAGCTACCCGAAACTGTAAAATTTTCCCAATCAACCTTGTACGTTATGCTTTAAAGATAAAGGTGAAAATCTTTTAAAGAAATTTGACAGATTGTAGTAGCTTGATGTGCTGGCGTCTGTACATACATAGCCTGTGAAAATCAAGAGAGAAGACTTAGAACTTTAGGAGTTATGATGGAACCTACGTAGCTTCCCTCAGTTATGATGGAACCTACATAGCTTCCCTCAGTTATGATGGAACCTACATAGCTTCCCTCAGTTATGATGCAACCTACATAGCTTCCCTCAGTTATGATGGAACCTACATAGCTTCCCTCAGTTATGATGGAACCTACATAGCTTCCCTCAGTTATGATGGAACCTACATAGCTTCCCTCAGTTATGATGGAACCTACATAGCTTCCCTCAGTTATGATGGAACCTACATAGCTTCCCTCAAACTCAACTCTAGGTTCCGGACTTCACATAAAATAACATCCAACATGGTGGCTTATTTCTTTTTCCAAAGTGTTGCCGAATATAAGTTTTTTAAAGATTATTGTTTCGTGTTTGGTATCAAATGAAACGTCTTCATCCGCGTAAAATGTCTTGTTCAAAATCAAAACATCAAACATTTTTATGTCACATAAACATACACGGACACTTATGAAAAACATCAGAAGCTAGGTGCATGATTCCAATTGGTCGTTTCCTATGGAGAAGAGCTGCTAAGAAACTTTTTCGTTTTTGCTACAGCCGTAGTATATAACATTAGCGCTACATTTAGGTGTTTGTTTTCGCTCGTAGTGTGGCAGAAGGTAAAGGGGCCTATAAATAAATTATAATAATAATAAACATTTATTTTATTCTACAATGGCCTATAGAAATATACCTTACAAACTAACATAATAATATAAAGTATAAAACAAAAACTTGTGTTGATAAATATAGCTTAAAACTACGTCAATTGCACTTCAGTTCATTCACTAGCTTGTCCTTGTACTGTCCTGTGATACTTGACCTCGGAAGCGACGGAACACCACCCTCTGTGGCCAAAAGTCTTTTTCCATGACGACGGACAGAAAACAATTCGGTATTCGCACCACGAACGCCTTGAAGTTAACGTTCCAGTGCAACTCCAGTAACTGCACCCTCGGCGTGTACCTCGTCTTCTGGCGCACGTACTCCACGATGTCCTCCGCCTTAGTGGTGTAGTGTAGGAGGGAGATGTACACTGGCGTGTTCGGCTTAGCGGAACGCAAGCTTATTTCGGGCTCCTTAGGAGCTTTGCCACAGCGGTTGTTGTTTGTTCGCGATCGGCACTTCGTCCTTTGCACTGTCTCGAAACCCTCATCATCAACCCTATTCGGTGCCTTTTCTGGCATAGGCTTCACACTTGAAGCGCCTGGGGCACTCGCAGTGACGCTAGCGAAATCCTTTTGTAAAGGTTTTGCCAGGGCTGCGGACACTGGCAGCGGGACGGGGCGAGGGGCTTGCCCGGCGCTGTATGGGAGAGCTGCGGGGACGGGCGCGGGTCTGAGCCTACAGCCAGCAAAGAAAGATATAAATAAAATACAGCAGTGTGTGATACCAGGCTTATATGATGATGAAGATGATGATGCTATTTTATCTACCGACAGCCAGGAAAGTCCCTAATATTTTTTTTTACTTTTTCAGTTTGTTGTACTAGTACGACTATGTTAAGAAATAACTGGATGGAATACCTAATTATGACGCCACAGAAGACAACGAGTTACAATTGACTCTTCATAATTTTATTATAATGTGTTAGGATCATCAGTAGAAGAGACTACACATGTCTGTTAGATTTAATATAAGTACAATTACTCGTATTTGTCATTAGATGAATTTTGAAATTGAATGTATATGACCAAAAAAACCCAGTGTTTTATTTTCCTGTATTGATCCCGTACTTATAGATGGTGTAAAATAAACCCATCAAATCAAATCAAATCAAAAGTCATTTATTCAAACTAGGCTGAGAATCAGCACTTTTCGAAAAAATTACCTATGACAGTTTAATCATTTTATTTTGAGCTTTTTGCAAGATTTGTAGTTTGGATTTATAAGTACAGCCATACACTTCAATTGGGTAGTCCAAACGGATCGTGTTCGAAACACAATTCTGCGCTCCAAAACAAAGACAGCTGCCGTGGCTGAAAAGACTGCCCAGCTAAAATGAGACTGGGCAGGACATGTTTGCCGCATGACAAACGAACACAGAATTGGAGCCCTGAGACACTGAGATGGGGTCGCGGCTGACCACGTGGGAGGCCTTTGCCCTGGAGTGAGACAGAGTAGGCTAGTAAAAAAAAACGTGTGTGTTTTAGACCACACGACTGAAGTAAAACTTACAAATAGTAATACTATATAATTATACTTACAACAATAGGCCTGCACTTTGTCTTAGTTATATGAAACGCAACCGGCTATGAGAGAAAGAGAAAGAAAATGTGTGCTCGCACCTCTCTCTCTTGCCCTTACAGTAATACGAGTATACGGAGCGTTACGAAACGTAACTCTCTCTCCTTCTATCTTGACTAACTTATATCTCCCTCTCAACTTCCGCTGGCTCACTTCCGTAACGCTCTCGTCGTGCATTCACCAGCTTACTCCCCAAGTCAAGCGTGCCTAAAGAAGTTGTACTTCAAAAAGTGTCATCATAGATTGGTCAGAGTTGATACATTGGAGCAAAAGGAGTATGTAAGGAGCGTAGCAAGTGGCGTTCTATAGTTTCTGCCTACTCCCATGGGAAGAAGGCGTGAGTTTATATATGTAATACATTGACAAGCTAAAACAGAACAAGTCATCCGTAATCTGCAACCAACTTTACCTTAGACCGTGCGTTGACGCAGTGAGTCGATGGTCATCAGTGAGGAGTCCTGGGACGCGGTGGTATCCTTCTGCGAAACAGTCGTGTCGCAGAAAGAGAGGCTGCGGAAAGGGAGCGGGAGATCTCGTGCGCTCACCCGGCCCGTAGGAGGCGCACTGGGCGTCGCCGGAGGGCAGACAATGCCCTCATTAATTTAAAATTTTCTTGTTTCATTAATTGAGTAATACATTTTGAAATAATTACGACCATCATCATGTTCCTTCCCTGGTCTCATGTTACTTCGGCACCATGTTTTCTTCTTCCATTCTCCCCTTTCACGTAATCATTCACTCCCTTCTCGTTGAAAAAATTACGATGATTAAGTATTTCTCAATAGACTGCATAGCTGCTATTAAACCGATCGCTTAGTATTATGATATAAAATACAAAATAAGGAAATACTTAACAATATTTAAGTGTCATCATGATATTAACAATTACAGGCCCATTAGTTTAATATCACATATCTGCAAAACATTCATAACAAAATGCGAATAAAAACTTATATTTGCAGTTGGAAAATTTACCATGGCGTATATCGATGTATAGGAGACATTAATATATAAAAAAACCCCTTAGAAAACGGGACCCCTTTAGAATTTGAAGCCGTAAGGGCCGAGGGAACCGTATAACTAAAAGCTATTTATTTTTGTTTGTGTGCCTAACCATTAAGGCGGTTTGCACTAAAATGGTTTTATACCCACCTTCTGTATCCCCCCGAAATGAGGCGAATATGCAGGTCCAAACACGCAGCGGATGGTCGTTCGCCAAGTAATTGAAGACCGACTCTTGGCTCTTCGTAACATTCTACCCAGCTCATTGCATACACCTATAAAATTTCGACCATTATCACAATAGATGGCATAGGGTTTATCTCTTCTAGCCACAAACCTACGGATACATAGAATGAATGCTTAAGAAGTGAGATCGCTGACTACTTCTAGGCACACCGCCTTCAAACAAACATTTTTTTTTTATCCTATATTAAAAAGAACCAAGTTCTTAATAATTAATTACAATCTAGCCTATAAGAAAATAAGTAATTTGAATCTAACTTAATTTGCTACGTGATAATTATTTTAAAACTTCGAATAGTGCTGATTGTACTTTACACAAGTCCATTCCACTTTCTTAGAGTCTAATATAATAATATTTATAAACACTTTGTTCACGTGTCATTGTCACTATTATGTCTACACTTTTTACACTACACTAACTCAAAAGGTTTTGTTCGTTTTAGTCTTCGCACTATATTTGTTTGGTCTAACAGCTGAATAGCCTCGATGGTCACATGTTGGTGGAGTCGGTGGTCATGGGCCTCAGCAAATTTTTGGATTATTTTGGTGACTGGTTCCATTTTTAAGTCACGATGGAGGTGGTCATTTCTTATATACCAGGGCGCATTAACAATACTCCTGAGTACCTTATTCTGGAATGTTTGTATTATTTTTATATTGGTCGGTTTAGTACAGCCCCAGAGTTGGATGCCATATGTCCATATTGGCATAAGAATATGCTTGTATAATAGAATTTTGTTATGTATTGATAGGCAGGAATCCCGTCCAATCAACCAATACATGTTTTTAAAACGCATGTCTAGTTCCTGTCTTTTCTTTTTAACGTGCGCTTTCCAGCGCAGTTTCGCGTCAAGCGTTATGCCAAGGTATTTGGCTGTATTTGCGTATGGCACTTGTTGTCCATTTATGAAGATTGGGTGGTAATCACATTTCCTGTTGGTAAAATCAATGTGAAGTGACTTCGATTCATTTAATTTGATTCTCCATTTTTCTGCCCAGTCATGAATTTTATTTACAGCAATTTGTACCTTACTGGTTGCTTCCATATGGCATGAACCTGTAGCCATAATAGCGGTGTCTTCTGCAAAGGTTGCAATAGTATTATTTTCCAGCTCTGGTATATCATACGTATACAACAGGTAGAGGACTGGACCCAGCACACTACCTTGAGGTACGCCAGCTTTAATCATTTTTAACTCGGAAAAATCTGTAATGTATGATTTAAATCTGTAATGTATGATTGCAAGATATCGGCAAAATCATTGGGCAACATAAGTCTTAGCTTGAATATCAAACCCTTATGCCAAACTCTATCAAAAGCTTGTGCCACATCTAAAAATACTGTGGAGCAGACTTTTTTATCTTCGAGTGTTCTCTCAATGATGTTGGTAATTCTATGTACTTGATCTATTGTTGAGTGTTTCTCTCTGAAACCAAACTGGTGGTCAGGGATCAGGTTTGTCTCGTTTATGATAGGTTTTAACCGTTTTAAAAACAATTTTTCAAACAGCTTTGATACTATAGGCAACAGGGAAATGGGCCTGTATGATGATGCTTCGTGTGGTGGTTTACCGGGCTTTGCAATCATAATCACTTCAGCAAATTTCCATGGCTCAGGAACATGCTTCAACACGAATGCTGCATTGATGAGCCTAGATGAGCTTAACGATGGCTTTACGCGGTAGATGTTTTAGGATCTCTCCCGTAATTAGGTCAAACCCTGGGGACTTTTTAAGGCTAGTGATTTGAATTTCGTTTGCAACTTCTTTCGGTGTCACAAGCTTAATTCTTTTATCTTGCAGAATATTAGCGAATTGTAGGTTGTCTACAGACGCGTCATTTGGCTGAAAGGTTTCTTCTAAGTGATGTGCAAATCTTAGAGCTTTCTGCTCATTGCTTATGGCCCACTTTCCGTTAACATCTCTGATAGGGGGAATTGATGTAATTGGCCTTTTGAGTGACTTTGTCGCTTTCCAAAGAGAGTATTGCGTTGTATGGTCGCTGGTTAACTGACGTAGGTTAGTATTGAAAGCCTCATCTTGAAAGGTCTGTATTTTTCTCGTCAATCTTTTCGTAAGGTTATTCAATAAAGTTTTATCTTGCGGGAACCTAGTTTGCTGCCATCTTTTTCGTTGAGTCCTTTTTTCATATAATAGGTCTATTATTTCCTTTGGGTAGGTATTTCCTTTATATTTTCTTGTAATCTGTGGTGTATTGTTCCATGCACATTGTTGGATATTATTACTAAACTTATTTACTTCAGAATCGAGCTGATCTTTGCTTTTTAATGAAGATTTTAGGTCAATAATATTTTGTAGGTCTATGGTAAAACTTTCCCAATCTGTAAACTTGTTGACTAATGTCAGGTGGTTTTCTCTTAGTAATATTTTGTGACTTAGTTGTAATAATATAGGAGAGTGATCGGAGTTCATGTGATACCCCTCTTCCACACTCAGATAATTATTTGATATATTTTTGACTATGAAAAAGTCGATAAGGTCTGGTAGTTTCTGGTGGTCAGTCGGCCAGTATGTAGGTTTTCCAGTACTTATGACCTCACAGCGCATGTCTTTCACTGCACGTAGTAGCTGTCTTCCCTTAGTTGAAGTTAATCTCGATCCCCAATGAGTGTTCTTAGCGTTAAAGTCACCGCCTAATATAAATCTCTGTCCAAGGAGCCTGAAGAAGTGTATATATTGTTCTTTGTTTATCGTGTGTCTTGGGGGACAATATACGGCCGCTACTATAACATTAAATTTTGTTGTTTTAACTGATATCGCCACAGCTTGCGTATCTGGCTCCTCATATTTACACTGTTCGTGATGAAAGATATTTTCTTTAATAATAACCGCACTACCTCCACGGGCCGTGTTGTTAGGGTGCAGCGAGTGATAAACCTTATAGCCTCTAAACTTAACAAAAGACTGTTTAGTGAAATGCGTTTCTGAGATCAAGCACACATCAATATTTTCTGTGTCTAGGACTACTTGCAACTCATGTTGGTGTTGCAGCAGTCCGTTAGAATTCCACGCCATTATTTTTAGTGTGTTATTCATGATTGATTTTTGTATTCCTTGATTCTAATTTCTCTAGTCTCTTGTCAAAAGAGGTTATGCACTTCAAGATCTGGTTGAGCTTGTCCTCAAGACTTGATGGTTGTGTACTTGGTTTTACCGCTTGTGCATACGAGGCACTTTTAGATGTTTGTCCAGTTATCCCGGTTGTCTGCGTAAACTGTGCACTTTGTTTCGTTATATGTTTGTTGGTGTTTCCAACAACTTGCTTAATGGTAGGGTTGTTTGGTGGATTATGTTTAGAGTTTTTATTCTTAATCATTTGCATCTCCTTGGCAACTAAACACCCTCTGTAGTTGGCTGGGTGAGGTAAGCCACAGTGGACACACTTAGGTTTATCTTGTGCAGGTTTGTTGCAATCAGCTGTGAGGTGTTTACCTGTACATTTAACACACCTTGGCTCTTTAGCGCAATACTTTTGGGTATGACCATAAGCCTGGCATCTCAAACAAACATAAAAATCTTTTAGTGATGCGGTTCCCTCGGCTCTTACGGCTTGAAATTCTAAAGGGGCCCGCAAAGTCCACCCCACAGGAACTGAAGGCGAAGCTCCTGTCAGTTCAATACTGCTGGCAAATCACCCATGATTGGTTCGAAAGGTTTACCTCGCAGTAGTGTACATACAACACACTGCTTGGTAATAGTGCGAGCTGGGTTTCTCCCTCCTATGGGCCAATATTCTTCACGAATGGCTGCACGCAGTGCCTGAGGACGAACATGATATAAATGTAAGTCATGATATAAATGTAGTCAGTTCATGTTTAACTAATAGTTTTATCTTTATTTATTGATAAGAATTTGAAATGTTATAAAAGATCGTGTAACTTTATGTTTGGTCTCTTTTCTGTACGTGTCGCTGGACTGGTAACAATATACAAAGTTGTTAGTAATTGATTATCATTTATCATCAACATTCTTCCCAAGACCTGCAACACTAGTCATTTCGTTTCAATAGTAAATACCTACGTTGTTTATGGAATTTGTCAATGTAGGTGTTATTTCAAGATGTATATTTAAATAATTCTCAACTTTATCCTCAAAAACTGTTTTGTTGAATAGCGGGAAAAATCTATTAAATTATTTTTAATTTCAGATAATAGCTTTGAACTCATGTGATTTGTCGCCTTATTGGTCAATTCGCACGAATTGCTGACTCAACCATCCGATAATGTACTGGTATAAAAGGTGCTACAATTTTAATTTAATTTTAGTTATCAAATCAACTTGAAATACGCGTCCTTCAAAATGTGGACTAAACTAGTTCTTATGTTGTTGTTGATCAGTTTTGTGGGACTCTCGTGGTCTGCGCCAAAATTTATCACAACAGGATACTGTCCCGGTCATATGCCAAGATTCTTAAATGGTATATGTGCACCAATGATGACGACTGTAGACCCGTGAGTACTATCTAATAATAATATTATTCTAACTGCCATATTTTTACCCGACCACGGAAAATCCAAAGCAAGGTTATGATTTTAACAGGCTATGTACCGACGCCAGTAGGTCAAGGTACCCAAAACTGTCAAATTTTCTCAATCAACCTTGAACATACATAGCCTGTGAAAATCAAGAGAGTAGACTAGAAGTTTAGGAGTTATGATGGAACCTACGTAGGTTCCCTCAGTTATGAAGGAACCTACATAGGTTCCCTCAGTTATGAGGGAACCTCTCTGGGTTCCGGACTTCACATAAAATAACATCCAGCATGGTGGCTTATTTCTTTTTCTAAAGTGTTGCCGAATATATATTTTTTAAAAGATTAATGTTTTGTGTTTGGTATCAAATGAAACGTCTTCATCCGCGTAAAATTTCTTGTTCTAAATAAAAAAATCTGAAATTTTTATGTCACATAAACATACACGGACACTTATGAAAAACGTCAGCAATTGGTCGTTTCCTGTGAAGAAGAGCCGCTAAGAAACATTTTTCGGTTTTGTTATAGCCGTAGTAGCGCTACATTTAGCTGTTTATTTTCGTCCTTTGCACTGTCTCGAAACCCTCATCATCAGCCCTATTCGGTGCCTTTTCTGGCATAGGCTTCACTCTTGAAGCGCCTGGGGCACTCGCAGTGACGCCAGCGAAATCCTTTTGTAAGGGTTTTGCCAGGGCTGCGGACACTGGCAGCGGGACGGGGCGAGGGGCTTGCCCGGCGCTGCATGGGAGAGCTGCGGGGACGGGCGTGGGTCTGAGCTTACAGCCAGCAAAGAAAGATATAAATAAAATACAGCAGTGTGTGATACCAGGCTTATATGATGATGAAGATGATGATGCTATTTTATCTACCGACAGTCAGGAAAGACCCTAATTTTTTTTTTTACTTTTTCAGTTTGTTGTACGAGTACTAGTACGACTATGTTAAGAAATAACTGGATGGAATACCTAATTATGACGCCACAGAAGACAACGAGTTACAATTGACTCTTCATAATTTTATTATAATGTGTTAGGATCATCAGTACAATAGACTATACATGTCTGTTAGATTTAATATAAGTACAATTATTTGTCATTAGATGAATTTTGCAAATAAATGTATATGACCAAAAAAACCCAGCGTTTTATTTTCCTGTATTGATCCCGTACATAGAGATGGTGTAAAAAAACCCATCAAATCAAATCAAAAGTCATTTATTCAAACGAGGCTGAGAATCAGCACTTTTCAAACGTCAAAAACTACATAAGACAGTGTTTAATCATTTTATTTTGAGCTGTTTGCATAATTTGTAGGTTGGATTTATAAGTACAGCCATACACTTCAATTGGGTACTCCAAGCGGATTGTGTTCGAAACACAATACTGTATGTAAGACTAACAGTATTATTGTATTCACGATTTAGGTTATCCAATCATTATTATTATTTTTTTTTTTTTTCTTTCTGGCTTCGCACGGTTTGTGCATTTAGCCAATGTCAAGTTTTAGTTCTTGTTTAAAATATTGATGAAATGAATTATAAATGCATGATGATGATATCCCCGCCCACTCCCCTTGAGTTTCAGTAAAGATGTGGCACTTTACTGAGTCCTCACGCGGACTTCTTGAGAGAACTTGAAGCGAAGTTGCACTGTTTTGTTTCATTTGCCTACACTAATGCACGTTCACAAACACTTAATGGTTAATAATCCACCATTATTACACATTAATATTCGGCTAAACACTAATTTTGGAAAATTAAACAAACTGCTGAACATGACGCTTCACTTTCCCGCCAAGAAGTCCCATTATTATTTCTACCAGTGACGAGTAACTGTCAGCTGTCATAGGCACATAAACAGTCTTATAATTGACAGATACCCATTACTAAAGTAGTAATCGACTAATGTGATAAGTTGTTTGGCTGTTTGAGAGTTATGACTTTTGCCACCATTATTTCGAATTATGACAGTTTAAATTTTGCACGGCACTTGGGATAAAACCATCGAACGGTGCGTAGATATTTTGCTGTGAGAATTAAATCGAAGATTATCTATACAATCGTTGTTTCATTTCTGAGTTTAGGCTGAGTCCCTACAATACTGTGCTCCAAAACAAAGACATCTGCCGTGGCTGAAAAGACTGCCCAGCTAAAATGGGACTGGGCAGGACATGTTTGCCGCATGACAAACGGACACAGAATTGGAGACACTGAGATGGGGTCGCGGCAGACCACGTGGGAGGCCTTTGCCCTGGAGTGAGACAGAGTAGGCTAGTAAAAAAAAAAAACGTGTGTGCTTTAGACCACACGACTGAAGTAAAACTTACAAATAGTAATACTATATAATTATACTTACAACAATAGGCCTGCACTGTGTCTTAGTTATACGAAACGCAACTGGCTATGAGAGAAAGAGAAAGAAAATGTGTGCTCGCACCTCTCTCTTTTGCCCCTACAGTAATATACGGAGCGTTACGAAACGTAACTCTCTCTCTTTCTATCTTCACTAACTTATATCTCCCTCTCTAATTCTTCTAAAAAAAACAAATTGAAGGATGATTATCCAGTCCGATATTACACGATGTCACGCAGAAGAAGAGATGATAGAAATCTACTTATCATCTCCAACTGATACCTGATACTGTTCGGGCCTGAAAAAATTACAAACATACAATTAATCCCAAATTGTGTATGCATTGAACAACAAGTCCTTGAAATCATTAGCAGATTATGTTTATTTAGCTATTTTGGTGGTATGAGGAACAGGGTGTAAAGTTCACTCATCCACCATAGAAAAGGGAGAATCCTCCGACCAGACGGGTGTCGTGTCTGGTGGGCAACTGCCCGACGGTTGATGTCGGGACGTTGTATATATGCTAGTCGCGCGGTAAACTCTAATTGCGCGATGCAGGATTTTGCGTGACGTCAGTGTGACACGTAGTTCGTATGTGGCGATGTTGATGCCGCTACACTATCACCGATCAAAAAATGTGGTTTCGGAAACATTATAACAAAAAAAGCGGCCAAGTGCGAGTCGGACTCACCCATGAAGGGTTCCATATCAGCAAGTGCGGTTTACGATTTATGACGTATTAGAAAAAACTACTTACTAGATCTCGTTCAAGCCAATTTTCGGTGGAAGTTTACATGGTAATGAACAACAATTTTTTTTTTAGTTTTATCATTCTCTTATTTTAGAAGTTACAGGGGACGACGACACATTTTACCACTTTGGAAGTGTCTCTCGCGCAAACTATTCAGTTTAGAAGAAAATGATATTAGAATCCTCAATATAATTTTTGAAGACCCATCCATACATACCCCACACGTATGGGTTTGATGGAAAAAAAAATGAGTTTCAGTTCTAAGTATGGGGAACTCCCAAAATTTATTGTTTTTTTTCTATTTTTGTGTGAAAATCTTAATGGTGGTGGTGGTTCACAGAATACATCTTATTAACAAGTTTCAACAGTATAGTTCTTATGGTTTCTTAAAAAAGTGGCTGTGATATACGGACGGACAGGCAGACATCCATGGCGAATGCATAAGGGTTCCGTTTTTTGCCATTTGGCTACGGAACCCTAAAAACCGACCAAGTGCGTGTCGGACTACGAACAATGGAGGGTTCCGCAGTGGGGATTCATTTATCCTAAGAACAAATTTAACATTGTAGTTGAAAATCATGTTCCCTCATTCATATAATCTAAGTACCACCTTATCGCTTTGGGATATCCTGTTATGATAGAAGTGTTGTGATAATAAATAAATAAAATAAAATTATAAAAACAATCCAACTGCAATTGTAAGTTTGTACGCACAATATTGAGAGATCTGCAATGTTATTTTAAGATAGACTTCTTATAGGTTTTCCTTTAATCTATAAATAAAGAGCAATTTCCTGTATTTTGAACGCGCTTTTATTAGCTTCATAAGTATGTTAGTATGTATGTATGTATTTATGTATGTAACAGAAACTTTGAACTTGATTTTCGACCACTTCAAAACGTCGGATTAATTTAAAATTTTGTACACTCATCAAGGACCGATGACAATACAATAATTTAATAAGTTCGTCCCATTATCCTTATCTGAATCTTCAAGATTATCATTTTTTTGTTTTGTGTCCGACCCCATCCCCGAATCAAATCCAAGAACAAAAGATATCAACGCATGTACAAGAATAGAGAATTATTTAATTAATTAGTTTTTTATTTCCTCCTGATAGGTACTTATTTATAGATATTGTTTCAGTGTATGTCTTTACGTTATGACAAAATAAATACATTGATAAAATAACCTTTGCTTGGTGCAATGGTGTAAATTCTTGCAAACATTTTATTGACAGATATTGGTAATAGTAGAATCATTATGAAAATATCTTAAAAAGCAACCCACGCTTTTTTATGGTAAAATAAATTTCTTGTTAGTCACTATTATTATTCCAATTTCCAACACCAACAGTAGAACTAGTTTCGAAAACATTTTGAAGAATGTACTTAGTCCAAGCTAATTTGAATATAATACTTACATAAACTTTAAGTAAAATTGTAACACTATTTATGGACGTAATGGACTCATCTTTGTCAAAATGCATCAGGTTTTGGTGTGAGAACAGGACAAATAGTTCCATGTACAGTGCGTTGCCAAATTATTAGGGACAGTCCGACACATTGTCTACCAACAAGAGGAGACAATTGTCTTGACCACACTGTTCTTAGAACTAGACTACCGTCTTCTACCTTCATTTTTGATTCCACCATAAGTGATCACTCCTCAACTCTTTTTTGTATAAATTCAAGGCCTCGTCGTAACTCCCACATGACCACAATTTCAAAGATCGACTATGCTGCCCTGGATCTGGCTATGGAAAAAACAGACTTTTCACATATATTATTCATGGCTGATCCCAACGCAGCAACAAATTCCCTAGTTCAAACTCTTTCCCAAAAGATTACCATGAGCACAAAAACCAGTTATGTTCCAAAGCGTAATAGGATCCTAAAGCCCTGGATTACACCAGAGCTTCTGAGGTGCATGAGAAACAGGGATGCTCTGCATAAAAAGCAAAAACATTCTCCTGACAATGAACTGATTAAGATTACCTATGTAAGATACAGAAATTTCTGCAATAAAATCCTCAAAAAAGTTAAGAGACAGTTCGACTCTGAAGAACTGGCCAAAGCCGGACAGAACACAAAACTTTTATAGCACACAATTAAGCGTATCACGAACACCAACATCACTACTCGCATTCCCACAGAGTTATTTTCCTCTTCCACATCCCCTCACCAATCTGTTAATGATGTTAATGCTTACTTAGATAATATTGGTAAGAATCTTGCTGATTGTATTACAAAAACTCAACCATCATCCAGCCTTCTGGGTCCAAGTATGTGCTCACCGCACACAACTAGCCCTGACTCTTTCGCTTTGTTAGGAACAAGCCCTGATGAGATAATTTCCGTTATAAAGTCTCTCAAACCTAATGCTGCAATAGGACACGATGACATCTCCACGACATTTTTGAATAGGTACTGAATGCTTCTGTCACCCATTTTATGCCACATTTTTAATATCTGTTTTGATTCCGGTACTTCTCCTTCCTCCTTCAAATTGGCTATCATTCATCCTATATTCAAGGGGGGTGCTATCTGTCCTATCTAAGCTCACGGAAAGACTTATAAATAAAAGACTCATCAGTTACCTTGAGACTAATAATCTGCTCTCAACCAACCAGTTCGGCTTTAGAAAGAATAAATCGACTTCAGATGCGGCCTTGAAATTGATAACTGATATTGTTGAAAAACTCAATCACCGCAAAAAATGTCTCACTGTATTTATTGATCTCGCTAAGGATTTTGATACCGTTCCTCTTCCGTGCTTATTATCCAAACTCGAACGTTTAGGTGTCAGAGATTTACAACTTCAACTCTTTCATTCTTATCTTTCAGGCCGCTCACAGAGGGTCAAAATTGACAAATATTTAAGCGACGATCTGCCTATTGCCTACGGAGTACCACAAGGCAGTGTCTTAGTTCCCACTCTTTTTTTGGTCTACATGAATTACCTCTGCAATATAAAATTAAATTCCGGAAACATTGTTTCTTTTGCCGATGACACTGACATCACCTTCTCTGATAACTCATGGTCAAGTCTCCAAACTACCGCTCAGAAAGGGTTTGATGTCGTAAGTAGCTGGCTTATGTCCCACTCACTCACCTTAAATACCTCTAAAACAAAACTCATTACTTTCTCCCTCAAAATCACCTCACAGCCTTCCGCTCCCGTAACTTTGCAAGCTCACACCTGTCAATCAAACACTCCAAACTGTAACTGTCCACTAATTGCATCTACTGATGCAATTAAATACCTTGGTATCACTCTAGACAAGAACCTCAACTTTAAACCACATATAACTCTTCTGACTGGCCGTGTCCGCAAACTGATTTACTTTTTTTAAACTCTTAGACGCATTGCCAACGTACATGTTATACGGTCCGTATATTTTGAAATGTGCTTGTCTGTAATCTCTTACTGTATTACAAGTTGGGGTGGTGCTGCTAAATCAATTCTAAAGCCTCTTGAGGTAGCGCAGCGAGCAGTTCTGAATGTAGCCACTTTTCGACCAATACTTTATCCTACTTTTGACCTCTACTAAAAATGCGAGGTCCTTACTGTTCGCCAAATGTTCATACTCAGCACAATTTTACAACAGCACACTAACACTCCAATTCCACGTCGGCCGACAATAATTTATACCCAGAAGAAGAAACAGGGTATGTAATGTACCTCATCCTTACTTTACTTTTACAAAAAGGTTCTATCTTTATCAAGGACCATTTCTTTATAATAGAATTAATGCAATAATTTCACTGCAACCATGTTGTAAGCGAACATGCAAAAAGCGGATTACCGAATTTTTATCAACCAAAAATTATGATGATACCGAATCCCTTCTCACTACAATGAAGTAACTCATATTATTATTATACACACACAAACACACACACACTCACACACACACCCACGTCCATATACACACACAAACACACAATTCTTGTATTTACCTTTAATAAGTTTATCAAATTGTTGTTAATATCAAATTGTTGTAAATTGTTTGTTAATAATTATGTAACAGTCTAAGCAATACTTGTGTCCTGTTTTTCGGGAAATGAGGCTGATTGTCCTTAATACAGGCTACTAAGTAACCTAGCTAGGACATCAGATCGTAAAATTGTATTGTTACCTACTCATCTCAGATGTAAACTATTCCTACGTTGTCATCCTACTTTGTAACAGGTACCTCTTCTAATGAAATAAATTTACTTTTTTATTTTTATATTTGTGCTATACAATTTAGAGATCATTTTTTTGCTTTCAGGTCGGGGCTGTGATTTGACTCAAAAAAAATATAAAAGCCCTACTCCAGGATACCAGTCATTCCCAAAAAAAATAGCAGACATGGCTGGTGTTTCTAAGTCATTAAAATAAAAATTAAATTGGACCTGATTCAGCCAATTTCACCTAAGAAAAAATTAAATTACGGCAGAAAACGCATCACTACCCCATGTTTGGATAGGAAAATTACAGATATCTATTTGCAAAACAGAAAAAGTACTCCTTCACCGGGACGTACTTATAAATTATAACTGGCAAAATGTGGGTACACACTTCTGGCTAATTATATAATTTCTGAGAATAAAGGAAAATGATAATGAAAAAAAACAAGTACCTAAATGAAAATTTAAATTTTTATTTTATTTAATATTGTTTAGACCTTTGCATAAAACAAGTAAATGATACTTATTTATGTTATGGAAGAGCGGAGTCTCCTAACACAAGCATATCTGCTTAAAAGGAGGCTTCAATTACTAGTTGTTAAGGTTTACTTGTAAAAATAATAAACCATCTTCAATTTTCAATAAATAAAGTTTATTATTGCTGTAGTGAAACAAGGAGCGCTGTGAATAGTATCACAATGCCGGCGGCCACGTTGGTCGCACTGGAGTCGATGGGCCGCTCTATTGGCCCGACAATATACTCGTACATGTGGTCTAATACTGCTTTCTTTGCTGCTTCCAGTTCTTCTGTCTCACTGTTGCCTGTTGGCCTGAAAAAATTATAAATAAATATATTAACAATCAGATCAAAAATGCTAATATAATCTATGTATCCTAATATTTCGAGGTAAACCTATGGTCGCATATTCCACAGAGCTTAAAGACGAAGGTCTTCAATCAGTGCGTCCTACCTGTTATGACTTACGGAGCCGAAACGTAGACAGTCACAGTACGGCTGGTCCATAAAATCAAGGTCGCGCAGCGAGCTATGGAACGGGCTTATGATTAGAGGGATTGAATCCGGAACGAGGTGATCCGTCAGAGAACTAAAGTTGTCGACATAGCCCACAGAATAAGCAAGCTGAAGTGGCAATGGGCCGGTCATATTAGCCGTACAACCGATGACCGTTGGGTTTGGGGTTAGACGTGTTCTTGAGTGGAGACCGCGAATCGGCAAACGTAAGGTAGGACGCCCTCAGGCTAGGTGAGGCGACGATCTTCGCAGGGTGGCTGGTGGCAGCTGGATGAGAGTTGCCAAGAATCGAGCTGAATGGCGTGCAATTGGAGAGGCCTATGTCCAGCAGTGAACTGCTATGGGCTGATGATGACGATGATGATGATGATGAAACCTATGATACAAAAATTTGGAAATTGTTTCAATAATGAATATTGAAAGAGATGTAGAATTTGACATTCGTTACGGGTATTTGAAAATTTGACCATAAGTGTTTTCAAAGCGTATCGTATTACCCAGTAATTAGGTTGTGGAAGTAAGATTGGCAGTCGCTCCATGTAATATACTGGTAGCTGCTTCTGGTTAGACTGGAAGCCGATCCCAATATACATAGTTGGGAAAAGGCTGGGATGATGATGCTCAGTCAGTTTAAATGGCGAATTTAGTAGTATCTACACTCAGCGTCACAAAAATCGCACCTCTTTAAGAACTCCCTTCAAAGTCATTTTAACCCTATTAATCATACATACATACATAAACTCACGCCTTCTTCCCATGGGGCAGAAACTATAGCTAACTATAGCTTCGCCTACGTTCATACATGTGGTCATACACGCACGCCGGTTGCGAGTACTACGCACCTGACCTTTCTGAAGAACATCACCAATTTGGTCACTATATGTCCTTCTAGGGCGTCCCCTCCCGGCGTTTCCACTCACCTCTGCTTTATAAATACCTTTTGTTTGTCGCCTTTCACTCATCCTCTCCAAACCATCTAAGCATACTGTTTTCAATCTTTGTCACTACATCTTCTTTTTAACCGACTTTTCAAAAAGGAGGAGGTTCTCAAGTCGTCTGTATTTTTTTTTTTTTTTTTTTTTTTTTTTTAATGTTTGTTACCTCAGAACTCCGTCGTTTATGAATCGATTTGGAAAATTATTTTTTTATTTGAAAGGATATACTTCCAGATTGGTCCCATTTTTATTAAAATCCAGTTCTGATGTTGGGATCCATGAGTAATTGAGGGAACTCCTCAAATATTATAGGCATACAAATAGCGATTTTTATATTTTCATCAACAAGTCAATCATTTGCATTCAGAAAGTATAATTTGGTGAAGTGATGAAGAAGGCAACAGATGGCCACCGGAACTTCTCAATGATTAGTATTTCGTATTAGTAAGTCGGTGGCCTTAAACAAAAATACAAAACTATAGACACCGACTTCCGAAATTAAATTAAATATAATATTTAAATGTGGGTGTACACAGGTACACCTCTGCCCAACCCTTCGAGGAAACAAGGCGTGATGTTATGTTATGTGCTTCCGAAGTTAAAGTTATTTTTCACTTTTTAGTGTTTTTGTTGGAAGTCGGTTGTTTTTTTTGTAAAAAAGTTTTTTAAACTACACCGTTGCCTTATCACCTCATTTTTGCGTATCATTCATAGTCACGCCGGACATGCTTCGCAAGGAACGCATTTCCGAAGCATTATTCTAGTGTCATGCTTCTTTTGCCACACCCAACATTACCACCATTGCACCAGCACACCATTGTGAACAGCCAGTCGAGCCTTTTTGGGCAACGACTGATTGGTCACAATCGCATATATAATACTATTCACTTTATTTCCCGCATTTACTCTCCTTTCCACATCTTCATCAATCTTTTCTATTAATCAATGGTAGACATATGACAATGAGGTATCATTGGAAAGGCAATTTATTTAAATTTCAGAATAAGTCAATAGATTTGGTTTTTTGTTTACCAGAGAATAAAAAAATCAAGCTAATGCAAATGATTAAAACGTTAATTTTTATTTTATCAGCAAAAAACAACAAGAAACACGTTCTTAAAAACAACTTAAAACCTAGTGTTACCCCCTCTAGCCGCGATGACTACTTCCATGCGTTCTCTCATGGCCCTAGGTAGTATAAGAAATATTTTTGAAGGAGCTCGTCGTCGATCCAGTACGAAGGGTCGCGGTGTAATGACAGTCACATCACACATTTTATTTGACAACAAGACGTGCTGCGACGAATGATAATGATAAATGAATTATAATATTTCCGTAAGCAGGTTTGTACGTCAATCATATTAAAAAAAAAAAACTAGATGATGTCGCATCGGTAATGATTGACAAACGCGTTTTCCACACTGCAATCGACATTTTGTTTTGTTTTAATTTGCCAGACCAAAGATAATACGCAATGTGTATTATCTTTGGTCTTGGTGTGACCATTTAATTGCGGCCTGACATTTTCAGCAATGGACGAAACTGTCGAACTTTAAACTTTTATGAATATGATGAATTTTAATTCGAGACTTTTGGCTAATTTGTATGTGTATTTTATGGTATTGTTTTTTGTAATGTGCGTTTTGTTTGTGCAGAATAAGCAAATTTTCTTTCTTTTCTATGATGATGATGAATTACTTACATAATAGCCCTACAATGTGACACTCCAGGCACGACGTAGACAGGCGCGTTGTGGTGTGCATGGGTGCCGTTGGGGCCCATGGGGGACCAAGGGTCGTGGCCCCCAGCTACTGACACCACGTTGTCAGGCAAGTGGGTGAGGCCCCCGAAGAATATATTCGTTCGCTCAATGCCTGAGCGCAGTCTTGCTTCGTCGAGACTGTTGAGAAAAGTTTAGCATAAAAAACAACTTTTTACAAAAAAAAAAAACAACCCACTTCCAAAAAAAACACTAAAAAGTGAATAATAACTTTAAATTCGAAAGTCGGTGTCGGTGGCGTTAATTGTTGCACAAGTGTATTGAAAAACGTCGTGTGATACACGGGTGTGTAGGTTATTGCAAACGTACTGCCATTAACAAGCCAGAGCCGAAGGCGAGGGTTTTTAATGACACGAATTTACTGTTGTTTACTTTCCACCCTTGTATCACAATGTACTATTAATATTAATACTTTAATAACAGTAAACACCTCACCAATACCTACATTTGCTGAGGCGGTACATAATAAACTCGCCGATAACATTGTCAATGTTAACGCCGCTTGCGTACAAAAACCAGGTGTGGCCACGAAGTCTGTGGAACAAGCTGTGATACAAGGCAGCAAGGAAATATCACATTCACAGGCAAATTACCAATCGTGCGCAAAAAAATCGGTGGAACGGCCAATGGTTCAAGTGGGAAATGAAGTTTTACAGGAAAAACAACAGTCCTTAATTATAACCTATGGAATGGACGGCAAGGAAGAAAAAAATGAGGTTTGGACAACAGTTCATAGGAAAAAAGGAAAACTTCAGTCGAAAGATGTTCAAAGAGGCAAAAATGCAAATGAGATGGAAATACAGGCAACGGAACGGAAGAAACATCTCCATGTATGGCGGTTGCTTCCGGAAACTACGGTTGAAAAATTAACTGAACATGTAAAAAATGTCTGCGGCTCTGAAGTTATGTTGAAGATTGAAAACATAACGCATAAGACAGAGAGAGACTATGCTTCTTTTATTATTGGCATTTCTGAGAGATTCTATGCCAAAATATGCCAACCGGAAGTATGGCCTTTAAACGCGGAGTTTAATGAATGGATCTGGTTTCGGAACTCAAAAAATAAACCCCATAAAGACAAATAGAAATATAGAATTTTTATATCAAAATGTAAGAGGTTTACGTACGAAACTAAACATGTTTTATGAAAATATAGAATCATCTGGCGTCGATTTATTCGCTATCACAGAAACTGGATGCAATGAGTCTATACGCAACGCTGAGATAATACCACCAGGTTTTCAAGTACTAAGATGCGATCGAACAGATGGACGGAAGCAAGGAGGCGCGCTTCTCGTGGCCACACACCGGCTTGAACTACGAAGTGTAACGGTACCTGGGAACGTCAACATCAATACTTGTACGTTTGAATTGGTTTCTGCTACCGTGCATGCTCAAACTAAATATTTATTTTTGTGTTGTGTTGTGTATATTCCACCAAATAGTGATGAGAGTGAATATATGATGTTATTTGGAATATTGGAACAGCTATCTGTTAGATATAAGGAAGTAATTGTAATAGGGGATTTCAACCTACATTCGTGTAATGTCAACATTTTAAACTATTATGAATACTTTCTTTCTTTTTGCGAATTCATTCAGCGAAATCAGGTACCAAACTGCAATAATCGTCAGTTGGATTTGGTGCTTTGTTCCTTGAGTCTAGGTAATGACATAATCGTGAGTGAAGCGGACGAGGCGCTTGTGCCGATCGACTCGTATCACCCGCCTCTCACAATCTGCGTGCCGGTGAGTAACCGCGCGCGCACTGGAAGTTCTCCAGCGGCGGCTGCCGTCTCCCCACCTCACGGTAGCGTAGGAGAGAGAGAGGATTGTCCGCGGTGGAATTTCGCTAAAGCGTATTTTAATTTATTATATTCGCGGCTGTTGGGTAATGATTGGAGTCAAATTTACGGTATACAGGAGCCAGAACAGGCGTTGAATTATTTTTATGAAACTATTAATAATATTATAAATTGTTGCGTTCCCAAAAAAATGCGAAAACCGGTAAACTCTAGGTACAATTACCCTGAGTGGTACACGGCCGATATTATTCACGACATAAAAGTAAAGGCTAGGTGGCATAAACAGTATAAAATAGGTGGGTTGACGAGTGTTCGCGAAATGTTTGCTCAGTGCAGAGCAAAATTAAAGGTGATGTTAAAGGATGCGCATGAGCGGCATCAAGAAAAGGTTCAGCTTAGGCTTACTGAAGACCCGAGGTTCTTCTGGAACTACGTGAGGGCAAAAAGGGGAACGGAAAACTGTAAAAATATTACAAAGGATGGACGCATTTTACCGGTTTCGGAATGTGCTCAAGAGTTTGCGCATTTTTTCCATTCTGTGTACAGCACACAAAAAGCCAGACTGGACGTAGACGCGGCGGTGGCTGCGAGTGGCAGCAGCAGTTCACGGGTGCACATAGATAGTCTAAACTTGAGCCAGGTACATGAAGCACTAGCGCGACTAAAACCAAAACGTTCTGCGGGCCCGGATGGCATTCCCGCATTTGTTGTTAGGGATTGCCGAGCGATTCTAGCGGAGCCGCTCATGCACATTTATAATCTGTGTCTCGAATCATCGTATTTTCCTGACCGTTGGAAAACCACGCGGGTAATTCCAGTACCTAAGGGTGAAGCGGGATCGGAAGTGAATGGGTTTCGACCGGTAGCAGTTTTGTCGACACCGCAAAGATATTTGAGTCGGGCATACAGCGATGCGTGTTCGAACAAATATCTGCTTCTTTGTCGGACGCTCAGCACGGGTTTCGACCAGCCCACAGTACAAGTAGCAATTTGCTAAATTTTATGACTTATGTAGTCCCACATGTAGATGCGGGAGTGCAAGTCGATGTCGCCTACTTTGATTTCAAAAAGGCGTTTGATTTGGTCGACAACGACATCTTGTTGACAAAGCTGGCGACTATCGGATGCACCCCCAAATTACTAAAGTTCTTTGCTGATTACATGAGAGACCGCCGGCAGTTTGTCGAATATGCTGGCTACAAATCAGAGCCTTATTATACCAGATCCGGTGTGAGTCAAGGCAGTAACATGGGACCTCTTCAGTTTATCATTATGATTAACGACCTGCCCGATGTGGTCGGGCAGGCCGAGTGTCTGTTATACGCGGACGATCTTAAACTGTTTTTGGCCATTAAAGATGAAAGGGACTGTGTTAGTTTTCAGAGTGACGTGAACAGAGTAGTCGAGTGGAGTAGGAAAAATAAGCTACAATTCAATATGTCGAAATGCTCGATCATGACGTACAGCCGCATGAGAGTTCCTCTCCACCACGAATATGAGCTGGACAACGCGATGATGAAAAGGGTGGAAACGGTACGTGATCTAGGAGTACACCTAAACAAGGAGTTGTCATTTCGCGATCACATAGTCAAAGTTTGCAAGAGAGCGTATAGGAGCCTAGGTTTCGTACTTCGTCGTGCTCAAGAGTTCAAAAACATTAAAGCTATTACAACCTTGTACAATGCGCTGATAAGGAGTCAGTTGGAGTGTAATGCAATCATTTGGGCACCACATGAAACTAAATACAGTCTCATGTTGGAACGCATACAAAATAAATTCATTAGGTATCTGTATAAGAGACTGTATGGAGTATATCCTTATTATCCATTGATGTACCCAACCTTGTTTGTTCTAGGCATGGTTGGGTACAACAAGTTAGAATTAAGAAGGGATATGACTCTCGCCATTGATATTTTTAAATTACTCAATGGTAAAATCAAAAATCAGGGGGTATTAAAGGAGGTAAAGCTGTGCGTGCCCGACAACTACGTGTTGAGGCGGAGATGGCCGCAGCTGCTGGCGGTGCCGCGCGGCAGGACTAACTTGCTTCTAAAAGCGCCAGTTACTCGCGCCTTACGGACACTTAATGAAGTCGCCGAAAGGATTGACATGTTCATGTTCATGTTCACTGAATGAATTCGCAAGAATAACTGCATACCATTTATGTTATAATTTATAAAATAAGTATACGTATAATTAAGTACCACCCTATCGCTTTGGGATATCCTGTTAAGATAGACGTGTTGTGAAATAAAAAAAAAAAAAAAAAATAATTATGAAACAAAGCGTTATACAGGGTGTTTGGTGCATCGTGTGCCAAATTGAAATGGTCGACTGAAGGAGTCATCCGCTAGCCTTTTAGACCCTTTAACACCCCTCATGCTCTGTGGATTTTTTTTTATCGACTTTTTATTGTTTTCCAAAAAAAAGACCCAAATTTTACATTCAAATACAGATTTAAAAAAAAAAATAAGGCGTAGACTCTGAATTTTATTTTTATTTCGATGTGTATTGTTTAAGAATACTTTTAAATACAAAATTAGTGATATTAGTCACCTAGTTCTTTTTTAATTCACTCGCAAAGGTAAAACTTAAATTAAAGCTGTACATATTACAGCTGTTTATAAGGCTACAAAAAAAAATCAAAAGCGACCGGGATCTTCCAACTCCCTCATTAATTCTCCAGTCTATCCTCTTTCTAATGATGTGCCACATGCCATAAAAGTATTTTAACAACTTTGTGAATTCGCTAGAATTGTGAATCGAGTCACCTAAGGCTAATATTCAAAATTATGATTTAAAAAAAAATCTCTTATATGATACCTGTCAAACCTATAAATCTGCTATCTCATTCTTATGGTTAGGTAAATTCGTGTCTCATATCTGTATCTTTCGTGGGATTAACTTGAATTAAAAAAACAAAATTGCATTTTTAACATTTATTTAATCATTGTTACAAATCTTGCTCAAATTGTTGGCCTCTGTTGCGAATGCAGGCCCGACACCTGTTTCGTATTTCAACAGTTATTGTACGAAGTCGTATTTCCTCCTTAATAGTATTGAATGCCGCTTCTATGCGTTGGACTAATACCTCCCTAGTTGGAACCTCCGTGGCATATACCAACTCTTTGGCACGTCCCCAGACATAAAAGTCTAACGGAGTTAGATCTGGGGAACGTGGCGGCCATGGAATAGGGCCATCGCGTCCAATTCATGCATTGGGGAACACATTGTCGAGATATTCCCTCACAGTCAATCGCCAATGCGCGGGACAGCCGTCATTTTGAAATACAATGGGCACACGTTCATTAAATACGGGCACATCGGTCACTAATTCGGGCAGGTCATTTTGTAGGAATTCCAGGTAGTCTTCGCCATTGAGATTATCGGGCAGGTAATGCGGTCCAATTACCTGACTCCCAATCACTCCTGCCCAAACGTTTACACTAAACCTTCTTTGAGAAGATTTCTGTCTTTTAACACGTGGGTTTTGCGTTTTCGTTGTCCAGTGGTGCAAATTGTGTAAATTGAGGATCCCATCCTTGGTAAATTTGGATTCATCCGTCCACAGTATTCTTTTTAAAAAATCAGGATCATCCACATCCGTGTGTAAAAGAAACCCACAAAAAGCCACTCGTCTCTCAAAGTCGCCACCCTCAAGACCTGCAACAAACAAAAAACTCTTTTAAATTTCTCTTGGGCAATAAGTAATTGCGCAAAAAAGGACCCGCTGTTCGTGCTAATAGATTCACTACCTGGAAGTGACGCCATACCATACCCATTACCTGCTAAACAAAGGCAAGGTCAAACAAAGCTTGCACGGGTTTAAAGTTAGTTTAAAATTACGTACCTTGCACCGGAGTGTAGTGGAATGGATGCTTTTTGTTTTGACGAAGTACTTTCCACACTTTCCATATTGAAATATCAAGATGTGATGCCACATTTCTAATGCTTCTTGTAGGGTCTTCCTCAAAAAGTGCCAGTATTCTCTCGTCTACTTCAACATTATGTCGCACAATATGGCCCCTTGGTTCATTAAAAGTTACACTGCCAGTCTCGCGTATGCGTCGGTATGTGTCTTGGAAGACTCTGCGGCCAGGTAATCGTCTACCAGGAAAGCGTTCCTGGTAAAGTCGTTGCGCTGCACGAGCGACGCCATTAGCGGCTCCGTAAGCCATCATGATGTCCGCATATTCTTCGTTAGAGAATGTCGCCATTGCAATAAAAAAAAACTCAAAGTTTAACAATAACAACAAAAATTAAACAAATGTAACAAGAACCAGCAAAACTTAACGATAACAAAGTATTAAAAGAATCGCGGAGTATGGTGAACTAGCACACACGTTAGGTAGCAGAGGCAGTCATGTCTCGACTAAAAAAATGGCGGGTCGGGCGGCGCGATTTGTTCAAACCGATTTAAGGTATGCAAGAAAGAGATAGAAGATAGATTTTACTGTGAAAGAGTAAGAAAACAAATTTTACCTCTTTCTCAAGTAACAGTTCCGCAATAAATATTTTTTCATTAGAATTTGGAATGTAATTTTATGTGACTTGATTCACAATTCTAGCGAATTCACAAAGTTGTTAAAATACTTTTATGGCATGTGGCACATCATTAGAAAGAGGATAGACTGGAGAATTAATGAGGGAGTTGGAAGATCCCGGTCGCTTTTGGTTTTTTTGTTTTGTAGCCTTATAAATAGCTGTAACATGTACAGCTTTAATTTAAGTTTTACCTTTGCGAGTGAATTAAAAAAAAAACTAGGTGACTAATATCACTAATTTTGTATTTAAAAGTATTCTTAAACAATACATATCGAAATAAAATTAAAATTCAGAGTCTACGCCTTATATTTTTTTTTAAATCTGTATTTGAATGTAAAATTTGGGTCTTTTTTTTGGAAAACAATAAAAAGTCGATAAAAAAAATCCACAGAGCATGAGGGGTGTTAAGGGGTCTGAAAGGCTAGCGGATGACCCCTTCAGTCGACCATTTTAATTTGGCACACGATGCACCAAACACCCTGTATAATCGACAACCACAAAACTGCATGGAATGTGTCGTAAACTCTAAAGTTACAAACAATTATTTAAAAATAATAATTGTCGTTGCGTTAAATATAGGTAGCTAGGAAGAAAATTCAGTAACAACTTAAATTGTCTGTATATTCAAATGAAAACTGTCATTCTTTGGCAGTTGTGTGAAATGGATATAACATGGCAAATTAACGTCGGGTGTCGATTTGGTTAACAAATAATTTTGTCTGACGGTACCTAAAATTATAACTATACTTAGTTACTGCAGGACTTATCCTCAAACTCACTAACCAGTGCTTATAAATGCGTCAATGTGGTTAGAATTCGTAATAATTTTAATTAAAATAAATGAATACGTGATAAATTAACCATACTGATTTATTAAATCACTGTAAACGTACTATCGGGCTGCCATAAAATGATAGTGACGTAACATCGATGCATCGGTTAGTTTTATTTATGTCAGCCATATAATCATGTTTTCCTGTCCGCTCTTGAGGTATTTCGTTTTAGGAAAATTATGCTTTTAGTGATTTATACGTAGTTCTATGTTCGTGCTAGGCTTGAGTTCTACGCCTACTATGCATAGGTTACCCTACTGCGATTTGCTTAGCCGTTTTGCGTGGATGTGACGCATGTTTCCCCCAACCTTTTCTTATTTTTGTGATTATGTTCTTTTTTGCGTCATGTTTACCGCAAATAAACGTATTTTCTTTCTTTACTACGCACGGCCTACGCTTGTTACACACGGTCTACTCTTGTTACACACGGTTTACGCCCGCTACGCAAATTCTACGCTTGCTACGCAAAGTAGTTCTATTCTTGATACGAACACGCTTTACTACTGCTATTATTAATTCATATAATTCAGACATAGTCCATACATTATATAAAAATGTAAATCCAATTAAACACATTACATTAAAATAATCAACAATAATTAAACTACACATACACATTAAAATTACATAGATAACCAATGTCACAATAAAATTAAAAAAAAATATATAAATTAAAATATTACACATTAAAATGCCATGCCTAATGTTGTAATAACTAAATTAAAAAAAAACATGCGGGCAGTTTTTGGGGACTGCCGATAGAAGTGAAGACAGTATACATATAGCTCATGGAAAGCGTTCGGTGACGATGACGCGAGTTCCATGATTTTTGTTCACACAAACGGTGCTCAACGAGCATAAAGAAGTTTTCACTTCAAAGTCAAAGTCAAATTGTTTATTTCAAATAGGCACATAAAAGGAACTTTTGAACGTCAATATTTACTTCAAAAATATTATTGTTAATATCCCTTTACTCATAAAGTTTTCACTGCTACAAGGTTATTTTGGCTCACGAATGACGTTGACAGACCCGGCTGTTGGTACTAAAGAACGCCGCCATATTGTTTAGTCAATAAAACAATTTCACAAATGACCGCCAATCCTCTCAAGGTCATTCAGGACCAAAAGATCTTTGTAGCAGTCTACTTACTAAGTGGAAAAGAAGTCCTTGCACATTTGGTGGAAGTACTCCACAGGCACGGTGTGGCGGAAGGGCTGCCGCGAGCTGGTGGTGGACTGGTACCAGCCGAACTCCACGCAAGTCTGGTACGTCCAGAGACGCACTGCAAACAAATATAACGATTAAAACAAATAGAACGATATTCTTCTTCTTCGTTTCGAGTCTTTGGCAAATGTATCGAGTTGATGGCAAAATATTGAATTATGTGGGACTAGCTTTTGCCCGTGGCTTTGCCGCATTGATTTTAAGATAAACTAACCCCCACTACGGAACCCTTCATTTTGCGTGGTCCGGCACGCACTTGGCCGGTGTTTTTTGTATACTCCTACTATCAATAATTCTTATATTTCCGTGGGGGACTGGGGTAGTTATGTGTTGCTAAATAATTCAGGCGGCGACAGGGCCGCAGACATCTGCAAATCAAACGCCGAGAGAGTCGAAGAGACGACGACAACTAGCTAGCGACATATGAACCGAGAATGTGGCAAACGGATAGGAACGGAAGTCTGCTGAAGATTGAAAACCTCATAATATTGTATAATTGAATTGCCTAGCACATGTGTGAGCACTATGTACCTAACATTTACTGAGTACGTCTTTCATTGACTTGAAAGCGGCTGAGAGTGTCATGCTCACTCAAATGTCTCGCTGATGGTGGCGCGTGTGTTGGATCATTAAATTCCCTTCAAAATGGTTGAGCTGAAAGGTGCTGATCTATCCGTCATGTTCGTGAACGGGCGCCGTCAGTAGAGACTGGTAATTTCTTAGCTGCCATGGCTTATTTTAATTTAAATTTTGAGTTGTTTTTTTATATTTTTATCACGGACGCTTTTGACGTTTTGCGTTGTTCTCAATGTATAATTTCAACATGAATGATGTAACCTATACTTTGTAACAATATTTTAATTTAAAAGATGTCCGTGGAGTTTCTTGCCCATTCTTCTCCATAGGAACCCACTACGCTTTGGAATGGGTAATAGCTTCATCTCTCTGACTAAGCGACCCCTTGACAATTCAAAAGTTCCTGTAATTGGTTTATTTGAAATAAATGCTTTGAGTTTGAGTTTGAGTCGGGCGTTTTTGTTTTCCCCTGGCCGACTGACTAGTATTTTTATCACGGCATCGGTTGAGGATGGGGCGCGATTGGTAAACGTAAGGTAGGACGCCCTCAGGCTAGGTGGAGCGACGATCTTTGCAGGGTGGATGGTGGCAGCTGGATGAGAGTTGCCGAGAATCGAGCTAAATGGCGTGTAATTGGAGAGGCCTATGTCCAGCAGTGGACTGCTATGGGCTGATGATGATGATGACGGGTTATTCATACACACTTAGGCAATTTTAATACAGTCTGTTCTGATCGACCAGGACGCTTTCCCCCCAAAAAAAATTGTCTCATTTTTACTGCGTCATCTTTTGGAAAAGAATAAGCAAAACCTATGCTCTCCTATCTTTATGTATGATAAATGATTTTTCTTTCTGTAAGTAGGTTTGTACAAACACTTTTACACGTCAATCATATTTTAAAAGCTAGTTGAGGTCGGCGTTTCCTATCTGACTACTCTGAGAAGAAAGGCCGAAACAAACTCAGAGGTCACAGTCTCTTTAAAGTTCAGACATAATCTTGGTCAGATGTGAAGGCTATGTCACATGATCTGACCAAGATTATGTCTGGACTTTAAAAGAGACTGTGACCTCTGAGTTTGTTTCGGTGTTTCTTCTCAGAGTAGATACGAAACGCCGACCTCATCTAGTTTTTTTTTTAAATATGATTGAAGTGTAAAAGTGTTTGTATTAACTTACTTACAGAAATAAATCATTTATCATTTAATCTAAAAACCCAAAAGCCTCGTACCCAAAAAAAAAAGAAATGAAAAAAGTATAGAAAGAAAAAAAAGAGCATTTATTGGGACTCGCACAGATCACAAATTAAAATAAAACACACAATAACAATATTGTCTAGTAGTTCGCCAACAAGTTGTCCGTCCGACCCACCGGTATCCCCCGATAGTCTGGCGCATAATCTGTGTGCTCGACAATTAGCATCACATCTACAATGCAGATGCGGCGCCTTACAACAATAACCTATTCATGGAGTAAGGCTGCGAAAATGGCGAATTTCTTGTATATTTGGGGTGTTTCATGTACATAATAAATACTGGAGAAAATAATAACTACTGAGAATAAACTACGCAAGTAACGTTGACTGCACGTATGTGTTATAGTGTCTTGCATGCGTGCTAGTTGTTGCACCAAACACACCTTCACTGCGTTTTTACTTCCATCATAACATCACGCTTTGATTCCCCGTGTATTACACCCACATTTAGTGTCCGTGAGGTGCCGGACGTAAAAAATAGCACCATCCCATTTCTTCCCGTGGGTGTCGTAAAAGGCGACTAAGGGACTTACTAGAGAATGGGCAGCAGCGTTTTCTATGCATTTTAACACCATACTGCGATCGTCAACTTGCCTGCCAAGCGAGGCGACTGTGGCAAACTCCCAAACTCCCCCCCCTCCCCCCATTTGGGGGAAGACTATGTCCAGCAGTGTACGTCTTTCAGCTGAAATGATGACGAAAAACGATGATGACACCCACATTTCGACAGTTATGCTTTAGTTACATGTAGTAGGGGGCGAGCCTATTGCATCAACCGGGCAGAAATTCTGACTCCGGCCTGCTACTGAGAAATTCCAGTTAGATAGAAAAAAAATACAGCCGAACATATAACCTCCTCCTTTTTGGAAGTCGGTTAAAAAATGTAAGTTAGTAGTAATTTAGTAAAAAAAAAATGTAAAAGTTATATACGAGTAGTAACGTAAAAATTTGTACATAATTATCTCAAATGTACCAGGGATTTAGGACTTTAAAGGTTGTTTAAACTGTTAGGAAGAAATTACATACGTTTAGAAAGTGTAGGTAGAATAGACCTGCAATCTTCTCTTTTAAGCGTGTCGATAGAAAATATTAAGACGCAGATATAGTGACCTTGAGTGGTTAGCTTGCGTGTTCTGTACTGAGCTCACGCAATGCGTCGTACGTTCAGCCAGTAATAGGACTCGCCCATCAAGGAGCACTGTCCCCAATTTGACGCATTATTTAATTTATTATACACAAAACAAAAGAGATTTTAATAAAACGCGTATACTAAAAGATCAATAATAAAATTATCTTTAAATTGGTGAAGGTTTCCGAAAAATACGATTGGTAGAATTTGCGCCTTTCTCAGTATTTTATCCGCGTTAGACATAACTTAACAAATTAATTTCACTATGTAATTTAAATATAATCTAAAATATTCACAAATTAAGTTATTGAGCAAATGTTCTAATTTAACATATATTTTTTTCAAATCATTAACACTATTCGTTTAGACGTGATCTTCAGTATAAAATCGGTAAAAGTCTGCTATCGTCCCCTTAAGTAAAATTTCCTGTTTGGCGCAGTAATCAGCAACGCTAACACCATTCGCTGAAGCAGACATTAGATCCTCATGTGTGCAGGTAACAGGGCACTCGGTGGAAGACGGAAGGTGGGCCAAGGTCTGCGGGGTGACGACTTATAAGCAGTAAGGATTTCTGAAGTGTCTACCGCTGAAAGGAACTTTTTGCATTTGTATGCGACTGAAGTCGCGGGTATAACTTTCTTCTTTTTTTTTTTTTGGGTGGGAAATTATCAAATAACTTCTCCCGCTCTGGGCGGAGCGGGAGGGCGTGTCAGACTTTTACTGACTAAAACCCACCCGTATTCCTTCATTTGCCTGTGTGCCAGGGCCACGATATCCCTTTCGGACAAACTCGCAACCCTGGCAGGCATTGGCCCTAACGGACCCCGTCAGTTGCTGCTGACAACTCTTTGAGGCGCGCGTGGAATACAACGCGCCGTCGACCCGGGCCTGGTCCTTATCGGACGGTGAACTACCCATCGCTCACCGTCCGCAAGCCCGCGCCTACGGTGGCCGGAAATCGGCTTGCGACTCCCGACGCCCGGGGCGTCTCCTGCGGCGACTAGGGGCGCGAGGGCGCGAACCTTGCCTCTCCCTCACGCGTTCCGCCTCCTCCTTCGCAAGCATTACTGCTTCGCAGAAGGAGGTGACGGCCTCCCATGCACTCTCGCTCCGAACCATGGCCCGAACCAGGGCCGGACGCGAGAGATCGCCGCCGCCGATCGCCTCCGTGAGGACACGGCGGTGCTCCACCCAAGCCGGGCAGACCTCCACCGTATGCTCCACCGTGTCCTCCGGGCGATCCACACAGTGGTGACACCCGGGCGTTTCCTCCCGCTTTATCCTGAACAGGAACCTCCCGAAACAACCATGTCCGGTGAGGAACTGCGTCAGGCGGAAGGTGAGGACGCCGTGGCGCCTCTCTAGCCACTCCTCAAAGAGGGGACTTATCGCCACAATTGTGGCGTGCCCACGCGGGTATAACTTGTCTACATTATCTACCTAAACTTAATGGCCCCCGGCCGACGGAACAAATCTACTTATTATGTAAATCTGAGATCTCTCTCAGACACAGATAATTGCAATTTCCTTGAAAATCTGATTCTACTTATTTTGCACAAAATGCCGGTTTCTTGCTGTTTTGTATAATTTGAAATGGACGCCTGACAGTTGGAGATAGGATGATCATTATGAATGTTAAGTGAAAAATAGGTCGCTGTGTTGTAGCTAATTGCATAAAAATTAAACTTATAATTAATTATTAAAGTATATTAACATTGCTACTTTTACTGTCATTGAAATTGACTAAAACTTGCAAAAAAAATGAACCAGTAGGTACACCGAGCGAAAATATGTTTTCACGTCCAAAGAAATGTATCAAAATAATATTTCAGTAGGTATGTAATGTTATTAGCTAGTAATCTCCAATACATTCTCCTCTCCTTATTTAAGATCTCCAACAATCTCCTCAAATACATTAATACCAATTTTTTTTATAAGTTTTGATAATAAAATAGATTAAATTATTAATATAATCGTTAAACTATTTTTGTATTTTGAAATGGGTCCCTCCCCATTTCAAAATACAAAAATAATTTAACGATTGCAAGATAACTAAGTATACTAATAAGTTTCTTTCTTCCAATAGTTAACAAATGTGTAAGAATTATTATTATACCAAACATTTGTAATATGAACGCTCAACCATGAAAACATGTTAATTTTATTTTATTTCTTCAACTTTCGTCATTAATTTAATCTATTTTATTTTTGTCCTGTATAAACCTAGATATATGTGCATGCTGTGGTCTCCTGTAGTTGAAGGAGCACCTTTATTGTTATTGTGATTTATATTGTATATGTGTATCCTTTGTTGGAGATCATTTAATAAATAAATAATTAAGATCATTTAATAAATAAATAATTAAGATCATTTAATAAATAAATAATTAATAATTAAATAAATAATTAATAAATAAAATTAATTAATAATTAAATAAATAATTAATTAAATAATTATCAGTTAATAAATAAATAATTAAGCATAATAACTGTACTGCAAGACAGCAAATTGTCTTTTTAGGGTTCCTAAGTCCGAATGAAAAAACGGAGCCCTTATACTTATAGGATCATTTGTGTGTTTGTCTGTTCGCTGTCACAGCCAATTTGCTCCGAATGTAATGGACCGATTAAGTTGAAATTTGGTAGATATACCGCATATCAATTTCTGTGACCCAAACACGGACATGTTATGCAAATAAATGAGTTTTGAATATGGGGGTCACTTTTGGGAGCAAACAAGAAAAAAACAAAATTACATATTATTATTGTGACATATCAAATGAAAGGGATTACTGTGGGGGTCTCAAATACTTTTTTTATAATTTTAAATTGAATACTTTAAAAATTACTTAAGCAAGAAGATGAAAATGGACCATTTCCCCCTAGGGTTATATCCGAAACTTTTGAGTCAATAATGTTGTAAAAAAATACAGGAACTACACCCATAAGAAGTCTATGGTCTTAAAATAACATGGTAAATCACTCAATAATGTGCGTACTAACATATTTGCAGTTGGAATGTATCAGGGAACATGTCTTTCAACCACAATGTTAAGTGTGCTCTTGGGATAAATTCTTCCCAACTACGGAACCCTTCATTGTGCGTGGTCTCGTGGTATTGACATAATTATTCTAACTGATATATTGACAGACACAAATATTGTAAAACATTTTACAAGTTTTGTCAATTTGTTATTGGGTTTTACAATCTGGAATGTGTTACCAAGTTGATGGCAATAGGCTCGCCCCCTATAAAATGGGACTGGAACGTAACTGGTGAAATGTGAGTGTACTTTAGGTACACCTCTGACTAACCTTTCGGGGATTATAGGCGCGTTGTTATGTTATCATTGCGATAACAATGTGTTTTGTTTACATAATAAAATAACACAGAGCTCTGTTGTAGAAGTAGAAGATGAT
The DNA here is from genome assembly GCA_948098905.1 of Tiliacea aurago. Lineage (NCBI taxonomy): Eukaryota > Metazoa > Arthropoda > Insecta > Lepidoptera > Noctuidae > Tiliacea > Tiliacea aurago. Next base: position 18,897,449 of record OX402602.1, read on the forward strand.
AATTTTACTAAATAACGTCAGCAGGAAAAGGTTTCGAAACCTTTAATAATCATATTATTGTGTAAGTGAAGTATGTACTCACTGCTGGACTCATAGGCATCAAAGCTGGTGTTCCGGTGGTTGGCGACCACCTGTGTGTAGCGCGTCTCAATGCAGGGCTGGTTCCAGGGGTCAGACGTGATGTAGTTGGCAAGACGCTGGACGTGGCTTGCTGGAAACAGATTATTGTGGTTAATTAAAACAATAATAGTACATTATTGCAAAGGCCGTGAAATTAAGTAATGCTCTTTGGTATAGACTACCAAACCATCCCTGAATATGGTCGTGTCTTCCTCAACATATACACGTAAAGTTCCAATAGATGGCAATTGCAGGTCGAGTATGAGTTTGAAGGCCAACCCGATGGCATTTCCGCCGAGGCATATATAGTGCTTTTCTCAAAAGAATGCAGGGAAAGTAAATTATTTATAAATTCCCGATTCAATGACGAACAACGATAATTTTTCACGCGCCAATATTGTGTTAATTTGTTTTATTTTTCAATATACAGATTTCTATTTGCAAGCCAGTTCGAAATTGAAATAGAACCTTTGATAAGTTACCTCCTTGGTAGCCATGTTTCGGAGTAAAAGATCGTTCCATTTTTAAATTACACGATAGTTTACTAAGAGGAGTTTACTATGTTATTTATTTGGCCGCTAAACCACGACACATTATGGATTTTCATACAACTTTTGGTGGCCGCTGCTCGCATGTATTTGGCCAGTACAGCAATTTCGATTTATCTCGAAGAAGGTAGTCAAAATAATGCTCGAATATCCAAGCATGTTTGAGAAAATAGTACATTATAATAACTCCAGCACGCCGTTTCATATAACATTGCTGGAGCGTTGTAATGTTCCAAATTTAAAAAAACGCTCCTGAATTGTATTTGAATTTCTTTGAACGTAAATTCGATACTTCACGTTCTTTTTTCGAAAATAATGACAATATTTCCATGCCTGTTTGAGAAAAATAATTTAAAAGAAAAAGGCGTGACTGGGCGTGACAAATAAATTCAAAACAGTTATGAGTAGGTTCGTTTTTAATTATAAGCACCACAATAGGGAAAAATATCACCGTGAAAATAGGTAGGTGAAGTGAGTGAGCTGTCAGTAGTGTCAATCCCTAGCATCATGTGGAAAGGAACCATCCTATTTCTTCCCGTGGGTGTCGTAAAAGGCGACTAAGGGACTTAGAGAATGGGCAGCAGCGCGCTGAAATGATGATGATGATGATGATGATTAGCAGGAAGAGTAACAGTGATACTCACCGGCACTGGTATCGTTGAGGATTGTGCAGGCATTTGGGATGTCTCCAGGGGTAGCATACTGCACTAGGCCTGCGAATGTCTCCGTGATGCCATACCAGAAGAATGTGGCCACGTCCAGACGCGTACCGGCGTTGATTGGTGTGCACGTACTGGAGAGATGAGAGGAGCAGAATAAATATTACGATCATCAGTATTATTATTACGTCGGTCACTACGAGTATAACATGAACAGTAGTTATTTGTTTTCAATGCACTTCTTATGATTACGTACTGTAGGTATAGACCAGGGGGTCTACTCAGAACATAAATCCAAAGTATTGGCCGAATGTTCGGCCGTTGCTTGGCTACGGCTAACTATGGCTGACTACAACGAAAGAAAAAAAAAAACGACAGGCAAAGAGATAAGCCAAAGTCAAAAAAGTTATTTTAAGTCGGGTAAGCATTCAAAGTCAAAAAAGGAAACTATGGAAGTTATAAAACGGCCGAACATTCGGCCGATACTTCGGATTAACGCTTCGGAGTGAGCCAGGGTCGATAATTTTTAAAACCAAAAAAAATAATAGTAGGATAAAACCCATTTGGAAAAGGAAGAGAATATAACAAAAATGAAAGGAAAAAAATAATTTACGGGCGATCTGAGGTCGAGAAGTGGATGGGGGTGCGTTTTTAAGGGTAAAAAACGGTTTATCTCGATTTCCAGCAAAACTACATTTCAAGTCTTATGGAAAAAGTTAAATGGCAAAGTTGTAGCTAATGAAAAGATCCACAACTTTTGTATTTACACTTTATTCACATAACCTCAAAATTGATGTGAAAAATTAAAAAAACCAAGATTTTGGTTTTTTATTTTTATCTTTTACTTAACTTTTTTTTTTTCACCAAGTTGATGAAACTTACCTTTTTAGTCCCAAACACACTGTAATTTTTTTGATCTAAAATATTCCTTATTTTGACTTAATATCGAAAAAGCACCCTAATTTTCAATATAAAGCCCTCCGTGCCTCGGAAAGAACGTTAAGCCGTTGTCCCGGCTGTCAATCGTGGATGTGGACGTGGTATGCTGCCGAGGTGGTCCCATTGCCACCAAATCAGGAGGGGATCTCATGGAAATCGAGGGAGAATTTTATAGGCAAACCCATTTGGGTATTTTTTATAGTAACTCATGCATTTGCTCCCGAAAATCACCATTTGGTGAAGTGGAACTGATGATGGAGACCACAGATGGCCACCGGAACAACATAATAATAAGTATTTCACGGATTGTGATTCGATTAGGTACTTTAATATGGTTGCTAAGCAATTTATGCTCGTCACAATGCATATGGTGAGTGGCAGTTCTCCTGGTACTTACCAGGAGATCTCCTCAACAATTAACGTCCCAGCATCGGGAAAAGCAATATTTTGTAAAAGGTGATGGAGGTGGTGTGGTAACTTAGATAAATTAAAAATTAACCCACTAAAAAGTGAAAAATAAAAAACTTTTTGTAATTTTCCACTTTGTAGTGTTTTATTTTGGTAGTCGGTTATTATTTTTTAGTAAATGTTTTTTATTTTTCACTTTTTATCACTTTTTAGTGGGTCAGTTTTGAATTTACCTAAGTTACAATAGCCTAATGTATTAAACATTAGGCTCTTTAGCATTAGGCTCATCACCTTTTACAAAATATTGTAATTTTTTTTTTATATAGTTGTTTTATCTATTCATTACGTAACAGCTGGTATTTCTCAATAGCGTTAAGAACCTTCAGAACCAAGCAGTATACTAACTTAAACATCTCGGACACCTGCTCCGGTCCTCCCTGGGTATTTCCCAGCAGTTCCACCAGCTCTATCATGGCCGCCTCGATGTTGGTCACGCAGGTGTCCCCGCCCTGCTCGCGTATCGCTTCTGTTATCACCTCTAGGTACTCTGGAAAGTGAAGTTGTGTGTTTGCTGTTTTAATACATCATTTTTGTTTTCATATTATTGGTTTTTTTTTGTTTATATATTCTGTCATAGTAATGGGCAAAAGCTTCTTCTAAAACTGAGAACGAACATATTATAACCTATATACAAAAGTACTCTGTGCATAAATAACATACCTAAATTTTGCCGATTCTTTCAGACAGCTGCCTCCATAGATAATACACTATGCTGCCTCCTATTTCCATGTCATTTTTTTTCAGTTTATTTAGACTGGCATTGGACTGATCTAAGAAGGTCGGGTTGTACCTTATCAAAGCCTAAACCTATCTTTACATTGAGTGGTACCCAATAAAGCCCCATTTACACGGTGCAAGTTTCTGGAACGTTCAAGAGCGATAATCGCATGCCTTAAGGCGCAGATAAATATAGCTTTACAGAATTATAATCCTACTGAATGGCTATTTCTGAAAAAATAATTCAGTTGGATTTTTTGAACTTAGACCGTCTTATTCCAAAACACGATCTAAATTTAGTACTAGGATAATTACTAGGTTTGCCACCATGACTAAATAAAAAGCTATTATAAAATGAAGTTTATCACTAGTTCATGAACAAGCTATGGTACTAAAGTTAGTCCGCCGAGACCCCTAGTTTTTCTATGGACTAACTTCGGTACTAATTTATTTGAGGTTAGCGTTTATTGTTATTGTGTGGCTTTTTATTTACAAATCGACTTGATGGATTTGGAAGATTTGGATAATTATGCTGGAGACGTCTGGGTGATCTTCAGACATCGTCATACGTAGTAAGACGTAATATTTCCTATAATAATATGAACTTTCGCGTTAATCAGTCGAAATAAGATGATACAAAGCATTGCTTACCTAATATTAATTAAAAATCCATGTTTTGGTCAGTGGGTAATCTTAGGGTTTTACTAAGTTTATCTTCAACGGTTTAACCAGACATAACTCACGAACAAACCACATACTATCAACAGTACCTAATACTAAGATTTATTATTTATGGACGCAACATAAATATTCGTCTCAAATTACGAAAACGAGTGCCGCGCCGTACATAAGTAATTCACTCCACTTCACGCTAGAGGTGTTAAAAAATATTATGATAACTTGATTATAAAAAGCACGTCAAAAGTACAAGTTGTGCTTGTTCATTATATTGTAACCTAAACAAAGAATGATTTATGTCATATTTTTGTATTGATTAATAATTATTTATGCATTTCAAGTGTTATTATAATATCAATATTTAGAGAAACGAAACGTTGCTTCAAATAGATGCAGAATGAACGAATGAAAGAATGCCATTTTTGTTTTTATTTGTGGAACCATGAACCTTCTTTGGTACTAACTGATCCTCGAAAAGTCTTCGTTTTGTAATAAGAACACGTTTTCAGCCTGATATTAACTTGAATACCGTAACAATCCTAGACCTTGTGGTCTTGGTATAATACAGTACTTAAGCATTTTTAGGGTTCCGTAGTAAACAAGGAACCCTTATAGTTTCGCCATGTCCGTCTGTCTGTCTGTCTGTCTGTCTGTCTGTCCGTCCGTCCGTCTGTCCCCAGCTTAGCTCAGAGACGCTTAGTCCTAGAAAGCTGTAATTTAGCATGGGTATACATATTAATCATGCCAAAAAAATGGTAAAATAAAATTATGAAAAACATTTTTTTTTGGGTACCTCCCATACACGTGAAATGGGGATGATATTTTTTTTTCTCGTCTACTCCATGGTGTGGGGTATCGTTGGATAGGCCGTTCAAAAATATTGTGGGTTTACCGCAACCATTTTTCAATTAAGGGATCCGTTTGCGTAATATTAAGCTTTAAAGTGCTATTTTTTGTTAGAGTCAAGTGTCCCCCCCCCCCTGCCAGCATAATGGTTGGTTTTGGATATGTGAAAAAATTCATGGCAATAGTATATATAACGAAATTAAAAGGAAAACTATCACAGCTAAGTAGGCTTCACAAGTTAACGAGTAATAGTCGACCAACTTAATTTGCAGTTGGAGAATTGACCGTAACGTATATCGATGTATGGGAGAGCATGTTTTTCAACTACAATGTTAAGTTTGTTTTTGGCATAAATTCATCCCAACTACGGAACCCTTCATTGTGCGTGGTCCGACATGCACTTGGCCGGTTTTTTTGTAATAAGACGGAGAGAGTTTTAATGCTGAATCCAAAGATTATAATTCTGTAAAGCCATATTTGTTATGGCCGCAAATCATATTTAGATCAACATACAACCTGTTACTGACCTGCAAATTGCAGAAAACGTAAGGAAATTTGAATTTCGCGGGCTACATTAGCGCATCCCCCATTCTGACATTTTGGATTGTGCGTTTGGTGCCGGACGTAAAGTATAGCACTAACCCATTTCTTCCCGTGGGTGTCGTAAAAGGCGACTAAGGGACTCACTAGAGAATGAGCAGCAGCGTTCTCTATGCATGTTAACACCATACTGCGATCGCCAACCCGCCTGCCAAGCGTGGCGATTATGGCAAACCCACCCCTTTGGTGGAGGCCTATGTCCAGCAGTGGACGTCTTTCGGCTGAAATGATGATATTTTGGATTGGAACTCAAGGTAAAGGGTCGGTTTACTGTTAATTTGTATCGAGATTTTTTTCTAAACGTTTTTTATTAACAAACAAGTTCTGAGAAATATGTTTAAGAATAACATATCCACCAAAAACATTTCATGTAAAATGTTGCCAAGACGACCACATAAGGTTTGCCCTGTGAAAAAGATATCAGATCTCATGTAGAGCCAAGCTTCTGAATCTACACGGCCTAACTCTACCGACCCTAACTTCACAAATTCTACATATCAGTAAAAATGTATGGCTTGGCTGTTTCGCTACCGTCGTGGAGGTGATGCGAATATTTAGTTTCTGAAGTAAGTAACGAAACAGCCAAGCCATACATTTTTACTGATATGTAAAATTTGTGAAGTTAGGGTCGGTAGAGTTAGGCCGTGTAGATTCAGAAGCTTGGCTCTACATGAGATCTGATATCTTTTTCACAGGGCAAACCTTATGTGGTCGTCTTGGCAACATTTTACATGAAATGTTTTTGGTGGGATTTCAGTTCTTTTTGTAAGTTGCTAGACAGTCTTTTTAGTGTTTACTTTTTTCTTCTTTTTTTGGGGTGTATTTCTTGCACATCAGCAGTGCCGGTTTTCATAGCCCATTCTCTGTCTCAGTTTACATACCAAATTACGGCTCTCTAGCACTTCAGGAAGTACCCTAACATTTTGAAGTCTCATACAAACTTCCACCCCCCCATTTTAGGGGATGGGGAGCGAAAGTTATAAGTTTATGTTTTTTTTTTGGTTGTATACTAAACTTAGATTACATACAAAATTTCAGCTTTCTAGCACTTTAGGAAGTAGCCAAACATTTTGATGATCATCAGTGTGTCAGTGTATCAGTGAGTGTGTCAGTGACGACATCGGTGTATTTTAAATATCAATAAAATCTAAAGTATTAAAGCTATTCAATTGAGACTTTGTATGTTTAATTAGTCTATTATTGACATCATATCCTGAGAATATGAACTATCTGGTACATCGGAAACCAACTCTATGAGGGTTCAAAAAAACGACGAAACACTTCGAGAAAAGGTAGGTAGTGCCCTTGCGCTTCGCTTGGCTCGTCTTGGCAGTGGCACTACCGTGCCCCCAGATATTTTTTCCGCTACCACAAACTATGTAGATTTGAATTTTTTTTTGTTTAAGACAAGCCTCTTGTGCCTTAATGCTTAGGCACCTCGACAGTGACGCGAAACTAACGTGCTAGTGGAGAAAACATGAAAAGATGTCACTACTTTGCACTCCGGAGCGACCGGTCCGTCTGTGTCCCTGCGGGCTGAGCACGGGCTGCCCAAGACGTTTGTGACAAGACGTGATAAATGATGTCATATCAATTTGTAGTAGCATTTTATGACAAAACAGTTTTATCGCTCAAACTGTGATAAAATGTGTGACTCAAATCATGTCACAGTAGGCCGTGCTCGCCCCGCTGGACGCAATGGAACCAGCGCCCTAATTGGGCAACACACTATCAATCACATTTTGAAGTATAGTGCTAATCCATTGCTTCATATGTTCGAAAAATTTGTCTGCTCAACAACATAAATAACGCGATGAATGTTGTTGAACTATTAAACCCATTGCAGCGCTTGCGAAAGTTCACACCTTGTATAAAAGGAAACAAGCGCAATTCTATCAAATAAAGATCCCAATAAACATGGTCAGCGAATAAATAGTTTCGTCGACAAATAGTAGATTGTCTGCGAACCCTCGAGGGATGTATGAAGAGGATGAAGTAAATTACTCGTACTTGCTAATCGAGTAACGACTACACTCCATTAGGAAAACTAGTCCCTCAGGTGTTTGGTAAGCGTTTAGTAGTTTTTCCTTACGTTGTATAAAAGGAAATTCTTGAATCCGACTATTCTTGTTTTTAAGACGACGATAACCAAATTTTAATGATTTTATACTGAAGATCACGTCTAAACTAGTAGTGTTAATGATTTGAAAAAAATATATGTTAAATTAGAGCATTTTCTCAATAATTTAATATGTGAATATTTTAGATTATGTTTATATTACATAATGAAATTAATTTGTAAAGTTATATCTAATGCGGATAAAAAACTGAGAATGGCGCAAAATCTACCAAGCGTATTTTTCTGAAACCTTCACCAATTTAAAGATAATTTAATTATTGATCATTTAGTATACCCGTTTGATTAAAATACTTTTTGTTTTGTGTATAATAAATTAATAATGCGTCAAATTGGAGACAGCGCTCCTTGATGGGCGAGGCCTATTACTGGCTGAACGTACGACGCGTAGCGTGAGCTCAGTACAGAACACGCAAGCTAACTACTCAAGGTCACTGGCATAAATCTCCGTCTTAAGAAGGTGCAGTTTATAGAAGACTAGCACCCCGCCCCTGCTTCACACGGTTTTATAGTCAGTTAGAAATAGTTTATAGTCAGCTAAAAACATAATTTCTCGTGTTTTATTTTCTTTGCTGTTTATAATAGGGATTAAAAGACTCTTCTAGGTCAACTAAGGTGAGAGTACTAGAAAAGCCGCTTGAAATAAAAAACCGGCCAAGTGCGATCACGCACAAAGATGGGTTCCGTAGTTGGGATACATCGATAAACGCAACTGTCAATTTTCCAACTGCAAATGTAAGTTTGTAATCGTCATTTTTTTTTGGATAAAAATATACGATTTTCGGACTTTTTCCTTTATTTGTGCTGTGAGACCTTGCTTCTTGCCAAATCTCATGGTTCTAGGTCAACGGGAAGCCTACCCTAGGTTTTAATTTATTTGCGAGTATCAAAATATGTCGCATAAATCGCCGTATTTTTTTATTGCGTTGACTTAGAGAAGCTTGATTTTATTGCGTTGACTTAGAGAAGCTTGATTTTATTGCGTTGACTTAGAGAAGCTTGATTTTATTGCGTTGACTTAGAGAAGCTTGATTTTATTGCGTTGACTTAGAGAAGCTTGATTTTATTGCGTTGACTTAGAGAAGCTTGATTTTATTGCGTTGACTTAGAGAAGCTTGATTTTATTGCGTTGACTTAGAGAAGCTTGATTTTATTGCGTTGACTTAGAGAAGCTTGATTTTATTGCGTTGACTTAGAGAAGCTTGATTTTATTGCGTTGACTTAGAGAAGCTTGATTTTATTGCGTTGACTTAGAGAAGCTTGATTTTATTGCGTTGACTTAGAGAAGCTTGATTTTTTTTGAGTTCCGAGGGACCGTAGACCTACGTATTTGATATTAATTTCAACTTGATACCTCCACGCGTTCCTGAGTAAAAGGGTCTTGACAGACTGACAGACAGACGGACAACGAAGTGTTCATATAAGGGTTCCGTTTTTCCTTTTGAGGTACGGAACCCTAAAACTTCCAATATCCAGGTTAATTAGACAAAAAGTTTGATCAGGTTGGTTAACACCGTAGCCGTGCAAATCATTACGGTAGAACCCCAGGACCTGGACTTCATCTTACCGGGGAAGTCTTCCTGAGCATGCAGAGGCCCGCTGTCGGAGAAGGCGGCATCCACGACGTGAGGGTACGCCAGCCTCATCCAGGTCGCCATGGTACCGGCGTACGAACAGCCTACTAGAGCCACCTTCGCGTTCCTGGAAAAAAACAGAAAACGATTAGTTTTATGAGTTGTTTATGACGGTGAAGAAAAACTTTGGAGTCTAAAGACTTCTACATACTGGCGCGACACGCGACGCGACACAAAGGCCCCGCGTGTCACGCGACGAGCGGTGCCATTGTGTCGCGTCGCCAGTCGCGCTGGTCTGTAGAAGCCTTAAAGGTGTGGAAACGTTTAATGTTTTAATTGAGGATCTTCTTTCTGTCTTTCAATACCATAAAACGGGGTGAATACAAATGCAGGGGTGAATCGAGACGCAACTTTAAAATGGATTTTAACGTTGAAATAATATAGTTTGTTGCCAACAAGGACACTTACGTTAATTATAGTACTGGTAACACATTATAGTTCTTTTTAGCAACAAAAGATATTATTTTAACGTTAAAATCCATTTTAAAGTTGCGTCTCGATTCACCCCGTTTGACCACCGTCTCAATGATTTATTGCATTCCAAAATGTAGGTGGTAATGGTAACTTAGAATATTATGAGATCATTAGACTCCGTCGGCGCAGCAAAATGGTAGAAGAGAGGAAGCATAATTGAAAGAGGAAACTTAACTTATCTATTCTTAATTATATCTAACTAGCTTTTGCCAGCGGCTTTGCCCGCGTGGAGGTCGGAAATTATCCCATGGAAACATATATACTACGGGTATTCATCCTCTGTTTTTATTTATTTCTTTGTTTTTATTTTCATTTTACTTTGTTTTTAGGGTTCCGTACCAAAATGGTAAAAAGGAACCCCTATGGTGAGTCTATCACTACTAAGTCTGTCTGTCTATCACACCTGGATATCTCAAGAACTACTAATGCTATCAACTTGAAATTTAAAATAGAGTTAGATGACGTTTGCCCAACTATTTTGAAAACAAGAAAGAAATTAAAAATAAATATCTTTTTTGCAAAAGGGACTGAAAAAGGGTCTTAAAAATTTGAAATGGGGCTACTAGGGCATGTGGGGTATCATAATGGGATATCACATTCTCAAACATTTTTTTTCAGACTTTTGACGAAAAATGTAAAAAAAAATACCGTTCCCCCCCCCCCATATCTCCGAAGTTTGCATAGATAAAAATCTGAAATTATTCTATGTGATAGCAGGAAAAATAAAACGATGTCTCTATATAGCACAGTTTTTCGGAAATCATCATCATCATATATACGTACGGAACCCTCGGTGTGCGAGTCCGACTCGCTCTTGACCGGGTTTTTTTATTTTCATTTAGCTTTGTTTTTTTTATTGTTTTTGATTTTAGTTATATTTGTGATCTCCTGTGTTGAGTCCCAATAAATAATTGTCTTTCTTTCTTTCTTGCAATGTGTTACCTAATCTAGGTTATTAACTTGACTATCTGTGTGCTAAGAGTTAAAATCGTTACTTCGTAAACATGCTAGGTTTTGACGCGTTTTCCACATCATTGTTTTAATCAATTAGGTACTCGTACATAAATATCTATATAGCAATATTTGTGACAGACTCGTTTTCCTACTTAACAACCGCTTAGCTACTGTACACCACAGGCATAATTTTAATACTAGAAATAGGAACAAATTAGATCAACCACGTTTCAGATTGTCAAAAGTACACACTTCTTTTATGGGGTATTGTGTAAAATGTTATAATAAAATACCACTCGATATTCTTCAACTAAATGAGAAGAAATTTAAAACATGCATTAAACGCACACTATGTAGACAAGCATATTATAGGTTGGATGATTATATCGTAAATAAAAATGCTTGGCTTAATGCTGGTCCTGCTCCACAACCACTTGGGCTCACTTGTTAAAATTATAATATTTGGAAGAGATGCTTCCCCCCTTTTTTATGTTCTGACATTACAATCATATTTATTATATAAAATGTACTTAATCAAGTTTTAGTTGTTGAATACTTCAATAGGTAATTATATTTATCTTTGAAATGCATTGCAAGCTATAGTTTTGTATAATTTAAAAGCGTTTTTTCAATTTTTGTAAATGTGAGTACCATGGAGCCGTTTATTATGTTATGATGTATGTTGACTTAAAAAAGTTTGGCAGTTAAGAGTATGTCATGCTCACTTAAATGTCTCGCTGATGGTGGCGCGTGTGTTGGATCATTCGGTTCCCTACAAAATGGTTGAGCTGGATGGTGCTGATCCACGCGTCATGCTCGTGAACGGGCGCCGTCAGTTGTGACTGGTCTTCTCCTATCTGCCAGGGCTTATTTGTAATATTTTATATTGTTTTTTAAATAATTTATATTTTTACATTGTTCTCACATATAGAAGCGACATGAATAATGTACCCAGGATTTTGTAATATCTTGATTTAAAAGAGTGTCCTTGGAGTTTCTTACCTATTCTTCTCCATAGAGATCTACGTTTTGGAATGGGCAAATAGCTTCAACTTTCTGACTAACTGACCGACTCTTTGACAATTCAAAAGTGCCTGTAATTGGTTTAATTGAAATAAATGCTTTGAGTTTGAGTTTGAGTTTACAGTCATCATAAATTTCATGCTACCTTTGTCCATAATTTAGTATTGTTTCAACATAATAGGCCAATGGACAGATTACGGAATGATGCAAACAATTATAATTTTAGTCTTATTGCAATGACGGGGGAAAATATAATAATAGGTAAGTACCTAATATTAAAAGGAAAAAGTCATCCTCTACTTATGTCACGAAATATGATTTAAAACCACAAATCTTAGTACATACAGTATGGTAATTGTTGAAATATAGGTACCTATATTTAAAGTATGACCTTTGTGCCATAGGTACCTATTCATTTTAGTGGGTCATAAATTCTATATGATCATTCCCTATAATTATTGTGACGTCAAACAAACACTTATGAAGGTAGGTACCTATCTAATATTTTATATGTATTTTTTTTTTATAAAAGTTTTTATAAACGCACTAAGAATTTCTCCTGTTTTGTGGGTGCGTTTACAAACATTTAAGCTCACATACACAAACAGCCAGACCCGGAACAACTACTTGTAGGTCATACAAATATTTGTTCCGTGCGGGAATCGAGCCCGCGACACGCAGCGCAGCAGTCAATTGCTTAACCACTGCGCCAACCATGCTGTAATTTTCATACTAATTTAATAACCTATTTACATATTTGAATTCGCTTTTTTTGATTATTAGACTTATTTTAATCGTACCCAAAATGGCATTCTCTGCGGAGCGATTCTATTTCTACAATCGCTATCGTTATTTTACTTTTTGACAAGCGTTATCGCTAGTTTTCGATTCGAATTCCTTCATACGAATCGAAAACTAGCGATAACGCTTGACAAAAAGTGCCACTTGGCTAAGCATCTTTATGGAAGTTAGTCGTTGGACGCTGTCGATTCGTTTCATGGAATCGAATGATGATAACATTGCTAGCTAATTTCTATTCTTCTCCATAGAGATCTACGTTTTGGAATGGGCAAATAGCTTCAACTTTCTGACTAACTGACCGACTCTTTGACAATTCAAAAGTGCCTGTAATAGGTTTAATTGAAATAAATGCTTTGAGTTTGAGTTTAACATTTTGTGGCTTTTCTACTAGCGTTATCGCTAATCGAATGTTACTTTGTATAGGCCCTTTGGTGGCGTTCTGTAAAATCAAAATCAAAAGTCATTTATTCAAACTAGGCTGAGAATCAGCATTTTTAAACGTCAAAATTATATAAGATAGTCCCCCATAACGCTCGCCCTTTCCTACTTCCTAGTCCTTCGCTGGGAAGAAGAAGTGGCGCAAGAAACTCTTCAGCAGCACAGGGGGCCTAAAATTGACGCTTTGGCAGAATCATAATAATGATCTGCTTACAATTCATATCCCGCAATTCATCTGTTTGACAGTTTTGTATGGAGTTTCGTAAAATGGTCCACAAATTATGAATTGCTTTAATGAAGTCTAATGTCAAATAGCAGCTGTCAAACAGATGAATTGCGGGATGTATGAATTGTACGCAGATCATATTATGATTCTGCCAAAGTGTCAATTTTAGGCCCCCAGCTGTCTGTTCAGTTACAAGATATTGATTATAATTATACAATAGCAAGCAAAGTAATTACGAAGCACAAAACATTAAATTAGATAATTTTCCGTAAGTCGGCGAGTATACTCTAATATACCAACAAAAACAATGAGCAGAAATAAAACGCAAACAGAACTTAAAGGCCTCCAGGCATAAAATGCTTTCATTTGCAATGCTGGATTATGTTCGTGTAGCTGTAACTCGAACTCACACACATGAGAAACTAGGACCATCGAGAAATAGTTAAATAATATGTACTAATAACAATAACAAAACCATGGTCAGCAAGACGAACAGTCACCACAAACACCTGTTATTCTGCCTACCCCCATGGAAAGAAGGCGTGAGTTTGTATATGACTGTATATTAGTTAAACATTTACCGAATTGTATCGAAATAAAGTTTTGGTTAATATCAAAATCAAAAGTCATTTTATTCAAACTAGGCTGAGAATCAGCACTATTCGAACGTCAAAATTTACATCCATCCAAAATTACATGACAACCCCCCAAAAACGCTATAAATCTATAACTACAATAAGCATTGTAGATAAAGATTAACTATTAACTTACGACGTCACACTAAAGCTTAAATTAAGCAATTTAAGCTTAATTAGCTTTAGCTTTGAGATATTTGGAATTTTTTTGTACTCTTGGGTGTCACTTTTACAACTTTTGACAAGTACATAACATTACCACAGATCTAGGCGCTATCTAGCGCCGCCGCCGCCAAAGAGGCAAGAATGGGGTGAGCGCCATCTAGCTACTCCTAGACGTACTACTATGGTGAAATGTGCAGCCAGAAGGTTTCTGTCGGCCATAGATGGCGCCACATGTAACAACTGTGCTTGCCACAATGTGTATCACCTCGCTTGTTGTTAGGGTTGATCCATATTAGCGCAGAGTCGAAGCGCAGCGAAGCGTTATTATAAACGATAGCATAGCAAATTCACCCTTATCTCTATCTGTGACCGACCAATCAACGCTGGTCGCTCACAGTCGCGCGTATTCCTTTTAATACGTGTGCGAATTCCGCGTCTTTTCTTTGTCTCGATAAAAGTATGTGCATTACGTTGTAGAGTTATGGGTGAATTTGCTACACTAAAATTATCCCACGGAAACGTACTTTCGGGATAAGGAAAGAGTCTTCATGTATCCATCCTATGTCCTAATCCTAACCCAGTAGCTCAATTCCGTTCAGCCGTTAAATCGTGGAAAGGCAACAAACAGACAGGCAAAGAGGAAGATAGAAAAAAAAACATAATATATCCCTTACATTTTTTTTTTCGCCGCCTGTCGCTGAAAACCAGCGCTGGGGCTCTGTCTTGCATAGGGTCGCAGTGTAATGCTGAGCGATAGCCGTTTTGCGTGGATGTGACGTATGTTTCCCCCAACCTTTTCTTATTTTTGTGTTTATGTTCTTTTTTGCGTCATGTTTACCGCAAAGAAACGTATTTTCTTTCTTATGTCGAGTAGATATTACAAAGTTTTTTATGGGTGTTTAATACTATGTGTTTTATGGGTGTTATATTTTGATATTCTGAATTATTATAAATTGTTGTAATTAATTGCAGTAATTTGTAATAATTCAGAATCAAATTTCTATTTAATTAAGATAATATTTTTGTTTCTTTTTATCTTGTTTTATACGTGTGCAACATTAATAATTACCTATGTTTTAGGATATATTTATGTTGTGTGGCAACACAACAATCTTTTTTGTACTTCGGTAGAACACGTTCTAATGTAACTGGCTATTGTATTTTTTTCATAATACAAAAAATATAGTGAAATCCATATTTTACGTCTATCTTTGTTTTATTACAAACAATAGGATAGCTGATTATTTTTTCGCGATTATGATGTTGGGCCCTTGGAGAAAGTTTTTCAGTTTGATGGTTTGTACCGTACTTAACTATGACCACACATTTCTGTTAAACGCTGTAGTACTAAATGGATATTATTCTAATTATATCTACTTATAATACAGCCTACGGGTAACCCTATCCTAGTTCGCGTCACAATACCGTCATTTGTTTCAACAGATCAACAATAGGACTGCGAATAATATTCCATTTAATTGATAAACCGTACGATGATATTAATTCAAAGAAACAGTCGTTTTATCACCTGTTTACTTCATTCATTTAATTGTTTATATAGTTTTTCATCCATTAATGCTTTTTATGGCAATTCTGGAAATTGGCTATCTGGTTGCTAATTCACGTAAGCATCGAGTTCTAGTTAATTTTATTTAAGTATTTCGATGAATTTTATACTATGGGATTTATTTGAATTCTTCTTTTTCTACAGCGCGTTCGGGTTGATGGTACGGCAGTGTATTAGGTTTTGTTTTCCCAAAACCTTGCCACATCCCCGTCGTCGTCGGCGACAGCGCAGAGGTCGATATGGCTACATTTTTTAGGGCACAGAGGGATGAGGTGGGACATAGTTAGCGCCACAGCTCCAGAACCAAACTGTCATGCTAGCTCCACTTTGCGAGGTCGTAGTTGCATCTTCCCACTTGGTTTCAGAGGCGCTTCAGAGTCTTCCAAGTGGGCCACGGAAGGTTGTGTTGAGTGTTGAGCGGGTAGAGCAATAGATTTGTCTAGTTTAGTAGAACAATAAAGTAAATGTTCTTACTTGTATCGTCCATACTCGAAGTCGTCACTCTTCACGTGCTGGATGAACTGCGCCAGGTCGGCCAGCGCCTGGTCTATGGACAGGAACGACAGGTTCGGCAGGTCGGAGTCTCTGGAAATAAACAAAAAAGAAAAGAGGTATTATGTAGAACTTTTTGACGTAGATATAAAAATTGACAAAAAGTTGAGTTTAGTTAAAAAGTTACCTATTGATTTCGGCAAATCGGAGTAAACGCATAAAAAGTATTTTGTTATAGGTCTCTGAAGATCGAAAATAGACGATAATTCCGTATCCGTTCCCTGGCTGTTTGATTGCCGCGTTGGTCTTGAAATTTGACGGCACGTTTGGCGCAGTGGTTAAGCGATTGACTGCTGCGCGACCTGCAAGTAGTTGATCCGGGTCTGGCTGTTTGTGTATGTGAGCTTAAATGTTTGTAAACGCACCCACAATACAGGAATAATTCCTAGTGTGGGGCAACGTTATTAAAAAATTGCATATGTAACAGACTGAGCTTGGGGTCCGGGGTTTGAGCTCCGGGTCGGACAAACTCAGAAGTAGCCTGGAGTCTGGATTTGTATGCAGTTACTTATTACATCGGACTTCGACATAATTAATTAGCGTGATGGGAATGTACATGAGCAGTGGGTGGCCCAGTGGTAACCCCCCCTGTGACATCTACTAACTCGCACTGGGCCCGCGTTGTCGATTACAGCCCACTCCGTTTCGAAGAGAGGAGGACTGTGTCCCAGCAGGGGGAAAATTGTAGGCTGATTATGCAATGTGAATGTACACTAAAGTTGCAAAAAATAATCGGCCCGTTTTGACATTTAACTTGAATCTCACTAGTTACGTCGCGATGGACAGTCGCGACGTAACTATTTAAGTGAACTAGCGAAATCACCATACGACTCTCGATACTCACGGTAAATCGATTCAAGTTAAATGTCAAAACGGGCCTATTATTTTTTGACAACTTTAAACACACTACGTAGGTAGTGTGTTTAAAGTTCCGTTTCACCCCATTCTGTTCCATTTCACAGTTGCCTTTCCGTTTCACGGAACCCAGGCGTGATGTTATGTTTAGTGCTAATTATATATGTGGACAGTCACGCCGCTTGTCTTGTGTATGTCACATTCATCCTGACAGCTGACGGTTAGTTTAATGTGTAATCTTAACATCCTGTATCCGTCAGCTGTTACTTGTAAATTGTGAGTGACGATGACACGTGACTTGTTCGGTCGGTGTCCCTTGATTACGGGACAAAGCAAAACTGGCTGGGTCAGGGGCCAGATACAGAAGGCATCGTGAGGACGTATGGTCTATTTCAAAAGAATCTGATTAAGATGTAAACAAATGGATCAGAAAACATACGTGTGATGTGTAGGTACATTTATGTCAATTTGTAGTGCCACGTACAAACTGAGGGCTTTGATTGGATAATTTTAATACTTAAGGCGACGATTACCGACTTTTAATGATTTTATACTGAAGATCACGTCTAAACGTTAATCATTTAATATGTGAATGTTTTAGATTATGTTTATATTACATAGTGAAATTAATTTGTAAAGTTTTATCTAACACGGATAAAAAACTGAGAATGGCACAAAATTTAACAAGCGTATTTTTCTGAAACCTTCACTAATTTAAAATTAATTTAATTATTGATCTTTCAATATACGCGTTTTATTAAAATACCTTTTGTTTTGTGTATAACAAATTTCTATTACTGGCTGTACGTACGACGCGTTGCGTGAGCTCAATACAGAACACGCAAGCTAAACACTCAAGGTCACTGGCATATATCTGAGTCTTAAACCCGAAATTCTAATTTGAAATCACCATAAAGATATTTTTAACCGACTTCCAAAAAGGATGAGGTTATTATGTTCATCTGCTCTCGAGGTGGTCCCATTTTCACCAAGTCAGAATCTGATGAGGGGATCCCATGGAATCCGGTAGTGTTCATTAGATCCTAAATAGTAATTTTGTAAAATTGTCTATCTCCTTGTGTGCGCGGTCTATTGGGTTATTTATTTATAAGCATTATCAGGCCACAAAGTCCCCACTGCTGGGTCATAGGCCTCCACTCTGGGAGAGAGAATGGGCCGTAATCCACCACGCAGACACAGTGCGGGTACGTGGATGTATTCTATAAACAGCAGTTCAAACGGGTGGCAGATGTCCTTACATAGTTGTTATGTGTATTAAATTGTTGAAACTAATTAAAAAAAAACCAGTCAAGAGCGAATCAGACTCGCGCACCGAGGGTTCCGTACATATAATATGATGTTGATGATTTCTGGAAAACTGTGCTATTTAGAGACATCGTTTTATTTTTCCTGTAATCTTTACATACATTTCTATCACATAGAATAATTACAGATTTTTATGAATGCAAACTTCATAGATAAGGGGGGGGGACATTTTTCATAAAATGTCGGAAACTATGCTGCCTAAAAAAAACTAAAATGTTTAATAATGTGTGATAATTCAAATTTTTAAGACTCCTGTCAGTCCCTTTTGCATAATAGATATATTTTTTTCTTGTTCTTGTTTGCAAAATAGTTGGGCAAACGTCATCTAAAACTGTTCTAAATTTCAAGTTGATAGCATTAGTAGTTCTTGAGATATTCAGGTGTGACAGACAGACAGACTTAGTCTCACCATAAGGGTTTCTTTTTACCATTTTGGTACGGAACCCTAAAAAAAACCAGCTAAGTGCGTGTCGGACCACGCACAATGAAGGGTTCTGAAGAACCAACGTAAAATTGTAGTCGATAAACATGTTCCCTCATACATTCCAACTGCAAATGTAAGTTTGTACGCACAATATTGAGTGAGAGAGTGTGACAAGATTGAGTATTTTAAGACCATATAGACTTCTTTTAGGTTTTCCTGTAATCTATAAGTATAGAACTATTGTGTTTTTTTTTACATTTGGCAGTTTTGGAGATATGGAGGAAATTTTCATCTTTTTTCTTCAATAACTTTAAAACTACGTAAGTAATTATTATAAAATTATAAAAAAAATATTATATTTTAACAAGTCCTTTCTTTTGATAATTATGTTACCGTTTACATCTTTTCCTTTTGAAGTACGGTTGTAACCTACCTATTCAAATTGCCAAAAACCTTTTAACACATCGGATTGTTCATGTTACAAACTAGGATGTATGAATAAATAAAATACCCAACGGAGTTTGTATCAAAATGTGGCTCATTATTGCCCATTTTAGCCACAGAGAGGATAAAATCGTATGCGGTCAACTAAATAGCTGTTCAGGTCCATTATTTTCAGTAATTTTCGGTGGAATCGGATTTGTAATACATACAGTACGCAATAGCTACGAGTATTAAAGTTTTACAGTTCATTGTTTGTAATTAATATAATTCATTTAGCATAGCATGTTAATATAATGCTTTAATTAATCTAATTTATATATTAATGAGATGATATTTATATGGTTCAGAAGAGAACGATGATGGGCAGTTTTTACATTGATTGAAATTGCATTTAGAACAATGACAATATAGCTCGATAGCCAGGCAGGAAATAGTGATTAAGACGGAGATATATGCCAGTGACCTTGAGTGGTTAGCTTGCGTGTTCTGTACTGAGCTCACACTACGCGTCGTACGTTCAGCCAGTAATAGGACTCGCTCATCAAGGAGCGCTGTCCCCAATTTGACGCATTATTAATTTATTATACACAAACCAAAAGGTATTTTAATAAAACGCGTATACTAAAAGATCAATAATTAAATTGGTGAAGGTTTCAGAATACCTAATACGCTTGGTAGATTTTGCGCCATTCTCAGTTTTTTATCCGCGTTAGACATAACTTAATATACTAACTAACTCAATAACTTAAATATTAAGTTATTGAGAAAATGCTCTAATTTAACATACCTATAGTTTTTTCAAATCATTAACACTACTCGTTTAGACGTGATCTTCAGAATAAAATCATTAAAAGTCGGTTATCGTCGCCTTAAGGAGGACCTTATATTACAATAGGTAGACTGTATTTTATCACCAATTACCTACATATTAAAAGGTAAAACTGTAGCGGCTCGCCCTCTATTATAGACTTAAACATAATATAACTGGTAAAATCTAGGTATAAACTATAGGCACCTAAACCTCTGCCTAACCCTCTGGAGAGTACAGGCGTGATGTTATTCTATGTAAATTGTAATGTAAATTTAGTGATGACTTTACTTCATTTGAAATAAGATTAGAAATTTAAATAACCCTTTTTACAGTCCGTTGAACCTATTTTGACTTCTATTGCATTGGTGGCATGACAATTGTCAGCTGTAATAAACAGTTGGTATTGTACCGCCTTTTTGCTTTTAATGCCATCTATATGCCTACGGAATAGAAGTCAAAATCGGTTGAACGGACTGTAAAAAAGGTTTATTTAATTTTCTAATCTTATTTCAAATGGAGTATAGTTTTTTGTTCAGCTAATCAGCCTACAAAGTTCCCACTGGGATACAGGCCTCCTCTTTCTGTGAGAGGGAGTGGGCTGTAATCCACCACGCGGGCCCAGTGCGGGTTGGTAGATATCACATGTCGTCGAATTTTCGGTTCTAGGACATTCCTCACGATGTTTTCCTTTACCGTTTTGAGAGCAGTGGTGATGAAATTATTTAGACACACAGTGCACTCTGTTGTGTTATCTACTTTACCCGTTCTTGCCCCAAGTTACTTGGAGTCTGCTTAAAAAATCAAAATCAATCAAAAGTCATTTATTCAAACTAGGCTGAGAATCAGCACTTTTCGAACGTTGTCGACGTTCGAAAAGTGCTGATTCTCAGCCTAGTTAAAAATAAAGGAATAGTAACTGAAATTACGATAAAAAAAATACAATTTTCCTGAGAAAACTTTCAGTGGAATATGATTCAAAATAAGGAGCTGAATGCACCCTGTTAATTTGCGGAGGGCTGTCCCTTATACTCAAGCAGAAATAACGTAAACAAAACGTATCTAAATAAAAGCCTCCAGGCATAATGGGCGTGCCCGCTTAAATAAAGCTACAGCTATAACTCGAAGTCACAAATGATAAACTAGCACCATCGAAGTAAAATAAAAACAGTTAATTATTAATAACAATAACAAAACCATGGTCAGCAAGACGACCAGTCACCACAAGCAGCACCCGTTCACGAGCATAACGCAAAGATTGCCAGTATACTATAGTAGTCTTTGCGCAAAGATCAGCCATCACCCCCCTCGCCATATTTGAGGGAAGGAGGCAACCCGACCCCTGACGCTACCGCAAGCAGTGACGTCTAAGGGAGCATGACGAACTTGCTGCCGGTTGCTCAGGCAAGAATAAAGTAATCAATTTGTTGAGGTCGCTAGCTAACCACTTATTGCAATACAACTCATAAAAGCACATTGTAATGAGTAGATTTTGTCACTAATAAATTAAAATAAATTGACTTAGACAGTCAAATAAAATAAACAAATATAGGAACTCATATAACCTGTCAGTAGGTAATCTACTCGTATCTGGAGAAAGAACATGAACATTGTCTTGAGTTAATCACAGCGACCAACTGTTCTTATCGTTTAAGTAGTCGTTGATAGAATAGTATGCCTTTGAACAAAGATTGGATTTAACTTTAACTTTAAACGCATTAAAAGGCAAATCTAGCAAGGAAGAGGCCAGCTTGTTATAAAAAGTTATATCAAGTCCAACAAATGAGTTATGAACCTTATGACGCCGCTGAAATGGAGCACGTAATTTGTCCTTATTTCTGGTATTAATATTGTGGAGATCACTGTTTTTAGTGTATAAGTGTAAATTTTGCCTAACATATAAGATGTTGGCGAAGATGAATTGTGATGCCACCGTGAGAATACCAATATCTTTAAAAAAATCTCTAAGAGAAACTCTGGCACCCAGCTGGTAAATTGCTCAAAAAAAAAATTCTATATACTTTCTCGAAAACTGGTTCATATCGCACTACGATTAGGTTCACAATGCAATGTATTTCACACGCCACAGATAACTTATACCTATACTTAGTTCAAGTTGGTTCAATGCAAGCCTCTATTCACACCGTCTCTATTCGGAGGTGAGTCTTTTTTTTAAATCTCGGCAAAGATGCGTCTTTACGGCGTTAATATTTTTGGAATATTTAAATAATGTTTATGAACAAATTAACATTTATTTGTGTTCTAAACTCAAAAATATTAGAATTTTCAATTTTTCATATTAGGCTGTTTATCGGTTTATACCTTTGCTTCTCCTTCAACCCGGCGAAAGCAAAACGCGGAAAAAAAATCAGATTCCTAATAATTCATGACAAAAATATATTTAGTTATTTTATTTTATTTCTTCAAAAGTGTATTGAAAAACGTCGTTTGATACACGTAGACATTTGTTATTGCAGTTCTCGGCTCAAAAACAACCTCGCCTACGGCTCGGGTGTTAATTCCGCCTCGAATGCAATAACAAACATTCTCCACTTGTACTCGTATCAAAATGCAGTTGACATTGTCATCTCTCAAACAATTTATCCGTATTTTTTTTGGTCTCCCTCGTTTCCTCCACCATTATCAAATTAATTTCCTCCTCATAATCACAAGCTCATACCAAGAAATACGGTTCCCTTTCAACTTTACTGTCACGGGCGCCTCTTTCAATCTTCCTCAAATATAATATTATTTCCTACCTTATCCATTCTCGTCAATGCACTCTTATCATTCTTTACAATACCAACTTACAAATCTCAACCGCTGAACGTCACAGCCCGCCAGCTCATACCTGACCCCCGGCCAGTAGGGCAATGAGCAATTGACCCCGAGTGTCCCCGAGTCACTGACTCGAGCCCATTGCTCAGGCATTGCTGAACCCGTCAGACAGTAAGGGGTTTACTTTAATAGCGTCAATTGAGTTTATCGGCCGTGTGATTACTGGTTTCGGTGTTAGGAGTGTATTTTTTGGGGGTAAGCAGAAGTGTAAGTAGTGGGTCCGTTTTTAAAGCAATAACTGCTGAACTTTTAAGCGGGTGGACCGATTTTAATGAAATAAATACTTAAATAAATATAACCTTTAGATACGGACTTTGACTATGTTCTCAATTCCTTAAATCTTTAAAAAAAAATACAAAAAAAAAACAACAGACTTCCGAAAAAAACACTACTAAGTGTAAAATAACCTTAATTTGGGAAGTCGGTGGCTACCTCGGGAGCATACCCATTCAAACAAAAAAAGAATTTTCAAAATCGGACCATAATTGACGGAGCAATCGGTGAACAAACATAAAAAAAAAAATATAGCTGAACATAAATAACCTCATCCTTTTTGGAAGTCTGTTAAAAAGAGGTACCCTATACAAAAGTTACAATAACCATGTGAATTTTAAAATCATCCCCTATTTGGCCCCCTTGGGGGATGATTTTACCAGAACGCTGAAACATGAACTTTTTTATTTCTTATGTGAAAAGGTAACATACAGACAGAGAGAGACAGAATTACTTTCGAATTTATAATATTAAAATATGGAGTATGGATATACAATTACATATAAAATAATTTTGTAAGGTTTATTTATAAACGTCGCTTAAATTTAAGTAATGATTAACGTCTGCTTAACCATACATTTTGACGTCTAAACGTCTCTTAACTTTAAGACGCCGACAACAGGTAAACCGCTGTCACTGTCAGACTGCATACAAAAGAAAGAGAAGCGATGACACAACGCTTGTAAATTCCTGCAAAATATGAAGCAATTATTTATTTACTCAAAAATGAGTTGAGTAATCGAAAATAAAAAACCACCAAGTTTTGCATGCAAATAAGACGTTCTTGTTATTAATTATATAACAACCGTAAGTTGATATTTAATACAGATATATTGGATTGAGACTCAAAGTAAAGGGTTAGTTTACCGTTAATTTGAATCAAGATTTTTTTTCTAAACGTGTTTTGGTAACAACCAAGTTCTGAGAAATATGTTCAAGAATAACATATATTTTTTCCGCTACCACAAACTATATAGATTTGGCATTTTCATTTTTTTAAGACAAGACTACTTTTATCATTTGCCTCTTGTCAGTGCCTTAACTGGTTGCGCTGATCGATTGGAATTACAATATTGTCACTTCCTTTCTTTTTTTTATGCTGGCAAACGTATTAATATAGTAAGGTTGGTTTTGCAACATCCATATCTCCTATCCCATTCCTGCACATTGCCTTTCGTCCGAGTGGGAGTAAGACCAAGCTACTTAATTGTCACCATATTGGAATTAGAAGAAAACAATATGGCGTTTTTTGGGTCTGCCTTCGTATTGCGTCGCGTGAGCAGCTCTTGTGCTCCAATCCGTTTATCAAGTGAAAATTCGTGGAAATCGCTTATGTGTCGTCGCTCCAGGCCATCATCGCATCAAATAAGGTACTGTGCAATCCTTTCCTTAATTAAATACAACTATTGATTTTTTACCCAATTTCTCTCCAACAGTCGTTGTACATACGTCCCTCAACCGTTTTCGTAAAACCAATACCAAAATCTGTCGAAAATCATCACTTTGCGAGTTTGCGCATCCATTGACCAAAGTAACCAAAGTAACCCCGGTAAGGATTTCTCGCCGATTTCCAAACCATTTTCTTGTATTATTTTGACGTTTAGAGACTGATTAGTCCCAGATACGTAATGTGTCAACATCTATTCTAGAACTTCGGAAATAGCGACTGTGAGGAATACGTAAGTAATAGTTTTGTATTTTCTACATTTATACAGAGCTTCTAAACTATTAACTCTGCAATAATAACGAGGAAAACATGTTGCAGTGAGATTTACGTGAGAACAGATAGAACTGTTTTATCTACTCTCATATCGTAAAATTCGAATTATAAACTTGAAATCAAGTTTTTATTGACATGCTTTAAAAACACAATACCGTTTAAAAATGGAATCAACTATTAACACTTTTTCTCTAACAAAATAATGTATTTTTTTTTTACCAATACGATACAGGGCAAATCCAAGAAGTTAATTTCAGTAAGGAGTTTCCATCAATTATTTTTTTCTAATGTAAGTAATGCGTATGCGGGGCGTGCCATTTTTATTGCGTTACAAAAAAGTTTTTATTCCAATTTGTACTTGTCTCTGGCAGCGCCCGCTTCGTTTTCATAAACTCTTATCATGTTTTCAATTAGTCATATGTAAGACAAGTACCTAGTTTCTTTCCTGGTATGTACTTAAGCATTAAATTTTATCTAGTACCTATCTAAGTTTTCTTTAGAATAATGCCTAAATGATGTACCTAAAAACTCGAAAAATCCTGTCAATAACATGGCCATTAGGTAATTGTAATTGGCAGGTCAGAGACCTCTATGTATTTCATAAATAAAGTTGTAGACAACTTCGAAAGTCCCGTAGACTGCGAGTAGCAAGCAAGTGGCGCCGTCTATTTTTGTTACGAAGAATAGAATAGAATAGAATACTCTTTATTATGTACTCCATAAAAGTTACAGATAAAAATGTATCCCCCTTATTACAAAACAAGGTTTATCTTCAGACCCGGGTTTAAAACATGGAGCTATTATTGAATTTCGAACTTTATTCCGACTGTGGTAAAGTTCATATACACAAAACTGACAACTTAGTACCGAACTAAGTTTTCAGTTTTGTAAAAAGAACGGTATTTCAATCACAGTTACGTTCTTATTACAAAAACTGGCTCCATGGTTTAAGTCATGTCAAATATAAATCTTGTTTTGTAATAAGGCGGTTTAAGTTTACGAAGTTACTGGAATCACCGAAAAGGTCGGATAAGAGCGACACTGGCTGGTGACAGTCACTCTAGCAGAGCGGTGTCGTATCGATGGTTACGTGGCGGTTGTCTTCCGATGACAGAAGAAGTCAGGGGAAGCCGCTGTCGTACCACGTCCAAGACGAACTGCTATTATTCCGGCACAATCCTGATGATATTGAAGTCATTGAACCACTAATAAGATGATCACTTCTGGTAAAGACTATCCTGCGCCGTTATACATATATCTACCTAGTTACGAATACTCCAACCCTTACAATCTTTCTCAGAACATAATAACATCGCTTTCAAACATTCCAATACCACTCTCAATATTAAACTCTAGCCCTCTGAGGAACAACCAACCATTTTATTTTTACGCAAAACTGACTTTAATTCCCGGAAAATATTACACAAGTGAGTCCCACCCTATGCATACTGAAAGCCTTATTACAAACTTAAACCTGCGTGTTATATAAACCTTAAGATGTAATTAGTAAGGGTGGTTTTTGAACGGGAAGGAGTCAAGATATGTTGGTAAAGAATTAAAACGATAATTAGTAAAGATAAGATATTGAGAACTTTTAGCATATTTTCTTCTTGTAAGTAGGTTTGTAATGATTACATTTGGAGTATTAACAGCGTAGTGATTAACATTTTAATTAAATGTCAGTTAGGCTTTTTTAGGAGAGGTTTTGAATGGAATAATTAAGTGGGAGTTGTTTTAAGTGAGTAGGAATGGACTTTTTAAAATGGGGGATTCTTTTTTTGGTTCATATGTTTTGTCGACCCAGAACAGAACTTGTGTAAAGTATCACTGTTTGACCTGACCAAGAAATAAGGTACCAGGAAATTATAAATATCAGATAGTCTAGGGTTTAGCTAAAAGAAAACATCGCTTGAAATTGCGCCCGCTCACTGCGTGGTAATCTATGCTAGTTTATTTTTAACCAACTTTCAAAAAGGAGGAGGTTATAATGTACGTCAGTATGTTTTTTTTTTATGTTCATCGATTTCTCCGTCAAGTGTGGACCGATTCCGAAAAAATTTTTTTTTTTTGAAAGGGTATGCTCTCGAGGTGGTCCCATTGTCACCAAGTCAGAATTTGATGAGGGGATTTCTTGGAAATCGAGTGAAATCCACACATTTTATAGGGACACACCTATAGCAATTTGGGTATTTTTTAATAGTAACTCGTGCATTTGCTCTTAGTAAGTACCATTTGGTGAAGTGGAACTGATGATGAAGATCACAGATGATGATGAAGATCACAGATGATTACCGGCACAACATAACAATAAGTATTTCACGGGTTGCGATTCGATTAGGTTCTTTAATATGGTTGCTAAGCAATGTATGCTCATCACAATCCTTATAGTGAAGTGGAGCTGATAATGACTCCACTATCAGCTCCAGTTCTCCTGGTTCTTAGCAGGAGAACTCCTCAACAATTACCGTCTAACATCGAGAAAAGCAATATTTTGTAAAAGGTGATGAGCAGTTGACATGAAGGTATTGTGTAACTTAGATAAATTACAAACTGACCCCAAAAAATTGTTTTATTTTAGGGTTCCGTATCTCAAAAGGAAAAAAAAGAACTCTTATAGGATCACTCGTGTGTGTCTGTCTGCCTGTCCGTCTGTCACAGCCGATTTGCTCCGAATCTACTGGACCAGTTAAGTTGAAATTTGGTACACATGAAATTCTGTGCACGGACGTGTAACGAACGTAAATAAATGAATTTGAATATGGGGTTACTTTTGGAGGACAAATTAGAAAATTAAAAAAATTAGTTTAGCAAACTGTACCGTGTGACATATCAAATGAAAGGGCTTGCGATAAGGATTTCAGATATTTTTTTTATGATTACAATACATAAATCAGTTTTAAAATTATTTAAAAAAATAGACGAAAATTGACCCCCTCCCCCCCATACCTCCGAAACTAAACTAACTGCCTTTGATTGAGCTACTGAGCCCAAATTCTGGAAAAACAACAGAAAATAGTTCTTTACTTATAGATTACAGGAAAACCGAAGTCTATGTATGATCTTAAAATAACATGGTAAATCTCTTAATAATGTGCGTACAAACTTACATTTGCAGTTGGAATGTATGAGGGAACATGTTATTCAACTACAATGTTAAGTTTGTTCTTAGAATAAATTAATCTCCACTACGGAACCCTTCATTGTGAGTGGTCCGACACGCACTTTTTGAGTATTATTTTAGTGTTCCGTACAGTTCCGTACCTCAAAAGCAAAAAACAGAACCCGCATTTTGCAAAAAGTTTTTTATTGTGTATGGAAAGTGACTTTTGCTTTTCAGTGGATATCATGTCATGATGATTTCTGTGACTGGCAGGCAGACGAAGGAGTATCCGAAATCGCAGGCTAGAATGACAGATTATTATAACTGTAACCGATCATAACACTTTTATAGCTAACTAACCTTCAATATATGGTGTCAAAACCAAAGATTTATAGCCCCATACGTAATGCAGTGGGCTGGCTGTCTGCCAAGCCACGCGCCGCTGTCGGTCATGTATCATGCGCTATTGTGCAGCCGATGACCATTCGCGTATGTAGGATAGTGTGAGTCAGTGTTTTGTAACTCCTAAGGTTTCTGTGGGCCTGCACCCTCACTCAATCACAATTAAAGGGTTTTTAGGGAAAATCACCTAATGCATTGCTTTATAGGTTTCAAAAATTCGTTTGCACAAAAGCGTAGGCTGAACTGTCAAAATGAACTGCTCTCAAGCGATCAAGCCATATTTTAACCGACTTCCAAAAAGGAGGAGGTTATATGTTCGGCTGTTTTTTTTATGTTTGTTCACTGATATCTCTGTTAATTATGGACCGATTTTGAAAATTATTTTTTTGTTTGAAAGGGTATGCTCTCGAAATGGCCACCAAATCAGAATCTGATGAAGGGATCTGATAGAAATCGAGGAGAACCCTCGAATTTTGTAGGCAAACCTATAGCGATTTGGGTATTTTTTATAGTAACTCGTGCATTTGCTCCCGAAAATCACCATTTGCTGAAGTGGAACTGATGATGGAGACCACAGATGGCCACCGGAACAACATAATAATAAGTATTTAATAGGTTGAGATTCGATTAGGTACTTCGTTTTGTTTTTTACTTTTTTTTTTTTTAAACTGCCCCACACTAGGAATTTCTCCTGTATCGTGGGTGCGTTTACAAACATTTAAACTCACATACACAAACAGCCTGACCCAGAACAACTACTTGTAGCTCATAAAAATATTTGTTCCGTGCGGGAATCGAACCCGCGACACGCAGCGCAGCAGTCAATCGCTTAACCACTGCGCCAACCGTGCCGTCAGTAATACGCTTTAAAATGGTTGCTAAGCAATTTATGCTCGTCACAATGCATATGGTGAGTGGCTCCTGGTTCTTACCAAGAGAACTCCTCAACAATTAACGTCCCAGCATCGGGAAAAGCAATATTTTGTAAAAGGTGATGAGCAGTTGACTTTGGGCTATTGTGTTACCTAGATAAATTAACAACTGACCCACTAAAAAGTGAAAAATAAAAAATATTTGTAAAAAAAGAATAACCGACTTCCAAAAAAACACTACAAAGTGAAAAATAACGTTAATTTCGGAAGTCGGTGGCAAAAAACTAAAATACAAATCCAAAGACACGAGATGTAGGCTTATCATTCGCGTATGTAGTTTAGTGTGAGTCAGTATTTAATAACTCCTAAGCCTTCTGTGGGCCTGGTACTTTAATTAAAGTTATGTCTTGAGATCCTTGTGAAAAGGCTCGATGAATGTAATTCAATGTTTGTGGTTGACCATACGCGTATTCGGCTAATGTGATTCAGTATTTATAACTCCTAGGGTTTCTGTGAGCTTGTTACTTTTTTTTTGTTAAATAGGAGGTGACTGCAATAGGGGCTGTCGACAGATGGAATTTGATATTTGTTGTGCAACTCCTGGGCTATGCGGTTCTGGTACTTTTTATATACTTCTATGTGATAGAACCTTCTTGTAGAATGGTCTAAAGAGATAAAAAACCGGCCAAGTAAGTATTGGACCACGAACAACACAGTTATTTTAAGATCATGACTTCTTATAGGTTTTCCTGTAATCTATAAGGACAGACGTATTTCTGCATTTTTTTCAAAATTTTAAGCTCAGTAGTTTCAGAGATAAGGGGTGGTCAATTTTCGTCTATATTCTTAAATAATTTGAACAGCATATATTTTAGAAAATTATAAAATTGTGAGCCATCACGGGACGCCTAGCAGATATGAAACTTCGAAATCAAAGAAACAAACATCGAAAAAAAGGTCAGGGTCGCGTAGCGGGGGGACCGCGCGCGGGGATTGCGTGGTGAGTCGCCACGCGGCATGCGTCGCCCCGCTAGCAATCGGT
Organism: Tiliacea aurago; assembly: GCA_948098905.1. Lineage (NCBI taxonomy): Eukaryota > Metazoa > Arthropoda > Insecta > Lepidoptera > Noctuidae > Tiliacea > Tiliacea aurago. The sequence continues at coordinate 18,927,734 of OX402602.1, forward strand.
TTTACGTGCGCCTGTAGATGTTTCACATCAATAAAAATATACATCTGAATTCCTTACAACAAGCCCTTTCATTTGTTATGTAACACGCTACAGTTTGCTAAACTTATATTTAATGTTTCTAATTTGCCCCCAAAAGTGACCCCCATATTTAAAATGTATTTATTTCCGTTACACGTCTGTGTTTGGTTCGCAGAATTTCATATGTGTACCAAATTTCAACTCGGTCCAGTAGATTATCTGAAAATGAATGAAAAGTGCTGATTCTCAGCCTAGTTTGAATCAATGACTTTTCTTTCAACTATGTAGTACAGTGGTACCCAATTGATAAGGCGCGTCGTGAATCTGCGAAGAAAAGAAAGTATGGCCCCGAAGATTAACGAAAGAATGCTTAAAACTTACAATCAACCTTAGTTCACTATTATAAGGTTCATAATACACTGGAGCTGCTAGCGTGCACTCGATCAGAAGTATGGCGGCTGACAAACATGCCACGCGGCGCGCGCTAACATGGCGGCAGCTGCCGACCAATAGCGGTACAGGAAAAAGAACCGCGGTGCGTGGACCGTGCCGATTGGTCAATAGCATTTCCCTCACTTTTAAATAGCCATATCAATTGGGTACTACTGTAACATTAGTTATCATTAATCACTACAAAACCGATCACAAAGCACGTATTTTTTGCTTAGAACCAAAACAGTGCAGAAATGTTGTATGAAAACTCATTGTTGCACTGCTATTCAGTGCAACAATGAGTTGTGTATTTTTTATTTAGATATAAATTGACCACGGAGGTTTAATGTCTCCCAATAAGTTTAATATAAAATTAGATCAAAAAGATACTGGCTGAAAATAAAAATCGGCTGAACAAAACCGGCTTGGTGAAAAACCTTGTTTTCATTAACTTGAATTTTTATTTTGAGTAGGTATATTTTATCACGGTAGGTAGATTGTAGTTGAAAGAAAAGTAGATTACGAACCTTTCTGAAACTCAAAGCATTTATTTCAAATAAACCAATTACAGGCACTTTTGAATTGTCAAGGGGTCGGTCAGTTAGAAAGATGAAGCTTGTTGCCCATTCCAAAGCTTAGTAGGTACCTATGGAGAAGAACGGGCAAGAAACTCCACGGACACTCTTTTAAATTAACATATCGTTACAAAATATTGGGTACATCATTCGTGTTGAAATTAAACATTTGAGAACGATGCAAAACGTCAAAAGCGTTCGTAACAAAAAGATAAAAAAAAACAATTCAAAAATTAAATTAAAATAAACCATGGCTGCTAAGAGATGATCAGTCCCTACCGATGGCGCCCATTCACGAACATGACGCATGGATTAGCACCATTCAGCTCCACCATTTTGAAGGAGCTAAATAATCCAACACACCCGCCACCATCAGCGAGACGTTATACAGTGAGCATCACAGAACACTTATAATCAGAGAGGTGAGCATGACATACTCTCAGCCGCCAGGGCACATTCAATTCAATGAAAGACGTACCCACTAAATGGTAGCTTTATAGTAAGTACATAGTACTCACACATGTGCTATGCTATATAAAGTGAGTAATTAATTTACTCGTGCTAATTTAGTGCCCTCGCTTGCGCTCGGGCACCAACATAAAACTTATGCATTAATAACTCACTTTGCGCTCGGTGCAATAATCTACTATTGATTTGAATTGATTACTAATCCATTGCATCATCTTAAGTTCGAAAAATTTATCTGCTCAACAACGTTGACAATGCAATAAATGTTGTTGAACTCTCCAAATTAAACCCATAGCTACTGATAGTGTGTTTCGCAAATTCCCGCATATCGCGGTCAAACCGTTTGGTGTGAACTAACTCCTTTTATACCGGTATATCTGGCGGCATGGAGCTCACAATAACACAGGTTACATCGGCGATAGTCTCGGTTAACTGGAACTGCATTTACACCGAATAGATATAGTGAACAAAGATCCTTGATAGAGCAATCGCCATCAACTCAAAGTTTAGTTTTACAACATTTGAGTATTACAACTATAATAGTTGATATAATATTATGTCGACCATATAATGGATATAGGGCACGGTAAGTTTTGCGAACTGAACCATGGTTTTTAAAATAAATTTGCACAGCTTGCAAGCGTTATTCTGAAGTAAGTTCTTTTTTTAAAATATTTTAATGGCCTGGTTGCTGGGACCTTTTAGCCAAGTCTTTATGTAGTTACAAAACTTGCATAATATTGATGAAATTAATTATATTAAATGCATGATGATAATATCCCCCGCCCGCTCCCCTTGAGTTTCAGTAAAGATGTGGCACTTTACTGAGACCTCACGCGGACTTCTTGAGAGAACTTGAAGCGAAGTTGCACTGTTTTGTTTCATTTGCCTACACTAATGCACGTTCACAAACACTTAATTGTTAATAATCCACCATTATTACACATTAATATTCGGCTAAACACACATTTTTGAAAATTAAACAAACTGCTGAACATGACGCTTCACTTTCCCGCCAAGAAGTCCTCTGAAGTAAGTTTATCCATTGTGAAATGGCAAAACGTACCACAAATATACCGCCAATTGTCAAATTGACAATCATTAGAAACAGTGTTGCCAATTTAAAAACCAAACCTCTAAAAAAAACAGCCTTTATTTAAATGTCAAATATGGTGTTAAAATGGGTAGCAACATGACAAAAAAAACCGTCTGGAGAACTTCGTCCTTCTTTGCTCTTACCTAAAATGGTGTCTAGCATTATGAAGGTCTATCTATAAGGTTTTTTGACGTATAATGTAAACTAAGTGTACAAGTGTACAAGTGTGCTATAGGTACAGTCTATTCCTTTACCTAATTAATAATAGTGTCTACTTTAATCTTTATTATTATTTGTTAATTTATTTAAACATAATATTATCTTACTGGAAACCTCATTAAATTAATTATTCACCTCATTAATACCTAATATAGAATCTAAAAGCCTTTTTTTCTGTGTGGGAAATTATCAAATAACTTCTCCCGCTCTGGGCAGAGCGGGAGGGCGTGTCAATAAAAAAACCTTATAAATACCGAACCTGGCAAATATGCACCAGCCGATATACATTGTAGATTAATAAAAAAACCGGCCAAGTGCGAGTAGGACTCGCGCACGAAGGGTTCCGTACTATTATCTATAAAAACGAAAAAAAAAACACGATTGTTATATGGGAGCCCCTTAAATATTAATTTTATTCTCTTTTTTAGTATTTGTCGTTGCAACAGAAATACATCACGATTATACAAGGTGTTACAGGTCGATTGACATTCCTATAAACCACGTAAAGAGTATCTTGTTTTTTACCCGTATACAAAAAATAAATCAAATCCAATGAATACTTTAGCCACAGGAAATTATTTTCCATTTTGTTATTTTGCAACAAGATGTAGATCTGAGTCCGTAATAATAGGTAAACATTGCGCGGCGCGCCTCACGCGCCGCGCAATGTTTAACCTAACCTAACCTAACGCGCCGCGCAAGGTCAGTAACTCTTCGTAGATATAGAGTGTTTACTTTTTATGCAGTTGATTCTGCTATTTATTTTGTTTGAAAATTGCAATTTTTAAATTTTCCATTAACTACTAATCTTCGTGTTTTAAAATGTTTCGATGGACTAGTACTGTGCTCGTTTTAATTTAATGTCGTACATCCAGAGCCAGATTGTATAATTGCCGGTGAACTATTACATTGTATTCTGATAGCGATTAGAAAAGGATATTGGAATGCTATTGGGAAATGTGATAGTTTATTAGGGTTTGATCACCTATGTAATTTTCATAATTTGATAAAGATATAGCAATCCTATCGGGCTTATAAATCTGTTTTGTTTGTAAGCTGCCACGGTATTAATTAAAACACTATTACATCACTATACTAGGAAACCACGTAGCAACCATGTCGCATTTTCCTGTCTGCTATGTTTTTGCGAGGCCTGGCAAAAACATGATTCGGATACATAGCCATTGTTTTTGGCTTGAAGCTGGCTAAGAAAGCGGTACCATATTATGACGGTCCTTAAAGAGCACGTTTTTGTCACCGTAATGTAAATTTCCATGACTGCCGTCATTTTGCGGCCGTTATATTATTATGACGGATTTTCACTAAGGGTGAAGCCAAACGAACGTTACCATTGTAAATAATATATATTATAAAAATTATCTAAGTAGTTTGTATTTTTTTGTTTCTTATTTATAATCTCACTGTATGCTGCACCGGTCGACGTCAACACGTCAACGCCGGCTATCGCTGATAACCAGCGCTGGGGCTCTGTCTCGAATAGGGTCGCAGCATTATGCTGAGCGGTGGCCGTTTTGCGTGGATGTGACGCATATTTTCCCCCTACTTGTTCTTTTTGTATCTATTTTCTTTCTTTGCGTCATGTTTACCGCAAATAAACGTATTTTCTTTATTTCTTTTTAACGTAATTTTGTGAGTCGTGAGTCGCAGAAATTCTGCAGCATTCTGTTTAATAAAAAAGTCCTATTTGATTGACACGGCGACGCAGAATGAGTTGTCTGCCGATTCACACGCATTATTCGGACCGAATTGAGTTTGCGGGGGGCAAGGGGGCCGAATTGAGTTTGAGGGAGGTACTTTTCAAATATATCTGGATTTGCACATAAACGTTCATATAAAGTGTGGAACTGTCCAAGCATCAGTCTTTGCACTATTAAGCGGATTTACCCAGCATCTTTTTCTGACATTATCTACTTCTTCGTCTTCTAAATATGCTTCGTAAATAGACAAAATTTTCAACGGTTCCATTGCACGACACAAACATCCTCTATAATCTTTGGATAGTAACTGAATAAAATGCGCTCATCTGGCATCCAAACAGAAATCCTGCCGGGCAGAATTTATGCGATCAAAATTCTGTGACTCACGACTCACAAAATTACGCTCGTTTGGCCTCACCCATAATGTTGTAATGGTTTTGAGTTAGTCACTTTACTCATTTAAACAAGTATGATTACACTACGATGTGACAGACATCCAAGTTGGCAGGGCTTGGCTTCGTGACGTTACGGGCTGTTGGCTACGGTTATCGGTTCGATCCGGAGTCACACGCGTCGTTTACAAAGGTATCTACTATAGGTACTTACGTGTACTGTCTCTGTCGTGTCGGTACGAGTTACACGAGAATATGTCGTGATTAAAAGAAATTATCAGGTCAGGCAAAGTGTAAATATTTTTTTTTTAATATTTTTTTTTATTTATAGGATAAAAATAAATCATAGTGTGGGGCAACACTATGATTTATTTTATTTCTAGAAATTACCATGTCAGGCAAAGTGATTTTTTTAAATGGGTTTTTCCATTATTCTTTTTTCAGTAGCAGTATTGAGTCTGGATTTGTGCCCGTTGATGGCAATAATAATAATAATAATAATCAGGTTATATCTCACCTCCTCTACATGGATGACCTAAAACTCTTTGAAAGTAACTGAAACTTTCAGTAGTGCCATCAGGATGGAATTTGGTGTGGACAAATGTGCGGTTATGCATGTAAAGCGAGGGAAGATTGTGGAATCCGTGGGAACCCAACTCTCGGATTCCATAAACCTCAGAGCCCTCTCCGCATCCGAAACCTATAAGTATTTGGGTATGTCGGAAGCGTTGGGCATCAATGTTACTGACAGGAAGCAATCGTTGAAGGAGCGCTTCTTTGCCCGACTGAAGAAAGTATTTAATAGTCTTCTATCAGGCGGGAACAAAGTGCGCGCCTTCAACGGTTGGGTCATGCCGGTTTTGATGTACTCTTTCGGCATACTCAAATGGACTCAGACCGAACTCGACGCCCTGGATAGGAGGGTTCGTACGCTGCTGACTGCATATCGAATGCATCACCCACGATCTTCGGTAATGAGACTGTATATCCCGGTCGAGGCTTTTTAAACGCTAAGACCCTCCACAATCGCGAGATATGCAGTCTCAGGGAATATTTCCTAGAAGCCGACGTGGGGATGCATCGAGATGTGGTCGCGGTGGACAAGGGCCTCACCCCGCTCTCCTTGGCTAAAGAGAACTGGCGCAAACCTGTCGTGCTTGACACTAACGATCGCAGGGAGGTATGGCAAAGTAAGGAGCTTCACGGACGCTTTTTCCGGGCCCTACATGAACCCGATGTAGACTTTTTAGCGTCCGTAGCCTGGCTGCGTTTTGGTGACCTCTTTGGGGAAACCGAAGGTTTTGTCTGTGCAATTATGGACGAAGTTATCATGACGAACAATTACCGGAGATTTATTGTGAAGGACGGCACGGTTGACGTGTGTCGGGCATGCCACCGTCCGGGAGAATCAATCTGACACATTATCTCCGGGTGTTCTCGTCTTGCTAATGAAGAGTACTTGCATAGACACAACCTTGTAGCCAGGATTATCCATCAGCAACTTGCTTTGAAATACAGCCTTGTAGAATCTGAGGTGCCGTACTATAGGTATGTGCCCGACCCAGTTCTCGAGAGTGGAAATATCACATTGTACTGGGACCGATCCATCATCACTGACAGGACTATTGTTGCCAATAAGCCTGATATAGTGGTGGTGGATCGAATAGAGCGGCGCACAATGATTATTGACATCACGGTCCCTCATGACGGGAACCTCGTGAAAGCCGAGAAAGATAAACAAATCAAGTATCTTGACTTGGCTCGCGAGGTTGTCGACATGTGGGTTGTAGACTCAGCAATCATTGTGCCGATAGTTGTATCAGCCAATGGCTTAATTGCCAAGAGCCTCGACCAACACCTAAGGAGGCTCTCGTTGGGCAGCTGGATTAAGGGCCTGATTCAGAGAGCGGTACTTCTGGACACGGCTCGCATTGTTAGGAGGTTCCTCTCTCTGGAGCCCTGACCGCCGGTAGCTTGGACCCTGTTCCCGATACCGGTGGGCTACTATTTTTTATATTTTTAAATGTTTTTATATTCTAATATTTAAAAATATAATTTGTATGTACTTAAGTGAAATAAAAATAATAATAATAATAAGTTTATTGATTCAAAATATATACGTACATAGACACGGGTTGTATACTAGTTACATGCTAAGACTTAAACAACTAACAATGGACACAAGTGGAAAAAAATAAAATAAAATAATTGGCGCAATAGGCGCGCTCTTTCCCTTTTACATGGGATTTCAATATAAATCGCGAACTGTGTGTGTTTATTTTATGACTAACGTAACGTATTTTACGGGCGACCACTGAAATTCAGCGCTGTGCTGTGGGTCCCCCATAGCACAGCATCATGCTGAGTGCAAGCCAGAGTGTCACAGTCATGACGTGCAGCTGCCGACTATTTGTTTTTTGTGCACGTGATTATAATGTAGATCGAATTTGTTTTATTTTTTTGTTTACCTACTCGAGTTAATTATCTTTTTTTTATGCACGAAAGAAACTTATTTTTCTTTCCATTATTTCTGTTACACTTCTGCCAATCCCTTCAGGGGAATAGAGGCGTAATATTATGTGTTATAAAAAGATTAGTTAATCAGCAAGATTGGCTGATCGCCCAGTGTATGCATAATTAAAAGTACAGGCGCCGATGGAAGATGTTAACAACACGTTATTTTTAAACGTAATTTGGCAGTTTACGTTATCTACGTACTTAAAATTAACAAGAAACAATTGTATATCGTGTCGCAATCTTCGTGCATTACACGTTGAAAAAATAATTGAAATATGAATGGATGATTATGTAGGTTAATACCTCAAAATTCTAATAAATAAACGTGAGTGCTGGACAGTCTCAAAGAGCTGTCTAGATATTAGCACTGGAACTGTTGCCGTTGCCGGGACGTTCATCTCGTTGCCGGGACGTTCATCTCGTTGCCGGGACGTTCATCTCGTTGCCGGGACGTTCATCTCGTTGCCGGGACGTTCATCTCGTCAAAACGGTAGTAGGTTTTTGAGCCCAACATTTATGAAGTGTCCTCCTTCTTTCATCCATAAACAAATAGTTATGAGGTTATTGTCATGAACTGGAGATAAATCAGAACTCCGAACTGATACTGAAAAAATACTCTAAAGGAAGTCTCTAATATCAGTTTACAGACCCGGATAACGGCCCCATGCAGACCCCATACATTCCAGCAGTCACTCTTTCGACCACTAGACCAAAGAGTTAAAACCGTCTGCACTAAAGTCATCTAAGTCAGAGTTAAGGCTTCTACAGACCAGCGCGACTCGCGACGCGACTCAAAGGCACCGCTCGTCACGTGACACGCGGGGCCTTTGTGTCGCGTCGCGTGTCGCGCCGGTCTGTAGGATCCTTGAAACTAAGGAACTCTTTGACTAAGTACATAAGTCAATCCTAAATATCAAATACATAATGGCAGCATTTAGGGAGTCACTAAGTTTGGTGCAACGCATTTTGGCAATTTTTTGTGTCCAAGAGAGTTATAGATTTGAAGCAATAAAAATATACCAGGTTCCACTTACTCAAACGGCCTGCTGCTGCCATAGAACCGGTGCTCGGTGTAGAACAGGCCGGCGCCCACCTGCTGCGCCATCTCATAGGCCAGGCCGGCCTGCGTCCAGCCCTCGCTGATGGCCCACTCGCCGCCCACGAAGATCACTATGTTGCTACCCGCGAACTCGTTGTTGTAGTAGTAACGCTGGAAGAACAAGAAATGAAGCCAAATGTATAAAAAAAAACCGACCAAGTGCATGTCGGACCACGCACAATGTAGGGTTCCGTAGTTGGAATGAATTAATCCCAAAAACAAACCTAACATTGTAGTTGAAAAACATGCTCTCCCATACATCGATATACGTTACGGTCAATTCTCTAACTGCAAATTTAAGTTGGTCAACTATTACTCGTTAACTTGTGAAGCCTATTTAGCTGTGATAGTTTTCCTTTTAATTTCTTTATATATATAGGTACTATAGCCGTGAATTTTTTTACATATATCCAAAACCAACCATTTAGCTGGCAGGGGGGGGACACTTGACTCTAACAAAAAATAGCACTTTAAAGCTTAATATTACGCAAGCGGATCCCTTAATTGAAAAAATGGTTCTGACAAACCCACAATATTTTTGAACGGCCTAATCCAACGATACTCCACACCATGGAATAGGCGAGAAAAAAAATATCATATAAAGAAAAGAAAGAAAGAAAGAAAATACGTTTATTTGCGGTAAACATGACGCAACAAAGAACATAAACACAAAAATAAGAAAAGGTTGGGGGAAACATGCGTCACATCCACGCAAAACGGCTATCGCTCAGCATTATACTGCGACCCTATGCAAGACAGAGTCCCAGCGCTGGTTTTCAGCGACAGCCGGCGCCGACGTATGACGTCGTACGGTGCAGCAAACAATTAATAGGATCATAGATAAAGAAAAATAACATAATAATAAAAATAAGTGGTAGAATAAACTAAACAGAAATATTAATAAAAATAGATATACATGCTATGAGAATATCATCCTCCGTTTTTTATTTTATTTCATCATTTTATATTATCATCAACGTTTTACGCTTTATGTAGTGGCAACATTTCGAAAGTTCACATCTCCGTTAGGAGTTATATCATTTCACGAGTAAGGGAAGTACCCTAAAAAAAAATGTTTTTCATGGTTTTATTTGACGACTTTTTCGGCGTGATTAATATGTATACCCATGCCAAATTACAGCTCTCCTCTAGTACTAAGTGTCGCTGTGCTAAGCCGGGGACAGACGGACGGACGGACAGACAGACAGACAGACGGACATGGCGAAACTATAAGGGTTCCTTGTTGACTACGGAACACTAAAAAGAGAAGTTAAGTCTACAGAAGTTGAACGTTGTACTAAAGAAGTTGATTCTTTCTGCTTTATAAGGGTGGTTAGGCGAATTAAGGGTAAGGCTTCTACATACCGGCGCGACTGGTCACGCGACGCGACGCCGCGCCGCCGCCGCGCCGGTAGAACATTTTCCTTGAATTTTTCATAGAAAATTTTCTACCGGTGTCGCGCGCCTGTATGTAGAAACCTTTATGCCAAGAGGCAAATTTTGAGGTTGGGTGGATACCTACCAATGAGTTATGAACATGGGAGCGGCCCCGTTCATCGGTAAAATCTAGTAGGAAGACCAGCGTGTGGTTTCAGGAGTTGGTAAGATCTAGACAGATCCAGAGAGGCAAGATCCTATTATGCTATTTTTAGCACAAAAGTGTCCTGTTTGGCGAAGCTGTCAGCAAACTTAAATAACTAACAGAATGACTATTAATGCAATATTTTTCTCAGAAAAATCATTGTAGTGAGTTCTTTTATAGGGTTTGAATTTTCCTTTAAAAACGTTATATTTTCCGGTCTTGATGTCACCTATCCATCACCTTTGTAAACATAAACTTCCGTACCTACACAATCTCTTCCATACTTCCCGATGAAAATATTGAAACACTCGTATAATATGATATTACGTATATATATAGTTGAGAATTAAACAATACTTCAAGCGTACTCACCATAGGATACGTCCTGGTATCATAAGCCATGAAGTGATTGAGGCGGACCGAAACAAAGCCTTCCACCGGAGCCATCCTGGAGCTGCGAGTCGGGGGAGGGGGCTCGTGCATGTGCAGTGACAGGCACGGTGCTATGAGGAGTAGGAGGAACCCTGGAATTAATAAAGCAGTACATTGAGTTAAGGCGACGATAACCGACTTTTAATGATTTTATACTGAAGATCACGTCTAAACGAGTAGTGTTAATGATTTGAAAAAAAAATATCTTAAATTAGAGCATTTTCTCAAAAACATAATATGTGAATATTTTAGATTATATTTATATTACATAGTGAAATTAATTTGTAAAAATATTTATATTACATAGTGAAATTAATTTGTAAAAATATGGTGTCCGTATGGATTGAGGAGCCATATCTCATATTTAAACGAGGGTACTACCAATATTTAGTAGTAAATTAGCTGATTTTGTAGGCCCAATCCTGGAATTTGTAGTAAAACCGTTAAAAAGTTATAGGACTTTTAAGGTGGCTCCTCAATCCAGACATCTGGATTGAGGAGCCACCTTAGAACTCGAAAACTAGCCAACGAATGTTTTTGAAAATTTGGTAGGATTTAGTAGTATTTATGCGTAATCTGTAAAAAGGAAAAAGAATTTGAGGTGGCTACAATGCTTTGCTTTCACCCAATTCACAAAATTGTAAAGGAATGTTTAAATTATTAATATCTTTTGAAATACTGAGTGTGTAGGATGTTTGATGATGCCAATATTTAGTAGAAATTTCTACTAAATATTGGTGCTATTTTTATCCGATTTGAGCAACTGCTTTAGTAGCTACGAACATATATTTTTTATAGACCGTCTGGATTGAGGAGCCACATAAAATGTGTTGTATCACCGAAATTGTATAGTCTTTCCATTTTATTTTTATACTACAAATTAGAACTCATTTACTACTAAATTATACTAAACATACGTTTTAATTGGTTGATGACTTTCTGAGAAACAGCGTGGTGAAATTTATGGATTTTTAAGAAAAATCAAAGCATTGTAGCTATCTCAAATTCAGCCGTACAAATCCCATTTTTTTTTTACAGATTACGCTTAAACACTACTAAATCCTACCAAATTTTCAAAAACATCCGTTGGCTAGTTTTCGAGTTCTAAGGTGGCTCCTCAATCCAGATGTCTGGATTGAGGAGCCACCTTAAACGTCCTATAACTTTTTAACTAACGCGGATAAAAAACTGAGAATGGCGCAAAATCTACCAAGCGTATTTTTCTGAAACCTTCACCTCCACCACCAATCTTTTAGTATACGCGTTTTATTAAAATACCTTTTGTTTTGTGTATAATAAATGAATAATGCGTCAAATTGGGGACAGCGCTCCCTGATGGGCGAGTCCTATTACTGGCTGAACGTGCGACGTTGCGTGAGCTCAGTACAGAACACGCAAGCGAACAACACAAGGTCACTGGCATATATCTGCGTCTTAAAGCGTGCATATAGGTTTCTCCGTGTCTCGGAGCACGTAAAGCCGTTGTTCCCGGCTGTCATTCGTACACCTTTGTCACTTGTTACGGGTATCGTGTTACCCGGTAACTGGGTTGTGGAAGTCAGATAGGCCGTCGCTCCATGTAAAGCACCGCAATTCAGCATCCGGTTAGACTTGAAGCTGACTTCATAACTGCCAGGGCTTATTTGTAATCTTTTTATCATATATTTTGTATTGTTAGGGTTCCGTACCCAAAGGGTAAAACGGGAACCCTATTATTAAGGCTCCGCCGTCTGTCTGTCTGTCCGTCTGTCCGTCTGTCACTAGGCTGTATCTCATGAACCGTGATAGCTAGACAGTTGAAATTTTCACAGATGATGTATTTCTGTTGCCGCTATAACAACAAATACAACAAAAAAATAGAATACAATAAATATTTAAGGGGGCTCCCATACAACAAACGTGATTTTTTTTGCTCGTTTTTGCTCTATATTGATAACTGCAACAGGTAGACGCTTGAAATATTCACAGAATATGTAGATATATATTGACTTTAAAAATAAATAATTAAATTAAAATAAAAACAAATATTTAAGGGGGCTCCCATACAACAAACGTGTTTTTTTGCCATTTTTATAGATAATGGTACGAAACCATTCGTGCGCGAGTCCGACTCGCACTTGGCCGGTTTTTTTTATAATAAGTAATTGAATTTTTTACATTGTTCTCACATATAGAAGCAACAAGAATAATGTACCCAGGATTTTGTAATATCTTGATTTAAAAGAGTGTCCTTGGAGTTTCTTGCCTGTTCTTCTCCATAGAGATCTACGTTTTGGAATGGGCAAATAGCTTCAACTTTCTGACTAACTGACCGACTCTTTGACGATTCAAAAATGCCTGTAATAGGTTTAATTGAAATAAATGTTTTGAGTTTGAGTTGAGTTTGAGTTTGACTCCAACATAGTTGGGATTGATTGTTTCTACGACAGGCGATAAAGGTGCACGTCGAGAAGTCAGCTCCGCTACTACCTGCCTGACCATACTCCAGGGCCTCAAGTCTGCTATTACAATTGTGTCAGAATGGTCGATCATGGATTTCATTTTTTTTATTTTTTATTTCTGTAAGTAGGTTTGTACAAACACATAATTGTCGATTTTGACAAGTTTGGTAATCTACTATTATAATGGCGTGACTTTCTAATGGTCGGCCACTGACACTACATTGAAAGAAATTGCATTTATTGGTAATCTCGTACATAATGACAAATTAATGACATTTCTACTAATGGGTTTTCTTATAATGGCAATACGACAATGCCATTATAATAACACAAATCTATTACGAGAACATTGACCGGCCAATGATCGACCATTATGAATTTAGCAGATTACGAACTTTTAGCAAAATGACAATGGCAAGACAATGGGATCGTGTTGGAATGACTGAATTTATAAAAATAGCAGACTTGAGCCCCAGGTGATCATACTTGCCTACCACACTTTGTTTCATTGAATCCGATGATAAGATGAGATAAATCATAAGCTGTGCTGATTAGCTTGTCACAATTACAGCAAAAACAGTGAATTACATTGGCATTGAAAATTATATAAAATTAATATATTATGTGTTTGTTTTATTAGCTTGGCAACACAGCTGACGTTGTGGCCAGGCTGTGAGACTGGCTTGTGTCAAAATGCAGCAAACATGGACACCGTAAAACAAGAAAGCCTTTAATTGTACAGTGAACCGCACGTCCCATGACTTTTGACTTCAACAGCGCCTTTAAGTTGTAGAAATGGCAGTGTTCATTTCTACAGTTCAAGTTCCGTTCCGTGTGGTGCCGGACGTAAAGAATAGCACCATCCCATTTCTTTCCGTGGGTGTCGTAAAAAGCGACTAAGGGATTTACTAGAGAATGGGCAGCAGCGTTCTCTATGCATTTTATCTCTATGCATTTTAACACCATACTGTGATTGCCAACTCGCCTGCCAAGCGTGGCGATTATGGCAAATCCCCCCTCTTTTTGGGGAGGCCTATGTCCAGCAGTGGACGTCTTTCGGCTGAAATGATGATAGTTCAAGAGTCACCACTGACATCCCGGGACAAACACTTACACAAGGAACCCTATCTGCTTGCCTTTCTTAACGATGTTGGGGTCAGCTTCCAGTCTTACCAGATGCAGCAGAAGACTCGTCCCAATAACTAGGTAACACGACACCCCTTGGTAAGACTGGTTGTCACACTTTCGGGTTTCTGACTATTCCACCCACGGTTTTGACCCATGACGACGTTACCGACATAGCCTGCAGAGTAAGCAAGGTGAACTGGCAGTAGGCTGGCTATGTTTGACGAAGGACTGATGGCCGGTGGAGCAGACGAGTCCTGGAGTGGAGACCGCGTATCGGCAAGCGTAGTGTGGGACGCCGCCCAGCTAGATGGACCGACGACCTTAAAAAGGTGGCTGGGACAGACTGGATGCGGAAGGTGGAGGACAGGGTGTTGTGGCGCAGCCTGGGAGAGGCCTATGTCCAGCAGTGGACTGCTATAGGCTGAGTTGATCGACCCGTGACGACTGTCAAAACTCTTCAAATGACAGCCGGGACCAACGGTTTAACGTGGTTTCCGAGGCACGGAAGAGTCTCGTTATGTAGTGGATGGTCACCCATCCACGGACCGACTTCGGCAAGCTTAGCTTAACCTTCATTCGACCAGCTGTTATTATGTAGCCACGAGCCCCTTAGGAACCCATATTAATGATTAAAAACATAACATAAACATCAAGCCTTGTTTCGCCGAAGGGTTGGACAGAGGTGTCTACAAGTACACCCCCATTTCACCAGTTATGTTTGTCCCACGTAATGGGGGCGAGCCTATTGCCATCAACCAGGCACAAATACAGACTCCAGCTACTATTGAGAAATTCCTAATGGAAAAACCCAATAACACTGCCTGACCTGGGAGTCAAACCCAGGACCTCATGCAGTAACACTTGGGACCACTAGACCAACGAGGCAGCGAAATTATTAAAAAAAAAAACAAATAAAAAACAACTTACACATTGTTACACTAAAATAATATCACAAAAAAAAAACTACGCGAGTGTCATTTGCCGTGCCTTACGATAATTTGTCCCATTTAATACGAATTTCTTTAGATAATACAATAACGTATAAAAGATAATACGGATATAATATGCTAAAACTTTGTAATCTTTTGTGTATTGATAAGCAAAATGGGTGTAACCAACGAATTCTTACAATTGTGAAACAAAGTCCCCCGCCGCGTCCGTCTGTCTGAATAAACACAAAAACTACTGAACGGATTTTCAAACGGTTTTCACCAATGGACGGAGTGATCCATGAGGAAGGTTTAAGTGTACAATTAATTAAGATTTTGTGTAAAATGGCTGTTCTATGACGATTATTGTTGAAGATATCAGAAAAAATCATGGTGACTGGGAGCTTTACTGGCGTGAGCCGCGTAAACCGTATGAGATACATCAAATGAATGTCCTACAGGATTGTACATCTTAAAAAGATCAACAAAAAAGTCCATAATAGTATAAGTATATCTTTTAAGGATGACCCACAGCAATCATTTTTACCTTTCAGAATTTGATACAAAAATTAATTGATAATTCTGAAGCTATTTTGACCGGTATATTATTAATCCTTATCCAATAAAATATGTTATTTAATATGGGCATTTAATTGGAATTAAAATATGCCCTGACATCATAGCATTTAAATTAATACTTTAAAAGATATCACAGATTTAGAAAATTACGCGTAACAAAATAATTATGAATAGAAAAAACGGCTGAACGGAATTGAATGAAATTTGGCACACAGATAGTACGTTTCCATGGGATAATTTCCGACCTCCACACGAGCAAAGTCGCGGGCAAAAGCTAGTTCAATATAATTTTGATACTAAGCACTTGGCACAATTATGACGTCACACCTGTATTCCCGTACTTAAGGGCACAGTAAAGTTGACCCCACATTTTGCCAGTTATCTTTAAGTCCCATGTAAAAGGGGGCAAGCTTATTGCCACAAACC
The DNA here is from genome assembly GCA_948098905.1 of Tiliacea aurago. Classification (NCBI taxonomy): domain Eukaryota; kingdom Metazoa; phylum Arthropoda; class Insecta; order Lepidoptera; family Noctuidae; genus Tiliacea; species Tiliacea aurago. The sequence continues at coordinate 18,943,785 of OX402602.1, forward strand.
GGGCTAAAATCCGGATTCCGGACAGCTACTGAGAAGTTCCTAATGAAAAACCGCAAAAACAGTTTACCCGACCGAACTAAAGGTCCCGTGTTAAAAGTATAAAAAAAAAAAAACAATAAAAAGTAGTGCTTGCGATACAGACCAGCGAGACATTCTTATCTTTAAAACATCAAAATACCAATTTGAAACAGCAGATAAAATAATAAGCCTATCGACCATTAATTAGGAAGTTTAAACAAATTGAAGATTTAAATCGTTAGATTCCATACCGCGTCAAAATATAGACGCATTTCTGTTTCGTTTCGTCACCCCTCTCTGACCGTGCCAGGGTTGCGAGTTTGTCCGAAAGGGATATCGTGGCCCTGGCACACAGGCATCTGAAGGAACACGGGTGGGTTTTAGTCAGTAAAAGTCTGACACGCCCTCCCGCTCCGCCCAGAGCGGGAGAAGTTATTTGATAATTTCCCACCCAAAAAAAATAATAAAAAAACCCTCTGGCGTCACAGTTGCCATGGAGATGCAATATACGGAATGTGTGAGCTCGCTCTTCCCAGTGTTGACTGCAGACACTTTTTTCGGGCCATAGGCATAGGTACGCAGTATTGTCTCTCCTTCTCACTTGAATCCATCCAAAGGTTGTCAAAGATCGCTGTTATCGATAAGACCGCCCATTGTGTCCTATGTATAATTTTTACCTCTACAGGGTGCTCGGTAATTCGACTTATTCCTTGAAAGGGGTTATACTAGAGGTAATTTCCAACAAATAAATTAAGCCCGTCAACTAGGGGTCGAAAATTAATGGTTTACGAGTTACGGAGGTTTTTAGATTATTGTTCAAATTTTCAGACTGGTCAGCAAAAACATATAATTTCAAAATAACTGTTTCTCTCTCGATTTGTTATTTATCTGACTGATGATAAACGATTGCTCATTTATAAAACTTTTTACAAAAAAATAATAACCGACTACCAAAAATAACACTACAAAGTGAAAAATAACTTTAATTTCGGAAGTCGGTGTCTTTGGATCTGTATTTGATTTTTTTGCCACCGACTTCCGAAATTAAAGTTATTTTTCACTTTGTAGTGTTATTTTTGGTAGTCGGTTATTATTTTTTTGTAAAAAGTTTTTTATTTTTCACTTTTTAGTGGGTCAGTTTTGAATTTATCTAAGTTACAATAGCCTAATGTTAACTGCTCATCACCTTTTACAAAATATTGCTTTTCCCGATGCTGGGACGATGATTGTTGAGGAGTTCTCCTGGTAAGAACCAGGAGAACTGCTACTCACCATATGCATAGTGACGAGCATAAATTGCTTAATCGCTACCCGTTAAATAGGTACTCATTAAGTTAAGGTGGCCATCTGTGGTCTCCATCATCAGTTCCACTTCATCAAATGGTGCTTTCGGAGAGCAAATGCACGAGTTACTATAAAAAATAGCCAAATCGCTATAGGTTTGAATATAAAATTTGAGGGCTTCCCTCGGTTTCCATGGGTTCCCCTCATCAGATTCTGATTTGGTGGCAATGAGACCACCTCGGGGGTATTTTCATTTCAAACAAAAAAAAGTAATTTTCAAAATCGGTTCATAATTGCCGGAGTAATCGCGTAACAAACATACAAAAAAAAAAACATACCGCCGAATTGAGAACCTCCTTTTTGGAAGTCGGTTAAAAAACATACATGCCATTTCTGACATTAATTCCCATAATGTCAGAAATAAAAGGTCTTGAGTGCATAAAAAAACATCTTTATTTTATCATTTTTGAAATATAGATGTGTTTTACTTGAAAAAAGTGTATGAATTGTCGGGGCTTAATTTGTTGGAAATTACCTTTAGTATAACCCCTTTCAAGGAAATAGGAATAGGTCGAATTACCGAGCAACTTGTATATCTGTCATTTTATGGTGCACATAATAAAGAGGGTTCTATCTAACTATGAAAGTACGGGGAGTCCAAATCTAACGATTTAAATCTTTGATACAAATATAAATATTATCGGGAACCTATATTGTGGGCGACCCTTTGCCCTAATATTTTACTTTTCTTATTACATCTGACATTACTATTTGTATTGTAATAACAAAATATCACAAGTTATGTTATTTCGGTCGCTGGTATAAGTTTTACTCGAAGTTTATTTTATTTCTGAATGTTTTTATGATTATATTATTTGTATGTGGTATGAAACAGTTTTGGATTTATTGAAATGTTTTAAGTGAAATTATTTTTAAATGATTAAATACGAGCTTTTGCGCGCGGCTTCGCCCGCGTGGATGTCAGAAAATATCCCATGGGAACGTAGGTAGTACTGGGAATAAAAGTAGTAAATCCTATGTGTCAAAAAATGTATCTAACAGATTAAGCGTAGGGCTGTTACTGCGCTCACACCGCGGCATTTTACTTACTCTTACTAGGAGAACTTTAAGATCCCTGCATCGGGAAAAACAATATTTTGTGAGAGGTGATGAGCAGCTGATATTAGGCTGTTGTAACTTAGATAAACAAATCACCATCATCATCACCACCATCACCACCCTATCATCTCACTTTACTGCTAATTTCTTACATCGCATTTTTACACTTTTTACTTGTTTGATTTTTTTTATTTCTTTATTTTTTGATCTAATGTATATTAGATTGTGTGCATTTTAGTCTGTGCTAAATAAATGTATTTTCTTTCTTTTTCTTTTTTATAAATTACAAACTGACCCACTAAAAAATGAAAAATTAAAAAAAAAATACCGAAAACCCGAACTGATTTCCAAAAAAAATACTACTAAGTGAAAAATAACTTTAATTTCGGAAGTCAGTAGCAAAAAACTAAAATACTGATCCAAAGACCGACTTCCGAAATTAAAGTTGTTTTTTATTTTGTAGTGTTTTTTTCTTGTTTTTTTTTTTATACCCGTCGTAACTTCTAAACGAAAGGTCCGATTTGAATAATTTAAAGATGAATTTACACGCACAGAAATGACCTTAGTTATTAAACTATGTATTTAGTTGGGTACAGATTAATATCATGATACAAATGTCATCTTTTGATTCTACCCGTGATTTTTATAGGTTTTGATTGACGAACAAAAAAACAATTATTGTGACTTTACAATAATAGTTAGACATAATCTGTTGGGCGTGGAGTCTTTGGTTTGATTCCCAGGTCAGGCCAAGTATTGTTGGGTTTCCATCATTTTTTAAATAACTAAAAGAATAGACATACATCCCAAGAAAAAAAAATGGTATTCAAACTTATACAATTTTGTTTCTGGTTCCTAATCAAGTTATCGTTGTAATCACGTACTTATCGACTAGATAACGGAGATTATTCAAATATTCGGTTCGGTTTTCATTTTTATTGTAATTAGTTCATAAGTTATTAATGATGAGCGTGTGCCTAATGAGATTTTCTTTCGGCAACTTCTCTGGAGCCTCAGGGGATGAATTTCCCAAAAACGATTATACAACTATATTTTACGTAAAAAATAAAAGTCTAATTACCAACGGCGACGTTTGTAACTTCTAAAATGACAAACTTCCATGCTAATTTTCATCCCCTATTTAACCCCTTATGGGGTGTGCTTCCAAAAAACGATGATATAATAAAAAAAATCTTACAAACAGAAAACTAAGTACCTACCGTCTTTCATGTCTCTAATTTAAAAAATTGCGATCTTCCATACAAACAAACTTTTATCCCTTTTATAACCCCTTTATTTTTAATAAGCACAGCCACATCACATACATTAATCTTATCTTAATTAATGAATTTAAGACTTTTATTAAGTAGATGTTTAATTACTACCTATCACGCTAGTATTCGTTGAAAGAGTAGGTCCTACCGTCAGGTTATACGCTATTGGGTTATTTTATTATACAGGATGGAAACACAACAAGCAGAGGTGTGAAGTTCGTTTTTAGGGTTCCGTACCAAAATGGTAAAAGGGAATCCTTATGGTGAGACTAAGTCTGTCTGTCTGTCACACCTCGATATCTCAAGAACTACTAATGCTATCAACTTGAAATTTAGAATGGTTTTAGATGACGGTTGTCCAACTATTTTGCAAACGAGAAAGAAATTAAAAAAAATATACATTTTTTGCAAAAGGGACTGAAAGGGGGTCTTAAAAAAATTAAGTAAGGCTACTAGGGCATGTGAAGTATCATATGAAAGAACGCTGTTTGCACATTTTTAAACATTTTTTATTTTTATTTTAGACAGCATAGTTTCCGACTTTTGATGAAAAAATGAATTTGATGAATAATAAAAAAAAACCGTTCCCCCCTCTTATCTCCGAAGTTTGCATAGATACAAATCTGAAATTATTCTATGTGATAGAAGTGTATGTAAAGATTACAGGAAAAATAAAACAATGTCTCTAAATAGCACAGTTTTTCAGAAATCATCAACATCATATATACGTACCGGAACCCTCGGTGCGCTAGTCCGACTCGCTCTTGACCGGTTTTTTTAAATTCCAGATAGTAATTTGACAGTGCAAATGTCAAACTCCATATTGAAAAAGCAAACAACAATATTTAATATTTGATTTGTCAACTTACTATCTGGGATTGAAAAAAAAACTTTACGTACCTATAGGGTGTAACAACACCTCTCACGAAGTCGTTATTTACGCATTCTGTACTTCAAACTAAGTAACATTCTGTACTTCAAAATAAGTAACATTGAGCAAAAATTATTGCTGGGAAATGACTATTACTTTTGGTGTGGAAAATCGCTGTTTACGACACCATGCAATGCAATGCACGCAAAACGAGTAGGGTGCGCATGTGACGGTACAGGAGTTGTGGGGGTATTTAAAGTTCAAGTTATGATACCTATCTAAATATCGTAAAAAACTTTGACCTTCGGCTTCTACACGAGGGAAAAGTACATTATTTCAACAAATAATTCAATTAAAAAGGTTTCATTAAAAATTTTAAAACGCAAAAGTAAACTCTCGCTTTGATAATCCGCCACCTCATTTATATTCGGATCAAATCTTAGAAGAAATAAAGAAAAAAGGCAAACCTTAATCTCTGTTTTAACTTTACTTTAATATGCTTAAACTGTGATCTAGAATCGAGGAAAATAGGAGCGAGCTATGCTCGGAGTTTCGCAGAAATGAAGTTATCCGGAAGAGAACCGGAGTTACCGACATAGCCTGCAGAGTAAGCAAGCTGAAGTGACAGTGGGCTGGCCATGTTTGTCGAAGGACCGATGGCCGTTGGAGCAGACGAGTCCTGGAGTGGAGACCGCGTATCGGCAAGCGTAGTGTGGGACGCCCCCCAGCTAGATGGACCGACGACCTTAAAAAGGTGGCTGGGACAGACTGGATGCGGAAGGCGGAGGACAGGGTGTTGTGGCGCCGCCTGGGAGAGGCCTATGTCCAGCAGTGGACTGCTATAGGCTGAGTTGATTGATTGAGATTACAGGAAAACCTATGAGAAGTCTGTAATATATACATATAATAAAATCGTAGCGAAGTCAAAATTGTACATTGAATATTTTTGAAAAAAAGTAATTGCAATGAGGTCTGGGATCGATTCCAATGCCAAGAATATAAATTTTAGGATTTTTTGTCTGTTTGTCAGACATTGACATATATATATATATATATATAATCCTACTGATAATCAGTAGGATTAGCGTGATGCTGTACACATCACGCAAATTCTACTGAACAGATTCTGTCTGTCAATTGATAGGCTATATGCTATGAGGGATGAGCAATATTGAATTATGTTTATGTTCCGCTATGAATGCAGTTCCAGCATCACGCAAATTCTACCAGATAGATTCAAATTTTTCATAGATATTTCCATAAGTCTGGTCAGTCGGTGGACTATATATTATCACGCTATTTGCTATGGGGTATGAGCAATAATGCATTATGTTTTATTACTCTGTAGTTTACAGTAAATTTTAAATAGATGAGTTGAACGGTTAGAACTTTGCAGATACAGTTACAGATTTAATCATCATAACATACACAGGGTGAATTTTTGAGATGGGGCAGTGAACCTACCTTAACCGTTGTAGCTACATGAAATCGGTCTTAGAAGACTATCTTTAACTTTTTGTGACATTTTGATCTGGAGACATAGATTTTGAAAAAAAATGTAGTCAGCATAAATATGAGAAATTGTCATTAAAAAAAAAATTGGTGCCAATAGATCCTGTTTCATATGAGGATCAAAAAACTCTATTAGACCAACTAGGTATGAGTACTAGATGAGTCAGAAATCGAAAAAATCTTTTCCCATACATATCGTGGGAAATGACTCCAACTTACTTTTTAGGGTTCCGTACCTCAAAAGGGAAAAACAGAACTCTTATTTACCTCACTTCGTTGTCCGCCCATCCCTCCGACTGTCTGTCTGTCTGTCAGTGAAGACCCTTTTTCTCAGGAAAGCGTGGACGTATCCCGCCTTATTACAAAACAAGATTTATATTTGACATGGCTTAAACCATGGAACCAGTTTTTGTAATAAGAACGTAACAGTGATTGAAATACCGTTCTTTTTACAAAACTGAAAACTTAGTTCGGTACTAAGTTGTCAGTTTTGTGTTTAGGAACTTTACCATAGTCGGAATAAAGTTCGAAATTCAATAATGGCTCCATGTTTTAAATCTGGGTGTGAAGATAAACCTTGTTTTGTAATAAGGGGGATCAAGTTTAAATTAATTTCAAATACGTAGGTCTCTACCGTAGGTTTCCGCGCTCAAAAAAACCAAACTCCTAAAATATGTCGCATAAATGGCCGTATTTTTTAATACGTTTATATTAAAAAATACGGCCATTTATGCGACATATTTTGATATTCGCAAATTAATCAAAAGCTACTTCCCGTTGACCTAGAATCATAAAGTTCGGCAAAAAGCAAAGTCTCAATGCACAAATAAAGGAAAATGTCTGAAAATCGTTAATTGGTAGTTTTATGACATCATCATCATTTCAGCCGAAAGACATCCACTGTTGGACATAGGCCTCCCCCAAGCATCACCACTTAAGAGTGGTTCTGTGCTTCCCGAATCCAGCGGATTCCTGCGGCCGTCCAGCAATACGTCTTCCGGGTACGCGGTCTCCACTCCGGAAACTTTCGGACCTATTATAGGCCATATGTTCCGCATAATCTACTGTTATACTATTTTAGTTATAGTCGTTCGTCAGGAATAATCTGTAAGAATGCATCAGTCAGTGTATCAGTTTTGTGACATAAGGTAGTTTAAACAGGAACGCAGGCGTTCATTAATTCAATGAAAACGAAAAACTTCGCAAGCAATGGGAAATTGCTACTGAAGACTGTGGAATCGACCTCAGGACTAACTGCTCCTCACACGGGCAACTGTACATCGCTTGGTCACGCGTCACCAGTCCTGAGTCTCAGTATATTTTGGCTGCTGAGACCATAATTACAAACGTAATATACCGGGAAGTTTTATTATAAAGAGTTAATGCGGGAAATAAAGTGAATTTGTGATATACTGCGATTGTGACCCACCAGTCGATTCCCAAAAATATAAGGCTGGCTGTTCACTATGGTGTGCTGGTGGTACCCACGCTTATGTATAGAAGTGAATGTTGGGTGTGGCAAAAGAAGCATGTAAGTAGAATCAATGCTGTGGAAATGTGTTTCTTGCGAAGCATGTGTGGCGTAACTATGAATGATAGGTTGAAAAAGTACGTGATAAGGCAACGGTGCGGTTTAAAAGAAGATGTAGTGACAAAATTTTAAAAGATTATGCTTAGATTGTTTGGTCATGTTGAAAGGATTAATGAAAGGCGACTAACAAAAGATATTTACAAGGCAGATGTGAGGGGAAACGCCGGGTGGAGACGCCCTAGAGGGACATAATATAGTGTGATTGAATTTATTTCCCGTTGCCCCCTTATCGTACGAAGTAAACCTTTTTAAAATCGAAACAGGTTAGGTTAGGTCAGAACTGTGACTACACAACGCACGAGCCGAGCGAGCGTAGCGAGCGGTGCCGCGGCAGCGGCCGGCGAGTGCCAGAAACTAATTTTTGAATGTAAAACCAAACCACGGGGACAACGGGAAGTATTTTTAAATATTTAATTGAAGCACCGCTGTCCCCGTAGGATGGGGACACGGCGTATGGGGACAACGGGAATACACGATTCTTTCACCGTTTTGAGAGCAGTGCTGATGAAAAATAAAGCGCCCGTCCAGGTTCTTAGCTACGACCTACAACTCGTAAGTCGAGGCTGCTACCACTGGGCCATCACTGCTCATGCTTATTTTACCTACTGGTTGCGAATTAGGAACTGCTTTTCTCCCATCGCAACTAAGTAAGTTTGCGAAGTTCTTATTCTTTGTTCGCAACCAAGTTGCGGTTAAGGAAAAAGTCTTCTTGATTCGCAACTGGTTGTGAACAAAGAATAAAAATTCTTAATTCGCAACTGGTTGCGAATCCCAGTTGTGAAAACGGCCGGAGGGGACCTAATTGGTGATTTTCTTCGAGTACTCGGAACAGGCGTGTGTATATGACCAGGATGTATGAATGTAAACGAAGCAAAAGGAGTATGTAAGTAGCTTAGCAGGTGGCGTTCTATAGTTTTTGCCTACGCCCATAAATGGGAAGCAGGCGTGAGTTTACGTATGTATTTATATTTTATAAAAATAACATACCACTACGTCTGTATTACCCAAAGGGTTAGGCAAAGGTGTACCTACCTATAGTACACCCACATTTAATTTCGCCAGTTATGTTTAGTTCCCATGGAATACGGGGCGAGCCTATTGCCACTAACCGGGCACAAACTCAGACTTCAGACTTTGACTGAGAAATTCCAGACGGAAAACCCAATATCGCTTTGCCTGACCCGGGAATTGAACCCAGGACCTCATTCCCAACAGTAGCGCTTGCGACCAATAGACCAACGAGGCAGTTTTGTATAAAAATGTGGTTGTTATTTTTGTATATTGTGATGTCTTACGACTTCCACGCGAACGAAGTTGCGGGCAGAAGCTAGTCTTAAAATAACATGGTAAATCGATCAATATTGTGCGTACAAACTTACATTTGCAGTTGGAATGTATGGGGATCATGTTTTTCAACTAAAATGTTAAGTTTGTTTTTGGGATAAATTCATCCCAACTACAGAACCCTTCATTGTGCGTGGTCCGACACGCACTTGGCCGGTTTTTGTAAATTATTTCATCACCACTGCTACAAAACATCGTAAGGAAACCTACCATGTCCTAGAACTAAAAATTCGATGACATGTGACATCCACCAACCCGCACTGGGCCCGCCATACCTCCATACCACCATAGACTTTTTATAGGTTTTCCTGTAATTTATATTTAGCGAACTATAGGCTGTTTTTTTTTTGGCTCAACAGTTTCGGAGATAAGAGGGTATTGTTAATTTTCACCTATTTTCTGTAATAGCTTTAATTAATTAATTATATTAAAATTATAAAAAAAAAAAATTAAACCTTCAAAACAACATTCATTTATTTACGTAACACGTTCGTGTTTGGATCACAGGATTTCATAATTATGTGTACAAATTCAACTTCATCGGCCTAGTAGATTCGAAACAAATCGTCTGGGACAGACAGACACACCAGTGATCCTATAGGGGTTGTGTTTTTTCTTTTGGTGTTCGGAACCCTAAAAAGCAAGATGGCGGCGTTAGTTCCGATTTTTCCCACGCCCCAGAAGATCCTTGTATCCAGTATGCGCACATCAGCGGTAACAAAACCAGTATAAGCTGACCTCTTATTCCATTGAAACTCTATACTACGCCAGGCCAGCTGAAGGGCAGTGTCGGTTGACGTGCGGGGCATGGTACTTGTAAGTTTCGGCACGCTCAACCTTCAAATCGGAACTAATCTGCGCCAGGACGAGGACTGAGCAATACTGCTTGGTAGCAGAAATCCTAAATTAAATGTATGGATATTGATTAGATTACCATGAAATTTAAAAAGTCCACTGTTCCCAATAAATAGGAGGCGCGACACTGTAGCACAATTTCTATGAAAACTTCATGGAAAGTGTGGCGCCCGCGATATCGCGCCAGTCTGCACGAGCCTTTAATAGGGGTTTTAAAAATAATAGGAGAAGAAGTAAATATCTACGTCATATATAGACAACGAAATGTGAAAATGCATTAAAAACTAAATTACCAAAATACATTGCACACAGAACTCGTTTACGTGAACGAGTAAATCGTCGGCTTATTGCAAGAACTCATTAACTGCAAAAAAACACTAAATACGTTTTTATCCTTATTGGACTCCTTTTGACACATTCTACAAAATGCAAAACTCACTAATTTCTATCCAGTCAATTTTAGGCGTTACGGCCTTGCCATAAAATCCATAACTGCAACTTTGGAACTCAGGCATTTACAAAGAATCACTAAGTTGCACTAGTTATTTTTATTAAATACATAATTATTTAAAAAACAACATACATATTATACAGAACTCATTTTCACCATGTAATTAACTTTATCCAAACAAGTGTAGCATAAATAGCTTAGAATTAGGTTCGATAAAGTTAATTATTTGCATTCTGGTAATCGATTTATCACCACTATATCAGGCTTATTGGCGATAATAGTCCTGTCAGTGATGATAGACCGATCCCAGTACAACGTGACATGGTCTTTTTCGAGAACTAGGTCGGGCACATACTTGTAATACGGTACCTCAGAATCCACAAGTTTATATTTCAAAGCAAGTTGCTGGTGAATAATCCTGGCTACTTGGTTATGCCTGTGCAAGTATTTCCCGTTAGCCAGACGAGAACAACCAGAGATAATATGTCTGATGGACTCACCCGGACGGTGGCATGCCCGACACACGTCAACCGTCCCATCCTTCATAATATGTCTCCGGTAGTTATTCGTCAAGATAACTTCGTCCATAATTGCACAGACAAAACCTTCGGTTTCCCCGAAAAAGTCACCAAAACGTAGCCAGGATACGGACGCTAAAAAACCTACACCTGGCTCATGAAGAGCCCGATAGAAGCGCCCGTGAAGCTCCTTGCCTTGCCATATCTCCTTGCGGTCATCGGTAGTAAGTATTACAGTAGGTCTGCGCCAGTTCTCTTTAGCCATGGAAAGTGACGTGAGCCCCTTGTCCACTGCGACCACAACACGGTGCATACCCAGTTCGGTTTAAAAAAAATATTCCCTGAGACTGCACACCTCGCGGTTGTGGTGGGGCTTCGCATTTAAAAAGCCTCGATCCCCGCACTTCTGCGGGATGTACAGTCTCATCACCGATGATTGTGGGTGATGGTTTCATCCAGTTTGCGATCAGCAGTGTACGGACCCTCTTATCCAGCGTCCAGTTTGGTCTGAGTCCATTTGAGTATGCCAAAAGAGTAGGTATATCAAGACCGGCATGAACCAACCGTTGCAGGCGCGCACTTTGTTTTCGTTCGAAAGAAGGCTAATAAATACCTTTATCAGGCGACCAAAGAAGCGCTGCTTCAGCGATTGCTTCATGTCAGCAACGTTGATCCCTAACGCTTCTTACATACCCAAATACTTATAGCTTTTGGATGAGCAGAGGGATCTAAGGTGTATGGAATCCGAGAGTTGAGTTCCCTCGGATTCCACAATCTCCCCTCGCTTTACATGCATGTTTTAATACTAGCACTGTTTTCATTAGAATACTGGTTATCCCTTTTTTTTAATAAACGTTTGATTGAGTTTCGTTGTTTTTTTTACAATTAAAGAAATAATTAATTGACATACCGAGCAGACTTAAAGTAGCCAGAAGTCATTAACTTTTTTTTTTAGGACTAGCGACTCTCACTTTTTTTTATTAATATACATATTAAGCTAATTGAAAACATTTAATTTTTCACCACCGTAATTATATTTAGGATAATAATTATGGGCAAATCAACATAACCACTAGCAAATTCGAACTAAAATACCGTTTATCTCAGAATAGTGAATATGTCACATAATGACTTCTTGCAATAAGCCGACGAAATAATAATATAGTAATAATAATAACAATATAGTATAAAATTTTAAAAAAGAAGACTAAAAAAAATGTGAAGTACAAAAATTGTTGAGTTGAAGGTTTAATAATTTATTAGTTTTTAAGAAATCTTAAACTGCTATTTAAATCAATAAAAAAGTACGCATGGAAATCTGAAAATGATTGCAATCACCTGCTGTTTCGACGTAACCACACTTTTCTGTGACGAATGTCTGCAATGTATTTCTATGTTCAGGGTCGTGCCTGCCATAAAAAGCTTTTACTACAACATTCCAAAGCGTAGGCTACAGTGTCGATGAGTTTCTCTTCCCACCTGTCACAGAGTGGTCACTGGCATGCGGCAGCTGGGTGTTATTATGTCTCGCGCATGCGCCGTGATCGAACTGGTCACGTGTGGCGCAGCGCGTGAGTCAGTCTGTGGTCATGTCAGTGAGGATGTTGAGCTACTGGATGTGGCAAGGCTTTTTTGTGGTGGTATTTGAGTTAAAAGTATGCTTTTACCTCAAAGTCATCAAAACAAAGATTGTTGTTTGGGGTTTGAAAAGACAGTGCTACCGTCAAGGACATTTATTTTACCTAAGTGCCGTAGTTTATTCTTGACATCCTGAGGGCTAATTGCGTAACACACTATCAGTAGGAATCGGTTTCAATTTGACAGTTCAACAACACTCAACGACATTTTTGTTCTACCATAAGAAGCAATGGATTAGCAATATACTTCAAAATCATTCCGATCCCGATTCAAACTGTGTTACGCAATTAGGGTGCTGTTTTAATGTGTCATAATAGAATTATGTGTCTTAATTTTAAACGAAATTTATTTTCTTGCAGTAGGATCGAGTCAAGTCAAGCAGTAGGATCTTTCTCAAACAAAATCTTACGGCGGCCCACGCTTTTGTGGACACTTCTTGTAAAAAGTTTAATTGCTCAATAATCCGACCTCAATTTGTTTAAAAATAGTACATTATTGCAAAGGCCGTGAAATAGGCAATTGCAGGTCTAGTATGAGTTTGTCATGTCAGTCACTAATACGAGATAGGCAATTGCCATTTCCGCCGAGGCATATAATTATAGTGCTTTTCTCAAAATAATGCAGGGAAAATAAATTATTTATAAATTCCAGATTCAATGACGAACAACGATAATTTTTCACGCGCCAATGTGTTAATTTGTTTTTTTTTTTCAATATACAGCTTTCTATTTGCAAGCCAGTTCGAAATTTAAATAAAACCTTTGATAAGTTACTTCCTTAGTTGCCATGTTTCGGAGTAAAAGAGTATTTAATAACCCCAGCACGCCGTTTCATACAACATTGCTGGAGCGTTGTAATGTTCAAATTCGAAAAACGCTCCTGCAATGGATTTGATTTTCTTTGACCGTAATTTCGATACTTCGCGTGTTCCTTCTTCGAAAATAAGGACAATATTTCCATGCATGTTTGAGAAAAGATATTTAACATGCACGTTTAGGTAAAACGGGCTGGTTTCCGCAACTCCACGTCAATATGCGCGTATTTTGCGTACCATGCACGTTTATAAGCAACCTACAATTTACCTATTTGTTAGCCAACCCACAGAATAAACATTAAATACTTTATCAATGTGAGGTAGCTTATCCAGTTACTGTTATCGTCCACATCGATGTACGAGAAACAAGTTAATGCAAATAGTGCGCTACTGTGCGTCGCGTGGCGCTCGCGCAGATCGTTAACTTATGACCGAGCTCATGACTCATAATCATCGTGATTCACACTACATTTAAGGCGACGACAACCGACTTTTAATGATTTTATACCGATGATCACGTCTAAACGAGTAGTGTTAATGATTTGAAAAAAATATATGTTAAATAAGAGCATTTTCTCAATAACTTAATATGTGAATATTTTAGATTATGTTTATATTACATAGTGAAATTAATTTGTAAAGTTATGTCTAACGCGGATAAAAAACTGAGAATGGCGCAAAATCTACCAAGCGTATTTTTTTAAAACCTTGACTAATTTAAAGATAATTTAATTATTGATCTTTTAGTATACGCGTTTTATTAAAATACCTTTTGTTTGCGTCACTATTTGCGTCCGTCACCATGCAGCAGCAGTTACTCTTGAGAGGCGCGTCTCTGTTCAGGCGACACACTTCCAGAATCTGCCGCCCGAGTCCGTACATAAATTTGGCCCCATTAAGGATGATCTGGACTAAGGTGTCCTGCAACAACTTAACATTTAATAATAATAATAATTTTATTATAATTATGTACGCCCTACGAAATACGATTAAAATTTTGTGGGAATAAAGACACGTTTCTGCCTCTATGTTCCCTAATTAAAGGCAGAAACGTGTCTTTTCAATGAAATTAAAAGTGATGACCAGTATTTTTCTGTCTTTGTGTACATTTCTCTACTGCAGCACGGCGCTCATTGTTACAATAATTAAATCATGACTCGAAAAGGGACTTACTACGTAGTAATGAAGGCAATTTTATCGGCAATTTTACTGGACACGTAATAAAGCGGTGGTGAACTGGTGACCCAGTGGTACCGCCCCGACTAACTAGTTGTATGGTGCAGGTTCGAATCCAGCCTAACATGCACTTACTATAAGCAATTTATGTCATTATATCACTGACAATATTAGTCAGTGGACACGAACGAGACAACTATTTACAATACTATCTACATATATATTGTATTTTGAATAGCTGACTGACTGATTATATCAGTCAGTCAGCTATTCAGACTATTTTCGTCAGGAACCGTACAACCCCGGTTAAGAGTTAAGCCTTTCGAAGGGGTAACCCATTGGTTACCCCTTTGAAAGGCTTAACTCTTATTATATTATCATGATGTAACCCATTGAAAGGGTTTTATACTAGAATCGCATTGAAAGGGTTACATGATAACCCATTGAATGGGTTTTATACTTGAAACCCAGTGAAAGGGTTACATGATAACCCATTCAATGGGTTCTATACCTACTTGAAACCCAGTAACATGATAAAATCATAATATTATATCTCTATTCTACCCAGGGACCATTTTGGTTACCATATTAGGAAAACCCTATCGAAAACCCTTTCAATGGAAAGGGTTCTTGATAGGGTTTTTCTAAGAAGTTAATCAAAAACCCATACGGTGTGGGTAATTTTGAATGGCTTAAATTAAGCCGTTCAAAAGGGTTACGTACACCGTATGGATTTTTATCGAAAACCCTTTCAATGGGTTACCAAAATTTAATTTAAGCCGTTCATAAGGGTTACCCACATCGTATGGGTTTTTGTTTCGCTTAGAAAAACTCTATCGAAAACCCTTTCAATGGGTAACCAAAGTGGTCCCTGATTTTCGTATTGAAGTAGACAGCATTGTTATTAAATAACAACTTCTAAATTCCATCAACCTTGCCTTCATAATTTGCATAGTAAGTCGCGTGCCGATCGCGGTATAGATCATTAATTTCTGACTCATAGTCATTCATGAGCATGACTCACCCACCACTACTTACATTACTATGTACATCTCGTATTGTGTTCCAATAAACATTACACATGACATTGATAACGTGGTACAGTCAACTACATGTCATTAGTAACATTTTGACCTTGAGCTGGCTTAACATAGTAGTTTCAATAGAATGCGAGGCCAACTTGTACTGGTTTTGTTACTGACATGCGGCCTCATCATTTCAGTCGAAAGACGTCCACTGCTGGACATAGGCCTCTTCCAAAGGGGAGTTTGCCATAATCGCCACGCTTGGCAGGCGGGTTGGCGATCACAGTATGGTGTTAAAATGCGTAGAGAACGCTGGCGCCCATTCTCTAGTAAGTCCCTTAGTCGCCTTTTACGACACCCACGGGAAGAAATTGGGTAATGCTATTCTTAACGTCCGGCACCACATACACAATTTGATTTATTTGCGAGTATCAAAATATTTCGCATAATTCACCGTATTTTTTTATTGCGTTGACTTAGAAGCTTGAATTTTTTAGAACTCCAAGGGACTGTCCACCTACCTATTTGATATTAATTTCAGCTTGATACCTCCACGCGTTCCTGAGAAAAAGGGTCTTGACATACTGACAGACTGACAACAAATTGATGTAGGGGCTATATGGGTTCCGTTTTTTGCTTTGTGGTACGGAACCCTAAAAAAAACGCCTTTGCCACATTGGGAACATTTCATTATGCAAAAATGTTATTATGGTAATTATTTAAGTTCAACGACTGACTAAAGGCTTCTACATACCGGGACGACTTGTCGCGCGACGCGACGCGACACAAAGGCACCGCTCGTCCCGTGACACGCGGGGCCTTTGTGCCGTGTCGCGTCGCGCGACAAGTCGCGCTGGTATGTAGAAGCCTTTACACGTAAACAAACGTAAAATAACACACACACGTCGGTACTCGTATGACACAGAGTAGGCAAGTTTATTTCAACGTCATGGAAGATAATTATGCCCCATCGTCAGTCCCATGGAATGACGTAGGAAGAATATAATAGAATAAAATTTATAAGGAAGGAGGAAGCAGTTGCTTTAAACACCGTAGTGCGTGTGTGATGGCAGTTGTTTACTAATTGCAGAGGCTGTGACTCAAGAGACTTCCATCACTCAGGTCTGTAGAGTACCTACTGAGGCACGTCTAAACTCAAACTCAAATATTACAATTAAAACCAATTACAGGAAATTTTGAATTGTCTGGGAGTCGGTCAATCATCAAGATGAAGCTTCTTGCCCATTCCAAAGCGTAGCAGGTTACTTCGAAGAAGAACAGGCAAGAAACTAAAACTCTTTTAAAACAAAATATTGTTCAAACTCAAACTCAAAGAATTTATTTCAATTAAACCGTTTACAGCCACTTTTGAATAGTCAAGGAGTCGGTCAAGCTAGTTGGCCATTCCAAAGCGTAGTAGGTACCTTTAAAATCCATGGAAATTACAAAAATAGATCACATAATTCATATTGAAATTTTAACATAATATGTATTATGTGAGAACGATGTAGAAACTAACCGAAGGGTTGTTATCGAGTAACTGGGTTGCCAGATAGGCAGTCGCTCCATGTAAAATTCTGGTATTCAACTGCACCCGGTGAGACTGGAAGCCGACCAAAAGGCGGGAGATGATGATCATAAAGAAAAGAAAAAAAATCGTTTATTTGCGGTAACCATGACGCAAAGAAAGAACATAAATACAAAAATAACAAGTACCCTAGTATGCCTCTAGTAGCTGTTTAGCAAGGAGCTCGTCCGGGGAGGTACGTACCTCCCCGGACGGAGCTCCTTCACAAACAGCGCTGTAGTGTACCAGTTTGAAGGGTGTGGCTGCAGGTGTAGTTATTCCCTTAGGTGGCAGTGACCATCAGGAGGGTCGTCTGCTAGTTGGCCACCCGAAACGGACACCTACTCGTACAATACTGCCTTAAGTACCTATGCTACTGGTATAGGCTGAAGAATGATGTGATAACGTAACGTTGTGGTTTAAAATAAGATGTAGTGACAAAAATTTCTAAGAGTGTGCTTAGTTTGGTCTTGTTGAGAGGATGAATGAAAGGTGACTAACAAAAGGTTTGCAAGGTAGATGTGAGTGGAAACTCCGGGATTATAGTAGTACATAGTGATCTGACGCCCTAGGAGAACATAGTGACTTTATTGGTGATATTCTTCAGAAAGGTCACGTGCGTAGTACGCAACGGGTGCGGGGGCACCCTTGCCTGTATTGCACAGGCCTCCACCAGTGTCGGACAGGAATGGCCAGGTGTTCCCGGCCATTCCCGTAGCCCCCTAGTAACGGGGGTCATGCGGGGCCCGCCAGCTCGGCGGGCATGCGCCGGGAGGGTTGAGGAAGAAAAGGTTGAACCGTTATCCCATGGCCCTCCCAACACGGCGATGTGGGAACACCGCTGAGTTTTAGTGGGTATACTGTCGTCATTATCGACAGGAGTCCCACATACCCCGACTCGTCCCCCACGAGCGGGGATGCGTAATGCATTTCTTAGAGAAAAAAAAAAAAAGGATTATTCATGTCATAATGTGTTCCCCGGACCAATGCTTTCACTAGGAATTCTATAAGTCCATGTTTTGCAGTGACCAGTCATTTATGATGTTCATGTTATCTTCAGCTAGTCGGTAGGTACTTTACATAATAAAATGGTCTACCTTCATAACAGGTAATAATACTAACTTATTTACTTGTGATTTTCCCTCCTATGATATTCAGTTGGGGAAAATATTCAATGTGTCAATTCTATTGTTTTACTCGGCAATAATACTTTTATTCAAGTTAGGGAATTTTTGAGTTTCATTGTTCATTTATTATTGTAAATATAGAAGGATTTCTTTACGTCAGGGGGTTTTAATCAGACTTAGTCACATGATCACCTAGTTTAGGAGTCAGGGCTTATAAAGATTTTTATATTATTATAATTTATATTGACATACTTTATAAACAC
Source organism: Tiliacea aurago (assembly GCA_948098905.1). Classification (NCBI taxonomy): domain Eukaryota; kingdom Metazoa; phylum Arthropoda; class Insecta; order Lepidoptera; family Noctuidae; genus Tiliacea; species Tiliacea aurago. The sequence continues at coordinate 18,962,232 of OX402602.1, forward strand.
AAAAGGTACCGATATTTAAAAAAAGAATCATATTATTATAACACTTTTTCTCTACCAAAATCATCATAAAACAATATTTTATCACATCTATTCGAAAAGAGCTAGTTTATTCTTCGTAAACAAGGACTAAAATTGCTTTTTAATCCCTAGGGACTAAAAGTGATTTGAATTTGCAATGTGGATGTTGTTAGAATAAGTACCAATCACCAAAGGGAACAATCACGAACATTGTATGAACAAGTAACAGGCTGTATGATAACGTAAACAGCGCGCGAGCCAAATAAAAAAAATAGTTTTACTTATTTTCTCATAGAGGGTGATAAAAAGTAGTATCCACCTCGGGAGCAACGCTATTTTAAGCTCGAATGACGTACTTTGAATCCTGAGCGTAGCGAGGGATCGGAGTGACAATGTGGCTGGTTGATGAGTTAGGAGGGATCGAAAAAGCAAAGAAGTTACATAATGAAATTTTGTACAACATTATTTATAACACTCGTTGGGATGTAATTATGGTTACTATGACACTGGTTGTTTTAATGTTGGCAATAAGCTGTTTCAGGAACTTTTATAGAGCATTCATATCTAGCTAGTCTTGTATGCAACTGTACATAATTAGGTATTTTACAATAGTTGCATAAACTACTATTAGGTACTAGGGTGTGGTCGTATAGTTACTTTGTCCACAAATGTATTCCTCGGAAAGGTAGGCAGTCGTGTGTAGTACACTCACATTTAGGCAGTCGTGTGTAGTACACTCACATTTAGGCAGTCGTGTGTAGTACACTCACATTTAGGCAGTCGTGTGTAGTACACTCACATTTAGGCAGTCGTGTGTAGTACACTCACATTTAGGCAGTCGTGTGTAGTACACTCACATTTAGGCAGTCGTGTGTAGTACACTCACATTTAGGCAGTCGTGTGTAGTACACTCACATTTCGCCATTTATGTTTTTTAATCGACTTCCAAAAAGGAAGAGGTTATATTATATATGTTTGGCTGTATGTTTTATTTTATGTTTGTTCACCGATATCTCCGTCAATTATGAACCGATTTTGAAAATTATTTTTTTGTTTGAAAGGGTATTCTCCCGAGGTGATCCGATTGCCACCAAATCAGAATCTGATGAAGAGATCTCATGAAAATCGAGGAAAACACTCGAATTTTATAGGCAAACCTATAGCGATTTAAAACTGACCCACTAAAAAGTGAAAAATAAAAAACTCGTCGGTTATTTTTTTTTACAAAAAGTTTTTTTATAGGTTAAATTAAAAGGGGACGAGCCCATTTGCCTTTTAGTCTGTGTTAAATAAATGTATTTTCTTTCTTCTTCTTTCTTTCATTTGCATTATCTCAACACTTACACGTACTTTTAGACTATCGATAAAGGTACAAGCATTTAAAATGGTCTAAGTTATGGCACGTGGGAGCTATTCATATTATATTATTGTGAGCCACACAGCTTGGCAACTAGCCGCGGATATTTTTCACGCGTTCTGTATGAACTAGGCGCATACGCATTGTCGACTATAATGCAAGCCAGTTTTTACGCAGTGACAACCACTGGGAACCACGTTTTGGCTACCTGTCTTTACTCAGCGCCCAACAGTCGTAGCTTGTGGTTAAGTTAGCGGTTCCATGCATAATTCTTGCACGTAATTCAGATTATATTGACATACATCGCCGACGCAGCTTTTAGATGCAATGACGCACTATCTCAGAAGTTATTAAATCATTTAGTTTTAATTAATAAAATATAATTCAACCACATCTGACTTTACCGCAGTGGAATTCATTATAACCACTGTCAAGGAAAACATATCCACAATGACTTAAGTTCCTATATCTTACAATTGTCACAGTAGCTAATAAGATATTTTCAAACACTGCGATGATTCACTCAAATGTCAGGTGTCAAACGGTTAATAAGTTTAATAACAAAGACATTGAATGCACTTACTTTTGTATGTGTTGCTGTCATCTTGATGATTTGGTCAGCGTTCATAATTACCGGACGATATGGTCAGTTTTGAAGTGAATCTTCTTGTTAAAAAAATCGGTCAAGAGCGAGTCAGACTCGCGCATCGAGGGTTCCGTACGTATATAATTATGATGTTGATGATTTTTGAAAAAACATCGTAATCGCGAAAGTAAGAAAATATTTTATTTTTTCGTGATTACGGTGTTGGACCCGTGGAGAAAGTGGCTCAGTTTGATGGTCTGTACCATACTCCGCCTTTCTGATATAAACTATACTAGTAGTTCTGCGAACAGTAGACCTAGCGAGCACAAACTTATTTGCAGTAATAAAATTTACCATGTTTTTTAAAACATGAAAAACAAAAAAAAAATTGAGATGTTTTTAAGCCTACTAGAAATAATAAATAATAGGTTTTAATTAGCAGAGGTAACGCTGCAGTCTAGTTTTGTGATGAGAAGGTGGTACCAGGTGCTTCATCAATCCCTACCTAGTAGTTTAATGGCCTATTCCACTGGTAGAAATCTAAAAGTGAGCAATTTACTGCATTTCGAGGACCTTTTCTGCTCATCACCCTGAAGATCCTCATCAGATCTTCACCAAATTTCTATGAGACCAATATAAAATGACTACCTTTTAAATAATAAATAATCATCGAAATCGGATCTCAAAAGGCAGAGATATCGAGTAGTCCCGTTTTTGCCTTTTTTTACCCCTGGACGACAAAAAAAAAATCTTTTAAGTCGCAAAACCTGTATACCAAATTTCGTCCAGATCTGTTGAAAAAAAGGGCCCGTAGAGGAGTAGCAACAAACTGACAGAGGAAGAGCAGAGACGCTTCGCTCGCTCTGTCAATTGACCGAAAAAAAATTGATCGCTGCCTAATTAGGCAGCAGTAGAGTCTATAGTTCCTGTTTCCAAAAAATGTTATTTTTTTTTTTCACCTAAATAAGAACACGTATTATAAAATGTAATAATAACAATATACACTAAATAATGGCTAAAGTTTGTAATATACAAAATTTGTTACTATCTGCATCCGAACTCCAGGGTTGCGAGTTTGTCCGAAAGGGATATAGCGGCCCTGGCACACAGGCAACGGGAGGAACACATGTGGGTTTTAGTCAGTAAAAGTGTGACACGACCTTCCCGCTCAGCCCAGAGAAGAGAGAAGTTATTTGATAACTTCCCACCCAAAAAAAAAAAGTTGGTAATCCTGTATCTCGGATTACATTTGATTCCCATAAATAATTTGTGAACAATTAGTAGTAGCCATGTTGATGTTTAAGTTTGTATACCTTGATTTATATTGTATACTTTGATTGCCATGTAAGAATGTATGTGGAAAGTATGAATACCGTAAGAGGAAAAATGTAAGTGTTGAGTGAGTGTGTGTGTGTGTGTGTATGTGTGTGATGAGAATTAGTACTACTGTGTTCCGTTTTGAAGTACGTCTAGGAAGTAATAGGCACATGCGACATCTTAACTTTGGCTCTAGGAAACAGGTGCGTACTTGCACAGCACACGTCGTAAATCCTGTGGCAATACCGGTTCTTAAGTACTAAAATAAACTCACAATTGTGTTTAACCAGCTTCTCTACGAGTAGATCCCTCCTTACTTTATAAAAATTTAATTTACCCGTAAAATTATCCAATTAAAATCCTTAATGATTTTATTTTTCATGTTTTTCCCCGAATGTAGGTAAATCTAAGTCTTTAGATATTATAAATTAAAAACCTTCTAGTCAGTTTATCTGTAACATAATTATTATTATACATACGTGCAAATAAACACGAATAAAATGAGGAAGTAAGTACTACTGGCAGTCAGGATTCTCACGCTTCGTGTCATAACACAGCCTTTTGTGTGAAGGTCGTTTAAATCGTACATTTTTACTATGTGATTGTGTTACATTCATTTACTTGAATGATAGTAATTTTGAGCAATTATTTCCGTTGCTATTTTTATGTTGCATGACTTGCATCGATTGCATGCAAATGTGCAAAGGTTACAACTTTGTGACGTCAATACATATTATTGTGGTCGTTTATTTGTGTGATATTTAACCATTTATGTACACACCTACTCATAAAAAGACTAGCAGAAAAGAACAAAACAATATATAATATACATTGTATATTATATATAATATACCTGCGATAGGAAAGTAGACAAAGAGATGTAGATTCCAAGTGGAGTAGAAGAGATAATAGAATACATAAAATCAGAAAACAATTCACTTATTTATGTAAAACATATTATAATATGAGAATATACTTACATAAGTACATGTATACCTCCAAAATAAATATGGGTTAGCCTCCTCATAAAATCATTAACGGAAAATTTACCATAAAACCCGACATACTTACCAAATACTTCACTAGGTACCTATATTACTCTGTCAACACATCGGTTATCGCAGTTTTAGCAGACAGCAGGACGCTAGGTACCCAACGATGATCAAGTCTTTCTTAATAATATTTAAAATCAATATCCTCTTCCGATGACGCACTGACTTTAGACATTGAATTCGTTAAAATAAATGTATTACTTAGTTAATGATGTTGTAACACACACAATTAAGTAATATTAAGTAATAATAAAATGTACCTACGAACTAAACTGAACTAGAGTTGCAGTCTTTTACTCTATCTTTCTGTATCTTTATTTTCATACCTGACTACTTTGAGAAGAAAGAATGCAACAAACTCAGAGACAAAAAAATCTATGAAAAATTCAAGGTAATTGTTCTACCGATATCGCGTCGCGCGACAAGTCACGCCAGTGTGTAAAAGCCTTTATTCACTCTCTTTTCATTCATATTATAATCATCTTTTACACAATTATTTATCTAGCTCCCTTTCTTCTGCATTTATCAATATTTATATTAATGACACGCTGAATTGTATGTGTTACAAACAATTAACTAAGTAATAAATTTATTTTAACGAATTCAATGTCATAAAAAGTCAGTTCGTCATTGGAAGAGGATATTGATTTTAAATGATGATAAGAAAGACTTTATCATCGTTGGGTACCTAGCGTCCTGCTGTCTGCTAATTAACTGCGATGACCGATGTGTTGACAGAGTAATATAGGTACCTAGTGTTAGTAGTGTTTGGTAAGTACGTCGGGTTTTATGGTAAATTTTCCGTTAATGATTTTATGAAGAAGCTTGTGTACGTAAATGAGTGTTACCGTAGTAGGTTCCGTGTGGTGCCGGACGTAAAGAAGAGCACCGCCCTTTTTCTTCCCGTGGGTAAAAGGCGACTAAGGGACTTACTAGAGAATGGGCAGCAGCGTTCTCTATGCATTTTTATTACCATACTGTGATCGCCAATCCGCTTGCCAAGCGTGGCGAATATGGCAAACCAGGGGAGGTTTGGGAGAGGCCTATGTCCAACAGTGGACGTCTTTCGACTGAAATGATGAGGCCGCATGTCAGTAACAAAACCAGTACAAGTTGGCCTCGCATTCTATTGAAACTACTATTCTTGATCTTTCCCAAGAGGATATCGTAAAACCATGTTAGATTGAGGAGATCAGAAAAGCAGTCACTCCAAGTAAAATACTGGTATACAGCTGGATCTGGTTCGATTGGAAGCCGATCCCAACCAAGATGGGAAAAGGCGGGCAGATCTTTACATAATAAAAAACAAAGTTCCCCGCTGCGTCTGTCTGTCTGAATGCGATAAACTCAAAAACTACTGAACGGATTTTCAAACGGTTTTCATCAATAGACGGAGCTATTCTTGAGGAAGATTTAAGTGTATAATTCATTAAGGTTTTGTGTAAATTACCTGAAATATGATGATTATTGTGGAAGATGCTTTACTGGCGTGAGCCGCGTAAACCGTACGAGATACATAAAATGTATGATCTACAGGATTGAACACCTTAAAAAGTTTAACAAAAAAATCCGGGAGAGCATTTTTTTTTCTGTGTGGGAAATTGTCAAATAACTTCTCCCGCTCTGGGCGCGGAGCGGGAGGGCGAGTCAGACTTTTACTGACTAAAACCCACCCGTGTTCCTTCCGTTGCCTGTGTGCCAGGGCCATGATATCCCTTTCGGACAAACTCGCAACCCTGGCAGGCATTGGCCCTAACGGACCCCGTCAATTCACGCTGACATCTCTTTGAGGCACGCGTGGAACACAACGCGCCGTCGACCCGGGCCTGAAATTAAGAAAGAAAAATAATTATATTTGTCACAGAAAAACGTGCATACGAAAACATAATAAGTAATAAACTCGGAGGTAAACATTACACAAAACAGATCTAAGTACATATTAAAGCTATTTTAACAGTTAAATATAAGATATTAATCCTTATCAAATAAAATATGTTATTTAAATTTGGCATTTAATTTAGATTAAAACATGCCTTTACATCTTATCATTTAAATTAATACCTACATTAAAACATAATTATCACAGATTCAAAGTTACGCGTAATAATTTAATTATGGTTGACGGCGACGGGGGCAATGCCATCGCTTCGTTTCATTTTGATCCCGGTAGTATGTTCCCATGGGATATTTTCCGAGACATCCACGCAGGCGAAGCCGCGGGCAAAAGCTAGTTGAGAATTAAATTATATCGTTGAGGAGACGATTACATCCAACCAGATGCAGATGAATAGAAATTTTTAACATCACTCGGAGTGGCTCCATAGCGACTTCAAAAGTAAGAAACTGTTCGTGTCCACGTTTCGGCACCGTATGTCAGTCAAATTAATTATGTGATAGATACATGGTGCTCACATATTTACAAACATTGTAAAATAAAATAAAAATAAAACGTTTTCCTAAAAAAAATAATATCAGTGTGTGAGATACGGTAATCACAGAATGTAAAATAAATGTCATAAAAATAGAATTATAATAGCAACCAGTTTGATTTTGTCTATGTCATCATAACCGACGCACTGGTTGAAGAAACAATGCGGAATAGCCGAAGAGAAGACTCGACGAAGACTCCTGGCTGCTTTTGAGAAATTCTTGATGGAAACCTTCAAGCCTTATGCAAAGAACAATTACAAAGGCATTGTTTTTCTTATATAAGGCATGTCTACAACATTCCTACGAGGCGCTCTTTATGAATGAATGGATGAGGAAGAAGTGTAGTATTTATTAGTCAACTCGCACTAAGTGGGTAGCTTCTAACTGTACTACGATAATAAGGAAAATCAAGTTATGGTCCTGTAAAGTTACCTACTTGTGTCAGCTTTGTCAGTGTGTGGCGATGTATCAGCTTTGTCAGTGACACTACTTAGGGTTCCGTACAATGAATATGTTATCTACCATGTTTTTATGCCAAGAACAAACATAACATTGTAGTTGAAAAACATGTTCTTCCATACATTCCAACTGCAAATGTAAGTTTGTACGCATATATTGAGAGACTTGTTGTTATTTTCACGCAACACCGCGCACCGCTGCGGCGCGCGGCGGTGGTGGTGGTGTTGTGGTGTTTTGACTTCATAAAGGGATTTCTTCAATTTATAAGTAAAGAACTATTTCTGTATTCTTTTCAAAATTTTCGGCTCAGTAGTTTTGGAGATAAGGGGGAACCTCCATCAATTGTGAACCGATTTCTAAAATTCTTTTTTATTTGGTATAAGAAGCTTATGCGGTGGTGCCATAATTTTTTTATTAACTTTGCTCGGGTAGTTTTTGAGTTTGGTTTGATCTATGTAATTAATCTACTTTGTGTATCTTAATGGTGATAAGATCTTATTAATACTTCCTTTCACTGTTGTTTACATAGCAAGTAGTAAACGAATTGGTCTGGGATAAGTACTATAACTAAAATGCTAAAATAATAAAACTTACAAAAAAATAATTTCGGAAGTCGGTGTCTTTGGATCTGTATTAAAATTTTTGCCACGGCGACTTCCGAAATAAAATTTATTTTTAAATTTAATGTGCTTTTAGGAAGCCGTTAGTCCCGGCTGTCATTCGTTGATCTTTAACAGTCATTACGGGAAGTCAGAAGCCCAAAAGTCTGACCACCAAAGGGTATTGTGTACCCAGTAAGTGGTAAGTAGTAAGTGGAGTTCAGATAAGCAGTCTTTCCATGTAAAATAGTGGTATTCATCTGTATCTGGTAAGATTGGAAGCTGACCCCAATATAGTTGGGAAAAGGCGGGCAGATTGATTTGTAATGTCTCCATAGACTTATAAAATCATTTGTCATATTATGGTAGAAGTAGCAAAATGTTTTGTAATTACAAGCATCATCGTTCCTTCGCTGTACAACGCTACAAGGTTCTTTACACACGTGGCGGAAATCTGAACTAAAGTTTCACAAAACAATTGCACAAATGTCTACCAACAGCGCTCTCCTGTCAATATCACTTGAGCGGCAAAAGATCCCTGTTGCAGTTTATGAGGCATATTTTACCTGCAACAGTGACAGGCAAATTCTAACAAAACGAACACCTCAAAATACAATAATATCAAAACGACAATATTATACAAGGTAGGCCACATAATCCGGCATTGTGTTCAAACAAAACATCCACATATATACAGTCGTAACTCATAAACCTACATCTGATGGTAGGCCCTCATAATTTCTACTTAATTACGTTTAATTTGACCGCTCTGCAGCGTCGCAGTACCGCGGTTTGTATTGTTTGAGCATTTGAGGGTAGCTGAAATATTTTAGAAACGAAGTGTTAATAATTATTAGAAACAGTCCCTGGTGTGGAAAAAGAATCCTGGAAAAAGAAAGTTTTTTATTGATTGCAATACTTATCATCGAGAATATATCTATTTATAGAGCTATTGGCGTGTGGCCAAGATCGGAACTAACGGCGTCATATTGTCATCGAAAATAACGAATAAATGTTTACCAATAGCGCCACCCTGTCGAGCACCAAAATATCCTTGCAGCACTCTGCCATGAAAGAATATCAAATGCAGAGCTGATAAAGAACATCGAATGCAGAGCTGATATAAAACATCAAATGCAGAGCTGATAAAGAACATCAAATGCAGAGCTGATAAAGAACATCAAATGCAGAGCTGATAAAGAATGTCAAGTGCAGAGCTGATAAAGAACCATCAAATGCAGAGCTGATAAAGAACCATCAAATGCAGAGCTGATAAAGCTCCGACTTCAGTTAAATTATGAATATCTATCAAAAAGAGATACAACCGTCTCATATCTTAACAAATAATATTACTTGTTTACACGACCATAATGTGGTAATATGGACATTAAAAGATAGGTACTGCCAGTTAGAAAACCGGTGGCTGCACTAAATGGCCGTTTTCACACTGCGACGGTAACGACACCGACACGTCTATATCGTATCGTCAGTTCGGACGACAACGATATTGTCCGACGATATCGAGACAATATCAGAATGTGACACGATGTTACCATTAGTTTTTTCGAATGAGCCAGGACACTTTCGTTCAGTTTATATTGTCTCATCTGGTGAAGAGTATACAAATAAAAAAACAGGACACTAACTTTAGGATGGCAATGCCACCCCGAGAAATGCAAGCAGTAACTTAACTAACTAGAAGTGACGACGTCATATTGAAACTTTGACATGTTAAATAATTTAAAACAATAACATCTTGTTGCAGCGAAATGTAGACAGAGTAGTGCGGGTGATGCGGTGGGGGCAAGTGGCATCCACTGATCCACATACGGCCGTCCAGCAGGCGCCTGCCTATGCCACTCCCCTCGCGATTTGCATCACCCCGCACTGTGTCGTCCACCGACATCGGCACGACAATCAATGTCGGCGGCGATACCGTTGACTACAACGACACAGTGTGAAAGCGTTTAGTAGTAATTGTATGAAACTACCAGTCCGACGATTGTAGGCGAAGCACTATGATTTTAGTCAAATAACTAATAATAGTTATTTATAGTACGTCCGATATGGGACGATCAGGTGTGGCATGCTAAAGCCATTATTAATGTCAAATGTCGCAGTATGATTAACTTTGTAAATACCAGTTAAGGTAAATAAAGTCCATTCAGTATGTAATCAATCCTTAAAAAGCTTAATTTATGTACAATGCAACTGCAATCATGTAAAATGTCAATAACGACGTAACCCTGGCACTTAAAGTAAAAATAACTAGACATCTGATATGTATAAGCCATCAGCAACCTGAATAGCATATTTCCATCTCACATTTTCATCTAGATGATCGCAATCAATGCGAGGAAAAACAATAACATAGGAAGTACTTTCAATCTCACGCAATGATATTGTCGATTGCATAATGTTTTGTAATATTGCGTAATGATTTCACTATGGCGTCATGTCTCAAGGTCAAGGGAAAGTACGCAGTTGTATCATAGAGTTTTGTATGGAAAGATATTTGATAATTGCCAGGGACCTCCCGCTACTTGCGCTTATGAGTAAAAGTATGTATAGGGGAGAAAATCTCTAAATTTAAGTTCTAATTTTGTCAGCAAAATCAGTTCTCAACAAGTCTCGAATTCACTATAAATAGCTCAGGGCAGTCAAGTATTAACATAGCTTAGGATTATTTTGTTATATAAACGTGTATTCTTTTGTGATTAACCGTGTACTTCAATTAATCCTTTAAATCTGTGTGACTGTATTTTCTAATATTACGTGTGAACAATTTATATTCTCATATGTGCTCTTGTGTTCGTGTAAATAATTGAGTTTGACCTTACAATATATAAGTTATCTTCGTTAAAAAATGGTTCATATTTATTATTCCCTCGTCAAGGGAACATCGTCACCCCCACCTACATCACCTGAACCCCCCTGAATAACAACGATATCGTGTCGTTATCGTTATCGTCCAATGTGAAAACGGCCATTGACGTTATAAAGTGTTTTTAATTACTCACAAAAGCTTTTTCTCTGACTCAATCTACTACTCCGCGTGTTCCCATATTCAGATAAATTCAGTCTACTATACCAGGATGAAAAGGCTAACCTAATCATAAAATATTCTAATCCATCGAAACCAAAATGCAGCCAAAATTGTCGCACAAATCTCGATAATACCGACCGACTGTTCCCAAAATGCGTGTCCCATCACTAGGACACAAATCATCGTAAATCCCGCGATTAAAGGGTGGATACAACACGCAGTGACCCGACGTGACCCCCCTGCCCCCGGCGACCCCCTTTGTCGCCCGCAACCCGTTCGTTAGGTGGGCTGTGTTAATTATACGACTAAAGTATTCTATAGCGTCTCAATTTTATTTAAGTTTTGTTTTTAATGATCAACTGTTTCGTGGTACGTGACTTATGCAAGCGCCATGTGTCGCGAATTTATTAGATATTATGGGACTGGCGTTGGGTCTGTTGTCTGACGTAAATATTTCGTAATTACGTAGGTTTACAATTGCTACAGGTACCTTTGTAGTAGGTACAATAAATACCTATGGTCAACTTGTTGTTATGTTTTAACAAATGTGTTAAAAATAATAAAAACATTTCCCTCAATCTTTTTGTCGATATTTTCTAATACCTACACAATTATATCATACCTCAGTATACTTATCGGTCATGCCCGTTTCTTTCATGGGGTAACAGGCTAAGAAGAATCCAGCGAATCAATTGCCTACTGTCTTTAATTAAACGAATATCCAAAATATTTTTGGCAAAAATAAGATTTTTGGTACTTTTAAACTCAAGTAGCAACCAGCGGGTTAATTGTAGACCTATTTTGTCATAGTTAAAAATTGTTCAGGACTGTTACTTTCAATTTAAAGTCGGTATTTTTTTAAATGTTATGCCCGAAACGTTTCAATTCAAAATATTACGATTTTTAATATGTTCAAACTTTTAATAGCAGCGGAAGGGTTTATTGTATAAAGTAATGTATAATATTATACTAGTTAAAATAGTAAGAATGTTGATGACGGTGTTATTTTTCTAAGAAATTGTATTTATTTTTCTGCCTTTAATTTTTGGGTCAAACTCAAAGCATTTATTTCAATTAAACCATTGACAGGCACTTTTGAATTGTCAAGAAGTCGGTCAGTTACAAATATGAAGCTAGTTGCCCATTCCAAATAGTAGGTTCCTATGGAGAAGAACGGGCAAGGAACTCCACGGACACTCTTTTAAATTAAAATATTGGTACAAAATATTGGTTACATCATTCATATTGAAGTTAAACATGTGAGAACGATGCAATACGTCAAAAGCGTCCGTGATAAAAAGATAACAATTCAAAACTAAAATAATTAAAAATAAGCCGTGGCAGCTAAGAGATGACCAGTCCCAACTGACAGCAGGGTAAAAAATATTGGAAACCTGAATAATCAGTATTTGACATTCAACTGCATCAGTGGATGCGCCTGTCAAGGGGAAACATTGATAAAATTGATATAATAAAATAAATAAATTAAAACCTTTATTTCAGACCATGTCCATAATAAAAAAAAACGGTCAAGAGCGAGTCGGACTCACGCACCGAGGGTTCCGTATGTATATAATGATGTTGATGATTTCTGAAAAACTGTGCTATTTAGAGACATCTTTTATTTTTCCTGTAATCTGTACATAAACTTCTATCACATAGAATAATTTCAGATTTTTATCCATGCAATCTTCGGAGATAAGGGGGGTAACGGTATTTTTTTTTATATTTTTCATCAAAAGTCGGTAACTACGCTACCTAAAAAAAAAAATGTTTTGGAATGTGCAAACAGCGTTTTTTCATATAATACCCCACATGCCCTAGTAGCCCCACTTCAATTTTTTAAGACCCCCTTTCAGTCCCTTTTGCATAAAAGATATATTTTTTAAATTTCTTACTTGTTTGCAAAGTAGTTGGACAAACGTCATCTAAAACTATTCTAAATTTCAAGTTGATAGCATTAGTAGTTCTTGAGATATCCAGGTGTGACAGACAGACAGACTTAGTCTCAACATAAGGGTTCCTTTTTACCATTTTGGTACGGAACCCTAAAAAATAGAGATAAGTTTATAACAGTGGTAAAATTGACACAATTCATACATTTATGATTAAGAGTTGCTCGGTAAACGTTTAATGATGGCTTTCTGTTTACCAAGAGCGTCAAAGCCTAGTTAAATACACACAGTTCACAAAAACCTGCTGAAATTAAAAAATAATACGAAAGGATGAAAATTAGTAGGTATGTCTAAAGTGATGAGATGTAACGTAACCGTGATGACCAATTACAGATTATTTCAAACTGCCACGAATAAAACACAACAAAAAAGCAAAACAAATCGCGGCCAGACATTGAAGCAATATGAAAGAAATCCCTTCAAAAATCTTATAATCCCGGAAAAAATCCCAGGATTCGACATCACTATCCCTCAGGCTTACGGCTAAGCCGTCCGCGACTTAATTGAGCTAGCTTTATTAAAGTCCTTGAGGGATGAAAGAATTGTTCAAATATTTGTGTAAGGGTTGAGACTTGGGCTCAAAATAAAATGAAAGCATTCATTTGATATCTTTATGGCCCGTGAAATATGGATCTTGATGCTATTTTTAGTAAGCAAGCTGAGGAGGATTACAGATTATTTTTAGTAAGCAAGCTGAGGAGGATTACAATTATTTTTAGTAAGCAAGCTGAGGAGGATTACAGATTATTTTTAGTAAGCAAGCTGAGGAGGATTACAATTATTTTTAGTAAGCAAGCTGAGGAGGATTACAGATAATTTTTAGTAAGCAAGCTGAGGAGGATTACAATTATTTTTAGTAAGCAAGCTGAGGAGGATTACAGATTATTTTTAGTAAGCAAGCTGAGGAGGATTACAGATTATTTTCTTGAGCCTTATGAAACTGCGGACAAATTTCGTAACGCACTGAAAATGTCAATCGATCGCAATGCCTTTCATTTTGTTTCTTTTTTGCAGTTGTGATCAGACGGTTTTTCCAACCTATGAAGCAATTGATGTCAAAATGAAAGCATTGCAATCGATCGTCATTTTATGTGTGTTTTGTCGAAGGTATAAAGGCTTCTACATACCGGGGCGACTTGTCGCGCGACGCGACGCGACACAAAGGCACCGCTCGTCCCGCGACACGCGGGGCCTGTGTGCCGTGTCGCGTCGCGCGACAAGTCGCGCTGGTGTGTAGAAGCCTTTATAAATACAAAGACATTAAATTATTTACTTAACAATAGACGGAACATAGCGAACAAAATCGCATCGTGAACATTTGTCCTAGTGGGCACAAGTCGCTCAGTCTAGTGTGGTACGCCTGCATGTCAAGTCGCATTCGTGTCCCCTAAAAAAAAAATATTTTAATATTTTCGAAGTAGCTATAGACTTACTGAATTGTGCAATTATGGTATTACAAATCATTAGTGATAAAACGACTACACTTGGTCACGGGTTATTTTCGTTAGTGAATTTTGTTATTTACCCAGTATTTAGATAAAATAAATAATTTTCTTAGATGTTTCAAACTATCTGACGGTTGATAATCAAAGGTTGGTGTCGGTAAAAGTGTAACGAAAAGTTTGACAACTTAGCTACTATGCAATTTTACTATATTATGTACGCTAGATGGCGTCACTGAGACATGGGATCACAATTTTTCTATGACATTAATTATTATTCTGACAGCCTCTCTGTAATATCTATCTTAAATCCAGACTTTTCTTGTCATATTTTCTAGATTTTCTGTCATGTGAAAATATGTTGCAAAAGGCCGTATTTTCTCGTGATAGGAAGTGACTATAGAGCTTTTAAAATGCCAAATAAGTTTGCTAAATCGTTGTCAATGTTAAAGACGAAGATAGAATGTCTCATGAGCTTATATTTTTACCAATACCAACGGTGTAACTGCTCATGCTTTTCGAAATTTTGGGAGCTACGATGCCACAGACAGACAAACAAAAGCAAGTTTTAATATTACTCTGCGTAATTTTGATTTGATTGAATAAAACCACGCAATAAAACCAAATACAGCAATACCTCGATACTAACATAGGCCAATATTAATCATTTACGTAGGTCAGCAATTGCCTATTAAACCACAATGGGAATTTTGAAAACGATAACTACGCATGGCAAATCATAGGTTTATTATAAAGGTAGTTTGTAAAATAATTCATTCATGAATGTAGAGACGAAATAGGTCGAGGAAACCCAGGCCAGACAATACGTCATGATCCATGTACCAAAATAAATTTAATAGTTTTATACTGACTTAAAAAAAAGGAGGTAATCAATTCGTTAACTGTCTATGTAATATTATTGGAACTGAAATATAATCACATAATAAATTATGATAATCTATTCTGGCTTCCAAACAAATATACAATTTTTTATAGAAGTAGGTGCATGTTTGTATGTATGTATGTTTGTTCACGTATTTCTCCGAAAATATAAATTGAATTGTAACCATTTTCTGTTGACTGACATTTACTTCGACTTAGGGCACAGTGAAAGTTTCATCAAAACCGGTTCACTAGTTTTCAAGATATGGACTAATACGTGTAAGTGTGGTGGCTGAGAGCCCCCTTTTTTTTTTTTTGGGTGGGAAATTATCAAATAACTTCTCCCGCTCTGGGCGGAACGGGAGGGCGTGTCAGACTTTTACTGAACCACCCGTATTCCTTCATTTGCCTGTGTGCCAGGGCCACGATATCCCTTACGGACAAACTCGCAACCCTGGCAGGCATTGGCCCTAGCGGACCCCGTCAGTTGGTGCTGACAACTCTTTGAGGCGCGCGTGGAATACGACGTGCCGTGCTTTGGGTAACAAAGCGAAAACATCTCAAAACCTTGGTCAAATCTAATGCTAGTACCTAAGAAAAATCAAAATATTAACTACGTATTACAAACAAATATTCCTGATTTTACAGAAAACTAAAAATTAGATACGAAATAAAAAAGTGCTTAACAGACCTCTACAGACCGGCGCGACACGCGACGCGACACAAAGGCGTGTCGCGCGACGAGCGGTGCTTTTGTGTCGCGTCGCGAGTCACGCCGGTCTGTAAAAGCCAATACTCAATACTCAAATCTTTATTGCATTCCACAATGTATATGCTTAGGGTATAGAACAAGCGTGGACCCTGTCGGGCACAGCAAAAGAAAGATGGATGGAGATGGTGGAGACGAGGGCTCACAATTTATCTTATAATCTTATTCTAAAAAATATTTAGGTTTTGTGTATTTTAGTGTTTAAATATTCGGTTACACTGTAATAACATTTACTAAGGCCCGGCGCCCATTATCGGCATCGGCAAGGAAAAGGATCCTTCGGCATCCTACATGCAAGCGCACACTATCGGCAATTATGCTTTGGCATGCTGCAACGTTCTTAGGGATGACGAAGCGTCCTTAAGGATGCAGGGCAAACTATCCCCCGAGTGTTGCCTCGGCGCCGGCGGCGTACCGAAGGTTGCCGAAGGATGCCGAAGCATCCCGAAGCATTCTCAAGGCTGCCGATACACCAGCCTCAAGCATACCGAAGCGGTATTTTTGTTATTACGACCACATATCACGGAAATTTCTACTTTATTGCCATTACGTTATAGTATATTGCTATTTGCCACCTAAAATCCTCAGTCGTACCGATGCCGATAATGGGCGCCGGGCCTTAATAATAGTTTTTTTAGTTTGTTCACGAATAAATGGAGTTTTTTTTTCATTTCTTATTGTTTCGGGTAACTTATTATATAATTTTATTGACATTACCAGAGGTCCTGTGCAACGTATTTTTAAGCGTGATGTTGGTAAGTTTAGTTGAGTTTTGTGAGCCGTTGCCTACTTTACTTTACTTTATTATTTACCTATGACCAGATGTATGAACGTAAACGAAGCAAAATGAGTATGTAAGGAGCGTAGCAGGTGGCGTTCTATAGTTTCTGCCTACCCTCATGGGAAGAAGGCGTGAGTTTATGGATGTGTTACATACACACACACATTCTCGTAAATGTATGAAAACTTTGTTTTTTTCTTATAAACTTCGCAACAGATTGTGATGCGGATTTCACCATCCATAAGACAATTTATATTTAACTTAGATAATTATAGCAGAAATCTCGATGTTCGTGTTCCGTGCAAAGCCGGGGCGGGACACTAGTTAACAATATTAATGAACGGTCAATCGCCAAATCTAACTTCGAAAATATCTCTAGGCTCTCCTATTCTAATGAAAATTATTTCAGTAGGCACATGAATCATTTTCCTTTGTTCAAACGGTAAGTCCATAAGTATAGTACGTAGGTAAATACCACGGTATTACTGGTACAATGCCGCATTTGAATATGAATACCGGTATACCGCAAGTATTGAATAATCCTTTTGTCTTTATTTTACCTGTTTATGAACTCAAGTCTTAGGTACTAATAAACCGGTCAAGTGCGTGTCGGAACACGCACAATGAAGGGTTCCGTAGTTATGATGAATTAACCCCGAAAACAAACTTAAAATTGTAGTTGAAAAACTTATTCTCCCATACATCGAAATACGTCACGGTCAATTCTCCAACTGCAAATGTAAGCTGGTCGACTATTACTCGTTAACTTATAAAGCCTAGTTAGCTGAGATAGTTTTCCTTTTAATATTACTGCCATGACTTTTTTCACATATCCAAAAATAACCATTTAGCTGGCAGTCCCCCTGGCACTTGAGTCTAACAAAAAATAGCTCTTATTACGCAAACGGATTCCTGAATCGAAAAATGGTCTTCACAGACCCTCAATATATTTGAACGGCCTAACCGACGATATTCCACATATTGGGATAGACGAGAAAAACAAATACCATCCCCACTTTACGTGTAGGGGAGGTAAGTACCATAAAAAAATTTTTTTTTTCAAGATTAAAACATACAAAAACAACAAAACATGCCAAATGATAGTTTTCTAGTACTAAGGTCCGTATTTATAGCGCGTTACTAACGCTCTATAAATACGGACCTAAGAGTCTTTGAGCTAAGCCGGGACTGACAGGCAGACAGACAGACGGGCATGGCCAAACTAAAACCCCCTTATTACAAAACAAGGTTTATCTTCAGACTCAGGTTTCAAACATGGAGCCATTATTGAATTTAGAACTTAATTCCGACTATGGTAAAGTTCCTAAACACAAAACTGACAACTTAGTGCCGAACTAAGTTTTCAGTTTAGTATTAAAGAACGATTTTTCAAAATCGTAACAGTATTTTATATTTTTAACTGACTATGTTTGTTTGCTCCGTTTATTGACAGATTTTGAAAATTCTGTTTTTGTTTGAAAGGGTATGTTCCCGAGGTGGTCCCATTGTCACCAAGTCAGAATCTGATGATGGGGATCCCATGGAAATCGAGGGCAAATCTCAAATTCATAGGCGTACCTATCGATTTCAGTATTTTTTATAGTAACTCATGCATTTTCACTCGGAAATATTGTTTTTAAACTCGGAAATATTGCTTTTCCCGATGCAGGGACGTTAATAGTTGAGGAGTTGACTGATGGTGACTTCACCATATGCATTGTGACGAGCATAAATTGCTTAATCGCAACCCGTTAAATAGGTACTCATTATTATATTGTTCCGGTGGCCATCTGTAGTCTCCATCGTCAGTTCCACTTCACCAAATGGTGCTTTCCGAGAGCAAATGCACGAGTTACTATCAAAAATATCCAAATCGCTATAGGTGTGCCTATAAAATTTGAGGATTTACCTCGATTTCCATGGAATACTCGATTGACAATGGGACCATCTCGAGAGTATACCCTTTCAAAGAAAAATAAAACTACAAAAGCGGTAAACATAAAAAAAACGTAATGACGAACAAAAAAACCTCCACCTTTTTGGAAGTCGGTTAAAACAGTACCTAAACACGAGTACCTACCTACGACACCCATTATGCGTTATATACGCGGTTTAAAAACATTCAACAATAATAAATGTTTCAGTTCTCATTTACCACAAAACTTGTTTACTTTGCAAGAGTTTACCCTAACAATATTTTGTACTATTGTACCTTTTTTGTGAACACCACAAATTTCAAGGAATAATATTAAAACATAAGAATACATTTAAATATAAAATGGTTGTTATTTCCGGGGAGTTATAAACCATGGATGTCAAATCAATAACTACCGTTGGTCTAGTGTCAAAAATTACTGCTGGTGAGGTCCTGGGTTCGATTCCCGGATCTGAAAAAGTGTTATCGGGTTTTACCATCTAGAATTTCTCAGTAGCAGCGCGGAAACTGGATTTGGGCCAGGTTGATGGGACTAAATCATACCTGGTGAAATGTGGGTGTCCTATAGGTACTCCTCTGCCTTACCCATTGGCGAATACTGGCGTGATGTTGTAATAATTATGTAAATATTTAGCCCCTTCGCAGCCTAATATTTCTTACCACGCCACGGCATGAACAGAAGAAGAAAAATTTCAGATGTTTGAGATTCAAGTGGGGCTCGTGGCTAAATGATAATAGCCGGACGGATCGAACGAAGGTTAAGCTACCATTACCACGGTCGGGTTGTGGATGGGTGACTATATATCGAGACCCCTTCGTGGCTCGAAAACCACGTTAATCCGTTGGTCCCGGCTGTCATTTATGTAGATCTTTGACAGTCGTTACGAGTAGTCCAGAAGCCCAAAAGTCTGTCAACCAGTCTTACCAAGCGTTATCCTGTTACCCAGTAACTGGGTTTTGGAGGTGAGAAGCAGTTACTCCATGTAAAATACTAGTATTGAGGTGCATCCGGTTAGTCTGGAAGCCGACCCTAATATCGTTCGGAAAAGGTTCGGCAGATTGATATCGAAGAAGAACATCTTATACAATCTAGCTCTGGATGTACGACATTAAATTAAAACGAGCACAGTACTAGTCCATCGAAACATTTTAAAACACGAAGATTAGTAGTTAATGGAAAATTTAAAAATTGTAATTTTCAAACAAAATAAATAGTAGAATCAACTGCATAAAAAGTAAACACCCTATATCTACGAAGAGTTACTGACCTTGCGTGGCGCGCCATTATTACGGACTCAGATCTACATCATGTTGCAAAATAACAAAATGGAAAATAATTTCCTGTGGCTAAAGTATTCATTGGATTTGATTTATTTTTTGTATACGGGTAATACAAGATACTCTTTACGTGGTTTATAGGAATGTCAATCGTCCTGTAACACCTTGTATATAAAATTCTCGTGTCACAATGTTAGTTACCATACTCCTCCGAAACGGTTTGACCGATTTTTATGAAATTTTATATGCATATTCAGTAGGTCTGAGAATCGGCTACTATCTATTTTTTATACCCCTCACGGGATCGAGACTTACACGGGTAAAACCGTGGGGCGCAGCTAGTGTAGATATAATAATAGTGCGGCGTGGGTGTATGAACCTGGGCCCCAAGTCTGTTATATTTATAAATTCAGTAATTCCAACACGATCCTATTGTCTTGCCATTGTCATTTTGCTAAAAGTTCGTAATCTGCTAAATTCATAATAGTCGATCATTGATGGTCGCTCAATGTTCTCGTAATAGGATTGTGTTATTATAATGGCATTGTCGTATTGCCATTATTATAAAACCCATTAGTAGAAATGTCATACATTTGTCATTATGTACGAGATTACCAATAAATGCAATTTCTTTCAATGTAGTGTCAGTGGCCGACCATTGAAAAGTCATAATGACGCCATTATAATAGTTGATTAGCAAACTTGTCAAAATCAACAATTATGAAATCAATGATCGACCATTCTGACACTATTGTAATAGCAGACTTGAGGCCCACAGATGTATGAACGTAAACGAAGCAAAAGGAGTATGTAAGGAGCGTAGCGGGTGGCGTTCTATAGTTTCTGCCTACCCTCATGGGAAGAAGGCGTGAGTTTATGTATGTATGTGATAATAGTACCTAATTAATATGAAACAGCGGAGAACAGAGTGTCACGTTCATAGTTACGTAGTTACAGTAGCTGAAGACACATTGTTGTAGCCACAAAACTGTATGATTCAGATGTTATCACCCAGTGAGCGTCCTTTAGACACCGATTTCCATATAAATCGTAAAAAAATATATTTTGCGGATGTGGTGACTAAGGGCAGTACCTACATTATTACTTTATTAGGTACCTTAGGCCCTTAGTCACCGAGGTTTGATTATATTACCCAACCTCATACAAATATTACCAGCCCATTATTGCCCCAATGCAGAGAAATAGTACATTTTGATACAAGTGGAGAATGTTTGTTATTGCATTCGAGGCGGAATTAATACCCGAGCCGAGGTTGTTTTTGAGCCGAGAACTGCAATAACAAATGTCCACGTGTATCAAACGACGTTTTTCAATACACTTTTGAGAAAATAAAATAAAATAACGAAAAACATTTTTGTCATGAATTATTAGGAAACTATGATTTAATTTTCTTTTTTTTCGCGCTTTGCTTTTTTTTTTATTTATTTTTTTCCTTCTGGCTTCGCACGGTTTGTGCATTTAGCCAATGTCAAGTTAGTTCTTGTATAATATTGATGAAATGAATTATAAATGCATGATGATGATATCCCCGCCTACTCCCCTTGAGTTTCAGTAAAGATGTGGCACTTTACTGAGTCCTTCTTGAGAGAACTTGAAGCGAAGTTGCACTGTTTTGTTTCATTTGCCTACACTAATGCACGTTCACAAACACTTAATGGTTAATAATCCACCATTATTACACATTAATATTCGGCTAAACACTAATTTTGGAAAATTAAACAAACTGCTGAACATGACGCTTCACTTTCCCGACAAGAAGTCGCGCGGTTTGCTTACGCCAGGTTGAAGGAGAAGCAAAGGTATAAAGCCGATAAACAGCCTAATAGGAAAAATAGAAAATTCAAATATTTTTGAGTTTAGAACACAGATAAATATTAATTTGTTCGTAAACGTTTTTTGTTGTAATAATCAAGGTATTTTATTTATAAACATTATTTAAATATTCCAAAAATATTAACGCCGTAAAAACGCATCTTTGCCGAGATTTAAAAAAAAATCACCTCCGAATAGAGAGGACCTTCTCTGGCGCGAGACGGTGTGAATAGAGGCATTGAACCAATTTGGACTAAGTATAGGTATAAGTTATCTGTGGCAATTTTTATTCCCGCACACGTGTTGGAAAATAAAAAATCGCACGCGTGTGAAATACATTGCATTGTGAACCTAATCGTAGTGCGATATGAACCAGTTTTCGAGGAAGTGTATTGAAAAAGCTTTTTCTCATACACAGAAGGCACGAGTATCAATCACCACGCTTGGCCAAGACGGATTAGCGATTTTAAACTTATATTAACAATTACTATGTTCCGTGTGGTGCCGGACGTAAAGAATAGCACCATCCTATTTCTTCCCGTGGGTGTCGTAAAAGGCGACTAAGGGACTTACTAGAGAATGGGCAGCAGCGTTCTCTATGCATTTTAACACCATACTGCGATCACCAACCCGCCTGCCAAGCGTGGCAATTATCGCAACCGGGGCAACCTTTTGGGGGAGGCTTATCTCCAGCAGTGAACGTCTTTGGGCGGAAATGATGATGATGATGATTAACTACAAGTCCAGGGGGCCTAACATGGACGCTTTGGCTGAATCATAATATGATCTGCGTACAATTCATATCCCGCAATTCATCTGTTTGACAGTTTTGTATGGAGTTTCGTAAAATGGTCCACAAATTTTATTATGAATTGCTATAATGAAGTCTAATGTCAAATAGCAGCTGTCAAACAGATGAATTGCGGGATGTATTAATTGTACGCAGATCAAATTATGATTCTGTCAAAGCGTCAATTTTAGGCCCCCAGGTGTCCTCGGGATGTGTCCCTTCACCGATGTAAGTAATGTCCAACATGACCAAGAAGCTGCAGCCTGATTGCGTAACACTTTATTTAATACAATTCAACCGTATCTATTAATTTACGTTGATGATAAGTAGACTTATTCGAACATGTGAACATTGGGATTATAAAATGTCTTTCAAATTAATCCTTTGTATTGTAAGCGTATTAACAATTGAGGTGCAGCAGGGCAGAATTTCGAAAATAGTGGTAAGTTAAGCTTCCTGCGCAACACCAAAAATTACCAAATTCCTACGAAAATAACAAAAATACTGGCTTAAAAAAATTGCCAGTATTTTAGTTAAGGGGACGATAACCGACTTTTAATAATTTTATACTGAAGATCACGTCTAAACGAGTAGTGTTAATGATTTGAAAAAAATATAATTATGACAAATTAGAGCATTTTCTCAAAAACTTAATATGTGAATATTTTAGATTTTGTTTATATTACATAGTGAAATTAATTTGTAAAGTTATGTCTAACGTGGATAAAAAACTGAGAATAGCGCAAAATCTACAAAGCGTATTTTTGTGAAACCTACAACAATTTAAAGATAATATAATTATTGATATTTTAGTAATATGCGTTTTATTAAAATACCTTTTATTTTGTGTATAATAAATTAATAATGAGTCAAGTTGGGGACAGCGCTTCTGATGGGCGAGTCGGACTGGCTGAAAGTACGACGCGGTGTGTGAGCTCAGTACAGAACACGCAAGCTAACCACTCAAGGTCACTGGCATATATCTGCGTCTAAATTTCGCAAGAACGCCCTTCATTATTAAAATCAAAATATTTTACATCACATAGCCCTACATGGGCACTTTTATGAAACGTCAGAAGGTGGTTGCCTATGCAGAAGAGCCGGCAAGAAAACCCACGGCAACTCTTTTAAAAATAAATATGAGCCTCCAACAGTCTACTGCTGGACAATAAATAGGCCTCTACAATCGTACGCCATTTCACTCGATCCTCAGCTAATCTCATTCTGCTATCAGCTACCCTGCGAGGATCGTTACTCCATCTAACCTGAGAGCCTAAGGTCAAATTATTCTTATAAATGCACAACTCTTAAAACATCCATTGTCAACATTGAACTTGCCATAGCATAGCCATTACTTTAAAAGTACGACCATTTTTATCATCAATGAAAACGGTAACAATAAGTGAAGTATTTTTAGTTTGCAGAATCTTTATTTATATCACAAAGGATGTCGGAAGCGACTTTGGCCTGCGACCCGGTAAATAAGATAAATTGCACGTATTAACTCTTGCATCCTCCAACTATAAATAAAAACCGAGAAGTTCGCAAGAACATAGAAACATATTTTTTTGGATATTATTTAAAATCCGGCCAAGTGCATCTCGGACCACGCACAATGAAAGAAAGAAAAATAATGTTATTCGTCACAGAAACACGTGCTTAGGAAAACATAAACTCGAGCAAGTAAACATTTAAAAAAAACCTATCTACGTTATAATCACGAGCACAAAAATAACAAATAGTCGGCAACTGCACGTCATGACTGTGACACTCCGGCTTGCACTCAGCATGATGCTGTGCTATGGGGGACCCACAACACAGCGCTGATTTTCAGTGGTTACCCGAAAAATACGTACGGAACTCAAGTCAGGTTTAATGAGTTGGTATATATATATGGTATAGAATAGGTAACAAAATAAAATAAAATAAAGTAACAGTACTTATAATATAATGCCTATACAACCAATTATAAGATTAAATATGATTAAATTACATAAAAGTTAATCCGCATGCATAAATAAAGTAGGTAGCTACCTAAAACATTTTTATTACACGGGAATGAAGGGTTCCGTAGTTGGGATGAATTTAACCCAAAAACAAACTTAACGTTGCAGTTCAAAAACATGTTCTCCCAAACATCGAAATACGTAACGTTCGATTCTCCAACTGCAAATTAATGTAAGTTGGTCGACTATTACTCGTTATTTTGTAAAGCCTAATTAAAAGCTTAATTTCGTTTTAAGAACTACTGCCATGAATTTTTTCACATTATCCTGAAACAACCATTTTGCTGGCAGGGGTCACACACACTTGACTCTAACAAAAAGCGAAAAATACGTTTTATTGAAGGTAACTCAAAAACTACCCAAGCAAAATTAATAAAATTTATATGGGACTCCCTAGGAAGTATAACCCTTTCAAACAAAAATAATTTTCCGAATCTGTCCAGCCATCTTCGAGTAATTGTAGAACACAAAATAAAATAATTAAAAGATTCCGAGGAACTGCAAACCTCCTGCTTTTTTTAATTTGGTTAAAAAGGGGATTCTGAAGCATTGTCTTTTATCGTTCATGAAAATATTTTATCGTACAGCTAGCTCTTTGTGGAAGAGCTCGTCCGGGTAAGAATCACTAATTCACCATCTTTCCCCAAGCTGCTTAGCTGTGTTTTAGATTTTAAAGGAAAGAATTTTAATGAGATGACCGAAAATTTGCTAATTTTCTTTTGTGTTTAAAGTCTTTGAAAATAATCAAGGTCCTCTTGTAAAAGAAGTTCATCATACTGCCCTTGTGGAATATATTATCTCTTCATTAGACACCCACTCATTAAAAATCGTAGCCCATGTTTTCTTAAAACACAAAACAGTCTTATTTTAATATTTGATATGCTTACGTTGGATTCCTTTCTGACCTGGTACCAAGTCTTCATCGTCAGCATCATCATCCAAAACCATTATTTCCTTCTTTGCCGATCTTGTATCTTGTTCAGACCTTTCAAAGCACTACACATTGGCAAAGAATAATATAATCGACTCATCTTAATGTTCCCTAATCCTCGTTGCCACATCTCCCTTCCTTCTACAGTCCTTAACAAAATACCCAGTCTCAGTATTTAGTTGTGGATCGGAGTCATTGACGGAAGCTGTTCCATCAAGGTCATATTGATCTGCCAGAGCACGCCTCAATTACAAGCGGTTAGAGTCATTAGCTGTTGATTAACGCTAATTAATGAAACTATTTCAGTTAAACTTGGACGTTTCGGCTTTGTAGATGAATTAATAGAGATTAAAAGTGAGTAAGTAAAGTAAAGGCGACAGCGGGGCCAATGTGGAAGAGAAAAACCTCTGACCGGGAACTGTGGACGAATATGGGGTAGGCCTATGCTAAAGCAAAACAATCTTCTTATAAAACCGATGTCTGAAGAAGAATAAACTTTTATTTTCTTATTAAGTAAATATTAAATGTAATTAGATGTAAGATTGTTAATAAAGGCTATTATTTTTATTATTATTAAAAGTGAGTAATGTAGGTAGGACGCCCTCAGGCTCGGGTGGAGCGACGATCTTCACAGGGTGGCTGGTGGCAGCTGGATGAGAGTTGCCGAGAATCGAGCTGAATGGCGAGCAATTGGAGAGGCCTATGTCTAGCAGTGGACTGCTATGGGCTGATGATGATAATGAATGTCCAAGATAAACTCAGAAATTACATATTAATTGAAAAAGTCACATTGGTACTTGGCCGGATTTGAACACACAACCTCGTAAACACTATTGATTAATTAATAAAATAATGAATGAATGAATGAAAAATCACAAAGAACTCAATTACAATATTTGCAGAAACAAAGCACGACCTGCGATAATTGGTTTTAAAATATAATTGACCGAGCAATGAGTCAATACAATTCACCTGAAATTCATTATCTGCACGAAGGCAGAACAGGTGCCAGGCACTTGACCAGATGGTACTAAAACTAAATACATTTATTTATCGTGACCTTGCAAAATAACTCTTCTCTTTGTTGGATAATAATATCATAGGAATTAGTTCAGACATATCGCAAAATTGAAAAAAAATACACGTCTAGAATGGACCAACACCTATGTACTGTATAATCGACCACACAACGACACAGTACGGACTTTCAATATAACTTTCTTATACTGGTTTTGTTACCACTAACGTGCTACCGATTGTACATATCCTACCACTACCTATCATCCGATCCATTATATTATTTTTAAAAGAGTAACCGTGGAGTTTCTTAGCGGTTCTTCTCCTTATGAAACGACCAATTGGAACCCCTAGCTTCTGACGTTTCATAAATGCCCATGTAGGCTTATGTGAAATAAAAATATTTTTGATTTGATTTGATTTGCCCATGTAAGCTTATGTGAAATAAAATATTTTGATTTTGATTTTAGATCCGTCTTTGGCCCAACTAGGTTGGCAACGGCTGGAACACCAGTGATTTTATCAAAGAGCGACTAGCATCTTACCTCTACCCGTCAATTAATGGAACTGATATTCTAGAGCTGTCAGATGTCGCCTCGAGACTTGAGACTTCCAGTTCGATTCAGTGTGGTGCATGGCCACCAGATTACTATCATCGATCTACCATAGATTATGCTTTGTTGGTCGACGTCAATCGACCGGTATCTACTTTCCAGCTAAATACGATGATATGAGAGCTACTTCACGCAAACTGCCATTTGATCTTCCGATATCTGATACATTTGCATTGTCACTCGCACAGTTTAAAACCAGTATTTTAAAAAACCCTTTTAGATTCCATTATAGCTTTAGTTCTTATATTCACACATCTGGTTTGTCACATTGTAAAACGTGTAAACGTGAATTTATTGTCTATTGACAATTAAATTGTTAGCTAACTTTGCTTGGACCTTGCTGAAACTATTTTCACTGTTGTATTAATTTGTGGATAACGATGCTGGTTGCGTGATTACTTACGTGTTTTATAAAATATCTGTACCTAAATATTAAGCATTATTGCGCAATTCTTTGTTATCCTGAATAAATAAAATAAAATCTGCTGGAGCCTTTGAGCGTAAGTGGATCGCATTCAATGTTTGTAGAAGCTATGAAGGGCTCGGAAACCTCTACTTTATTAACGCGTTCGCAATTCATTCATAGAAGCACGAGTACAGTCATCGTTGACACGTGAATGTGGTGCAGATGCACTCAGTTAGATGATGCACTGAGTTGCTCCCACTTCTAGGAAAGGAAGATACCGGTAACGGTAACCGCAGCTACTGACTTGAGAACTATAGGTTACATCATGATGATCCGGATAATTTTGCATCCATCGTTTAACTTACTTCGAAAGGTGGATTACGATTATTTGTGTTCATGTTTTTTTTTGTTTCGAAAAATAAGATTTTGATGGTATTGACGCGACTTATGAAATAGGTATTCAATTATTTATTTGTTTATTTATTATTTATCCTCCTTTTAGGTGTTCGAGACCTTGTAAGGTAAAACGGAACTTAAGATCACTTTTGTCTGCGACTTTCACAGAGGTTTTTCACGAGATCTATGCAACGTAGGAATATATGTCTCGATGACGCGCACACAGATCGCCAGTCAAAGACCAAAATGTGTTTTTTTGTTCTTTTATGATTTTACTCGTCGCTTTTTTGTTAAAGTTACCAAGCTTTATGGAAAATTCATTAATTATTAATTATGTTTCTGTGATTAATAAGCATTAAAATTCAAGAAACGAAACGATACCAAATATAGTTATTATTAATTTAAATAATGATTAATACTAATCGTAATGGGAAAATAATAATATACAATATTAGTTTTAGTTTATGCGAAACCCGAAACACATCTAGTATTTTTAACCGACTTCCAAAAAGGAGGAGGTTATAATGTTCGGCTGTATGTTTTTTTTTTATGTTTGTTCACCGATATCTCCGTCAGTTATGGACCGATTTTGAAAATTATTTTTTTGTTTGAAAGGGTATGATCCCGAGGTGGTTCCATTGCCACCAAATCAGAATCTGATGAGGGGATCTCATGGGAATCGAGGGCAACCCTCGAATTTTATAAGCAAACCTACGGCGATTTGGGTATTTTTTATAGTAACTCGTGCATTTGCTCCCGAAAATCAACATTTGGTGAAGTGGAACTGATGATGGAGACCATAGATGGCCACCGGAACAACATAATAATATGTATTTCACGGATTGTGATTCGATTAGGTACTTTAATGAGGTTGCTAAGCAATTTATGCTCGTCACAATGCATATGGTGAGTGGCAGTTCTCCTGGTTCTTACCAGGAGATCTCCTCAACAGTTAACGTCCCAGCATCGGGAAAAGCAATATTTTGTAAAAGGTGATGAGCAGTTGACTTTAGGCTACTGTAACTTAGATAAATACTGACCCACTAAAAAGTGAAAAATAAAAAACTTTTTGTAAAAAAAATAACCGACTTCCAAAAAAAACACTACAAAGTTAAAAATAACTTTAATTTCGGAAGTCGGTGGCAAAAAACTAAAATACAGAACCAAAGACACCGACTTCCGAAATCAAAATCAGTTGCAGTCAATGTATTAGGTATTTCATTGAAGAATAATTTGCGTCACTCAAATCAATTGCATTATTAAATTGTTTACATTTGGATTTCTCGAAAACTTTGAATTTTGTTGACATTTTATTAAATGAGTCACATAATAATAAATTAAATTCGTTACTTCATTTATTTATAGCTAATTAACACGGTATATTACCAATTACATTAATTAACATAGAAAACAAAACTATACAATGCAGACAATTATGTCTTAGACAATTATTCGCTACTTACTAACATCGAACAGTGGACAGCCTCGCATACTGTTTCTCACAGAACATCAGACATACGCGCTTAATTTTACTCCATTCGTCTGCAAACACATCACATTCAGGGTTGGCCATCGGGAGGGCATTGAGCATCCTTAAAGTACGACACACAGGTGATTCAGCTCAGCAGCTCAGTTACATTTGGAATATTGAGCTTAAACCTTTACAGGTACCACGTACTATTTCCATGCATTTGCTTTTATTTCGTTATTAAGTTCTGTTTACGTTTTTATTTCTGCTTAAGTATAGTTTTCGATATTTTTTTTTGTTGATATAGTGGCGTGTGCATAACATAATTATGGCAAATAATTTAATTCAACGTTTTGTGTTGCGTAATGTACATTATTTTACATACTATTATATAGAATCAAGTTTTTTCTAACTGAACAGACAGCTGTACTGCTGGGGAGTTTGTTGCGCCACTTCTTCTTCCCAGCTAAAGCACTAGGAAGTGGTGTAAGGTGGGCGTTTTTGTGGGACTGTCTCATGTAATTTTGACGTTCGAAAAGTGCTGATTCTCAGCCTAGTTTGAATATAATTACTTTTGATTTAAATTTAGATTTTTCAGACCATTTCCAGTCGTTAAGCCATAACGACTGTCAAAGACACTCAAAAATCTCAGAGGCCCGCAGGTTTGATAACGGTCTTACCAAGAAGTATCGTATTACCCAGTAACTGGGTTGTTGAAGTCAGACGTGCAGTCGCTCCGTATAAAAATATTGGTATTCAGTTACATCCCATTAGGCTGGAAGCCGACTTCCAACATAGATGGGAAACGTTAGGCAGATAAAGTCAGTTTAGTTTCTCTAACAAAAAGACTTAGGTACCTACTTACAACCCAAGCTTGAATGATAGTAGGATGATGACGAAGATTTGGTCTTCTCGTAATATGATGACACAATACCTTAATGAGGTCTTCCGTAGTATGATAGTACAATATTACAATTTCATTCACAAATGTGTACGAGTATTAAAGATCAATTACTATATTCTCGGGATCGTGCGGTCAGTTTTGCGAAGAGATCTGTGAGTCATCGATCGTGTGCGCACATCGTAAACATGGCCGCTTGGCGCTAGAGGTACCGTTGGGAGGCTGTGAATTGATGATGCGTTGCGAAATTGTTATCACTGTGGTTTTAATGAGAAGCAGGTTGAATGTTTATTATTATTATGATAGGTAAATTATTGCTCCGTGTGGTGCCGGACGTAAAGAATAGCACCATCCCATTTCTTCCCGTGGGTGTCGTAAAAGGCGACTAAGGGACTTACTAGAGAATGGGCAGCAGCGTTCTCTATGCTTTTTAACACAATACTGCGATCGCCAACCCGCCTGTCAAGCGTGGCAATTATGGCAATCCCAACTACAGGCACTTTTGAATTGTCAAGGAGTCGGTCAGTCAGAGAGATGAAGCTAGTTGCCCATTCCAAAGCGTAGTAGGTGTCTATGGAGAAGAACGGGCAAGAAACTCCACGGACACTCTTTTAAATTAACATATTTATGGTTTCTAAATATTGGATACATCATTCATGTTGAAAATATACATGAGAAAACGATGCAGAACGATAAAATCGTCCGTAATTAAAAGATTATAAAACAGTAAGTTTGTCAGCTTCCGTTTTTTTATGTTGTTACCATAACTCGGAACTTGGGTATTCATAACTTGTTAGAACATAAAAAAACAAATATATAAAAAGTTGTTATAAAGTAAACACGAGGAAGGAGGCGTGCATGGTGCCGTGACTCATAGGAAGCTAAGCAAAGTCAAGGTCACAAGTTCGTTACTCGGAACTGTCACAGTATTACCGAAAATGGATAAGATATTTATCGTGATGAGTCATTTTAGTAGACTTGACTAGATGAGGGTTGCGCTAGATTGTGTGAGACTGGAAGGTCTACCCACATCCAGCACTAAGTACTTAGGTACTGACATCTGTCAGTAAGTACTCAGTGCCGCACTGAGTGGACAGGTGTACTCAAATCTGTATAGAAGAAAGAAAGAAAGAAAAATTGTTTATTCTGCACAAACAAAACACACATTACAAAAATAAAATACAAATTGACGAAAAAAAAAAAAAAAAAAAACACTCTAATACAAGTAGCCAAATTGCAATCATATTTAAGACTATGAATAACCAGAAATAAAAATAAGAAAAATAATAAATAATAATTGCTAAAAGCCTAGTATTCAAAACCTTAAAAGTTAAAAGTTTGACAATGTTGTCAATTGCTTGATGTCAGTGTCAGGGCTTGTCAAGGCAGGCCAAAGACAAAAGACAATAGTTGCGATTTCGGTATTAGTAAATGACAACAAACAAAATCCAAACAAAACAAAACAAAATGCGCATTGCCGAGTGGAAATGTTCTACCCTTGTATGGTTCATTCCTCCAAAGACCATCTCAAACATTAAACATGGTCCTCATATTGGCCTCACCAAGATAATGTCTGGACTTTAAAAGAGAGACTGTGACCTCTGAGTTTGTTTCAATCTTTCTTCTCAGAGTAGTCAGTTAGGGAACACCGGACTCATCTAGTTTTAAAAGATAAGTTATTTTTGACGTATGAAACTGTTTTTTTAGGGTTCCGTACCAAAATGTTAAAAAGGAAACCTTATGGTGAGACTAAGTCTGTCTGTCTGTCAGTCACACCTGGATATCTCAAGAACTACTAATGCTATCAACTTGAAATTTAGAATAGTTTTAGATGACGTTTGTCCAACTATTTAGCAAACAAGAAATAAATTAAAAAAAAAAAACTTTTTTGCAAAAGGGACTGAAAGGGGGTCTTCAAATTTTGAAGTGGGGCTACTAGGGCATGTGGGGTATCATATGAAAGAGCGCTGTTTGCACATTCTCAAACATTTTTTTTTTCAATAACTCCTGATTGCTAAAATCAGTAGTAGGATAAAGAACTTAAAAGCCCACTAAAGCACAAACATTCAAGGAACAAAGTTATAATTGCCTTTTTCCTTCAGGTTTACCTGTTTATTGTAATAATTGTGTCATTGTTGTTATTCTTTGTATTTGTTTAAATTCTAAATTCTGTTACGATATGCCTAGAAGGCATGACCACCGTCGTTCCCATTAACAGTTCAGGAGACGTTCCGCGAGGTAGGTCCACTAGACTAGTAGTGAAACCACGTGTAGCTCACGTTATAGATCACGGCAGAGCCGCCGCCTCCGTCGTGACCGTAGTGATTCAAAGGATAGCTCATATTCATGGACGTTCAAAAACTAGTATTATGGTCGCCGTGATGCACGTGACTACCGCGGTTCTAGGTCCAGATCAATGCTGACACACTCGCGCAAACCCCCTCGCACAAGTACCCATCTATTCCACCTGATGGTGATAGCTCATTTTCAAAACACCTTCGATAACATAAACGCCGAGGCTTAGCCCTTGCTTACGGAGACGCGGGACGTCGCGCGTCGCGTGGGCGGTCCGGCCTGACGTTGTATAGGAGCGGTTACGGAGAAGCGATTTTATACGCGTTTGCTTGAAATGCAGGCGGAGCACGCGGATGGCACCGCCGCGTCGCACGCCACGTTTATCCTGGCGGCGCGCGCGGCGTTGCGTTTCTGTTAATTCTCCGTTTAGAGTAAAACGTAACAACACCCTGGGCGTCGTACGCCCCAGGACACTGCGCTGCAGCGATGCCCACCGCAAGTTCCGCCGCGGCCACAGCGGCGGACACCGCTACTCTCCACGCCCCGTGTCTCCATAAACAACATCGTACTTGCCATGTTTGTGTTTGCTCGTGTGATGACGCGGGCCGCTGCACGCACCGCCTTTCTGTAAACAGAATAAACGTCCGACGCACCGCGAGACGCTACACTGCACGCGACGCGCGACGCCCCGCGTCTCCGCAAACGTGCACTTAGTGCTATCGAGCGCACCAGTACAAATGTGAATTCCACATCTAATATTTTGGAAGTCTCAATAAGTAATAATCGTACTTTAGCTGGTCCTGATACCCCGTTCGTGAAATCACTTCGAGTCCTCGTAGCCCCGTAGACTTGAGCGATGCTTCGCAACGAGTTCGCGAGTTCGCTCGCAACAAGCAATCGCTCGCGGTTTAAACGTCCCGTCGTCGTCTGTATACTCATGCTCGTGGCAGCTATTCGATCTGTGCAGCCTGTGAGCTCTCATGAGCTCTCATGCGCTCTCATGAGCTCTCATGGTATTATGTTTCGTCGCCCCGTTTGTACCCATTTCATCTTTTCACACAATTCAACCATGATTTTTTTTTGGCCAATAACAAAAAAAACGGTCAAGAGCGAGTCGGACTCGCGCACCGAGGGTTCCGTACGTATATATAATATTGATGATTTCTGAAAAACTGTGCTATTTAGAGACATCGTTTTATTTTTCCTCTATTCCTTACATAAACTTCTATCACATAGAATAATTTCAGATGTTTATCTATGAAAACTTCGGAGAAAAGGGGGGGATGGTATATTAAAAAAAAGTAGTTGAGAATGTGTAAACAGCGCTCTTTCATATGATACCCCACATGCCCTAGTAGCCCCACTTCAAATTTTTAAGCCCCCTTTTTCAGTCCCTTTTGCAAAAAAGATATATTTATTTTAAAAAAAATTCTTGTTTGCAAAATAGTTGGGCAAATGTCATCTACAACTATTCTAAATTTCAAGTTGATAGCATTAGTAGTTCTTGAGATATCCAGGTGTGACAGACAGACAGACAGACTTAGTCTCACAATAAGGGTTCCTTTTTACCATTTTGGTACGGAACTCTAAAAACGAGCGAGCCTTATAGTAGTCGCATATGATGTGTAACATCTGACCTCTCACCTTGGTGGTAATACTAATTCCATGCAATTGAAAATACTTACTTATTCCATGCTCAAGCTGTCATTTCCTGTTACACACTTCCATTCCTATTCACGCCAATTTAATTTTTTTTCTTCAAAAACCCTCTGCGAATATACCTACATAAAACTTAATCCGCATCTGTTTAAAAAAATATTATTAACTAAAAACTTTTCTGTAGTAGTTCTCTTTTGTGTAGCACCGACTGACGGGGTCCGTTAGGGCCAATGCCTGCCGGGGTTGCAAGTTTGTCCCAAGGGATATCGTGGCCCCGGCACACAAGCAAATGAAGGAATACGGGTGGGTTTTAGTCAGTAAAAGTCTGACACGCCCTCCCGCTCCGCCCAGAGCGGGAGAAGTTATTTGATAATTTCCGACCTAAAAAAAAAAAGGTAGTATTACACAAAATTAAAATTTCATTTACCACACCGTACCGAAAATATAAAATACCCACAATTTCTGTCCTGTTTTGAAATACCTGTATTCACGTGTTTTTATATAATAAAACATGTCACCGGAACGAGACAAGTGTCACGTTGTACCTACCTACATATTATAATACTAGTGAATCAATGGGAAATACGTAGGGCAAATACGTTCATTCATAAATCTTTTGTAGGTACCTACGAACGGCAGGAGAGTGAAATTATGAAGCAATATTTATGGGAAATTGTATCTGAGGTCAAACTTTACAAAATCAAAAGTCATTTATTCAAACTAGGCTGAGAATCAGCACTTTTCGAACGTCAAAATTACATAAAACAGTCCCCCAAAAACGCCCGCCCTTCACCACTTCCTAGTGCTTATATAAGGAAGC
Source organism: Tiliacea aurago (assembly GCA_948098905.1). NCBI lineage: Eukaryota > Metazoa > Arthropoda > Insecta > Lepidoptera > Noctuidae > Tiliacea > Tiliacea aurago. The sequence continues at coordinate 18,997,275 of OX402602.1, forward strand.
TGGCTGGAAACTTATAAGCGCTTACACGCTTACGCTTGACAGCGCTGGTCCGTTCTACACAAAGGAATCAGGTTGAAGCAGACCAAGCAAAATATCGGACGATGATTTGGTTTTGTTAGAAAATGTGTATTTAACAAATGCGAAAAGAAGCTATACATCCCATTAATAGAGAAAGGAAACATTTCGGAGAGTACCATCATTTATTTGTAAATAAATAATTGTACGCGTAATTGCACGTGTTGTCGCAGTTGTTTATTAATTTTAAATGGCAGCGCCCAGCGCTGACCAGCGCGTGTTGAAGCTTGTCGGCACCGTTCAGTGCTTATCGGCGCGCGTTCATATATTTTCCTGCGCGGGTTACCAGCGCTGTCAAGCGCCGGTAAGCGCTTATAAGTTTCCAGCTTTCTTTCTGTATACAGCTTTAGCTGGGAAGAAAAAGTGGCGCAACAAACTCCCCAGCAGCGCAGCTGTCTGTGCAGTTAGAAAAACTTGATTCTATACAATAGTATGTAAAACAATTTACATTACGCAATACACAACATTCAATTAAATTATTTGCCTTATGTTAGCTTTTGATGCAGGAAGTCCAGTACTTAATTAATTTACCAGATTAGAAACATTGGTAGACAAAGGGTATAAGTATGCCAAAAGAAACCTTTTTATGAAGGCTAGCTGAACCATTCGTTAAATCAGAAGTGAAGTGACTTATCGGTACCTACTTGAGGGAGGCCTATATCCAGCAGTGGACGTCTTTTGGCTGAAATTATGAAGTAAAAGACCGGTCTTTCTAAATAGTAGTGGTAGTAGTGTCTTTCTAGATTATATCAGGACTGATGAGGTCTTGAGGCTGTGTATCAGAAAAATGTTAACCTGTTACTGTCCCATTGCAAGGCATTGCTTCTGATACAGAGAAGGAACGATTATTGATCATCACACTAAAGGTTGCTAACTATTAACAGAAGTGAAGGTATCTTTGCAATGTTTCCTTTCTAATTAGCTTCACTCAAAAAGGATAACGATACTGAAAAAGACCCAAAAAAGCTGCTGCAGTTCTGGGTTGGTCACACGACACTTTTTATATTAAAATGCGATGCGCTTGGGCCCGACGACGTGGCTGTAATGTGCTAATAGCTTTCTAAGGCATTTTAGTTAAATAAATAGTAGTACCTACCTAGAATTTCAGAAATGTTTTAATTTTTTTGTCAAAACAATTCCTGTAAATCGCAATCCTATAGTTTTTTTCTGGTTAGGTTTTCCTTACATTGACGAGAAAGTATCCTCATTTAACAGTTTTACTAAACGGGGATAATCCTAAGTTTTTCCGTTGTCATCCGTAAACAATGGAAGTTCTAGGAAACAATAGTCCAATGCTATTTAGTATCTAATGATGGGCAGTTGGCGAATGCTGTCGTATTGTGATGTAACCTCATTCATTCACGTGGCTGGGATGCACGTGGCTTCAATAGTATGCTCCATGACGTATCTTTGTAGATTTAGTAAGTATTTGGGCTTTGTGGAAGCGTCGGTTCGCAAACAAATTTCGATCAAGCTGGCGACAAAAGCACGGTTGTTGCCTATTCCTACCTTATATTTCTATCTTTCCCTGTTAGTCTGTCAAGACCCTTTTTCTCAGGAACGCGAGACAACTTCTTGACAACAAACTGTTTTGGAGTTTGACAAATACTGAGTATATTAATATTTTTATTTTTTTGGGAAACAATAAACAAACAAAAAGAAAACCCGGCTCTGTTCAAGGATCGGGTCCGGTGCCTCAAACAGGTGAATTAAATGAAATTATTATGATGTCCTGAGTGGCAGATAATGAAATGTTCACGTGATAATAGTCTGATGTTAACCTGACGAACTTATGTGTCAATGAATGAATGATAGTCATTGTACTCAAAATTGTTTGTGATACGAAGCTACTCGTTTTGAGATCTGTAGATTTTACTGCAACTCTATTTTTTTTAATGTTAAGAGATGTTTAGATGGGAAAACGTTAATCATTAATTCATCAGCCGTTATTAATCATAACTTAACTTTAAGCAACATTTACAAATAAACTCCGAAGGGGTTTACTACCTAAGACTTTTCATGAACTGTTGTTATTCTGTTATTTTACTTCACTCGGAACTCTTCTGAAAGGAAGAAACTGGGTTTATTTTAACATAAGTACTTGGTATAAAAATGGAGAACCACGTCCTTCCTACATGGTTTGCCATTTTTAAAGAGGGATATAATTATGAGAACTCTCTACGTAAGATACGTTTTTGCTACCTATCTACCACTGAACAGAAACACCGCCGCCGTAACGAAATCAGGGCTTACAATCCTCAAAATTTTAACTATTGTGAGCAACTTAGGCAAACATAGGATCTCCACTACTTTCCAAAATAACGAAATAGGTACCCAAAGAAACTCATACCACAAAATCTTCATAAGAAAATTCTAATATCTAACAAAAACCATTAATATCTTACAGACCCATTGTCTACCTCAAAAAAACCTTTGGGAGACAAGACATGTTTGTTACCGACGATACATACCGTCCTTATTGTGCGCACGAGTACTTGGACTGAGTACTAATCTACTCCACGCTGTACAGTCCCAAGGCTGCCCGTGCTAGGAAGTTTTTATCCAATCTATTTTCATGGTTTAATAGCTACGTAGCAATATCTTTCTGGGAAAATGGGATCATTTATCATTAAGGCGCAGATATATGATTTTAGTGACTTTTAAATTTGTTATTACGCAAGTAAGTTATTCAAAAAATATATATTAAACTAGAACGCATACACATCAATTCTATAAGTGAATATTTAAGTATTGTAGTTTATTACTTTATGAAATAAATTCAGGAGTAATGTCTACCCAAAGCATAAAAAAACGATATTACTTTCAAACTACTTAAGATATTTTCATGCTTTGTTTGTATGAATAGACTGTTTTATTATCTATAATTCTATCTGTGATTTTTTACAAATATTCATATTTTCGTTACTAAAAATAAATATTCCATATGAAAGTTAATGGTTGCGCGGCGTGTGCACGACGTGCATTTGTATGGCCAAGGTCAACGGCGATTATCTGACCTGTTAAACCATAAGTATTATAAATAAGAAAGTAACTCTGTTTGTCTGTCTGTTAGCTTTTTCATGCCTTATCGGCTGAACAGATTTAGATCTCACCGAAGTTAGGACATAGCCTGACATATGTAGTACGTTCTCGTGCATTCCTATGGGTGAGCAAAAGCTAGTAACTACTAAATGTGATCACCAACCTGTCTGTCAAGCCAAGTGGTGGTGATATTTACTCTTTGAATGATTAGATGGACCTGTATGTTACATGTTGTTCTTCTACTGAATAATTGCATTCTGGTTGCTCCTCTGTTAGTTTCCGTCGTCCTCCTGCCCTGGTCACATTTTACTTAAGAGTATGTTCGTTCACTATTTGCCATCATCTTAGAAACTGTTATTTAACGCTTAAGCTCATAATAATCAGTTTTTGCAAAGCCGTGTATAAACGTCAAAATAATTATACCTACTGACATTAACTAGCATAAATAATATAGTTCAATGAAGTAATAATTGTTGTAGTTGATAAAAATTGTACTATTACAACCCATTTTGAAATACCTATAGATGGTTCATACGCATACAGTGTATTGGATCCGAGGGTTTTGGCTACTTTGTATGTGTGTATTATAATTATGTATAAATTTGTTAAAATGTGCGTTTTGTTTGTGCAGAATAAACAATTTTTCTTTCTTTTCTTTCATACAAGGGATTTTATCTTTGAGTCATAAACTTTAATTACGAGTACTTACGACAGGAAATAACACAACTAATTATAATATCTGATTAATGTTCTTACATTTTCCCTCTAAAGTTGCTTAAAATATGAATCAAGGAAATTTAGGGAATAAGAATGTCATCGGGGAAAAATATTTTTCCATCATTAAAACCACCGTCTTCAAACGTTTTTTAAACTAAAAGTAATTAATTAATAGGTATCTAAAATTACCATCAATTATTGCAGCGTATTCCTGCAATCAGCCCTACAATACTAATTATATAAATTAATATCTACAGTGAGTAATTGTCCTAATAAATACATTCCTACCAATTATTATTAATTACACAAAATCTGAGCGAACTATTAAATGTAACACCTACGTTGCATACATGACGTTATATCACATCAAAACATGTTTATCGAGACGTAAACGTCATAAATAAAACCACATGAAGTACGCACCGGCAACTGTATATCTAAACCATGGATTTATGAATCACTCCGTTACTATGAATCCTCGATCAGCGACGACTCTATAAAACCAGCCTGCCGCAATATCCCGCCAATTAATTGTGGACGTTCGACTGTACCACACGTGTCGCGAGTTATACGAATATTAAACATTAAACAAACAAACATGAGTACTACCGGTGCATCCTCCGTTCTCCTGTTCATCCTTAACATTCTCCACGTGGTCTTCGGACTCGGAATTGCTTCAGCAGCAATCTGGTTCTTTATAGAAGTCCACAGCATCACCAGCTTGAGGAATACCAACCATTACCTGCTAGACTACAAAGTCTACTGGCCCCAGGCCATCCCCTGGGTGTTCATCCTAGTCGGTGTCTTCGTAATCTGTGTTTCGTGCTGTGGTTTTGTTGGTGCCAAGAAGAGGAGCAACGGTTTAGTGGTGATGTACATCGTGTTCGAGGTCACAGCGATAGTGGCTCTAATCGCGGCGGCTGCCGTCGCTCTGACGTTCGCCGATACGAAGTCGACCGATAAATTCGTTGAAGACGCAATCTGGGATGTGTATACAACCATGAAGAACGATAAAGATTTGGAACCTGCTTTTGGGGACATGGAGACGCGCTTGCAGTGCTGCGGTGCGTCCGGACCGAGGGACTACATCAACTGGCGCCATGAGTTTCCCGTCTCTTGTTGCAACAGCAAATGCGACTTCACTAATAAACTGGCCAATGAGAGGCACGGCTGCAGCGAGGTAGCGACCAATTACACGAGAGTCATCATCAGGATCCTGTCTGGAGCATGCGTGTTCACAGCATTCCTTGGATTGATGAATGTTATTGTAGCAGTCACTTTGTCGAAGAGTATGAAGAGGAGGCCGCGCCCGATGCCCATGCAACTGGAATCGGAGAGCAAAAAGGTTTTGTTGTAGATTAACAATTTATTGTAATTTTTGTGTTCCGTTAGGTTCCATTTGGGGACCAGTATTGACTTATCTAATTTTCTTTGAGAGAAATCGATGTTGAGTAACACGTATGTGTTAAGTGGAAATTGAAACAGTTCGGTGCGACAGTATTTCTTAGTTGAAGTATTTATTATGTTAAGTTTAAGTAGGACTATTAATTGCACATGAGCGGTTTTTGGCTTTAATATAATTACCACCATTAGTCGCTCGCTAGTCTAAGAGCAGATTGAATGCATTGAATGCATGAAATTGAGTCCAGCCACGTGCAGTAGATGAACAAAGAGATTGAATGAGTCAATTTAGGTACCCCTAACAACAGTATAATTTAATCTGCTGTTAGTCATTTAATAACACTCTGTCATTGAATGAACGTTATACGAATAATGACTGATCTTTGAATTTCTTTATAACTTAGAACGAATAGAAGATGTAAATACCTCTAATATTTTTTACGCTCTTATTCGCAAAGATATTCGCTAAAAGATTTTAGAAATGTTAATTCTGTAGGACGATAATTGGTGTTGGTACCCTATGGCGGGGTGATAACACCAGTTATCGGAATGTAAATAGTGTTAATTCACTTTACCGATCTGATTTCGAATCTCGAATAACAGTACAATATGGTTTTGTAACGCATTGTATTGTAGTGATACAAATTACGTTTTAATTGTGTGTGAAACTGATTTATGTTAACTGTTTTGTATTTTTCTCGAGTTTTCCTTGAAGTTGTGGTTGTAAAGTAGCATTTGGAACTATAGTTTTATTGTAAGATGTTTGTGAATCCGTCGAACTAACTTTAGCCTTTAAGATAACACGATTATGGTAGACATTTAAAGGAAACTCCAAAGTATGTAGTTGTTATAAGGAAAATTTACAAACTATAAACTCTTGTGTTTCATGGCCATAAGATTAATTATAGCCATACTACCTCACTAGTCTAGTAGTCGTAAGTGCAGCTACCGACCGTGAGGTCCCGGGTTCGAATCCTGGGTCGGGCATTTGTCTTGTTGTTTTTTTTTTTGATGAAATTTTATTAATAGCAGCTCGAAGTTTTGGCTATAGTGATACAATATAGTTGTAAGGATATTACTGATTACCCCGGCGTGGGGTTAGGTATAATGTTTAACATTCCTGTAAATATTTATTTAAGAAGAAAAATGTAGTTTTCCAATGATGTTAATGTCGGTTCGAAAACACAGTGTCTCTGTTGCGTTATAGTAGCAAAAATGGCAATAACAACATTCGAAAACAAAGCATCCTGAACTTTAACGACACACGTTAAGGACTAAATTCGTTACACAAAATCTTCTTACGTAATATTTATTTTTCTGCCCATTTATCACATCATCGTGAATTATAGAAACTTTTTAAGAATGCTGTAGAATTGCGCGAGAGTTTGAGGTCCAAAGATTAGGATAGCTACACACTGTCAAGCCGTGTCAGGCAGGCTTGACGAACCCTGATAGATATAAGTATTGATATTGACATAGAATAATAATAAATGTTAAGATAATGTTATTATTTACAAGAGCCCTGTGTATTTGCATTTAGATATTAAAATAGACTGGATGTTTTATAAACTTTTTTGTTTCCTTTTTATATTCTATTTATTCACAACCTAAGACAACATATCACAATGACGATGACACAATAAAGATGACACAATGAATTGAAATGATGAAATGAAAGTAATGAATAATACTAAATATAATATGTATAGTTAATTCAAACGTTAGTTAACTAGGTATTTAAACATTTAACGTAGAGAATACTACATGAAAGACTTAAATCGAAAGACCATATTATTATTATATTATTATTATCATAATATTATTATTTTCATTTATTACTTAAACATACATATTGATTATATTTTTAAATATTTTTTATAAAAAACATTAAAAAAGAAAAACATTTAAAAATACAAAAAACAGTAGTCCATCGGCATCAGGAACAAGGTCCAAGCTGCCGGTGGTTAGGGCTCTAGAGAGAGGAACCTCCTCACTATGCGTGCCGTGTCGAGGAGTACTGCTTTCTGAATCAAGCCCTTGACCCAGCCGCGTAATGAGAGCCTCCTGAGGTGTTGGTCGAGGCTCTTCGCTATTAGGCCATTGACCGTAATGATTATCGGTACAATGATTGCAGAGTCCACATCCCACATGTCGACAACCTCGTGTGCTAAGTCAATTATCATAATATTATTATTACCAATATTATTATTATGTAATTTTATTTGTTAAAGTATTTTTTTTGGTTTTTGTTTGTTGGATGTGATTCTTTTACTGCATGAAATGATAATTATAGTATATATAAGGGGTTTGACGCATTTGGTGCACATCTTAACTTGTACACCATGCTCAAATGGTGAACTTAGCAACTGGTGCACTTCTCATATGGTACACTTCGCAACCGGTGCACTTCTCAATTGGTGTACTTCGCAAAAGGAGCACTTTTTAAGATGGGTGAAGATTTGGAAAAATTGTTTAAAAATTAAAGAATCTTTGGTTTTGCGTAGGTAAAAAAAAACAAACATACAATTTTCAAGTAGGTACTTGTTTATTGCGGAGTGGTAACCCAATATGCATGCGATATGCATACTTTATAAGTGTAATCTTTTATATATTTTGGGAATAAATGGCCTTATTACTATTTTTTTTTTCATCTTTGACGTATCTCGGGACCCTGGGGCCCCGGAGTGTCCCGGACATTTGGAAGGCGTAAAGGCAAAAATATGTAAATGTCTATTACCAAGTAACTGCTCCCAAATTACGATGTTTTTTTTTAATTTTACATTCTTCCTTGACATAATCTTTTTTTTTATTTGACATTATATACCTACAATTTTAATTTTAATAACAGATCCCAAGATCCCCGGTGCAAGTGTGGGAAGGGAACAATGGGGTGGTTTTTAGTCAGTAAGAGTCTGACAGACCCCTCCTGCCCCAGGACAGCGGACATTCATGAGGATTTTTATGAAGGTTCGGCAATACCACTAATTGAAGGTCGATGTTTCCGAGTGAAGGCTTCTACATACCGGGGCGACTTGTCGCGCGACGCGACACGGCACAAAGGCCCCGCGTGTCGCGGGATGAGCGGTGCCTTTGTGTCGCGTCGCGTCGCGCGACAAGTCGCCCCGGTATGTAGAAGCCTTTACAGACCAGCAATACACTGTCAAGCCACACGAACTTTATTTTGAGAAAATGGCGTCTAAAGATGTCATACCAATTATTAATAAATTTGTTTGCAAAAATATTTATACAGTGGTTCTTTTATATATTTGATAAAAGCAATAATGGATTGAAAGTAGATTAGTATGATAAAAACACCCCTTTTGTCACTAATAGAAGCTTGCTCCCTAAATTTGTTAAGAGCCACGTCGATTCGAGATTGACTAATGCACAGTGTAATCAAAAAAGCTTTTTTACAGACAGGAGTATTATACAATTTGTATTTTCTACTAAAAGCTCGCTTAGAATTAATAGAATAGCTTCTTTTATTTTTGGCTTCAATAACGCTGCCCTGTAATATTGCACACCAATACCATAAGAACCAGAACTTCAAAATTTTCAAATTCTTTTTGACGCTTATCAATATACAATGTTTCTGTACATTTTAAAGGGCATCGACAATCGCTACTGTTAAACTCCTTCGCACGAACTTTTTTTCCTTTTGCAATGAAGTAATCCTGATTGGTGTTCGCTTTTTTCTTTCAAAAGTTGCTGTGTGTGAGAAAAAGTTAGTAGTACCTAGCCTAGTGGTGGTGGTCTATGAAAATAATACCTAAACAACTCGATATAACTCAAGCATGACACTTTTTTGTATGGGGATTATCAGAGCCTTGAATAATAGCAAATTTTTCAATATAATTTCAAGGTGGTTAAAATATAAATTATCTCTCGTAAAAAACTAACATACATTCAGCAATAATATGTTAAGCACCATAAACTGCGCTAAAGTTTTACTTAAAAGTCCTTATCTGTTTATCAATAATGTGTTATGCTTCATAGTACGATAAACAGTATTGTTTTGTATTTAGCAATATTCAATCAAGTGGGTTATCATAGCAATTTGTTACAAAAAGTCAATAAGATAGGACTAAATTACATTATTTTAGTATAAGAAAAACCGGCCAAGTGCATGTCGGACCACGCACAATGAAGGGTTCCGTAGTTGGGATGAATTTATCCCAAAAACAAACTTAACATTGTAGTTGAAAAACATGCTCTCCCATACATCGATATACGTTACGGTCAATTCTTGCAAATTTAAGTTGGTCGACTATTACTCGTTAACTTGTGAAGCCTACTTAGCTGTGATAGTTTTCCTTTTAATTTCGTTATATATACTATTGCCATGAATTTTTTCATATATCCAAAACTTACCATTTAGCTGGCAGGGGGAGGGGGGACACTTGACTCTAACAAAAAATAGCACTTTAAAGCTTAATATTACGCAAACGGATCCCTTAATTGAAAAATGGTTTTGACAAACCCGCAATATTTTTGAACGGCCTATCCAACGATACCCCACATTTTTTTTAGGGTAAATGGGGATGATATTTTTTTTTCTCGTCTATTTCATAAAATAGACGAGAAAAAAAAATATCATCCCCATTTCACGTGTAAGGGAGGTACCCTAAAAAAAAATGTTTTTCATAGTTTTATTTTAACATTTTTTTGACATGATTAATATGTATGCCCCATGCCATCCATGTACCCATGCCAAATTACAGCTTTCTAGGACTAAGCGTCTCTGAGCTAAGCTGGGGACAGACGGACGGACGGACAGACAGACAGACGGACATGGCGAAACTATAAGGGTTCCTTGTTTACTACGGAACCCTAAAAAGCTTTGCCTTTGAAATGTAACTATACAGATAATTAATTTACTAGTTTTCTAATTTATATCGGCAACTTATTCTCTAAAGAAATTAACATAACAGAATAATTACTGACTAACCCAGTGTGGATTGCATACAATTCACTACGACAACGGTTTGTAAAACTAATCAAGTAATTACAATGGAAATATTAGTTATTTTTAATTTTTTAATGTGGATGTCGTTGTTAGGCGCTGCGCCAAAGAATAGAATGACGTTTCGCAACACAGTGTCAAGTCTCATAACTTCTTTATTGTTACGATAGATGACGCTACTTTGAATGTTGACCGTGTTAAGGAGCGTGACGCCGTATTGACAAATGTTGTATACGTGATTCCCTATTTGATTTAAGATTTAGATTGCTTTTTTCCGTACTTATTTGATTTAAGTGAATTGAAACTCTCTTGCGTAATTTTCAGAATACATCAGTATCTCCGAATTTGAGTTTTTGTGGGTTGACACATTATTGCTTATCACCATCCAGACAACCATTGGGAAACAGGCACCTTAAGGGATTCACCGATAGCATCCACGCTGTTCGTTATAACCAGGGTTTATTGGTCAAGCTTGTTAGACTGGCTAAGGTCAATGACCTCCGGTTCAAGTTAAGAACACGGGGGTAGCTGCAGTAGCTGGTAGTCGGTTGCGATTTTTGTTTTTTACGTTTCCTCTGTTTCTGTTGCTTAGACTTAACTATGCTTTTTGTAACGTGGATTGGAACAGGGGCCCATGTCATGCCATTGTAATTTTGCTAAAAGTTCGTAATCTGCCAAATAAATAATGGTCGATCATTGGTCGGTCAATGTTCTCGTAATAGAATTGTATTATAATGGCATTGTCGTATTGCCATTATTATAAAACCCATTAGTAGAAATGTCATTAATTTGTCATTATGTACGAGATTATCAATAAATGCAATTTCTTTCAATGTAGTGTCAGTGACCGACTGGGACATTGGAAAGTCATAATGACGCCATTATAATAGTAGATTACCAAACTTGTCAAAATCAACAATTATGAAATCAATGATCGACCATTCTGACACTATTGTAATAGCAGACTTGAGGCCCAGGAGTGCTGTCAGTTATTTTCTTTGGGTTGATTGATTGATGTTATTTTTATTGGTTGTTCAGATGTTGTCTCATTGAAGGCCCTTCCTTCGAGATGTTAGCAATGTTTCCATTCCCTTCACCTCGTTTAGGGCTCTTAAGTGATATGAATAAATCATCGCTATGAGTATCTTTGCTCAATGTGGTAGTACAGGCGTTGGGTTGGGTTATTATATTATTTCATCCTTACCGGACTTTTCATCGAGTACTGCAGATTCGTCTATTAATATTGAAGTATCAAATTTTCCTTGTACCATCACTGTTATATTGGAAATATTGATTGGTGATAAAAGAGGAAAATCTTTTAATCTTGATGGCATAGAAAACTGTTATTTAGTAAGCGATTTTTTATGCTATTCCGGAAACGTCTCGGTGTCGTGCTCTTTCTGTCTGATAAGGTACCGTTTTTAAATATCAAACAATGATAATGTTCTCTCTTAAATCAAAACATGGTTATAAAATAATGGTTACATCATTTATGTTGAAATTATACATGTGAGAACGATGCAGAACGTTAAAAGAGTCCGTAATAAAAAGAAAACAAAAAACAATTCTAAAATTTAATTTAATTAAAATAAGTGTGCCAGCTAAGAGATGACCAGTCCCTACTGACGGCGCCCGTTCACGAACATGACGGAAGGATTAGCACCATTCTGCTCAACCATTTTGAAGGGAGCCAAAGATCTTAGTGCTCATCGTAGTAATATATGGAACTCTTGCGCAAGTGCGTTGTCTGACAATAATTGTTGAATGAATTTAAGATTTTTATTAAGTGGCACAATAAGAGCACATTGGACGACAAGTTCACGATACGCATCCTCCTGACATAAATTATCTACGCACGACGTCATGTCTAGCCACATCCCCAGTATAAGCATACCTCTCATTATACAGAAGACCAATACAATGTAAGGCCAGCTCAAGCTGGATTTGTATAGCTCGACGCGACGCCGCGCACGCCATAAAATCATTGATTAAAATAGAGACCAAAGCATTGTCAATTTAAACTCAAAACTCGGTATTTATTTCAATTGAACCATTTACAGGCACTTTTGAACTATCAAGGAGTCAGTCAGTTAGTCAGAAAGTTGAAGCTAGTTGCCCATTCAAAACTGTACATCTCTATGGAGAAGTACGACTCAGAAACTCTAAGGACACTCTTTTAAATTAGGATATTACGAAATCCTGGGTAAATTATTCTGTTGCTTCTTTATGTGAGAACAATGTAAATAATAAACAATATAAAATCAAAATACAAGAGCCCTGACTGGCAGTTAAGAGATGAACAGTCTCAACTGACGGCGCCCGTTCACGAACTTGACGCGTGGATCAGCACCATTCATTTCAACCATTTTGAAAGAAACCGAATGATCGTACAGACGTGCCACCATGCGAGACATTTGAGTGTGCATAACATACTCTCAACTGCTATGCTCGTTCAAGACAAACAGACATTTGAGTGTGCATGACATACTCTCAACTGCTATGCTCGTTCAAGACAAACAGACATTTGAGTGTGCATGACATACTCTCAACTGCTATGCTCGTTCAAGACAAACAGACATTTGAGTGTGCATGACATACTCTCAACTGCTATGCTCGTTCAAGACAAACAGACATTTGAGTGTGCATGACATACTCTCAACTGCTAAGCTCGTTCAAGACAAACATACATCATAATAACATAGAAGTAAGACGGTTGCGCGATCAGATTTCTGCAATATTTAAAATTCTTAGATGTTCCTGATCTGCATAATGAAATCTGCAATCTATTTGTCCCAGACAATTACTGTCGTGGCAGAAAACACCGCTTACTGGCTGCTCCAACTTGCCGTACTGTTGCACATTCCAAGTCACCTATTCCTCGGTCATTAGCCGCTATTAACACTCTCTTCATCTCCTGAACTCGAACACAGATCTTGATATGTTTGCGAATGAATGGAAGGTGATACTGTCAGAATGTTTGAATTTCTGTGAGAAGAATGCATGACTGTGTTAAATATATGATATGTTTAAATAGTATAATTGGCTTCGGCCGTTCTATTTAAAATAAAATAAATACATAAATAAAAGGCTACATGGCTCTCACATTTACAAAATTGCTTCTAAATTATACAGAACTATGGTTTTAAATTTATTCGACATTTACAAACACCCTTCTACTTATGAATTAGACAATGACGACACTTTTTTCAATGAGTCAATTTTGTCAGCTTCCGTTCCAACAAGTAATAAATGCCATTAAATATAAGGAAGCACCATCACACTAGTATGACTCAGATTTATCTCAAGTTGTTATAAAGTAAACAAGAGTGGAAGGAGGCGTGCATCGCGCCGTGACTCATAGGAAGTCAAGCAAAGTCAAGGTCGCAGGTTCGATACTCGGAACTGTGACTGTATTACCGAAAATGAAGCGGATTCTGTAGTAAGTTGTAGCGGGTAATGAACTTTGTGGCGGGAAAATTGATAAGATTTTTATCTTAAATGTTTTTATGATGAGTCATTTTAGTAGGTCACCTTGAGTAGATGAGGTTTGAGCTAGATTGTGTGAGACTGGAAGGTCTACCTACATCCAGCACTAAGTACTTACTGACAAATGCGTGCACTGACTGGACAGCTCCACTCAAATGCGTGCACTGACTGGACAGCTCCACTCAAATGCGTGCACTGACTGGACAGCTCCACTCAAATCGGTATGGTTAACAAAGTACAAATTACCCGACTGCGTGAAAAGTGAACTTTAAAAAACCGGCCAAGTGCAAGTCGGACTCGCGCATGAAGGGTTCCGTACAATTATCTATAAAATGGCAAAAAAAAAACAACGTTGTTGTATGGGAGCCCCCCTTAAATATTTGTTTTATTTTAATTTAATTATTTATTTTTAAAGTGAATACCTATATAACAAAATATTCTGTGAATATTTCAAGCGTCTACCTGTTGCCGTTATCAATATAGAGCAAAAATATCACGTTTGTTGTATGGGAGCCCCCTTAAATATTTATTTTATTCTATTTTTTTGTTGTTGTTGTTAGATCGGCAACAGAAATACATCATCTGTGAAAATTTCAACTATCTAACTACCACGGTTCATGAGGTACAGCCTAATGACAGACGGGCAAACAGACAGACAGCCGGTGGAACCTTAGTAATATGGTTTTACCCTTTGGGTACGGAACCCTAAAAAGATGGAAACAAGATTTAAATAACTTAATACAAACAACCTCATGCAGGAATGGAGGCATCTTCTTAAATTTTATTAAAAGTTCTCCGACTACATGAGATTGTTTATAGTTATAAGCTTGTCCAGGAGAACTACTATCTCCTACCTGTTTCTGTCGCTTACTTAGCTGTGTTTCGGTTGGAAGGGGAAGTAACCAGTGCACAGTGCACTCTTAGGCACATAGACATTTGTAGTAGTAAACCACTGGGTGTGGTTTTTATGGTTGTGCTTATCACTTTCCTTCAGGTGGTTGCCAGCCTATTATGTAAAATACGCCTGTAATCCCTGAATGGTTAGGCACTGATTCTGCATAATTTTTAGGATTCCGTACCTCAAAAGGAAAAAAGCAACACTTATAGGAGCACTCGTGTGACTGTCTGTCTGTCCGTCTGTCACAGCTGATTTGCCCTATCTCAATAACGATCAATCTCAATCTCTAAATCTACTGGATCGATAAGTTAAAATTTTGTACACACATGAACTTCTGTGACCCGAACACGAATGTGCTTCGTAAATTAATTAATTTTGAATATGGAGGTCACTTTTAGGGGGCAATTTAGAAAAATAAAAAAATAAAAATTTACTGACTGTACCGTGTGACATATCAAATGAAAGGGCTGGTTTTAAGGATTTCATATATATATATATTTTATCATTTTAAAAACATACTTTTGAAATGATTTACGAAAATAGATGAAAAATTACCACCCCCGCCCCCCTTATCTACGAAACTAGTGAGCATAAAATTTTGATAAAAATACAAAATATAGTTCTTTACTTATAGATTACAGGAAAACCTATAAGAAGTCTGTTATCTTAAAATAACATGGTAAATCACTCAATATTGTGCGTACAAACTTCAATTTGCAGTTGGAATTAATGGGGGATCATGTTTTTCAACTACAATATTAAGTTTGTTCTTGGGATAAATTCATCCCAACTACGGAACCCTTCATTGTGCGTGGTCCGACTCGCTCTTGACCGGTTTTTTTAAACAGAGCAGACTAGTGTTCACATGAAATTCCGTCATCATTGTTAAATTAGATCACTGCACAATTGGTTCAAAAATTAAATGCCAAAAAGTTATTAAGAAATTAAAGGAACAACGTTACTTACAGCTTATCACTTCGTCACGTCAATTAAGGTAACTAGGTTTCTGAGGCAGGTGGCCACGTTGCCTCATTTACTATTGATAACGTCCTTCTAGCTGTTACTAATCATGCAAGTTTTAATCCTTAGTACGAGTAAACCACACTGGCAGAACTTTTATCTTAGTGAATGTATAACAGTATCCCGTGACTGTTCGTCTTCATCATCTGCATTCTGTTGGCATTATCCCAATTTATTTTGGGTCCACCATTGATGTATAGGTTAATACGGGACTTAGTAACAGCGCCTGGTCCAATCAAACTAAGTGATGCCCGTAGTGGCACTCTGTCGCGCACGGGACATCGTTGATCAAACGTGACAACATTCGGCCAACATTCGGCAGCTAATACGCTTTCGCTCGCACGACGGCGCTGTCTCTATCTCTGTTCTTGTCTATCGGTAACTGTAGGTTTGCGACTGTGATCACACCGATTGCATGCAGTCGTGCGCCGAGCCCAGGTTTACTGATTGCGATGTTAGCGCGTAACATTATATCAATGGGTCCAATGCCTGCCAGGGTTGCGAGTTTGTCCGAAAGGGATATCGTGGCCCTGGCACACAGGCAAATGAAGGAACAGGGGTGGGTTTTAGTCAGTAAAATCTGACACGCCCTCGCGCTCAGCCCAGAGCGGGAGAAGTTATTTTATAATTTCCCATTCAAAAAAAAAGGCCGTAACATTATATCAATGGGATCCACGCACCTTGTCTTCTTCCATACTTTTCTATTAGCCCTTATCTCAGTGGTCACCCCCTTCTCTGGCTAAAAAGGGGGTGACTATAATCATCTTTCACACAGTCCATCCATCGTTTCATTGGTCTTCCTCTACTCTGATAGCCATCCATATTCATACTCAAAACTTACCGACCGACGTTTTCCTCATTTATCATTTTAGCCAAAAGAAGTAATTTCACCATGTTTATTCGGTGTTAAGTGCAATTATTTTACAAGTCTAACACTTTCAAAAAGAGGCTACTTCTATAGTAAGGAATCTGACCCATAAAAATATTAAAGTTTTTAACACAGGTGGTATTTAAACAGTCTGTTTTTTTAATGATGTGCGCTTAATCGGATACCTTCCCAAGTAAATATTGAAACAGTTGTGTATTTACAGACTTTCACTGTTACAAATAGCAATACAATAACCCATTTAGGAGTTCTAATGAGGTATCTAATCTAATCATTTATCTTTTCCGAGTAAAACTAAACCACGTGGTTTAAGTTTTACTTATCAACGAGCGAGCTAAGTAAGCTCCGAGTTTCTTTGAAGGATATCATCCGAAATCCGGAAATGATAAAACTAGATCAGTCCTATAGACTAACTGACTACTCTCAGAAGAAAATCCGAAACAAACTCTGGGTCTCTTTTAATGTTCACACATAATCTCGGTCAGATCATGTGAAGATTAGGTAGAATATGTAGATTGGTGTGTGAAATGGTCTTCTAAGGAAAGAACCACACAGATTGAGTAGAATTGTCTAGTCAGTGCATGAATTTGTCAGTAATGGTGCAGCCCTACTCAGAACTTAAGAAGCTCAACGATTCGACGAACAATACCAAAGAAAGGACATTTGGGTAGGCCGCATAAGAACTCAAACTGCCAGACGATGATTAAAATTAACTGAGAACAAATAAAACGCGCCAAATGCATGTCGGACGACGCGCAATGAAGGGTTCCATAGTTGGGATGAATTTATCCCAAGAACAAACTTAACATTGTAGTTGAAAGACATGTACCCTCATACATTCCAACTGCGAAAATGTAAGTTTGTTCGCACAATATTGAGTGATCTACCATGTTATTTTAAGACCATAGACTTCTTATAGGTTTTCCTGTAATTTATTAGTAAAGAACTATTGTAAGTATTTTTTTTTTTAAATTGGCTCTGCTTCGGATATAAGCGGGGAATGGTCAACTTTCATCAAATTACTTAATATTTTTTTAAATGATTAAAAATGTAATCCTTACTAGTAGTTCTTTCATTTGATATAACATACGGTACCGATTGAAAAGTTTTTTTTTAAATTTTCTTAAATGGGAGGCATTTACTAAAATTTAGAAAAGTGACCCCCAAGTCCAAAATTATGCGTCCGTATTTGGGTCACAGAAATTCATATGTGTAGCAAGTTTCAACTTAATCGGCTGTGACAGACGAACAGACAGACAGACACACGAGTCATCTTATAAGGGTTATTTTTTTTCCTTTTGAGGTACGGAACCCTAAAATCAATAATTACCCACGTAGTCATCACATTCACAATAATTTAAAGAATATAATACTTTACAAACTAAATTTTAATGTCATCATCATCATCATTTCAGCCGAAAACGTCCACTGCTGGACATAGGCCTCCCCCAAAGGGGGGGTTTGCCACAATCGCCACGCTTGGCAGGCGGGTTGGTGATCGCAGTATTTAAAATGCATCGAGAAAGCTGCTGCCCATTCTCTAGTAAGTCCCTTAGTCACCTTTTACGACACCCACGGGAAGAAAAGGGGTGGTGCTATTCTTTACGTCCGGCACCACGCAGGCAAAATAAATATTCATGTACTTGTATATAAAATTCTTCAATACATATTGATGTATAGAAGAACTAGCGTTACCGACATATCTTGCAGAATTACCATCTGTGTCAGTGGGCTGGCATTTTAAGGCCCTTCTATTGTCAATAGCAATGGGTTTCATTTTGACAGTTAACAATATTCATTGCGCTATTCACGTTGTTGAGCAGAGATTTTTCGAGCATAATGAAGCAATGGATTAGCAATATATTTCAAAATCATTCAGACTGTGATTGATAGTTTGTTACGCAATTAAGGTGCTGGAGTGAAAACGCGTATCGGTAAGCGCAGTGTGGGGACACCCCCCAGCTAGATGGACCAACGACCTTTGAAAGGTGGCGGGACAGACTGGATGCAGAAGGCGGAGGACAGGATGTTATGGCGCAGCATGGAAGAGCCTATGTGCAGCGGTGAACTGTGATATGACTGGGTTGGGTTTAATGCTTGACCACCAACGCCATACTCGTATTATGGAGATCGGTATTAAGGGGCTTGTGGCTTTCGTTTTCCTTTAAAATAATGTTTAAAAGTCCCCTGTAATCCCCGAAGGGTTAGGATAGGTAACGTTAAAATTAGAGATAACGTATATGTAGAACTAACTCAGATAAATGCCAGTGACCTTGAGTGGTTAGCTTGCGTGTTCTGCACTGAGCTCACGCAACGCGTCGTACGTTCACCCAGTAATAGGACTCGCCCATCAAGGAGCGCTGTCCCCAATTTGACGCATTATTAATTTATTATACACAAAACAAAAGGTATTTTAATAAAACGCGTATACTAAAACATCAATAATTAAATTATCTTTAAATTGGTGAATTTTTCTGAAAAATACGCTTGGTTGATTTTGCGCCATTCTCTTTTTTTTTACTGCGTTAGACATAACTTTACAAATTAATTTCACTATGTAATAAACATAATCTAAAATATCCACATATTAAGTCATTGAGAAAATTATAAATATATTTTATATATAATTTTTTCAAATCATTGACACTACTCGTTTAGACGTGATCTTCAGTATAAAATCATTACAAGTTGGTTGTCGTCGCCTTAAGTACACCCACATTTCGCCAGTTATGTTTAAGTTCCATGTAACAGGGGGCGAGCCTATTGCCATCAACCAGCCACAAATCCAGTAGAAGATATAAAAAAAAGAAAGAAATGGCATAGGTCAGAATGAATAGCGTACTTCGAAGCTCACAAATAAACTCAGGTTTTTTAAGACATCCTTTGTCAGGGTGCCAAATAGAAACACAGATCACGTCCACACACATCCGGATTTGGAACAATTCATATCTGTTGGCAATACAAACACAGGACACGATGTAATTGACCCTATGTTACCGGAGGTAGACTCCGCAGGGCCTAGTAAATCTTTACATTCTTCTTTTATGACAATACAATGACTTACTAAGGGCATTGGGGTAGTGCAGCTCTCTGTGAAGGCTCGCTTAGGCAAGTACTATCTCTATACCTATTTCTGCTGAAAAGCCGTTGAAAAGTTGCTGTATTCTGGTTTTAGGAAGTTGGAGCCGGTCTTTATGACACATGTTTATGAGACATTCCGTTTGCGATGCCTGGTCTTGCAGGTGTTAATTGGTGGCTGTGACGGTCGGCTGTTTGCCACCCAACAACATAAATACACGAAGTGCCTACTTCTTCAGTCGTAACAAAGAATCATCTTTTCATAATACATATTTTATATAGCCACAGTACAAAGTGCGACCTACAAGGTGTCGTCATTTGATGATGTTCTTTCATTGTCTTGCCAGTTTTTGGTCAGCATTGACTGCAGGCAAACGTCAAATATTAGGTACCTATTTAATTAGGTGCGAGTTGTACGAGTATCCGCACATTATTTTATACTGTGCCTTTCCTAACAAACTTATATTAGGTATCTCTGAATATGTGTTTCTTTGTGTCAGTATTCAAGATTTGTTTTGAATGTCAATTAAGGCACCCGTTACACAATCAATCTCGATTATGATCCGTGTTCAAAATCAACAATCTCAATCCACATTTGCTGCCCTTACACAATCGATCTCGATCGTAATCATATTCCTGTTTTTTATTTGCTGACCATTTTCTATGTTAAGAACCTGGTGACTGTCCTCCCGTACCAATAACACTATAATTTGAAAAGATTGTAAAAGCCAATTATTTTTAAAAGAGTAACCGTGGAGTTTCTTGCCGGCTCTTCTCCAGAGGAAAAGACTAATTCGAACCGTGCACCTTGCTTCTGACGTTTCATAAGTGCCCATGTATGTAGGTCTTTGAGTATTTATCCTGAAATGCTCTAAGATGTTTTTTTTATAGTATATGTGAAATAAAATATTTGAAATTTTTAATTAAAATTTTACTAACTTCTTGCCAAGAAACTGTTTTGCAGTTTGACACATACTGAGTATAGTAATATTTTTTTTGGAAACAAACAAACAAATAACCCTCTGATCAAGGATCAGAGTTAAAAAGACTAGTATATACAAGTGGGTTTCAGACTAAGCTTAAACGCCTCTTGTTAAATAAGTGCCTATATTCTATTGATGACTTATAAAAGTCGAAGTAACATCATTTTATTGATTTGAAATTAATAATGAATTTTATGAATTGACTTATGAATTATCACATTTATTTTTATATTTTTTTATTTTACACATTTTTTTTTTTTTATTATTAAATGTGATAATTCATAAGTCAATTGTGTATAATTATAATGATTTAAATATTGATTGCATGCATGTTATATAATATATAGAAATATAGACACGATGTGAAAATTGTTATTGAATAAATGAATTGAATTGAATTGATCGGGTCCGGTGCCTCAAACAGGTGAATTAAAAGACATTAGAATGATGTCATGATTGTCACGTGTTAGTTCACGTGTTATCAGTTTGATACTAAACTCTCGACGACCTTATGTGACATTGAATGACTGAGATGTCAATGACACCTCATTGTACTCTAAATTGTTTTTGATAAGAAGCTACTTGTTTTACGATCTGTAGATTTTACTGCAATCTTACACTGACTTGGTTATTTTTTTAAAGTTGCTTATAGGTAAGAGATGTTTAGACGGGAAAAAACGTACTTATCATTAACATTAATCATTATTTCGTCAGACGTTATTAATCATAGCTTAACTTTAAGCAACATTTACAAATAAACTCCGAAGGGATTTACTACCTATGACTTATTATTTACTATTCATGAACTGTTGGTATTCTGTTATTTTACTTCACTCAGGACTCTTCTGAAAGGATGAAACTGGGTTTATTTTAACATAAGTACTTGGTACAGGTAGGACATGGTTCCCCATTTTTAAAGAGGGATAGGTATATGAGAACTCTCTACGTAAGGTATGTTTCTGCTACCTATCTACCACTGAAAAGAAACGCCGTCGCCGCGCGCCGTAACAAAATCAGGGTACACAGAATTTTAACCGACTTCCAAAAAGGAGGAGGTTATATAATAATATGTTCGTCTGTATGTTTTTTTTTAATGTAAGTATTTTCACCAATTTCTCCGTGAATTGTGGACTGATTTAAATAAATCTTTGTTTGTTTGATAGGGTATGCTATCGATGTGGTTCAATTGTCACCAAGTCAGAATCTAATGAGGGGCAGCCCATAGAAATCGAGGGAAATCTTCACATTTTATAGGCACACTTATAGCGATTTGGGTATTTTTTATAGTAACTCATGCATTTATTTATTTATTTGCTCTCATGCACATCACACATTTTACAATAAATTACTGTCGGCTTTAGTACATGAACCCTGTCAGGGCACTGCAAAACATAATGTTGGTGTGCTGTTGAGTTACATTAATTTGCACTCGGAAAGCACCATTTATACATAGATGGCCAACGGATCTACTTAATAATAAGTATTTAATGGGTTGCGATTCGATTAAGTACTTTAGTATGGTTAAGTAATTTATGCTCGTCACAATGCATATGGAGATTGGCAGTTCTCCTGCATTCATTATAAACTAAAACTTGTTTTGTGAATAAAAAAAAAACAACCGACTTCCAAAAAAAAAACACAAAGAAATTAACACTAACTAACGGTTGTTTTTTTAAGTAAAAAGTTTTATTTTGAACTATTGTGGACTAATATGATACACAACAGGGAACCGACTGATTTTCAAAATAACAAATTAGCTGGCCAAACTATCTCAGACCACAAAATCTTTAAAAGAAAATTCTAATATCTTAATTCATAAACCATATATAATATCTTACACACCCATTGTCTCCCTAAGAAAAGCTTTAGGACACAAAACATTTTTGTGACAGACAACAGACAATACATACCGTCCTTATTGTGCGCACGAGTACTTGGTCTGAGTACTAATCAACTCCACGCTGTAAAGTCCCAAGGCCATCCATTGTAACGGCCGATATAACATGCCCGTGCTAGGAAGTTTTTATCCAATTTATGTTCATGGTTTAATAGCTACGTAGCCATATATTTGGGACTTTTATGTGGAACGCTTTTTAATCTACCTTTTATGTGGAACACTTTTTAATCTACCCAAGCAGCCTCCATATATTAACATCAATATAGAAGCCTATTTAGAACTTGAGAGTTCTTTTAGAGCCGTACAAGAGTGTAAAAAAATTATTTTGTCATTGTGAGAGTAATTTATGAATTATTTTACAGCTCAAAGTGTCGACGATAACCGACTTTTAATAATTTTATACTGAAGATCACGTCTAAACGAGTAGTGTTAATGATTAGAAAAAAATATATGTTAAATTAGAGCATTTTCTCAATAATTTATTATGTAAGAAAGAAGAAAGAAAAGAAAGAAAAAACATTTATTGGGACTCGCACAGATCACAAATTAAATAAAACACACTCATAGAAACAAAAAAAAAAAAGAACAAAACCAAAAATAAAACAAAGTAAACAAAAAGAAAATAAAAACAAAGTCCTGTACGAGGCCAAAAGGTCCGTATCTCAGCATGATGCTGCGGCACTTAAAAATAAATGTCGCAGCGCTGGTATTCTGATAGGGCCCGATGTGATGTCACGGATAGATTAGGAAATAAATTAAATGAAATAAAATAGATGAATGAAATAACATAATAAAAATAAACATATGATAATTATAAATAAAATTACTGTATTAGAAAACGTACACCGCGTGTGAGAACCTGACGTAACATCAGTAACGGTCAGTGCGTTTTGTGTCTGTGGTATTCTGTGCTCTGGTCAGCCTACTTATTAATATTCTGTGGCTGTGACAATTAATGATGGCGCCGGCAATCATAAATAAATATAATCATAATTACGGCTGTTTATTGCTACAGTATAGTGAATAATGCAATAAAAAGTGCTCTGTGATAGACGGTTAACGGCAATTGGAGAAATAAAAATAAGTAATGATAGGAGCGTTAGAAGAATTTGAAATTACACCAATGAATAACAAAAACATAATGCGAAAAACAACAACTGTGCCTGTTTTGTGAACACTCGCTGCCAAACGCTCGCCCGCCACCATTGCTAGCTACGTGCAGATCAAGGGTACGTTTAAAGTGTGGTATCTTTTTGAAGCTGTAGTAAGTGCTGTTTAAATTTGATTCTGAAAGTACCAACTGTCTTTATAGCACGAAATGGAGGCGGCAAGTCGTTCCAGCAACGAAAGTTATTCTAACGCGGATAAAAAACTAAGAATGGCGCAAAATCTACCAAGCGTATTTTTCTGAAACCTTCACCAATTTAAAGATAATTTAATCATTGATCTTTTAGTATACGCGTTGTATTAAAATACCTTTTGTTTTGTGTTTATTAAATTAATAATGCGTCAAATTGGGGACAGCTCTTCTTGATGGGCGAGTTTTATTACTGGCTGAACGTATGATGCGTTGTGTGAGCTCAGTACAGACGCAAGCTAACCACTCAAGGTCACTGGCATATATCTGAGTCTTAACTAAGGGATCCGCGTAAGCATAAGCTGCTTAAACTGAATATTAAAACTCTACTATACAACTTTAAGTATTTTGTGACACTTCGATTTGGTTTTATCGTTAAAGCTGTATAAAGGCTGTATTCCGCATGCGATCACTCACTTGTTACAGCTCTAAGTATCACTTGATACTGGTTTCTGTACAATGGTATATGCTAACTCCGTTATCAAACTTATGGCGTAATAATACACTCTAGTAAATACAGTGGTTTTATGACTTCTGTATCATCATTTCAGCCGAAAGACGTCCACTGCTGGACATAGGCCTCCAACAATAAGGGGGGGGAGGAGTTGCCATAATCGCCACGCTTGGCAGGCGGGTTGGAGGTCGCAGTATGGTGTTAAAATGCATAGAGAACGCTGCTGCCCATTCTCTAGTAAGTCTCTTAGTCGCCTTTTACAACACCCACGGGAAGAAATGGGAAGGTGCTATTCTTTACGTCCGGCACCACACGGAACTTCGGTATATTTTATGAGCCCCTTTTAAAACTAAAAAAATAAATGACAGCTATAGTACAGCCTGCTTTAGTCGGTATTACTGACATAGTCGCTCGATTACATGAATTAATGTTTTCATTGTGAACAAATGCGTTAAGTGGAAAAAAATAAAAATATTTGGTGCAGTCAAGAGGGCGTTGAAAATATTTGAATATTACAAATTATCAACCAAATAACAGTAATGATAGTGAACCATTACAAAAACATTAAACAGTGATAAGTGGAACCATGAGATCTAGTTCTATTACTGGTTTGTCATATGACGAAGCAGTACGAGAACTAGAATCAGATCTCACGAGAGATGCAAGAGACGATGATTATAGCCTTTTTACATAGGATTTTGAGGTGGACCAATTATCTAAAGGCTGAGTGAGATGTTTCATCCTGCAGGGGATCCCTACATTGAATAATATGATAACGAGGCGATTCTATTGGGATGATGAAATAAAATCGACCGCTTTGGATGTTCGTTAAACACTGATTTATTGAAATATATTTTTACATATCATTTGGAATAATAGGTACAAATGCTGTCTGTGTAGTATCATCCTTTACTAATTAGTTGACGTATTTAATATTCAACTAATTAGTAAAGGATGATACTACACAGACAGCATTTGTACCTATTATTCCAAATGATATCGCTTCTTGGCCATCTTAACTTGCGTTTTGATTCCCACAAACTAGGTACAATGCAAAGCCTATTTTACCCTTTCTCTATGGTTTTAATAATTTTAAACGGCACATTTTTCTGCAAATAAAGTATAACGGGTATATTATACACAATACACTAGTAATACTTTACAATAAGTTTAATCACTACATAGTATAAAACGAAGTCGCTTCCCGCTGTATGTCTGTCCATAGGTAGGTATGCTTAGATCTTCAAAACTATATACGCAACGGATTTTGATGCGGTTTTTTTAAATAGTTACAGTGATTCAAGAGGAAGGTTTATATGTTTAGAAAAAGCCACGGGCAGCATAGTTAGGTATAAAATAAAACAGCTAACTCTATTGGTTGTACCATAAGTATGTAATGTACGAATACGATGCAAAGCCGTATTTATACGTCAAAATATACCTGCTGACATTCACTATTGTATAGGTAGTTAGATGAAGTAATCATTGTAGTAGATGATAATAATTGTTCTATTACAACCTATTTTGAAAGATATATTGATCATACAAGGGATTTTATCTTTGAGTCATAAACTTTAATTACTTACGACAGGAAATGACACAACTAATTATAATATTATGTGTTTAGTTAGTTAAAAGAAGAATCAAGGAAAAACTAGGGATTAAGAATACCTATGTCACCTGGAAAAAATATTTTTCCATCAAGAAAACCACAGTCATCAAACATTTTTAAACTAACAGTAATTATTAGTAAAATAATTAATAGGCATCTAAAACGACCATCAATTAAGTAATTGCAGCGTATTCCTGCAATGCTTACAATACTAATTATATAAATTAATACAGTGCGTAATAGTCCTATTACATAAATTTCTACCAATTAATAAGAATTACACAAAATCAGAGCGAACTATTAAAAGGAACACCTACGTCGCCTATATGACGTTAAATTACATCAAAACATGTTTATCGAGACGTCAAATAAAACATGTTTATCGAGACGTCAAATAAAACATGTTTATCGAGACGTCAAATAAAACATGTTTATCGAGACGTCAAATTACATCAAAACATGTTTATCGAGACGTCAAATAAAACATGTTTATCGAGACGTCAAATTACATCAAAACATGTTTATCGAGACGTCAAATAAAACATGTTTATCGAGACGTCAAATTACATCAAAACATGTTTATCGAGACGTCAAATAAAACATGTTTATCGAGACGTCAAATTACATCAAAACATGTTTATCGAGACGTCAAATAAAACATGTTTATCGAGACGTCAAATTACATCAAAACATGTTTATCGAGACGTCAAATAAAACATGTTTATCGAGACGTCAAATTACATCAAAACATGTTTATCGAGACGTCAAATAAAACATGTTTATCGAGACGTCAAATTACATCAAAACATGTTTATCGAGACGTCAAATAAAACATGTTTATCGAGACGTCAAATAAAACTACATGCATCGGCAAGATTTGTGAAGGCAATAAGTTAATTATGTCATTAGAAGTGTTTGTAAACAATGTAAGGCACCGATCAGATCAGAAACTAAAGGAATACGAAGAGAAAGCTAACAAGTTAAGTACTAGTGTGGTAACAGAATACAGTGACTTAACAAGAGATGCATTATTTCAACATTTTCAGATAAATCTAGAGATAAAGTCTCAATTCACAAAACGCACATTAAACGTGCCCTTATCAAAAAAGCATATTATAAGATTAAGGACTATGTTGAAGACAAGGAAGTTTGGCATGGATTCCTTCTGTACATGTGGCCTCCCTGGTACCTCATTAACGGCAAAACTATGTAAATGTCTATTAACAGCTCCCAAATTACGAAGTTATTTTTTAATTTAATTTTATCTTTTTTTTTAAACTTCACCGACATAATGTTTTTCTTATTTGACATTATTATACCTACAATTTAAATTTCCACAAGGTTCTAACTTTTATTATTTTAATCATATTTTATATTGTTTTTTTTTGTCAATGTGAGGACGTTGTAGGCTTATTAGACTGTAGATCTGTAGACCATTTTCTATTTTGTTAAGTACCTGGTACTTTTGATGGGCCTACGCTGTCCTCTCATACCTATTATCACTGTAATTTGAAAACATTGTAAAAGCCAATTTTATTTTTTTTAACGAGTGACCGTGGAGTTTCTTGTCGGCTCTTCTCCATAGGAAACGACCAATTGGAACCGTGCACCTAGCTTCTGACGATTCATAAGTGCCCATGTAGGCTTATGTGAAATAAAAATATTTTTTATTTTGAATTTACGACCCAGATTTTTTTTAAAGAGACACGGTAAACGTTGGACTGACTATGGATTATAGAAGAAGCAAGGTCTATAGCACAGACATATAAGCAAAAAATTCAAATTTCTTATGGATTTGAAAGGCAAAAAATATGTAAACTTATTTCATCAAAGTGTACGAAATATTATTGGATATTATTCAGATGAAGTAAACGAACATTTACTGAATGAGTTAATTCTTTTAAAATCTTACCTACTACTGTTTAAGCAAGTCTTACACGTCTTGCAGTGAAATTTGTATGCTAATTTATCAAAAGAAACTTGTTGATGTTTTCCCTAATGGCTATACTATTTTTAATATATTTTTTACGTTACCAATCACTAGCTGTGAAAAGAAGCACTCTTTCTCGTTTTGATTGCAATAATGTCTTACAGTTGCTGTTTGTCTGTCTAACTAAGTCATATAATAAATAAATCTCCTAACAAGCAATTCTCGCATAAAAGGTGATCTCCAAATCATGTATGTAAATGCACTTTGTAATTGAATTATATTTTTTTTAATAGTATATTTTAGAATGTTCTTTTTTTTTTCGTATACTTACCGTGTGTGTACGTACATCATTATCGAAAACAGTTTTTTGACAAAATGGCAATTAGTTTATTAATTAGGCATGTAGTAATAGTACCTACATAGTACCAAGTAGTATTAGCCCAGGGCCCTACAAACTCACGGTCCGCCCCTGGCCGCAACATTATACCTAAACCATGCATTTATGAATCACTCCGTTACTAAGAATCCTTGATCTGCGACGACTCTATAAAGCCAGCCTAACGCAATACGCCGCCATTTAATTGTGAACGTTCGACCGAACCACACGTGTCGCGAGTTATACGAATATTAAACAAACAAACATGAGTACTACCGGTACTTCCACCGCTCTCCTGTTCATCCTGAACATTCTACACGTGGTTTTCGGACTCGGAATCGCTTGTGCAGCAATCTGGTTCTTTGTGGAAGTCCACAGCATCACCAGCATGAGGAATACCAACCATTACTTGCTAGACTACAACGTGTACTGGCCCCAGGCCATCCCCTGGGTGTTCATCATAGTCGGTGTATTCGTAATCTGTGTTTCGTGCTGTGGTTTCGTCGGTGCCAAGAAGAGGAGCAACGGTTTAGTGGTGATGTACATCGTGTTCGAGGTCACAGCGATAGTGGCCCTAGTCGCGGCGGCTGTCGTCGCTCTGTCGTTCGCCGACACGAAGTCGACCGATAAATTCGTAGAAGACGCAATCTGGGATGTGTACACAACCATGAAGAATGACAGAGATTTGGAAACTGCTTTTGGAAACATGGAGAAGCGCTTGCAGTGCTGCGGTGCGTCCGGACCGAGGGACTACATCAACTGGCGCCGTGAATTCCCCATCTCTTGTTGCGACACTTACTACCACGGCTGGATCGGATCTTACAACATCGACTGCGACTTCACTAATAAACTGGCCAATGAGCGGCACGGCTGCACCGAGGTAGCGACCAATTACACGAGAATCATCATCAGAGTCCTGTCTGGAGTGTGCGTGTTCACGGCATTCATTGGAATAATGAATGTTATTGTAGCAGTCACTTTATCGAAAAGTATGAAGAGGAGGCCGCGCCCGATGCCCGTGCAACTGGAATCTGAGAGCAAAAAAGTTTTGTTGTAGATTAACAATTTATTGTAATTTTTGTGTTCCGCTAGGTTCCATTTGTGGACCAGTATTGACTTAACTAGTTTTCTTTGAGAGAAATCGATGTTGAGTAACATGTTACGTATGTGTGAAGTGATAATGCAAACAGTTCGGTGCGACAGTATTTCTTAGTTGAAGTATTTATTATGTTAGATTTAAGTAGGACTATTGCACATGAGCGGTTTTTAGCTTTATTATAATTTCCACCGTTAGTCGCTCGCTAGTCTTAGAGCCGACTTAATGCATTGAATGCATGAAATTGAGTCCAGCCACGTGCAGTAGATGAACAAAGACATTGAATGAGTCAATTTAAGTACCCTTAACAACAGTATAATTGAATCTGCTGTTAGTCATTTAATAACACTCTGTCATTGAATGAACTTTACGAATAATGACTGACCTTTGTTTTTCTTAACTTAGATCGAATAATAGATGTAGATAATATTTTTACGCTATTATTCCCAAAAATGTATGCTAAAAGATTCCGGAATTGTTAATTCCGTAGGACGATAATTGGTGTTGATACCCTATAGTGGGGTGATAACACCAGTTATCGGAATGTAATTAGTGTTAATTGACTTTACCGATCTGATTTCGAATCTCGAATAATACAATAATGTTTTGTACCGCTTTGTATTGTATTGTAGTGATACAAATTACGTTTTAATTGTGTGTGAAACTGGTTTGTTTTATCTGTTTTGTATTTTTCTCGAGTTTTTTCTTGAAATTGTGGTAATAAGTTGCATTTGAAACTATAGTTTTATTGCGAGATGTTTGTGAATCCGTCTATTTAAGTTTAGCCTTTAAGGTAACACTATTATGGTAGACATTTAATGAAAACTTCAATGTATATTGAAAATTTATATATTTAAAACTCAAGCTGTGTTACATGACAAAAAAAAATATTATAGCCATACTACCTCACTAGTCTAGTAGTCGTAAGTGCAGCTACCGACCGTGAGGTCCCGGGTTCGAATCCTGGGTCGGGTATTGTCTTGTTGTTTTTTTCTTGAGGAAAAATTCTAAGTAGCAACTCGAAGTTTTGGCTATAGTGATACAATATAGTTGTAAAGACATTACTGCCTACCGCTGTGTGGGGTTAGGAATAATGTTAAACTAAAGCTGATAAGAGTCATCGTAAGTTACATGGAACTCTAATAATGCTCTTAACAAACACTTTAACAAACACTTTAACATTCCTGTAAATATATGTTTAATAAGAAAAATTTAGTTTTTTTTCCAATGATGCTAAAATCGGTTTGAAACCACAGTGCCTCTGTTGCGTTATAGTAGCAAAAATGGTAATAACAACATTCGAAAACATACCATTCTGAACCTTAACGACACACATTAAGGACTAAATTCGTAAGGTACACCATATCTTCTTACGTAATATTTATTTTTCTGCCCGTTTATCACATCATCGCGCACTATAGAAACGTTATAAGTATGTCGTGCAGGTACCTGTAGAGTTGCGCGAGAGTTTGAGGTCCAAAGATTAGGATGGCTACACGCTGTCAAGCCATGTCAGGCAGGCTTGACGAACCCTGATAGATATAAGTATTGATATCGACATAAAATAATGATAAATTTTGAGATAATGTTATTATTCTAAATGCAAATACACAACGCACTTGTAGTGCGTTGTGTATTTGCATTTAGATATTAAAATAAACTGGATGTTTTATAAACTTTTTTGTTTTCTTTTTATATACCACAACCTAAGACAACATAACACAATGACGATGACACTATGAATAAATGAAATATTCAAAACTTTCATCTATTTATAACATATAAAAAACAAAGATAATTTTTGGTACACTGTTATTAAAATCAAGTCATTTATTCAAACTAGGCTGAGAATCAACACTTTTTGAACGTCAAAATTATATAAGACTGTATTTATATACATGTATACCATTTTAAACACACAAATCTATCTAAACAAAAGAAAGTCTAAAATAGTACATTAAAAGCAATGACACATAACAATACAAATCACAGAACAATACATAATTACAATAAATTCGTCATCATCTCATCTTAATAATGCAGAACACACAAATCAGGTCAAATAAAAGATGAATAATCACGATTGTATCAGTAATGCTTGACAGGTGGGACTGATAGTTTGCAACCACCTCCAGCGCGCGCGCAAAACAAGGCGCAGTCGAAGTTTATAAAACTAGTTGCATCACATGCACGCCTCTCATTCCGTTGCCAACTGCCGGCGCGCACGGTACAATCATGGGGAAAGATGAGCTTATCAAAAACGTTCTCTATGTTATGAACATTATCTACGCGGTCTTCGGGCTAGTGACCGCCGCGACCGGGATCTGGTTCTTCGTTCAGTTGGCCGAGTTCGTCAGCCTCAGGAACAGCAACCATTACTTATTGGACTACAGGATCTACTGGCCTCAAGTCGCACCATGGCTCTTCATCCTCCTTGGAATATTCATCATCATGATCTCCTTCTGTGGCTGGTGCGGTGCCAACAGAGAAAGCAGAGGAATGTTGGGGATATACGGACTGTTCCTCATCCTCATCGTCATCGGACAAATGATCGCAGCCACACTCATCTTCGTGTACGTCGACGGAGAAGACACTGACAGATTCATCAAGGATACAGTCTATGATGGATATTACAACTCGCAGTCCAACCCTGACGTGTTCAAGTCTTTCGGAAGGATCGAAAGAAAGCTGAGATGCTGTGGAGCCAACGATGCGAGGGACTACAGGAGTTGGAGGAACGACCTCCCTCTCACGTGTTGTTTGGACAGTTACTATCGAGCGACTTGTGAGTTCACCGACAAAGAAGCGAACGAACGTCTCGGTTGTGCTAAAGTGGCTTCAGTTTACACTAAGATCATCAGCTCGTCGGTAGCTGGCGCGTCCTTACTTATATCCTTATTGGAGATCTGTGGTATAGTGCTAGCGTGGAAGCTGTTCCATTCTCTGAGGGAAGTGGAGCATTACATCACGGAGCGGAAGGAAGGTGAAACGGAGTGCTAGGTTTTAAGTGCCACAGTATTATTATCGATACCGCCGATCGATGCCGCTACGGTATGAGACTCTAAACGATTCCGATACCGATTCTATGCCTGAAGTAACTTTCTCTTTCGAAGTTTTCTTTCTTTCACGGTGTCTGTTTTCCCGAATAAAGTTCGTTTCCTTGTTGAAAGGAAGGCCTGAAACCTTTGTTCTCTTAGATCTGATTTAATGTTACATTCCACCTGATTGTCGGTTAGTGTTAATTCGCTTTAATTAAACAATCTCATAGTGTAGTCCGTGTAGTCTCGCTCCGCCACGCCTTAGGTCAAAGTGTATATTAAGATTCGAGTGAGTGGGCCTAATCAGTGACTTCCTTCTTAACTCAATGAAGCATGAGTACCTGCAGTGTGCACTGACTCATCATGAACCTCAATTGTACCTAAGACATGGTGATCAGCCGGCCTCGCCCCCCACCAAGTGTCTACGACACACACGATTAACGTAGTTAGGTATACATTGCTCGGTATGTAATTTCGTAAGTTATATTTCGCGATAATATGCGTCCATGGACGAATGGAGATTGTGAAGCGATTGGAGGTCGTCTATGAGAAAAATGTAACCTCTGTTTGGGCAGCGGCTTGCGGCGAGTAGTTAGCGAGTACGTACCTACTTGTGCCAGATTCTGGCTTCGTTTTGAGGTCGAAGCATTGTGTAATAGATGTACCTGCAAGGTGTGTCATAATAGCCCCGTTCGTATTTGTCGTTCGGAGTAGTAAAGTTTATACAGCGCGGTCCATCGAAATATGCAAATTTTTACGCAAGAGCTATTGTGAGTGTATCAAGTATGCTCAGCAGAACTTATGATAATTTATAGATTACGACATATTTGGATTTCACAATTTTATCAAACGTGTTTGTCGAGTAGCATAGTCCAAGATGTGCCAAGCATTGGTGTTCTTGTGGTCTTACCCTTTTTTGATAATCACAATATATATGTTTTTTTATCGAATTTAATAATAAGTTTTAAATAAGTTTTTGGAACGAATTTCCGTCCTTTATATAAAGAGCCATATTTAATATATTTAAATAAATGTGTGTTTGTAATAGTGTGTGTCCAATTGCCAAAGAAAGTATAGGTACAAACTTTCAAGAAAAAAAAAGAGAAAATATTTTTGCATGCAAAAAATACATTTATAAATCATGTAATTAGTATAAGTGAGTAACCAGAACCATTATTACCGTAATAATTATTAGTTAATAATTATAAGTTATTTTTATACAATATTATATAATAATGTCATTTAAGTCGAAACTAGTCTTAAGTCGTTTCGTTTTGTAATAAAAATTAAATGTTTAAATATCTGAGAAATGTATTTTTAATCTATTTCATCATTCTTGATAATTATCATAAAATACCGCTTTATTAGCTAAATAATTATAATTCAGAGAAGTCGCATACTATTAACATTTGCGAATATACCTACATAATTTAAGAAATTAATCGATGATTAAATTAAATTGAAACCTCACAAATTTACTAAGTTATATAATTACACATAATTATAATTACCAACCTAAACGTGTCTCATAATTATCTCAAAACAAAGACCTAAGTACTTAAATGAGCTGCTTCCGTCATTTAGTAGTACCTAATTAGAATTTCTCTATCTTAGAAAGCATCATCACGCGCAATCATGGGAAAAACCCTCACAAATGCCTTTATATTAGACACCATAAAAGCATATTGCATACATACGAGTATATATCAGTTCTATGACCAACTGACAGAGAATGTACAGCTTCAAATACGAAAGGCATAACCACAGTGAATCATTTAGAAGAAATTATAGTCTTTAGATTTAGAGGGTGTAAATTTTGAGGTTACACTAACATAAGCTTTTTTTGAAAATCACACTCTTAAGGGGTGAGACTCATCATTTCAGCCGAAAGACGTCCACTGCTGGACATAGGCCATCCCTAAAGGGGGGGATTGCCATAATCGCCACGCTTGGCAGGCGGGTTGGCGATCGCAGTATGGTGTTAAAATGCATAGAGAACGCTGCTACCCATTCTCTAGTAAGTCCCTTAGTCGCCTTTTACGGCACCCGCGGGAAGAAATGGGATGGTGCTATTCTTTACGTCCGGCCCTAAAGGAAAAGGAAGGGGGTGAGACTACATGAACATCAAAGCATACATCATTAAGAAGATAGTCTTTGTAGAAGCCACAGAAGTTTTTTTCGAAAAACATCTCCTAAAGTTGATACGGCTGGCTAAATTTTTCTTCGAGCAATCCATCTGGTTTCCAAAATACTATCAAGTATGAAGTCGTGGGAAACAGTGATAAAAACGAAAGAAAAACAACAGACGGATGAACAAACACATTCTATACAAACGTTACGTGTGTGTGAGTCAGTTGTTAATGTATAACTAAATAAATAGATTTCTATTTTCCAAATATTCCTCACTGCGTAGTAAAGAGAAAACTGGTTTGTTTACTAAAACATTATGTCATCATATGAGGCAGCCCTTTTTCTAGCGCCAAACGAGTTTTGAGAAAATATGCGTTCTTCGTGTTATGTCATCATGTAGGTGCGAGTGCCGCCGATCCGATGGACAAAAATTATTTTGGTGAATGTACCTTTTGTAGGAGAAAAAATATTTTAATTACAGCTGCGTAAACAAGATCACTTTAGTGTGAGTTCAGCAGTTTTTGAATCAATTATTATTATTCTGAGTTTTACTTTGTATATCTTTTATGGCCTCGTTTCCCGGCTTGTGCCGGGCAGTAAGAGTTTTATGTCCATGCAATCTATGCTAAGAATACGTCATTCGCCTCGTTTCGGTTCAAACGATGCGACTCGATACCGCGTCGTGTGGGTGATACGTGATTGGCTCCAGCCGATTCCGCGTCGATAATTTGTGGTCATTCCCGCATGGTACTCACATTTTGCCAGACATGTTTAAATTACATAATATAATAGGGGGCCACCTATTGCCGTTTTCTTATTGAGCAAGAACTCCCTATGGACCTTGGAAAGAATATTCCTATTTCTATTTACAAATAATTTTATAATTCAACGTCAGAATATTTATAACATTAAGGTCGGATGTCATTTAAATAGGTACTGATAGATATTTAATATTTAGCCACATCCGGTGATACTGAAGATGTTGGTTGGTTGTTTATCATGTGTACCAACAGTTTTAGTAATGAAATATCTATAATCTGTTCTAAAAGTATCCAATACACTGTAAACAAACCCTGTTCAGGTTAAATTCTAACGCAATCACTCACTAAAAGTAATTAGTAACAAATTCATCTGTGTTTAAAAGGCCTTCAACTTCATATCTCACAATTTTTTCCAACAATGCAATGGTTGTTTGAGTAACATTATTAAATAATAATTGAAAATCATCGACGATTGAAACTGAGGTTATAAAACTAAAGTTCGTACAGACTCACGCGATATCGCGGGCGCGACAAGCACCGACATAGAAGTTGTGCTACTAGAATCGCGATATTGCACCAGTCTGTACGAGCCTTTAACCTCAATTGCCAAATGAATGTAATGTCCTATTTCTTCCCGTGGGGTTCGTAAAGGGACTTACTAGAGAAAGGCCAGCATCGTTCTCTATGCATTTTAACACCATACTGCGATCGCCAACCCACCTGCCAAGCGTGGTGATTATGGTAACCCCCCCCCCCTGTTGGGGGAGGCCTATGTCCAGCAGTGGACGATCTTCGGCTGAAATGATGACGATGATGAGCTGTCAACACTATCAATCCATAACATCAGGAGGAATTAAAACTCACTTCAAGCTCAATTTACGTTATCACGGTGAGACTTTATAGAATAGATCGGTTGTCATGGTATGGACCCATGATGCGGAGGAATGAGGAAAATGTCGTGAGGAAAGTTTTGTGTATGAATGTCGATGGACCCTATAGAAGTAAGGGAAGACCAAAGAAACGATGGATAGACTCAGTGAACGATGCTAATTATGGCTAATAAAAAGGGGTGACTACCGAGATGACGAAAGAAGAAACAAGACATCAAAGGAAACTGGTATGGAAAAAAACCGGTCAAGAGCGAGTCGGACTCGCGCACCGAGGGTTCCGTGCGAATATATGATGTTGATGATTTCTGAAAAACTGTGCTATTTAGAGACATCGTTTTATTTTTCCTGTAATCTTTACATAAGCTTCTATCATAATAGAATAATTTCAGAATTTTATCTCTGCAAACTTCGGAGATAAGGGGGGGAACGGTATTTTTTTTTACATTTTTCATCAAAAGTCAGAAACTATGTTGCCTTAAAAAAAAAATGTTTCAGATTGTACAAAAATCGTTCTTTCATATGATACCCCACATGCCCTAGTAGCCCCACTTTTTAAGACCCCCTTTCAGTCCCTTTTGCAAAAAAGATATATTTTTTTTAATTTCTTTCTTGCTTGCAAAATAGTTGGGCAAACGTCATCTAAAACTATTCTAAATTTCAAGTCGATAGCATTAGTAGTTCTTGAAATATCCAGGTGTTACAGACAGACAGACAGACTTAGTCTCACCATAAGGGTTCCTTTTTACCATTTTGGTACGGAACCCTAAAAAGGGATATGTTGCGCCGACCAAAAATAAATTCGGGTAAGGGAGGAGAATGACGAGATCGCATGGTAATGCAGATGTCCATAATATGCGTTTGTGACCCTCACCACCAGGAAGTACCTGATTGTTTGCCACTCAATAAAACAAACATTTTCTGCATCCAAGTCTTCCACCTACAAAATCGTGGGAATTTATCCAAGTATGTAAGTTTAATGTATCATAGCATTGACTCACACTTTCCCGCGCAAGCGTGAAACAGTTATGTTGTAGTAAATTGTAATGTATACCTTCGGATACTACACGTGAGTGAAGCCACGTGTGCCAGTGAGTGTAGTTACGACACCTGGCGCCATTTGTTTTGAATTCTTTGGTTATACAGGAACCTTTGCAAGTTATACAGTTATATTATTGTGTAGGAGAATAAAATAAATCTGCAATGGTGCATTGATTTATAACTGGTTTTTTTTTCTCTTTTTAAACGTTTCCCCACACTAGTCCTGTATTGTGGGTGCGTTTACAAACATTTAAACTCACATACACAAACAGCCAGACCCGGTACAACTACTTGTAGGTCATACAAATAATTGTTCCGTGCGGGAACCAAACCCGAGACACGCAGCGCAGCAGTCAATCGCTTAACCACTGCGCCAACCACGCCGTTTACTAGCTAGTTTGTTAACAGCTGTAGTTTACTAGCTAGTTTGTTAACAGCTGTAGTTTACTAGCTAGTTTGTTAACAGCTGTAGTTTACTAGCTAGTTTGTTAACAGCTGTAGTTTACTAGCTAGTTTGTTAACAGCTGTAGTTTACTAGCTAGTTTGTTAACAGCTGTAGTTTACTAGCTAGTTTGTTAACAGCTGTAGTTTACTAGCTAGTTTGTTAACAGCTGTAGTTTACTAGCTAGTTTGTTAACAGCTGTAGTTTACTAGCTAGTTTGTTAACAGCTGTAGTTTACTAGCTAGTTTGTTAACAGCTGTAGTTTTGAGGCCTCTATAAGCTGAGAAAGAAATTAAGGTTTTATTTTTCCCTTTTTGACATTTTGGTGTCCGTCTGTTTATGATGATAAATAACTATGTGATTTTCTCCGAAATTGGAAATTAAATTTTTCGCAAAGAATTAAAAATAATGTTGTCCTAGTTATTGATGTAGGTTTTTAAAAGTAGGTTTTTTAAAGAAAGCTGAAAAATAGAATAATTTAATGTCACGCCACGCGCCCACGGCATTTATTTTTCGACATCCATCTCTTACACCACACTGTTATCAGACAAATCCCATAAAAACCCCATACCTACACAAAGATACCACTGTCAATGTCAACTGCGCTGTAACTGAAACTAGATTCGTTTTTTATCTAGATCGGCCTACTTTACAGCTGAATGAATTCAGCTGAGCACAGCCACTACGAAAATCGACCTTACAACTACGAAAATAAAGGCGCTGTAAAAGCCAAACTATGTCTTAACTATGAAAGAGTTGTGACCTCTGAGTGTGTTGCGGTCTTTCTTCTCAAAGTAGTCCGATAGGAACACCGAACTCATCTTGTTTTAAAACATAAAAGCTTTCTACTTAGCGTGTCGAAGGCAATCTTTATGGATTCAGGCCAGAATTCGGCCACGTGTTAGGCACCATCCCTACCTGTAACGTGGAGCTGACAGGACACGCAGGACATGATACTTAGTGTCCCATCTTTTGTGGAACAGCACCACATTTACACTCTACGGCGGAGTCGTCTATGAATCTCCACATGATCAGAGGGCCAATGGCGTAACATACTATCAGTAGGAATCGGTTTCAATTTGACAGTTCGACAACATTCATTGCATTATTTACGTTGCTGAGCAGATAATTTCTTCTACCATAAGAAGCAATGGATTAGCAATGTACTTCAAAATCATTCCGATTCCGATTCAAACTGTGTTACGCAATTAGGGTGCAGGTTTTCCTTGTTTCGGCGAACCTGGGTTCGGAGTCAGTTTTAAGACTTCCAGGGTAGCCAAGGAACTGGTGTCCAGTTTGGAGATCTTCAGCAGGAGAAACGACCGGGGTAAGGAAGCAGTCTCGCCACAGCTTCAGTTATTCTTTTAACCAATTTACAGAAATGAACATCATGTTCATTTATGAAATAGTTGGCCTGTAAGTACGTGTGGCTGACTGTGCGATGACGTTGTGAAACCGCAAGCAAGCAGTCATTAAAAAGGTAGATATGTGCGGTTTTATTATAGTTTAGTTATTTAATATGACTGATATAATGTGAGTAGTCTTTCTGCAGTTAGGTTGGGTTAGTCCAAGTTGCCGGCCTCGTCACCATCGGGGCGGTCTGGCCGGTACTCGAACCCTTGTTCGGAAGGAGGCACGGCTTTCTGTCGGTTCGGGTGACGCAGGTGCTCTCGGGGCATGGTTGCTTCGGGAAGTACCTGTGTTGCATAAACAGGGAGCCGGACGCCCGGTGTCACCACTGCGTCGACTGCCGGGAGGATATACCGCGGCATACGTTGCCAGAGTGTGCCGCTTGGGTGGAGCCTCGCCGTGCCCTCATCTCAGGAGTAGGCAGTAACCTATCGCTTCCGGCCGTGGTCGAGTCGATGGTCGGCAGTGAGGAGTCCTGGGACGCGGTGGTGTGTTTCTGCAGCCTCCTTCTGTGACACGACTGTTTTGCAGAAGGAGGCTGCAGAAAGGGAGCGGGAGATCTCGTCCGTTCACCCAGCCCGCAGCAGGCGCACTGGGCGTCGGTAGAAGGCAGATAATGGGACAGGGGACCCAAGGTGGCGGCGCATAGTGTTCCACTCGCGCCCTTTTCAGACGTCGCGGCGGTGGGGGTCAACCCCCCCCCCCCCCCGACGAGATGGCCTGCAGAGGCGGAGATTTCGGAAGTAATAACAGATCCCAAGATCCCGGTGCAAGTGTGGGAAAGGAACACTGGGGTGGTTTTAAGTCAGTGAGAGTCTGACAGACCCCTCCGCCCGCCCCAGGGCGGAGGACATCCATGAGGATTTTCTACCCCCTGAACAAAAAAAAAAGTCCAAGTTGATGATAAATCGATATAATGACTGCCTTCGTTGGTATTGTGGTTGCAAGCGCTACAGCTAAGCATGAGACCCTGGGTTCAATTCTCGGGTAGGGCAAACTATTATTGGATTTTTCTATTAGGAATTTCTCAGTAGCAGCTCGGAGTGTGTATTTGTGCCCGGTTGATGGTAATAAGCTGGCCTCCTATAATGTCCCACTGCTGGGAC
Source organism: Tiliacea aurago (assembly GCA_948098905.1). Classification (NCBI taxonomy): domain Eukaryota; kingdom Metazoa; phylum Arthropoda; class Insecta; order Lepidoptera; family Noctuidae; genus Tiliacea; species Tiliacea aurago. The sequence goes on from OX402602.1 coordinate 19,037,361, forward strand.
ACAGGCCTCCTCTCTTCGAGAGGGAGTGCGCCGTAATCCACCACGCGGGCCCAGTGCGAGTTAGTAGATGTCACATGTCTTCGAATTTTTAGTTCTAGGACATGCCTGTTTCCTCCCGATATTGATTTCCTTCACCGTTTTGAGAGCAGTGGTGGTCGCCTCCTCTTACATGGGACTTAAACATTACTGACGAAATGTACTGTTAGGTACATCTGTGCCCAACCCTTCGGGGAATACAGCGGGCCGAGTACGGGCGTGTCAAGACGTTTGTGACAAGACATGATAAATTATGTCATGTCAAGTTGTACTAGCATTTTATGACAAAAATGTGTGACTCAAGTCATGTCACAGTAGGCCGTGCTGGCCTCCCAGGGGATGGTCCGCTCGGGCCAATCTGCGTTCCCCCGGTGGGCTCTCACCCGTCTGGACCGAGAGGCTGCCGAGGAGGCGGCGTTCGTCCAGGACTGGCTCACGCCTCCTGTCGAGGTCCTGGACGTGGACGCCGCAGCGCTCCAGCTGAGGGGGTCCCTGACAGGGGTGTGCAACTCCAGCATGCCCCTGTCTCGCGGCGTACCCGGCGCGCAGTCTATTGGTGGTCGGAGGAATTGGCGGGGCTCCGGACCGCCTGCGTAGCGGCCAGGAGGGCCTACACGCGGAGTCGGAGGCGCAGACCCCGAGACCTAGCCGGCGAGGGGGCCCTCTATGCGTCGTACGTCGATGCAAAGAGGGTCCTCAAGTTGGCAATGTGCGCGGCCGAAGACTCGGCGAGAGCCGAGATGCTGGAGGGTCTCGATAGAGACCCGTTCGGGAGACCGTACAAGGCGGCGCGGAGTAAACTGCGCCCCTGTGGTCCTCCGCTGACGGAGACCCTCGAGCCGGCATTGCTGGATGGGGTGGTCCGGTCCCTGTTTCCGTCCAGGACCGACTTCACCCCGCCAGTGATGGACCCCCCGCGGGAGGCGGTTCCGTCTGAGGAGGAGGTTCTCCCGGTGACCGCATCGGAGCTCTACGCGGGCACTCTGCGCCTCCGCGCGAAGAACACGGCCCCAGGGCCGGACGGTGTTCCCGCAAGGGTGGTGGCCATAGCCGCCTCTCAGATGGAGGAGAGGCTTCGGGACCTCTTTAGCGCGTGTTTCACGACTGGGAGGTTCCCGAAACCTTGGAAGGAGGGGCGGCTGTGCCTCCTCCAAAAAGAGGGACGCCCGGCGGACTCCCCCTCGGCTTACCGGCCCATCGTTTTGCTCGATGAGGTCGGTAAGATGTTCGAGGGGATTATCGCCGAACGGCTGAATAGTCTGCTGGGAACGGTGGGGCCGGACCTGTCGGACGCCCAATTCGGTTTCCGACGGGGTCGTTCGACAGTGGATGCGCTGGCCCTGCTCAAGGGCCAGGTGAAGGAGGCCGTGGAGGCGGGGGACGGAGTGCTGGCGGTGTCATTCGACATTGCCAACGCCTTCAACTCTGTCCCCCACTCGACAATCTTGGAGGCGCTCCGGTATCACGGAGTGCCTCAATACCTGCGCACACTCTTGGCCAGCTACTTGGAGGACCGGGTGGTCCTCCTCGCGGACAGGACGGCCAGAGTGAAGCAGTATGGTGCAGAGTCCGGTGTTCCACAGGGATCGGTCCTAGGACCACCGCTGTGGAACATTGGATTCGACTGGCTCCTGCGGGGGACCCTCCTCCGGGGCACGAGTATCATCTGCTACGCAGATGATACCCTCCTCGTTGCCCGGGGGAGGAACTTCAGGGAGGCGGCCATTCTGGCCTCTGCTGGCGGATCCTTAGTGGCTGGAAGGATCCGCCGCCTAGGGCTGAAGGTGGCGCTGCACAAGACGGAGGCCGTGTATTTTCACGGTCCTCGGCAGCGCATCCCACCCGACGGACACATTGTCGTGGAGGGTGTCAGGATCGGGGTCAAGGCCCAGATGAAGTACTTGGGCCTTGTACTCGACAGCAGGTGGCGCTTCGGCCCACACTTCAGCGGGCTGTCGACGCGCCTGCTGAAGGCTGCGAATACCCTTTCCTGGCTCCTCCCGAACCTGGGAGGTCCGAAGGCGCGATGCCGGCTTTTGTATGCCGGCATCCTCAGGAGCATGGCCCTTTACGGGGCCCCGATTTGGGCGGACTCCCTCCACAGGAGGGAGAACGCCACTACTATCCGTAGGCCCCAAAGGGCCATTGCACTGCGGGTGGCGAGGGCCTACCGGTCGGTGGGCTTCTCGGCGGCGTGCGCTCTGGCCGGCACCCCTCCTTGGGAGCTCGAGGCGTGGGTGCTGACCAGAGTGTACGAATGGACGGCGCGGCGTAAGGCGCTCGGGGAGCCCCCCGCCGCAGAAGAGCGGGAGGCCGTGCGGCAAGAGGCGAGGGACGCAATCGTCCATCACTGGACGGAGGACCTCGCCACTGCCGTTTTCGGCCGCCGAACTCTGGACGCGCTCGGGCCAGTCCTGAAGGATTGGCTCGAGCGGTCCCACGGTTTCCTCTCTTTCCGTCTGGTGCAGGTGTTGTCCGGCCATGGGTGTTTCGGATCGTACCTGCACCGGATCCAAAGGGAGGAGACCCCGTCGTGCCACGACTGTGGCGCGGCGGAGGACACGGCTCAGCACACCCTTGAGGTGTGCCCAGCCTGGTCCGAGCTGCGCCGCGGTCTGAGCGCAGCGGTCGGACAGGACCTCTCGCTTCCCAGCGTCGTCAACTCGATGCTGGAGAGCGAGGGGGCCTGGACAGCGGTCGCCTCCTTCTGCGAGGACGTAATGTCGCAGAAGGAGGACGCGGAGCGCGCGCGTGAGGACGACCCTCTCGCAGCGCCGCTCCGCAGGCGAAGACGGGGCATGAGAAGGCGATTGTACGATCGTCGTCTTATGCCCCCTGGTGGTGAACAGCGGGAGACGGGTGCGGGGGCGCCTTCTCCTGCATTGCACAGTTCACCATCCACTTCGGGCGGGAATGACAGAGCGCTCGCGGTCATTCCTGGGCCCCTCCCCGACGGGAGGGGCGTGTCGGGCCCGCCTGCAAGGCGGGCGGTCGTCAGCGGGGGACTGGATGTTATGGCTCTGCCGGATTCCCAGTCCTCCTCCTTGCAGACGAGGTAGGAGCGCCGCTGGGTCGTTTAGTGGGTATACCGGATTTTCCGGGGAGTCCCACATACCCCTCCCATCCCCCGATGGGGGGGCATGCGTAATGCATTTTTCCCAGCGTCAAAAAAAAAAAAAAAAAAAAAAAAGGCCGTGCTGGCCCCGCTGGCGTCATGTTATGTTAGTATTGGTGGGTCGGTTGGCGCAGTGGCGGAGCAATTGGTTGCATACGAGTTGCGGGTTTGATTCCCACATAAAACAAAAACCTATCCGTAAAACCTACAAATAGTTGATCTTGATCTGTCTCTCTGGTTGAAGGTTCTAATTATTAATTTTATTATATTTAGGAAATTCACAGCTATAGCGTTCTAACTATCAAGTGTTGTAATTAAAAAAAAAACCGGCCAAGTGCATGTCGGACCACGCACAATGAAGGGTTCCGTAGTTGGGATGAATTTATCCCAAAAACAAACTTAACATTGTAGTTGAAAAACATGCTCTCCCATACATCGATATACGTTACGGTCAATTCTCCAACTGCAAATTTAAGTTGGTCGACTATTACTCGTTAACTTGTGAAGCTTACTTAGTTGTGATAGTTTTCCTTTTAATTTCGTTATATATACTATTGCCATGAATTTTTTCTCATATCCAAAACCAACCATTTAGCTGGCAGGGGGGGGGGACACTTGACTCTAACAAAAACTAGCACTTTAAAGCTTAATATTACGCAAACGGATCCCTTAATTGAAAAATGGTTTTGCCTTTGGTCACAATATTTTTGAACGGCCTATCCAACGATACCCCACACCATGGAATAGACGAGAAAAAAAAATATCATCCCCATTTCACGTGTAAGGGAGGTACCCTAAAAAAAAATGTTTTTCATAATTTTATTTTACCATTTTTTTGGCATGATTAATATGTATACCCATGCCAAATTACAGCTTTCTAGGACTAAGCGTCTCTGAGCTAAGCTGGCGACAGACGGACGGACGGACAGACAGACAGACGGACAGACAGACAGACGGACATGGCGAAACTATAAGGGTTCCTTGTTTACTACGGAACCCTAAAAATGGATACTCACTGTGTGATAAAAAAAAATCAAATTATTTATGACAGTAGTTTTGTCTCCATCATTATTAAATTAATCGCAAGATTCTCAGAAGAACAGTTTTATTAAGCAACCGGTTTTACTTCTACGAAATTGACTCAATATACAAAACCAAGAGAGACAATCATTTAGTTAAATTCCTCTAGCAACATCAAACAAGCCTGGTTAATCCTTTTTAACCGACTTCCAAAAAGGAGGAGGTTAATATGTTCGGCTGTATGTTTGTTTTTTTTATGTTTGTTCACCGAGATCTCAGTCAATTATAGACCGATTTTGAAAATATTTTTTTGTTTGAAAGGGTATACACCCGAGGTGGTCCCTTTGCCACCAAATCAGAATATGATGAGGGGATCCCATGGAAATCGAGGGAAACCCTCAAATTTTATAGTTTGCCGATAAAATTTGAGGTTTTCCCTCGATTTCTATAGCGCTTTGGGTATTTTTTATAGTAACTTGTGCATTTGCTCCCGAACATCACCATTTGGTGAAGTGGAACTGATGATGGGGACCACAGATGGCCACCGGAACAACACAATAATAAGTATTTAACGGGTTGCCACTCGATTTGGTACTTTGATATGCCATCAAATTTGGCAAAAAACTAAAATACAGATCCAAAGACACCGACTTCCGAAATTAAACTTGTTTTTCACTTTGCAGTGTTTTTTTTGGAAGTCGGTTATTTATTTTTTTTGTAAAAAGTTTTTTTTTTTTTTTCTCTTTTTAGTGGATCAGTTTTTAATTTATCTAAGTTACAATAGCCTAATGTTAACTGCTCATCTGATCTCCTTTTTCAAAATATTGCTTTTCCCGAATTTTATTTTTAAAGTAATTAAACAACGTAATCCAAAAACAATACCCTCCTTCTAGGGCAGTCGGGTAAAAATGCTTGACGATGATTCGATAATCGCCAGTGTTTCGCCTCGCCGGCTTTCACTGCACTGTGCGAAAAGCATTAATATTAATATCAGCCTACTTTTATTGAATTAGGTCTTTTGTAATGAGGGGCGATCCTTTCTCCAAATATCGGATACAATACGAACATGATTAGTTAAGTCCTGTTATTTTACCCATTGTTATAGAAGAAAGTATTTAATTCATTATTAGTGTTTGAATTCATCATCATAGAAGTAAGAGTAAGTAGGTTATGTATTTACCTAAAAATAAACCTATTAGCCTATAAATAAACATCAAATAGTTATTGTGTAGCTAACAAGCAGAAGACCCATTTGATGGTACTGGTCACTGCCGCCAATGTACATCTGAAATACCAAATATATCGTAGTTGCTTTGCCCTCCCAGATAAAAAGTTAAAATGTCATGATTATTAATATCGGTACTTATTTTGTTCAAACCGGGACACAAAAGCTGCTTGGCGGCAGGAATATCTAGTAGGTAATCGTTTTAGTACTAAACCGGATAAGCTTCACAAAGTAGGTATACCTTGCTTTAATTAGATAATTACCTAATTAAATTTATTAATTACAGAGCAGTCTCAACGGCATAATTTAGCTTTATTAAAATTGCTACCTAGAATTTGACTCATTCATTAACATTAAGTTAGTGACTGAGTGACTGACTCATACACGACGCAAAGCAAAATCACTAAGAAAAGGGTATAATAGAAAATTACTTAATGGCCTTTATTTCCCGGAAGGTAGGTAGAGATAACACCCACATATCGCCGGATAGGTATGTAAAGTCCAAAGTAATAAAGGCTTTTACACACTCACACGATACCGCGGGCGCGACAGGCACCGACAAAGAAATTGTCTTTGTCGGTGCCTGTCGCACCCGCGATATCACGTGAGTGTGTAGGAGCCTTAAGAGACACCGGGATACCTACTTTATACTGAGAATTTCTATATAGAAAAACCCAATCACGCTTTCGCTTTTTTAAGCAATTCGGGGATCGAACTCGTGACCACACGCTCAGTAGGTAGTCTCGACTACTAGATTAACGAACATTGAGTTGTTACTTCAAAATAGAACTAAATAAACTAAAATCCTTTGTTTTTATAACAATGTTATAATAATTACGACTCACAACTCATACATATTTGCACGTAGACTTTTATTAAATACTTAATAGTCACGTAGTAGCTACGGCTGAGATTCGCACAGCAAAGTGTTTGTGTCACCTGAACATAGAGGCACGTGTCTATAGTCACGCGTGTTCTTTGAATAAGCTGATCTGTTTGGTTGCAGAGTGCAGGTACAGCCGCTACTTACCGCTACTTACCGCTTGAAAATATAAAAAAAAAACGAGTGAACCTTACAGTAGCCGCTTATGATGTGTAACATCTGACATCTCACCGCGGTAATAACCAACTGAGCAGCGACAGAAATGAACCTCAAAATTTAAAAAGCTAATTACTTACTGAAATATTTGTTCGAATAATATTCATTACTAGTAGTCGCCCACTGGCCAAAATTCGACCCCCTCTACTTACAATCTATATAGTACTTACTAATCCCATGAGTACACTAGTTCCATGCTATTAAAAAGTACTTACTGAACTCAAAAAAGGAATCCCACAGAAAGCAAGAGGAAAGATATCACAGATCAAAAAACAGTAAAGAAAGAAAAAAGAATCGGAGAATCCAGTCTCGAGATTCGCCTTAGAGCTGTCAAAGAGTCTACGTATGATGACGTCATAGCATATCATGACACCTCGACAAATGTGTGTCTCGCCCACGTTTTACCAGTTATGGTAGGTCCCATGTTACATGAGGCGAGGCTTTGCTATTTATCGGGCACAAATCTAAACCACGGGCTGCTACTGAGATTTTTCCAACACAAAGAAAAACCCCATATTATTTTGCTTGACCTAGAAATCGAATAAGGGACCGCCACCGCCGCTCATCTTCAATTACCTGTAATAAGATTAAACAGCTTAAAAACAGAATAGTTGCATAAACATAGACGAACAGAAAGTCATACATATAATAACAAACTGCATTCAACCAGTCGCACTCAACAAATATTTATTTGAAAAAAAACTTTACAAAAGCTTCACACTTTTACTTTTAACCAACCTCTACGGTACCTCCAGTACATGATGTCGTAAGCCCAGCGCAGCGGTGAAAGGGCCCAAAAGGTACCACGAACCAAAACTTTTAAACTTTTGTAACCTTGGGCCACACAATACTAAAAACTGGTTTGGTGTTGACTCCATAGAGTGCACATTGAAGATATTTGGCAATAAACGATGGAACCAGAATAACTTGGTATGTGGAGAGTTGATGAACAAAATCATAATGAACGCGGTCATTAATTTATGTAGCTCATTGAGTTTTGGAAAATGTTTGGCTTTGTAGACCGTCGTTACTGGCACTTATAACTGTGTGAAGCCATTATTTTTTTAAAGAGTAACCGTGGGGTTTTTTGCTGGCTCTTCTTTAGGAAATGACCAACTGGAACCGTGCCCGTTGCCAATTGTACCGTCCAGCTTCTGACGTTTCTTATGTATTCGTGAAGGTTTATAAGCAATCAAATATTTTGATTTTGCCAGTCTCGTGCTAAAGCTCGACGTGTTTTATTTACAAAAGGCTTTGACGTCTTCTTTATATATTTCTTAATTTACTGGCTAATTGGTCTACTTTCTACTGCTTAGCATGGAATCTAGAATTTGATGTTCGGGTCAGGAATAGTGTTGAAACTTAATTTTCCCGTTGCGAAATTCCCAGTAGCAGAAATTTGGATCGCGCCGTGATATATCCCGTAATATTGTCCCATATTCCATGGAACTTAAAACATAACTGGCATAACGGGTGTACTACCTTTCCTTACCTCGTAAATCATGATGTTATGAGCATTTACTTTACAACCAGTGCTACTATGAGGTGCCAAAATACATTGGCAATATCTACGTGCTTTCAAAGCTTTTCATTTAAGTAATTTTTATCGTTTCAACAGAGGTGTGCCGTGAGGTGTTTAGTCATGCTTCTAAGCAATTGGAATGTACTATCTCTTATTAAAAAGATATTAATACATAAACTATTCTAACATCTTTCGGAGATTTCCATGTCAATAAGAGTAGATTTTTGAGGCCTGCCAAGGCCTCAAAAATCTACTCTTATTGACACCCCTTTCCAGAGGGTGACATTCTATCAGCGATAACAATGTTGGAAAAGTCAAAAATGTATTGGATTGACATATCTATGTAAGCTACCGAAAAGCTTATATTTATGTCAGTTCTGTTGAGAATCGCTTTAGAAATACGAAACGCTTTGAAAGCGATTGCGAATTAACTAAGCAGGAAGCCCTACTACTATACTAAGTGAACTACGACCTAAGTCTCTCGATTTTTAAGTTTTTGATAGTTGTTCAACCGCGGGACCTGACTTATAAATTTATAATTTATCAATCAACTAGCTGCGGTTTCACCCGCTTAAGTCTCAATCCCGTGGGAATATCGGGATAAAAAGTAGTTTATATGTTAATCCAGGGTGTCAGCTACCTCTTTTTTATCAAAATTGGTCCAGCCGTTTGAGCGTGAAGAAGTAACAAACACACACACACACAAATTTTTGCCTTTATAATATTAGTGTGATGATGATAGTTGAACTTTAAAGGAGCGGTCTTTTAGAGGTTAACTGGCATCGATAACACGTGGTGTATTTCGCGACAAAACTTTAGGTTGCTAGGCCTTCGGCATTAACACCAAACGAAATAAGTAGGTATAGTATCGAACGGCTGTCATTCGTGGATCTTTGACAGTCGTTAAGGGTCGTCGGAAGCCTGAAAGTCTGACAACCAGTCTTACCAAGGGGTATCGTATTACCCAGTTACTGGGTTGTAGATGTCAGATAGGCAGTCGCTCCATGTAAAATACTGGTATTCAGCTGCATCCGGTGAGACTGGAAGCTGACCCCAAGGGAAAGCAAAAAGACTTGGGAAAAGGCGAGGCAGATTGATTGAATAAAAAAAGCGGCCAAGTGCGAGTCGGACTCGCCCATGAAGGATTCCGTAGCAGCAAGTAACATAGTATGAAAGTTATTGTAGTTCGTTGTAACTTTGATCGATGTTTTAATAATAGTGTATTTATTTATTAATTATACGATTTATACGTATTAAAAAAAACCACTTACTAGATCTCGTTCAAACCAATTTTCGGTGGAAGTTTACATGGTAATGTACATCAAATATTTTCTTTAGTTTTATCATTCTCTTATTTTAGAAGTTACGGGGGGGACACATTTTACCACTTTAATTTTACTCGCGCAAACTATTCAGTTTAGAAAAAAAATATATTAAGATCCTCAATATATTTTTGAAGACCTATCCATAGATACCCCACATGGGTTTGATGGAAAAAAAAAATTGAGTTTCAGTTATAAGTATGGGGAACCCCCAAAATTTATTGTTTTTTTTTCTATTTTTGTGTGAAAATCGTAATGCGGTTCACAGAATATATCTACTTATCAAATTTCAACAGTATAGTTCTTATAGTTTCGGAAAAAAGTGGCTGTGACATACGGACGGACAGACAGACAGACAAGACGAATCCATAAGGGTTCCGTTTTTAGCCATTTGGGGACGGAACCCTAAAAACCATAAAAGTAGGCCCAAGCTGCGGTGGCCAAGGCTCTAGAGAGAGGAACCTCCTCAGTATACGTGCCGTGTCCAGGAGTACAGCCTTCTGAATCAAGTCCTTGACCCAGCTGCGCAATGAGCGCCTCCTGAGGTCGAGGCTCTCCGCTATTAAGCCATTAACTGTAACGATAATCGGTACAATGATTGCAGAGTCAACGTCCCACATGTCAACAACCTCGTGTGCTAAGTCCAGATACTTGATTTTTTGTCTTCCTCAGCTTTCACGAAATTCTCGTCATGAGGGACTGCTATATCAACAATCATTGCTCGGTTATTATATTATTATACAAATTATTGTGAATGTGAAGACCATGTGGGCCATTTTTTTACCGACTTCCATAAAGGAAGAGGTTATAATTATTATGTTCGTCTGTAGTATGTTTGTTTTTATTTTATTTTTATGTATGTTCACCGATTTCTCCGTCAATTGTGGACCAATTTTGAAAATTCTTTTTTTTTAAGGGTATGGCATCCCGAGGTGGTCCTATTGTCACCAGGTCAGAATCTGATGAAACTCTTATGGAAATCGAGGGAAATCCTCTTATTGTATAGGCATACCTATAGCGATTTGGGTGTTATGTAAAGTAACTCGTGCATTTGATCTCGGAAAGCACCATTCGCTGAAATAGAACTGATGACGAAGACCGCAGATGGCCACTAGAACAACTTCATCATTATCATTCCAGCCGAAAGACGTCCACTGCTGGACATAGGCCAAAGAACAACTATTTCGCGGGTTGCGATTCAATTAGGTACTTTAATATGGTTGGTAAGCAACTTATGCTCGTCACTAGTCGTCACAATGCATATGGTGAAGTGGATGGAGCTGATGGTGGAGTTCTCCTGGAGGGACATTAATTGTTGTGTAACGTTCCTGAATCGGGAAACGCAATATTTTGTAAAAGGTGTTGAGCAGTTGACATAAGGCTATTGTAACATAGGAAAATTACAAACTGACCCACTAAAAAGTGAAAAATAAAATACTTAAAAAAAAAACAACCGTATTAAAAAAAAAAACACTACAAAGTGCAAAAATAACTTTAATTTCGGATGTCGGTGGCAAATAATTAAAATACAGATCCAAAGACACTGACTTCCGAAATAAAAGTTGTTTTTTACTTTGTGGAGTGTTTTTTAGAATACAGTGTGTTTTTTTTTCTCAGTTTTTTTAATCATGGTCTGGCAGTTTGAGTAATTTATGCGGCCTACCAAAATGTCCTTTCTTTGATATTGTTCATTGAATTGTTGAGCTCCATAAGTTCTGAGTTGAGCTGCACAAATGCGTGCGCTGACTGGACAGGTCCACTCAATCTGTGTGGTTCATACACCAATCTACACGGTCTTCACAACATGATCTGACCAAGATTATGTCTGGACTTTAAATGAGACTGTGACCTCCGAGTTTGTTTCGGCCTTTCTTCTCAGAGTAGTCAGATAGGAAACGCCCACCTCATTTAGGTTTTTAAAATAATATGATTGACGTGTAAAAGTGTTACAAACCTATTTACAGAAATACAATCATTTATCATTACTGAAGTCTACCTCTTAAATTTGTAATACTAACATAATAATGGATCCCTGTTGTCTGTAATAAATGAATTTTAATTCAAAATTAATTTGCACAGTTCAAGTCTCATTCCACGTTACAGAATCTTGCACACAGCTGTAATTACTTTGATAAATTATGATTATCTGGCCATCCACTTGCGGGGTTATCTCTTAAATTACAGCACAAAAATGTTAAGTATCGGCTGTAAGTCTCTTATCGATGATATTTGCCCTGAACTCGCTTGACCCATAGCCTTATGTGCAGAGTTAAGGCTTCTACATACCGGCGCGACATGTCGCGCGACGCGACACGGCACAAAGGAACCGCGTGTCGTGGGACGAGCGGTGCCTTTGTGTCGCGTCGCGTGGCGCGACATGTCGCCCCGGTATGTAGAAGCCTTTACTTAGTTCCATGCAATTTGATGGGTAGAAGCTTATTAACGCGATAGGAATCGTCTTTATGGTTGAAAGGCTTATAGTTGATTTAAGCTTTTAAGATTTTACTATGATAGCCATAAGATATAATTTATCCGGAATCTGACATAGCTTCAATGTGTAGATAAATACTTACAAAATTATGATGTATGGCATTTGGCACTTTGCCATCACATTTTGCTTTGAAGCTATGTCTGGCTTAAATACCGTTAGGCTATTAAGCTGTTAAGATGTGCTATGATAGCCAGAATACTGTATTTTTGTTAAAGTGGGTACTTACGTGTGAAATTGCTATTTGTCTATTGTTCTCCGTGAAGACTGATGTTCAGCTAGAGTAGCATATTGTCCATTACAGTCAAGAATATCTTGTTTAAAACATCTGCATGTTACATACTGTTTTAGAGATTCCTGAAATACAAAAAACATCGTCGGATGTAATTAAAAAAAAGCTATTAGAATACTGGTTTTATTCTCTTCTTATATCCGGAACTTTTATTATCCGCATTTTTTTTGGTCCGTACCTCAAAAGGAAAAAAAAACCGAAACCCTTATAGGATCACTTCATTGTCCGTCTATCTGCCTGTCCGTGCGTTTGTCTGTCTGTCTGTCAAGACCCTTTTTCTCAGGAACGAGTGGAGGTATTAAGTTACTATCATCAAATAATATCAATATCATAATATAAAATACGCTGGTCTACGGTCCCTTGTAACTCTAAAAAAAATTTAATTCTAAGTCAACGCAATAAAAAAATACAGCGAGTTAAGGCTTCTACATACCAGCGCGACTTGTCGCGCGACGCGACACGGTACAAAGGCCCCGCGTGTCGCGGGACGAGCGGTGCCTTTGTGTCGCGTCGCGTCGCGCGACAAGTCGCCCCGGTATGTAGAAGCCTTTATGCGACTTATTTTGATACTCACAAATAAATCAAAACCTATAGGGTACTTCCCGTTGACTTAGAATTATAAAATTGGGCTAGAAGCAAGGTAAAGGAAAAGGTCCGAAATTCGTTAATTTGTAGTTTTATCGCATAAACAAAACCGATCAAGAGCAAGTTGTACTCGCGCACCGAGGGTTCCGTACCTATATATGATGTTGATGATTTCTAAAAAACTGTGCTATTTAGAGACATCGTTTTATTTTTCCTGAAATCTTTACATAAACTTCTATCACATAAAATAATTTCAGATTTTTATCTATGCAAACTTCGGAGATAAGGGGGGAAAGGTATTTTTTTTTACACTTTTCATCAAAAGTCGGAAACTATGCTGCCTAAAAAAAAATGTTTGAGAATGTGCAAACAGCGCTCTTTCATATGATACCCCAAATGCCCTAGTAGCCCTACCTCAAATTTTTAAGACCCGCTTTCAGTCCCTTTTGCAAAAAAGATATACTTTTTATAATTTCTTTCTTGTTTGCAAAATAGTTGGGCAAACGTCATCTAAAACTATACTAAACAAGTTCATAGCATTAGTAGTTCTTGAGATATCCAGGTGTGACAGACAGACAAACAGACTTAGTCTCACCATAAGGGTTTCTTTTTACCATTTTGGTACGGAACCCTAAAAAGAATTATGAACCGATTATGAAAATTATTTTTTTGTTTGAAAGGGTATGCTCCCGAGGTGGTCCCATTGCTGCCAAATCAGAATCTGATGAGAGGATCTCATGGAAATCGAGGGAAACCCTCGAATTTTATAGGCAAACCTATAGCGATTTGGGTATTTTTTATAGTAACTCGTGCATTTGCTCCCGAAAATCGCCATTTGAAATGGAACTGATGATGGAGACCACAGATGGCCACCGGAACAACATAATAATAAGTATTTAACGGGTTGCGATTCGATTAGGTACCTACTTTAATATGGTTGCTAAGCACTTTATGCTTGTCACAATGCATATGGTGAGTGGCAGTTCTCCTGGTTGTGACCAGGAGAACTCCTTAACAATTAACGTCCCAGCATCGGGAAAAGCAATATTTTGTAAAAAGTGATGAGCAGTTGACTTTAGGCTATTGTAACTTAGATAAATTAAAAACTGACCCACTAAAACCTGAAAAATAAAAAACTTTTTGTAAAAAAAAATAACCGACATCCAAAAAAACACTACAAAGTGAAAAATAACTTTAATTTCAGAAGTCGGTGTCTTTGGATCTGTATTTTTTACAAAAAGTTTTTTTCAACTACGATGTGCAGATTGTTTTTGGGATAAATTCATCCCAACTACGGAACCTTTTATTGTGCGGAGTCAGACACGCACTAGGCCGGTTTTTTTTTAAAGCTGTTACCTAATACAGCAAATTTTTGATAGGGCAATTACCTATCTCAAGAAACGATCTGACACCCTTTAAGTGACCGTAATGGTGGTTTGAACATGAAACACATTTTTTACTCAAACATGAAGAAACGTAATGTCACGTATTGATTCTCTTTTTTGCTGTTCACAAAAAAAGGCAAAGGACAGAGCACGATACGGCCTAGTTCCTCTATGGTGGAGGCTAGCCTTAACATTACCGTAAACGGTGCCGTGAGCAGCAAAGTACCTGCACCTACTTGGGTCAATCGTGTCACTTGCTGGCGTTAATAACGGAACTGAATGTTTCATGAGGATGGGTATTCCGTAGCAAAGTTTTAGAGGCATGAGGAACAGGGTGTAAAGTTCACTCATCCTCTATAGAAAAAGGAGGATCCTCCGACCAGACGGGTGTGTTGTCTGGTGGGCAACTGCCCGACGGTTGATGTCGGGATGTTGAATATAATTATGCTACAGTTGCGCGGTAAACTCTGCTTGCGCGATGCAGGATTTTGCGTGACGTCAGTGTGACGCGTAGTTCGTATGTGGCGATGTTGATGCAGCTACAAAGTCTTCAATCCTTCTAGAAGAAGATTTGTTAAACGAATAGAAGTTATGGCAAACTACACAGGTTCTATGAAAATACTCCGAAGTATATTTATTTATATTTACTTTTACATAAAACGGAGTAGTAACAAATGCTTCATGTAAAATACTGGTTTTCAGTTACATCTGGTAAGACTGGAAGCCGACCCCAAAATAGTTTGGTTACATACCGAGACTCGTCCGTGCCTCGGAAAGCACGTTAAACCGTTGGTCCCGGCTGTCATTCGTGGATCTGTGACAGTCGATAAGGGTCGTCAGAAGCCCGAAAGTCTGACAACCAGTCTTACCAAGGGGTACCATATTACCCAGTTACTGGGTTGTGATGATGGCTTTAACAAAAATGGAATTAATTACATTAGCTGAAGACACCTTTGCGTTTTATATTCTGTAAAGGCTCCCGCTGCCTTTCGCGCCCGCGGTATCGCGTCAGTCTGCACGAGCCTTAAAATGCAATAGCGAAATATGGAAGAGATAGACATGTTCCGTCGACTCCAAATAAATTGTGATAAGGGCAAGAGAATGATGATGATTCCGTAAAACGCGAATGGTTGGAATGACACGGTCTCGTTAGTGGGGTTAGTTTCACAAGAATCGAAAATCATATTTTTTTTCAAGTAACTCTGAAATATTGATAAGTTTTAATATGCTATGTAGACGGCAACTTTTACCAATACATACCATTAAAGTCAGTTATGCTTTAATACGAACCAAAATGTCAGTCAGTAAGACGCAAGTATCAAACAGTAAAAAACGGCAGCGCATACTGCGAGGTCATACGACGACACAGTTTCCAACAATGGCGCCGCGCGCCGTCACTCCGCGTAACATTACGCCGATTACGCGTAATGTTCGCATAATTACGTATTGTTTGCGCATGCGCATGTACAGTCAACCGCACATAAGTCGTAACGATTTGTCATTGACAGCATCTTTATGTCATAGCAGTAAGTGCGGTTTTCGTAGAGCAGTTGCGTGTACCAGCGGTTCGGCGATAAAATAAAATAAAATATACTGAAAACAGTTTACTTAGATATGTTGCTAGTTAACATTTTATTACTGTAAATAAAATTATTGTTAATAAACATATATAAATCTTTTGTGAATGAAATGTGACTAATATGCACTCAATGGATTCTGATGACTTTAATAATTATTTTTGATGATTCTTGTAATTAGTTTATCAATGCGATGAGTGTGCTTGGTTAGTTGGAAGTGCGTTATTTTATTTTAATGACTGTACTGATGTATTCCCGAGGAATTGGAACGTGGAGATGATGCATCCGATAGCAATTATTTCATGTAAAATATTGAAGAGAAGTTGTATCTGGTTAGATTTCAGAATGATTGCAGCGTAGTCGAAAAAGCTGAGGTGGTATAAAAAGGTTAATTAAAAAATGATAAGACGGTAAATTAGGTTATAATATACTCACTTATAATCGGGTGATATCGACCTCTTACTCACTCACTCCAAAAGTTCGGGATCTTTTTAGGGTTCCGTAGTAAACAAGGAACCCTTATAGTTTCGCCATGTCCGTCTGTCTGTCCGTCCATCCGTCTGTCCCCAGCTTAGCTCAGAGACGCTTAGTCCTAGAAAGCTGTAATTTAACATGGGTATACATATTAATCATGCCAAAAAAATGGTAAAATAAAATTATGAAAAACATTTTTTTTTAGGGTACCTCCCTTACACGTGAAATGAGGACGATATTTTATTTATATTCCTTGGTGTGGGGTATCGTTGGATAGGCCGTTCAAAAATATTGTGGGTTTGGCAAAACCATTTTAAGGGATCCGTTTGCGTAATATTAAACTTTAAAGTGCTATTTTTTGTTAGAGTCAAGTGCCCCCCCCCCCCTGCCAGCTAAATGGTTGGTTTTGGATATGTGAAAAAATTCAGGAAAACTATCACAGCTAAGTAGGCTTCACAAGTTAACGAGTAATAGTCGACCAACTTAAATTTGCAGTTGGAGAATTGACCGTAACGTATATCGATGTATGGGAGAGCATGTTTTTCAACTACAATGTTAAGTTTGTTTTTGGGATAAATTCATCCCAACTACGGAACCCTTCATTGTGCGTGGTCCGACATGCACTTCACTTGGCCGGTTTTTTTTTTTATTATTTCTCATTTAAATTACTGTTAAACATATAATAAGTACATATTTTTGTAATCACCTTTTAAAACCCTTCATTTTGATACCCCACTCGATAGGCGATGGGAGATATTTTTTTTTCGAAAACAAACCTTTTGGCGCCAAAAATCCACCATTTTGATTTTTAATAATTTTAATATACATTTGCGCAATAAAGATGAATCTAACAACTTATCGCTCATCAAAATCGGTTCAGCCGTTTACTAGTTACGAGGGAACATAGGGACAGTTTGACCTGTATGTATATATTATATACATACATACATACAGGTCAAACACATAACCATCCTTTTTTGGCTTCGCCGCAGTCGGGTAAAAATAGAATACCCCTCTATTGCCTGGTGACGTAGTCTGGAACGGATATTAGTTTTCATACTATTGATAGTGAGAGTTCTTTGAGAAAAGTCTGAAGCGACGCTTCGCAAAGGTGAAAAGTCTGAAGCGACGCTTCGCAAAGGTGAAAAGTCTGAAGCGACGCTTCGCAAAGGTGAAAAGAACCGCTTAGCTGTATGGCTTATCCTTTAGCATGTTCTTCGTTATTGGTGAAGATACAAGAGTGTTAGTTCTAACCAATCACTTTGTAGGATTTGAACGTTAGCGTAGGTGGATACTAGCAGGTCCCTTCGTGTTAATTATTTCCTTTGAACCGTTCATTATTCTTAAGTGAATTAATTTTTCGAAATGCTATCACAAAGCAGTTTAAACGAAGGTTTCAATTTTGTATGCGAACGAAGTAACGAGCAACCGCTACATAGATTTATTTATTTATTTATTTAAGGATCATTTTTAAAACGTCAATAACCTCTTAAGGGGTCATTGTACTCATCATTATGAACAACTTTTACTATGGGACAAACCTGAAATCGCGAAAAAAAAATCAGCTGTTTCCTACATTTTAACGAATTATTCGAACATAAATATATGGAACAGCTGGTTTTTTTTTTCGCGATTTCAGTTTTGGTCCCATAGTAAAAGTTGTTCCTATTGATAAGTACAATGACACATTAAGAGGTTATTGACGTTTTAAAAATAACCCTGTCTATGCCAATTACACGTTAACACAACATTGACAGCAAAGACGCCAGAATACCGCTTAGATTGTCACTTAATATAAATCTACAAATTCCTAGACGGTCATGAAGAACACTGATACCGTATATGTCCATGACATCATACAGTCATAGCTAATCCGTATCAAGTGCATGATCTTGTTGAGTTCTTCCAATTTCAATTCCAACGCGTGTGGGAGGGTTCAACTGATCCGTCTACTGTACATGAACTATAGTCGAATATGACTGCAGTGTTTCTAAGCGAAATGTTCTGGCAGAGCAGTCAAGTGGTGGCGCAGTGATCACGGCCCCGACTCACGAGTTGTAGGTTCGATCCTTGGCAGGCGCATTACTTTCTGTAAACTATTTCATCACCACTGCTCTAAAAACGGTGAAGGAAAACATCGTGAGGAATGTCCTAGAATCAAAAAGTCGAAGACATGTGACATCTACCAAACCGCACCGGGCCTGCGTGGAGGATAAACTCCCTCTCGAAAAGAGGAGGCCTGAGTCCCAGCAGTGGGAGCATTATAGGCTGATTATTAATGATATTATATTAAACAGATATGTTATACACTCACAAAACAACGTATTTGTTGTTATAGCGGCAACAGAAATACATCATCTGTGAAAATTTCAACTGTCTAATTATCACGATTCATGAGATACAGCCTGGCGACAGACGGACGGACAGACAGACAGACTGACAGACAGACCGACAGACAGACAGACAGACGGCGGAGCCTTAGTAGGTAATAGGGTTCCCGTTTTACCCTTTGGGCACGGAACCCTAAAAAAGACACAGCTAGTGTTGTCAATTGCGTGTGAATGTAAACAAACATTATTCTGGCCACCAATCACCAAATGTTGGCATCACAGACTAACAAATACGTCCCAATTAGGACGTTTTCGAGTCTTCACGATTGCACGCTCATAACATATCTGTTTAATATAATATCATTGCTGATTATGCTATAAAGTACTTACTTATTTTATGCTCAAAAAGTGACGGAAGTGACACTTCCTGTTACATACTTCCGTCCCTTTTTACGAAATCAGTTCCACAGTAAGAGAGAGGAGAGATGTTCCACATCACAAAGAATGATTCATAATCAATCACGGATGTTACTTGAATTTCATCACCAGTTTACCACAAGATCGATCATCAGCTTCAATCAATAATGTGGCTATAGAAAGTGGCGTTCCGAATGCCAATATTTGATCAAATAGCAACACTGTTATGAAATAGAGAACGTTGGCATAGTTTTATTATACACTCGGCACTCGGCTGATCTCCTGGCATTTAATTAATGTATTAGCAATCATTGTGAAGAAACCGCTGATTTCTATCATTATTGTGTTTTGAAAAGATATTAATAAAAGGTTCCTTCATACTTCGTTCGTTCATTCATACTTGTCTCGATCGATTCGAACTATAATTGTCATGAGAATAGGTCGTTGATGCCGGGGCTATTAATTCCTAGATCTTTGACAGTCGTTACGGGACTGACTGGTTGTCAGACAACCAGGGGCCAAGTCTGCTATTTTTATAAATTCAGTCATTCCAACACGATCCCATTGTCATGCCATTGTCATTTTGCTAAAACTTCGTAATCTGCTACATTCATAATGGTCGATCATTGGTTGGTCAATGTTCTC
This sequence comes from Tiliacea aurago, assembly GCA_948098905.1. Taxonomy (NCBI): domain Eukaryota; kingdom Metazoa; phylum Arthropoda; class Insecta; order Lepidoptera; family Noctuidae; genus Tiliacea; species Tiliacea aurago. Next base: position 19,056,893 of record OX402602.1, read on the forward strand.
GTAATACAATTGTGTTATTATAATGGCATTGTCGTATTGCCATTATTATAAAACCCATTAGTAGAAATGTCATTCATTTGTCATTAGACAGTACGAGATTACCAATAAATGCAATTTCTTTCAATGTAGTGTCCGTGGCCGACCATTGGAAAGTCATAATGACGCCATTATAATAGTATATTACCAAACTTGTCAAAATCAAAAATTATGAAATCAATGATCGACCATTCTGACACTATTGTAATAGCAGACTTGAGGCCCAGTTTTACCAAGGGTTATCGATTTAAGGCTTCTACAAACCAGCGCGACTTGTCGCGCGACGCGACACGGCACAAAGGCCCCGCGTGTCGCGGGACGGGCGGTGCCTTTGTGTCGTTTCGCGTCGCGCGACAAGTCGCCCCGGTAAGTTGCCTTTACCCAGTAAAGGCTTCTACATACCGGGGCGACTTGTCGCGCGACGCGACGCGACACAAAGGCACCGCTCGTCCTGCGACACGCGCTATTGAGCTGCATCTGGTGAGACACTGGAAGCCGACCCTAACATAGTTGGAAAAAGGCTGGCAGATTGATTGAAGTCATGTGTCATACCGCGGTAAAAATATTAGCGAGTCGACAAAGTGATAGCAGGCCCGCCGAGACATTTTTATTGCACTCAAGATCTAAAGTTCTTTTTAGGGTTCCGTACCAAAATCGTAAAAAAGAAACCCTTATGGAAAGAAAGAAAAATTGTTTATTCTGCACAAACAAGACACACATTACAACGCACGGTTGGCGCAGTTAGTTAAGCGATTGACTGCTGCGCTGCGTGTCGCGGGTTCGATTCCCGCACGGAACAAATATTTGTATGACCTACAAGTAGTTGTTCCGGGTCTGGCTGTTTGTGTATGTGAATGTAAATGTTTGTAAACGCACCCACAATACAGGAGAAATTCCTAGTGTGGGGCAACGTTTTTAAAGAAAAAAATAAAAAATAATAATAAATAATAAATAAACAAAATAAAAATTGACGAAAAATACACTCTAATACAAGTAGCCAAATTGCAATCATATTCTAAGACTATGAACTTTATATAATAACCAGAAATAAAAATAAGAAAAAAAAAATTGCTAAAAGCCTAGTATTCAAATCCTTAAAAGTTAAAAGTTTGACAATGTTAAATGTTGTGTTTGTTGTTATGGTGAGACTAAGTCTGTATGTCTGTCTGTCACACCTGGATATCTGAAGAACTACTAATGCTATCAATTTGAAATTTAGAATAGTTTTAGATGACGTTTGTCCAACTATTTTGCAAACAAGAAAGAAATTTAAAAAAATATATCTTTTTTGCAATACGGACTCAAAGGACATCTTAAAAATTGGAAGTGGGGCTACTAGGGCATGTGTTTGCACATTCTTAAACATTTTTTTTTTAGGCAGCATAGTTTCAGAGTTTTGATGAAAAATGTAAAAAAAAATACCGTCCCCCCCTTTATCTCCGAAGTTTGCATAAATAAAAATCTCAAATTATTCTATGTGATAGAAGTGTATGTAAAAATTACAGGAAAAATAAAACGATGTCTCTAAATAGCACAATTTTACAGAAATCATCAACATCATATATACGTACGGAACCCTCGTTTCGCGAGTCCGACTCGCTCTTGACCGGTTTTTTTTACTAATGACAGGCAGTCCTGAATTGTCAAGGGGTCGCTCAGTCAGAAAGATGAAGCTTGTTGTCCATTCGAAAGCGTAGTAGGCGTTTAGTCTACTCTCAGCCCCTCGACCCCTAAAAAAAGATTTGTTTAAGTATTTGTTACCTCTCAACCCTTAAATATAGTTCACTCTTGACCCCCAGGGGTCGAGACTGAATTTTCATACAAAGGACAGGCATACCTCGTCCACTTTCAGCACCTAGTACCTACGGTAAGTACCTAAAATTAATATTTTGGTACAGAAAGGTACAGACTAAAGGCAAAATTTTGGAACTGATATAAAAAAAAATAAACGAGCAATATTAGAGAATACTTATAGTCTGTAGGTACTTGTAACATTGTCACAGTTCCGAGGCATGCAGGCCTATTAATGTAGGTAGATATCGTGCGCTTCGCATAGATTAAAGAAAGCCGCTGCCGTTCCTAGTTCCTACACTTCCTACCCTCCATAAAAACACAAAAAAAATATCAAGTTTTTTTGTAATATTATTTGATTAGTTCGGTTTCTTACGTTATCGAATGCGCTTGTGTTGTTTTTTCCGAAAAAAGTAAAATACTTTTTGTGTAACTGTGACTGCGTGTGCGTACTCGCTGACAAAGTGTCTGTGTGTGAGTAGTTAAGAACATAGTTGAGTTTTTGTTTTAGTGCAAACGCGTGTTATTTGTATTTTGTTGTGAAGACGGCTTTCATGATTATTCTGCGCGCGAGTATATTAACATGGTGTACTGCTACGGTATGGCCGTGGAAATGCTGCCGAAGCCCCACGACTTTACGGTACTGAATATCCTAGCGCGTTTCAGCCCGCTGATTCACGTATCTCGGGCAGTGCACCGGCTGTTGGACCACCAGCCCATCGTACTGGTTTCACAGGAAGGTCGGCAGGTTGAACCGCAGCTCGTGAGTGTCGAGAGCCCACCGATGTTTGCTGATGACAGCGATGGGCAGTAGGTAAGTACCTACACAGGCTATCTAAAAAATAACATTTTTATGGGTTTTAATTTAAGAAACTCGTGCATATCAGTAGGTAGGTACTTAGTTGTACATTTATCACGGAAACATTTAATTAATTTCGTTCATAGCCGCGAGTATTCGACAAGAAGCTACGCGTACCGCGTAGAACGAAGAGGTGGGGCTTAACTCACACAACAGCACTGAGTCCGTTTGCCTGGGTTCGCGTTACATTGCGAAATATCTACTTATATACCTCAATAAGTATTGCTACATTGTTACATTACATATTGTTACATTTCGCAAATACTAGGACTCAATTTATTAACATCTTAGCTAAAAAAAACTATTTTTTTTCGCTTGCTTAGGATTTTAAACCTTAGACGAACAAAATAAGGTTCAAAATTTTATGTATAAGGCATGTTAGTTCTCACCGTAATATTAGTGCACCTGATTATAACTTAAACTATTTAGAGCTCTATTCAGTTGAATAATGTTTTAAATTATAATACTCCTTAAAAAGTATTGATATCAGCAATGTGCATAACAATCCTCTACGCCATACAATTTTAAACCATATCTCACAAAAAATAAGACTTAAAATTATAATGTACAAGCAAACGAATACACGAGGAAAATACACCGCAATTCCCTACATTAAAACTCAAACTTAATCTTTCCTGGTACGAGTATAAGATTCAAAATCGTTTGTTACCGTAAACTTGTTTACAATCAAAACAGGTGATCGGCAATGGCTTGCAAAATCGATTAATAGTAATACAACGTAAACCTGAGTCAGAATGCACAGGTTGCTCAATGGGTCACCCATCCGAATTCCGACCTTGATGAAAGTGGCTTAACTGCGTCTTGGGACTTGTTGGTGCAACAGCTATAAATTATTATGTTCTGCACCGACTTGTGCAAACTTATGGTTTGCCTTGAAAGTATTAAATTGTAGTTGTAAAGTTGAAGCTGCTTATTATAACATCACGCCTTGTACTCCCGGAAGGGTTGGGCAGAGGTGTAATTTTTTTAATTTTAATTAGTACTTACCTATAAAATAAATACATTTTCGCCAGTTCTGTTTAAAGGCTCCTGCAGACTGACGCGATATCGTGAGCTTGACATGCAGCGCAACCCTTGCCGCGCCCGCGATATCGCGCCAGTCTGTACGAGCCCTAATTCTTTGCAAATTTCACTCACACAGAAGCGTGCGTAGAGTTGGCGCGTTCGGTCTCTATAAAGTCCCTTGAATAGTAAATATTTAATTGGAATTTAAATCCAATTTCAATTTATTGTTTTAAATAAATAAGTGTGTTACAAATATAAACCGGAGCTTTAGTATTCGCGCCTGAATTGTCAGAATCAACAATAGCTTTCCTTTTATTATTTATCCTTGTATTTCTAAAAAAACGGTTTCTTAGCCTCTTGTTCTGAACTAGGGTCCGTTCCTCGTTAAGTATTTGGGGTTTCGTGTGTGGTTTCAGCACACTATCCTGCTGTCCTGCACAACATCAGATAAACTTTTTCTGTTTTCGACGCACAATAATTGTGGACTTGTCGTTCGGTCACAGTTTTGCGCGCAGTTAGTGGCAGAAGTCGATAGCGTCAGCTGACTCACCACCGACCGCCGTATCCAAAGCACGAGCAGCTGTTATTGTCTGGCTAGCGGGCGCCGCTACGTGAACAACGCACGGTGTTTTTATCGCGCTAAACTCTTCTGCTTCTTTGAGCACATCATAGCTGCAAGCTGTTTTTCTGCAGACTTGTACGTGCGAAAAGATTATCTACCTAACCAGTCAGCTACTTTGGTAGTGGGGCTGACTTTTGACCGACTTAAGAAAGGGAGGTGGGTCTCAGTTCGACAGAATCTTCTTCTTTTTAGGGTTCCGTACCCAAAGGGTAAACCGGGAACCCTATTATTAAGGCTCCGCCGTCTGTCTGTCCGTCTGTCACCAGGCTGTATCTCATGAACCGTGATAGTTAGACAGTTGAAATTTTCACAGATGATGTATTTCTGTTGGCGCTATAACAACAAATACTAAAAAACAGAATAAAATAAATATATAAGGGGGCTTACATACAACAAAGGATTTTTTTTTCTCGTTTTTGCTCGATATTGATAACGGCAACAGGTAGACGCTTGAAATATTCACAGAATCTTTAGTTATGTATTCACTTTAAAAATAAAATAAAACAAATATTTCAGGCGGGCTCCCATACAACAAACGTGATTTTTTTGCCGTTTTTATAGATTATGGTACGGAACCCTTCGTGCGCGAGTACGACTCGCACTTGGCTGGTTTTTCTTCTTTTCTTAAGTATGTATTGTACTCGTGGAAGGAGTCCAAAAAAGGGGTGCCCCTTTGCATGCAACTTTGTCTTTAGGTGACTAGTACAATTAAATGACTCATAGGGTATGTCCTAGGTAGAAGTGATCACAACTATGAGGTACTGTGAGTACCATGCAGGCTAGATAAAAACCGGCCAAGTGCATGTCGGACCACGCACAATGAAGGGTTCCGTAATTGGGATGAATTTATCCCAAAAACAAACTTAACATTGTAGTTGAAAAACATGCTCTCCCATACATCGATATACGTTACGGTCAATTCTCCAACTGCAAATTTAAGTTGGTCGATATTACTCGTTAACTTGTGAAGCCTACTTAGCTGTGATAGTTTTCCTTTTAATTTCGTTATATATCCTATTGCCATGAATTTTTTCACATATCCAAAACCAACCATTTAGCTGGCGGGGGGGGGGGGGACACTTGACTCTAACAAAAACTAGCACTTTAATTAATATCACGCAAACGGATCCCCTAATTGAAAAATAATTTTGAACGGCCTATCCAACGATACCCCACACCATGGAATAGACGAGAAAAATAAATACATATATAGGTACCCTAAAAAAAATGTTTTTCATAATTTTATTTTACCATTTTTTTGGCATGATTAATATGTATACCCATGTTAAATTACAGCTTTCTAGGACTAAGCGTCTCTGAGCTAAGCTGGGGACAGACGGACGGACGGACAGACAGACAGACAGACAGACGGACATTTCGAAACTATAAGGGTTCCTTGTTTACTACGGAACCCTAAAAACTGTCTGGCGGTTTGACTATTTTTATGTGGTATACAGGTACTGTAAATCCGCAAAAGGGAACCTTACATCATGTGTGGCGGCATCAACGTCGCCATATACGAACTACACATCACACTGACGTCACGAAAATATTCTGCATCGCGCAAGCAGAGTTTACCGCGCGACTAGCATATTTACAACGTCCCGACATCAATCGTCGGGCAGGTGCCCACCAGACACAACACCCCGTCTGGTCGGAGAATTTTCCCTTTTCTACAGATGAAGAGTGAACTTTACACCCTGCTCCTCATACTTCTATACATGCAGGCTGGCAGAAAAAATATTCTGGGTGCATTCGATTATTCAAGCAAATAAAAAATCAGTTTAAAAATTTTAAAAGAAGCGTTTTTGTGTTTTAGACTGGTTTTAGAATAAGACAGAATCGTTTCTGACGCGTAAAGTGAACACGTCCTATTGAAATATATAGATAGCTTAAGGCGACGATAACCAACTTTTAATGATTTTATACTGAAGATCACGTCTAAACGAGTAGTGTTAATTATTTGAAAAAAAATTATGTTAAATTAGAGCATTTTTTCAATAATTAAATATGTGAATATTTTAGAATATGTTTATATAATATAGTGAAATTAATTTGTAAAGTTATGTCTAACGCGGATAAAAAACTGAGAATGGCGCAAAATCTACCAAGCGTATTTTTCTGAAACCTCCACCGATTTAAAGATAATTTAATTATTGATCTTTTAATATACGCGTTTTTTTAAAACACCATTTGTTTTGTGTATAATAAATTAATAATGCGTCAAATTGGGGACAGCGCTCCTTGATGGGCGAGTCCTATTACTGGCTGAACGTACGACGCATTGCGTGAGCTCAGTATAGAACACGCAAGCCAACTACTCAAGGTCACGGGCATGTAATTATCTCTGTCTTAAATTCAGTATCGCTTCAACGCCGTGTCTGTTTTGGTAGGAGGAGCAACCGTCTCAACATAGATAGCGATCGCTTTTCGACCAAATTCGGTCGCAAAGTCCTAATGGGGTTTTAGACGGTCAAAATTGTTTGAGAAGATTGTGATTTTTTCGTGGTTGTCAAGCAATTTTAATTGCAGGTCCTGGGCTCATTGATAGAGCTATACCTATTTCTTTTACAAATCTTGCAAAAACGCTCTTGTATTACTCACAGTAACCTTATCAGGGCCATAATAACGTTCACTATGATTCATTTTAATAACAGCTACGACCAATCAAGCAATTAACATACCTTGTGTTGGCTTACTTAAACATAACTCGCGAAATATGGGTGTACTTTAAGCACCTCTGCCCAACCCTTCGGGGAATACAGACGTGATGATAAGTAGGTAGCAGCTCGGTAGACACAACTTTGAGAAAGAAGCCGACAGAAGGATCCAGTTGGGTTGGGCGGCATTCAGAAAACTGCATCAAGTCTTCTCGTCGCCTATCCCGCAATGTTTGAAGACTAAGGTCTTTAACCAGTGCGTCCTGCCCGTCATGACCTACGGTGCCGGAACGTGGACACTGACAGTCGGGCTGGTCCACAAATCCCAGGTCGCCCAGCGCGCTATGGAGCGGGCTATGCTTGGAGTCTCTTTGAAGGATAAAATCAGGAATGAAATTATCCGGAAAAGAACCGGAGTTACCGACATAGCTTGCAGAGTAAGCAAACTGAAGTGGCAGTGAACTGGACATGTTTGTCGAAGGACCGATGGCTGATGGAGCAGACGAGTCCTGGAGTGGAGACCGCGTATCGGCAAGCGTAGTGTGGGATGCCCCCTAGCTAGATGGACCGACGACCTTAAGAAAGAAGGCGGAGGACAGGATCTTGTGGCGCAGCCTAGGAGAGGCTTATGTCCAGCAGTGGACTGCGATAGGCTGAGTTGATTGATAAGTAGGTACCTATGTATTTTATAGAAAGTTTGCTTCTCCCCGCGTGGAAGTCGTAAGACACCACAATAAACTAAAATACAGCTATCACTGCAATAATTCTCGTATAACAGTAGATCGTGAACAGATAAGCATTCGCTCCATGTAAAATACCGATGTTCAGCGGAGTTCGATTAGACTAGAAGCCGACCTTAACATTTTTGGGGACAGGCAGGCAGATGATAATGATGAACAGTAGATTGTGAACACACGGGATTTTTCATTAACAGACACCAGAAGGCCAATTCTCGTAATTTAAAACGTTCAAAATCTAGTCGCAATCTCATCTTGGCGACAAACAAACGTCAGAAAATTGTCAAAATGTAGGGAAATATTTTTAGGTATTTTTGACAGATTGAGACTGAGATCAGACTGTGAACGTTCTTAAAATTAGTAGAATTGCCCCTCTGACCATAGATATTTATTTTTCATTAACAGATACCTGACCATAGATATTTATTTTTCATTAACAGACACCTGACCATAGATATTTATTTTTCATTAACAGACACCTGACCATAGATATTTATTTTTCATTAAGTAGCGGTGTTACCTCAATATTCACAAAAACTGCTTTCTTGGATAGTCGAGTTTGACGTAACGCAATGAAAATATCCGACGCAAAAAATACAGTGAACAGAAAAGGGTTTATAGAAAAATTTTAACTGAATAGAATAGTAAAATATAGTTCGATATTCGCAATAAAAAATTGTGAAGTCACTTCACAAAAATAAACTTTGGCGTCAAATATCTCTGTACTTTCAGCGAAAACAATTTTTTTTTAGGATTTAATTGCATTAGCATTGTTTTAAAATTTTAACCGGACCATTATTTAATATAATGTATATATTCCGAATAATCTAAATAAATCCCGTAAAATTAATGCCAATTCGCAATTGTTTATTCAATTTTCAACCTTATTTCAAGCGGTTGTGTGAGTGCAGTTGCAGCGTTTAAAATCGTAGTCAACCCGATTCCGCGCCTTAACAGACACCTGACCATACATATTTATTTTTCATTAACAGACACCTGACCATAGATAATTATTTTTCATTAACAGACACCTGACCTTAGATATTTATTTTCCATTAACAGACACCTGACCTTAGATATTTATTTTCCATTAACAGACACCTGACCATAGATATTTATTTTCCATTAACAGACACCTGACCATAGATATTTATTTTTCATTAACAGACACCTGACCATAGATATTTATTTTTTCATTAACAGACACCTGACCATAGAAATGTATTTCTCATTAACAGACACCTGACCATAGAAATGTATTTCTCATTAACAGACACCTGACCATAGATATTTATTCTTATTAATTTAACCATACACAGACTGATGAGGTCTAAACTTATCGAAACTGACTTGGGTTCCGTACGTATTTTTCGGGTGACCACTGAAATTCAGCGCTGTGCTGTGGGTCCCCCATAGCACAGCATCATGCTGAGTGCAAGCCGGAGTGTCACAGTCATGACGTGCAGCTGCCGACTATTTGTTTTTTTTTTGTGCTCGTGATTATGTAGATCTGTTTTGTGTAATGTTTACCTTTGAGTTTATTAGATATTTTTCGTATGCACGTTTTTATGTGACATATAAAATTATTTTTCTAACTTTTTTTCTTTCTAAACTTCATGTTTGTTTTGCTGTGTACGTTCTATCATAATTATAATAGTCTATTGCCTGCGACTCCGTCTGCAATCCAGGATTAAAAGTAGCCTTTGTCCTCCTCCAGAGTAAAAGGGCCTTGCTTTTTTTTTTAAATTTGTGATTCAATATTTCTCAAAAAAATAAGGACAGTCTTCTAAACCCGTTTTCTTGTAGAATAGAATACTCTTTATTATCAAATCAAATATATTTATTTCGGAGTCAAAAAGATATCCATAGGTGTTAGTAACAATATACTTAGCCTACAATATGTTATACAGTTTATTCATGCTATTAATTTTTAAGCATGCGCCGCGCCGGGCTGAGCGCCCATCGCTTGAGCACTCATCCACTGCTTCAACAGTGGAGAAACCATCCCCGTTAGCCAACGCGTTCAGGATGCCGTTTGCAGTGCCACGTGCAAAAAATATAGCATGTGTTATAAAAAAAAACCGGGTAAGAGCGAGTCGGACTCGCGCGCCGAGGGTTCCGTACGTATGTATATATGATGTTGATGATTTCTGAAAAACTGTGCTATTTAGAGACATCGTTTTATTTTTCCTGTAATCTTTACATACACTTCTATCACATAGAATAATTCCAGATTTTTATCTATGCAAACTTCGGAAATAAAGGGGGGAGGACGGTATTTTTGTTACTTTTTTCATCAAAAGTCGGAAACTATGCTTCCTAAAACAACAAACGTTTGTTTACAAACATTTGAACTCAGATACCTATACTTGTAGGTCATACAAATATTTGTTCCGTGCGGGAATCGTTTCCGCGACACGCAGCGCAGCAGTCAATCGCTTATCCACTGCGCCAACCGTGCCGTCTATATACCAGACACCACAGATATGTAAAGCTAGATAACCTAGGTAATCAGCATGAATAACTTTAACCGTGTGATAGTCAACACAATCATACATAAATTACATATGCACAAACACCTCATTTATCTTTCCTAACAAAAACAATTAACCACCGGTTTTTACACCAACCGATTGTCTTTACCTCAATAGTGTGAAAACACCGCAAAAAGTGATTATTACGCAATTATCTATTATCTCCGGACTTTGTCCTAATTGACCGGACATTCTCCTTAATGACCGAGCATTAGGCAGTCAAGGTTGAACGTTCAAAAATGAATGTTTTGGACCTTTAAAAGGTCACTGCTAATAGACTACGGGATTGGAATACTAATATTTGGGGAGGACATAATTGTATAATATTTTTTAAGACGCAACGACGACGGGTCGCTCTACGAACGGAGCAGTGCAAATGCTTAGGTTTTGTCCTACGGTTTATGGATTTAATTCCAGCAAATAAGAACATAGTAGTTGAAGTGGTTCAGCTATTTAGATTTGTGTTTCTAGTAATAAGAAACGTTTTTAGACAAAATCATCACAAATAAATTATGATAAGGGCAGGGCAGGGCCCTTATCATAATTTATTTGTGGTCGGCGCAACTTGTCGTTTTCAAATCAAATCAAAAATATGTATTTGCTAGAATATGGTACATAGGGTGTTACATTAAATTTATTTCAGCATATCCTGCCATAACATGGCGTGCAAATGTATTCACAATCAGCGACGTCAATTAATCCAACTTACAAATTACAGATTCTATTGATTTGTCTTCTAAATAGTCCTTAATTGTATAATATCTTTTAAATAGTAATAGTTTAAAAAGCATGTTTTTAAACTTTGTCAGCGGTAAGGTTCTTGCTTCTATATTAGTCGTCTTTTTATAAATAAAATATAATTGATTTTCCTTTCTATAGACTATTGGGTTTAGCTGTAATTTCTAACATAAATTATTATTATACAGTAGCTTAAAATTCCTCATCATCATTTCAGCCGAAAGACGTCCACTACTGGACATAGGCATCCTCCAAATGGGGGGGGAGTTGCCATAATCGCCACGCTTGGCAGGTGGGTTGGCGATCGCAGTATGTAGTTAAAATGCATAGAGAACGCTGCTGCCCATTCTCTAGTAGATAAGTCCCTTAGTCACCTTTTACGACACCCACGGGAAGAAATAGGGGAGTGCTATTCTTTACGTCCGGCACCACACAGACCAAAAAATTCACTATTACCTGTCAGTCACAGTTACATAATAAGTGTTGACGAATTTATCCAATCGCTGATTCAGTTTGTCCAGCACTGAATTAGTTGGTCCTCTCGCTGATTCAGTTTGTCCATTCGCTGATTTGATATGTCTACAAGCGCATAATAGCAGTGCTATGTAAGTAATAAGCGTACCTTTCGTAGAACAATTTATATGCAGCTTGGTCTTAGATTTATATCTACTCGAGTGACGAAGGTTTTAATAATAATTTATTAATTAACAAGATAAACTGTAAATGATTCACCATGTGTTTGAATACATTACACTAATGAACCGTGTCGTTAGACTATCTTAATTAGATTCAATGATAAACTGTTAATGATGATGACATTACAGTCAAGTTTTAACGTGCGGTATTTGTCATCGCTTTTCAACCTAACATAACAAAATGTGTACCTATACATAGTAACGCTCACATTCCGTCAGTTATGTTTAAAGGCTTCTACATACCAGCGCGACTTGTCGCGCGACGCGACACGGCACAAAGGCCCCGCGTGTCGCGGGATGAGCGGTGCCTTTGTGTCGTGTCGCGTCGCGCGACAAGTCGCCCCGGTATGTAGAAGCCTTTAGACCGAGCCTATTGCCATCAATCGGGCACACACCCAGACTCATACCGTGGCCCTGGCACACAGACAACTGAAGGAACACGGGTGGGTTTTAGTCAGTAAAATTCTGACACGCCCTCCCGCTCCGCCCAGAGCGGGAGAAGTTATTTGATAATGACCCAAACAAAAAAAAAGTGTTGCTACTGAGAAGATTAGTAATGGAAAAACCCTATAATACTTTGCCTGACCTGGAAATCGATCAAAAGACCTCACCCTCAGCCACCAGGCAGTTACAATGACTGAAAAAGGTCATAGTCAACCCAATATTGAAATCAAATAACATCACGCCTGTATTCCCCGAAGGGTTAGGCAGGGGTGTAGCTATCCTGCCAGGGTTGCACCTTTGTCCGAAAGGGATATCGTGGCCCTGGCACACAGGCAATGGAAAGAACACGAATGGGTTTTAGTCAGTTAAAGTCTGACACGCCCTCCCGCTCCACCCAGAGCGGGAGAAGTTATTTGATAATTTCCCACCGAAACAACAAAAAAAAAAAAGAAAAGAGGTGTAGCTGTAGTAAAGTCAAAGTCTAATTATTTATTTCAAATAGGCACTTATGAGGCACTTTTGAACGTCAAAAATTACAACAAAAAAAATAGAACCGATTATAGTCGCCCCTTCCAAAAGGTAGTTTCGTATGGAGAAGAACGGGCAAGAAACTCCACCGTTACTCTTTTAAAAATGTTTTACAATATTTTGTTTAAGTACCTACATTATTTATTTATTTTATTTTTTTCTTTAAAAAACGTTGCCCCACACTAGGAATTTCTCCTGTATTGTGGGTGTGTATATGAGTACACCCACCATTGGCTTAATGTGGGTGTGACATACACATGGGATATGTACATGGGAATGTAATAGGAGGCGAGCCTATTGCCATCAACCGGGCACAAATCTAAACTCCGGGCTGCTACTGAGAAATTCCAGATGGAAACAACCAATAACACTTTTCCCGACCCGGGAATCGAACCCAGCACATCATGCTCGCAGTAGTGCTTGCAACCACTAGAACAACGAGGCAGATATTTAAATCAAGTCCGGTGTTACATTCAACTGTAGGTAATTGTCTCATTGAAGGACAAATCTTGATTCTCAAACGAGTTTTGAGTTTGAGTTTGAGCAAGAAATGAACACCGAACCATAATTATGACTGCTTAAGTCGATTTTCAAACCAAAAGTCCATGGTTCCTCGTGATATTGTCATCACGTGTCAAGTATATACAACTACTTGAGCCTCTAATTTAAGACTCAGATATATGCCAGTGACCTTGAGTGGTTAGCTTGCGTGTTCTGTACAGAGCTCACGCAACGCGTCGTAAGTTCAGCCAGTAATAGGACTCGCCCATCAAGTGGCGCTGTCCCCTATTTAGCGCATTATTAATTTATTATAAACAAAACAAAAGGTACTTTAATAAAACGCGTATACTAAAAGATCAATAATTAAATTATCTTTAATTGGTGAAGGTTTCAGAAAAATAAGCTTGGTAGATTTTGCGCCATTCTCAGTTTTTTATCCGCGTTAGACATAGCTTTACAAATTAATTTCACTATGTAATATAGACATAATCTAAAATATTCACATATTAAATTATTGAGAAAATGCTCTAATTTAACATATATTATTTTCAAATCATTAACACTACTCGTTTAGACGTGATCTTCAGTATAAAATCATTAAAAGTCGGTTATCGTTGCCTTAAGTAACTTCATTGGGATACAGGTTTCATCAATTTCTAGAACCCAAGTAACCTTAGCTACACTTAACTACATCACATCAACAAGGCTTTTAAACAAAAGAAGGGCAAAAAATCTACGCTAGATCTTTTTGCGATCAAATCTCACAATTCACTATCAATAGAGTTTCATATAAGGATAACTTTATTGTAAAATACAGTCGGTGCAAGGACACTATGTGCTACATACTAATGCAGGTACCTAGGAAGCCAGGTAGGTAGGTGGGCCGTGATCTTCGTAACCTAGGATTACGTCAGCATTTGGGTCTGTGTGTGTGTGTGTCTCATACGTGTTTTAATTCTACTGCAGGTAAATGGTTGATCAGCTCAATCCGTTTGTCTCTTTCTGATGTGGAAATCCCGCGATTCTCACATCATCTGTTTCCAGTCTACCCCGACGCAGCTGGGTAGATCGATTGTCATTGGATCTTACTAAGAACCAGTGGATTTAACTTCTTAAAATCCTAGGTTTTAGTAGATTGGCAAACATTTGTTGTTTTTACTTACTTTCCAGATTCTGAGCTGCATCATCGGCCTTTTTGGTCAAATGATGCAGCTCATCATCCCAGTTAGAACAGTATCTGTATGATAATCGGGATCATATTAATAATAATTCATTATTTACCTATATTTATCTTTCAAAGTCACAAGCAACTGTGCGGTCCTTTTTTTTTTTTGGTGGGAAATTGTCAAATAACTTCTCCCGCTCTGGGCGGAGCGGGAGGACGTGTCAGACTTTTACTGACTAAAACTCACCCGTATTCCTTCATTTGCCTGTGTGCCCTTTCGGACAGACTCGTAACCCTGGCAGGATCTGTGTGGTCCTGGCTTTTGTACTAGGAGTTCCTGTATCACAAGAGCCAGACCTCTCACTTTCCAGGGAATATGTTATAGAAGCGCGATAGACAACAATGAAATAAATTTTGGATAGGATTTTTACCGGGACCGTTTCATTAGACGTAAACGATATAGAATTGCCGAATTGTCACCTGGTGAATAGAAATGATCTACTGACTGAACGTAGTAAATTCGACCGATCCACGCGACAATAAATACTACCAAGAACTTTGTTTGTTCAACAAGCAGTACATTAAAATCATGAATAGGTAAAATACGCGCGTAGTTAAGTAATTATGATTTGCAAATAAAATTGTATACGTAAAGTTTTCCTAGCGGCATTTGACGAGAACTTGTCTTGTTACGTAGTTATATTTAATTGGATAGCTATACATTCTTGTAACTATGTGCATCTATACTCTAGAGGATATAATGTATGTTGAAGAATTTATAAGGCTATTGTAGAATCCGATTAGAGCCTTGTAACATAATGTTGGAATGGAGCTTGGCAGCAATACAGCTACATTGTGGCTAACTGACAGATCAAAAGTTACTTTGCTCTTGATATTAAAAATATAATGGTCTTATAATTGCACTAGGCAAAGTACAAATTTCTAACATAAAGCACAACTTACTTAGCGACAAAAAAAAAGAAAAGTAAAATTATTTATTTCAAATAGGCACGTTTATGGCACTTTTGAACGTCAACATTTACAAAGAAAATAGAATTGATTCTAGTTGCCCCTCCCAAAGGTAGCTTCGTATGGAGAAGAATGGGCAAGAAACTCCACCGTTACTCTTTTAAAATGTTTTACAATATTTTGTATAGGTACATCAAATATATAATTATATGTGAAGACGATGCACCTAGAATAAAATTACTATACCACAATAGGTAAAAATAATTAATAATCAAGCAATGACAGATAAATTAATTATGTGATAGATACATGGTGCTCACATATTTACAAACATTGTAAAATAAAACGTTTTCCTAAAAAAAATAATATCAGTGTGTGAGTTAAGGTAATCACAGAATGTAAAATGAATATCATAAAAATAATAAACTAGACAGTCAAAATAGCAATCAGATTTTGTCTAGACTCTAGATTGTCCTATGGAGCAGGACCAGCATGTTTCCAAGCGTTTCTTATCTTGGATATAATCCTCTAATTTGTAATAAGCTTGTTTACACACGCAAACAGACAGTCGATCTCGTAAGCGTGATCACCCTAAGGTTTAAATTAAATTGTTGTCTATAGTGATAATTACGAGGTCAACTGTACTTAGTGAAAATGTCAGAAGGAACCTCTTTTTATGAAAGCGCCATCGCGCAGTGAGCAAGCGTGCTGATAAAGAAAATAGCATTCACGTTCCTTCTCCGTGGTGCAGAAAATCAGTGACCCTGTACTGGGATAATACTGGCTCAAAATAGCTGTCAACTCTGCAAGACAACTACTGCTGGTAGTAGTTGTCTTGTTGTAGTAGCTTTTTCCATAGAATTCCATATTTTTTACACAAAACAGCTGTATTTAAAACATTTATCGCAAGTTCTGTTTTCATTGAGTCACTATATGAATGCAGGGCACTACTCGACGAGCCCATGCCACACCGGTAGTTGCTCAACATAATGCAAGTGATCCAATTTAAGTACCTATAAATGTTGACGCACTCCGGTCATAGACTTGTATTGAGTGATTTTATGCAGGTTCCTATAACTTACCGCTTTTCACAAGCTTTATCACTTTAGCGATAAGTCCGCCCGTTGTTTCACCCTGTGTAAAATTTATATATGTACTTATCAAAGAGTATTCGATTCTATTCTATTATTACTGATCCATACGCTATCATTGAGACAGTCTGGCAGTGACAACAGGTACAGCGCTGTCCGCTGTCAGACTGAGGTCAGACTGCATACAAAAGAAAGAGAAGCGCGATGACACAAAGATTGTAATTTATTGCAAAATACGTAGTAATTAATTATTTACTATTTATTATTTACAACCCTAATCTCTTCAAAGTTAGAGTGAATAGGCTTCTTCTGGGTAAGCTCACTCCATCGCCGACTTTGTCTCTGTCACCTCTGCCCTAGACTAAGGTCAAGAGCAAACCCATCCTAAATAAATAAATTTACTCAAAAATGAATTGAGTAATCGAAAATAAAATGGCCAATTGCATGTCGGACCACGCACAATGAAGGGTTCCGTAGTTGGGATGAATTTGTCCCAAAAACAAACTTAACATTGTAGTTGAAAAACATGCTCTCCCATACATCGATATACGTTACAGTCAATTCTCCAACAGCAAATTTAAGTTGGTCGACTATTACTCGTTAACTTGTGAAGCCTACTTAGCTGTGATAGTTTTCCTTTTAATTTCGTTATATATCCTATTGCCATGAATTTTTTCAAATATCCAAAACCAACCATTTAGCTGGCAGGGGGGGGGGGACACTTGACTAACAAAAAATAGCATTTTAAAGCTTAATATTACGCAAACGGATCCCTTAATTGAAAAATGGTTCCGACAAACCCACAATATTTTTGAACGGCCTATCCAACGATACCCCAGACCATGGAATAGACGAGAAAAAATATCATCCCCATTTCGCGTGGAAGGGAGGTACCCTATAAAAAAATGTTTTTCATGGTTTTATTTTACGACTTTTTCTGCATGATTAATATGTATACCCATGCCAAATTACAGCTTTCTAGGACTAAGCGTCTCTGAGCTTAGCTGGGGACAGACGGACGGACGGACAGACAGACAGACAGACAGACAGACGGACATGGCGAAACTATAAGGGTTCCTTGTTTACTACGGAACCCTAAAAACAACCAAGTTCTGCATACAAATAAGACGTTCTTATTATTAATTAAATACCAACCGTACGTTGATATTTAAAAGGTCCAGATATTTTGGATTGAAACTCAAAGTAAAGGGTTAGTTTACCGTTAATTTGTATCGAGATTTTTTTCTTAACTTGTTTTGGTAACAACCAAGTTCTGAGAAATATGTTTAAGAATAACATATATTTTTTACAAATTATATAGATTTGGCTATTTTTTTGTTTAAGACAAGCCTACTTTTATCATTTGCCTCTTGTCAGCGCCTTAATAAGTTGGTAAGGTCTTTAAAGTAAGGTGTTTGTTTAAAGCTTGACCAACATCACCATTTTGAAAATAAATCCAATATCATCATTATACCTAGTTGTTTACATTATATTTTTTAAATAACTACTTTGACTCGGAGTGATACATTATTTTATTAATATTTGCATGCCATGTTCCAGGGAACATCTCTTGCAATTTGTGATGAGCAAATAAATGATTATCATATCTTATCCTCTGCTGTTTACCGCACAACGGGTTGGTACTAGTAAACAGATCACTAAAAATTCCTTTTGCAGGCACTTTTTAACAGACTGTCAACGAGTCGGGCAGTTAGGTGCCTACTCTCAAAGTTGATGCTAGTTGGTCGTTCGCAAACGTAGTATCCTATGCAGAAGAACGAGTACGAATTTAGGAAACACCATGGTTCCTCTTTATTGAACGATCCTGCGGTGCGTCTTACAGACTGGTGCGATATCGCGGGCGCGACGTGACACTAGAGTAGCACAATTTCTTTGTCAGTGTCTGTCGCGCCCGCGATATCGCGTGAGTCTGTAAGATCCTTAATTATTATGTCAGCATTAGTACAATTTTATTATAAATCAAGGCTGCACGTGATATCATTATTGTTTTGAGCTTGATTACGGTAGATTATTTACAAATACAAATTATTACATGCACTAGTATAAACATTATTTGGATAGAGTTGAATTTACAATGCATGATGAATTGATGATACAATATTACGCTTTTCCAGCTCAATTTCAATAAAATATACTCTTGAATTTTTACATTCAAACCACGAGGTTCGACCGACGCGCGACGGCTCAAATGATGGAAAGTGATCCACATATCCCCTCCAGCAACGGTTGGTTGAAGATGCGTTGGCGACCTAACATTCAAACATTTCAAATGTCTCATGTACTCGTCACATCCAAATTAGATCGCAACCATTATTTAGATAGCAAGAATTAAATAGATGTTGTACTAGTAAGTAAAAATCCTAAGACGTAACTTTTAGGGGTGAAGGAGACTACTTCCTTGATGAAGTTTAGCACGCAGCTCATATCATACAAGTTTTAAACTATAAGTACCTAAGTAATATGCTAAGCGTTTAGAACTAGGTTAGAACTTAAGTTATCGTTCGCAGGATCAACTCGATGCATGTCGACTCCTAACTTTATAGCTTTGTTTACTTACCTTTAATATACGTGACTTATGTAATGTATAGGTACTCAGTGACGTCATCTATGTTGCTAAGTTTTGTGCGATCGTGTGCTTCAAGCCGATTAACGAGTCATTTTGTCTTGATTTAGCAAATTCTTGGTTTTAGAATATTATTGAAAGATTTTGCAGATTTTTTTTTTCTTCTTCTACAACTCATTTTTATCTACTGTTGGTCTCAAACTCAAACTCAAACTCAAAGCATTTATTTCAAATAAACCTATTATAGACACTTTTGAATTGTCAAGGGGTCAGTCAGTCAGATGAAGCTAGTTGCCCATTCCAAAGCGTAGTAGGTTCCTATGGAGAAGAACGGGCAAGAAACTCCACGGACACTCTTTTAAATCAAAATATTGTTACCTAATATTGGTTACATAATTTATGTTGAAATTATACATGTGAGAACAATGTAGAAAGACGTGCACGTTAAAAGCGTCCGTAATAAAAATATAAAAAACAACTAAAATACTAAGTTAAAATAAGCCGTGGCAGCTAAGAAATGACCAGTCTCTTCATGGGATTTCTATAATATGTAACAATCTTTACTCTTTAGCCGTTCTGATTCCTTCTGTTCCCATGGTTATACGAAGGTCTTCTCGTACTGACACTACTGTATGGATCCTCTTTGGTCTGAAAATAAAGGTTTATTATTATTATTACAATATTTAAGTATAGTACTAGAACAAATAGCACTTTTCCAGTACCCCTTGTACGTGATAATTCTTAATAATCAACAATTAATTATGTATTGCTACGTCTATCCGGATCTATTGACAAACATCATTTCCATGTAACAACATACACATCTATGTATCTACGTGTGTGTGTATAAGAACACAGCGTAGGTAGTTGGAATGCAATACATTACTAGCGACGCGCCCAGCTTCGCACAGTTTTTACAGATGGACAAAACATGGAGATTTCTTTAATATTTGTAAGTTTAATATTAATGTATTATGTATATAAATCTTCCGGAATAAATTCTCTAAATGATGGAGAAAACTACATTTACATCCGTTGTGAAGTTTAGAAGAAAACGCGGTCACAGACAGACACGAACAGCGACTTTAATTTATAATCATCATTCATCATCAATTCAGCAGAATGACGTCCACTACTGGACACAGGCCTCCCTCAAAGGGAGGGTTTGCCATAATCGCCACGCTTGGCAGGCGGGTTGGCGATCGCAGTATGGTGTTAAAATGCAAATTAGTTTGTAAGATTGTATAGATATAAAAGATTTATGCTAGCCTGCCGTGCCAAGTATGTCACGTACCTTGTGTGTGAGCCTCTTAATTTGACTGGATTATCTCTGGTATGTCAATGTCAGTTTTAGCACTGAGTTATTATCTTTATTCATAATTTGCTTTACAAGGTGAATAGAGTGTAATTGCTTGCTTGGTAAAATATTGGATAGGTAATGGTATTCTATATATTTTTATTCGTGATGTTTCAAGACGCTGACAACAGGTAAACCGCCGTCACTGTCAGACTGAATACAAAAGAAAGAGAAGCGTGATGGCAAAACGCTTGTAATTTATTGCAAAATATGAAGCAATTATTTATTTACTCAAAAATGAGTTGAGTAATCGAAAATAAAAAACAACCAAGTTCTGCATACAAATATGACGTTCGTAATTGTTCGTTCGTCGTAATTAATTAACTAATTAAATACCAACCGTACGTTGATATTTAATACAGATAACTCAAAGTAAAGGGTTAATTTACCGTTTGCATCTTATTATTTGCATCGACATTTTTTTTCTAAACGTTTTGGTAACAACCAAGTTCTGAGAAATATGTTCAAGAATAACACATATTTTTTCCGCTAACTATATACATTTGGCAAATGTTTTGTTTAAGACAAGCCTACTTTTATCATTTGCCTCTTGTCAACGCCTTCGTTACAAAATTTCTTCCTGTTCTTATCCTAATTTATTTGTGGGTTAACTGAGCAAGTCCATTTCTTCCATACATCTTTATGGCCTAGATTAATAAACGTTACCTAGCGTGTGCATTGGATAGATTTGTTCTCGTTTCTAATTTTCACTTGTAGTTTACATTTCTGTGCCAATGCCCTTCAGTTTTATAATTATTAACCTATATTAAAAGATAAATAGAAACCTGGTTATTCTTCTCAAATCGTGCTTCAATAACATTATACCGTCCTAACATGAACTTCTCTTTCTAAGCCTCAGTTAATCTCTCCTGTCCCATAAACGTCTGGTACATGATACAGCCACTGGAATGGTAATCAAATGATCGCTCATAATAAGGTCTCAGCGGCTAACGTTCACAATTAGTCAATTAGAGGGATCGGCGACAGGCGCCGGTAATTGAATCATTGCTGCTAATATGAAGGAGGAGGACACGGTAAGAAGCGATAGCGGGGGTGAAGATCCAACTCTTAATTTGTTTAAAAAACCTCGATTGAGTTACGGTAACGTTGGTTTATGTGTTGTAAGAAATTAGCAGGAAAGTGCCAAATAGGCCCATTACAGCAAAAATGCCTACAACTAGTGGCTGACGCTGGTTTTCAACTGTACCTACATACATACATCTGGTTTACTCCACAACCAACCTTATTTTGGGCGCTAAGCATGGTTGTAATACGGTGTAGGTGAATTGACAGGAGATTTTTAACTGTGTCATGGTGACGGACTTGACGTGACCTATAAAATAACTATTCTAGAATAGGAAAAGGAAAACTGCTTTATAATTCTTAAAGCATAATGAGCCTATAATGTTCCCACTGCTGGGACACAGGCCTCCTCTCTGTGAGAGGGAGTGGGCTGTAATCCACCACGCGGGCCCAGTGCGGGTTGATGGATGTCACATGTATGTCTTCGAATTTTTGATTCTAGGACATGCCGGTTTCCTCACGATGTTTTCCTTCACCGTTTTGAGAGCAGTGGTGATGAAATAGTTTACTCAAACTAAATCGCCTGTTTGGTTTCAAACCTGCGACCTATATAGGTATACAATGCATGAATATCTCCCTTAAATCCATCCCAGAGGGTTAATTGTCTTTAAAATATCACTTTTACCGTTAAGATCACCTATTAATCTCACTCCTAGTAACTTATATTGGTAATCGATATGGTGTGTATAATGTTGAGTATTCTATCTACCACTCGGTAATGACCAAATTTTGAAACAACCCAAGGCTATCGCAGCACGCTAAGCAAAATAATGCATTTATTTGTGTTTATATTTATATATATGTATAACTAGGTATATTATTATATTCGTCGTTTTTAATAGGTATGTGTATATATTATCCTTTTATTTCAATAAATATGTATTCCACAATTTTCGTTAATGCACCTACTGCTGTGTGTCTCTGCATCATCCAAAGGTTGACTCGTAAAAAATGCCTAGCTTAAAAAACTACATAAATAATCATAAATAAATAAAGCATTTCATTATTTCTTACAATCGCCACTCCTCACACTAAATCCGCTACGAACCACTTTCCTTATACGCCACCTTAGCGCGTACGCAATAAGGGCCACTTTCACTGCACGGGTCAAGGTTCGCTCCTGGGTGGGGAACACCATATCTTGCGACATCGTAGTACTCTGGCATGTTGTACTGGACTAACTTATGAACGTATTCACTTGGAGATTACATTATGGCGTGATTTTTGACGCGATGTTTGTCCATAGGAATTTTATTTAGAGATTCTTCTATGTAGATGGTAACCAGGGAATTATGTCAAGAGAATAAATAAATGACATAGTTGATTAGTCTTGTGACCTATTAGTAAATCAGAACAAATTTTAGCAACCAACCTGTTCAACAAGCGTGCTAATAATGGAAACCAGTTTCAACGTTCATTGTAGCGGTCATTTGAATGATGATGACGTTCTTTCCGAGCCAAGTATCTTTACTGTGACCAAATAAAACTGCAGCAGGTAGTTGATTGTTTTGTGAACGGGCTTATCGGACTGCTGTGTCCCTTTATGTACGGACGTATGTGTATATCAGGCATATAAAAGAGATTATACATTTTATTTAATTATATTTATACAACGCATCCACTTTCCATAATTTTATTGTGGGCCGTCGGTATCCCAAACATATCACTTAAAAAAATCACGTACAATCAAACACACAATACCAAAACCTTTCTACTACACTATGCACGTTGCATTGGTGTCTCAAACTGGTTTAGCTACTCGCCGCCAGTACTGGCTCTACAGAACGTGCAAGCAGATAACATATAGACTACTAGCGATGTCGCAAGTTATGTTGCATTCAATTGTATAACGTGATGTTTACTATATATGTATTGCTAGGTGTTGTTGTAAACAAGTTTTGATTAAATTTTGTTGTTGTTTTCGATACTTATCGGTGCAAACTTCGTGGAAATGTCAGGTCGATTTAAGATTATTGATTGTTTATGTTTTTAAATGGAATTAAGTCGTTTATCTTACTATCGGCGAGTTGCACGAAACCAATATTAGTTTAACGGAGACTTTAAATCAGGGACCGTACAACCCCGGTTAAGGGTTAAGCCTTTCGACCTTTATCATGATGTAACCCATTGAAAGAGTTTTGTACTAGAAACCCATTGAAAGGGTTACATGATAACCCATTGAATGGGTTTTATACTTGAAACCCAGTGAAAGGGTTACATGATAACCCATTTCAATGGGTTCTATACCTACTTGAAACCCACTTGAAAAAATCATAATATTATGTTATTTCGATATCCGCCCAGCACGCGTAGCATGACCAATTCTATCTCTATTCTACTCAGGGGCCATTTTGGTTACCATTTTAGAAAAACCCTCCTATGGGGTTCTGTTTAACCGCTTAGAAAAACCCTATCGAAAATCCTTTCAATGGGCAAGCAAAATGGTCTCTGCTTTAAAATGATGCTGTTACTTTCTTTTTGATACAAAGTGAAAGGGATGGCAAGAATTTATTAAGTCTCCGATAAACTAATGTTGGGTTCGTGCAACTCAGCGTATGTCTGTAACACGTTGCAGTATTAGCAGACACAAACATTTGTGCCACCTTCATGCAACTCAGCGTATGTCTGAACACGTTGCAGTATTAGCAGACACAAACATTTGTGCCACCTTCGTGCAACTCAGCGTATGTCTGAACACGTTGCAGTATTAGCAGACACAAACATTTGTGCCACCTTCATGCAACTCAGCGTATGTCTGAACACGTTGCAGTATTAGCAGACACAAACATTTGTGCCGCCTTCATGCAACTCAGCGTATGTCTGAACACGTTGCAGTATTAGCAGACACAAACATTTGTGCCACCTTCATGCAACTCAGCGTATGTCTGAACACGTTGCAGTATTAGCAGACACAAACATTTGTGCCACCTTCATGCAACTCAGCGTATGTCTGAACACGTTGCAGTATTAGCAGACACAAAAATTTGTGCCACCTTCGTGCAACTCAGCGTATGTCTGAACACGTTGCAGTATTAGCAGACACAAACATTTGTGCCACCTTCGCCGCCTCACCTCACCTTCACCGCCAAACATAATTGCAAAACTCAAATACCAACACGGAAAGATTCCCCCGGGCTTGAACTTTTGATTCTCCATTTACACAGTATGAAAACCGTGTGTATTAGACAGTGTTATAATTTCTCGTACACATCGTATTAACAATTGACATACTTAGGGGAAAAATGATTCACTGACGGTGATGTGAGGACGTTGTAGGCTTAATATACTGTAGATCTGTAGACCATTTTCTATTTTGTTAAGTACCTGGTACTTTTGACGGGCCTACGCTGTCCTCTCATACCTATTACTACGAGTACAACACTGTAATTTAAAACATTGTAAAAGCCAATTTTTTTTAAAAGAGTAACCGAGGAGTTTCTTGCCGGCTCTTCTCTATAGGAAACGATCAATTGGAACCGTGCACCTAACTTCTGACGTTTCATAAGTGCCCATGTAGGCTTATGTGAAATAACAATATTTTTGATTGATTGATTGGTTGATTTGATTTGGTTAAACTTTACCTTTTTTCCAGGTTGGTGGGGTTTATAGGAATAGGTATACTTACCGTTATTGTGAAGTCAAAACCGTGTAGATGTCCAATAGGTTGAGATTTGAGGTTTTCATATACACCGCATCGCTGTCTTGTATAATTACTGACAAGAAAGAAAAGCAATAAATTTCAGCAGCAAACAAAATCGCTCAAACTTAGGGGCGTGTCTATGTAGTTAAATGAGTTAGTTGCAACGTTTTATGGCATCTTGAGAAGGTAAAAGCAGATTCTATTTAAAAAAATATATAGCTAACTACCCGGTTTCCGAATTGCAAATTTGAAGTTGCGAACTTGTCAAAGTCTAGGTAGTTTATCAATAGTTTATGTGAAAGCCGCGTGTGCGTGTGTGTGTGTTTATTTCTATGGCATTAAGTCCGCCTTTGTACCTTTCTGTGCTTAAAGTATTAAATAAATAAATAAAGCCCGCAACATTTAATTAATTGCAATTAGTCGCACATGATGTGTAACATCTGACATCTCACCTTGGTAATAAGCATCTGAGCAGCAACAGAGATTAACCTCCAAATTTAAAAAAAGCTTATTACTGAAATATTTATTCGAATAATTATTAATTATTATTAGTGGTCGCCCACTGGTCGAAATTTGACCCCCTACTTACAATTTATTTAGCACTTACTAATTCCATGAGTACACTAATTCCATGCTATTAAAAGTACTTACTTAGGTACTAATTCCATGTTCAAGCGGTCACTTCCTGTTACACACTTCTCTTCCGTCTCTTTTCATGAAATCACTCCCACAGAAAACGATACGAAAAATGTTATACATAAAAAGGTAAGAAATTGTTAAAGGCGTCACCTGTAATGCTAAAGTACAGTTTGACAAGTCACCTACATATTTTAAAAATAGAATCCGTTTTTACCTTCTCAAGATGCAATAAACCATCGCAACGAACTCACAGATGGTCTCTTATCTTCTAAGTAACATACCGTAATAGTTAAGTTACAAAACCTTACTTTGTTAACTTAGGTACATTGTGTCGCAATGTAGCGTGTCAAGCTGAGTAGAGGACGATTATTATATTGACTGTGGACTGCTAAGTGCGAGAACATGTAGCAAGTTACTATAGGTGCTTGGTGTAGTTAGAGCTTAAAACGGTGTCTAGGTTATTGTGCAGTTGTTTAGTTTTTAAACCTGACAGTTCTAGGGCCCGTATTTATAGATTGTTACTCAGTACTCAAGCATTACTTAAGACTAAATTCAACTAATCCAATGCGCAATGGCTTGAATTTAGTCTTAAGTAATGCTTGAGTAGGTACTGAGTAACGTTCTATAAATACGGGCCTAAGTCCAGTACCTGACACTCAAGTACCTCTACCATACTATACCATACCATACTATACCATACCATACTATACCATACCATACCATATGTAAGCTATGTAATAATTACGAAATGTAAATTGTCTTTGGTCCCTGGCCCTGACATCAAGAAATGGACAAGATTGTCAAACTTTTATTGCTTGAATACTAGGCTTTTGGCTACTTTGTTTGTGTACAATTTGAGTTATTTCATTGTAATGTGCGTTTTGTTTGTGTAGAATAAACAAATTTTCTTTTTTTTCTTTTTATCGGACATGTGAACTTCGGGCGAAAGTGACGCACTCTTGGCACTGACTCTGATCTATGCCAGTGACCTTGAGTGGTTAGCTTGCGTGTTCTGCACTGAGCTCACTAAAACACGTATACTAAAAGATCAAAAATTAAATTATCTTTAAATTGGTAAAAGTTAGTTAATATTTAGTACATATTTAGTTATAATTTCAATATTTATTTTTATCCCGACTTGTATGCAGAATGAAGCGCCTTCCTAAACGCAACAACAATGCAAATCGCAAAAAATCGCTAAGCGGCAAGAAATGTCATATTTCCAAGTCATGATATCACAAAAAGATGATAATATATTGGGAACGTACAATCGGGGTAAAAAATCCTATTTTCTATGCATGTGTGGCAAATTGCATTGAAATCTGTTCAGCCATTAAGGCGTAAAAATTAAAAAAGACAGAAAATATTAAGTTTTAAAGAGATTTCTAAACCAAAAACAAAGTTGTATACTTTCAGACAGAAAACGATAATATTAGGCATCGAAGTAATTTCCGCCATGCGCATGCACAAGCGACTAAGACAAAATAAACAAAACAAGACATTTCAGCACAACACAAGGTCAAAGACCTAACCTAAAACGTATGCATATACAATAATAATGAGTAGCTGTTACGTATGTCCGTCTGTCACATGATTATATATTCAAGGACTGCGCAGTAGGAACAAAGCAGACGAGGCAAATTGTTGATGTTTTTGTAAAGTGTGAGAACTTTTGAAGACGGTCGTAATAATGAAGAATGTGTTGAGTTAAGTTAACCCAAGTCGTTAAGTATTAGACCTTCTTTTTAACCGACTTCCAAAAAGGAGGAGGTTCTCAATTCGGCGGTATGTTTTTTTTTGTATGTTTGTGGACTATACGTATCCAATTATGGACCGATATTGAAAATTATTTTTTTGTTTTAAAGTGTTTACTACCAAGGTGGTCCCATTGCCATCAAATCAGAATCTGATGAGGGTATCCCATGGAAATCGAGGGAAACCCTCAAATTTTATAGGCAAATCTATAGCGATTTGGGTATTTTTTATAGTAACTCGCGTGCATTTGCTCTCGGAAAACACCATTTGTTGAAGTGGAACTGATGATGGAGACCACAGATCGCCACCGGAACAATATAATAATAAGTATTTAACGGGTTGCGATTCGATTAGGTACTTTAATATGGTTTCTAAGCAATTTATGCTTGTCAAATTTTTGGGTAAACATGACTAGTTCAATTTTAGTGGGGTTCACTGATAGTTCAAATTCCCTGCACCATCATTGGGAGATACGTAGCACTTGCTGAGTGAGGATACAGATCGTTCCCATCATCTTCCCCGAAACAAGGATTGCGAGGTCGTCTGCATTACCTATTGTGTAATAGTGGTTGGTGTTGAGTTTGGTAATGAGGTCATTAATCACCAGATTCCATAGAAGGGGGGACAGCACCCCTCCCTGGGGGCAGCCCATCATGGCCAACTGCTAGTCATCTTCAAGGCGAAGCACTCGTTTGCTTAACATGTTTGTAATCCAGTCCGTTAGTACCTGTTCTAGTCCATATCTGGAGAGGGTGCTGCTGATGCTGGAGAAGTTGGTTTTGTCGAAGGCTCCATTGATGTCTATGAAAGTGCTCAGGCAGGTGCCTTTTTGATGAATCGCTTCCTCTATCTGGCTGACCACTAGATGAAGAGCAGATTCGGTCGACTTGTTTTACCGCATAGCGCTATGGTTTTGAGAGCATCGTCCCTCGGCTCCCTATCACATAGCCTTTCCAGTCTATAGTAGAAATAAGGTCAGGCTGATTGGATGGTGGGATTTGGCGTTTGTGTAGTCACCCTTACCTGGCTTTGGGATGAATATTACTTTCACTTTCTTACATCCTTTATGAATGTATCTAAAGGCTAGGCACGCTCTCATTAAAGGCACCAGTCTTATTTTGACAGACGCTCCCCTGCACTGTAATAAGGCGGGAAACAGTATATCAGGACCAGCTGCCGTAAAAGCATGGCGGCTCCGGATGGCCCATTGGAGTTTAACGTGATCACCCTGCATGCGTCAAGCCAATAACGATTCGATTACCTGCGCCAAGACGCTTGGACCAGAGCAGTGAGTCTCAATTAGGACGTGTTTTGTTTTTTCAGGTGACGTGTGGACGAAAATTGATACCCCACCGCCGTTTGCGAAGGGTAGCGGGCCCAGGTGTATTCTGTTACGCCAGTATTTTCCTTACCCTGTTAGCATGCTGACAAGATTCAATGCTACCACAGAATTTGCGCCATCCCGTGATACTCCTGAATTTAAAGCAATTTTAGGATTCCGTACCTCAAAAAAAAAACGAAACCCTTTTAGGATCACTCGTATGTCTGTCTATCTGTCCAATGTCACAGCCGATTTGCTCCGAATCTACTGGACCGAATAAGTTGAAATTTGGTACACATTACACATATGGGCCTCTGTGACCCAAACACGGCCGTGTAATAATAAACAAATTTTGAATATGGGGGATCACTTTTGGGGGGCAAATTAGAAAATAAAAAAAAATAGTTTTTCAAACTGTACTGTGCGACACATCAAATGAAAAGGTTTTATTGTATGGTAATGATTTCAGATATATTTTTTTATAATTTTAAAATAAATACTTTTAAATTTATTAACGGAAATAGATGAAAATTGACCACTCCCTTATATACGAAACTACTGAGTCAAAAATTTTGAAAATATTACAGAACATATTTCTTTACTTATAGATTACAGGACACCGTAGCACCGTAGTACCGTACATTTGCAGTTGGAATGTATGAGGGAAAACTGCAATGTTAAGTTTGTACGTACGATAAATTAAACCCTACTACGGAGCCCTTCATTGTGCGTGGTCCGACACGCACTTGGCCAGTTTTTTTGTACCTGAATTTGACTGCGTAGTAGTTATCCCAGTCCTTATCCGCACATGAGTTGCTTTCCCGGTGTGTTGCGTGGTGCAGAGTGCAGACAGTTTGTTAGAGCAGCTGTCTATGATTTAATTAGTAAGATGGCTTTACTTGTACTTCAATCTGTGTCGTGTCCGCAAATGTCGTCGGATCGCTTAATGTCGCAAGCTTGCATTCAAGGTTGCGTGTGTAGGTGGCTCGGTCCGTGTTACGGAGATTACACCGTGGTGGTGTTGGTGGCACACAGACCTGCATGTGGAAGCGTATTCACCTGTGATCAGAGCAGGAGGCTTCCTTGGAGACCTGCCACCCGGTGGTAATTTCTGCCGTACACTCTGTAGCTAGAATGAGATCAATGATTGTGCGGCTTCGCCTTGTTACAAATAACGGTTCGGAGTCAGTGTTTGGTAAACATACCGCCAGTTGCACGTAACTCCATTATATTTAATGCCGCATTAAAAGTAATGCTGTCACTTTCTGATACGTTCCGTTAGATAAAGACAGCATAACTTTTAATGGGGAATTAAATTTAATGGACTTACGTGAAACTGGCGGATGTGTTTTTGGTGGTATGAGGAACAGGGTGTAAAGTTCACTCATCCACCATAGAAATGGGAGGATCCTCCGACCAGACGGGTGTCGCGTCTGGTGGGCAACTGCCCGACGGTTGATGTTGGGACGTTGTATATATGCTAGTTGCGCGGTAAACTCTGCTTGCGCGGTGCAGGATTTGCGTGACGTCAGTGTGACGCGTAGTTAGCATGTGGCGATGTTGATGCCGCTACAGGTTAGTAAAGAATAAAAAAAAACTTTATTTCGGATAAGCAACATCCAAGGGTTAGTAAACCAAACATATGTATAAGGGACTACTTACCGCACTTACCCTCTCGTTTTGCGTATTTTATTAGGAGTAATATATATTATGTTGTAAAAGAGTACGCCGGAAGTACTACCACCATATATATTTCCGCCAAGCAGCATAGCTGTAGTCAGCTTTGAAGGGTGTGGGTGCCGATGTAAAAATTGTGATTTGCGTTTGCGTTACCAAAATAACATTAACCAATCATAAATTTTATGACTAACTGATTTGATTAAGATTTTCTGAATCACTTTCCATCCAATCAAGAAATAAAAAAACACCGTGTGTGCTGCAGTTTTTTCCAATGAATCAGTCTTAGCTTATCATAACTAAGGCGCCATCATTATATTTCCTTATTCAGACCTCAGATTATGTGCTGGTATGTTTCTTAGTCAGTTTTTACTCTTTCCTTTTGATTTGTCACTATTGGGTTTTCCCAGAGTTGATTCAAGGTTTGGCAAAGGATGATGAAGCGTAGCCGAATGCAAAATAGTATCATGCTCCAAGACAATCATAGGAAGTTAATCTGTAGGTTTAATGGTAATGAATCGTTTTTTTAATTACCTTTATAAGTAAAAGGTGGTCGCTCACGGGCCTTATTAAATGGCTAAAAGTCACCCAAAGGGTTATGGTTGGAGATTCCCTACGTGATCGAATCAGAAATGAACAGATCCGCAGGTGATTCAAGGTAACCGACATAGCCCGAAGAATTGGCAAACTTAAGTGGCAATGGGCAGGGCACATTGCTTGCAGAACAGATGGCCGATGAGGCTGAAACGTTCTGGATTGGCTACTGCGTACCAGAAGACGTAGCGTTGGAATGCCTTCTACAAGGTGGACCAATGACTTTGTGAAGGCCGCAGGAATCCGCTGGATGCGGGAAGCACAGAACCGGTTGAAGTCACGGTGCTTGGGGTAGGCCTATGTCCAGTGGGTCTAGGGACGGCGGACTTGGGGACGTCCGCCGCCCCCTATCACATTGGACCCGAGGTGGCGGCGCGTAGTGTTCCACGCGCGCCCCTATCAGACGTCGCGGGGGGGGTCAGACACCTCACCCCCCCCCCCAGACTTGAGGTGTCCCGCAGAGGCGGGCCGGCACTAGCCGGGGATTGCGGAAGGAATAACAGATCCCAAGATCCCCGGTGCAAGTGTGGGAGGGGAACACTGGGGTGGTTTTTAGTCAGTAAAAGTCTGACAGACCCCTCCACCCGCCCCAGGGCGGAGGACATCCATGAGGATTTTCCACCCCGTGAACAAAAAAAAAAAAGGCCTATGTCCAGCAGTCGACGTCTTTCGGTTGAAATTATGAAGTAAAAGACCGGTCTTTCTACATAGTAGTGGTAGTAGTTTCTTTATGGATAGTATCAGGACTGATGAGGTCTTGAGGCTGTATCTAAATATCAGAGAATATAGAAATATAATTTAATAACTGATAATTGTTATTTATTTGTCTGTAGTTGTATGTTACTGTTTAATATCTAACATACCTAGCACCATCCTATTTCTTCCCATGGGTGTCGTAAAAGGCGACTAAGGGACTTACCTACTAGAGAATGGGCAGCAGCGTTCTCTATGCATCTAAGACCAACCCGCCTGCCAAGCGTAGCGATTATGGCAAATGCCCCCCTTTTTGTGGGAGGCCTAAGTCCAGTAGTGGACGTCTCTCGGCTGAAATGATGATGAGGATGATGACCTACTTTATTTACTAAATATTTGCGTCCCATCACTGTACGGTGGCACATTCCACCATGTTTGCACCGAATTTTATAAGGTATGTAACATCTCTTGCACCTACCACATTTTAAGCATAAATGTTAAATAATTTGAGAACGGGAATCATTATCACGGCCCAAATAATTTTTTGTTACCTAAACAATAGAACAATTTCTTACCTATGTGATGTGATAAATAACGCTGCCTCAATACCGTTCACTTTTCAGTCTCAACCTCTTTTTTTGTAAACAATTTTCAGTTTTCTGTCACCCCTTTTCAATGACGATTTATATTAAAATCCTGATGCACCACAATATCACATTTCCAAGCACTCTCAAAGCCGCAATATCGTAAAAGGCATCAAATTCCCGCGTCAATTCCCTGAACCCTTCCGAGCTCAAATCCTCCCAATTGTGGGAAAACTCGTGTCACATATTACGAACACTTCTTTATATTTAAGGTAATCCCTGCAAAATCGGGAACACGCGTGGTAGAACGCTAAACGGGACATTGAACCAAACAATTGACTGCCTACATTCTTTCAAAACGCACGCACACATTCGTAACTCACATAGACCTATTACCACATTCAAACTCTTGTTTCCAATTGATGTTATTTGATCTACTTAAAAATAAGTTAATTTCCTAATGACTAGAATTGATTTATACTATTGGCTAGCTATAAAACATTTTAAAAATTAAGTGTGTGGGAATTAAAGGTATTTTTTCCAATAACACATATTTATTGACATGTTTGGGAACAAAATTGTAAACTCAGGATATACAGAATCCTGCCAGGGTTACGAGCCCTGCCAGGGTTACGAGCCTGTCCGAAAGGGATATCGTGGCCCTGGCACACAGGCATTTGAAGGAACACGGTGGGTTTTAGTCAGTAAAATTCTGACACGCCCTCCCGCTCCGCCCGCGCCCAGAGCGGGAGAAGTTATATGATTATTTCCCACCCAAAAAAAAAAAAGGATATACAGAATTTTACGACTGTTTTGAGTGACTGAGAAAGAAAAAAAGCAATTAAAATAGATTTATTTGTCTTAGAAAAACATGTATACAAAAAAGGTAAGTTCCCCCAATATCTCATGTGTATGATAGCTGCGTATGTGTGCGTCTATTTTCAAAGGACGTAGTGTGTAAAAGTAGCTAAGTGTGTGTGGTGTAATCCGTGCATAAGATGTGAAGGATATGTTATGAGGAAGCTTCTGGAACATTTGTATGCGTCCTTCGTTTGCGGTCGCAGCCGTGTTGGGGTGACCTTTGGGGTTTTGCGGTTCTTGTAACAGCGGGGATAGAAGATAGATAAAGAAAATTTATCAGTCAATAATGGCACACTATTGGGGAGATGACTTGTATGGAGTAAGAATCGTGTTGTCCACGTTTCTTCTGATATTTTCCGTTTTCCATAAGTCAGGGATTATCTTTTTCCACTTTACTTTTTTCGTTTTCCAAAGAACTTCCTTGTGGTCACAGCTTTCTTGCATTTTGGAAAATCCAAACATACGCGTATTATAGCATGAATGATGTCATTGAAGCGATAGAAAAGTGAATGTGCAAGCTTCCGCCCATCATAATACCAGTCAATCAGATATTATCATGGCTTATGAGTTAATATTATTCATACTTTTTGATTATGATTATTTACGTCCTAGATACCCAAACCCAGGGGCCCGTGGGGGTGGCCTATGTCCAGCAGTGGACGTCTTTCTGCTGAAATGATGATGATGATGATGACGTCATAGATAAATACCAAAGATGAATGGAATCGATTGTTTATAAGAAACACGTTTCAACAATGTTATTAGCCAACCTTGAGTTCAAACCCGAATCAATAATTTAATTAGATTTTTTAATACCTAATTCATTCGAAACTCTTTAAAATCTTATACCTACTATAATCCTATCTATAAAATTCTCGTGTCACAATGTTAGTTACTATACTCCTCCGAAACGGCTTGACCGATTTTTATGAACTTTTATATGCATATTCAGTAGGTCTGAGAATCGGCTACTATCTATTTTTTATACCCCTGTGTGTTAAGGGTGGCTTTCCCACGGGATCGAGACTTACGCGGGTGAAACCGCAGGGCGCAGCTAGTGACTTTGTATAATTATACTTAATTACCAGCATGCATCTAAACGCATCTAAACGGCCAAGCATGCTTGACAAGCATTGCAAAAATATAATTTTCCATCAAGCATTATCAAGCACGTAGTTTACTCGTCAAGCACATTAAGCTTCGTTCTTAACGTCAAAATTGCAAAACGAAAAATCACGCACTTTGTCAATAAATTTTAGACCGTCTTGGGGACCCCATTACTTTGGATGCAAGAACATGAAATGTAGAAATCGTCCTACATAGATGTGCCCTATAAAGTATTGCATTAGTAACACAAATCATAGCTGCATTTATTATGTAGGCCATCCGTCTGTCACTCAAATAAAATAAACTCTGTCTCAATCCAACTTAACATCTTCATCTATTTATTGGTATACTTAAACATCTTTACATATTATAAAACAAAGTTGCCCGCCGCGTCTGCCTGTATGTCTGAACGCTATAAACTCAAAAACTACTAAACGGATTTTCAAATTATTTTCACCAATAGACGGAGTGATTTATGAGAAAACTATAAGTGTATAATTAATTAAGGTTTTGAGTAAATTGCCTGAAATGAGACGATTATTGTTGAAGATGTCGGAAAAAATCATGCCGACTTCCCGAGCTTTACTAGCGTGCACCGCGTAACCC
This sequence comes from Tiliacea aurago, assembly GCA_948098905.1. NCBI lineage: Eukaryota > Metazoa > Arthropoda > Insecta > Lepidoptera > Noctuidae > Tiliacea > Tiliacea aurago. The sequence goes on from OX402602.1 coordinate 19,091,790, forward strand.
GTATGAGATACATATAAAACTTATGTTCTACAGGAAGATCAACCAAAAAATACGCGATAGCATAAGTCTATCTTCTAAGCATCCTTAGAAGAATCCTTAAATTCTAATTAGAGAATTGACTCCGGAACGTTTATGTATAATTTATTAATATTAAAATAACCTATGATAAAGAAATTTCCATGTATTTTCAAGCCGCAAAAACAGTGCAAAGCAGGGGCAGGTCACTAGTCTTAGACAACAATTACTTACGTATATAGAAAAACCGTTACATCTCATCTTCATAATTCTATTGTTATCCAATAGATTGTAAAGATTTCGAATCCATTACTATTTTGACATTTAGTCCACAAGATGGCCGATGTTTTCCCACGCTTGCAATTATGTAATGAAGTAGACAATGAGTTAATAGTATCTATTATTAACTGGACACTGGTACCTAGTAAATATAGGATTCATTGTCTTTGTGGGGTATTTGTTTTATCAAATAATTATTAGGTGTCAGCTAGGGTTTGGGTCCCGGACGTCGCGTGTTTCGAATTCCCGGGACTTTCTGTAAATTTAGCTGTCTCGGGTCGAGTCGAGAATCGAGATACTGCAACCACCACATCTGACAGTCCCAAAATACGGGTATTTTCACTTCAGATTTGAGTAAAATTGCACTTATTGCTTTTGCGGAAGAACTGTAATGCAGGCTTTATGAGAATATCCGTCGTATCCAAACGCCAGATTTGGAAATTATGGACGCTGAACCTAGTACCTACCTACCAGTATTTCTAAAGTACACTATAAAATCGACGAGAAGTTCCAAATAAAAAAAAATTACTGGCGTAAGGCGTAAGTGCGAGTCGGACTCGTGCACGAAGGGTTCCGTACCATCATCCGTATCTATAAAAACCGGCCAAGTGCATGTCGGACCACGCACAATGAAGGGTGCCGTAGTTGGGACGAATTTATCCCAAAAACAAACTTAACATTGTAGTTGAAAAACATGCTCTCCCATACATCGATATACGTTACGGTCAATTCTCCAACTGCAAATTTAAGTTGGTCGACTATTACTCGTTAACTTGTGAAGCCAACTTAGCTGTGATAGTTTTCCTTTTAATTTCGTTATATATACTATTGCTATGAATTTTTTCACATATCCAAAACCAACCATTTACCTGGCAGGGGGGGGGGGACACTTGACTCTAACAAAAAATAGCACTTTAAAGCTTAATATTACGCAAACGGATCCCTTAATTGAAAAATAGTTTTGACAAACCCTCAATATTTTTGAACGGCCTATCCAACAATACCCCACACTATGAAATAGACGAGAAAAAAAAATATCATCCCCATTTCACGTGTAAGGGAGGTACCCTAAAAAAAATGTTTTTCATAATTTTATTTTACAATTTTTTTGGCATGATTAATATGTATACCCATGCCAAATTACAGCTTTCTAGGACTAAGCGTCTCTGAGCTAAGCTGGGGACAGACGGACGGACGGACAGACAGACAGACAGACAGACAGACAGAAAGACAGACGGACATGGCGAAATTATAAGGGTTCCTTGTTTACTACGGAACCCTAAAAATGGCAAAAAAACACGTTTTTGTATGGGAGCCCCCCTTAAATACTTGTTTTATTTTAATTTAATTATTTATTTTTAAAGTAAATATACAACTAAATATTCTGTGAATATTTCAAGCGTCTACCTGTTGCCATTACCAATATAGAGCAAAAACGAGCAAAAAATCACGTTTGTTGTATGGGAGCCCCCTTAAATATTTATTTTATTCTGATTTTTAGTACTTTTTGTTATAGCGGCAACAGAAATACATCATCTGTGAAAATTTCAACTGTCTAACTATCACGGTTCATGAGATACAGCCTGATGACAGACGGACAGACAGACAGACAGACAGACAGACAGGCAGACAGACGGACAGACAGAAATACAGACAGACGGCGGAGCCTTAGTAATAGGGTTCCCGTTTTAGCCTTTGGGTACGGAACCCTAAAAACCAAAAAAAATACCCGAAATTCTTGCAAACAAGTCAGGAGCAACATTAAAAAGTTTGAAGCAACCGGAAACGTACTGAAACTTTGGAAATACTTTACAAAGCTTTAAACACAATAAAACCAACATCTGTTGAAAACGACAGTGTCCCACTTGGCCGGTGGCATATTACAAAAAACTGGCCAAGTGCATGTCGGACCACGCACAATGAAGGGTTCCGTAGTTGGGATGAATTTATCCCAAAAACAAACTTAACATTGTAGTTGAAAAACATGCTCTCCCATACATCGATATACGTTACGGTCAATTCTCCAACTGCAAATTTAAGTTGGTCGACTATTACTCGTTAACTTGTGAAGCCTACTTAGCTGTGATAGTTTTCCTTTTAATTTCGTTATATTATATACTATTGCCATGAATTTTTTCACATATCCAAAACCAACCATTTAGCCGGCAGAGGAGGGGAACTCTAACAAAAAATAGCACTTTAAAGCTTAATATTACGCAAACGGATCTCTTAATTGAAAAATGGTTTTGCCAAACCCACAATATTTTTGAACGGCCTATCCAACGATACCCCACACCATGGAATAGACGAGAAAAAAAAATATCATCCCCATTTCACGTGTAAGGGAGGTACCCTAAAAAAAAATGTTTTTCATAATTTTATTTTACCATTTTTTTGGCATGATTAATATGTATACCCATGCCTAATTACAGCTTTCTAGGACTAAGCGTCTCTGAGCTAAGCTGGCGACAGACGGACGGACGGACAGACAGACAGACAGACAGACAGACAGACAGACAGACGGACATGGCGAAACTATACGGGTTCCTTGTTTACTACGGAACCCTAAAAATCACTAACACATTTCTTTTTATATTGATACATCTGGCCCAAAATTAACTCGATTCAAATTTTATTCTGAGAAGTCTCGAAGTCCCGGGACTTTGATCGTGGGTTGTCTGTCTAGATTTCCCAAATTCTAGTGTCAGCTCCCGGGATAACAAACCCGTTTTCTATGCTTGGCTTTCGTGCAGGCCTAATGAAGTGGTTTTGACAGTAAATTTTTACCTCGTTGGCGTGAGAAATTTTTGTATAGCTCGAAGCGTCTGTAAGGCTGAGGAAGAGGGGCTAACTGTCTAGAGTGTTCCGAACATACTTAAGTAAAATCACTCTAGTCTGATGACAGCAACAAACTGCAATCATCAATCCATTTACCAAGTATGTCATAAGGATGAATTTGATTTGATCATGATTGTTATTACATCGTGATCAGACCTTAAATATTGGGATTCATTCATTATTTTATTTCTAGTTAAACAAATCGGTACAACACAAATTACATTAATTAACATAGAAGCATAAAAAAGATTAATATTAACATATTTTAAATAAATGCTAGACAGATTGAATTGAATTGAATTTTGAATTGTTAAAACTAACATGGAACAGTGGACTCCCTTGCATAATTTCTCTCGCAAAACACCAGACATATAATATACGCATAGTTTTTCTCCATTCATCCGCAAACACATCACATTCAGGGTTGGCAGTCAGAAGGGCGTTGAGCATCTTCAAAGTACGACACACTGGGCATACAGCTCTGGCGATAGTTTTGGATGAAGGCTGCGCAAACAGATTGTGTGATGTATTTGTCGGGCACAAATAGTCGGCAGAAAAGGCTCTGGGCAGTCTATATGTCCCCGTAAGGTTTTTCAGGCTACCGTGAGCTGATCAAGGCCATGTGTCACCTCCAATGAGTTAAACCCCAACATCTCTAAATTATAGTTGGTAAGGTACATGGCAGGTATACAGCCGAACGTACATAAAACGTTCGTAGCGCCGAAAGTACGTTAAGCGTACAACTTCTGTCAAAGACCGCCTTTAAAGCCGTCAGTTTTAATCACGTGAGGCTCGAAGGCGGGAGGGGTTCGGAAAAAGTCACGAAATATCACAATGGGGGGTGTAGGGAGATATCACGTGTATTTTTTTTTTCGTTGAATGCACCATTAAAAACGCTAAACCGAAAAGCGGCGCGTGACCTTGACTCGCCGCTTGATATTATACTTACCTGTAAAATATTCTGAAATATTTTAAGAGACTGTACCAAAAAAATCACGTGATTTTGGGTAGGGGGCGGGGGTTAATCTAAACCCTCATTAAATATCATTAGGGGGAAGGGGGGTTAAAAAGTTGCTAAAAACATCACGTGATTAATGGCCGACCCATAATTAGTGTCCTAGTGCGAGTAAACGATGACACGCTAGAATTGTATTGAAAGTGTTGACAATGCCACCCCTAGCAACCGAGGAGTCTCCGTGACTCTGACACAGCATAAAAGCCTCAGAAAATCCTATAATGCGGAAACTAGTCATTTTTCTTGTGCTCGGATTACAGACTATTTCTCTTATTAAAAATCCTCTCCCGCCAACACTGCGGCCACACCCTCACCCAACGTTAACTGCTCCAGATATGGGTGATTTAGTTAAAATGTTGATCAGACTAAGAATAGATGTAATAGTTTAGTTCGAAGGTGCTCTAGCCCTGAGCCTCTGGACTGCATACTAATGCTCTTTGGGGCTCTTTAGGGCCGTAAGGGGTACATAAAGGGGCTGTAAACGTTTTGTCTAGAGGTAGTTTGGGAACCCTTTTTTAAAGTATGTGGTATTTTGGAGAGAATTCCTTAGTGTCAGGATAACTCTAATTTTTTCGTGTGGTTGTGGTGAAGGTAAATGTTGCAAATGTATGTAAGTAGTGTCTACTTAAAGCACGAATAAATAGATGGATAACACTATAATCACTTTTATTTCACAACTAATTATTGATTAATCACAATAAGACAGTATTTAACAATAGAGACGTCGTTTCTACGGCGAGCGCGAGTGAATTAACCCCCAGCCGTTTGCTCGGGGTTTTTAAAGACTTGGTATCCCCACCGAAGTCACGTCAGCCGATGCGGGTAGCCGGTGATTCGCCGGCAATATTCCAACATCCGGTGCGACGCAAGTAGGTACCCACAGTGCGTCGCTTGACTCGCGATACTGGCGCTATCTATGTTTGGTCGCCGGAAACAGTGGCGCCAACATGTACCTAGTTGGTTTTATCAGAAAATAGATCAGGAAGCAAACAAGCTAAGTGCCAATTTCAGCACATAAACCACGTTATAGAGCTGTCAGTGTCATTACTTTCTTTGAAATATTGATACTGACAGCTCTTGAACTCGGTTTAGATGTGCTGATCGCGTTCAGTTTCATTGGTGAAATTCGCTCTAAGCCTTTATTCTTAGTCTAGTTAGTTTAGTTTTTAGTCTTTATTCTTTATTTTCTTTAAACTTTATTGTTAATCCTAACTAATATTATAAATGTGAATGTGAGTTTGTTTAGTTGTTTGTTTGTTATGCTTTCCCGCTAAAACGGCTAAACGGATTTATATGAAATTTGGCACAAGGGTAGACCATGACCTAAATTTAGACATAGCATACTTTTGTCCTGACATTCCCACAGGATCGAAACTATGCGGGGGAAACCGCAGGGCGCAGCTACAACAATAGTCATTTATATTTTAGAATGAGCCATAGAGCTTGTAATATAATCTAGGAAAACTCTTCCTATGGTAGTCTAAACATTACAATTTTACATATAATACAAACAATAATATTTTAACAAAAAAAACCGGTCAAGAGCGAGTCAGACTCGCGCACCGAGGGTTCCGTACGTATATATGATGTTGATGATTTCTGAAAAACTGTGGTATTTAGAGACATTGTTTTATTTTTCCTGTAATCTTTACATAAACTTCTATCACATAGAATAATTTCAGATTGTTATCTATGCAAACTTCGAAGATAAGGGGGGGGGGGGGATTTTCGCGCTCATTCAATGATACCCCACAGCCCCACTTCAAATTTTTAAGACTCTTTTTGCAAACCCTTCCAGTCCCTTTTGCAAAAAAGATATATTGTTTTTAATTTCTTTCTTGTTTACAGCGGGCTATTGTTTTTTAGGGTTCCGAACCAAAATGGTAAAAAGGAACCCTTATGGTGAGACTAAGTCTGTCTGTCTGTCTGTCACACCTGGATATCTCAAGAACTACTAATGCTATCAACTTGAAATTTAGAATAGTTTTAGATGACCTTTGCCCAATTATTTTGCTAGCAAGAAAGAAATTACAAAAAATATATCTTTTTTGCAAAAGGGACTGAAATGGGGTCTTAAAAATTTGAAGTGGGGCTGCTAGGGCATGTGGGGTATCATATGAAAAAACGCGGTTTTCACATTCTCAAACATTTTATTTTTTAAGCCAGCATTGTATCCGACTTTTCGAAAAATTTAAAAAAAATTACCATTTCCTTGGATTCCTTATCCCCGAAGTTTGCAGAGATAAAAATCTGAAATTATTCTATGTGATAGAAACTTATGTAAAGATTACAGGAAAAATAAAACGATGTCTCTAAATAGCACAGTTTTTCAGAAATCATCAACATCATATATTCGTACGGAACCCTCGGTGCGCGAGTCCGACTCGCTCTTGACCGGTTTTTTCTTTAATCACAGTTTCGGTTTTGTACACACGAACTCCATGGAAAGCAATGGTCCTCTGGACCATTTTGCTGGAGCTGGAGAATAGTCTGGAGCATTCTGGCAACCAAATAGTTGGCCAGTCAGCTAGTCGGCCAAAGTCATCATCGACCCATCTGACTTGAGTAGTAGCGCACATTGACTATTTTACAAGACGCTCTAAATTCGCTATATTTATCTATCTTTACTATTAATATGCTATCAAGCACCCGCTGACCATTTGACCTTCGATGTGTTCGCCTCCACCTCAAGGTCATTCACTCAGGTGGTGACCGGCTCATCCTTCGAGTATGTCAGGCCACACATGCTTAGAATTACTAAGCGTGGGAATATACATTGTGCTTTGTATATATTGTTTCCACACCACTTAAAAAAAACATAATTATAAGTCGCGACAGTTGTCAAAGATCCGGCCGTACATTTTACTATGTATCTAGCGAGCAGCGACCCGTCCCCGCTTTGCACAGTTTAAAACAGATATCGCAAAGTATCAAAATCAAAACTCATATAGTCAAACTTGGCTGAGAATCAGCACTTTTCGAACGTCAAAATTACATGAGACAGTCCCCCGAAAACGCCCACCCTTCACCACTTCCTAGTGCTTTAGCTGGGAAGAAGAAGTGTCGCAACAAACTCCCCAGCAACACAACTGTCTGTTTATCATCATCATTTCAGCCGAAAGACGTCCACTGCTGGACATAGGCCTCCCCCAAGCACCGCCACTTCGACCGGTTCTGTGCTTCCCGCATCCAGCGGATACCTGCGGCCTTCACAAGGTCATCGGTCCACCTGTCTGTTCAGTTAGAAAATAAAGTCAAGATCCTTATTATTATAAAACCTGCTTTCAAACAAAAAAAACACATCCAAATCGGTTCATCCGTTTAAGAGCTACGGTGCCACAGACAGACACACACACACATAGCGGTGAAACTTATAACACTCCTGTTTTTGCCCCAAACATGGACTTTTAACGTAAATAAATTAACTTTGAATATGGCGGTCAGTTTTGGGGGCGAAATAGAAAATTTAAAAAAAGTTTAGCAAACTGTACCGTGTGACATATCAAATGAAAGGGCTTGATTTAAGGATTTTAGATATAACTAGCTGCGCCCCGCGGTTTTACCCGCGTAAGTTTCGATCCCGTGGGAAAGCCACCCTTAACACTTAGGAGTATAAAAAATAAATAGTAGCCGATTCTCAGACCTACTGAATATGCATATAAAATTTCATCAAAATCGGTCAAGCCGTTTCGGAGGAGTATGGTAACTAACATTGTCACGAGAATTTTATATACAACGTGTTTTTTTTGATATCCCATAACTCTAGGGTATGATTGAGGCCATATCAAAGAATCAACTGGCATATGAGTTATGTTCCAATCCTTCGTTATTTTTTTTTTTCATTTTTCATACAAAATAATTCGGCAAAGTCACGATTATTAATGTAAAACACCCTTACGTGAAATATGACAACGTCGACAAGGTAGCTTTCCCTTCACTAGCTGCCGCCGGGAAGCCCCGATACCAACATACCTACATATTTTATTTTACTATTTATTTTACTACACTACTGCGAAGTTTGGCAACCTCGCAAAAGTAAAGATTCGTCATACTGGTGACAATTTTTGACCTAATTTAATTATGATTGATGATATCTCCGAAACGATGCATTTTTGGACCACCTATTCTAGGAGTTTTAGTATTATTTTTACCTACAGAATATAACCCTAGAGTTATGGGATATCAAAAAAAACAAGTTGTATAAGATTTTAAAATAAATACTTTTAAAATTATATAATTAAGAAAACAGATGAAAATTGACCCCTTATCTCCGAAACTACTAAGCCTAAAATTTTGAAAAAAAATACTTTTAAATTACAGAAAAACCTTAGTATAAGAAATCCATGGTCCTAAAATAACATGGTAAAAGTTTGTTCTTAGGATAAATTAATCTCCACTACGGAACCCTTCATTGTGCGTGGACCGACACGCACGCCGGTTTTTTTTACAAAAAAACACAAATTTATTTACGTTTGGAAACTAAATCGCGAACGCAGTACAACAAATACTGCTGTGAATTGGGGCTTTACGAAAACCTTAGTACAGTCATATTATTTCTTGAATAAAGAATGAATAATGAAAAGAACCTTTCTTTTCTTTCAGTGGTCGTTAAAGAAATGCCAAGCTATTGTGACGCGACCTACTTATTTGCTGAGTCTTTGATCTCTGTATATAGAATATTATTTCAGTAATTACTTAGTACTTACTATTCTACGAAGCGACTCTTGCTCAATTTCGTCGAGAAATTCTATTATGTTTTATTTTATTCATAATAGTGTAGCGTATTAGCGTAGTGTGGGACGCCCCCCAGGAAGGAAGGTGGCTGGGACAGACTTGATGCTGAAGGCGGAGGACAGCCTGGGAGAGGCCTATGCTATGTCCAGCAGTGGACTGCGATATGCTGAGTTGATTCATAATATTTATTATTATAAATTTTTTGATACACAGTTTTGTGAATTCTGGACTACGAGTACGAGCGTACGGACGTTAACATGGAGACAGAACTTGTGCTAGTACCTAATTACAAGCTTTTAATTTCATTAACAATATCGGTTAGGATGCAAATTGTCTTTGGCAAAGGTGCAAGAACTTTACTCTCAAAAATAACAAATTAAAATTTAATTCCTTTGCTCAATTTCAAAATAAACCGTAAAGTTTTAATCGACGAAGCGAAAAGTGTAATGAAATCATCTACTTAGCTGACTTAGTAACAAACAAAAGTGTCACACACACACACACACACCCGACCACACTAATAACATGACATATACATATAATCACAAATACACAACCATTGTTTTTGCATGCACATTAACCCATAGAATATGGGTCACCACCGTTCAGTAAACCGATAAGGCATACTGCATACTTGGCCATTTTAATCTACTTTATGTTCTGCTATAGTGTGGATTCGGACTTAATTGTTTTGCTCACGTCAATGGCAGGAAATACTGCAAAATATGGGCATAACAATAGGAAAAATACCTATCAGCATGCTTTTATGTCGTGTTTTCTAGCTGACTTGAGCTTAACAACAACACAGACAGTTCAAATACAGTCGGATTCACACAAATTGCGTTTTCCGCCAATTAGCTAACGTGCCGCCATGACAGTTGCAATGACAGCTGTCAATGTCACACATCGCGTAGGCGCGTTCGGCTTAGCGACCTAATGACTGTTGTTAGCGGAATTCACGAGGATTTTTATTTCCGAAGAAATTGGTAAACAAAATATTCAACACTCATGTACTGTGTTTATTTTCCAGAGATTTTCATGTGGTTCCACGATATATCTAGTCAAAGATAAAGTGTAAAAATAAATCATGTTTAATCTAAACCTCGGAACAATGAGAAATATAGCTATCTTCTCGCATGACAAAATAACAATCTATATATTTTTGCAAAACCCAACGGGAAGTACGGAAACAGCAATTAAACATAATTATTAATTACTTTGTGAATTTGAAACGGTAATCCTCTTTCGCCTCAAATAGCTGGCAGCCATGAAATTTTTAATTATCCTTTTGATAAGAAAAGTTGGCTAAAAATATATGTACTATGGTTTTATTATGCAATGTTTTTATGTGCTTGTACTTTCCCTTTCGTGTTAGACCTGTTTGGAATAAAAATAAGCTTTTATAGATATCTAAAGATTAGTATGGATGCTATATCAGAAGCAGAACACGTGCGCAAAACATCCTGACTTGGAATACCTACGTGTATGCAAGGCAAACGAATGTTGGGTTAGAAACTTCGAACCAAGTGCAGGATTTGTGGGATTATTAAGGCATCTTAGTAAGTTAAAAAGTTTTCCTGATATCTATTATAGGGTGGCGATTTAGTCAGCTGCAACCGACACCGATACCTGACATAGAAAGAAAGAAAGACATAAATTTAATTTGCTCAAACATTGTGTATACATACAGAATTAAAATAATACATGCATGCAAGATCTTAAATAAGAGTGGCTCACGACATGTCTGCCATTTCTCATGGCGTGCATATTATATTTTGGGTATAATTGTTATTACTGAATCAAATATTTTTATTTTTACAATTTTATATTCAATATCAATCACAGTTAAACACATTAAATTTCTTAAATTCAATACATATTCAATTCAATTCATGGACAACCAATTATTTATTATTTATTTTCTTTGTCCAATAAGTATTACAGATTACATTATTATCACAATGACGATTGACATCTCTTTTATTAGGCATTCAATTATTTATAATGTATACAACGTGTTTTTTCCCATAACTCTAGGGTATGATTGAGGCCATATCAAAGAATCAACTGGCATATTATGAGTTATGTTCCAATCCTTCGTTATTTTTTTTTTCATTTTTCATACAAAATAATTCGGCAAAGTCACGATTATTAATGTGACTTTGCCGAATTATTATTTCACGTAAGGGTGTTATATATTATAACACCCTTACGTGAAATATTACATGTCGACAAGGTAGCTTTCCCTTCACTAGCTGCCGCCGGGAAGCCCCGATACCAACATACCTACATATTTTATTTTACTACACTACTGCGAAGTTTGGCAACCTCGCAAAAGTAAAGATTCGTCATACTGGTGACAATTTTTGAACTAATTTAATTATGATTGATGATATCTCCGAAACGATGCATTTTTGGACCACCTATTCTAGGAGTTTTAGTATTATTTTTTACCTACAGAATATAACCCTAGAGTTATGGGATATCAAAAAAAAACAGGTTGTATACTAAGCTACTTTCTCTATGAAACTCGACTTATACAATTCGTGAAATAAATAATCCCCTGTATCCCTATAAAACAGTCGACAGAATATTTTTGATTTGTGAAATGTGAGATGTGAAAGCGTCTTCAAGTCTGGTGTGAAGTGAAAAGAATACTTCTAGATAAGAGTTCACCATCGATCGTCGATAACCGTGGTACATCATTGCCATCACCTTCAGGTGAGATAGTGGGGTAAACAGCGCGTTAAACAAAAAAACAAACATGCAGGGCAGTCTTTGGGGACTGCCGATAGAAGTGAAAACAGTACTTATACGTATAGCTCATGGAAAGCGTTCGGTGACGATGACGCGAGTTCCATGATTTTTGTTCACACAAAAAGTGCTCAACGCGCCTGAAGAAGATTTCACTTCAAAAATACAAAAGTTCCATAATTAGTGGTTTTTAATTCAATAAAACTTTACAACAACACCGCCAGTCCAGTCTTATTTAAGATTAATAAAAAAAATTGGTCGTTGTTTAAAAAATCTTTTGTCAACTGTAACAACAGTAATTTTACAAACGTGCTGTTTTTGCTTACCCATACAAAAACCATGATTTGCTGTTATAAGTACTTAATACACCTAACATAATAGGTACACATGTAATAAATAAGTCCACAAAAACGTGTAAAACTACTTTAGTTTGTAAATGGTTTATTTCTGGGAAAAAAACAGTCATGGCTGACAAAATGGCGCGAAAAAAAGACTATCACTATTGTTGCATTCGTTAGTGTGGAATTCTGTGGATCCCGTATTCCAGCTGATTATACGACTAGACTGGCTCATCACCACACCAAGCCCTCAGAACAATGAAAAGACCAAGCCTCTCGTGATGGCCCCGCTTCACTTTCAACTGTTTTCCGACTGACAGATGACATTAGTGACAGCTAGCCATGGAATTAGTATGTACAATAAAGCTACCTCACTACTGATGTGCATTCTATTAAGATACACTGGACCCCTATCTTATCATATTCTTATTTGTTTTACTTAAAACACAAGAACGGTACTTCTTTCGTGGTCTCTTTACGTGAGATACCTACTCATACTACACTACATGATTAATTTACCGGTCACATATGTACTTACCTAGTCATCATAACTTATATTTGACCTGATTTCGTACAAAGCTCAAGCCAAGTGGGTTCTCTACGTCTTCGCCGGAATTCTCTTATCTTATAACAGGTCTACAGTATTCTGTTCAATCCTGCTATCCCCAATTATCTTATACGAGTAGAACGTATCAAATTCCTTCATGAGACACATAGGTACTCATACATAATAGATAACTGAGGTCATCAGAAAACTTGAGACTATAGATGGCCGATGCATTCCACCAGTTTCTATGATAAATATTTTACCGGCCAAGCAGTACGGTTATGGAATGCCTTGCCCGTGTCGATAAGGCGTTCTCAAATTTTGTCCATTTTTAGGGTTCCGTACCCAAAATGTAAAACGGGAACCCTATTACTAAGGCTCCGCCGCGCGCCGTCTGTCTGTCTGTCTGTCCGTCTGTCACCAGGCTGTATCTCATGAACCGTTACAGCTAGACAGTTGAAATTTTCACAAATGATGTATTTCTGTTGCCGCTATAACAACAAATAATAAAAAACAGAATAAATAAATATTTAAGGGGGCTTCCATACAACAAACGTGGTTTTTTTGGTCGTTTTTGTTCGATATTCATAACGGCAACAGGTAGGCGCTTGAAATATTCACAGAATCTTTAGTTATATCTTCACTTGAAATATAAATAATTATATTAAAATACAACAAATATTTAGGGGGGGTTCCCATACAACAAACGTGATTTTTATAGAGAATGGTACGGAACCCTTCGTGCGCGAGTCCGACTCGCACTTGGCCGGTTTTTTTGTTTATCTGAATGTTTCTCAGTAAAAGCCCGGAGGCCAAATTCATGTCACATTGACCTTTTCTGATAAACACAACGTCTTTAAAAGCCTTTGTTACATCTCCAAAACAAGCAATCCATGTCCTGAGAATTTAAAATCATGAAACAACCAGCCGCTGTGTTTTATTCATTTACAAACACCACTTATTTTCTTCCCCTCAACAAAAATAGCGAACTTCCTAGAACAAAGAATAATAAAGCATCGACATTCGAAATTCAAATGCAATCGCGTGGCGATGGCGGTGGCGACGTAAAATCGCCAGGCTTTAAGATTAATCTGAGCTCGACCACTGACATTGCGACAAAAAGTCGCAGCTAACGCAACATAGCCCTATACAAGAGATTGGTCGGTACGGTTGTTGCACACATTCACACACTATTTTACTGCTTCGAAACTCAAATACAAGCTGTAATAAACTTTATGGTGATGATAGTAAGGAGTGGGGATGTTTTTTCGGGTGGTAAAGTAACTTTGTAAAAGTTTAAACGAATGAAAAATGCGGGTATATTTTGACGTTTTGACTGCGTCAGTCGTTTTCACGCTGGCCGAAGCATTCCGAAAGATTAGATTCTTTTTGTTATACAATGTCGTTGGGAAACCGAAATATTTGAGCATTTCCCTCTGAATTCGAACTGTGAGTGTATTTCCGAACGTCGTATTGTCAAGCAATGTTTGTTTTCTGTGTTCAATCAAATATATTCATCGGAAGTTGCGATTGCAATGGGGACGGAAAGGCGACATCTTTTATTATTAAGCATCTGTTACAGACCTTTATTTTACAGGGTTATTTTTTCAGGAGTTTTGTTAATAAGTTGTTTATTTATTTATGAGATGGACTGTTTCATACTAGATTATATTTATTATTTCTTATTTTTTTTTTAAAACGTGGCCTCACACTAGGAATTTCTCCTGTATTAAATACACAAACAGCCAGACTCGGAACAACTACTTGTAGGTCATACAAATATTTGTTCCGTGCGGGAATCGAACCCGCGACACGCAGCGCAGCAGTCAATCGCTTAACTAACTGCGCCGACCATGCCGTCACATTATCACATTCACAAGTCGGTAGTTACTCGATTTTGGATAAACAGGATTACAGTTGCTCTACCAACCAACTACGTACGCATAGTGAACCTTTTTAACCGACTTCCAAAAAGGAGGAGGTTATATGTTCGGCTGTTTGGTTTTTTTTTTTTCTTTTTTTTTATGTTTGTTCACCTACTACTCCGTCGATTATGGACCGATTAAGAAAATATTTTTTTTGTTTGAAAGGGTATGCTCCCGAGGTGGTCCCATTGCCACCAAATCAGAATCTAATGAGGGGATCCCATGGAAATCTAGGGAAACCCTCAAATTTTATAAGCAAACCTATAGCGATTTAAGTATTTTTTTATAGTAACTCGTGCATTTGCTTCTGGAAACAACCATTTGGTGAGGTGGAACTGATGATGGAGACCACAGATGGCCACCGGAACAATATATTAATAATAAGTATTTAACGGGTTGCGATTCGATTAAGTACTTTAATATGGTTGCTAAGCAATTTATGCTCGTCACAATGCATATGGTGAGTGGCAGTTCTACTGCCAGGAGCATTCTCCAACAATTAACGTCCCAGCATCGGGAAAAGAAATATTTTGTAAAAGGTGATGAGTAGTTAACATTAGACTATTGTAACTTAGATAAATTAAAAACTGACCCACTAAAAAGTGAAAAGTAAAAAACTTTTTACAAAAAAATATTAACCGACTTCCAAAAAAACACTACAAAGTGAAAAATAACTTTAATTTCGGAAGTCGGTGGCAAAAAACTAACCACCGACTTCCGAAATTAAAGTTATTTTTCACTTTGTAGTGTTTTTTTGGAAGTCGGTTAACATTTTTTTATAAAAAGCTTTTTATTAGGGTTGCGTAGTCAAAAAGGAACCCTTATAGTTTCGGTTTAGCGCAGAGACTATATAGCACTAGAAAGTTGTAATTTGACATGGGTATAGGCAATAGGTCTTTATTATTAAATTTAAGAAGATGCCCCCGACTGTATGAGATTGTTTATAGTAGTTCTTTTTTATATATCACTTTTTACGTAGTCAGGTTTTTAGATTATTTTAATTTACTTTATTTCTCTCTATTTGGCTTACCATGTAGGTACCTATACTAGGTTATAAGCCTTCATTGTTTTCCAGTGATTCCCAATCAGTGTGGAAGCAAACAATCATAATTGGTGTAAAATAATTGCCGTTCATAGCGCGGCAGTGTTTTGTTTATGTTCACTGAAGGATTACGACCGACGACGCTCTCATTATGAAGACTTGAGAGGTGAGACTTTATTGTTTAGAATACAAGGAGCCGTTGTTAAGAATAAATAAGATGGTCTAACATAGTTATAATCAAAACTGTGAAACCGCCATAATTGTCCTTCAGATAAAAGCTATCTGACGATTGAAAAATCGGCCATAAGGGTCGGTTTTTTTTTAGTTGTCAGATAACTTTAATCTTCAGGCGACGATAACCGACTTTTAATGATTTTGTACTGAAGATCACGTCTGAACGATTAGTGTTAACGATTTGAAAAAAATATATGATAAATTAGAGCATTTTCTCAATAACTTAATATGTGAATATTTTAGATTATGTTTATATTACATAGTGAAATTAATTTGTAAAGTTATGTCTAACGCGGATAAAAAACTGAGAATGGCGGAAAATCTACCAAGCGTATTTTTTTAAACCTTCACCAATTTAAATATAATTTAATTATTGATTTTTTAGTTTATGCGTTTTATTAAAATACCTTTTGGTTTGTGTATAATAAATTAATAATGCGTCAAATTGGGGACAGCGCTCCTTGATGGGCGAGTTCTATTACTGGTTGCACGTACGTCGCGTTGCGTGAGCTCAGTACAGAACACGCAAGCTAACCACTCAAGGTCACTGGCATATATCTGCGTCTTAAGAATATAATTATGGTGATTTGACAGCTTTTGTATAGATATAAAACTGTAATATTTATCTGTAATTTACAACATTCAGATAAAGTTATCTGAATGTCAAAACTCAGCTCTAAAATGATACGTTAGCTATTTAATAATAAACATAGTTTTATAGATATCTTTATTTGTTGATTAAGTCAGAAAGACAGGAGAGAAAAGACAGAATAGCTAGTTACAGTCTATTTTGTGGACGTTGTTATCTATAATATTTAGAAACATCATTGAAGTATAACCTCCTCCTTTTTGGAAGTCGGTTAAAAATGTATCCATAAACTTTTAAAATTAGTTTAAAATGTTAACATTGGTTAAAATTAAAAAGTTGGAAAAAATTATGAAACTGTAATTTAAACTTCACTCCCTGAAATATTAATGATTTAATTATTGAAATCCAAACGTTTTCAAATTACTGTGTAATGTAAGAGGTCCGTAAACCCCCTAATTAACATGATACCCGACTGACCTCTTGCTAATTATCTTTTGAGTTTATTCTCATGAAAACGTAGCTCATTACGGTAATTTATTGGCAGTTAATTATTTCATGGATTTTATTACTTTTTAAACGGTTTTGTTTTTAATTTGTTGATTGCATCGTTGGCATAGTAGTCGTAAGCACAAGGGCTGAGTCCCGGGAGGTCCTGGGTTCGAACCCCGGCTCGGGGAAGTGTTCTTAGGTTTGCGTGCATTAGGAAATTGTGTAATAACCTCATTCGTGAGCTCACTTAATCATCCCTGGCGAAATAGGGCTGTATGTACGTACAATAAGCCGCACGTCACTAGTAACGTCATGACCTTGTCCTAGCGTAGTACGGAGTTTCATTAGAACAAGAGGTCAGCTCGGACTGGTTAAATTACCACTGTCGTTCGACCTACCCTTGTACGACACCTCTGCCAACCCCTTTGTGGAATACAGACGTTATGATTTATCAATTTATGTTTGTTGTTATTATTCTTTGTCCAAGCTCTGTTATAATGTCATTTGCCAAAATATTTTAGCACAGAAACATTTTAATCAATCTAGTATAACATTTTCGTCTTCACTTAAACCTTAGCACGAGGTCTAAGGCTTATCTCTTCAAGGATAACAGCACAATCTCGTTACTACTCATCTTCAAAAGAAAAACAAAAAGATAAATGAAAATAAACCAAGGAACGTGATCACACAACTTCATTACTTCTTTTCTTTTAGAAAACCACGGAGTAAGAAGAAATGGAGTGCCAATCTCAGACACGCTCTTTTTGGATCAAGTCCATCTTACGTACCTATTACCAATGAGACAGGAAATGCTTACAGATTGAAATTATATTTGTTTCTGTGAGTGTAGATCTTTTAAAACACTTACACGTATATTTTTCGGTCAATATTTATATTACTTAGATCTAAGTACCTTCTTATATTGCACTTAAGTAAGTACTGTTCTTTGCGATAGATTTCCACTTCCTAGTTTGTGTTTCAGTTTGAATGATACCCATGTGTAATGATGACCCACATAAAGCTTTGCAAGTTTATGTGTAAAGTTGGCGACACATCGGGCCAACCCTCTTTTCCCTTATGGAGAAAACATTTTAAATGAGATGGCCCGTCGGCTTGTTCGCTAACATATAGCTAATATATTTTAATATTGTGTCAGCACGAGCTTTGTAAGAACGGCTCATTTCTTAATAAAGATATTAGGCTATCAGTAAGGTTGGTAGCGGGGCTCTCAAGCATCGTAGCTCGTTGTAGAATAAATTAATAGACACTCCATTCTTATACCATCATGGACAGACCCGTAATCTCAATATACTACTAGTAGTAAACAACAGAGCAGCAATAGACGCGGAGATAAAATTAACTTTTCGAGCATTTGCCCGTAAAAAGATAGCCTAACATGATGACGCGTGAAAAAACGACCGAATCGCTATCATCATCATACATTGCTGCCTAACTAACCTCTTTTATAAATCTCGTGCAGAAAGAGCAATGTATGTGAAATAAAATAGATTGTTCTAAGGATATTTCAGACGCTGATACGGAGACGTCAGACTTAGCAGAATACCACTAGTGACGTATTTATTACAATTTATCGTTCCGTTAAGATAGGTTTATATGCTTTTGCTGGTGTCCTTGAAAGTAGTATTTTATCACTTAACCGCGACGATAACCGACTTTTAATGATTTTATACTGAAGATCACGTCTAAACGATAGTGTTAATGATTTGAAAAAAATATATGTTAAATTAGAGCATTTTCTCAATAACTTAACATGTGAATATTTTAGAATATTATTATGTTTACATAATATAGTGAAATTCATTTGTTAAGTTATGTCTAACGCGGATAAAAAACTGGCGCAAAATCAACCACGCGTATTTTTCTGAAACTTTCACCAATTTAAAGATAATTTAATTATTGATGTTTTAGTATACGCGTTTTTTAAAATACCTTTTTGTTTTGTTTATAATAAATAAATAATGCGTCAAATTGGAACACGCAAGCTAACCACTCCAGGTCACTGGCATATATCTGGGTCTTAAGATACTGTCACGCCTGTATTACCGATAGGGGTAACCAGAGAACATCGTAATTTCGTAATTTATGATACCAAGCCAGAATTCGGGCAACTACTAGTTTCCTTGTGGAAAAACCCAATATCACTTTTACCGAAGCCGAAATTCAACCTAGGACTCCGCGTTAAGCCGTCGTGCTTGCGAACACTAGTGCAACGAGGTCCTTTAATCAGTCTCCACAGATACTCATTAAATTCCACAAGAACGTCTTTTTTTGGTTGCGTATAAAAATTATCAAATCAAGTTACGAAAAATTTAAGTAAGTAATTAATAATAATAATAGAATAGAATAGTATACTCTTATAATGACCAAATTGTCGCAATCATACACCAAGTCCAACATAAATGTGTTATATTTGTGTGCTAAAGCACACAAATATAACCAACTAAAAGTAAACAAAAAATCTGAAGTAAACTGGAGTAAAACTAAACCTTTGTCAGGTCTGATGGCCGGTTTTATAAATTCTGGGCCGACCTTCTAGAAGTTTCCAAACAACCAAACAATTTAAAATTACTTCTTGTTTGATTGTCAGCCAGAATCAATGAGAACCTAGCCTTATAACACTAATTATATAGTGTAGACCTGGTCTAAGCAAGAAAGCTATATTTATATAGTGTAGACCTGGTCTAAGCAAGAAAGCTATATTTATATAGTGTAGACCTGGTCTAAGCAAGAAAGCTATATTTATATAGTGTAGACCTGGTCTAAGCAAGAAAGCTATATTTATATAGTGTAGACCTGGTCTAAGCAAGAAAGCTATATTTAGAAAATAAAACACAGACAGGTGACGATACGAGACGAAATAAAGAAACGAAGTACAAGATTAAAACTATAATATTGTATTTGGGAGCTACATCTGCCAAAAAACTGCCTTGCAGTTGGCAGATGTAAACATTTTTGTAAAACTTGGGTGTCACCACGAATAAACGCTTTTTCATTTTTTTTTTTTTTTTTCATTTAAGTATAATGAAATATGTCAAAGTCAAATATTCTAAGATTTTTTACAATAAGAGAATAAATTAATACTATAAATATAAATCAATTGTATGCAAAAACAGTTAAAAGTAACTAACGGTTTGTTTTTCAGCGTTAGTAGCGTCCCAAGAATATGTGAATATCATAATAATATTATGATTTCATGTTTGAAAACAAAGACTGGGCATAACAAGAATAGTTGGAGCCAGCAGCTCTTTAAAAGTTTAAATGGTAAATATATGTATATTGCATAAATATAATAAACATGTGGTTTTGAATAGCAAAATACCACAACCTCCCCATAGAAATAAAAACTCAATGGAAAGCACAGACCACAGATATTGTTCCTGTAGGTAGTACTCTCATCTACCGGTGTAGTGCCGAAGGCTCTCACACAAAGTCTTAAGGCGATGATAACCGACTTTTAATGATTTTATACTGAAGATCACGTCTAAACGAGTAGTGTTAATGAATTGAAAAAAAAATATGTTAAATTAAAGCATTTTCTCAATAATTTAATATAATATTATATGTGAATATTTTAGATTATGTTTATATTACATAGTGAAATTAATTTGTAAAGTTATATCTAACGCGGATAAAAAACTGAAAATGGCGCAAATTCTACCAAGCGTATTTTTCTGAAACCTTCACCAATTTAAAGATAATTTAATTATTGATCTTTTAGAATACTTACGCGTTTTATTAAAATACATTTTGTTTTGTGTATAATAAATTAATAATGCGTCAAATTGGGGACAGCGCTCCTTGATGGGCGAGTCCTATTACTCGCTGACCGGACGACGCGTTGTGTGAGCTCAGTACAGAACCCGCAAGCTAATTACTCAAGGTCACTGGCATATATCTCCGTCTTAACACTCTACACATACCTTCTCACACACTGTACATGCTCCAAAAAGCCACCATTCTCAACACCTGTCGCATCACCCGAAAGTTCCTGACTTCTACATTATCATCCGCCTTTTCAATTTAAATTTCTCCTTACAACTTGGTTCCAGCCCGTGGGTCGTAAACTCTCTCAAAAGAGAAGAAAAAGAAAGAACTCAATATAATAATAATAAAAAAATATGTCAATGAATAAGTAATAATAATTGACATCATCGATATCCGAAGATCCACCACAAACAACAACCTCCAATAGTTTTTACAAACAGGTTTATAAAAAAAAAAAAATTGCAGACTAACGTAAGCGTATTAAAGTAAATTATTACGTCATCGGCTAATAAATTACGTATTACTATAGAATGTTCTTCATTAAACTGTCAGTTGTAATACATCGTGTGTCAGAGGCCGAGGGAGCGAGAAAAAGGTGTTGATGAAACAGTGTTTTCATTGTACTTGATGAACTATCTTGCCGGTCAGACAGCAGTTTATTGATTTAGATCCTTTTATGTAGCTATCTAGACTTTTTTGAAGCCTTATGTGGTAGGTTATGATGATAATAGCGTAATCTATTCATCGTATCGGCGTGTCAGTCACTCTATATTAGTAGTACTTTGGAAAGGTAATCCTTGACGGTTCCTTGGAACATCCTGCATTTTGAACAACTTCGTCACTATTCAGCTGTAAGTAAATTAAAGTAAGTAAAAGTAAAGTAAAAAGTTTATTCATCAAAAAAGTAACAATTAGTTAGGCTTTTAATTTGGTACCTTAAATATTAGCATACTCGTAAATAGTTCTGTTATATAATCTACATCTATTGAAATAAATAAAATTAAAGTGTCTGTAATGCCAAAATAACAGTTTTTTATTAAGCACATTGAAAGTATATAAGTAGGTACGGTACAAATAACAAAAAAAACTTTCTTTTTTTTTTTTAACTGTCTGACTACTACTTCAATTTTAGAAAAAGCCACGTGGTTGTAGCCGCGTGCAGCAATTAGTTGTTTAAAGGCATTTAAAATTATAATAGCTATTAGCCTGTTCAATATCGTTGTCTAAAGGCAGGCGCGCATTAGGCAACCAGGCTATGGCAGCTAGGCTACGGCAGCCAGGGTATGGCAACCAATCCAATATAAAATAATGTCTAATTAGGCAGCCAAGAATTTTCTCAATATTCCGGCTGCCGCAGCCTGGCTATTGTTACTTGGCTGCATAGTGCGCGGGAGCTAACTTCACTCTTACTACTCAAACTCAAACTCAAAGCATTTATTTCAATTAAACCATTGACAGGCACTTTTGAATTGTCAAGAAGTCGGTCAGTTACAAGTATGAAGCTAGTTGCCCATTCCAAATAGTAGGTTCCTATGGAGAAGAACGGGCAACAAACTCCACGGACACTCTTTTAAATTAAAATATTGGTACAAAATATTGGTTACATCATTCATATTGAAGTTAAACATGTGAGAACGATGCAATACGTCAAAAGCGTCCGTGATAAAAAGATAACAATTCAAAACTAAAATAATTAAAAATAAGCCGTGGCAGCTAAGAGATGACCAGTCCCAACTGACAGCGCCCGTTCACGAACATGACGCATGGATCAGCACCATTCAGCTCAACCATTTTGAAGGGAGCTAAATGATCCAACACACACGCCACCATCAGCGAGACATCTGAGTGAGCATGACATACTCTCAGCCGCCAGGGCACATTTAAGTCAATGAAAGACATAATTACCCGGTAAATGGTAGCTCTATTGTACATAGTACTCACACCTGTGATATGCAATTATATAATACAAAGGAGATTCGAGTTTATACAATGAAAAGATAGTCTTCCAATCTTCATCAGCTCCAACAGTATTTTCAAATGTTAATAAATTAGTTGTGGTTGTGGAGCTGGACCAGCATTGAGCCAAGCATTTCTATCAGCGATGTAATCCCCCAACCTATAATATGCCTGCTTGCATAGTGTGCGTTTTATACAAGATTTGAATTTCGTTTCATTCAGTTGAAGTATGACGGGAGGGATTTTATTATAACATTTTAAACAGTACCCCATGAAAGATGAGTCTACTTTTGCCAGTCTGAAACCTGGTTGAGCTAATAGATCCCTACTTCTAGTACTATAATTATGTCTTTCGCCTCTTTTACTAAAAAGATGTAAATTTTTTCTTACGTACATGATGTTTTCATAGATATATTGACAAGGCACCGTCATGATGTTAATATCCTTAAACAGTTCCCTAAGAGAATCGCGCCTGCGGAGATTATATATGGCTCTGATGGCTCTTTTCTGCAGAATAAAAATAGACTCGATTTCTGCAGCCCGTCCCCAAAGTAAAATACCGTAAGACATGATACTATGAAATTAACTAAAATAGACTAGCCTCGCGGTATCTACATCAGTAAATTGACGGATTTTTCTGACAGCATATGCTGCTGAACTTAGCCGTCCTGCAAGAGATGTTAAATAAGGACCCCATTGAAGCCTAGAGTCGAGCGTGATCCCCAGGAAAACAGTTTTATCGACGAATTCTAGTTTCTCTTGATTCAATACTATCTCATAATCACTACTTTTTACATTTGGTAAAGAAAATCGTATGCACTTCGTTTTTTTTTCCATTTAATACTAAATTATTGGCAGTGAACCAATTTTGGACCTGCAGTAAGGCGTTATTTACGTCGTCAAAATTTGTAGGACGTCGTACGTTATGTGCATCCTGAACAATCCACTCAGTGACAGGTCAATTTTGTGTCGTAAGTCATGTCCCGCACCTAGAATTATACCCATTATAAATTTCACAAATAATATGACGTCGCGCCGCATTCCTAAATGCGTGATAGAAAAAACAAGTCGGGCAGCGGAGAATCCAAATGTTATTAGTTCAGTAAATATAAAGGTTAAAGGGCTGACTAATAAACATGCCATCACATAATATCTGTACTGGATATGGAAGCAAAACAATGCGGCGCTTATGATCCTTATAAGACTAGAAGCTATACGTATTCATCCATAGAGTAAACAAGTAAAGATGGTCTAACCCAAGAATAAAGGCTCACTGACAAGCAGCGCGACCCTTTTAAGGTGTTTTTTTTGCTGTAATGCCAATAAACGCATTTTTCTTTCTTTCTTTCTTTTTCCTTGTCGCCCCAGTCTGCACGAGCCTTAACAGGCTCTGAAGAAGGTCTAACAGCTTATTGTTGGTATTTGCAACGCGACTTGATGGCACGATCTTCGGGAGATTCACTGAGCTGCACGTTAGGGCAGTAGCTCGTCTGGCTCGGTGACTCGGTCGGGGAACATGGTGTAAATTTAATGTCGTGTTGCACGTTTATAATGTGTTTAATTTTAATCTTGTGTTTTATATTAAGGACTGTACATCACAATTTGTAACATCGTCTGCAATACAGATTTATTATTATTATTATTTAACTCTTATAATAATATGTGAGACTCTTATTCATTTTAACGTTGGTAGACGATGATCATGATTTCAGAAGTTTACACGTGTTTAAAGTAGATCTTCTGCACTCTCTTAGCATGTGTTCAATATTGAAATTACGAGGTGTGAGTCATGTCGCTATGCTTATGCGATGCGATGCATTGAATCCATATTCGGATGCTAATGTTGTGGCGCTGCTCATTATTCGAGTATTACTAGTGTCAAGAGGTAATAATAAAATAATGGATGTTCTCACGTTTTTTCCTATGCTCATTAAGCAATAATTGTAATTAAATTCCTGTTATGATTAATCTCTGTTGTTCTCTTATTTCCTGGACCATTTACATTTAATCAAATAGCTACATTACCATGTTTAAAAAAAATAAATGGCAAATTGTATAACTAGGTTCCCTGGACGAGATTGCAAAAAGCGATAAAGCCGCCCATTGTAAGTACCTATATTTTGCAGTGTTTGATTAATTTTTTGTTAAGTATGTATTTTGTGGTGTACAATAAGGTATTTAGAAATAATATAAAAAATATATACCTAAACATTTTGCTCATCCTCCATACATTTCTATCGTCACAGGCTCAGTGCTCAACTCCATGTAAACCACCCTCAACAGTGACGTATCATCCACAATCTTCCCGAGTGAGGTCGCTATTGAACCCAAATTGAATGGAACTCGAATGGCAATAGCCTCCGTCAGCCACTGAGTATTACCCAAATAAAATAAGTCCGCATTGTCAGTCTAATAATATAATGTTGTTTGCGAAGTTACATTAATGGTAAAGTGGTACTTTAGATAACTTTATCGGAAAAGTCTTCCTATGCCTAGTCTTTTTCTTAAAAAGTTGGGGCGGCTTATGTTGGTATTTATTCTATTTGACTGTACAAAAATGAATCGATTCTTATTTTCTGATAATGGCAACACTGTCAGTACTGTCACTCAATGTTTAGTATAAAACCGCCAACTGCTCTCAGATGTTTTTCACTTTCTATATTTCTAATTATGTCTGATTCCTAACACAGCAAGTGATAGGAATCAGACATAATTCCTTCCCTGTGAAACGTTCAATATAATTGACCGTTATTACTGCTTTTTATTTACGCCGATAACCTAATTTCCTACATCTTAGTGTTTAATTTTAAATGCGACTGAATAATATAAATTTTTTGACCTGTGAAATTCACAGCCAAGTGATGAGGCTAACTGTTTTAATCTAATGCTGGGTACACATCATTATGTAAAGCGTAACGTGCTTTATATTACGTCCTTTATTACATTTACTGCGAACCTTCATATCAACACCACAACGGTCTGTACTTCTCTCGCAAGCAATGTTACATAATAATATGACGTATCGTAATATTTAATTTCATGTTACGTTGTACCACCATATTTACCACAATTTTCAAACTTTTAGTCTGTCTGACTATTCCAGAACGACAAACGTAAGTCTTTAGAACTGCCATTGGTTGAAAATAAGAAAAGAAAGAAAGAAAAATTGTTTATTCTGCACAAACAAAACGCACATTACAACAAAATAACATTATTATGTTACACACCTACAAAGTAGTCAAAAGCCTCGTATTCAATAAACTAAAAACTTTACAATCTTGTCCATTGCTTGGTTGCGAAATATATTAATAAATTAATATAAAAATAATAAAACCTATAAACTTTTTCAACCGAACACCAAATAGCATGAACACCAAGTGTATCTCCTCAAAACAAAGCGTTCATCGACCATTTTGTTCCGCGGCCATCTTGACGAGAATTGGCGCGAAACGACCATAGACACGATTCGTCTCCCTTTTTATGGTTCTATTAGGATTTTGTCGACGATATTTTATTAGAAGTGTAATGTGAACGGGATGTGGATGGCTTGGATACAATCTTTGGGAGACAGCTTTAATTTTTTTAAAGCGACGATTTCCTTTCGAATTTCGTTGTTTGGTGACGGTTTATCTTTTAGGACGATAATGAAAATGGCGGTGGTTATGATTGTCTACAGATTTTCCTTTGCGTTTTCTTTTGATTAACGTTTGATGAATAATATTGTATTTTTTTTAAAAGGTTAGGAATGATTAATTTATTCTTTCTTGAGGGAACAAAAAAGGGAGTGTCTTCGAAGCTCATAGGTTGGAAATGTTGCTAGTCCCAACCGTTTCGGTAAGGGACTGTTCAAACAGAGGTGGAACCCGCGCGGGACGTGACTGCGAGCGTCTATTATTGTAATGATAAGGAAGTCGAGACTATTCACACCAATTTGAACACCTGCAATAAACTGCGGATTTCTTCCCGCATCCCGCGCGGGATTGATGTTCTGAACTCTATTTAACTATTTGACCCGGCTCGAGGTGCACCAAACTCCAAACTTGCTCAGTTATTATCTCTCTTCGATGCTCTTTTACTGGATACCCCAACGAAAATGATTCCACTTTTCAACAATATTTTCAAAACACATATTTCTTGGCCCAAACTTCACAACTACAAACAACATTAAAATGATTAAAAAGTGCGAGATAAGGGGAAAAAACGTGATTAATTAAAAAGTTGAACATAATCAGCGAAGGCAGAACTAATTTAAGAGATAAACACCAGCAATAAAAGTGACAAACAGTTCTGGGCGACACCCACTGCCAACAAACAGTTCTGGGCGACACCCACTGCCAACAAACAGTTCTGGGCGACACCCACTGCCAACAAACAGTTCTGGGCGACACCCACTGCCAACAAACAGTTCTGGGCGACACCCACTGCCAACAAACAGTTCTGGGCGACACCCACTGCCAACAAACAGTTCTGGGCGACACCCACTGCCAACAAACAGTTCTGGGCGACACCCACTGCCAACAAAAATACTACACAGTTGGCTACAGAAGTACTAAACTCTCTTTTTTCGAGTCATCCATCATTTCCTCTTTTCAGCATACCTAGTGACTGACTAGCTAAACAGTATTATCCTCGGTATAAGCGGTGAGCTATTTTCATAAAGTTTGGACCGAAGTGAGAGAAGAAAATAGCAGAAGATCGTACTCGTAGTAAAACAATTCTCAGTAAGTGCTGTTGGCAGTGAGGCTGACAGCCCTGGATGTGTTTAGCCAATATCCTAAACTCTTATATTGATAGGGTTTAAATTAAACTGATTTACAATATGTATTCCATCTACGACTTGTTCTTATTTTCTTCTTCTGTGTCAGCTTTGTGTGATCATGAAAACAATTATAACTGCGATATTTCTGGGTCCATTTACCTATTCGAAGCCTTTGTGTAACTATTAATCTCTTTCTCACGATATATCATTGCGAATCTTTTAGCAGCTACCGTTGACCTCCAATGAATGGAGTAGATTGATGCCCCATGTGTGGGTGAACTTTTAACCGTAAAGCATCTAGTACAGTTAGGTAAGTAGTTATTGTATTTATTCTTTTGACATTTGGGGTCTATGATTAACGAGAACTTCGGAAGTATAACGGTACTTGAAAGACTTTGAAACGGTCCCCGTTTAATAAATTAATTAGTTTATGACCAACTTAAACAATAAAAGAAATATGAATACAAATTAATATATATAATCTTATCATCCTCTTGCGCTTAGACCAATTAATTTGATATCAATCTGCTGTCTTCAGAATCCAAACCCTTTTTTGACTCATCTTCCACCCATCGTGTTTTCAGTTGTGTCCAAACCGAACCTACTTGGTTCTCATTTCTTTTGTTACTCCTCTTCCTCAAATTGAATAGTATACACAGTGGCTGTAGCTGGAAACCCAGCTACAGCCAGTCTGTAGCTGGTTCCAGTGTTTTAGTAAATCACTTCATATCTACTTCCAGTGCTTTTGTTTTCAACACAACGGAACGGAATTAAGTTTACTTCATTTAATTCTACAATGGTATTAATATATCAAGGAGCAACTTCCTCTTTATAAACTGTGGCATAAAGGATATAATTTGAAAACAACGAAACATTGTGATACATAGAGAGCATTTTTCAGAGGTAATTTTTATTAGCACTATGATCACGAATGTTTTTGTCAAAACATTCATAATATTATAGTAAGCCAGTGAACGTCAGAAAAACAATGTCGATAAGCTTATAAGGTAAATCTTGATCTTGGTAATCTTGTTTAATGTTGGTCGCCTTTCAAAACACCCATAGGTATACTTAGAGCGAGTGCCTTATCGAGGGGACCTTACGAAACAAATGCTCGTTTCCAGTCATCTGCATATTCATCACCATCCTGCTCTTTTATCAAATTATTTGTGGTCGGTGCATCATGTCTTATTTGTGGTCGGTGCATCATGTCTTATTTGTGGTCGATGCATCATGTCTTATTTGTGGTCGGTGCATCATGTCTTATTTGTGGTTGGTGCATCATGTCTTATTTGTGGTCGGTGCATCATGTCTTATTCTCTCATACATTTCTATCAGTCGTGATCTCAGATTTCATTCCTTTTCACACAATTCACTCATCGATTCCTTGGTCTTCCTCAGTTTTATAGCCATCAACGATCCACATTAATACTCAAAATTCAAAAGGATTTTTATAGTTTTATCTATAAGCACCCCTTTCTAAAAAGACACTAACCATTTTAAAGCTACCCATCCACAGTGCAGTAGTAAAAGCACACGATAGTTGTTTTCCAATAAACAATCCGGTCTGATTTACGGGCACAAACGAAGTGGGCAGAACTATTCTGTGCGGGCACTGCGCAGTAAAAGTCCTTGTTTACTACTTTTTATTCCGTTCGAAATTGAGCTGTGTAGATACGATGGATTCACAGATTTTGTATTTTATTGAAGTCATTGATAATTAGATATGGTTAATAGAAGGTTGTGTTTGTCCTACTGACCCACTGAAGGGCAAGTGCCATTTTTCAAAGACAATGACCAATGTCTTTTTTTTTCCTGTGTGGGAAATTATCAAATAACTTCTCCCGCTCTGGGCGGAGCGGGAGGGCGTGTTAGACTTTTACTGACTAAAACCCACCCCTGTTCCTTTATTTGCCTGTGTGCCAGGGTCACGATATCCCTTTCAGACAAACTCGCAACCCTGGCAGGCATTGGCCCTAACGGACCCCGTCAATTCATGCTGACATCTCTTTGAGGCGCGCGTGGAACACAACGCGCCGTCGACCCGGGCCTGGTCCTTATCGGAATGACCAATGTCTCAGAGACCTCTCTCCATGGCTTTATTTTATAATTATTTAATTTTAAACCAATTTAAAACAAGTGCCCATGTTTGCAAGTGGGCCCGTCTGCGCTGTCTTTAAAAGGCTACTGTAGAACTAGTAGAACAAGATTATACCAGCAAAATAAATCTTCATATTCTTTCTCAATCAATAATTCATCAAAACAATCCCAAATCAACATTCCAGATCCCGGAATTGCACATAAAACTTCGATCTTAATTAGCCGACTACCCTCGTCCTAATCTTTATGGCATCTCCGGAATTGCATCGCTTCCTCTAGGGGAACAGGGGTACAGGAGTATCCCTGTTATAATGGGGGAGTATTTACAATGTGAGGTCAAATATTTGGGGTAATCTGTGATTGGGTACACATAATTACAGATTCCGACGAAAAGTGGTCTGTTAATTGTTATGTTGACAGCCCTGATATATGGGGATATCAAGTGCTGATGAGTCACATTATACTGGTATTCAACTGCATCTGGACGTTTCTTGAGTGTTTATTATTTCAGTCCAAGTTTAGATAGTTTCACGATGACTTCTATCATAATCCGTTAATCAAGCACCAAAATAAATTAGCGTGCAATTTTAAATTAGACGATCTCTATCGTCTAATTTAAAATTGCACGCTAATTTTTTTTTACAAACATTTGAAAATGCAAAAAGCAATGGACGAGCGTGCAATTTTAAATTAGATAGTCTCTCTCTTATTACATTGAAACAGTTATAGGTTTTGAATCTTAGTGGTTCAAAACCTGTACCTTTTTCGAGCTAGCCAGGACATTTTACCACTCCATCAAACATAAGACACAAAGCAACTATTAATAACAGGCACAATGAAGGGTTCCATAATGAATTTGTCATAAAAACAATGCTAACATTGTAGTTGAAAAACATGTTCTCCCACACATCGACATATCTCACGGTCCATTCTCCAACTGCAAATGTAAGTTGATCGACTATTACTTGTTAACTTGTAAAGCCTACTTATCTGTGATATATTTTCTTTTAATTTCGTTATATACAACGTGCCGCTACAATGGTGA
This sequence comes from Tiliacea aurago, assembly GCA_948098905.1. Classification (NCBI taxonomy): domain Eukaryota; kingdom Metazoa; phylum Arthropoda; class Insecta; order Lepidoptera; family Noctuidae; genus Tiliacea; species Tiliacea aurago. The sequence goes on from OX402602.1 coordinate 19,122,235, forward strand.
CATTAATTCAACACACGGGTAGGGCTAGCGGCCAGTAATAATAAAAAATATATTATAAGATAAAATAATTCGTACACGGATAAATTAAAATGTTCAAACAAACTAATTAATAAAGCTCTCTCTTTCCTTCAACTCACCTACTCTTTTCACGTTATTTGTTTTAATTTCATTGATGCGATGTCATAATCCGTGACCCCGGCAAATGACCTCTGCGCTACAGTTCTTAAAGTACAGGTTGCTCCAAAACTCTATTTTATAAAATCGTTAATAAATCAATAAATCATAACGATGAATGATATTAAATTCACATAAACCTACATGGGCACTTATGAAACGTCAGAAGCTAGGTGCACGGTTCCAATTAGTCGTTTCCTATGGAGAAGAGCCGGCAAGAAACTCCACGGTTACTCTTTTAAAAATAATGGGCTTTTACAATGTTTTCAAGTTACAGCCAGTAGAGGGTTCCATTGAGTCGGAACCGCGAGCCGCATAGTTCTCGGTGAGTCGGAACTGTCTGCGGTGATTCCCCAGTGAGTCGGGGTGGCGCTGCATTATGCTCCAGTGCGTCGGATGTGGTACAGCGCCGGGTTGAGGCTGACTGCTGGCGTCGACCAAGAGAGGAATCATGTTTCTGCTTGTGGACCGGCCGAAAGTGCAGTGTGCTGTGCCAAGGTTGCTGATGAGGCTGTGGGTGATGACCAGGAATGCGCGTCCGCTGCATGCTGATGGTCAGGATACCCGTTGAAGCCGTGGGTACTGGCTGGCTGCGTGACTCGCCGCTGGAAAGCTTGAGGAAGTAATGATGATGATTACGTCACGCTGAAGTAGTTGCACGAAGGCTGCGCCTACGTTCATACTCGGGGTCACCAGTTTAGAGGCATGAGGAACAGGGTCTAAAGTTCACTCATCCTCTATAGAAAATGGAGGATCCTCCGACCAGACGGGTGTTGTGTCTGGTGGGCAACTGCCCAACGATTGATGTCGGGAGGTTGTATATATATGCTAGTCGCGCGGTAAACTCTGCTTGCGCGATGCAGGATTTTGCGTGACGTCAGTGTGACGCGTACTTCGCATGTGGCGATGTTGATGCCGCTACAACAGTGTTAGGTATGGGAGGATAGGTATACACACAACAAAGACAAAAATCAATTCTCATTCATACTAATTGTTCAACCACAGTCAACTGACTCACTACATATTTTACGTTCAAGCCAACCTTATGACACAAAACGATTACTAGCCTCTGCTCGTGACTTCGCCCGCGTAGCGAGTGACCATGACATTGGAAATTATGTCGAATTATACATAAACCTTCCTCTTGAATCACTCTATCTATTATAAAAAAACCGCATCGATCCGTTGCGTAGTTTTAAAGATCTAAGCATACATAGGGACAGACAGACAGCGGGAAGCGACTTTGTTTTATACTAGATAATAGGTATGAAGTGATAAAATGTGGTATACGTATTGTTATAAGGAAGACAAAATCAATTCTGATTCAAGTAATTATCACATCGCCAGTCATCAACCACAATACAATTATTACTATATGTATTGTTTCACTAAATGACTAAATAGGAGTGTACTTGAGGTACACCTGCCACTTTCGGGGAAATACATACGTGATGTTATGTTTATTTTATGATTCACTAAAGGCTCTTACAGACTCACGCGATATCGCGGACGCGACAGGTAGCGACATAGAAATTGTGCTACTAGTGTCGCGTCGCGCTCGCGATATCGCACCAGTCTGTACGAGTCTTAAATCAACATTGACCACTCTACCTAGTACATATTCTTAATACACCGTGCTCGTCCTAACCGCAGTCCTAACTTAGAACAGGCTTGATTAAGGTATTAGTTCAGTGATTCATAAGTACGTGATCTCAAGTATACAGCCTGTGCTAATATTTTGTGTACATATTTATACGTTGACTAATAATATTATTAGTTCTTGTATAGAGATTGGTGTGTCTGTCTGTCCATCTGTGAATAATTGTTATGAAAATCTAGAAATCCTTTGCACATTGAGGAAATCTTAAACATATAATAGCAAACAGGTTGAAATTGCAAGCTCTTGTTTTTTTTTTTTTCACATGTAACAACTACGTCATTTTGACATACATACATCTCTCAGGCTCACGTCTTCTTCCCCGGGAGACGGCAGGAGCTACAGAACGCGACCTGCTACGATCTTCTCATAGTCCATTAACTTCGTTCACGTTCATACATCTGGCCATACACGCACGCCGGTTGCGAGTACTACGCACCTGACCCTTCTGAAGAAGATCACCGATAAGGTCACTATAATATGTCTTTCTCGGGCCTTCCCTATCGGGGTTCCACTCACATGTCTTGTAAAAAATAACTCAGCTACTACTTTAAATAATCTAATAGATGATTCAGCAGGCAAAACAGCGGTATACTCTAGTGTTGATTATGTATATGAATCATATTTTTAGCACGTACTTGTCAATGTTTCAATGAGAGTTGTGCTGCGAAATATTTATAAGAGTAGATATTTTTACATGCCTGTGATACAAGCTCCAAAAGTACCAAAATCGGTCCATAATTGACGGAGATATAGGTGAACAAACATTAAAAAAAGAACATACAGCCGAACATATAACCTCCTCCTTTTTGGAAGTCGGTTAAAAATACGTTTTATTTGCTTGATGACTTTCCGAGAAACAGCGCGGTGAAATTTATGGATTTTTATGAAAAATCGAACATTGTAGCTATCTCAATTTCAGCCGTACAAAACCCATATTTTTTGTACAGATTACGCATAAACACTACTAAATCCTACCAAATTTTCAAAAACATCCGTTGGCTAGTTTTCGAGTTATAAGGTGGCTCCTCAATGCAGATTAAGGAGCCACCTTATACGTCCTATAACTTTTTAACGGTTTTACTACAAATTCCAGGATCGGGCCTAAAAAATCGGCTAAGTTTTTAATAGGTATATGTATGTACTAGCTTTCGCCCGCGGCTTCGCCCGCGTGGATGTCGAAAAAAAAGCAGCTTCTCTATCAGCAGCATTCCCCCAAAATATTATAATATACCATATCTTAGTTGGAACCAACGTAAGCGTGGTAAGCAGGTAGGAGTGCAGTTTGATTTACAACTTTACGGAGGATATATGTAGATAGCATATAAATATCAACTTCGTTTTGTACATACTTGTTCAATATACCTACGTGTCCTCGTCCATTTCATGTCTAAGTCTATTTGTAAGAAATTTTGTATTGTTTATTTTTTCTACGCTTTTGTTCTTAAATAATAATTGATGTACCAACTTTTGAGTTATTCAAGGTACGCAGTAAAATTCTCCCGAAAACTATGTACCCCTTTTTCCGATTCTCGAAAACTCAATATGAGGTCTGAGTTTCGAGTTAATCGGACCGCGCGTTAAGATTCTTTAAATACAAACCATAACACTCCCTAAAATCCTTTTGAGGGGTAGTTTCGAAAAACGCAAAAGTTATGACAAACTTTGTTATTTAAGCAATGACTGCCTCGTTAGTCTAGTGGTCACAGGCGCGACTGCTGAGAATGAGGGGTGGGTTTGATTCCCAGGTCGGGCAAAGTGTTATTGGATTTTCCATTAGGAATTTCTTAGTAGCAGCCCGAAGTCTGCATTTATGCCCGGTTGATGCAATAGGCTCGCCCCCTATTACATGGGACTTAAACAAAACTGTCGAAATGTGGGTGTACGAAAGATACACCTCTACCTAACCCTTTGGGGATTGCAGGCTTGATGTTATGTAAATAAGTACTCGGGCCAAATTTCAAGTTTATATATCAAAAGAAATAAGATTCTGTTCACACAAACTATATTGCCTCTTTTTACGCACTCAAAGGGGTAAATTGTTGAAACATCGTTTTTGACGTTTCTATTATTGGATTTATAGGTTATTTATACCAATTTTCGAGTTAATCAAGCTACACAGTAGAATCCTCCCTTGTAAATTGACTATCCCTTTTCACCGCATTATTAGGGGCAGATTTAAAAAAAACCGGATATAAGTTATTCTTTATTTTTTGTTTTCAGTATAAATCCTGAGTTTCAAGTTAATCGGACCGCAAATTAAAATTATTCCATAAAAGTTTTGACATCCCCCAATCCCCCTTTAGAGGGTAGTTTAAAAAAACAAAAAATTACAAAAATTTTATATTTTACTTAGGTTAGTATTCGTGCCAAGTTTCAGGTTTATTAACTCAAGGAATAAGATTTTTCATACAAACAAAATCCCCCTTTTCACCCCCTTAATGGTTGAATTTCCAAAAACCCCGTCTTAGCTGATGCCCACGTCCTAATTTGGGGTTAATCAAGCCACACAGTAGAATCCTCTCTTGTAAAATTAACTACCCCTTTTCATCCTACTCCCGCGTGCGTGCGGGTTATTACCGCACGGTCTCCCGTGAGGCGGCGAGCCTCCTTACCGGACTGCCACCGTGGGATCTGGAGGCAAAAGTCCTTGCGCACATCTGGGAGTGGCGCGAGGAGGCGAAACGCTGGGTCGAAACTCCGCTGCCGCGAGAAATCACGGCACAGCGGACGGAGCTCCGGCGGGATCTCATGGTGGCATGAAGAGTGCGATTGTCGCAATCCAGCGCTGGGCACGCCACAATTGTGGCGATAAGTCCCCTCTTTGAGGAGTGGCTAGAGAGGTGCCACGGCGTCCTCACCGGACACGGTTGTTTTGGGAGGTTCCTGTTCAGGATAAAGCGGGAGGAAACGCCCGGGTGTCACCACTGTGTGGATCGCCCGGAAGACACGGTGGATCATACGGTGGAGGTCTGTCTGCCCGGCTTGGGCGGAGCACCGCTGTGTCCTCACGGCGCGGCGGCGGCGGCGATCTCTCGCGTCCGGCCCTGGTTCAGGCTATGGTTCGGAGCGTGAGTGCATGGGAGGCCGTTACCTCCTTCTGTGAAACAGTAATGCTCGCGAAGGAAGAGGCAGAACGCGTGAGGGAGAGGCAAGGTTCGCGCCCTCGCGCCCCTAGTCGCCGCAGGAGACGCCCCGGGCGTCGGGAGTAGCAAGCTATCTTCGGGCCACCGTAGGCGCGGGCTTGCGTACGGTGAGCGATGGGTAGCTCGCCATCCGATAAGGACCAGGCCCGGTTCGACTGCGCCTTGTGTTCCACGCGCGCCTCAAAGAGATGTCAGCACCAACTGACGGGGTCCGTTAGGGCCTGCCAGGGTTGTGATGTTTGTCCGAAAAGGATATCATGGCCCTGGCACACAGGCAATGGAAGGAACATGGGTGGGTTTTAGTCAGTAAAAGTCTGACACGCCCTCCCGCTCCGCCCAGAGCGGGAGAAGTTATTTGATAATTTCCCACGCAAAAAAAAAGGGTCAATTTTCGAAAAACTGATAAATTCTTTTACCAGTTTTTCCAACCAAAATATGGTTTACAGTATAAATACTGAGTTTCGAGTTAATCGGACCGCGCGTTAAAATTCTGCCATACAAACTTTGTCATCCGCAAATCCCCCAATATGGAGTAGTTTAAAAAAAAACAAAAATGTCACACTTTATCATTTACTTAGGTTAGTATTCGTGCCAAGTTTCAGGTTTATTAACTCATAGAATAAGATTTATCCCCCTTGTTCACCCCTTAAAGGTTGAATTTCAAAAAATCCCTTCTTAGCGGATGCCTATAGTTTCCAACAATAAGGCGAAATATTAGTGATTTTAACTTAAAAAGAAAGTTTTATCCCGTTTTTCACCCCTTATGGGTTCAAATTCTAAAAACACCATTGCGTTAGCTTCCAACCATAAGCCTAGATAATAAATTTAGTGATTTTACTTCGAAAATTAAGGACTTTCTATACACATCATCCCCCTTTTTAACCCTTCGGGGGTGGAATTATCAAAAACGCTGAGACATGTATCAATTAATTTTCAATCTTCAGCCTTAACACAAAATATGAATATTCTAACTTCAAAACTGACGGACTTTCATATAAACTTCCATACCCTATTTCACCCTCTTAGGGGTAGAATTTCGAAAAACCCTTTCTTAGTGGATACCTACTCTTCACAAAGAACACACCCTCCAAATTTCATGTCTCTAGGACCAGCGGTTTAGGCTGTGCGTTGATATATCAGTCAGTCAGTCAGTCAGTCAGTCAGGACTTTGAATTTTATATATATAGATATCCATAAATTTAAATAAATATTCCACAATTTTCGTTATTGCACCTACCACTGCTTGTCTCTGCATCACCCAAAGGTTGACTGATAGAAAATGCCTATGGCATTAAGTCCGCCTCTGTACATTTTGTGTGCTTAGTGTTAAATAAATAAATAAACATTGGTAGTACCCTCGTTTAAATAAGAGACATGGCTCCTCAATCCATACAGACATTTATTTTATGTGTGTGTTACACATGACCCGGCTGTTTGTATAGATGGAAATACATCAAATAAAATCTAAGGCTAATTAAATTTGAATAACTTATTGTAAGTAATGTTTTTCTCAGTAGAAGCCCGGAGTTTTGTGCCTTTTAAAAGCAATAGGTCCGCCCACTATTACATATACGGGACCTAGATGGCAATTTGTAGTTGTAATATTTACATACCTGATGACCTCTGCCTACCCCCTGCCTGGACTACGTACTATTATTATATCAGATATCTGCCTAACCTTTTCCCAACTATATTGCGGTCAGCTTTCATTCTACTGCCACCAAAAAAACTAAAGTTATTTAAGAAAAATGTGTACTGCATGTCGATTATTATTTACAATCATTTACCAAATACTTTTCAAGACTTACCGCTGACAAAGTTTAAAAACATGCTTTTTAAACTATTACTATTTAAAAGATATTATACCATAAAGCTTCTACATACCGGGGCGAATTGTCGCGCGACGCGACGCGACACAAAGGCACCGCTCGTCCCGCTACACGCGGGGCCTTTGTGCCGTGTCGCGTCGCGCGACAAGTCGCGCTGGTATGTAGAAGCCTTAAGGACTATTTAGATGACAAATCAATAGAATCCGTGGGTACATAATTATACAACTCTGCCAACCCTTTCCGGGACTACAGGATGGTATGTTATTTATTATATATATTAATACGTGAAGCGAAGACTTTGTACCCCATTTTACGATTTTTATTAATAATTACCAAGGGAGGAGTGCAGAAACCTAATATTTGTATATAATTATGCATTAGAAATAATGAAATTAATACAAAAAATTTACACACACTACCATGTGTTTGACACACACACACGTAGTCGTAGGTCTCATGACTTGAAGATGGTTATAGGACAGAAGTGACAGATTCAGCATGGAATAAGTAAGTACTTTATAATAGCATGGAATTAGTGTAGGTACTCATTGAATTAGTCAGTACTATATAGTACTATATCCTTGGAGTTTCTTGCCTGTTCTTCTCCATAGAGATCTACGTTTTGGAATGGGCAAATAACTTCAACTTTCTGACTAACTGACCGACTCTTTGACAATTCAAAAGTGCCTGTAATAGGTTTAATTGAAATAAATATGTTGAGTTTGAGTTTGATAGAATGTAAGTAAAGGGGGTCGAAATTCAACCAGTAGGCGACGACTACTTATAATTAATACATTATGGTACGAGTATCAACAAAACCACTCGTTAATTTCAGCAAAACTGCTTTCCGTTCTCGTGTGAACTTTTAGAAAACTAATTATAACAACAAGAATTTTCGTCATTAGGTTACTAATTAAGAAGTTAGGCGGTACCTAGTCGGTGTAGGTGTCAATTCACACTTCTTTATATACCTACGGATCTGCTCTAGAAAAATGATGAAATATGCTGGCATGACGTTTCAAAGGGGATAAGCTGTATGTGAGCCATTCCTAGATCAGTCTTACCGTTTGGTATCGTGTTTCCCAGTAACTGGGTTGTGTAGATCAGATAGGCAGTCGCTCCATGTAAAATACTGGTATTGAGTTGCACCCGGTTAGACTAGAAGCTGACCCCAACATCGTTGGGAAAAGGCGGGCAGATGGTGATGCCTCTCAGCCACAAATGGCAGGAGCAGCCATCCATTGTGGCTTATATATGGCGGGCCGTAATGTGTTTACCAGAAAGCTTTTATAGTCTACTAGCTGCGCCCCGCGGTTTCACCCGCGTAAGTCTCGATAGGGGTATAAAAAATAGATAGCAGCCGATTCTCAGACCTACTGAATATACATATAAAATTTCATAAAAATCGGTCAAGCCGTTTCGGAGGAGTATGGTAACTAACATTGTGACACGAGAATTTTATATATAAGATGTAGTTTTTGCCCGTGGTTTCTCCTGCGTGGAGGTCGGACACTATCCCACGGGCACATACCACCGGGATAAAACGTACCCTATTTCCTAGTTTTAGGTTTCCGTACCCAAAGGGTAAAACGGGAACCCTATTACTAAGGCTCCGCCGTCTGTCTGTCTGTCTGTCAGTCTGTCACCAGGCTGTATCTCATGAACCGTGATAGCTAGACAGTTGAAATTTTCACAGATGATGTATTTATGTTGCTGCTATAACAACAAATACTAAAATACAGAATAAAATAAATATTTAAGGAGGCTCCCATACAATAAACGTGATTTTTTGCTCGTTTTTGCTCTATATTGATAATGGCAACCGGTAGACGCTTGAAATATTCACAGAATATTTAGTTATATATTCACTTAACACCTAAAAATAAATAATTAAATTAACATAAAACAAATATTTAAGGCGGGCTCCCATGCAACAAACGTGATTTTTTGCCATTTTTATAAATCATGGTACGGAATCCTTCGTGCGCGAGTCCGACTCGCACTTGGCCGGTTTTTAACCTTGGCCATGCTCTACTCGTGTAACAAACATTGAAATCCGTTCACCCGTTAAGGCGTAAAAAGGTAGTTTAACAGACGGACAGACATATTTAATTTTACATATAAAATATTAGTATGGATGGATACGGATAAAGACTTGTCTAAAATAATGTTACCACCAAAACACACATCTATCATCGCAATTAGTGACGTCACAGGAAGTACAGCCGCTCCCGCAGTGACGACACTCATTGTACTCCCATTGTGTTCTCGGCGAACTTGTGTGAGCTACTGTACCCAAGTCTTTGTACCGAGATGAAAATAATAAAGTTAACTATGGCTTTGTGAGGTCCTAATTATTGCATGGAAAACACAGTCTAGCTGACAGTGGAAATTGTGACAGAAATGGGTTTATTTGTTACAGAAACACGTGCATACAAGGAAAGTAAGATAGCTCGAATAAAATAAAAAACAAAACAGATCTAAGTATAATCTCGAGCACAGAACATAAATACTTAGTCGGAAGCTGTGACAAGAGAGGCATCCACTGAGCATTATCAGTCACTCGAAAATTACGTACAGAAACCATGTCAGATTTAAAGATTTGTACAGATTAAACAAATAGGAAAAAGAAAAGTATACATAGTTACAAAACTTTTTTACAAAAAAAAAAACAACCGACTTCCAAAAAATAACACTAAAACTGTAAAATAACTTTAATTTCGGAAGTCGGTGTCTTTGGATCTGTATTTGAGTTTTTTGCCACCGACTTCCGAAATTAAAGTTAATTTTTACTTTGTAGTATTATTTTTGGAAGTCGGTTATAATTTATTTGTAAAAAGTTTTTTATGTTTCACTTTTTTGTGAGTCAGTTTTTAATTTATCTAAGTTACAATAGCTTAAAGTCAACTGCTCATCACCTTTTTCAAAATATTGCTTTTCCCAATGCTGGGACATTGATTGTTGAGGAGTTCTCCTGGTAAGAACCAAGAGAACCATTCGCCATATGCATAGTGATGAGCATAAATTGATTAGCAACCACATAAAAGTCCCTCATCGAATCGAACCCGTTAAATACTTATTGTTATATTGTTCCGGTGGCCATCTGTGGTCTCCATCATCAGTTCCACTTCACCAAATGGTGCTTTCCGAGAGCAAATGTACAAGTTACTATAATTATGTGCGAACAAAAAACGCAATGCAGAGTAAACGAAAAGATCGTTAATGTAAATAATGTAGATACATTTTTAGATTATTGTTGATTTTTCAAAAACCACTTGTCCGATTTCGATAAAATTTTCGTGGAACAATTGGGTTAGTATACCCTTACCAACAACACAAAAAAAAAAATATTTTTTAAAATCGGTTTGCAAGTGACGGAGTTATGCGCGAACAAACATTAAAAAAAATACAAACATCCGAATTGAGAACCTCCTCCTTTTTCAGAAGTCGGTTAAAAAACAAGCGAGCCTTATACGAAACTACCTTTTGGAAGGGGGGGGCAACTAGAATCTATTCTATTTTTTTTTGACGTTCAAAAGTGCCTCATAAGTGCCTATTTGAAATAAATAATTTAACTTGACTTTACAAACGACTGGTTGTCAGATTGATATTATTATGCTCTTCTGTACCCGTAACCACTAAACTAAGTAGCTAGGTAGCATTATTAACCAAAATAGAACATAATACGTACTAATTTCTAATTAACTTTACACCCATATATCTATGTAGAACACACATAGCCAGATATAATTAGACCAATGAATAATGCGTCTGCTATCGACACCGCGATAATTAAGCGCTCCAGCGACACATTCAAATTATATTCAGTGCGAACTATAGCTGTACAATCGCACTAGAGCAGCTCTGGATATCATTTGAATGTGTCTCTACAATACGGCTAAAACTGAAATCAAATTAGTTGGCACTAATTTGATTTCAGTTTTAGTCGTATCGTATCTCGGAAATTAATTTTCAAGGAATATAGGTGTAGTACCTAACTCAGCTAGACAACAGAATGGAATAGAATACTCTTCAATAAATTGGTCCCGGGAAATATAATCATATCAATCTAGTCCTGCTAAACACGTTTAACGCTAAACATATTTTTTACAATCATTTGAAAATGACAGAGACAGTATGATGTTTTGAATACGTTTAGCGTTAAATATGGGCCTGCTTTCAGCACAAATCACTAAATGCGTTTAGCGCTAGACTTTAGTTAAAACATAGTTTTCTGTTTGTCAATCGTTTGAAGCTAAGAGAGACAGAATGATGTTTTAGATACGTTTAGCGCTAAACCCATTTAGTAATTTGTGGTCCAACTGGACTATATAATTTCTGAGTTCTCCTAATGGGTGTGTCGGTGAAATTACACGCACATGAGTATTTTGAACTTTGGGTTCAGTTCGGCAAAACTTCGAAAATTCTCGCGGTGATTATATTATTTCCTATAAGGTCGTTAACCTGTTTGCCAGCTGATTTGTTTTTTTTTCCGAGCAACTTATGGATTAATAATCCTAATAAATTCTTATAATCTAAACCTAACCTAATCTCAACGTCATAAACTCAACCTAATCATTATAAATACGAAAGTGAGTTTGTTCGTTTGTTACGCTTTCACGCTAAGATGGCTGAACGGTTTTGGATGAAATTTGGCATGTTGGCAATTTGGTCCTGGATTAGGACATAGGATACTTTTTATCCTGCGAGTAGGTTCCCAAAGCCGCTGGCAAAAGCTATTAAGATAATTTAAGGAGTTTGATATGAGGCATTCGATATACCTATATTAGATAAATAAATAATTATGTTTTTTGAACTGACTGCCTCGTTGGTCTAGTGGTCGCAAGCGTTACTGCTGAGCATGAGGTCCTGGGTTCGATTCCCAGGTCCAGCAACGTGTTATTGGGTATTCCATTAGGAATTTCTCAATAGCAGCCCGGAGTTTGGATTTGTGCCCGGTTGATGGCAATAGGCTCGCACCCTATTTCACATAACTGACGAAATGTTGGTGTACAGTCGGTGGCTAGCATTACCTGATCCCCCTTACAAAGAAGAATAATGGAAGAGGGGTCAGATAATGCTGGTTACCGACTGAACTATAGGTACATAGTGTTATGTTTTTTGAAACAACCATTGGATGGCTACAATTTATCAGAAAATAGACTTAGTATGTGGTAGAGTTAGTTACGTACATACAGACAGGAGGTGTCACCCCCATACAACGTGAACAACCAGCTATGTTGCTCTCTATGGCTATCGGTAGCCGCTCGTTGCTCTGTTGCCGCTCGTTGCTCTGTTGCTCGCACAAAGGAATATTAAAAGCATAAATTTTCACGGCTTTTTCCAATTTTTGGATATCGCATATCGCTGTCACTTTAGGCCACTAAAATGTAACTTTCCATTTTTCTCTACATTTTATACCTAAAACTACAAAAAAATAAGAGGTAGTACTATTTTAATATCTACTTTTTCTTTCTTGTTTTGATTTTTGAATTCAAGAAAATGGCCATGGTTACATCATTTTAGTATATAAAATGAATTAATTAGAGCTATCACAGCAAAACCATTAAACTTCAAAAGGAAAAGGTAGAGGTTATCTACATAGGGCTAAACTATTGAAGTGAAGGATTGTATCGAGACCAAAGAGCTACAAAATATCCTTTTTATCGAAATGTTTATTTTAAAACGAGCCGTAGACGCTTGTAATATTAAAACCGCGCCATTATCGTAGTCATTACGACAAAACCCATTAAATAATAATTTCTCAATTATATTCAATAATTGGCACCATGGCAGAGCCACAAGACAGCACAAGATAGAAGGACTACTCTAACTTCTTACTCGTACTACTTAAAAGCACATGTAAATGAAATGGTTGTATGTTAGTAAAAACAACTTTTTAACCAAAACAGCAGTAAAATTACAGAATATATGATACTAGAGAATACTGGCTTTCTTAAAACTAGATTCCATTTGTTTTCCACTTAGTTTTACCTCAAAGTTTAGGCTGCATTAGTTGAGTACAACCAAATGGGATTCGATTTTTTCGAAACCATTTTCTCGATGCCTCTGCACTTGTCTTACATCGCGTAGGATAGAACTTCTGTGTCTGTCTTCAAATGGTGGAGTACATAATCTCACCGAAATTGGCTTGCGAGTCCCGTTTCCTGCGGCAACAAATAATAAAAATTAATAAAGTCACAAATTAAAAGGTTCCCCATACAAGAAACGTGACTTTTCCGGCGTTTTTTCCTCAATCTTAATACGGTTCGGAATCCTTCGTGTGCGAGTCCAGCTCGCACTTAACCGTTTTTAGGGTTCCGTACCAAAACGGTAAAAAGGAACCCTTATGGTGAGACTGTCTGTCTGTCTGTCTGTCACACCTGGATATCTCAAGAACTACTAATGCTATCAACTTCAAATTTAAAATAGTTTTAGATGACGTTTGCCCAACTATTTTGCAAGCAAGAAATTAAAAAAAAAAAATTGCTGTAGGTACTGAAAGGGGGTTTTAAAAAATTAAAGTCGGGCTACTAGAGCATGTGGGGTATCATATGATAGAACGCTGTTTGCACATTCTCAAACATTTTTTTTTTTTAGGAAACAGTTTCCGACTTTTGATGAAAAGTGTAAAAACGAAGTTTGCAGAGATAAAAATCTAAAATTATTTTGTATGATAGAAGCTTATGTAAAGATTACTGGAAAAATAAAACGATGTCTCTAAATAGCACAGTTTTTCAGAAATCATCAACATCATATTATATTCGTACGGAACCCTCGGTGCGCGAGTCCGACTTGCTCTTGACCGGTTTTTTTTATATAGGTAACGTAACAGTAAAACGGTATTTTAGATGAAACCAACATTAACATAATATTAATGTTGGATCGTCTACCCCAGCCTTAAGCTGTGCCATCGGTTTGGCAGTCATCGGGCCAGTTGTGCCATCCAACTTTATGCGCACGTAAACCTCACTGCAGTTAAACCTCTATGGTTTAGAAAAGCGTGCATTAAAAACTTTTCAGTTTTATTTTTACTTTTTAGTAACGTTTTCATGTGAGTGGACCGTTTCATGGAGGCATTGCGATTCGGGTTTTAACTACCGGGCTTTGTTTTAACTTCGTTACATAGATTTTTTATTTATTTTTTATAGTTACAGTGTAGTTTTTTTCCGTAATTGGATTAGCTAGGCGTATGGAATAGGTATGATAGATAGTTGTTATGTCGTGTATGAAGAGTTGATACAAATATTTTTTTATGGAGCTTTTTAAATATCATAATCATTTCATAGGCCTTTAGCTACTCTCAATCCATGTAAAGACGTGTTATGAAAATTACATTTTAGTCTATGAGCAGGAGTGGCCACACTGATTTCTAGATAGGTGCTGCTAAATAGTCTAATATTATTATAATACGAGTAGTTCTGCGAACAGTAGACTTCGCGAGTACGAACATTTTTGCAACAATTATATTTGAAATGGGATATTTACCATGTTTTTTGTTGTTTTTAAACATGGCAAATATCTCGTTTTAAATAACTTTAGTAGTGAAAATAACCATGTCATTTCGTGTTAACTTGTAAAGCCTACTTAGCTGTGATAGTTTACCTTTTAATTTCGTTACACGTAATACTGTCATGATTTTTTTCCAAATCATGACAGTATTACGTAGTATTAAAATCCAAAATCAACCATTTAGCTGGCAGGGGTGGGGGGGGTGGTTGACACTTGAATCTAATCAAGCTTAATAATACGAAAATATTATTCCTGAAACTATTCCCCTCCATTGTCATTATTTCATGAAAAAGTCATTCATGGAACAAATGTAACATAAAGAGATGTATTCATGATTCTAATGATTATAATTCTGTAAATACATAATTATTTGTTATAGTCGCGAATCATAATTATTTTTATCAATAAACAACCTGATTTGCAAATGCCATAAACGCAAGAAAGTTTGAATTTCGTGGGCTAAAACTGCGGATTTACGTTCCTGGACGTTTCTGCATTTTGGCGGATTTTGTTTGAAAATTACGTTTTTCAATAACTATGACGTTGACAGGTAAATGTTGATGGAATGAGCCCGAGCTAATACACGTACATAACTTAAACACATTGACATTTTTATTGAAAAATATTGTATTCTCCATAAACAGACAAGTGGTAACAAGCCGAAACTATCTTATTTTCACGTGCTAGGACACTTGCCAAGTTAATGCATGGATAGGGTATGTATGGATGGAAAGTAGTCTATGTCTTTCTCCAGGTCGGTTCAGTAGAGCAGGCGAAGGACAGACATTACTATTGCATTCATAATATTAGTAGTGTTTTTGTGTGACATATCACAGTCACGAGGTGCAGCTGTCGAGTATATTTGTTCTGTTTTAGGTACGAAGTAGGTGTTCAAGCTAAGTTGTCTTTTTTATATGCACGTGTTTCTGTGAAGATTTTTTTTAAATTATTATTTCGTTCTGTCTTGTATAGATTCTTGAAGGCACAAATTTTAAACAAAAATAAATCCCTACAATTTTGCACGAAACGAAACGAATCACGCATTATTATTAAATCCGAAAACAAATTCAAGCGTGCGCAATTTAGAAAATATGGGGTACATTTCAAATACGAGTATATCCAATTACTAACAAAGAGATAAACTTTAGAACAACGACGTTCTCTGCCCACCCCTCACAATATACTTGATGCAAATTGTATCTCATTGAGATCTGTATCGCAAAATCCATAGACAAGCGCTCTGTTCCAAATTTACTTACTTTAATGTACAATTTCCATAGATTGTTGCTAATTTTCTTTCCCCTAACTCAACGGGGCCCTAATTAGGGATGGGACAAGATGAGTAGCTAATATTTATGTTACATTTTTAATACAATTAAGATGTAGGTTTTCTCATGTTTATGGTACAATCATGCACGGAATATAATTTACTGTCTTAAACAGTAAAAAAACTCTTCTCGTTTTAATATAAAAAAAACTGTATAGCCATAGAGAACTAGATTACCTACTTAATTAAACATGTGTATTATTTTGTTTGTAGTTATTACTTCATAATTTTATTTATTCCTCATGTATGTAAATTAGTATGAGTGACGTGGAACAGCAATAACGTTGATCATCCTGATTCTGATCATCTGCCGAGCCTTTTCCCGACCGGATGCAGCTAGCGACTAGTATTTTACATGAAACTACTGTCGATTTATGTTGTAACAACAAAAACATCCTGATTATCAATCATGAAGAGGTACTTTAGTACTATATCGGCTTTCAAATCGATGCAAGGGTAAATTTAATAATGGAAGCCCTTTCACACGAATACACGGCACTATACGCTAAAACGTTGAAAATCTAGTCAAAATCTAATCTGAAATTCAAATTCAAATTCAAATTCTTTATTGCGAACTAAGTGTACAGGATTTTGTAGATGTTAACAATAGGTAGGTTCTTAAACTTAGTTGCCTGTTAAGGCATTGCAATTTAAATGGTTATAAAATTAGGAAAAAAAAATTACATAAGTACTCAATATTACAGTTATTCAGACCTAAATTATATTAATTATCATTATTCAAATATTTTAATTATCATTATATTAATTATCATTATTTATATATTTTATATGATAACATTACATTTTACTATTCATAAAATTAATATCACATCATTCTATGTATCACAATCATTTCAATATTAAATAATTATTTATCTTCAATGAATTCTTTTACAGAGTAGTATGCCTTTTTCATCAGGAAGTCTTTTAGCTTCCTTTTAAAAATACCAATTGAATGCTGATTCTTGACTTCAATGGGTAACTTATTATATATTTTAGTGCCCATACAAAAAATACTATTGCTGTAGACGGCAGTGTGGGATGTTTTATTGCGTAGTGTATTTTTAAGTCTACTGCTTATTAATGTGTCATAGCTACTGATGTTTGATTTAACTAAAATTGAGGCCGCGTAGATATAAAGAGCAGGGAGAGTTAATATCTTCAGGTTTATAAAATGAGGTTTACATGAATCTGTTTGACGTATCCCACATATGGATCTAATACACTTTTTTTGTGCCTTGAAAGCAATTTCTTTATCAGTCGAGTATCCCCAATATAGTACCCCATAAGATAAAATGGATCCCACATAGGCATGATAAGCACTTAGTAGTGTGGTTTGATTAGATACTTTTTTGAGCATGTATAGGGCATAAGAGAATTGATTTAATTTGCTACACACACTACTTACATGTGTTTTCCATGACATAATTAGAATCGATATAGATACCTAGAAATTTTGTACTTGTAACCTCAGATACAGTTGCATTATTGTACTCAATAGATTATGGAATTAATTTAGCGTTTTTATTCTTGAAATTCATATAATGCGTTTTTGTTATTTTCAGATTATTTATTGTAAGCCAATTTATTATTTTAGATAGAGAATCATTTATTTCAAGTTCATGATTTTTATTTTTGTTATTTGTGAAAAGAGCCGTACTGTCATCTGCAAATAAAACCATTGGGTGCCGAATAGCGTTAGGTAAATCATTTATATAAATGAGAAACAGTAGTGGTCCTAGTATCGACCCTTGAGGTACACCATATTTTATAAATCTTGGGCTCGATAGATATTTAATTTCTGTTTTTTGTGAATGGACATAATTGTGTTATTTCAGTGAACTGTATTCTATTACTAAGATAGGATTTGATTATTTCTAGTGCTCTACCTCGAACACCGTATATTTCTAGTTTATGTAGCAGTAGTCCATGGTCAACATAATCAAAAGCCTTTGTCATGTCCATGTATAGCTGAGCGACAATCAGTGTCAAAAACTTGTCAAAAATGCAGGGACCGTACAACCCCGGTTAAGGGTTAAGCCTTTTGAAGGGGTAACCTATTTAATGGGTTACCTTTATCATGGTGTAACCCATTGAAAGGGTTCTAGACTAGAAACCCATTGAAAGGGTTACATGATAACCCATTGAATGGGTTTTGTACTTGAAACCCAGTAAAAGGGTTACCTGATAACCCATTTCAATGGGTTCTATACGTACTTGAAACCCAGTAACATGAAAAAATCATAATATTATGTTATTTCGATATCCGCCCAGCACGCGTAGCAGGACCAATTCTATCTCTATTCTACCCAGGAACCATTTTGGTTATCATTAAAAAAAAAACTGCTTAAAAAAACCCATACGGTGTGGGTAATTTTGAATACCTTAAATTAAGCCGTTCAAAAGGGTTACCTACATCGTGTGGGTTTTTATCGAAAACCCTTTCAATAGGTTACCAAAATTTAATTTAAGCCTTTTATAAGAGTTACCCTTATCGTATGGGTTTTTGTTTAACCGCTTAGAAAAACCCTATCGAAAACCCTTTCAATGGGTAACCAAAATGGACCCTGCAAAAATGTAGGAAAATTATAGTTATTTTTGAGATTGAGATAGATTAAAAGGCGAAGTTATTAAAAATACGGGAAATGCCCCTCTGTCTACTTACAACTAGCTAAGTAAAGCGTACTGAAATCCTACTACACTCTCGTAGACAAACTCGCAACGCACATCACTAGAGCAAGTTGAACCGAACACTTGCCAAGTGAGGCTGGCATCTGTTCAATGTTGCGTCTCCCGCGCTCCTATGAATTTATGGCACCGTTTCATTTTATTTCGCCAATTTTATAATTGGGTCTTGCATAATCATGGTGGATCATCATTCAGCCTATAATGTTCCCACTGCTGGGACACAGACCTCTCTTCGAGAGGGACTGCGCTGTAATGCACCACGCGGGCCCAGTGCGGGTTGATAGATGTCACATGTCTTCGAATTTTTGGTTATAGGACATGCCGGTTACCTCAGGATGTTTTCCTTCACCGTTTTCAGAGCAATGGTGATGAAATTATTTACACAAAATCAAAATCAAAATATTTTATTTCACATAAGCCTACATGGGCACTTATGAAACGTCAGAAGCTAGGTGCACGGTTCCAATTGGTCGTTTCCTATGGAGAAGAGCCGGCTTGCTGTACATCGCACTCGCCTCCACAGAGTAGGCAACTCTTTCATGGGTCAATGTATACGCTTTTACAACCAACTTCCTGCTGACATTCGGAACTTACCCATTAAATGATTTAAAATCTGTATTAAAACTAAACTTTGTAAAAAAGGGTACTATAAGATTTCTGATTATTTAGAGGACAAAAAAGCTTGGGATTGAGCTGCTCGCTCTGCTAGCCTTGTGATAAAACTTGACATTTTAATTATTATGCATGATTTTATATACATATTGACATTGCAGAATATTGTATACAATTTTACATGAATGTTTACTTTGAAAAGTATTATATCTACTACTTTAATTTATTGTGAATGTGAGCACTATGTGGGTCATTTTTTTTTTTTCTTTAAATGTTTTCCTTTCTTTT
The DNA here is from genome assembly GCA_948098905.1 of Tiliacea aurago. Taxonomy (NCBI): domain Eukaryota; kingdom Metazoa; phylum Arthropoda; class Insecta; order Lepidoptera; family Noctuidae; genus Tiliacea; species Tiliacea aurago. Next base: position 19,141,468 of record OX402602.1, read on the forward strand.
CTCAGTTAAGTTTTAATGATGGTCTGACATTTTGAGCGCTTATGCGGCCTACCCAAATGTCCTTTTTTTGGTACTGTTCGTCGAGTCTTTGAGCTCCTTAAGTTTTGAGTTGAGCTGCACGATTACTGACAAATGCTTACACTGATTGGTCAGGTCCGCTCAAATTTGCGTGGTTCTTTCCTCAAAAGACCATTTCAGACACGGATCTACATGGTCCTCACATGATCTGACCAAGATTATGTCTGGACTTTAAAAGAGACTTTGACCCCTGAGTTTGTTTCGCCATTTCTTCTCAGGGGTAGTCAGATAGGAAATGTCGGCTACATCTAGATTTTTTTTTTTTTTTATATGACGTGTAAAAGTGATTTTAATATCCTATTTACAGAATAAACGATTTCATTTCATTTCATTTCATTTCAAGAAACTCTTTTAAAAATAATGGGCTTTTACAATGTTTTCAAGTTACAGTGTTAATAGGTATGGCAGTGTAGGCCTGTCAACAAGTCCTTAACAAAATAGAAAATGGTTTACAAAGCTACAGTCTATTAAGCCTACAACGTTCTCACATTCTTAAATTAAAAATGAATCTATATAAAATATTAATAAAATAATAAAAAAAAACCTATTTAAATCAAATGAAAATCCTCCGTGAAAGTCCCGCCTGTCTGAATTCAAACCCGTGACCTACAATTCGTAAGTGGGTGCTGTGACCACTGGGCCACCACTGCTCTGGTGGATTAACACTGATACATTTATAATGAAAATTAAAGAACTGTGACGAAGAACGTGCGGTAGAAGACCTCCTTGGAATATAAGTGCAGACCTACTAACTTACTTGCGCAGATTGGTCTGGGGCCCAAGTCTGCTATTTTTATAAATTCAGTCATTCCAACACGATTCATCATTTCATCATCATTTCATTCATCATGCCATGGTCATTTTGCAAAAAGTTCGTAATCTGCTAAATTCATAATGGTCGATCATTTGTCGGTCAATGTTCTCGTAATAGAATTGTTATTATAATGGCATTGTCGTATTGCCATTATTATAAAACCCATTAGTAGAAATATCATTCATTTGTCATTATGTACGAGATTACCAATAAATGCAACTTCTTTCAATATAGTGTCAGTGGCCGACCATTGGAAAGTCATAATGACGCCATTATAATAGTAGATTATTGAATACTTGTGTAATAAACTTAGAATATTACTCGGTAAATTCTACCATCTAAGTTTAAAGTGCCAAGTAATACCCTTAGGTGCCTTTATCTTCAATTAGTTGACCCAATATTAAGTTACGCTCTCGACTGCTATGGACTCACATTCAAAAGTAACTTGGAAAAATTAGAATCACAACAAATAAGATTTTTAAAACTATTAGTAAGTAACAAAACTAAAAACAAATGTAAAGATGATTATTATAAATTATTTAAAATTTGCAAAATTCTTCCTATCAGCTTAAAACATAAATACCTACTACTGGTTAACAGTCATGGCAGCTGGGGGCGTCACTCGCTAGTTACCCATAACCACTCAACTAGGATGGTATCAGCAGGTAAATTTGATGTACCTAGAATAAAGAACTATTTTGGCGACCGAACGCTTGACAAAAGAGTTCCATACCTTCTCAATCAATTGCCTACTGATATAAGAAGTCAGGAAATAAAAGGTAAATTTGCCAAGTTACTTAGGCAGTTCTTTTTCAGGAATTTGTAAACGATGTTCTAAGGAAAATGGTTTGCAGATTGTTGGGGAAGAGCGGATGAGTGATTGGGGATATTTTAAAATAACTAATTAATAAGATTAGATAATTGATAGTTACATAGTAGGTTCAGTTAGAGAAATTAAAGTGTCCGCACTATAAATAAAAATTGTATAATTGTGTTCTGTTCCCACAGACAAACCGTGAAAACGGTTTTGCGGGGCAAAGTCCTTATGTTAAGTTTTTTTTTTGTAAGCGTAGTTAATAAATAAATAAATATTAATAATAATAATAATAAACTTGTCAAAATCAACAATTATGAAATCAATGATCGATGATTCTGACACTATTGTAATAGCAGACTTGAATGGCGACATTAATTTAACACACGGGTAGGGCTAACCCGTGTGTTAAATTAATGTCGCCATTGCAGCGGCACGTTGCATCTAAAAGCTATGTTAAAATAAATATATACGGGTTAAAAAGAAAGAAAGATAAATAAGAGTTTGTTTTGTACGGTATCACTTTTAATCCGACGAACGAGCTTTAGGAGTCTGTCACTCGGAAGGTAGGAGGGACAGAGAACAATCTCTACAAACCTGAACTTTTTAAAATTCCGTTTGCCCCGTTTTCATCCCAAATAATTGGAAACAGAGCGCGGTACAGCTCGTTAAAATAACCAAACCGAATTAATTAATTTAAAACTACTTCGACAGCCGAATGAAACGTTTTAAAAACTCGACAATACGAGCAATGGCCGATACCTACCCACACGTACTGATTGCAAGTATAACAAGAGAATTCCCATTAAAATGGCACAAACGCAAGTAGGTAGGTACACAAAGATCGTGCGTATATTAAACTTTTAATCCGGTTTGAATCGGACACAGGCGGTAATACCCTGGTTATACCCGGAGATGGAGTAGAGAGTGAATGGAGTGATCATGTTAGGGAAAATGCCGAACACAACTTGTCACTGTGGATGTACGCCATTGGGTGGCAATGATAGCCAAGTAAGCAAGCAAATGTATCGATCGTGTACTTATAAGCGACCTATAGAAACAAGCCAAACGTGACGCACCACGCACATTTAAATTCCCGAAACATAACAACTAAAACTAATTAAAATTTTGTTTCAAATTCGAAGGTGTTGCGTCGTAGATCACTTGAATTCTTCATCAGCAAAGCAATAACACTATAAATAGGATTTGTAAAAAAAACGACTGATTTCAACACTCCATACGCTATCTCCTCCGCGTATCTCGATAGTACGGGTGCGATCCGGCCTGAACCATTTAATTGCATTCCATTGTCTGTGCCCAAAGATTCCTAGTGATGGGACCGTGAACCGAAAAGTGCCGATAAAAGAATGCAGTGTAATGGTTTTATTGGTTGTCGAAATTGGAATTTGTATGGGAAAAGGCCAAAACATGTTTTTTTATATGAAGTAAACTGTTTATATAAACAATAACAGTAATTTAAGACTCCGGGCTGTTACTGAGAATATCCATAGAGAAGAAGATAAAGTATAAAGTAGGTAATAAGGGTAATAAAGGTGTTTATGTAATTTATTTATTTGATTCAAAACGGCCTTTTGATGACTGTTGCCAGCATTCTTCCAGTCTGCCTGAAAATATCCTCAAAATAATACTTTGAAATGGATTCTAGTAAATCCATTTTGTTTTATTTTATACAGCAAATGTCGTATAAGTAATATTTTACTCCATCAAGAAACTCCATTTGGCAAACTTTTATAGAATTTATATCGTAATCCATTTTTAGGGTTCCTTACCCAATGGGTGCGGGACCCTATCACTAAGGCTCCGCCGTCCGTCCATCCGTCCGCTTGTCCGTCCGTCTGTCACAAGGCTGTATCTTTTGAACTACAATAGGTACACACTTGCAACTTTCACAGAGAGTATACTACAATGGCCGATATAACAACAAATAAAATAAAGTTATAATACAAACGTGTTACAAGAAACGTACGTTAATTATACAAGAAACTTTTTGTTTTCGACGTTTTTTGCTCGATTTTAATACCCAACGTGTGCGATTCCGACTCGCACTTGGCCGCTTTTTTGTAATATTTCCCTAAAGTAGATTAAAAGATCCCATTTTAAAACTCGTCTAGCAGACGTAACGTCGTTCGTATCCAATCTAATTTATAAGTTCTTTGAGAAAATTGACGAGGCTGTGACTTGATAATAATTTCCACCATAAGGTCAAATGACGTACAGAGGTTAACTCGTAAAATATAAATTTTGAGGTACTTAACACTTTTACTGCGTCGTTTTTTTATCTTTATTTTCACGTTTAATATAACTTGAGGTGTAGTACACCCACATTTCACCAGTTATGTTTAAGAGCGTTTAAGACTTACGCTATTTCATACAAACTTTCATGCCCTTGTTTTTCGAAATGACTGAACCGTATATAATGAAACTTCATAAGCATAAGCACAAAGGTCTAAAAACTTAGTTAAGAATATTTTCGAGAAATAGTGTTACAGCCAAATTAGACCGACAGTTTTTTAAATATTTTTTTTTGAAATTGTTCTTAACTAACTTTTTAGACTTTTGTATCCTGCTTATGCGTATGAAGTTTCATTAAAATCTGTTCAGTCATTTCGAAAAACAAGGGCTTGAAAGTTTGTTTGAAATGCCGTACGTCGTAAACGCTCTTGAGTCCATTGTAATATGGGGCGAGCCTATTGCTATAAACCGAGCACAAATCTAGACTCCCAGATAGAACTTTAAATGTCTTGTTAAAGTAAATTGGTTAATATCATCTACCTTTTCTTATCCACTTCACAAACTTGGTGTTAGAGTCAATTACTTAGCTGTTTAATCGAAGTTTAATAGTGCTAAAGTTACTTTAGCTTTAAGAATTATAGACATCATGAATCCATCTGCCGAGCGGGGTCATCATGAAATTATCTCCTCTAGCTTTTGCCCGTGGCTCCTCCCGCGTGTTGTTAGGAAATTGTCCTTTACAGTATCTTATGTGCTAACCCGGATCATGGTCTATGTGTGTGCCAAATTTTATCGAAATCCGTTCAGTCGCTAAGACGTCATAAGGGAACAAACAGGCAGTTACTTTCGCATTATGGCAAATGCAACATTAACGCTGATAGCACACCTCTGCATCCAGATTCGAGTAGCGGAACATGACGCGAACCAGTACAATTGAACTAATGCGGTTTCTCTGCTATGGTTTCGCAGCGGAGGTGTGGTATCAGCGTTAGACACAAGCGACCACTTTTCCTAACATACTACTTACTCAAATTCTAGAACCTCCAAACCAAACCAAACAATTTTTTTTCGCTTTTCCGTGTCCGCCTTTCCCCTCACTACGTCCAAACAATAGGTACCGGAGACGATTTGTAGTTCACCCGGTTGAGTTACTATCCCTCGGATAAAAAGATTTGTGATAACGATGCAGATCAGGAGGGGAGGGAAAGTTATGGGTGTTTAGGAGGGAAGGGAGGGAAATATGGGACTTTTAGAGGAGGGAGAGGGGAAGATATGGGACTTTTTACGGTGTTGTGGCGTTGAAATAATGGATTGCAAACGATTTTTGTTTTTGACTGGCGGATTTTCTTTATTCTTGAGAGAGATTTGAGTTAAGGGTTTTGTATGGGAAAAACTTTTGGTTAAATAAGTAACACCTGATGACAATGGTTTTTGCCGGCAGTAGACATACTTACATTAAAATAAACCTCTTGTTTCACAAAAATGTCTTCAGTCGATATTAATATAAAACCGGCCAAGTGCGTGTCGGACCACGCACAATGAAGAGTTCCGTAGTTGGGATGAATTATTATGATTATCCCAAAAACAAACTTAACATTGTAGTTGAAAAAAATATTCTCCCATACATCGATATAAGTCACGGTCAATTCTCCAACTGGAAATGGTACAAAGGTGACGCTTATTTCTAAAGAAATCTCCAGCATACCTGTAACAGGAAAGTAGACAAAGAGATGAAGACAACGTGTGTAAGAGTAGAAGAAAGAACAAAAAAACTATTCACTAGTTAAAATATAAACATACAGTAAGAGAATATACTAACATACATACTTATAAAATAAATATCACTATAATATATCCAGGGTGTTAAAGTAATTGCGTGCCACAGCTTAGGGGTAGGTTCGGTATCGATAAAGGAACCCAGGAAAAATTAAAAAAATATATATGTCGTGGATAACGATATTGTTTTAATAAAAGTTGCTCAATTGTAGTGGGGCAAACGCCGTGACGTTATTTTGTAATGGCGGCTCGTGGACAGAGTCGTTTTGGAAGGTGGGCATTGTCGAACGGGCACTTTGCATCGAGACGCGGACCAAGTCACTTCTCCAAAACGAAACTGTTGGTTTGCCTAGTTAAATTATTATCACTTGTTATTATCTATCTAGTTTTTCTGATTAAAAGTGAGGTTATATTTACACTTGTGTTATAATTCAACGACATCAACGAAATGGACCCTTATCACTGAATCAAGGTGGTGACGACCCTATCGCTCTGCCGTCGCTGACGTCGTCATCAGAAGTGGGATCTGAATCTTACTGGCGCACAATGTTCGAGATCTAGCAGCTGAATATGATGCAGTTGATTGAAGCTATCAGAACACCGGCCTCATCATCCAAGATAGTTCTGCCAGAAATCGACCCAGAGCACCCAGATTCTGATCCACGTGCCTGGTGCGCAATGATTGACATCTGCCTGGATGAACATCCACTGGAGGGAGCATCGCTCAGAAAGGGTGGCGCGTCCTCTGCGGGCCAAGCGGTCTGTAGCGGAAGCGGCGCCGTAGCCGAACGGCGCGTCACAACTGCCAAAAGGCAGGTGTTTGCGGGCAATTGCAACAATCTGGTGAGTCGTACTATTTTTATTCCGGTGCCGAATGCTCTCTTGTTAATCTGTCAGTCGTAATTTCATTGGTGAACGTAAATTTGCGATGGTACGTATACGTACCCCGAACATTATTGGTTCAAGCATATGGCCAAATAGTTCGTAATTTTTCGATGGATGCTGTCGGATGTATAACTTGTAAACTGTCGAAATCACATTAAGGTCGTGTGTAAGCTGAGCTTCATCCAATCCCTAAGATTAGTATACCGTGGTATACTGTGCAAGTTGACATAACTGGCAAACTTGGTGGCAAAAATGATTCAAAAGAGTACGTCATAGTTTTAATCGATGCGTTCACTAAATATGTCCTTATGTACCATGATGTTCGAATAGATTCGGCTAATGCAGTTAAAGCCCTTAAATCTAGTGTCTCTATTTGGAGTTCCGGCTCGAGTTATTGCAGACCAGGGTCGATGCTTTGCCAGCAAGGAGTTTAAAGATTTTTTTGAGAGTCATGGTGTTTCTTTACATTTGATCGCTTCGGGTTCAAGTCGCGCCAATGGTCAAGTTGAAAGGACAATGAGCACTTTAAAAAGTATGCCAACGGCTCACGGCTGTAGAAACGTCAGATAGGTCTTGACAAGAAGCGTTAGAAGACGTGCAACTAGCTTTGAATTCCTCTGTCAATCGTATAACCGGAGCGAGCCCACTTGAGCTTCTGATAGGGCGTGTGGCTAGACCATTAAATCTTCTAACTTTGGATGATACTGAACCAGAAATAGACATTGACAAGATAAGAGAGCAAGTGGCTACGAACATAGAAAAGAGTGCTATTTACGAAAAATCTAGATTTGACAAAAATAAAGCTAAAGTAATGATAGTTTTAATTCAGAATGAAGAGAGAAATCAGACGAAATTAGACCCGAAATACAAGCGACCATTTAAAATTGTAAAATTGCTTTATGGTGATTGTTACCTATTGAAATCTGTGACTGGTAATAGAACTTATAAGTACGCTCAAGGTCGCGTACGAAAGATTCCTCCAAGTAATGTACCTGCTGAGTTAGATTTGCCTATAATGTAGAAGATGGTGAGGAGGGTGTCTCCACCAGGAAATAGAACACATACCATGGCTATTTGGTCGCGGTGCACGCACTAGTCTGTAGTCGTAACTGCAACTCAGTATGGATTTGTACAGAGCGCGATGGGCAGCTAGTGGTGTACCATGGGTATTTGATCGCAGTGCACGCACTAGTCTGTAGTCGTAACTGCAACTCAGTGAGGAGTTGTTCAGAGCGCGATGGGCAGCTAGTGGTGTATCATGGGTATTTGGTCGCACTGCACGCACTAGTCTGTAGTCGTAACTGCAACTCAGTGAGGAGTTGTTCAGAGCGCGATGGGCAGCTAGTGGTGTGGTGGGGACCCGGGTCTCGAAGGAAACTACTTGTACGGTCATGTATTGACCTGGGAGTCATGAACTCTGGATAAAATGTTGGTCGTATAACACGTGGTGATGACGATATGCGTGGCTACAATGAATTGTCACTAGCTGCTGTGGCAGCCAGGCCATGAGTGGTGTGTTTTATTTTCTAAATTTGATAATTATGAGGCTTGGAGGAACCTTCTGTGTTGAAGTTGTTAAAATGTTTTTAAAGTTTGTTTGGTTGTTGAATCGTGAGTATTGAATAGTCATTGTAATTAAACGTTACGATCAGGCCGAGTGCTCAAAAATGCTTCAAAGTTGGTTATTTTGTTACAGATTCACACGAGGACGTGTAACTCGTCAGGCTGGCCGTGTCGTGGATAACGATATTGTTTTAATAAAAGTTGCTCAATTGTAGTGGGGCAAACGCCGTGACGTTATTTTGTAATGGCGGCTCGTGGACAGAGTCGTTTTGGAAGGTGGGCATTGTCGAACGGGCACTTTGCATCGAGACGCGGACCAAGTCACTTCTCCAAAACGAAACTGTTGGTTTGCCTAGTTAAATTATTATCACTTGTTATTATCTATCTAGTTTTTCTGATTAAAAGTGAGGTTATATTTACACTTCGTGTTATAATTCAACGACATCAACGAAATGGACCCTTATCACTGAATCAAGGTGGTGACGACCCTATCGCTCTGCCGTCGCTGACGTCGTCATATATTTAAGTATAAAAACAAAAAAAAAAAATTAACATAAAATAAAAGTCTCTTCGTACTTTAACGGGCTTAGGACCGTCAAATAAAATAATTTTAATTCTAAACGATTGCTATTTTAAGTTGATTTGCTGAAGAGCAACGCTTGAATAATGAACCGTGTGTGTCAATTATCATAATATTAGGTGCAGTGCTATGGTGCTCCAAAATTGTTTGTCTTTTGTGAGTGCTAATTCAATTTTGGACATTTCGGGATTCAAGTGATGGAGAGTTTGTTTTGCTAAGCGTCCATTGCGACGCGCGCGGTACATTGGCGTTGCCAATCGAACATTGATTCCTTGCTTTGTTGTCGTGGCGAACCCCAAGTGAATCGTTAAAGTGTGTTGTGTTGTTGACTGTGTTGTGGTAGTGTTGTTGGTGAGTGAGTCGTCATGGCTTGGCCCCGCGTGCAGGCCCATCTGATGACATTTTAACTCATTAGGTTATTCTGTCCCGACTAGTTTAATTGGTTATAAGTGATATACAAATAGTGTATCTAAATTTAACCTATAATAAGTGTGTGTCAACTATAATAATATTACGTACAGTGAAGTGTTATAGTGGCCAAAAATCGTTTTTTGTGAATGCGCATAGCCGAGCTTCACGTGTTCAATCAGGTCGCATGGCCCAACTGCAAAAAAAAGGGTCACGAGGACAGAAACAAGGCGCCAGACATTACGTTAGGGCTCGGGGAATTCCGAGTAAGACCCTATTATACCCGTAGTTTGCCACATGCCAAGTATACGCAATTGTTTCGTCTAGTAGAACAAAAAGTAATACCAAAAATCCAGAAACCTTGAATGAAGACAATGGCAACAGCAACCAGAATAGCAGTGACATAGAAAAGCGTCGAGACAGCAGCTTAAGCCCGCCAGAAGATTCATCATTCAAGGAGTTCGGCGAAGCTGGACTAGACGCAACCTGGCGGCGTCGTAAGATAAAGAAAGCTGCTAGCGAGATTTACAAGAACTCTGAAACGGATAGTGAGACCTCAAACAGAGACTCTGGAATCAGCAACGTGTAATACAGCACAGCAGTGACACAGTCAAGAACAGAGATAACCTGAGCCAACCTGGTGGCGAAGCTATTAAAAGATGCCCCCCCCCTAGATACATATAACCCGTCTCTCCACTATTCCAATGCTTACTCTAGGATGCATATCCGGTACGGCTCTAATAATCCATCCATATCCCATGGGCACGTCTTCCCTACCTTTATTGCTCTACTCTTTGAAATGTAATGGTCTCTGTGGTCCCATGAAACACGAGGCTCCAGGGGCTAGTGCGAATCCTTGGGTTCATTCGAGTGACCGAGTCTGGTTTAACCACGCTGGGGTCGGTGCATTTCATTCATTCATTCATTCAAACGATTGCTATTTTAAGTTAGTAGGTACTAAATTCGGTTGATCTTGCAATATTTTTTTGATTTTCTTTGTCGATACTGAACCTACCCCTAAGCTATGACACGCAGTTTTTTTAACACTTTGTATAAGTATTAAATACCAAATACATAATATGCAACTACTACGTACCTACATAAAACTTTTCGTGAAATGGCGATCCTAGAATGAATTTTTCCTTCCTTAATCAATACTAACTAAAGCACCTCTTATATAGAAGAATAGCTGGGTAGGTAACAAATAGTGTTTGTCAGTAAAGTCGATGCGTGGGCCGCATTAGTGGTGCCACTGATAAACTGTCCCGGGACGGTGATTTAGCGGAACGCAGCGGGATAGCGGTCACAGTGCAAACAGAACAGTTAGTCAAGAAAATATAATTATTTGATTCTAATGTATATCAATATGGGCTAATGTATGCAGGTTCTCGTAAATAGTAGTTACATTACAGCTAGACGTGCATACTAATAATAAACAATAGGTGTTATGCTACATACTAATGATACAATTCAAACAGGTAAAAATACCAACCAACTTTAATGAGAATCATAGCTTTCATTAATTCATGCCATTCCTATCGGACTAAGGCTACTGTCTTATACCGAACCATTTTTAATCCCGGGATTCAAAAATGTTTTTCCTTTTTTCCTTAACTTTAAACTTTAACTTAGGACTATAAATTAGTCGCTCTACTGGATGGAATTTGTGAATATTTATGTCTGTTTATTTAGCAATCAAATTACGTTTGAACTTACTACCAATATGACACCTCCAAAAATACAAATAGTTGACACAACCACCTTGAACAATCAACATGCAGCGGCAGCAGTTTAACATGAAAACTGTCGAAAATCACATACAATGTTTAAATGCAGACGTAAGACAAACACGTGACAGAGCTATCGCGACATTTCGATCTCACTTACATACAAACACGGGACAGAGCTATCGCGACATTTCGATCTCACTTACATACAAACACGTGACAGAGCTATCGCGACATTTGGATCTCACTTACATACAAACACGTGACAGAGCTATCGCGACGATTCGATCTCACTTACATACAAACACGTGACAGAGCTATCGCGACATTTCGATCTCACTTACATACAAACACGTGACAGAGCTATCGTGACATTTCGATCTCACTTACATACAAACACGTGACAGAGCTATCGCGACATTTCGATCTCACTTACATACAAACACGGGACAGAGCTATCGCGACATCTCGATCTCACTTACATACAAACGTATTTATATACTTCATCATCAAAATCATTTCAGCTGAAAGACGTCCACAGCTGCACATAGGCCTTTGCCAAAAGGAAGGGAGGGTTGCCATAATCGCCACGCTTGGCAGACGGGTTGGCGATCGCAGTATGGTGTTAAAATGCATAGAGAACGTTGCTCCCATTCTCTAGTATGTCCCTTAGTCGCCTTTTACTACTCCCACTATATTTTAGGTACTCTTGGCTTCTGACGCAATGGTTCTAATTTCATCAACTTATTTGATTGGATATTTGCACACATTGTTTGATAGTTTGTTCTGTTTGATAAAATTGAGTCTTTCAGGCCACCGTTTTAAAGTATTAACTTTGCATATTTTGACACGCCATGCAATCAGTACAAACTAACAGATATTGCATACAAACAATACAATCGTGATTTTGAGAATCGCACAGGGGGCCTTAAATGGACGCTTTGGCAGAATCATAATATGATCTGCGTACAATTCATATCCCGCAATTCATCTGTTTGACAGCTGCTATTTGACATTAGACTTCAATAAAGCAATTCATAATTTGTGGACCATTTTACGAAACTCCATAAACAACTGTCAAACAGATGAATTGCGGGATATGAATTGTACGCAGATCATATTATGATTCTGCCAAAGCGTCCATTTTAGGCCCCCAGTTGTCGATACTCAAGCTGAATATAAAATTTTATCAGAACGGGTTTATATGGGTGGTAAGTACTATAATTTGTGAGGCGTGAGCTTTCATAACTGGGCTAAGGGTCTTCAAGGGAGAAGGAACGCTTTTTTTTTTGCAAAGTATCCCAAGGTTTGAGTGGATAAATATTCACTGATGAGTATATTCATCAGTGAATATTTAACCACTCAAACCAGTGATTAAAAACGGTTTGGTTTTTCAGGTTTCACAGAATCTCTTTGGATGTTTAGAATGCTGTAATTACAAAGAAAACTTTTTTTCTTGTTATAATGCTTTTGTTATTATTAACATAATTTAGAAGCTAACAAAAAATTCGTCCGCATCGCTGTCAACGGGATGTCGATTTTCGATGATTGTATGACAATGTTCTTTGGCCAAAAAATAGTCCAGCCCTCTGGTCACGGGAAGAGTCTACCGATGTCTTGAAAAACTAAGTTGGCACTCGGGCCCCATGCCCCGGATAGTGTTTCAACCCCAAACGGCTTGAACAAAGAAGGAAAACCGGTTATTATAGATACCAGGATGTTTTGGCGCATGGCCAAAATCAGAGCTAATGCTGCCATCTGGTTTTTTCTATAACAATTTCTGTGACAATTTCACAAAGTTTACCAACGTCCATGACATTTAGCCGCCAAAAGATCTTTGTAGCTCTGTACCATAATCATATAGAAAATGGCATCATCTACGTAAACTTCGACTTTTTCCAACTATGACAGGATTGAGTAAGGTTTGGATATAACGTCATGCGGCTTAACATTAACATTTGAATATAATAAATAAGTGCTAACCTAATCCAGTGGTAATTTTAGACTTTCAGCTTTTGACTCCCACTAACCTTAAACCGTAATGAATGGCGGTTTGGAGTTAAATTATTAAATTATCACAACAAAATCAATTAAATTCCGCGGTTACTTAACCTCTAAAATATTCGAATTAATATACTTAAAATGTTTCGTATCCAGAGCTCAGAATAATTAAAAACCACTATACTGCATGCATTGAATGTATATTCACAGTGTTGTGCTGCTGTTCATTCACAAACAAAGACCAATATCCCGGGATCGGATTTACTAAATAATACCATGCGGTTGTGCAGATTCTCTGCACAAAAAAGTAGGTACAGAAGGTCGCCTTCATGCAACGAGGGAAAACAAGCGCACGCACACACAGATACCGTACACGTACGGCGATCTCAAACTAATCCCAGTCGCGAGTACGCTTGCACTCGCTGTATGAGAAGCGTGTCTATGTGTGCGTGCGTTTTCAATCGTTGATTGGATGTAGCAAACCTTCTGTATATATTTTGTTGTCTTTGTGAGCTTGCATTGACCTCAATGTTCGCAGGAAATTGGGTTCATTTTTAAATAATGGATTTAAAATTTAACCCAATTTCCTGCTACTGCAATATATTGCATGCTTTTCAGACTATTCGCTATCGATAGTCATTTAATGAAATTTGTTTGTTAATTGGATAGGTTTCGATTACTACAAATTGATGTCGTATTGCGAAAAATGACGTATAGGACTAATCAGTATTTTGTGGAATAATCAGCCGTTTATCGCAAAATATAGGTATTCTGGGATAAAAAAAATCTATCTCGTAAATTTACACTCTTCAACCCTGTTTTTCTGAAATTTATTTTCGCTTTTGAAATTAATACGCCTCAAGGCGTTCTTGCAGACGTGACTTGGTTTATAGCAATATTTAACAAACTATTTTATTAGGTACTCAATAATATAATATTAAATAGACTTCTTGAAGACAACCTTCGGATCCGATGCTCGATGAGAACTAACTTAGAAATGAGAAACTAGGCGACGCGGGTGACGTTCCAAACATCATGTTTCCATTCCGTTCCGCGGTAACCGTCAAATGAGATACTTTTAAACTTCATGACTATCTACATTGATACAAAATTCATTTGAGGCAAATCATATACTTAAAATTTTATATTTAGTATTTAAAATCACATAATAATATTTGGCAATCATGACACTGTTTATTTAGTTACTAAAGAAGACTGATATTTCGGCGTCTGTTGCGTGTGTACGTGTGGCGTCTGTTGCGTGTGTACGTGTGGCGTCTGTTGCGTGTGTACGTGTGGCGTCTGTTGCGTGTGTACGTGTGGCGTCTGTTGCGTGTGTACGTGTGGTGTGGTTGCTGCTGTATCCGGTTAGACTGGAAGCCAACCACAATATAGTTGGGAAAAGCCACGCAGATTGATTGTGTGGTATTTAATTTTCAATACACTTCCTCGAAAACTGATTCATATCGCACTACGATTAGGTTCACAATGCAACGTATTTCACACGCGTGCGATTTTTTATTTACCACAACGTGTGCGGGAATAAAAATTGCCACAGATAACTTATACCTATACTTAGTCTAAATTCAATGCCTATTCACACCGTCTCGCGCCAGGGAACGTCCCTGGCGCGAGACCTCTCTATTCAGTGGTGATTTTTTTTTATCTCTGCTAAGATGCGATTTACGGCGTTAATATTTTTGGTATATTTAAATAATGTTTATAAATAGAATGAGAAGAACCATGATTATTACAATTAAAAAAACGTTTATGAACAAATTAACATTTATTTGTGTTCTAAACTCAACAATATTTGAATTTTCTATTTTTCATATTAGGCTGTTTATCGGCTTTGTACCTTTGCTTCTCCTTCAACCCGGCGAAAGCAAAGCGCGGAAAAAAAAGAAAATTAAATCATAGTTTCCTAATAATTCATGACAAAATTATTTTTCGTTATTTTATGTATTTTCTTTCTTCAAAAGTGTATTGAAAAACGTCTTTTGATACACGTGGACATTTGTTATTGCAATTCTCGGCTCAAAAACAACCTCACCTACGGCTCGGGTGTTAATTCCGCCTCGAATGCCATAACAGACATTCTCCACTTGTATCAAAATGTACTATTCTTAGCTAAGTTGGTGGTTGAAAAAAAAATCCATTGTAGTTTTCCTACTTGTGCTACTGTACCATCCCACACTGTGTCCAAAAGCCCTGCATCGCAGTAATTACACGTCTTACTGACTGTGCCGAACTAATCACGTATGGATGTGATATGTCCCGGTCCCGGCGATGTCCCGATACTGTCCCCTCACTATCCAAGACACTGTCTCGGAAAAAGAACTACTTTATATATAGGTAGTGTGGCTAATTAAGTGCAAAGAGGGTCAGATATTCTGTTGATTAAGGTAGAATCTGTTGATTGTATTGTGTTTTTTTTTTTCAAATTCGGCGTAGAATAGACTACAATACTTGTACAAATTGTACTCCACAAAAGAGTTAACGAGTGTTGTCACTCGTTAACTCTTTTGTGGAGTACGTCAGGGAAAACGGATGTTTGAGCAAGTCGACTATCAAACAACGCGTCTTGTCTCCCCGAGGGGTTGGGCAGAGGTGTGTACATTTCACCAGATATGTTTTGTGTTTTATTGTGTTGACTATCAATGTGTTCCTAAATTCAAATCGAAACTGTTATTCTTCATCAGTCGTATGAAAGAACTGTAACAAGACTACGTAGTGTTTCAATTTGCTGAACAATTCATTTCCCGGACTGTACATCATAAAATCAAAATATTTTATTTCACATAAAGGCTTCTACATACCTACTGGCGCGACTTGTCGCGCGTCGCGACACCGGTAGAATAATTTCCTTGAATTTTTCATAGGAATTGTTCTACCGGTGTCGCGTTGCCGACAAGTCGCGCCAGTATGTAGAAGCCTTAAGCCTGCATGGGAACTTATGAAACGTCAGAAGGTCTAGGTGCACGGTTCCAATTGGTCGTTTCCTATGGAGAAGAGCCGGCAAGAAACTCCACGGTTACTCTTTTAAAAATTATTGGTTTTTACAATGTTTTCAAACCACAGCGTTAATAAGTATGAGAGGACAGCGTAGGCCCGTCAAAAGTACCAGGTACTTAACAAAATGGTCTACAAAACTACAGTCTATTAAGCCTACAACGTTCTCACATTAACAAAACATTAAAAAGAAAACGATATAAAATAATAAAAGTTCAAAACTTGTTTAAAATAAAAATATTGGTATATAAAGTCAAATGAAAAAAAAAATATGTCAAGGAAGTACGTACTTAGAGAAAAAAAAATAAACATCGTAATTTGGGAGCAGTTAATAGACATTTACATTGCGGTTAATGAAATTAAAAAATTAAAAAGCTTCAACGAGTGACAATTACCGGACCTGCCTGCCTGTCTGAACTCTTTGGGGATAACAGGCGTGATGTTATGTTACGAGTGACAATACTTTGATGTGCACAGTCAGAGACAATTGAAGATACTTACACTCTAATAATTGTCTGTATTATGTTCATCAAATCACAAGATTGTAATTCCTTTCAGGCGTGTGAAACGGACGTCAGAAGCCAAAATTATACATACCCTTCCGTGTGGTGCCTGCCGGACGTAAAGAATAGCACTGCCCTATTTCTTCCCGTGGGTGTCGTAAAAGGCGACTAAGGGACTTACTAGAGAATGGGCAGTAGCGTTCTCTATGCATTTTAACACCATACTGCGATCGCCAACCCGCCTGCCAAGCGTGGCGATTATGGCAACCCTCCCCCCCCCACCCCTTTTGAGGAGGCCTATGTCCAGCAGTGGACGTCTTTCGGCTGAAATGATGAAACGGATGGCTGCCCGGGCAGGTAGTGTGTCAGTCAATCCATTTTCCTGACTGTTTGTCCGACTGTATGGCCTACATAGCCTATTAGCTCACCGTTGCGAGGTTTGGGTGACAAGAGAAACATTCAATCGTAGTACCTACAACTCCTGGAATTTTGTAATATTTCAGGGCCTAAATTCAGAAATTACTGGCAAACATTTAAAATTACCTCCTGGGCCATTGTTTTTACAAATAACAGAAGCCCGTTAGGCATGACTTGATACTTACTACTTTTATCCTCGAGCCAAAAAAACAGAACAGCAAAAATAAAATACTGCCAACGAATCCTCAATTTATACTCACACCTCCCGAAATCCCGAGCAATATAAAAAGTAATTTTTATCCTAGACAAATTCCCAGCCCTATTATATTCACGTGCATAGTTCGGGCAATATTTTACTGGGCCGGGCCATTATTTATTGCTCACATTTCTCCGGCGATTTATTTAAAGGGCTGCATCAGATATGTGCGAATCTCTGGGGGTCTGCAGGGATTTTACGCCAGATGTTTGGTAAAAGTTTGGAGTTAGGCAGAAGTGGTAACGCTGTCATTACCATATTTTATTTTCAAGACAAGCAGATACGGAATAATTTACATTTGGTTTAGTGCGGGGATCGTAGCTGTAGTGAAGATGTAGATTGTAGCGTAAACAAGAGCGAGTCGGACTCGCGCACCAAGGGTTCCGCACGTATATATAATGTTGATAATTTCTGAAAAACTGTGCTATTTAGAGACATCGTTTTATTTTTCCTGTAATCTTTACATACACTTCTATCACATTTCAAATTTTTATCTATGCAAACTTCGGAGATAAGGGGGGGGAGGGTGGTTTTTATTTTTACATTTTTCATCAAAAGTCGGAAATTATTGCTGCTTAAAAAAAAGTTGTTTGAGAATGTGCAAATAGCGTTCTTTCATATGATACCCCACATGCCCTAGTAGCCACACTTCAAATTTTTAAGACCCCCTTTCAGTCCCTTTTGCAAAAAATATATTTTTTGACTTTCTTGTTTGCAAAATAGTTGGGCAAACGTCATCTAAAATTATTCTAAATTTAAAGTTGATAGCATTAGTAGTTCTTGAGATATCCAGGTGTGACAGACAGACTTAGTCTCACCATAAGGGTTCCTTTTAACCATTTTGGTACGGAACCCTAAAAATCAATCATAGTTATTTCGCTTTTTGTTTGTCAGAATATTGTTACACAGTTTTAAAAGTTCATAATATTCTGCTCTTTCCGGCGCGGCGTACCAAAAAATCATAGTGTACTTACTGTAAATATATTTACATGACTGTTTGTCAACGAAACAGGATGAGACAACCTTGTAATTCTCAGTCATAAAATGTCTCCGTGGTCGCGGTCACAACCGCGGCTGCTGAACGTGCGGTCCTAGGTTTGATAAAACATTAGCAGCACTTTAAAGTACATACCATACACCTTTAAATTGCTTTATATTATTTAATGATAACGTAAAGAAAACATAACATAAGTAGGTACAAATTTTTTACGATGAGAGGAAAGTTTACCATACACCTTTTGCTTTATGTTATTTAATGATAATGTAAAGAAAAAAACCGGCCAAGTGCGTGTCGGACTACGCACAATGAAGGGTTCCGTAGTTGGGATGAATTTATCCCAAAAACAAACTTAACGTTGTAGTTGCAAAACATGTTCTCCCTTAAATCGATATACGCCATGGTCAATTTTCTAACTGCAAATGTAAGTTTGATTTCCATGTTTTTTTAGGGTTCCGTACCCAAAGGGTAAAACGGGAACCCTATTACTAAGGCTCCACCGTCTATCTGTCTTTCTGTTTGTCTGTCTGTCCGTCTGTCTGTCCGTCTGTCACCAGGCTGTATCTCTTGAACCGTGATAGCTAGACAGTTGAAATTTTTACAGATGATGTATTTCTGTTGCCGCTATAACAACAAATACTAAAAAATAGAATAAAATAAATATTTAAGGGGGCTCCGATACAACAAACGTGATTTTTTTTGCTCGTTTTTGCTCTATTTTGATAACGGCAACGCTTAAAATATTCACAGAATATGTAGATATATATTGACTTAAAAATAAATAAATAAAGAAAAATAAATAATTAAATTAAAATAAAACAAATATTTAAGGGGGGCTCCCATATAATTTGGCATTTTTATAGATAATGGTACGGAACCCTTCGTGCGCGAGTCCGACTCGCACTTGGCCGGTTTTTTTATGTGATAAAACTACTAAATAACAATATTCGGATTTTTCCTTTACTTTTGCTGTGAGACCTTGCTTCTTGCCAAATTTCATGATTCTAGGTCAACGGGAACTAGGTACCCTATAGGTTTTGATTTATTTGCGAGTATCAAAATAATTATGTCGCATAGATCGCCGTATTTTTTTATTGCGTTGACTAAGAAGCTGGATTTTTTAGAGCTCCATGGGACCTCTTAAAAAATGATACCTCCACGCGTTCCTGAGAAAAAGGGTCTTGACAGACAGACGGACAACATAGTGATCCTATAAGGATTCAGTTCTTTCCTTTTGAGGTACGGAACCCTAAAAAAAATAACACAAGTCGCTACATATATTATCTATACTCGAGTCGGCGTTTTGTGGTAGCAGAAAATGAATCAAATGCCTAAATTGAGACTTGTTCTTTAATGCAAGTAAGCACACCATAATGATATCATAAATTATCCTCAAACAATAAATTCTCACACAACAGGTAAGTGTCTAATAATCTCAAATACCGTAGCTATAAACCTGTGTTTGTGTGAGTCAGTGTATGACGCATGTATGAGATTACTCATGCCAATGACATTCGCGTACAATGTGTCATACAAGATTGCAGAGTAAGAAATTAATAAAGAAATCCTTCCTTGTGCCTCGTTGGTTAGTGGTAGTGCGCGCGTGTTGAGCGTGTGGTCTTGGGTTCAGGTAAGTGGGGTTTTTTCATAAGGAAATAGCATTACTTAGATTCACTATTACATTGGACTTAAAATGGGGTATAAACTCTTACCGATGGTGATTACCTACTAACGACTCAATGGTAATATCATTAAATATGATGATAAGAACCTAACATAACATAAGATCAGGTCTGTAATCCTCGAAGGCCGCCCTGCGAGAGTTACAGGCGTGAGGCGTACCTCTAGTACACCCACATTTCGTAATAGGGGGCGACCCTATTGCCATCAACCGGTCCGAAATCCCAATTCCAGGCTGCTACTGAGTGGGGCACGCCACAATTGTGGCGATAAGTCCCCTCTTTGAGGAGTGGCTAGAGAGGCGCCACGGCATCCTCATCTGCCGCCTGACGCAGGTCCTCACCGCACACGGTTGTTTCTGTTCCTGTTCAGGATAAGATCGGAGGAAAAGCCCGGGTGTTACCACCTGTGTGGATCGCCCGGAGGACACGGTGGAGCATACGGTGAGGTTTTGCTCGGCTTGGGCGGAGCACCACCATGTCCTCGCGAAGGAATACGGGTGGGGTTTAGTCAGTGAAAGTCAGACACACCCTCCCGCTCCGCTTAGAGCGGGAGAAGTTATTTGATCATTTGCGTAACAAAAAAAAAAGGCTGCTACTGATAAATTGCTGACGGAAAAACCCAATATCATTTTACTAAACCTTGGCGTCGAACCCATGACCTTGTGCTCAGCAGAACAGCTTCTGACCCTAGACCACGGAGCACAAAACCACTGGTTTTGTGCTCCGTGCCCTAGACCAACTACTCTGCCTTAATACATAATAATCTAATGATCCTTTGTGAGGCGACAACACATAGATTTCCTATTACCTTTTCGGTTTCGCACCAGCTGCAGCGATGACTAATAAAAGTACCTACCTCCATACCGACTCTCTCATAGGCGAACTTTCACAACTAATACCGATACCATGACTCCTAGAACTCGGAACTGTCCTCATGAACTGTTGTTAATGTGTAACATCCTTCCTCACGCTTTCTGTGGGAGGGATTTCGTGAAAAAGGACGGAAGTTTGTAACAGGAAGTGACAGCTTGAGCGTGGAATGAGTAAGTACTTTTTAATAGCATGGAAAAAGTAACTACTTACTGGAAGACGTAGTGTTGGAAGGACTCCTACAAGGTGGACGGATGACCTTGTGAAGGCCGCAGGTATCCGCTGGATGCGGGAAGCACAGAACCGGTCGAAGTGGCGGTGCTTGGGGGAGGCCTATGTCCAACAGTGGACGTATTTCGCCTGAAATGATGAGTAATTACTTTGTAATAGCATTACAAAGTAATTACTCATCACCAGTAAAATAAAGTCATAGAAAGTTTATAAGCCCTAAATTAAATGTTGAAATACATAACACCTTTGCCTACCCTTTCGGACAATGCAGGCGTGATGTTTAAGTGAAAATACGTCATAATCCTATGTACCTTTTCGAGATAACAGTAGCAATCTTGATATAAAACAGGTTGCTGAATGACGTTAGTGAAGGCGCTATGAAGGGCCAGAGAGCAACGAGTGAACCATTAGCGCCATCTAGCGTTCAAATAGGGAAACTGTGAGTGATAGATTGATTCTAATTTTTCTGTGACCCAAATACGGAAGTCTAACGTAAATAAATTAATTTTGAATATGGGGGTCACTTTTAGACAGAGAAAAAAAAAAGTTTTGCAATTGGTACCATGTAACATAGCAAATGGAAGGGCTTGATGTAAGATTTCAGATAGATTTTGTTAATCATTTAAAAAAAGTTATTTAAGAAAATTGACCATTGGGGGAATAGTCTATTTTCTATTTATTTTGGACGAAAATTGACCATTCCGCCCCATATCTCAAAAACTACTGAGCCTAAAATTTTGAAAAAAATACAGAAAATAGTTCTTTACTTATTATAGGTTACAGGAAAACCTATAAGAACTCTATGGCCTTAAAATAATATGGTAAATCACTCAATATTTCGTACCGTGTATACTTATATTTTAGCCGTTAAATGATTAGCGATTACCCTACACTTTTACAATATTTTCGTTTTTAAGTTAGATATAAATATTTCTCATGTAAGTGAAATTTCTTATGGGAAATAAAGACATCTCAAACCCGATATTCAGCGTACAAACTTACATTTGCAGTTGGGATGAATGAGGGAACATGTCTTTCAACTACAATGTTAAGTTTGTTGTTGGGGTAAATTCATTCCAACTACGAAACCCTTTATTGTGCGTGGTCCGACATGCACTTGGCCGGTTTTTTAATACTAACTTTGATTATCTGTTACTTTGGTTATAAATATACCTAATTAAATATATGATGTCAAAATGTGAGAACTTGGGGCATGTCTAGTTTATTTTATTTTATAGGTAGGTACTTAATACTCAGATATATGCCAGTGACCTTGTACCGAGCTCACGCAGCGCGTCGCACGTTCAGCCAGTAATAGCACTCGCCCGTCAAGGAGCGCTGTCCCCAATTTCACGCATTATTAATTTATTATACAAAAAAGGTATTTTAATAAAACGCGTATACTAAAAGATCAACAATTAATTATCTTTAAATTGGTGAAGGTTTCAGAAAAATACGCTTGGTAGATTTTGCGCCATTCTCAGTTTTTTATACGCGTTAGACATAACTTTACAAATTAATTTCACTATTTGTAATATAAACATAATCTAAAATATTCACATATAAAATTATTGAATAATGCTCTTATTTAACATATATTTTTTTCAAATAAATGATAAATGATTTTATTTCTGTAAGTAGGTTTGTACAAACACTTTTACACGTCAATCATATTTTAAAAACTAGATGAGGTCGGCGTTTCCTATCTGACTACTCTAAGAAGAAAGGCCGAAACAAACTCAGAGGTCACAGTCTCTTTTAAAGTCCAGACATAATCTTGGTCAGATTATGTGAAGACCATGTAGATTGGTGTCTGAAATGGTCTTTTGAGGAAAGAACCACAGAGGTTGAGTGGACCTGACCAGTCAGTGCACGCATTTGTCAGTAATCGTGCAGCTCTACTCAGAATGTAAGGAGCTCGATGCGACGATCAATACCAAAGAAAGGACATTTGGGTAGGCCGCTTATATGACTCAAACTGCCAGACCATGATTAACACTAACTGAGAATAAAAGAAAGGAAAAAAAAATGCAATAACCCACATAGTCTTCACATTCACAATAACACATCAAATCATTAACACTACTCGTTTAGACGTGATCTTCAGTACAAAATCATTAAAAGTCGGTTATCGTCGCCTTACGGCCGAACCCAATAACTTATATATCACCAGTTTCGGCCTACTGGAGATATAAAAATATATCTATCGATGGTTTTAACGTCCCAATAATCTAAGAATCATACCGGCCCACGCTATCTACTGATGGGAGGGTGTATGGCCTACAACAGATATCTCTTTGTATGAAAATGCCAAAGTATGCGTCCCAATATACGATTTGTTTGACAGGACAGTACTACAAGATGGCAGATTTGGCTATTCCCCGAATTGCAGGGATAAACGTAAACTAACCAAGCTAAAATTAACTCTTTAGTACTTGCAATAATGATCATGGATATTTTTTTTAATTTAAAGTAATAAAAAAAAATTGAAATTCATATATCTCGAAAACGGTGCGCCCTAGGCAAAAAATAACAGAAATTTAACCCCCTTACTAACATCTCCCGTGCAAGCACCATTCCAACATGAATTTAAGTTAAAAAAATAAATAACATTAATGCGCTAAGGTAGCCCGCGAAATTCAAATTTTATTACGTTTTTTGCAATTTGCAGGTCAGTAACAGGTTGTATTTTGATTCGCAGCCATAACAAATATGGCTCTACAGAATTATATCTTAAATCCAGTAACCTATTTAGAAGTAAGAAACAAAGAAGTTTTAATATAACCCTAATTACACATGTTGTTTTTAAAGTGATGTTGGTTGTAATGGAACGCACGGGAGGGCGAAGTAGAGAAACCTACTTATTGTTTTCGTTAGATAGATAGCCTTTATCAATGATTGTCAGACGCCATCCGAGCATAGATTTAATTATACTGTCTATCATCAATAGCGATCTGTCTGTAACTGAAAATAAGTTATTGGGTTCGGCCGTTAATGTGGTTTTGCCATAAAAATCATTTGTTAGTGCTTAAGAGTGGGCTTGTGGGTAAGCAATAATAGCCGCACGGATCGATTGATCAGGTTCAGATACGCTTGCCGCGATTGGTCTGTGGATGGGTGACCATCCTTACATACCAAGTAAGTAGACCTCTCCGTGCCTCGGAACGCACCATAAGCTGTAGGTCCCGGCTGTCATTCGTGGATCTGTGACAGTTGTTACGGGTCGTCAGAAGCCCGAAAGTCTAAAAAATATCATCCCCACTTTACGTGCTAGGGATGTACCCTAAAAACTGTTTTTAATATTTTATTTTACCACTTTGTCGGCGTGATATAGACCCATGCCAAATTACAATTTTCTAGTACTAAGAATGTCTGAGCTAAGCCGGCGAAAGACGGACGGACATGGCGAAACTGGGTTCCTTGTTGATTACGGGACCCTAAAAACGTTCAGCTTTGCAGAGCGTTGTCTCTGTCACTCATACCCGTGTGACAGTCTCATACTAAAGTTAGATGAGTACCTAATAGGTACTATGAGCTCTCGAGCACCCCTGAACTGTACGTTAGCTGTCTCGTTTATGAACTTACTAAGTACTTCTGAAACAATATGCCCATTACAATATTAGATATATTAAGTAACGTTATCAAAACAATGAAAAGGTATTTCAGAACCGCAACACGAAAGGTTCATAAATACCGTGAGCTACGATCGCGTGGGACATAACACAAACACTGAATACCAGATAGTGGGGCCACGAACCAAACCTAGTTTATTATTTATTGTAATAATATTGGGAACACGTCTAATAATAGTGGCGTATAATAATTAATGCAAATTGGCTATTGATCGCGCGGAGCACGCATATCTGATTACACGTACGATTGCGATTACAATTGTATCAGGCGTTCACGATTCAAATAGGACTGAGATTTAGCATTATTTTGTTTGCTATAATAGGGGCCTTAAATGAACTGAATTTTATTTTTAAGTTACCTATTTGTGGGTTTGATGCTATATTAATTCAATGAGAATTACTTATATTATTATTATTACGGTCAGGTGCGTAGTAGGTACTGTAGAGGTTCTATGATGATGCATCATCACCGCCGTTGGGGTGATTCTGGCAGGCCCTTTGCATTTGCAAGCGCTTATACCAGGTACCTCCACCAATTGTTGTGAGCGGGACGTGCTACACTATTAGATAATAATCATTTTGGATAAATACCTATGATTATATTTTATATCTTTCAAAACAATACAATATGTTCGTTCGTAAGCTATCTTAAATCTGTCTCTCTGACAATCCATCATTTGTATTTTTAATAATAAGCTGCCGGTGCCAACTAGCGGCCAGGATGATGCATCATCACAGAACCTCTACAGTACCTACTCGCAACCGGCGTGCGTGTATGACCAGATGTATGAACGTAAACGAAGCAAAAGTAGTGAGGAGTGCAGCAAGTGGCGTTCAATAGTTTCTGCCTATCCCCATGGGAAGGAGGCTTGAGTATATGTATGTAGAATGACTTATTATGCATCACTATTCAAGTAATCACTATTAAGAAAGGCAGTAGGTTCAGCATGTCGATTCTGTTAAAATCTCACCGTGAATTTTTGCGTGGAGTGAGCTGTCAGTGTCATTCTACTGATGCTAGGGATTGATCAAGGATTACATTTACAATTATAATCGAGATTTTAATAATATTATTTATTTATAAAGGTACACCAATAGCTTCTGTATACGTAATATCAAGCATTTCTGCATAAATTTAAAAGCTAATTCTATTGATCATTTTATATTATTTCAAAGCTATTATTTATGTGTCTTAACACTACTATTTATGGGATTTTAAATAAAATAGCAAAACAGAAATTTTATCAAACTCAATTTAATTTAAAAAAAATTGTGAGCCATCAAAGGACCCTGGCAGATGTGAAATATCGAAATTAAAAAAAAAATGGAAAAAAGGTCAGGGTTGCGTAGCGGGGGGAACGCGCGCGCGGAATGAGCGGTGAATCGCCACGCGGCATGCGTCGCCCGCCAGCAATCGGTTTTACGTGGGCCTATAGATGTTTCACATCAAAAACAAAATTGAATTTGTGTTCAAAATCTCGAATATGATTGTTAATGTAATCCTTGGTCCATCCCTAGCATCGGGTGGGATGACAGGGACAGTTCACTCCACGCTCACTTCATCTAAGTTTTCACGGTGAGATGGTTACAGAATAGCACTGCAGTTAATCGCAAGTCAGTGGTAACGTTGACTCTAAGAGAAACGCCCTTACTGCTATTATATAAAGACATACTGACTGACAAACGAAAAGTTATGTATCATAATGCTGCAACTGAATTGCTAGGGCTTTACACTCAAACCACAAACAAGATCTGAATAAAATAATATAATTGATTCCTTTTTCGGCACATTCCTTTTTGGACATATTCCGTTTTCAGCATATTCTTGTTTCGGCACATCCCGTTTTCGGCATAAATCATTATATACAACAAAGCATCATTATTCTGAAATTTTAAAATGCCTAGGGCTATTTTGTAATATACTTACCCACAACAGCTACCTAATACAAGGTAGACGGCAGTGAAATAGTAAGGTAATTTTTGTAATGAAGATCTTATCAATTGAAGAGCTTATTAGGCTTTGTCAACTTTTATAAATTACGGGTCCATAAGCACAAGCGTATGAATTTAGATACCTAGTTGGTTATCATCATTAGTTAGTTGCCCAATTATTATAAGTAATCAGTGTAGGTACTGTTTAATTTTTGTCTTTTATTTTTATTGATTAAAATATATATTATTTTATTACGCAAGCAAAGTCACAAGTATTTCATAGTATAATTTATTTACTAAAATGTGCCGAAACAAGAATATGCCGAAAACGGAATATGTCCAAAAAGGAATGTGCCGAAAAAGGAATCAATCGACTCTTGAAAATTAAAATCTATTGAAAATTCGATTAATGTATAGATAGGTACGGTTGAAACTGTCCTGTTGCCATTCTAGTTTGATGAAAGGTTGGTACCAACATCAGTTTAATTTAAGTAATATTACAAAGAATTTTAAACTTTATAACGTCGGGACTACAGTAGGTATTATTAATTATTATA
Organism: Tiliacea aurago; assembly: GCA_948098905.1. Lineage (NCBI taxonomy): Eukaryota > Metazoa > Arthropoda > Insecta > Lepidoptera > Noctuidae > Tiliacea > Tiliacea aurago. Next base: position 19,168,456 of record OX402602.1, read on the forward strand.
ATTGGAACATTATTTTTCGCAGAAAAGGTAGGCTCTCTAAGAACTAGGCACAGACTTCGTTCGCTCCTTTATTATAATGTACATATACACATAAAGGTACAGTCTCTTAGATAAAGTTAATTTACAATCTACGAGTAGATTAAATTAAGATTAGATGATTGATTAATTGATTGGATGATTTCTAGATTATATGTCTTGAGCGACAATATAACCCGAGGATCGAGATTTTTATTGTATTTTATTCAGTGATATTATATTAAACAGATATGTTGTGAGCGCGCAATCGTGAAGACTCAAAACGTCCTAATTGGGACGTATTTTACTTGTAGTGAAATGTAAAATGGCAGACTTTTTTCGGTTAATTTGTGAGTGTATAACATATCTGTTTATTATAATTAACATTGATTTTAATGCCATGAAAATAATTATGTCTTCTTAGAATAGAAAAAATGCGAAAGATAGGTCGGTAGGTCGGTACCTCCTTGAGACGGCCCAGTACCTAATTACTCTCCACCACCACCAAACCTGGGAATGTCCGGCCGTTTTATAACTTTCATAGTTTCCTTTTTTAGGGTTCCGTAGTAAACAAGGAACCGTTATAGTTTCGCCATGTCCGTCTGTCTGTCTGTCTGTTTATTATTATTATTTATTTATTTATTAATTACGTTTACAAAAAACTTAACATAAGGACTTAAGCGGGCCCTCAAAACCGTTTTCACGGTTTGTCTGTGGGAACAGAACACAATTATACAATGTTTATTTATAGTGCGGACACTTTAATTTCTCTAACTTAACCTATTCAGTAACTATCAATTATCTTAATTCTTTTAAAATATCCCTAATCACTCATCCGTTCTTCCCCAACAATCTGCAAACCATTTTCCTTAGAACATCGTTTACAAATTCCTGAAAATGAACTGCTTAAGTAACTTGGCAAATTTACCTTTTATTTCCTGACTTCTTATATCAGTAGGCAATTGATTGAGAAGGTATGGAACTCTTTTGTCAAGCGTTCGGTCGCCAAAATAGTTCTTTATTCTAGGTACATCAAATTTACCTGCTGATACCATCCTAGTTGCGTGGTTATGGGTAAAGGCTTCTACATACCAGCGCGACACGGCACAAAGGCTCCGCGCGTCGCGGGACGAGCGGTGCCTTTGTGTCGCCTCGCGTCGCGCGATAAGTCGCCCCGGTATGTAGAAGCCTTAACTAGCGAGTGACGCCCCCAGCTGCCATGACTGTTCTTACTTTTGACTGTTGTTTTTTTTTTTTGCTGTAAGCATCCATTTAGTTCGCCGTCGTCAAGCAACGACTTATGTTCGGAGTAGACCTTTTTTTTTTTTTTTTTTGGCGGAGCGAGAGGGAGTGTCAGACTTTTACTGACTAAAACCCACCGTGTTCCTTCAAATGCCTGTGTGCCAGAGCCACGATATCCCTTTCGGACAGGCTCGTAACCCTGGCAGGCATTGGCCCTTTCGGACCCCGTCAATTGGTGCTGACGTCTCTTTGAGGCGCGCGTGGAACACAACGCGCCGTCGACCCGGGCCTGGTCTTTATCGGACGGCGAGCTACCCATCGCTCACCGTCCGCAAGCCCGCGCCTACGGTGGCCGGGAATCGGCCTGCGATTCCCGACGCCCAGGGCGTCTCCTGCGGTGACTTAGGGCGGAAGGGCGGGCACCCTGCCTCACCCTCATGCGCTCCGCCTCCTCCTTCGCGAGCATTACTGTTTCGCAGAAGGAGGTGACGGCCTCCCATGCACTCTCGCTCCGAACCATGGCCTGAACCAGGGCCGGACGCGAGAGATCGTCCCCGCCGATCGCCTCCGTGAGGACACGGCGGTGCTCCGCCCAAGCAGGGCAGACCTCCACCGTATGCTCCACCGTGTCCCCCGGGCGATCCACACAGTGGTGACACCCGGGCGTTTCCTCCCGCTTTATCCTGAACAGGAACCTCCCGAAACAACCGTGTCCGGTGAGGACCTGCGTCAGGCGGAAGGTGAGGACGCCGTGGCGCCTCTCTAGCCACTCCTCAAAGAGGGGACTTACCGCCGCAATTGTGGCGTGCCCAGCACTGGGTTGCGACAATCGCACTTTCCATGTCGCCATGAGATCCTGCCGGAGCTCCGTCCGCTGTGCCGCGATTTGTTGCGGCAGCGGAGTTTCACCCCGGCGTTTCGCCTCTTCGCGCCACACCCACATGTGCGCGAGGACTTTCGCCTCCAGATCCCATGGCGGCAGTCCGGCAAGGAGGCTCGCCGCCTCACGGGAGACCGTGCGGTAACCCCGTACCAGCCTGATGGCCATGACCCTTTGGGACGCGTTCAACCGCTGGGCTGGTCGCAGCCTCAGTGAACGCGCCCACACCGGTGCCCCGTAAAGGGCCATGGACCGCACGATCCCCGCGTAGAGCCTCCGGCAGGAGGCGTTTGGACCGACCACATAATTATGAACGTGAACGAGACGAAAGGACTATGTTAGGATCGTAGCAGTAGGAACGTCTTCCCATGGGGGGCCAGGAACTACAGGACGGACGGAAAATACATACTATGTATGTATGTATTTTCTGTTTGCTACCACAATCTTAACTTAGGCATAGTTACCTGTTTCATTTTGTGTTTCACTAACACAAATATTTTTATTACAGACATTTTTGACTTCGCTACGATTTTATTATATGTATAGATTCAGTCAGATTCTGTGTATCGCACAGAAAAACTATCTTTATTCACATACAAATCCGTAATTCTGAACTTAGGTAGGGATACTACCGGCTTGGGCGGAGCACCGTCGTGTCCTCACGGAGGCGATCGGCGGCGGTGATCTCTCGCGTCCGGCCCTGGTGCAGGCCATGGTTCGGAGCGAGAGTGCTTGGGAGGCCGTCACCTCCTTCTGTGAAGCAGTAATGCTCGCGAAGGAGGAGGCGGAACGCGTGAGGGAGAGGCAAGGTTCACGCCCTCGCGCCCCTAGTCGCCGCAGGAGACGTCCCGGGCGTCGGGAGTCGCAAGCCGACTTTCGGCCACCGTAGGCGCGGGCTTGCGGACGGTGAGCGATGGGTAGCTCGCCGTCCGATAAGGACCAGGCCCGGGTCGACGGCGCGTTGTGTTCCACGCACGCCTCAAAGAGATGTCAGCACCAACTGACGGGGTCAATGGACCAATGCCTGCCAGGGTTGCGAGTTTGTCCGAAAGGGATATCGTCGCCCTGGCACACAGGCAACGGAAGGAACACGGGCGGGTAGTCCCTCCCGCTCAGCCCAGAGTGGGAGAAGTTATTTGATAATTTCCCACCCAAAAAAAAAAAAGGTAGGGATAATAAACGAAACTAATACGAAAGAAGTGGACTTGTTTTTTTTTTTTTACAATACATTGCTGATTTACTATGAAGTTATATGCACAAATCTGAACATAGCAAGCAGTGAACATCAAAATAATAGTTTATTCAAAATATTTAGAAATCTAAAAGCATCTCGGAACAACTCGATAAAGTTGTAGTTTTCAATTCAGCGACGTTCAAGTTTGAAATCTGAGAAAGTTTTTTCAAATTTCGAACGACGAGTGTTCGTATTTTGAATTCGGTTTCACGATTGGCGCGAATCTCTGCGGGCCAATGAAAAAAGTTTCGTTCAAAAATCAAATTCCGAATGAATTTATCATATTTTATTGTACGACCTTTTTTTAACCAATATTGTTGGAGTTAAAAAAGAGGTTTCGTCCTACTGTCTGTAGGTTTATTTGTATTCGATTTTTAGGGTTCCGTACCTCAAAAGGAAAAAACGGAACCCTTATAGGATCACTTCGCTGTCCGTCTGTCTGTCTGTCTGTCTGTCAGTCTGTCAAGACCCTTTTTCTCAGGAACACGTGGAGGTATCAAGTTGAAATTAATATCAAATTCGTAGGTTTAAGGTCCCTTGAAGCTCTAAACAAATCAAGCTTCTAAGGCGATTCGCACTCTTCACCGCATTACGCGGTGTAGCGAGGGAGTGCGTGTTCCTACATGCTTGAAAGTATCTCTCTTTGCATTGAAAACACGCGTAGTGCGACACACAGAAAACGCGCAGTGTTGCATCATGCGGAGAAATACGCGCCCTCGCGCTTTGGTGCGGGGCTAGACGCAAGGTATGGCACACCGAGTTTTTCGAAATCTACATGATGGTGGAAGTCTGCACCTCCGCAACCACGTGCGTGACCTGGTCGCCAAGCACCCCGCAGCGTATACCGGGCTAGTGTGTGAATAGCCTTTTTTTTGTTCACGGGGTGGAAAATCCTCATGGATGTCCTCCGCCTTGGAGCGGGCGGAGGGGTCTGTCATACTCTTACTGACTAAAAACCACCCTAGTGTTCCCTTCCCACACTTGCACCGGGAATCTTGGGAGCTAGTATTACTTCCGTGATCCCCGGCTAGTGCCGGCGCGCCCTAGCGAGCCACCTCAAGTCTGGGAGGGGCGCGCGTGGAACACTACGTACCGCCACCTCAGGTCCATGTGATAGGGGGTGGCGGACGTCCCCAAGTCCGCTGTCCCTGGACCCATTTAAGGGGGCCGGAAGAGGGCATTGTATGCCCTCTGCCGACGCCCAGTGCGCCTGCTGCGGGCCGGGTGAGCGGACGAGATCTCCCGCTCCCTTTCCGCAGCCTCTTTCTGCGCTGTTTCGCAGAAGGATACCACCGCGTCCCAGGACTCCTCACTGCCGACCATCGACTCGACCACGGCCGGCAGCGACAGGTCACTGCCTACGCAACGCAATAAAAAATACGGTGATTTAAATGCGACATATTTCGATACTCGCAAATAAATCAAAACCTATAGGGTACTTCCCATTGACCTAGAATCATGAAATTTGTCAAGAAGCAATGTCTTACGTTGTTATGACATACGGTGCCAAAACGTATGAACACTGACTGTCGGGCTTGTCCACAAATTCAAGGTCACTCAACGTGCTATGGAGCGGGCTACGCTCGGAGTTTCTTTGAAGGATAAGATCAGAAATTAAGTTATCCGGAAGAGAACCGGAGTTACCGACATAGCCTGCAGAGTAAGCAAGCTGAAGTGGCAGTGGGCTGGCCATGTTTGTCGAAGGACCGATGGCCGGTAGAGCTGGAGTGGAGACCGCGTATCGGCAAGCGTAGTGTGGGACGCCCGCCAGCTAGATGGACCGACGACCTTAAAACGGTGTTGTTAAACAGGATGTTGTGGCGCAGCCTGGGAGAGGCCTATGTACAGCAGTGGACTGCTTTATGCTGAGTCGATTGATTGAAGGTCTTACAGCACAAGTAAAGGAAAAAGTCTGAAAATTGTTAATTTGTAGTTTATCACATTTTTTTTGCAATTACAAACTTACATTTGCAGTTGGAAAGTGACCGTGGCGTATATCAATGTATGGGAGAACATGTTTTTTAATTACAATGTGAAGTTTGGTTTTGGAATAAATTCATCGAAACTACTGACTACTGTAGCCGATCCCATTAATTGATGTACAACATCATATACTCGTACCTGTACCTACATTCATAACAAATAAAGTACTGATTCTGATTCTACGGAACCCTTCATTGTGCGTGGTCCGACACGCACTTGGCCGGTTTTTTTAATCACTAAATGGCTTTACCTCATGTCTAATTTCCTTACCTTCAGGCTAGGTAGGTTACCTAAGGGCAGAGGTAATTTACAGTTCTGTTTCATGTTATTCAAACTTAGGGGGACCAATAACCGACTTATAATGATTTTATACTGAAGATCACGTCTAAACGAGTAGTGAAAAAAAAATATGATAAATTAGAGTATTTGCTTAATAACTTACTATGTGAATATTTTAGATTTTGTTTATATTACATAGTGAAATTAATTTGTAAAGTTAGGTCTAACGCGGATAAAAAACTGAGAATGGCGCAAAATCTAACAAGCGTATTTTTCTGAAACCTTCACCAATTTAAAGATAATTTAATTATTGATCTTTTAGTACACGCGTTTTATTAAAATACCTTTTGTTTTGTGTATAATAAATTAAGAATACGTCGAATTGGGGACAGCGCTCCTTGATGGGCGAGTCCTATTACTGGCTGAACGTACGACGCGTTGCGTGAGCTCAGTACAGAACACGCAAGCTAACCACTCAAGGTCACTGGCATATATCTGCGTCTTAAATTGAATACATTCTCGTTCTGCTTTATCACTATTTAGCGTTTAGACGTCCACTACTGGACAAACGGGCTTCCTACAAGCATCGCCACAACGATCGTTTTTTGGGAATCCTTCAGCTTAAAAAAATATTACTTCGTCAAAACAAGGGGACCCGCGAGCATAGCTACTAGTTAATATGACATCACATATTCTATTTAACAACGAAGCAATAAGCCGGCTCTTCCGGCGGGTGATCATCCATTACTCTCGTCTCCCGGGATACGTCAGATAGTACCTAGCTACGTATTATGACAGTACATACTAATTCACAACTACTCATAAATTCATGTGCATGAGAATATTGAAATAGATTGGATTTATATCTACCTATAGATTTTAAGGTAGAATGAGAGTTGGTTTGTGGAGGAACTTTTAGAAAAATTTGTTAATGCATAATTGTTGGATTTGTTGGGATATATAATATATTTTACTGGCAAAATTAAAGGCTTCTACATACATATCGGCGCGACTTGTCGCGCGACGCGACGCGGTACAAAGGCCCCGCGTGTCGCGGGACGAGCGGTTCCTTTGTGTCTCGTCGCGTCGCGCGATAATTCGCGCTGGTCTGTAGAAGCCTTAAAGCAGTTATTAGTACCTATTTAAAAAAAACATTTTACAACTTAGTTGACAGTACTGGCGACATCAAAAGATTATAAATGTAAATTAATGACGCGACAACTTGCGGTTAAATAAATTATGATATTATGTGGAGAATATGAGATGTGGTGTGGAATATGGAATGCTTAGCTGCGCCCCGCGGTTTCACCCGCTTAAGTATCGATCCCGTGGGCTACCTCTATACAAAATTTTATCAATATTAGTCCAGCCGTTTGAGCGTTAGAAAGTAACAAACACACACACATACACACTCTCACTAACTTTCGCCTTTATAATATTAGTGTGATAAAATATCTTGGTGTTTCATATTATGTACTTTATCCCCGAAATATCGTAAATAGTTATGATAGACAGTTTATAGTTTCTGATGTTGGGGTAACGAATTTAAGATCCATTTGGGGATTAGTATCTATTTTGAGGCTAAATATATTCGGAATTCAAAGACAAAACATTTATTTCAAAGTAGCTTCTGCCCACGACTTCGTCCATGTGAAGTTCCTTGACTACCCCCTACCCTACCCTTAAACCTTCGCGGGCGTATGCAGAAAAACTCACCAAAATATCATCAAAATCGGTCCAGCCCTTCCATAGAGGACAAACAAACAAAGAATTTTATTGATGTGAAACTTCTATAGGCGCACGTAAAACCGAATGCTGGCGGGGCGACGCATTCCACGCGGCATGTGTCGCCTCGCCAGCACGCATTCCACGCGGCATGCGTCGCTCCGCCAGCAATCGATTATGTCCTAGATAAACCGGCCTAGAACAAAAAATTCCAAGACATGTGACATCTACCAACCCGCACGAGGCCCGCGTGGTGGATTACGCCCACTCCAGGAGGATACAGGCCTTCTCTTAGTGAGAGGGTGAGGGCCTTAATCTACTACGTCGACCCAGAGCGGGGTGGTGGATGTTAGAAGATACATACTTTGCTAAAACATGCATATTTTATTATGCTTTTTACATCGTTTTACGAGCGATAGTGGTGATGTGCAATTGTGCATCTCTGCCATTGGCACTGCTCGGCTTGCTTACTTAGGTATACGATTACGAATTTAATTCGTCAAAGAACTCTCTATAATCTGTTTAAAACAAATACCAGTATAATTACATCGTTCCCTACAAACAGTCAAACGGGCTAGCAAGTAGTAAGTTCGGGAGTGCGCGTAACTTTGTTCTAACTTGAGCGTAGTTTAGCTCTCTACTCTGTGCTCGTGCTCACTTAGAAGCTCTAGCTCGGTGCATTATTGAAATGTTCCGGTTCGGATTAGACGATGTTTATTTGTAGTTCATTCTTTAACAAGAACTTATGCTTTATGAAAAACCTAACCTACCTTGGTTAGGTTTTTCATAAAGCATAAGTTCCTGCGCTGTGTATCCTGCGCTGTGTACTTTTTAGTAAGGGTTAAGAACAAGTTCACCCTAATTGAGCATCATCTCTGTCACTCACCTGTGGACATTTTCTTCATAGAATTCGATGTCCCTCTGAGCCAAGATACCTATACATTATCCATCCTTTATACGGTAACAAAAGCCACGCGCTAACTATAAACTTAAACACGTTTTTCTCAGAGTACGGTAAACTTTTTCTTTGTTAGATGTAGGTACCCATATATTCACATTTTTATGTTAATTCCCTTGAGTGAGAGAAAATGGGGCAGTAACATTCTGACCTGGATTTAATCCTTTGTCTTTAAGCTACTATGGTGCAGTGGGGATTTAGACTTTTTTTACATGAGTAGCGGGTTGATTGCGGGATTACTTAGATACATGGATTTAAACGTCAGACCATTTAGTTTTTAATAGGTTCGGTTATTCTTCATCAACAGCTTCTAAAAGATTGACTGCCATAAAAGTGCAACTATCGACCTGATCCAAAGTGACTGCTGAAGAATTATTAGAAGTGAAATCGAAAATGGTGGTAGGTTGTACCTAGACTTTGGACAATCTCTAATCAGCTAGCATCTGTTGTTAATATCATTTTGGTTATTTTAAAACTAAACACATTAGTATGTATTATATATTGTTCTCATGAGATTGACCACAGGTTGCATTAAATACTTATCAGAAATACTCTCTTTATCTATCCATACTTTCAGGTAAGGTAAAGAAACTATAATATACCGTTTAAAGCCGTTATCACGTAACAATTGGTGATACCCTGGCATTACCTCGAATACCCTGGGATACCCTGGCGACCCAACTCACTGTCGCTACGGATTTCAGCAACCTTATCAACTTTATTGAATGTATCTAAAGAAACGCAACCCTGGCAAGTTTTATGCTGATAGGAAAAAAGTCAGGTGGGAAGGAGTTAAAACTTTTAAATTGAGATTTTATGTATGTTAAGTTTTTTTATTGTGGTGAATGTGGTTTACCCTGTTAGGGGTTTATTTATATCAAATTATCAATCTTTTGAAATTCCTCGATAATCGTTTTTTTTTTTTTTTTTAAACGTTGCCCCACACTAGGAATTTCTTCTGTATTGTGGGTGCGTTTACAAACATTTAAATTCACATACACAAACAGCCAGACCAAAGTAAAGTCGATAGTAAATTCGGGCAGCTACGCTTGAGTTAGACTGGCCTTTCAATTCAATTTAATTCTATATTTCATAAACTCACATGAAACTCTGTTGGGCATGAAAACCGAACACAATATGAATGGTAGCATAATTTTAAATAGGAATTCATTGTATGTCATAGTCTTAGGTCATAATTTAAAAATCTATTTTGTTTCATTAAAAATCCGACTGATAAATTATACGATTGCGATAAGCTTGATTAATTGATTACACTTTACAGGCTACTGCAGGCTAGTTGCTAGTGTCAATAGGCGACGGCAATTTTGATTTGAATATTATAACTATTTGTCGGAGCGTCAGGATATTACTCAGTTAGATTCAGACATCATGTGGGCAGAAGTTGGGTTTCGTGCAATGAAAACACACTGGGTGCGATACACAGCGTTTATTGAAATTACAAATTAACACAATCACTACAAATTATAAGCACCACTATAACCGAGCATAACGAATTGAGTACAGTTCCGCGACGTCTTAAGTCCGATGCGATCAGACCAGACCCTGAATCTTGAACGTCCTCCTCGCCATCGGCTCAAAACATCACGACTCTGTAGAAGCGCGCCAGTGGTGTGGGTAGATCACGCGATGTCACCAGTGGCGGGCTTGATTCGTTACTTCTCCGTACTAATGACCGGCTCCGACCTATTAGTTACTATAACCTCCTTCTATCCTGAATTAGCTAAAGAAACTGCCCTATCACAGTCGGGTCGTTGACTTAAGAAACAAAGATTAGTGGATCGTCGTCCCTACCTCCTCCAAATTGAATATATTGTGTCCTAGTTAATAATAATATATCGTTCCAACTTGATTGCCTATTGATACGAATTAGAGAGGTCGTTGGCCTATCAATACTGATGTTAACAAGAAGACTATCAATTATAATGAAGACTACGTGGATGTCTTTGATTGTATTCATACAGTGTAGATATAAAATACAAACATGTACATCGCCCCCGTTAGTGTCCCCCGTAAGGAATACTTACTACCATAATTTATGTAGCTATACGTTAAGTACTTATACCATTTAGTATGTTCCACATTGCACCAGTATCATTAGAAGTCCCATATTTAATTTAATAGGAAGCGAGACTATTCTCATCCCTCATATATCCATTTTCCTCAACAGCTAAGTCCGTAAGCTAAGCCGGTGACCTAAGTCAGTTTATATCCAAACCGTTTACTTTGCTACTCTAAAAACTTTAATCGCAATTTTGTAGCGCGTGACCTACAACCGTGTCATCACTCACCCATATTGCTTTATACCCTATAGTCTAGGGATGTGTCCACTTTTTGTTCTATCAAAGTAAAAGCCGAACCACTCCGCTTGATACGCTGACGCAATATACTACGCCATCGTTCCAGCGCTTTACAGCATAGATTTTATGATCACTATAAACTTACACATATTACATAAAAGAGACAGAAAGCAGTAGAAGAGATAGAAGAGATAGAAAGCAGTAGAAGAGATAGAAGAGATAGAAGGCTTGCTTCTGCGGTATTTCTGGCTTGAACACATTGGCACTGAAACAGGTGCTTAATGCTTAAAGTAGTACTTGAAATACTCCAACATAATTTAGTTTCGTTTTATGGCCTTGGAGTACCTTGACTTGGAGTATCTTGACTTGGAGTATCTTGACTTCTTTCGGCATTTTTCTTATATAACATTTTCTTTAGTATTTATACAACCTAATGACATATTTTGCAGTGATCTGAGATACGTCGATCTAAAAATATTTTTTGAATTATGTTGCAAAACATTCTAATATTCAAATATGTCATCTATGTATATTCAATTAACTAAAATTGTATTAAAGCCTTTTCAACGTTAACTATTGTATAACTCGTTGGCAACTTTCTCATTATTTTAAAAATGTTCTGTTCTCGTTAATGATCATCCAATCAACAGTTTATTCTAATCGAGCGTTTTCATCTGCTCTTGGTAGTTAGCCTTCTGCGTTACCTTACCTACATATTATCGTTCACTGAAACGGTAAAGCGCTGTTCAAGCTATTTACAACCACCGCCCGCTTCACAACGCTCATGAGTATGGCGTTTGATACCTTATTAAAGGGATATTTTTCTTCAAGCTGATCTTGCGAAAGAGGAAAACACACCATGTATCAGCTAGTTATCGGTCTGAAAACATCGTAAACTTTAACTGGAGGATATGGTTTATTGTTGTTGAAGGATACGCTATATGTTTTTAACGGATCATATTTTTACAACGCGATTACATCTTGTGGAGAGAAAAAGTAGCTAATCATTGCGATGCAGGTTTGTGAATCATTGGTAGAATTTTTAAATTAAAATGGCTTTAAACGCATTCAACCTCCATAATTCATGCAATTAAGACTAATTCCAAAATATGTGTTCCTAATGGTACATATAGTTTTTAATTTATAGTGATTATTTAATAAACAAACAACCTTATTTACAAAAGGTATTTGAAATAAATGCTTTATGGGATCCCTAGACGGTCAAAATTCCTTGACGTGCACGTGAATTTTTCGTGCTTGTCAACCAATTTTGACCGTTCAGAACGAAACTTGATGTGCTTAATAAGCAACCTACGTGCTTATCAAGCACGTAGGTTGCTTATTACGCACATCAGTGCTTGATAAAACAATATATTTTTGCAATGCTTGTCAAGCATGCTTGGCCTTTTATATGCTTGCTTGTCTTGCAGTGTGCTACAGAACGTCATGGCGAGTGCACGCCACACGGGCGGAGACAGTCATAGCCACGGAGTAAATACAAAGGTAAAGTCCATTTCACGAAAGAAGTCCCGCGGAAATAAGTGGAACTAATTATTATTATACGCTAAGTTAGCAACATTCCTAAAATAACCCATGCCTGCAGCGCCACGTCTGCGGGACTTCTTTCGTGAAATGGAGTTTATTGTTCGTTTCTTTTTTGTTTTCTTGCACAAGCAATTGTGAGAGCAAGAAACGCCATATCTGCATTTGGAGACATTTATTTTCGTATACAGAATGTTTCTGTTTAGCGCAAGTTCAAGACTGGGTCACTCCGTGGAGTCCGTGGTGGCTAAAATGAAAACGAATGTGGATGCTTGACAAGCATGCTTGATGTTGCTTCCAGCCTCGTCAAGCGAGAGTTGACCGTCTAGGGACCCCATTGAGTTCGAGTTTGAATCGTATTATGAACCAGACAAATAAAAAGGCACCGATTTTTCGAAAACTCATCTAAAACAAAAGAAGTTCGCAAGGTCATTTTGCCTACGAACATAACCGCGATCTCAGCGCAAACCTAACAGAATGTACACTTCGTTTGTGAGGAGTTTGTATATAACGTCAGAGTAAATACTTGGTAGATATAGTGCGTAAAAATATGTACTTGATGTGAATACACTCGAAATATCTGAAGTGCACCCTTTTAGTGAGCGGGGTTGCATTGCTAGCGATCTTTCGGTACCTTCTTTATATCTTACCTCACTTATCCTCATTTCTTATAGCCAATCGGACGTGAAGAAGATATATTTAGAAGCGATTTTCTCCTATAGAATTGATATAAATTTTATGGTATTACCAACTATACACCAGGTACCACCTATCTCAGGAGTCAGGGCTTCAAATTAAAATGTAACTCCTTAATTAATGTCAATAAAACTTTTTTTTTATTTTTTATTTACTTACTATTTTGGAAATCATTTTATTATGAAATAGGGTTTTATCACAGTTGCAATCTTTATTTCACGAGAAAATATCTTTTTAATGTTACGTAACTGTACTATAATACATGGAGCGATAGGTAAGCCCGCTATCATTTTCAGTCAATAAACTCAACTTATCGCAGTCCATTCCGTCGTCTCGTCTGTTCTCCGCTTTCTGCATTCAGCCAGCCCGTCCCTGTTGACTTTTTATAGTCGCTAACTGCAATTCATTTACGAATGCCACCATGGTTGCTACCGTCTTACGGCTTGAGTTATACTAATAGTTTAACAAAAGACAAATCGCTGTCACTGAAACCTCTCAGCCACGTCAGCAGCAGCTCCGTCGCTTCGTAAAATATCGAGTGCGAGATATGACAGCAGTCGACCTGCGTTTGATGGACCCCCTCCACACTCCCTCACACCCCCTCGTGTCCCTGAGGACGGCTAGGGATGGTCGTACTGTCGGGAACACTGATTGGAACCGTGTCACGTGTGATTACGTATCATCATACATTTTCAGAAACTCTGAAATGTAATATGAGGGTGACAATTTGTAATATTTTCAATAAATTAAAGTGTTTTCCATATATTTTTCCGTGACTAACTGAGTGACTAACATAGGTCAGCTTATGCCACTGAAACAAGTTTATTAAGTTATCCCCAGGACTAAGATTTTTTTAGGTTAGGATTTGGACTTGGTTTTTATAATTTATAAATATGCATGGTCTATTCCGGGATCGGTCTATCATCACTGACAGGACTATTGTCACCAATAAGCCTGAAGTAGTGGTGATAGATCGATTATCGCGCTGTGAAATAATTGTCGATGTTACCATTCCACATGACGAGAACCTCGTGAAAGCTGAGAAAAAGAATCAAATAAAATATCTCGACTTAGCACACGAGGTTGTTGGCATGCGGAATGTGTATTTGGCTGTCATTGTGCCAATTGTCTTAAAAAAAAGCCTCGATCAAAATCTCTTGAGGCTCTCGTTAGGCGAATGGATCAACGGCCAGATTCGGAAGGCAGTACTCCTCGATTTGGCTCGCATCGTGAAGAAGTTCTTATCTCTGGAGTCCTAACCACCCGTAACTTGGACCCTGCTCCCGACACCGTCGGACCACTTTTGGAACAGACTATATAAAGAAGTCACTACTACCTGCAGCCAATCTTTCAAGATAAGTACAAGAAGTATTATTAAACCCAGATCCATCGCATTACGTCATTCACTTACGTTGTATGCTCACGTATTCGTTGCAGCAACATCAGACGCTCACGTTTCTACATCGCGAGGTGGTGAATCCCCGGAGGCTGTAACGTGTTCGGTTTAAACCCAGTTCTTCTTTGTAATGTCGGTTATTGTTACATGTTCAAGTTACGAGTATATTCAATATTCCGGTTTTGGTGAAAAACTTTATGTTTTTAGATCGAGTCGATGTGTTATGTGTTATGAAATATGAAGAACGCAAAAATGATCGTGCTTTATGTTTATCTTACGATACTTTCCTGTTGAGACAGTATTACGAGATATATTCGAAGATATGTGACATCAAAATCAAAATCAAAAGTCATTTATTCAAACTAGGCTGAGAATCAGCACTTTTCGAACGTCAAAAATTACATGAGACAGTCCCCCAAAAACGCCCACCCTTCACCACTTCCTAGTGCTTTAGCTGGGAAGAAGAAGTGGAGCAACAAACTTCCCAGCAGCACAGCTGTCTATTCGCATATAAAATTTGAAGCTATACAATACATTATAAAATAATTTACATTACGCAACACAAAACGTTAAATTAAATTATTTGCCTTATGTTAGCTAGCACACACCATTATACAAAAATAAATATATTATAATAATCAACACTGAACAATCATCTACCAACCCGCACTGGGCCCGCGTGGTAGATTACGGTCTACTCTCTCACAGAGAGGAGGCCTGTGTCCCAGCAGTGGGAACATTAGAGGCTCATTATGTGTGTTATGTATAGTCAATAATGAGGAGATCTTTTTGAAATTGCATTGTTTAAAGTGGGATTTACGACGTAAAAGCGATGTGCCTATATGATTGGCACTATTTTAATGTAGCTGACAATGATTAGAACTTGCTATTTACTATTAAGTACTTGATGATCGTCTGTCAGACTTCTCTAAAAAAATATTAGATACCATTATATAGGTACCAGGAAACGCCATGAAGGGATTTAACCAATGGAAATTATTCCAATTAATTCCGAAAACCTTCAATTGACAGAGTTCCATTCCAATAAGTTTTCCAACTTCCTTGAACCGCATCAATTGCAAGACAAAGATGAAATACTAAGAAATCGATTCAAACTATCTGTTGCAAGGAATTGCTTCCATTGGCAATTTAATAAAATGTCAATAGGACTTATTCAGGAGTTCGATTCTGAGGGAAACTTAATATAATATAACGGAAACGTTTTTCAGCTAAAAATATTAAACAGTTCAGTATCTTTGTGAACGTGCAAAATCATTTATAGGGACTTGCACAAGCCTCAAATAAAACTACAAATGAACGATTTTCGGACTTTTTCCTTTACTTGTGCTTTGAGACCTTGCTTCTCGCCAAATTTCATGATTTTAGGCCAGCGGGAAATACCCTATAGGTTTTTGATTTATTTGCGAGTATCAAAATATGTCGCATAAATCACCGTATTTTTTATTGCGTTGACTTAGGAGCTCAATTTCTTAGAGCTCCAAGTGACCGTAGTCTTACGTATTTGATAATAAATTAATTTCAACTTGATACCTACACGCGTTCCTGAGAAAAAGGGTCTTGACAAGTTTGTCAAGATCCTCTGTCTGTCTGTCTGTCTGTGTGTCTGTCCGTCCGTCCGTCCGTCCCCGGCTTAGCTCAGAGACGCTTAGTCCTAGAAAGCTGTAATTTGGCATGGGTGTACATATTAATCACGCCGAAAAAGTCGTAAAATAAAACCATGAAAAACATTTTTTTAGGGTACCTCCCTTGCACGTAAAGGCTTCTACATACCAGCGCGACTTGTCGCGCGAAGCGACACGGCACAAAGGCCCCGCCTATCGCGGGACGAGCGGTGCCTTTGTGTCGCGTCGCGTCGCGCGACACGTCGCCCCGGTATGTAGAATCCTTATAACGTGGATGAAATATTTTTTTTTCGTCTAATACATGGTGTGGGATATCGTTGGATAGGCCGTTTAATAATATTGTGAGTCTGTGAAAGACATTTTTCAATTCTGAGATCCGTTTGCGTAATATTAAGCTTTAAATTGCTATTTTTTATTAGAGTCAAGTCCCCCCCCCTGCCAGCTAAATGGTTGGTTTTGGATATGTGAAAAAATTCATGGCTGTAGTATATATAACGAATTTAAAAGGAAAACTATCACAGCTAAGTAGGGTTTACAAGTTAACGAGTAATAGTCGACCAACTTAAATTTAGAGTTGAAGAATTGAACCTAACGTATATCGATGTGTGGGAGAGCATGTTTTTCAACTACAATGTTAAGTTTGTTTTTGGGATAACTTCATCCTAACTACGGAACCCTTCATTGTGCGTGGTCCGACATGCACTTGGCCGGTTTTTCCTTTTAAGGTACGGAACTCTAAACATCATTTATCATCATTAATTATTTAAATATCACCAGGGCCCGATCACACGTACCACAGCCACACCACACACGACACACGACAACACGTGGACGGCCGAGAATTTGTATAAAAATTAATAGTTTATTCACACGGACCACATCTTTTTTTTTTTTAATGCTGCCCCACTCTAGGAATTTCTCCTGTATTGTGGGTGCGTTTACAAACATTTAAGCTCACATACACAAACAGCCAGACCCGGAACAACTACTTGTAGGTCATGCAAATATTTGTTTCGAAACCGCGACACGCAGCGCAGCAATCTATCGCTTAACCACCATCCATCCCAACAACCGGCCATTTGGCCGTCAAAATCAACCGTGAAGGCGATACCGACCACAACAAGGACACATCGCAGCCACAACGCTACCACCAGCGACACCGCGCACTAGCGGCCGGCCACATCACAAACACAACGTTGCGATGACGCGACGACACTGTCACAGCTGGAGAGTCGATCTGTCTGTCTGCAAACACTAACAACAACGCAACCACATCGAAATTTCGTAGTTACTACAACGCAACTGCAAGAAGCTGCAGCGACACGCTTCGCACGATGTATCCACTGCTTGCCCACATTATGTCGCGGCGATGTGGTGTGGCCGAGGTACGTGTGACCGGGACCTAAGTATCCATTCACGTTAAAAATGTAAACTTATTTTTCTAGAAATATTTTCAGGCTGCAATGATATCATTTTCGTAGAGTGAACGGCAATTAAGCTTCTAGTATAATTAGGCTG
Organism: Tiliacea aurago; assembly: GCA_948098905.1. Lineage (NCBI taxonomy): Eukaryota > Metazoa > Arthropoda > Insecta > Lepidoptera > Noctuidae > Tiliacea > Tiliacea aurago. The sequence continues at coordinate 19,185,885 of OX402602.1, forward strand.
TTTTCTTTGAAGGTTTTATTGAAAAATACGATGAAAAACTGTTCTCTTTGGCGACCGGAATTAAATAGGGGAGCCGTGATTTGTGATTTTTTTCCAGACATTCCTAATTACGGCTTAAAATGATAAAATATTTGTCTTTTTTTTCCTCATTGTAGTTAAAGTCGATTTTCGGTATCTCAGTTAAAATTGACGATTTTTAACCTCAAAGTAACCTCTAAATTGAAGAAGTTACTTGTTTTTTGTTCGGAAAAACGTGATCTTGTCTTTTTAAAAGAAGCTGTACATATTAAACTATTATTGCCAAATGACATAACTTTAATACATCTCCGCGGTACTTACTGAGCAATAAACTAGATTGACACTATCACAGCGCCATTAAACCCGGCTCTAACAATATCTGCACAAGAACCACTTACGAACATAATCCGAAACCATCCGAACATTAATTAATTTCTTGCGCGACTCATCGTCACCCTCAGAAGGGTTGGCTTACAAAGAGAATGACACTATATTCTCCTTCCCTTTTCTTCTTTCCCGTTTGAATCTGCTCTCTCAGTCACACGTAGGGTAAAATCACCAGTTTGTTTGATGAGCGTTAATTGCTTTATTAGTTTCTCTTGTTTTTGTAAAATATTCGCAAATCTGTTGGTGGAAGTCGTTTACTTTGTGAGGGTTCTGTGTCGGTGCGGAAATTCATTTAAAATGTTTGTGTCGACTAATGAATGTGACGACGGTTGGTTACTTTATTGAATGGGGTTTTTTGCAATAATTTTTTGGTTAAGTTCTAACAGTATTAGTGGCATTGCGAATGGAAAGAGACTTATAGAGAACAGTAATAACGTTACAAACATACAGAATACGTCCATACTCAGTATGTATGCCTTATGATATGACCTTCGAGTATGCCTTGTGATATGACCTTCGAGTATGCCTTGTGATATGACCTTCGAGTCAACAAAAACGACAACTTAAGACTCGGGTTTAACGTCAGTTTTTGCAAATAGAACTTTAACTTGGTCAGTAAAGTTCAAAATTCAAAAATGACTCGTTAATTTAAATCTGGGTCTAAAGATACAACTTGTTTTGTAATAAGGCCGGTTATGTTTTATGTTCCAATAGGCAAACACACTTTGCTCGACCCCGGAATCCAGGACCCCGCGATCAGCAGTCGCGCTCACGACCACTGGACCTACGATGAAGTAATAAAGTTAATGTAGTGAATATAAAGTGGATCAGTCGCGATGTGACGAGGGTCTGTCGTGAGTTCAGATGATGTGAGGGTCATTGAAGAGGCCGGCCGCAAGGATCGAGGTCGTGCAGACTGGGCTGTGGTGGAGGTCAGGGGAATATTTTTGGGAGATGAGATTTCTTTCCAAATATCTTTTGATGTTTTGTTATGGCATGGTTCAAGATAGACAATCATAGTGAACGATTAATCAGGTTTTTTATTTAGCTTGCTTTATTATAATGGATAATCTGAAAAATCGGTTCGTTGTCCTAGGACTATTGTAAAGACGGGACTTTTAGATGACAAGAAAGATTTTTGTAATACAACGAACATCATTCATCATAATTATCAGGATTCCTACGACATGTTACATACAATAGTAGAGTAGATTGTGTGTCACTTGTGTCAAGAAGTATATTGTTTTCGGTGTTGATGTTTTAAAAAAAGATTGAAGGTACGGTGATAAAGACAAAGAAGAAATAACCGTAGTCTTTAACAGATTCATGAAAGACCTTCCAAGTTCCAACACATAATTCCACCTAAACGCAAGCCATTTTATTGCAGCGCACAGAATGACTTCCTCTTCGTATTAATTCTTCGGAAGTCGCCTCGTTTCCATAACAAAAACCTTTCCGCCATAAATTCGCTTTAGAACCTTCGAGAAACATCCACAAAGAAAATCAATCGCCCCGCGTAAAATATAGAAAATCCTAAGCCAAGATATTTTATCGCTGGCTCTTTCAAAATCAGAACCGTCTTATTTTCAGAACAAAACTTTGAAAATCGGAAAGTCACACAGCGGAGGAAATATAGATACCGACTCTTTATATACCGAAAACTAGTTTCTAGTTTCGTTGCCAAGTTTCGGAAGTCTTGCGTGGTTGTGTTAAGGTTGAGATTCGCGTGTGTAGTTTAGGAGCGTAGCGTACACACACGTAGAGCAAATAAAGTAAGTTCTTGCTAATAAAGTTCCCTTATCAAACAGAGGCACGTGCCTAGGCGAGCTCGACGATGAGACTCACGGGTGACGGGGATGTGGAACGAAGTGGAGAGCATGCAGTAAAACAGGGATGATATGTGCAAATAATCGTGATAATTGCACTAGCATCGATGTACAACTTCAGAATTTATTGTACGATGATTATGAATTTTGCATTGTCACAGCAAAAATAGTTTATATGAAAGCAATTAAAATCTTCAGCAATATTCCAAAAGAATTAAGAGAACTCCCTCTAAAACGCTTTAAATCATAACTAAACAAATGGCTTATTGGTAATCTATATATATAAAATTCAAAGTCCTGACTGACTGACTGACTGATATATCAACGCACAGCCTGAACCGCTGATCCTAGAAGCATGAAATTTGGAGGGTGTGTTCTTTGTAAAGAGTAGGTATCCACTAAGAAAGGGTTTTTCGAAATTCCACCCCTAAGAGGGTTAAATAGGGGATGGAAGTTTATATGAAAGTCCGTCAGTTTTGAAGTTAGTATCTTCAAATTTGGTGTATAGGCTGACGATTGAAAATTAATTTACATGTGTCTCAGCGTTTTTGATAATTCTACCCCCGAAGAGTTAAAAAGAGGGATGAAGTTGTGTATCAAAGTCCTTAATTTTTGAAGTAAAAAACACTAAATATATTATCTAGGGTTATGGTTGGAAGCTAATGCAGTGATGTTGTTAGAATTTCAACCCTTAAGGGGTGAAAATAGGGATAAAATTTTATTTTTAATGAAAGTTCTTTTTAAGTTTAAATCACTAATATTTGGGCTTATGGTTGGAAACTATAGGCAGGCATCCGCTAAGAAAGGATTTTTCGAAATTCGACCTTTAAGGGCTGAAAAGAGGAATAAATCTTATTCCTTGAGTTAATAAACCTGAAACTTGGCGCAAATACTAACCTAAGTAAATTATAAAGTATGACATTTTTTGTTTTTAGGGTTCCGTACCAAAATGTTAAAAAGGACCCCATATGGTGAGACTAAGTCTGTCTGGCTGTCTGTCTGTTACTCCTGGATATCTCAAGAACTACTAATGCTATCAACTTGAAATTTAGAATAGTTTTAGATGACGTTTGCCCAACTATTTTGCAAACAAGAAAGAAATTAAAAAAAATATCTCTATTTTTGCAAAAGTGACTGGAAGGGGTCTTAAATATTTGAAGTGGAGCTACTAGGGCATGCGGGGTACCGTATGAAAGGACACTATTTGCACATTCTAAAACATATTTTCTTTTTTAGGCAGCATAGTTTCCGACTTTTGAAGAAAAATGTAAAAAAAATACCGTCCCCCCCCCCTTATCTCCGAAGTTTGCATAGATAAAAAACCGAAATTATTCTATGTGATAGACGTTTATGTAAAGATTACAGGAAAATAAAACGATGTCTCTAAATAGCACAGCTTTTCAGAAATCATCAACATCATATATATACGTACGGAACCCTCGGTGCGCGAGTCCGATTCGCTCTTAACTGGTTTTTTTTTTTTAACTACTCTTTAAGGTAGAGATTTCTAAAAATGGTCAAAAATGTAGTTTTTAAAGCAGTGTATCTCTTAAACCGTAAATATTTTTTCCAAATAAAAACAGTATGATATTTTCAAGTCTTTTGTGCTTATGGTGATGGAACTCAAAACATAATTAAACATAATTTAATACTTCAAAAAAATCTTCAAAGACAACTCTTAATTATGTTGAAAGCCTTTTTTATTCCAGTTTATACCTTCGTTAACAGTTATAATTATAATTATAAGTATACCATAAAATTGCAAATGCCCAACTGCGCCCGGTGATGGATTAATTTTTATTAATTAGTTCATGTAATAAATTTAAGTTAATTTAATAATATTTGTGACCCATGAGTTCTTGAGTTCTACGCAAAGTTCTTTTCACTATTAAACACGTAATTTAATGACACTTTACCACTGAAGACTAAAAGTATTTACTCAAAGTTCGTATTTAGTGATTGGGCGACTCCAGGTATTCGTAAAAGCAGGGAAAATCTTTTTGAACTTTATGGCTTAAAGCAACATATGAATAATACAAGCTTTCATCAATATGTTGCAAAATATTCTAAAACTTTTAAAAGTGTGTGCAAAATAGCTAAACCTCTTTATATTATTAGCAATAAAATAAAATCAGCTGATGATAAAATAAAAACTACCTGGCAAATAATAAATAATGAATTAGGTAGGAAAAAATAGCGTAATACTGAATTTAATTTAGAGACTGCACATGGGCCTTAATCCCAAGATCTTAAAATTAAATCAACAGAAGATCTATGGGGCATGTCTGTAAAAGTCTGTAGATCTGTCATCGAGTCTCTCCGGTTCTCATGAAACACAGTAAAGTAGTTCCTTTGTTCAAATCCGGAGATAGTAAAGAACCCAACAATATTATAGGCCCGTGTCAATTCTGCCAGTTCTCAGTAAGGTGTTTAAAAAGTTGATGCTCAATCAAATGTTACGTCACTTCAATAAAAATTCCATCTTTCATGAACAACAGTACGGTTTCACTAAAGGTCGTTGTACCACTGACGCCGGTGTCACCCTAATAAAGAACATTTCTAACGCCTGGGAGAAAGCCCAAGATGCCATTGGAATTTTTTGTGACCTCTCAAAGGCTTTCGATTGCGTTAACCATGAGACACTTCTGCTGAAACTAGAACACTATGGGATTAGGAATACAGCACTTGATTTACTTAGATCATACCTGAAAGATAGAAAGGTTAGAGTTCAAGTAAACGGCGTGAACTCTTTGGGGTCTGAAAAAGCAATGAGCGTTCCTCAAGGTTCGATATTGGGTCCATTCCTCTTTTTAGTTTACATTAACGATTTACCCCAATTACTTCAAAATCAACCGGAGATGTTTGCAGATGACACGTCATTGATCTTTAAAATAGCCGACGGTAACAAAACCAGGTCCAAGATTGGTTTACGGTATATAATTTGGTTATAACTTATAAAATAAGAAATAATTGGGTAAATAAGTTTTCGGGAGAATTTTACTGCGTACCTTGAATAACTCAAAAGTTGGTATACATCAATTATTATTAAAGAACAAAAACAGTAGAAAAAATAAACAAATGAAAATGGAGGACATGTATATTGAACAAGTATGTACAAAACGAAGTTGGTATTTATATGCTATCGTTATTATTATCTTCCGTAAAGTTGTAAATCAAACTGCACTCTTATCTGCTTACCACGCTTACGTTGGTTCCAACTAAGATATGGTATAATGTTTTGGGGGAATATTTCTGATAGAGAAGCTGTTTTGTTTTCGACATTCGCGCGGGCGAAGCCGCGGGCGAAAGCTAGTTGTTTATAAAGCGTGAAATTTATTGTTGATTAAAAAGTAACAAATAGATATAAGATATGAAGTATTATCATATTATGTATCCATTATTGTTAAGAGACTATAGTAGGTACCTCAAATGGCTTAGCATTAATCCTCCGATATGTCAAAAATACTGCAGCATTAATTTTGAAATAAATATAATTATGGTAAAGTTGAGGATTTATGTTAAGTACTATGTTTGACGAAAACACGATTCCATAAAAAAAAAAAATAATAGAAAAAAATCTAAAGTTACCGCCAAATCGAACAATAAACCGCTGGTATTCAAAAAATACTTCAAGTTAGACAATGAAACTTGTAATTTTTTTTTATTACCATTATTTTCACCGTAAAAAGAAATAAACTAAAATATCGGTGCCTTGGAGTCTTCTCCCTGCTACCCTGTTTCGCTTGCTCGCGTGACCGCCAGCTACTTGTGCGAGCGAGATAAAGAGTGAGGCGCTGAGGTAGTATAGACCCTTAAGTGTTCAAATAGATACGAAACCCTAATAGCGACTGTTCTTAGATCAGAGGGGCAATTCTACTAATTTTAAGAACGTTCACAGTCTGATCTCAGTCTCAATCTGTCAAAAATACCTCTTATTCCCTTCCATTCCATTTTGACAATTTTTTGACGTTTGTTTGTCGCCAAGATGAGATTGCGACTAGATTTTGAACGTTTTAAATTACGAGAATTGGCCTTCTGTTATAATCATAACAAGTTAATATGTTGTACTCGCTGCGCCCCGCGGTTTCACCCGCGTAAGTCTCGATCCCGTGAGATTATAGGGATAAAAAGTAGCCTATATGTTAATCCAGGGTGTCAGCTACCTCGATACAATTTTATCAAAATTGGTCCAGCCGTTTTTACGTGAAAGAGTAACAAACATCCATCCATCCATCCATACTTACAAACTTTCGCGTTTATAATATTAGTAGGATACATTTTACACATTTAACATGTTTAAATATTTGTATGCCAGTCCATGGTGAAACATGTAAGATGTAACTTTATTAATAAGACCCTATTGTACCATGTTTTAAAGCAAATAAATAATTTCTATTCTATTTTTTTTTTTTTTTTTTAAAACGTTGCCCCACACTAGGAATTTCTCCTGTATCGTGGGTGCGATTACAAACATTTAAACTCACATACACAAACAGCTAGACCCGGAACAACTACTTGTAGGTCATACAAATATTTGTTCCGTGCGGGAATCGAACCCGCGACACACAGCGCAGCAGTCAATTGCTTAACCACTGCGCCAACCGTGTCGTCTTGAACTTGAGATAATATTTTCTGCTTATTTTCCGAGTTTACATTATTTTTGACGTATCACAATTATTAATCTTTTCAATCAATCACTATGGAAGGAATTGGTTTTTCAGAAAGTACCTACTGACATGTAATGCAATTCAGTCTTCTTAAGAACAAGATACATTGAAAACTTTAGAATTCGTTGAATCTTGAACAGAATATTTCATACACAAATATTGACATTCATGACCAGTAGAAAAATTCAAGCTTGAAATATCTTTTATAAAGGCTTCTACATACCGGGGCGACTAGTCGCGCGACGCGACGCGACACAAAGGCACCGCTCGTCCCGCGACGCGCGGGGCCCTTGTGCCGTGTCGCGTCGCGCGACAAGTCGCGCTGGTATGTAGAAGCCTTTAGACTTTACAAACACTTTCATATACCAATTTCTGAACAAAAATTCGCATCCAAAAAAATATGGAGATTATTCTTTATATTGTGGATGAAAACACAATTTTAACAGATTAAGAACAACGTAAAACAAAAACTAATTATCCTATAATTAAACTAAATCATAGTCACGCAACTTCTACCAAAGTTGAAAGAATTATTTACCCGTGGGTGTCCGTAAGGTGACCCCTCGGTCTAGATTCCCTGACCGGCCTAGCTTGCATCGGGGCGATGCCCGGGGGGTTAGGCGTCTGCACCTACAACTCCTAGGGGGCTAGGAGGGGGGCTAGGCAGTAAATCACAGGCTATTCTTCATCCTATCTCAGCTCAGTTTCAGATTTATAACCGTCTCCAGTCACTGATAATACGCTGTTTTAACGTTATTTCTTTTTCGATATTAGTTTCAGCTTCAATATATTTAAGTATGTTCTGATATAAAAACGTAAGTGCGTAGAATTTACCTTAAAATGATTTCATTTAAGTGTTATTTATGTTTGTGTAGGCTTAGTTTGACTGAAACAATTAGTAAATAATGCTTTTAGTTACATATTATTTTAAATCCATGTACTGTATCTAATTACTTGTACAATAGTAACTTATTGTTGTTTGCATTGCTGACTAATTGAATAGGCTCTGATTAATTTCAATGTTCTATAAAGATCGCAGCTGTATAAGTAATTATTATCATGATGTGCTAGAAATAGCTTTCAATCAATCTGCGATTTAGAACTTTTATAGACTAATTGTCTAGAGAAAATACAATTTACATCGTGAAAATAGATTCTGGTCATGATTTTATTCATCTGCATGTATTGATTATTCTTTAGTACTCACTCGAGATAATCTACGATATTGGTTTACTTACTAAACTATTTTATTTAGTTTCACACCCGTTTAACTAACTGTCGAATCTTGTGTTTGATTTTTCAATTCAATTCAATTCAATTCTCAATTCTTTATTGCATTCTATATGTGTTAATAGATGGTATAAAAAAGTAAAAGATCAATATGCAAAGATAAGCAAAAATTAGGAGAGAGGAAGAGGGCTAAGTAACAATAAAATTCAAGCAATTCATTATTATTATAAATTATTAATATGTGTTTATTATATGTGTTCATTCGCTTCCTTGAGTTAAAATTTCGCACACAGCGTAGTTTTGGAATCGATGCGTTCGGAAAGTGATCCGTTATTATCGTTGACCTCGTAACTGCTTTAGCACTTTTCACAACAATTCCGAGTAAATTGAAACTTCAGTGAGGTCCTTTTTTGAAATGTCGGTGAGTCAGCGTTGCGTGATCAGCATGCTCGGTATACCCGGTACCGAAAAGTTACCGAGCGCCTATCTAATTCAAAGAGCGTTCCCTGATTGGCTCGGTATGCGCGGGAGTGGCGCGGATTAGATTCTGTTTATCGCGTCTCGGAGCTCGGTAGAAACACCTAGTGCCCGCTCGGTGTTTATAGAGACACGTCACGCGTTTTAATTGTTTTTTTTTTTTAATATTTACGGATGTCGCCATTGGCGGTTTCGGTTTTTTCGTAAACGGAGATAAATATAACACGTTATAACATCCTTATCACTCGCAGACGACATTTTCTCGCGAGGATTTAAGCGATATACAGCACATTTTATTCCGATTACATCACGTCAGGTCCGTAAATGAAAGCAGTGTAATATCGTTTCGATAGACAGATCATACTATGCCGCACTGCTGCCTCACCGACAGATCAGGATTGGCTTTCGGTTGAAATATACTCTCACATAGACAAAACAAAAAATACATCTTGACAGATAGGCCTCTGCCGTTTTATAACGACAGTGGCATTGAACCTTAGGGAGGTAAGCAATTAATACAAGCCGTCACTTTCATAAGTGGAAATTGAAACTATGCCATTATTAACGGCTTTCTAGTATAGTTTCCAAAAGGCTAAATACAATGATTCTTTGGTATGATAGATAAATAGATAAAACATTTATTCAGTGCACACAAAAGACATAGCACAACACACAATAGCACAAAAAATAATAGATAACAACTTAGAAGAATTAAAAAAGAAAAAACAATTGGCAATAAAAAAAGAACATACTTAAAGAAATAGTGACACTATGACATTAATCAATATTATTAGGTGCGGTGTGCGTCTCAGGGTTGCACCAAATGGGAGTCCAGCTTAGGATGTGTCAGGCAGATATACCTGACGCTGATGTTCTGCTGAATCCCTGATCGGCAGTGACATACGGACGTTGAGCAGACGAGATAAAATTGGTGTTGTGACAAAGTGTTATGCGCGGAGTGAAATTATGTAAGTATACCCGCAACTTAAATTAAGTATTCTACAGTACAGTTTTGCATTGGGAAAGTTTCTTGTTTGTTGATGTGTTGATTGTGTTTTATTTATAAAGTTATCCATGATATGATGCGGTTATGATGCAGTAACCACAAATTTTCCAAGCGTTGGTGATCAAACCACGTTCAGATGAAACCAGAGGAGTTCGTGGCTAAGTAATACTAGCCACACGGGTCGATCCATCATGTTAAGCTACGCTTGCCGGGGTTAGTCCATGGATGGGTGATCATATTAACATAAACTCAAACCATTTATTTCAAATAAAACAATTCCAGGCACTTTTGAATTGTCAAGGGGTCGGTCAGTCAGAGAGATGAAGCTAGTTGCTCATTCCAAAGCGTAGTGGGTTCTTAAGGAAAAGAATGGGCAAGAAACTCCACGGACACTCTTTTAAATTAACATATGGTTACAAAATATTGGTTACATTCTTCGTGTTGAAATTAAACATGTAAGAACGATGCAAAACGTCAAAAGCGTCCGTAACAAGAGGCTACGAGTAAGAGATGACCAGTCCATAGTTGGGAAAAGGCGAGGCAGATTGATTGGTGATCAAACCACGTTTTATATGTAGGATGCCCAGTCAATCAGTGGTTTGTGGTGATTGGTGATAGTATCAACACGATCGACCACAAATACAAGGCATAGACAATTTGATGAAACAGCTGCTCTTCTCGTAACTTACACATCGGATACTAATTGTATCTTGATTGGGCTAATTAGCCGTATTGATGCGCATTACGTAATGTTCTGTTTATGTGATTCTGATTGCCTTTATCGTTGTATACAGAATGCTCGGAAATTAGACCTATTCCGTGAAAGGTGTTCACTAGAGGTCATTTTACGGGTCGAAAATTAATGGTTTCCGAGTTACGGAGGTTTTCAGATTATTGTTCAAATTTTCAGACTAGTCAACAAAATCAAATAATTTTAAAATAACTGCTTCTCTCTCGACACTTATTTGTTATTTTTCTGACTGATGAATTGATGATAAATGAGTGCCCATTTATAAAAAAAAATACATGCCCTAAATTCCCATAATTTCAGAAATAAAAGGTCTTGAGTGCAAAGGAAACCCTCTTTATTTTATAATTTTTGAAATTTAGACTTGTTTTACTGGAAAAAATGTGTGAGTTGGCGGGGCTTAATTTGTTGGAAATAACGTCTAGTATAACCTCTATCAAGGAATAGGTCCGATTTCCGAGCAGCTGTCTATATGTATAACATGATTATACCTAGATGCATGCCTCTTTTTCATAAACCAGTCGGAATAGCGATCTAATCATTATAATCATCTGTCTAGCCTTTGCTCAATTATGCTTGGCTTCCATGCTAACCAGATGCAGCTGAATACCAGTGTTTTACATAAAGCGACTGCCCTTTGGTAAGACCAGTTATCAGACTTTCGGGCGTCTGACTACTCGTAGCGACTGTCAAAGGTCTACAAATGGCAGCCGGGACCAACGACTTAACGTGCTTTTCGAGGTACTGAGAGGTCTCGGTATGTAATGGATAGTCTCCCATCCACGGGCTGACCTCAGCAAGCGTTGCTTATCCTTGCGTAGCGTTAAGCGTTGCTTATAATCAAACCGTATGACCGTTATTACTTAGCCACGAGCCCCTCTGTTGACCTCAGTCGAGCCTCCTATGTCTAGAACTAGCTCTTGCTCTTGTATATTCAGATCTATCCATTAGTAGCTGACCACACAGACGTTGTCCCATCCTTTCAAAAATTCATACAAAATTCCCATAACAAATGCCCTTTCAGTTTTCCCGAATTTCCCGACGACTTTTAAATTTTTTCTCTTCTTAAGAACCTTCCTCGGACTTCAACGAATTATTGAAAAAAAAAAAAAAAACGAATTATTGGTCCAGCCGTTCTCCGTTCCTTTCCATAGTCAACAGGGAACCCATATAGTTTCGCCATGTCCGTCTGTCTGTCTGTCCTCAACTTAGGTCAGAGACTCTTAGTACTAGAAAGCTGTAATTTGGCATGGCATAGGATGGTTGGATAAGCCGTTTATTGCGAGTCTGTGAAACCATTTTTCGATTCAGGGATCCAATTTTGTAATAGTGTGTAAGTAATTTTTAGAGTCAAGTGTCCAGCTAAATGGTTGTTTTCGGATATGTAGAAAATTCATGGCAGTAGTACATAAATAACGAAATTAAAAGGAAGACTACCACAGCTAAATATTCTTTACAAGTTAACGAGTAATAGTCGACCAACTAACATTTGCAGTTGGAGAATTGACCGTAACGTATATCCATGTATGGGCGAACATGTTATTCAACTACAATGTTAAGTTTGTTTTTGGGATAAATTCATCCCAACTACGGAACCCTTCATTGTGCGTGACCCGTTATGCACTTGGCTGGTTTTATTACATAGATTGTCATCATAGAGTTGGTAATTTTGATCGTGGGTATTTCGTTCTAGTTTAGAGAAGGATACTTTAAGAAATTCTCATCACATTCTATTTAATAAATTAAACACAGCTAGTACCATACACGTACTAAACCACAGAGCGTAACGTAGAGTCGTGAACTAACCGCGGGTACCGAGGGGTACAGTAGACAGCTCAACGATACACAACTTTTTACAATACCCACCGACGAATATAACTTTACCTGACTAGTGTCGCCACACTGTATTGTGAACGAGGACATAGCTGTAATAACTCTGGGCAGTTTGTAAGTAAGCAACAACTTATGGATGCTGGGAGGGATTGTAGCGGCATCAACATCGCCAAATGCGAACTACGCGTCATACTGACGTCAAGCAAAATCCTGCATCGCGCAAGCAGTTTACCGCGCGACTAGCATATATACAACATCCCGACGTCAACCGTCGGGCAGTTGCCCACCAGACACAACACCCGTCTGGTCGGAGGATCCTCCCTTTCCTATTAAGTATGAGTGAACTTTACACCCTGTTTCTCATGCCTCTAAAGGATAATAAATATTCAACAGATATAAAGAAATTGTAGGAAATATTTTGGAACATTATCGAATTATAGAACATTTCTATATTGAATTTGCATTTTTATACATTTTATTCACAACGTTCTATGGATCTTGGGACGCGTGGCCAAAATTAGAACTAACACCGCCATCTTGTTTATTTAAACACAATTACACAAATGTTTACAACAACGTCATTCAGGTGCACTAGATACAGATAAATGTATTTGTTCAAACATAGTATGACATAGTAGGGTAGTATTGTTTGAACAATATCATACAGAAATACAAGCAATTAGGAAGCAAAATAAAACAAATTATTAAAAAAAAAAAACCCGACTGCAAAAAAATGAACTGAAAAGATGGAAACAAGATGAAAAAAAACCAGTATCGTATATGTATCAAAAATAAATAAATGCAGTCGGAGGCATCTAGGATGTTACGATCGCCTTGAAATTTGCCTCCGACTGCATTTATTTATTTTTGATACTTAAACGATACTGGTTTTTTTTTCATCTTGTTTCCATCTTTTCAGTTCATCGAAACAGGATCGTATCGTTCACTCGCTCATAATATGAAACATGATCTATTGGCATAAAAAAGTGAACATTTCTCGTTTTCTTGCTGACTGTAATTTATTTTTTAAATCTGTGAATGCAGATCAAAATGTCTCAAAATTTTAAGGACACTCTCCTAAGACCGATTTTGTGTAGCTACAACGGTTAAGATATCCTTAATTTCCATCTTAAAAATCCACTCTGATTATGCCATGATGATTGACTGCTTAGCCCCATAAAGATATAGCGTGATGATAATCAGTTAAATCTGTAACAATCTGCAATGTTCTAACTGTTTGGCTCGTCTTTTTTCAATTTGCTGTAAACCATAGAGGAATACAAACAATGCAATATTGCTCATCCCCCATGGTAAATAGCGTCATAATATATGACCTATCGGTTAAACCCTTGGTGAGTCACGCGTCTTTTGCCGCGCCAGTAGGCGTTGAGTTAGCTCGCGCCGCGGTTTTTGCCGCGTCTGAGATCATCGCCGATATCTCGAAACATACTTATGGGATCTGGCTAAATGATGTGTTGTTAGGATCTTTATGAAATGCGCTAACATATTATGTATAGATTAATTCTGTCGTGCCTTGTAAAAAAAAGCAATAAATCGGCAAAGTCAGCCTAAGCGTTTTTTCGTCTATAGGTCATTCTAAAATAATAAATAACCTTTATTTCATTATGTTTTGAGTTATTTAACATGCCAATAGCCTTCCTTACACATATCATTAAAAAAAACACAGCTGCCAGAACATAATTTTTAAGGCCGCTGTGTTTTAAAAAAATGACCCGCAAACCTTAAGCTTGTATTCGATGTAACTGTCCAATGTTACGTTTATTAATTACGGTATATGTTTAAATACATGCTAACAATAGTAATAAACAAACTTATCTATAAAACAACGACAGTTTGTTAGCAATAAAATAGTTATTAGTCATCACGGCAAATTCGATTTTGCTAGTTCCGAACCTATTTCTGTGAAAACTCCTTCGTAACTACTTATTTTTGGGCTTAAAATCTGTTCATTACTTACCCATATAAGATATAAATCCAATTTGCACGCAATCCTCCAAAAACAAAGCACTACACAACGAATACCAACTCTTGCCAAACTGAACTGACAATAACTGCCAAACTAACGTCAAAGAGTTCCTAATTTACTTTTTTTATTGCGCTCCAGAGACGTGGTTAGTGGTTCTATAACATCGTTGTCTAATATTCTACCAATTTCATGCTTAAAATCACAAAATCCCAGACGTCTCTCAATGAGAGTCAGTGTCATGCGTGACGTGTGTCGCATCAGACTGAATCAGTCTGATGGTCCAACGCCGAACGAGTTTTTTGATAGACTTAACTAGTTCGATTGGCTCTCCATAACCAGACTTATAGGGAATATTTATGCAAAATTTGAACTGAATGTATCCAAATAGAATTTGCGTGATGCTGGAACATACATTCAGACAAACAGACAAAAATTCTAAAAACTATATTTTCGGCATTAGAACGATCTCAAACCTCAAACCAATTACTTTTTTCAAAAATATTCATGTACACTTTTAACTTCGCTTTGATTTTGTTAAGAAAATGTACTTTTTGTAGTTTGTGACAACATAGTAGCTTAAAAGTGTTATAAAATATATATATTTGGAATTGGCTATTTACTAGCTTTTATTTGATACCCATATTAATAAAATCGTAAAATATTTTTTTTTATTCTGCCTCTCTTTTTTGATTCGCAAATGCCATAGTAAAATTGTATAGCCTATGTCACTCCCGCAATTAAAACGAAACTAAGGATACCTCATAATATGAGGTGTTGAGATGTTAAAATCCATCAAGCCGTTTAGCCTATAGAGCGTGCCAAAGAAATGGAAATACATACATACATACACTCGAAAAACATAACCCTCCTTCTGAAGCAGTCGGATAAAATAAAGGTTTAAACAAAAACAAATGAAGTAAAATGAGACCCTAAAAAGCCAAAATTAACAAAATCTTGCAAAGCCAACTTCAAGTTTGTTAGCTTAACGGATTAGTCACAAGAAAAACACTTTCAGGCCTATTAATTAATAAATCAGTACCTCAAACAGTTTGCAAAGCGAGGGAGAAACTTATAAGTTAAGGTAAAAGTTTATTTATAGATCCTTTGCTATAGTTTTCCATAAGCTCTTCGACTTAGCCCCTCGAACAATTTGAGAAGTTTAATTCCTTCTTGTGCTACAGAATAACGAATAATGTTACAGGTTTGGTCATGTAGAAAGGAGGAATGAAAGGCGACTAACAAAAGTTATTTACCAGACAGATGTGAGTGGAATCACCGGGAGGGGACGCCCGAACTAGATGGACATTATAGATACCTTATTGGTATGGTTCTTCAGAAAGGTAACGTGCGTCTGCGTAGTATTCAGCGTGCGTGTATAACCAGAATGTATGAACGTAAACGAAGCTAAACTAGTATGTAAGGAATGTAGCCAGGTAATGGAATTGTTTTTAGGGTTCCCTAGTCCACAAGGAACCCTTATAGTTTCGCCATGTCCGTCTGTTTGTCCGCAGCTTAGCTCAGAGACTCTTAGTACTAGAAAGCTGTAATTTGGCATGGACATACATGTTAATCACGCCGACAAACTGAAAACAAAAATCTTGAAAAAAGATTGTATTGTCCCTTACACGTAAAGTGGAGATGATATTTTTTTCTCATTAATCCCATGGTGTGGGGTATCGATGGATAGGCCGTTAAAAATTTTACGTTTCTGTGAAACCCATTTTTCAGTTTATTGACCCGTTTGCGTAATATTAAGCTTTAAAGTGCTATTTTTTGTAAGAGTCAAGTGTCGTCCCTCTGCCAGCTAAATGATAGTTTTTGGATATGTGAAAAAATTAATGGCAGTAGTATCTATTACTATAACGATATTAAAAGCAAAACTATCACAGCTTAGTAGGGTTTACAAGTTAACGAGTAATAGTCGACCAACTTACATTTGCAGTTGGAGATTTGATGGTGAAGTATAACGATGTATACGGGAGAACAAGTTTTCCAACTACATTGTTAAGTTTGTTTTTGGGACAGATTCATCTCAACTACGGAACCCTTCATTGTGCGTGGTCCGACACGCACTTGGCCGGTTAGTTATTATTATTTTTTACACTACATTCTTATAAATAAATAAGTTCTGATTCTGATTCTGAACGTTTCTCTAAACGAATACAAGAGTGTCCGTGGAGTTTCTTGCCCGTTCTTCTCCATAGGTACCTACTAAGCTTTGGAATGGCAACTAGCTTCATCTTTATGACTGACCGACCCCTTGACAATTCAAAAGTGCCTGTAATTGGTTTATTTGAAATAAATGCTTTGAGCGTGAGTTTGAATTATATCCGATAAGTAATCAATTTACTTGTAGCAATGATCGAACTTCTTAATTTAAGTTGACATTAACATTTTTATCCCTTTCTCTAAATCAGCGGTACAATCTAATACATCGCTCCGCAAAACTTTAGTAAAACGTATTGTACCAAACAGATTGTTACTGGCTAACTATAAATCTGTGAGGAAGACTGTTGCCAAAATATATTGCGCTATTATTTTGTCGCTTCGACATTTTGTTTAGCACTGTATGTTGCGAAAAAGGTGATTTTCCGAGCTTAGTATATTTATTGATTTAAGAATTTACTAAGAGCACGATTTATGATGAGCTTCAATAATAAAAATACACGTTGTTTATTTTGGTAAAGTTAGATGTTGACTAAGATATTTGCTCAACTTGATAATCAAATACCTACATCTTTTTCGTGATTATTTTGAACACGATTATTTTGTAAAGAAAGAACGCAAAAGTACTGTTCTAGATACCATAAACTCTAGTAAAAAGCAAATAAAAGGACCTTTTTAAAATGTCCTAGCAAATAAGACCTCTCGGCCACCCTACTAACCCACAAATGGCGTCTCGTTGCATTTTTTCCTTGAAAACGCAACCGTTTTATTGTCACCCTTCTTTTTAGTGATACTAACGTTACTTCACACTATAGCCTTCTCCATTTCTAATACCTCTAACTTTAACATTATTTGACTCGAAAACCAACCCTATTTCTATGTGTCAACGTCTACATTTCCACTTAAATTCTTTTGCACTTACAGTCTTATCAAATAAATTCACGGAAACATTTTAGAATGGCGAGACTTTAAATAAAATTACGCCTTGCGTGTATCAACTTAAGGTTGAGATTCCTTTGTAAATATGAAATGGTTACGTATTTGCTGTCGGGTCGCGGTTCCGTAGAATGCGAACCCTTTAATAAAGTATAATGACATAATGTGAAAAGTTTAGACTCGTTACAACAAAGTATACTTGGATAAAACTGCGAAAGAACAATTTAATATC
Organism: Tiliacea aurago; assembly: GCA_948098905.1. Taxonomy (NCBI): domain Eukaryota; kingdom Metazoa; phylum Arthropoda; class Insecta; order Lepidoptera; family Noctuidae; genus Tiliacea; species Tiliacea aurago. The sequence goes on from OX402602.1 coordinate 19,203,398, forward strand.
ATAAGTGTGATTCAGCTAATACATTCATTACAATATCAAAAATGTTGAGTAATAAATTAATGTTATTGCATACTCACATTTGTTAAAACGCTTGCGTCAAATAATTATAATTCTGGTTTATTTTCATAAATTATGTTGAATTGTTAATGAATGATGATTATTATATGATTTTTATTTCTGTAAGTAGGTTTGTACACGTCAATCATAATATTTTAAAAACTAGATGAGGTCGGCGTTTCATATCTGACTACTCTGAGAAGAAAGGCAGATTCGAATTCAGAGGTCACAGTCTCTTTTAAAGTCCAGACATAATCTTGGTCAGATCATGTGAAGGCCATGCAGATTGGTGTCTGAAATGGTCTTTTGAGGAAAGAACCACACAAATTGAGTGGACTTGACCAGTCTGTGTGGACGCATTTGTCTGTAATCGTGCAGCTCTACTCAGAACATAAGGAGCTCGATGCGACGAACGATACCAAAGCAAAGACATTTGGGTAGGCCGCTTATATGACTCAAACTGCCAGACCATGATTAAAACTAACTGAGAATAATATAAACAAAAAAGGTAACTTTAGGTATATTATATACTGATACATTATTAGTTTATTCGTGTGTTTGTGTCTCAGGTGCTAAGTAGGCACCTGAGACACAGGTAGTTAACTGAGTAGTTAAAGGGACGATTCCACTGGTAGAAATATAAAAGTGAGGAATTTACTGCATTTTGATGAGCTCATCACGCCGAAGATACTACATTTAAAATAAAAATGACCATTGAAATGGAATCTTATAAGGCGGGATATATTCAGTAGCCTCATTTTTGCCCCTTTTTGGAGGAAGTCCCGTCCAATCGAAAATCCCCGTCGACAACAAAATCTATAAAATTGTAGACTCTGTAAACCAAGTTTCGTCCAAATTGGTTGTAAGATACGACCTGTAGAGGAGAATAATTATAGCAACCAACTGACAGGAAAGCAAATTTTGCCGGACATGAAGCAGAGACGGTTCGCTCGCTCGGTCAAAACATGAAATTATCTGTAATACGTGGACTTACTTTAACCAGTGATAGTAGGAGAAACCGATTGACATTGTGATGGAGAGGAATGAGGAGGGCTTGACAAGAAACGTGTTCAGTATGAATGCGGATTGATAACAAACGAGGCAGACTACAGAAAATATGGATGAGTTGTATGAAAGATGATGGCTTAGGTAGGAAGTGAATTCTGAGGAGACAGTTAATGGTGTATGGTAGAAAAGACAGACCCAAAATTGGGTTAGGGACAGGAAAATAATCATCTGATTAGAATGAAAGCCACTCACTTCATAGTTGAGAAAAGTAAGGGTAAGTAAAATAGTGTGGTCTGTTCCGAAAGTGACGGACGAACAGTAAACAAATGGGTCAGAAGACGTACTTGTGGATGCCGATCTGTAGTGGCAAATTAAGTGCTCTGATTTGATTATTTGAATAGTCTTGATTCAATATCATTTCTTGTAAATGTTGACGTTCAAAAGTGCATTTTATGTGTCCATTTGAATTATACGATTCGACTTTTGTCTTTAACTTGATTTTTTTTATTTCTTGTCCAGTTTAAGTATTGATTTCAAAAATATTTACAAAATTTAATAACTAACAGACTTAAAATAAAATTAATAATATATACAAGTATATAAAAATTGAGATTAATTTATCTATTCCTCTCTCAGCTCTATCAACCCTCTATCTAAAAGGAAGGTTACAAAATGAAGTTATAAGGTTGAAAAAGTGTCCGCACTATAAATAAAAATTGTATAATTGTGTTCTGTTCCCACAGACAAACCGTGAAAACGGTTTTGCGGGGCAAAGTCCTTATGTTAAGTTTTCGTTTGTAAACGTAGTTAATAAATAAATAATAATAATAATAATGTATTACTAATTCCCTTTAGTGAGTGATTGCGTTAGAATTTAACCTGAACAGGGTTTGTTTACACTGCCATCAGATACGTTTCGAACAGACATTACCTACGTTAGCATATATTTGTAAACCCAGTACAAACCCTTCTACAAAATGTAATTCATCCTCGTTTCAGACAAGATCTTGATAAGTCAGGCAACGTTGTGCCTTTCCTAGGCCGAGACTTGACGCCTGACGTTTGAGCCTGAGTAACGTCAGGGTCGGACCTGACCCGTCTGTCATACTTAAGGCTAAGTTACATCATGACGTTAATATTTTGTACGTTTGGGTAAAGCTTTAAATCGTTAGATTCACCCGCTACGCGTCAAAAGATGGTCACGTTACTGTTTCTTTTTGACAACTCTGACACACAACTTCGTAGTCGCCATTATACGGAATGTGTGAGCTCACTCAGCTCAGTATTGACGATTTTCGCGCGACGCGTAAGTACGGTGAGGGCAAATATTTAAATCTTTGCGTTTGAGTGAAAAATATGTACCTAGCTGTATGTTTGTATCCTATTCAATGCACACAATTGTGACGAACTTCATATTTATAATTTAGCTTAGAATCATTGTTCCCATGTAAGTGATTTTGTGTTTTTAGGGTTGCGTACCTCAATAGAAATAAACGGAACCCTTATAGCATCACTCGTGTGTCTGTCTCTCTGTCTGTTCGTCTGTCACAGCCAGTTTTCTCCGAATCTACTGAACCGATTAAGTTAAAACTTAGTACACATATGAATTTCTGTGACCCAACCACGGACTTCTAACGTAAATAAATGAATTTTGAATATGGGGGTCGGTATTGGGCGGCAAATAAAATAAAAGTTTTTCAAACGGTACCTTGTGATACATCAAATTAAAGGGTTTGCGAGGATTTTAGATATTTTTCGTTAGTAATTTTAAAATAATTACTTTTAAAGTTATTTTAGAAAAATATGAAAACTAACTTGAATCTCCGAAACTACTTAAGTACAGGAAAACCTATGAGAAGGCAAACAACAAGACAAACTTATATTTGCAGTTGGAATGTATGAGGGAACATGTCTTTCAACTAAAATGTTAAGTTTGTTCTTGTAATATTAAACACCTAATTTTGGTTGAAGTTATAATTGTCGTCATAATAGATTGTCATTGCAATTCGTTCAAAAGACACGAACTCATGATAATTATTTTGTTATAGGTACATACATGGGGACAGATTTTGGCAGTTCCAACGCAGAAAATATAAAAGGTGTAGTTTTACAAATAATACTCGCTTCCGTACAGAAGTTATTTATTGATGTTTTATTTGCACTACTATGAAAACATTTCACAGACAATTACATTTCACCCGACTGCGAAAAAGGATGACGGTTTGACACAGTTTTATGATTAGAAATGTTTACAGCTATAATATTATTCAGATAGGGTTCACTTCAAACCTCACTAAAGTGACAACACAAAATTTGAAACGATTTTGAAAGACAATAATTATGTAAAACAGTCTAATTTTCAGTTATTATCTCTCTCTATTTCCCTCTAAAGACTAATTTATCGCATGAAGTTTCCTTTTCCTGACGCAAAACGCTTTGCTAATTAATAATTATAATCTCTGTATGTATACTCGACATAAGCTTATTAAGTTAGAGCACAATTACTTTAGATTTAAGACAATTCAACTTTTGTTATGTGTAAAATCCTTCTATTTTATTTCATTATTTGATTGTATTTGTATCATTATATTTATATACTAGCTTTCGCCCGCGGCTTCGCCCGCGTGGATGTCGAAAATAAAACAGCTTCAATATCAGCAGTATTCCCCCAAAACATTATACCATTTACCTTAGTTGGAACCAACGTAAGCGTGGTAAGCAGATAGGAGTGCAGTTTGATTTACAACTTTACGGAGGATAATCATATAATAATAATAATAATAGCCTTTATTCGACAATCTTATAAAACATGAATGACAGTAAACTAAAACTACAGTAACTAATTAAACTTAAAAATAATTATTATTTGACACCGGTATCGCGATTGTCTTGCGTTTCCGCAAAGGCCTCCCCTAAAACTTGCCACCCTTTCCTATTATGGGTCATCCTCATCCAAGTAACACCAGCTATTTTCTTAATATCGTCCTCCCATCAAAGACGTTGCCTCCCTTTCTTTCTTTTATATTGTCTTGGACACCATTCAGTTACGTCCTTAGCCCATTTAACTTTGTTACTCCTCATCATATGACCTGCCCATCTCCATTTTAGTTTTCTTATGGAGTATGTTATATCTTTAATTTTTGTTTGTTTTCGTAATGTTCCTAATTTGATTCTGTCCTTTAACTAGACGTTGAGCATGCTACGCTCCATACTGTGTTGACAGGTCTCAAGCTTACGCATATTTTTCTTCTTCAGACTCCATGTTTGACATCCATATGTCATGATAGGTAAAATACACGAATTAAATATTTTTTCCTTGGCTTTGAGTGGTACCTGAGGGTTTTTGACAATTTCCTTAAGGGACCAATACCTTTTCCATGCTAGCTGTACTCTGTTGTTTATTTCTTTTGTTGTAAGGTCTATTGGTGATATTATCTGTCCGAGGTATGTATATTCTTCAACATATTCTATTTTGTTGCCGTTGACTGTGATGGGTGTTTTGTCAAGGCTTGTCATTAATTTGGTTTTTGTAGCGTTCATTGAGCGTCCGACTCTATCACTTTCGTTCGTAAGTTGTTCAAGCATCTCTTGCAGGCTTCTTAGATCTTCAGAAATTAGAATTAGATCGTCTGCAAATCTTAGGTGGTTTAGTTGCATTCCGTTGATGTTCAATCCATATTTGCTCCACTCGAGACGTCTAAATATGTTTTCCAGCACTGCCGAGAATAATTTGGGTGATAGTGGATCTCCTTGTCTTCTGTATTCTCCTGCTCTTTCTGTCCGTATTTTTGCTTTCATGTTTTTGTATATGTTGTTAATTGACGACGCTAAAACCAGAGTGATCTAAGTGACATTTTTACCAAAAATGAGTTTGTTACCCAAGGAGGTAGAAAAAACATAATTCTTTCAGACCACACCGATCTAAGTGCCTCCCAGTACTTTATTACTTGAGGGATCACATTATCTCACTATAGAATTTGTTCAGTTTACAAAGTAGAAGCATGCCAAACTGATCTAAGTAATGACGCGTACTTAGATATTTTTGTGCCCTAGATCACTCTGGTTTTAGCATCGTCAATTAGTCTTATGTATTTACTTTCAACACCTTGCATTGCAAGCGCTTCCCATATTTTTGTGTGTTTTAAGGAGTCAAATGCTTTATTATAATCCACAAATGCCAAATAATAAGTCATGCCGTATTCGTTACATTTCTGGATAACTTGTTTTATGGTGTGTATATGATCGATTGTTGAAAAATCACTGCGAAAACCTGCTTGCTCTCTGGGTTGATTTTCATCCAGAGTCAATGTTAAACGGTTTAGAAGTATTTTGGAAAATATTTTTTAGACGTTAGACATCAGGCTAATGGGTCTGTAGTTTGCTATATTGTCTTTCTTTCCTTTTTTATGAAGTAGTATTATAGTTGATGTAGTCCACTGTTGAGGTATATATTCTGTGTCTAAAATTTCGTTAAATAGGTCTGTAATAGTGTCTAATATTACATCAGATGTTCCTAATAGAATTTCGTTAGATATGCAGTCTTCACCCGGTGCTTTACCTCTTTTTTGTGATTTGATAGGATTGTCTACTTCTTCTTTCAGTATACATGGAATTTCTTCGGTAATAATTGTATCGTTTTCAGTTAATTGATGGGTTTCATCTGGTGTTACGTCGTCACTATATAACTCCCTGTAATAATCTGTGGCTACTTCTAGTATTTCGATTCTGTTTGTCTTTTTTTTCTTATCTTTATGGTGTGTCATATTGTCTATCCAGTTAGTATTTTCTCTTAGCTCGTCCCATGCTTTCTTGACTCCTCCTGACTTTTCTATGTAGGTAATAATTTATTATATTGCTCCTTCTATTCTGTCTATGTTTCCTGATTTGCAAGTTTATATCTTTACTTAGGTTTTCTATCTTCTTTTTGTTAGTTTTTCTGTTCTTATACAAAGATTTTCTCTCCATGATCAAACTTCTTGCTTCTGTACCTATTTTGTCTTTTGTGTCGTTATTTATTCTAGTTTTGCTTTCAACTTTCCTCAGTTCTCTTTCGACAGCGTCATATTTCTCTTGGACATCTTTGGCAATCTTTGTTGTTTTTAAATTACCTTCTAATGATTCTAGAATATTTCCTGCAATTGGTAAGAATATTGGTTTTTTACTACTTTGAATGTTTTTCCTCTGTAATTTTGGTTCTAATGTGTACACTTGTCCTCGTAGCATTCTATGATCTGTGTTGTAGTTAAGTTGATTAACAACATCAATATTTAAAAACACTTTTGGTTTGTTTGTGAGAATGTAATCTATTTCATTTCTCGTTTTCCCATCAGGTGACATCCATGTCCATTTTCTATTATGTTTTCTATTGTAGTAGCTATTCATGATGTGCAGGTTATTTTCTAATGCAAAATTAATCAATCTTTGACCGTTGTCATTCCTTTTACCAGTTGAGTACTGTCCTAGTATATTGTCTTCGTTCTTTTTCCTCTTTCCAATTTGACTGTTAAAGTCTCCCATTATAATAACTTTTCTACACAAATTTGGCATTATTTGGTTGAGTTTTTTGTAAAATTCATCTTTTATATCTTTCTGGGTAATCTCCGTTGGAGCATATATTTGTACAAATGAAGTTGGTTGTCTATATCCAGGGAGTTTTATATTCAGAATGGCAATCCTGTCTGATATTCCTCTGAACTCTATTATTTCATTTTTCAGGTATTTCTTGACCATAAACCCTACTCCGTATATTCCAGCCTTTTCATTAATGTGATATAATATGTATTTTTCGCGTTCCTCTGTTTTCTCGTCAGCTCTTCTCACGTCACTCAAGCCTATAATATCCCAGTTAACTGTTTCTAATGCATGTTCTAGTTCCAGTAAAAAATCTTGTGATTTTATAGATCTCGTGTTAAGTGTAGCTATATTGAATTTACTCCTAGATCTATGTTTTTTATTTTCTGAGTGTTGTTTTTTGGGTAATGTTCTGATGGACTTCTCTATCGCAAGCTTTTGGGGGTGGTGGTCTATCGCCCCACGGTGACCAGCCGTATTGGGGTTCTGTTTGTTTTTTGTTAACGTTATTTCTATATTGTTTATTTTTCTCACGTTTCCGGTGCCTGATATTTCCTATATTTTATGCTGTTGCGTGTTTTTCTCTGACTGTGAATGCTATCTGGATCGCATATACGAAAATGCATCTGTTTTGTGCAACTTGGGTGGAGCTAAAATGCTTTTTACCCCATCAGTGGGACGTGTTGATATTTGGATGCTTGCAGGTGACAAAGAAGAATCTCTTTTCCTTTTTTCAACTTCTGGTTTTCTTTTTATAATAAGTTAATTATTCTTAATAAAGGCTTCGTTACCCTTATCTTTTTCCTGTTTCAGTTGTTGTTGCAGATTTTTGCGTATTTCTATTGTTTCCTTGGAGAAATTTTCGGTAATATAAGTATGTTCTGGCATTTTTGCTTTGTTCTTCAATATTTCTACCTTTTTTTGATATGAAGTAAAAGCGATCAGTATAGGTCTAGCTTTTCCTTCTTGTTCGCGTCCCAATCTGTGATATTTATTGATTTCAATTTTTTCCACAATAACATTTTTCGATTGCAATGTATAACATATTAAGTTAAACAGTTCTTCGTAGTTGTTCTCTGTTTCCTTGACACCATGTATTATCAAATTATTCTTCCTGTTCGCATCATCCAAATATTTTATTTTCCTGTTCAATGTTTGTACTTCCACCTTTAGGCTATTATTTTCTTCTAATATCGGTTGTATTTTATCATCCATAGCACGCATCAAAGTGGCAGTTACGCTCTGTGTAATTATTGTAGTTTGTTTTTCTAGTTCAATTTTCACCATTTGAAATAATTTTAACATATCCTCCGACATACCACTGTTATCCATAGTGCAGTAAATGTGTTTTGCGTGATTCGTATCGTAATTATACACACAATGTTGGCACCACTGCACATATGTCAACTTGAGATGTGTTAGGTGTGTTTTACGTGGTTCGGAACGTAATTATTCGCACAATGTTGGTACCGCTGCACAAAAATGAATAATTCACGTTTATTTTCCTTCTACCTCCAACTCAAACTGTTAGTATGACGGCACTATTTCTTGCTTTTATTCACTAGGCTTGTTATTTTTGTATTGTTGTGGTAACTAGTAAGTTCCGTTTTCGCTTTCTGATAACGATATCTGCAGTTTTGGTTTGTCTCAGTTTGTGTTGTTTTTCCACTAGTATTTCAATTAAAATCGGGAGCACTTTTAGAACACTGTCAATACTTTGACAACCGGAAACGGATAATCATATAGATAGCATATAAATACCAATATAAAAAAAAACGGAGAGTTGCAAACCGTATTTCATTAAATATAATATTTTAAATCTGCCTTCCTTGTTTTTTTTGAAGTGGCTAATTTCGTACAAACCAATCCCAAACTATTTAGAAAACTTTCAGATGTTTCAATCCGCAATCGACGGGATAACAATAAATTATGTGCAATAAGATCAACCACGGCACTGATGTGTAAAAGTATTTTCTCATTAGCACCAGTTATTTACAATAAAATCCCTAAACCCATTAGACAAAGGCCCACAACGCTATTTAAACCACATCTAAAAAAATACCTGATAACCAAATGTTATTATAGCCTAACAGAATTTTTGAATGATCGTACTTAGTTGTAGTTGTAGTAGTACATTATGACATTTCTTCGATCTCAAAACACTTTTTATAGATTATGTTTTTAACCGTACTGCGTAACAGTATGTTAAATTATGTTGTTTATTTTGTTATGTATAAATTCAACAAAAATAAAAATTGTGTACGCTATATTATATGGCAAAACATGTAGATCCTGTTCCCAAATATTATTTTAACACCATGCGATTCTATTGTATATGTACTCATGTTTTTACAAAAAATAAGTATCTTATCTTATCTTACCAACTTCGTTTTGTACATACTTATTCAATATACGTGTCCTCCATTTCATTTGTTTATTTTTTCTACTGGTTTTGTTCATAAATAATAATTGATGTATACCAACTTTTGAGTTATTCAAGGTACGCAGTAAAATTCTCCCGAAAACTTATTTACCCGATTATTTCTTATTTATTATTTTATAAGTTATAACCAAATTATTTACGTAAACCAATCTTGGACCTGAAGAATAGAATTATTCACGTCGTCAAGGTTTTGTGACCGTCGGTCTATTTTAAAGATCAATGACGTGTCATATGCAAATAACACCATCTCCGGTTGATTTTGAAGTAATTGGGGTAAATCGTTAATGTAAACTAAAAAGAGGAATGGACCCAATATCGAACCTTGAGGAACGCCCATTGCTTTTTCAGACCCCAAAGAGTTCACGCCGTTTACTTGAACTCTAACCTTTCTATCTTTCAGGTATGATCTGAGTAAATCAAGAGCTGTATTCCTAATCCCACAGTGTTCTAGTTTCAGCAGAAGTGTCTCATGGTTAACGCAATCGAAAGCCTTAGAGAGGTCACAAAAAAATCCAATGGCATCTTGTGCTTCCTCCCATGCGTTAGAAATGTTCTTTATTAGGGTGACACCGGCGTCAGTGTTACCACGACCTTTAGTGAAACCGTACTGTTTTTCATGAAAGATGGAATTTTTATTGAAGTGACGTAACATTTGACTGAGCATCAACTTTTCAAACACCTTACTGAGAACTGGCAGAATTGACACGGCCTATAATATTGTTGGGTTCTTTACTATCTCCGGATTTCAACAAAGGATCTACTTTAGCGTGTTTCATGAGATCCGGAAAGACGCCTTGGTCCACACTGGTGTTAAATGCGAAAGCTAAATAGGGCGCAATGGTTTCGATGACAGATCTACAGACTTTTACAGACATGCCCCATAGATCTTCTGTTGATTTAATTTTAAGATCTTTAAGTTTTTATAACAGCCTGGGGGTTTGTATGCTGAAACCTTAACTCCAAAGGGCATATCTTTACATTCTTTCTAAATAAGGCAGCAGAAAGCGCGGGTGAGGAACTTAAAGTTTCAGTAGTTTTAAGGGGAATATTAGCAAAAAAGTTTTTAAATTCCTGAGCTATTTCTACCTCTGAAGTGATGGGCCCATGTGCAGTCTCTAAATTAAATTCAATATTACGCTGTTTTTTGCTACCTAATTCATTATTTATTATTTGCCAGGTAGTTTTTATTTTATCATCAGCTGATTTTATTTTATTGCTAATATTAAGAGGCTTAGCTATTTTGCACACACTTTTAAAAGTTTTAGAATATTTTGCAACATGCAAATAGTGCTCTTTTGTATGATACCCCACATGCCCTAGTAGCCCCACTTCAAATATTTAAGACCCCCTTTCAGTCCCTTTTGCAAAAAAGAGATTTTTTTTTAAATTAGAAAGAAAGAAAGAAAAATAATTTTATTCGTCACAGAAACACGTGCCTAGGAAAACACAAACTCGAGCAAGTAAACATTGAAAAAAAAACCTATCTACATTATAATCACGAGCACAAAAATAACAAATAGTCTGCAACTGCACGTCATGACTGTGACAAAACGGCTTGCACTCAGCATGATGCTGTGCTATGGGGGACCCACAACACAGCGCTGACTTTCAGTGGTTACCCGAAAAAATACGTACGGAACTCAAGTCAGGTTTAATGAGTTGAACAACAAAATAAAATAAAATAAACAGTAATTCTTTCTTGTTTGCAAAATAGTTGGGCAAACGTCATCTAAAACTATTCTAAATTTCAAGTTGATAGCATTGAGATATCCAGGTGTGACAGACAGACTTAGTCTCACCATGGGTTCTTTTTTACCATTTTGGTACGGTACCCTAAAAACAAAAACTGTCACACTTATTAATTTACTAAGGTTAGTATTCGTGCCAAGTTTCAGGTTTATTAACTCAAGAAATAACATTTATTCCCCTTTTTCACCCCTTAAAGGTTGATTTTCGAAATTTCTTAGCGGATGCCTAGTTGGATGGATAGTTTCCAACCATAAGCCGAAATATTAGTGATTTTAACTTAAAAAAAACTTTCATTAAAAATAAAATTTTATCCCCTTTTTCACCCCTTAAGGGTTGAAATTCTAACAACACCGTTGCATTAGCACTAAATATATTATCTAGGGTTATGGTTAGAAACCATAACCCTAGATAATATATTTAGTGTTTTTTACTTCGAAAGTTAAGGACTTTGATACACAACTTAATCCCCCTATTTAACCCTTCGGGGGTGAAATTATCAAAAACGCTGAGACACGTATAAATTAATTTTCAATTGTTAGCCTATACACCAAATTTGAAGATCCTAACTTCAAACCTGACGGACTTTCATATAAATTTCCGTCCCCTATTTCACCCGCTTAGGGGTGGAATTTCGAAAAACCCTTTCTTAGTGGATACCTACTCTTTACAAAAAACACACCTTCCAAATTTCAGGTCTCTAGGACCAGCGGTTTAGGCTGTGCGTTGATATATCAGTCAGTCAGTCAGTCAGTCAGTCAGTCAGTCAGTCAGTCAGGACTTTGAATTTTATATATATAGATTATATTATTTTTAGAGACCTTTAGATACACCCTGTAGTTACAATTAAAAAATTGTGACAACATTATAAGTAGCCCAACACATAGACAAAGTAAAAAATCAGTTAGTTGGCAAACAATTATTTCGGTTGTTATTTTTGCAACTTTTATTAATACGTCATTGACTTTTATTAGATTTCGCGACAGTGCTTAAGTTTGGCAGTCTGCGTATTGGAGGAAACTATCGATGACAATGTAAGTTTGATGAAAAAGTAACATATAGCTCGCGAGGGGATAAACAAGTCTGCGCAGTTTTTATAGTTCGGATGAAAAGGATTTGGTGTTCTTTCGATGAAAACGAAGGATGATACTATTTTGTAGCTCACAGGATAGTAATTTGCTACCATTCCATTTAAAGACAAAGAAAATATATTTATTGAGACTTGCACAGGAAGAACACAAACTAAATAGAATGACAGAATCATAAATAAAAACAAAAGAATGTAAAAAAATACTTAAAATAATAAATACACAAAGTCCTATTTCTATAACACACTTAATCGGCCTCTGTGAGAGTCATCATTTCAGCCGAAAGACGTCCACTGCTGGACATAGGCCTCTGTGAGAGTAAGTGGGCCGTAATCGACCACGCGGGCCCAGTGCGGGTTGATAGATGTCACCTGTCTTAGAAGTTTTGGTTCTAGGACATGAATAATTGCCATGTTTGAATAACACTATTAAATTGCAATTGAATAATCATTAACGAAAAGTAAGGTTACAAACCTCAATTGTCAAACATCTTTAAGGTGATTTAAAAGTAGAATTCGGATCTAAGTGTTCAAATAATCAAACCACAACACTGAATTTGTAAGTGGCACACAAATCGGCATCCACGGGTACGTTTCCTGATCCATTTGTTTACATTTTTATCAGATAGTTTTGGAATAGACTATAACATACATGACATAAACCAGAGAGAATACTTACATACGATCATATAAGGCTTGTCTGTAGGTGACGGGAGCAATGCAATCACACGTTAGCACGTGCTCTGACGACGTGACGAGCGAGGTATTGCATTTGTAATGGGAAAGAGGTATTGCCATCTAAGCTGCATCTACATCTATGACATTTCAACGACAATTTCTCAAGAAACTGCAAAGAGAAGTGGATCAGGAAGTATTCATGTTTTTAGAAGCCACAATTATTTGTCAATGATTTGTAACGCAAAAAAAGTTCAGCGGTTTTTTCTTATTTTCAACCTTTTATGTAATATTATGTTATATTGTTGGTATCATCTCCTGAAGCTCTTTATTTTGATATTCCACATGGTCATGGCACTTTATTTTTCAAGACTTTTTTTATTGACGTCTAAAATCTGCCATTTTGATTTTATAAAAACAAAACGTCGCCTATAACCATCACAAGACCTAGCCGAGTCGATGAACAAGATGGTTCGAGGGTGTAAAGAATCCCATAAACACAGATAGTTAGTAATAGTGAAGAACATGACCCTGTCTTTGACGTCGCTATAGATGTGGCGCAGTCGCGTTACAAGAAGTATAGTTAGAGTAGAAATTGTGTTACTAGTAGCGTCGCGCCCGCGATATCGCCTCAGTCTGCACGAGCCTTTACGTGGACGGAGGTTATGACATTGTCTATGTTTTATCACATGAAGCATAAGATTGGTTGGATCACTGAGTGACATTTGATTAGAACAATTTTTGCCCGTACACTCAGTCCCAAAAAGATGTATAAGTACATCGACAAGAATTAATTTAGTTGTCTATAATTTGTGTTCCTTATAACTGTATCAGAGTGTAGCTACGAGTACAACTACGTCCACATTGTGAAGTGTGTTAATGTTTTGTGGCTACGCATTGATACAATATTATGGAACAAAGATTGTAGACAATATAATGTCAAAGTCAAAGTCAAATTGGTTATTTCAAATAGGCATATAAAGGGCACTTTTGATCGTCAATATTTACAAAAAAAATAGAATTGATTCTAGTCGCCCCTTCCAAAAGGTAGTTTCGTATGGAGAAGAATGGGCAAGAAACCCCACCGGTACTCTTTTAAAATCTAGTACAATATTTTATAAAGGTACATTAATTATTTAATTATATGTGAAGACGATGCACCTAGAATAAAATTACTATACCAAAATAGGTAATAAAAAGAGTTAAGGCTTCGCGCGACGCGACGCGACACAAAGGCACCGCTCGTCCCGCGACACGCGGGGCCTTTGTGCCGTGTCGTCGCGCGACAAGTCGCGCTGGTATGTAGAAGCCTTTAAGAATGAAGCAATGACAGATAAATTAATTATGTGATAGATACAATCATGGTGCTCACATATTTCCAAAAATTGTAAAAAATATATACGATTTCCAAAAAAATAACAATATCAGTGTGAGTTAGGGTAATCACAGAATTTAAAATAAATGTCATAAAAATAATAAATTATACAATTAAAATAGCAACCTGTTGGATTTTGTCTAGACTCTAGATTGTCCTATGGAGCAGGACCAGCATGTTTCCAAGCATTCTTATCTTGTATATAATCCTATAATTTGTAATATGCTTGTTTACAAAGTGTTCTTTTAATATGAGTTTTAAATTTTCTTTCATTTAGTTGCAATATATCACAAGGTATTTTGTTGTAATATTTAATGAAGTCTTGTTAATAGAATAGAATTATCTTTTTCAAGTATCTAAGACTGAAAAATGATTAGTAAGACTTACAACTATATTAGCAAGAACTGACACTTCACAAAAATAAACAAATGGTAGTGAATCACCGTTGTGGCAGCCCATGTGAGATGGCACAACAGCGACCCACGAACACACAGTCTAGACGACTTGAAATCATACTTAGGATACTGCTGGAGCTGCCCCACACCCTGCGCACCATGGAAGCGCACCTTTTGCGCATGGTTGTGTAGAAACAATCTACATGCGCATCCGCGAACATCCCCGATGCACTACAGAAGCGGGGCAGCCCCACCAGCACCCTAAACGCGTTATTGTATCAATGTATAAATCTTTTTAAGCTGACTGGAATAGGCTCGCCCTCGTAGGCTCTGCCTAACCCTTCGGGGAATACAGACATGAGTTATATGATGGTACCTACCACACCATGCTCATTCAATAAGTCGCAATTTAATTACTAAACCTTTGCACCCTCGCGACTGGTGTGATAAGCACATGAAACTCGTCCGAGTGTAATCAGGAGAGAGAGATAATTATTTAATTATGAAATATGTGATACTTGCTGACCTTAACAAGATAATAATAAATTATGGTGTGTGTCTTCTTGAGCAAACCGATTTATAGTATAATGTTACGCTTGCATTCCTTGAAGGGTTAGGCAGAGGTGTACCATATATAGGGTTATTTTTAAAACGTCAATAACCTCTTAAGGGTTCACTCATCATTATGAACAACTTTTACTATGGGACCAAAACTGTACAATGTCCCCTTAAGAGGTTATTGACGTTTTAAAAATAACCCTGTATAGTACACCCACACACCGATTTATATTTCAATATACATTATGATTTTTAAACATTGAATGAACATAAGCATATCCAAAATAGTATTTAGAACAGAACTGTCGAATGAAGTAAATAAACAAAATAGTATTTAGAACAGAACTGTCGAATGAAGTAAATAAACAAAATAGTATTTAGAACAGAACTGTCGAATGAAGTAAATAAACAAAATAGTATTTAGAACAGAACTGTCGAATGAAGTAAATAAACAAAATAGTATTTAGAATAGAACTGTCGAATGAAGTAAATAAACAAAATAGTATTTAGAACAGAACTGTCGAATGAAGTAAATAAACAAAATAGTATTTAGAACAGAACTGTCGAATGAAGTAAATAAACAAAATAGTATTTAGAACAGAACTGTCGAATGAAGTAAATAAACAAAATAGTATTTAGAATAGAACTGTCGAATGAAGTAAATAAACAAAATAGTATTTAGAACAGAACTGTCGAATGAAGTAAATAAACAAAATAGTATTTAGAACAGAACTGTCGAATGAAGTAAATAAACAAAATAGTATTTAGAACAGAACTGTCGAATGAAGTAAATAAACAAAATAGTATTTAGAACAGAACTGTCGAATGAAGTAAATAAACGTGGACCTATGTTAAGTCTCTGTCCTTTGGAAAGGGATAAAACTGATAGATTCACTTATTTATCTCGAGACTTGAAATTGAAAGGCGAGTTACGCCTTTGTCTGGGAAATCAATCAAATGTCACTTTTTCTAATTGGAGTTTGGCTGAAGCCAAACTCCAATTAGAAAAAGTGACATTTGAAACTTTTTTCATAAAAATTAACGAGCTTACTTCAACCGAGTGATGATCGCCATTACTTTATATTTAAGACTAAAACTTTTCGCTGTTTAAATATTTTATTCAAAAATTCAAAGCCCTGTATTCCCTCTATTTATCACCGGACAGACCATTAATCAAGATTGATTAATTTCTCCAACACTGATCGTTTGTTTTATGTACTGTTGAATAATTCACGAATATTCCCGATGACGTCAGAGACTGAATATTTTAAAATGCGACGTTGAACGTGGGGATTCCAGCAGTTTTCCATAATTTTGGGGAGTTTGAGTCCTCCCCTTTCCCCTTTGGAATAACAGTTAGTCATCGAATTGAAGTGAAAATCCTTCTGTATACTAATGGGTGTATATTTTGTTCTTTGGTAGGATTCCCTGGTTTTAAAAACTCAGGAGACAGAAAATTGATGTTGAAGAAGTTTTTACGGACCCCATTATAACATTATCTGTTGATCATCTAAGCTTCACGGTTACAATGTTAACTTAACGATTATTAAAAGTAACTTTCGCGATCAAATACAGAATAAACAGCCAAGTCTTACTTTCAAGACTCAGCTGTAGCATTCAACTGTATCACAAACCTTCAAGTCTTACTTCCAAGACTCAGCTGTAGCATTCAACTGTATCACAAACCTTCAAGTCTTACTTCCAAGACTCAGCTGTAGCATTCAACTGTATCACAAACCTTCAAGTCTTACTTCCAAGACTCAGCTGTAGCATTCAACTGTATCACAAACCTTCAAGTGTTACTTCCAAGACTCAGCTGTAGCATTCAACTGTATCACAAACCTTCAAAGCTTAGACTCAGCTGTAGCATTCAACTGTATCTCAAACCTTCAAGTCTTACTTCCAAGACTCAGCTGTAGCATTCAACTGTATCTCAAACCTTCAAAGCTTTTGAATCCCTTAATTTCAACAAATTTTTCTTCAGGTTGAAGAGTTTATATACTTCGAAAAAATCCTAGAAGTCACAGCTAAAGTACGATACAACTTAAATGTTCCATCGTGCATCGCCAAACATGATCATTTCCGAACTGGTAGACTTGAGTTTTAAGCAAACTGTCGTAGGGATTGATAGTTGAATAATATGTAAATAACTCGCGCAGAATAAAAATAAGCGACTGCTAAATCCTAGTGTTGGTTGTTTGATTAAGTCAGGATTACTTTATGCTTAATTGCTTAAGCTTAACAAATTGATCATCAATTTAAGTTGTTCATTCCAATCACAACTGTCAATTATTTGTCTGTCGTTTGCAGAAATTGCTATGAAGTGAATTAAAAGAATGAAATAAAATGATACCATGTCAATTTGCTTAATTTGTCTGACTGTACATCAATGGAACCTGTAATTGGTATCGTACTATATATACCTTATTTGAAGATATCAACCGTTCACCGTCATTTATTCCGCCAGTGCAGCTAAGTTCTGACTGAAACGTACGAAGCACGTACAGAATTAGGGTTCCGTGGTGAAAGGTGCAACTGACGCAATTACTGCCTTTAGAGAGAGAGGCTCACGGTGAGCGTTGAATGGAACGTTTATGAAGTACTGGAAGAGAGTATTTCCAATCGTGAATGGTTTTTGTATAGAAAGCTCTTGTATTACTCACCATCAATAATGACCGTGGTAAGCTGAGTTAAGCATTAAATGCTAGTTTTTCTGTATGTCTTGTAGCTAAAAAACATTGTAGTGTAATAATAGTCATTTTGCGTCTTTGAGGGTCTTGTGGCTAAGTAATAACTGCCGCATGGATCGATCCATCATGTTAAGCTACGCTTGTCGCGGTTAGTCCGTGGATGGGTGACCATCTTAACATACCATGACCCCTCCGTGCCTCGGTAGGTCCCGGCTGTCATTAGTGGATCTTTGACAGTCGTTATGGGTCATCAGAAGCCCGAAAGTCTGACAACCCGTCTTACCAAGGGGTACCCAGTAACTGGGTTTTGGAAGTCAGATAGGCAGTCGCTCCATCTAAAATACTGGAATTCAGTTGCGTACGGTTACACTGGAAGTCAACCCCAAAATAGTTGGGAAAAGGCGACGCAAATGCAATAATATGTCATTTTGCAGTGTTTTCATAATTCTCCACCTGTGAAGCTTGAACATTTTGTTTGAAATAACTTTCTATTCTCACGTGTCTTTCCTTTTTTTTTAAACGGGGTAAAACATTCCTTTAATTAACTTATTATTAAGCCAAGTGCTTACATATTTATTCAGGGACCATTTTGGTTACCCATTGAAAGGGTTTCGATAAGGTTTTTCTAAGCGGTTAATCAAAAACCCATACGATATGGGTATCCCTTTTCAACGGCTTACATTAAATTTTGGATACCCGTTGAAAGGGTTTTCGATAAAAATCCATACGGTGTGAGTAACCCTTATGAACGGCTTAGTTTAAGCCATTCAAAATTATGGTGTGGCCGTATGGGTTTTTGATTAACAGCTTAGAAAAACCCTTTCAATGGAAAGGATTTTCGATAGGGTTTTTCTAAATAAGTAACCAAAATGGTAACTGGGTAGAATAGAGATAGAATTGGTGATGCTACGCGTGCTGGGTGGATATCGAAATAACATAATATTATGATTTTTTAATGTCACTGGGTTTCAAGTAGATATAGAACCCATTGAATGGGTTATCATGTAACCCTTTCACTGGGTTTGGGCTTTTTCTGGGTTTCCATTGAAGGGGTTACCCCTTCAAAAGGCTTAACCCTTAACCGGGGTTGTACGGTCCCTGATTTAATTACATAAAAGCTTACCAAATACACACATACACAGTATTAACCCAAAGTCTGTTATAACATAGAGATTTGATATAATAGGTACATACGGAACTCTGTCCGTCAAAACTCCAACTCAAACTTAACTAGTTTTTTATTTGTATTTTGTTTAGTAAGAGCTCGGCTGGCGCTCTGCCAACTTCCTTAAATTAATCAACAATTAGCGCGAAGAGATTTGTTCAGCGCCATGTCAGACGCTATGTCAGACGTTCAGAAACCTCGTATTTTTACTGTTGGCACTGATTTACATTTCTGATTAATTGTACTGGACGGTGGGGCACTGCAGAGTAGGGGCCAGCCGCGCGGGTCGATGGAAGGTTAAGTTGCGCTTCTGAGGTCATTCCATGGATGGGTAACCATTTTTCGTACTTCGGAGAGCATGTAAAGTCAAGGCTGTCAATTGGAAAACAGGCAATTGTCAGTCTATACGGGGGATCAAAAGCCCGAAGCCCGAAAGTCTGACAATTAGTTAAATCAGTAACTGGATTGTGGAGGTCAGACAGGGAATCGCTCCGTGCATCCGGTTAGACTAGAAGCTGATCCTTACATATTTGGAAAGGGATAGGCAGAGGTCATCATACCTACACTCACTTTCGCATGTATTATTAATTACTATTGCCATTAATCGGGAACAAATCCATACTCCGGGCTGCTACTAAGAAATTCGTGATACAGAAACGCGATAACGCTTTACCCGAACTAGGAATCGAACCTCGCGCTCAGAGTTAGCGTTTGTGGTCACTAGACCGACGAAGCAGATTTAATTTATCATCTACCTAGCCTTTTCCCAACTAAAAAAACCACCCAAGTTCGTGTTAGACCATGCACAATGAAGGATTCTGTAGTAGGGATGAATTTGTCCCAAAAACAAACCTAACATTGTAGTTGAAAAACATGTTCCCTCATACACTTCAACTGCAAATGTAAGTTTGTACGCACATTATTGAGCCCCCTTATATCGATAAACGTCACGGTCAATTCTCCAACTGCAAATTTAAGTTGGCGATTATTACTCCTTAAGTTGTAAAGCCTACTTAGCTGTGATAGTTTTCCTTTTAATTTCGTTATGTACTACTTTCATGAATTTTTTCACATATCCAGAACACCTATTTAGCTGCCAGGGTTGCGAGTTTGTCCGAAAGGGATATCGTGGCCCTGGCACACAGGCAACGGAAGGAACACGGGTGGGTTTTAGCCAGTAAAAGTCTGACACACGTTCCCGCTCCGCCCAGAGCGAGAGCTTATTTGATAATTTCCCACCCAGAAAGGCTTCCAGTCTAACCAGATGCTGCTGGATACCAGTATATTAGGCCACGAGGCAGCTTTAATTATTTACTGAAACACTATACCACAATACATAAGATAGGTGCTACGCCACGCCACGCTCACGTATGAGTTCTGCTACACTTCAAATATGTGTTATAAGTTTCTTTCTCATTCCGTGAAACTGTGAGACCGTGTCTGCTTTTATTATAAACCACCACCCGCTTCACAGTAAGCGTGGCGGGAGCGGTAGCGGGGCGGAAAATTATGATACAGGCTTATTTTTTTGTTGTTTGTTTAGGATGGGTTTTCTCTTGACCTTACTCTAGGGCAAAGATGACAGAGACAAAGTCGACGATGGAGTGAGCTTACCCAGAAGAAGCCTGTTCATTAGGGTTGTATGCGTTCGGAAACAGACGCAGGTAGAAAGTTCTACTCTTTTGCTGTGCGCATATTATATTATTTATTTTCATTATTAAATACAAGGTCTAATTAAGTTAAAATCAAAATCAAAAGCCATTTATTCAAACTAGGCTGAGAATCAGCACTTTTCGAACGTCAAAAATTACATAAGACAGTCCCCCAAAAACGCCCATCCTTCACCACTTCCTAGTGGTTTAGCTGGGACAAGAAGCGGCGCAACAAACTCCCCAGCAGCACAGCTGTCTGTTCACATATAAAACTTGAATCTATTGGAGAACTGATGGTATCGATATCTAATTATGATAAAACACTAATTTATATAGTCCAGTGCCAATAAAAGCTCGAGATGTCAAAACATTATGTTTGACATCAGTATTTAAAAAATCCTAGCAACCTAACTGACAGTAGTGTATGATAATAATTAAAATTAGTGCAACATAAATCAACATAATCAATATTGGTGAAATATTTAAATGGGGCTTTTGACTCACTGGTTGGTCTAATGGTCGCAGGTACTGTTATGCATGATGTCCTAGGTTCGAATCCCAGGTCGGGCAAAGTGTTAGTAGGTTTTTCTATTAAGTTTAAAAGTTTACTCACATAGTTTGTATGTCATTGTTACTAATACTATATGGATTGTGTGTATTCCGATGTGTAGTCCGAAATAAAGAATAAATATTATATTATTAAGAATTTCTCAGTAGCAGCCCGAGGTCTGATTTGTGCCCGGTTGAGAGCATTAGGCTCACCCCCTATTACATTGGACTTAAACATACTCGTAACTAGCGAAATGTTGTGTGTACACCTCTTCGGAGAAAACAGGCG
This sequence comes from Tiliacea aurago, assembly GCA_948098905.1. Classification (NCBI taxonomy): domain Eukaryota; kingdom Metazoa; phylum Arthropoda; class Insecta; order Lepidoptera; family Noctuidae; genus Tiliacea; species Tiliacea aurago. The sequence continues at coordinate 19,224,658 of OX402602.1, forward strand.
TGACAGGCTGAGTGAGTAAGTATGTATGTATGTTTATCTATTCCCTCATAGCTCCTAAACTACTCGTCCTATTTTTGATGTTTTTTCCTCGCGCTGTGGGAGCGATTTTGTGAAATGGGATGGAAATGTATAACAGGAAGTGACAGCTTGAGCATGGATTACGTAAGTACTTTTTAATAGCATGAAATTAACGTACTCATGGAATTAGTAAGTTCTATATGCATAGATTGTAAATAGAGGAGGTAATTTCTGTCGCTGCTCAGTTGCATAATACCACGGTAACATGTCAGATGTTACACATCTTAAGCAGCTCGCTGGTTTTTATTTGACAGGCATTAATAAAAGCTTCGTAACACTCAGTAATTCAATTTGTTTTAGCACAAACAAACGCATCTATCTCAGTTATGTTTACGCTCCACGTTCTGTACGACGTGGTTCAACGTTCGGCAGACGCGAGTTATCCAACGTCTTCACTTGTCTGAAATTCAAAGAAAAAGAAAGATCTTAACTACTTTAGTTTACGTGTATAACTTAAAAATAAAGGAACGTTTCTTAGCTCCCAACACACAAGGAACGTAGAAGTACTAGGTACAAGAAACTGGGCCTGACTCGACAACTAAAGTAACAGAAATTAGATTAACTAACTATACTCTAGGCACACATCTTAAATATATATTTGTTGCTACCTACGCTACGAGTACCTATTATCGCAACAAAACTTACAATTTTCAAACGACTTCAAAAAAGGAGGTCACGATTTTTTGTTGTTTATCCTTTCATTACTATCTACTAAGTTTTAAAAACTATTACGAACGTTATTGTTTTTATTATTTGAATTTTAAATAAAATTAATGATGATTACTAAGACTAAGACTTTCAGTCATCTATGAATACGGCAGTAGGTACATCTTTATCATTCTGGCACGGTTTTGAATAATTGACCGAGCGAGCGAAGCGTCTCTGCTTCAAATAATTGACCGAGCGAGCGATGCGTCTCTGCTTCAAATCCGGTAAAATTTGTATTCCTCTGTCAGTTTGTTGGTACTCCTCTTCAGGTCGTCAACCGATCTGGGTCAAAACTTGGTACAATGGTTTTACGACTTTACACATGATTTTTTGTCGTCGGAGAATTATGATTGGATTTTTGATAAGTTTCTCCAAAAAGGAGGGAAAAGGAGGCTTCTCATCTGGATAGCTCCGCCATGAGATCTGATTTCGATGGGTTTTTTTTTTTATTTGAAAGGTAGTAACTTTAAGTTGGTCTCATATACATTTGGTGTTCCGTTTGGTGCCGGACGTAAAGAATAGCACCATCCCATTCTTCCCATGGGTGTCGTAAAAGGCGACTAAGGGACTTACTATAATAGAGAATGGGCAGCAGCGTTCTCTATGCATTTTTAAAACCATACTGCAATCGCCAACCCGCCGCCAAGCGTGACGATTATGGGACATCCCCCCCCTATTTGGGGGAGGCCTATGTCCAGCAGTGGAGGTCTTTCGGCTGAAATGATGATGATGATGACATTTGATGAGGATCTTCGGCGTGATGAGCAGAATAGGTCCTCAAAATACAGTAAATTGCTCACCTTTAGATTTCCACCAGTGGAATCGGCCCTTTAACTACTAGGTAGGGATTGATGGAGCACCTGGGACCACCTTCTCATCACAAAACTAGGCTGCAGCGTTATCTCGTACAACTTCTTTATGCATTGGGAGTTTGCCTGTAAGTGATTGTTGCCCTGTTGCATACACAGTTTCGCATGATACCTTTAGCACGTATCCTGTGTAAACAAATGGTTGGTGAACCAATAAAAATCAAATCTCTGCCAATTAAAACCTATTAGTTAATTTTTCTAGCAGGTCTACAAATTTTTACTCACTATTTTTCATTACAATGTTTTTAAAAATAAAAAAGCCGGCCAAGTGCGTGTCGGACCAGTTGTAGTTGAAAAACATGTTCTCGATCGATATACGTCACGGTCAACTGCAAATGCAACTCCAACTGCAAATGTAAGTTGGTCGACTATTACTCGTTATCTTGTAAAGCGTACTTAGCTGTGATAGTTTTTTTGTTCATTTCGTTAAATACTACTGCCATGAATTTTTTCACATATTCAGAAATAGCCATTTGGCTGGCATGGGGAGGGACACTACACTCTAACAAAAATTTGCACTTTAAAGCTAATACTACGCGAACGGATCCCGAAATCAAAAAAATATCTTGCAAGAGTCTCAATATTTTTAAACATCCTATAACGATACCCCACACTATGGAGTATCGTTGGATACCCCATAGTGTGTGGCGTTGACCACAAAAAAATATCATCTCCACTTTAAATATAAGGAGGTAGCCCAAAAAAAAATTATATTAAGTATATCTATACTAAATTACAGCTCTCTAGTACTAAAAGTCTCTGAGCCAAGCTGGAGACAACAGACGGACGGGCGGACAGACAGACATACAAACGAACGTGACGAAACTATAAGGGTTCCTTGTAGACTACGGAACACTAAAAACAGGGTAAATATCCTGTTTTGAATAGCTTTAGTGGTCTACTGACAAAATTGTTGCAAAAAAGTTTGTGCTCGCGAAGTCTACTGTTCGCAGAACGACTAGTGTACGAGTGTTAAGCTGTCTACTATCATGTTTGTTAAGAATAAGACTTCTGAGCGACACTGCCCATATTTTTAAGAGCGTTCGTATTCTAATCTCAGTCTCCATCTGTCAAGAACATCTTTAATTTTTATAAATTTTTGGCACGATTTTGGCATTGATTGTAGCGACCTTCGTGTGAACTTTTTTAATCAAGGGAATTAGCCTTCTGACCTTTTTACTCTATGCCATTGCACAAACTTCAGATGAGTTTCCTTATATTTCTTCAAGTTCAAAGCGGCGCGTAGCGGTACCGTAGCACGTCTCGTAGCTGCGTAGCCTCGTAGCGGTGTGCCCTTGTATCACCAACTAGAGGTGGGTATGTACCGGTTTTTACGATGTTTTCAAACTTTGTCGATATTTATGAATATTGATGAGCGTTGTCGATGATATTGACTGGCTCCGCCGCTTTTTGGTCGAAGCTTTGACAATTTTTCGACAAAACGACACCGGTAGTGATACTGGTTGTTGTGTAAATAAATCCCGTTTTCGACGGTGGCTCGCACGTAGGTGATAAAAAATAAGCCGGTTCTTGTTATTGGGAATATTTTTGAATACCGAAAAATTGCTTGTAGTTTTACTACAAACCATAGCTGCTTTACGACAATCCCAGACTACAAACTTTTTATGTGATAATTCTTGTCTTAAAAATATTGTTTTTATTGAATCTTTTTAGGGTTCCGTACCCAAAGGGTAAAACGGGAACCCTATTACTAAGGCTCCACCGTCTGTCTGTCTGTCCGTCTGTCACCAGGCTGTATCTCATGAACCGTGATAGTAAGACAGTTGAAATTTTCACAGATGATGTATTTCTAACAAATACTAAAAACAGAATAACAGTAATATTTAAGGGGGCTCCCATACAACAAACGTGAGTTTTTTGCTCGTTTTTGCTCTATATTGATAACGGCAACAGGTAGACGCTTGAAATATTCACAGATTATTTAGTTATTATATATTCTCTTTAAAAATATATAATTAAATTAAAATAAAGCAAATATTTAAGGGGGGCTCTCATACAACAAACGTGATTTGTTTGCCATTTTTATAGATAATGGTACGGAACCCTTCGTGCAGGAGTCCGACTCGCACTTGGCCGGTTTTTATTGTCACATATAGAATTGTATTGATAGAATAGTTTGCTACTGTTTCCATGAAGTTTCTTGTCCTTCTTCTCCATGAAGATCTTATTTTGCGAATGGAAAGCTAGCTTTCTGATTAAATACTGACAAGTCTAATTCAATAAATATCTAGCCTTGTCGTTCTGTGCTTTACTTCCTTTCCATCATTTCAGCCGAAAGACGTCCACTGTTGGACATAGGCCTCCCCCAAAGAGCGGGGATTGCCATAATCGCCACGCTTGGCGCCTGGGTTGGCGATTGCAGTATGGTTTTAAAAATGCATAGAGAACGCTGCTGCCTATTCTCTAGTAAGTCCCTTAGTCGCCTTTTACGACACCCACGGGAAGAGATGGGATGGATCTATTCTTTACGTCCGGCAACAAACGGAACCATACATAAGAACTTTCCACAGTAAATAACCAGTACCAATCTGACATTCAAAGCTTGCTATTTGGACGATATATGTCACGATGAGGAACCCAGTGCCGTCTCTGACCAGTCTCCGGTGCACTTAATGCTACACTGATGGTAGATAGGTAGTTGGTTTTCAAACACACACAACACTTAACTCAAATTCAAAGCATTTATTTCAATTAGAACATTTTCAGGCACTTATGAATTATCATTTACCATGGACTCGTTCAGTTTGAGTTACTATGTGAAGCTAGTTGCCCATTCCAAGACGAAGTAAGTCCTTATGGAGAAGTACGGGCTAAAACTCCATGGACACTCTTTTAAATCAAAATCATTACGTTACAAAGTCCTTACAATACAACACACAGACTCCCATTACAATGGCTGCCCCACGCCGCGGCCAGCGCAGCAGACGTAGTCTCCCTCTAAATCTTATTACATAATTAGCTGAATAAAACTAACAAACAATACTAAGATGCTTATCAGTCAATTCTTTTATCATTAAACAATGTTTATATTTACAAATGCAAAGGCGTTTTAAGATGAAAGTTTAATTAGTAACTTCATTACTTTTTACCACTTAAATTGACAATGTTTCCGGTAGATCGAGGATTTTAATCAAACAAATGAATCAATCAAAAAAATGTGTGTCTAAAATAATCTTGGTACTTTATAGGTTCTAAATTATTATTGAAACTGATTTAGTTCTCGTATTAAATTATAACATTGTAGACCACTCAAATGTAATCGCCGCCATTTTTCTACAATATTGTGTGATTGGAGATCAAAAACCGAACGTACTATGATGTAGAATTGTTAAATTTGACTTCAACCCAAGTCATTCAATGTTCTCTTTTAATTTTAACTATATTTTTAACGAGAACATCTTAATTAAATTAATAATTAATCTTTAAACAATACAATTAGGTGTTTCTAATTCACAAAGGAGCAGATGGCGCCTCCCGCAGATAAAGTAATTATTACGATTATGATACATTGGAATAATTCATTAGTTACGAATAAGATTATGTAATAATCATAACAGGCAGTCTCTTGTGGTGGCGGCCATATATATATTTTATACTTATAGTTTTCACCGCCTTTTCTAACTAATAATATATAAATGTAAAGTCAAAAGTCGATAAAGTAAAATCATAAAATCAATTTATATGTTGATAGCCTACTTTCTGAAAAGGATTCAATTTGCTACAATATTATGAAATAAATTGATGTTTGTTCTCAAACAAGTTTATTAATAATTCCGCTCTCACAATGTTAGGTTATATTTTTGTACTGACTTATTTATTAGTTTAATATTGCCTTTATGTGAATATTTGATGTGAATATTATTAAATTATAAATACTCTGTCGGAACTTAAACAATAGTCTTCTGCTGTTGCCAAACCTATGACAATTTCTAGTTTATTTGGTTGCTATATTTAGCTTTGGTATTTTGCTTGCTTTTTAGGGTTCCGTACGGAACTCATAAGGTAAAAACGGAACCCATAAAAGACACTCGTGTGTCTGTCTGTCCGACTGTCACAGCCGATTTGCTCCTAATATGCTGGACCGATTAAGTTGTCTGTGAACCAAACATTGACGTATAACGTAAATGAATGAATTATAAATATAAGGGGAAAATTTGAAAATTAAAAAAAAAAGTTTTACAAACGGTACCGTGTGACACAAGTGAAATTAAATTTATACTATTTTTTATATTAATTAAGTTTATTATTTATATAATTATAATTATATTAAATGAAAGGGCTTACTGTGAGGGTCTCAATATATATTTTTTTATATTATTACAATATCCAGTTTTAATATTATTTAAGAAAATAGATGAAAATTTACCATTCCCCCCATTATCTCCAAAACTACTGAGCCTGAATTAAAATTAAATATAGAAAATAGTTCTATACTTATAGAGGGACTAATAGACTACTAGACCATTGACTTCCTACAGGAAATCCTGTAGGAAATCTAGGGGCTTAAAATAACATGGGAGATCTCTCAATAAAGTGCATACAAACTTACATTTTCATTTGCAATGTTAGGGAGAACATGTTTTACAACTACAATGAAAACATTGTTCTTGGGATAAATTAATCACAACTACGGAACCCTTCATTGTGCGTGGTCCGACACGCACTTGTATAATTCATCGCAGCTCATTCACGTAATGCTCACCAACATTAACGATATAGATAGAATAATCTTCATTGTACACCATACTTAACACATAGCACATAGTATGATATTAAACACATTATTTACAAGTTGTAACTTTTTCAACTGGTTAGGTACTCATAACACGTCTAAAGGGTTGAAATGAAAACGCATAATAATCTCACCCAACATTTATTTTGTCATTTACAATATGTCGCGTCTGCGTCTAAATCTATGCGCCAGCGCGTGTCGGTGACGTGTCATCAATCATATAGTTAAGACACATAGATGCATCACTTTTCTGACTACAGTAGAAGTAAACTACACAAAATACTAAACATACTTGAGTTAAACAGACACACGCTACAACACAAACTCACTCTGATAGATCCACTTTTTTGCAGTTTCCTAACAAATAACTTAAAATAATAATTATAACTGACTTCGTTGAAACTACTTAATTCAATATCAAAACCCCACATAAACAGGTGTAAATAACGTTTCCCTAATAAAGCCTGCCACGTGTTGTGCCAACCCCGTCTCCCCGATATTTCCTGGCGCCGTCGGGTCAAACACAAATAAGTGCAGAAGGTCAGCTCCAACAACGAGTGAAATCACGCGCACACTACAGGCTTGTTTGACATGCATAGTTTGAGATCGCCGTTCACTGAACTTAAAGCGGATTTAGATCAAACCAACATAAAACGAACAAGGGCACTCTTTTTTGATCTAAAGGTTTATACAACAACGATTGAATGCTGTTTCTCTGTTTACATTGCATATACTGACTGGACAGGTCCACTCAAATCTGTGAAAAATCTGTTAGTGGCCCCTAAATACCATCTCAGACACTAATCTGCATGGTACTCTTAAGGCCTGACCAAGATGTCTGGCTTAAGAGACTGCGACCTCTGAGTTTGTTTCTGTCTTTTTTCTTAGAGTAGTCGGATAGGATACACCGAACTTGTTTTTTGAACCAATTTACAGAAATAAATATAAATAAATATATACATAAATAATAGTTAATAAATAAATAAATGTCGACACGACATAAAGGCGCTGTCAATGTCGAATTGTTACCTAGGATATGCGGTTGATTGTTAGTACGTGTCCATGTTCGTTGTATGGAGCTTCGACTCTAGACATTTTCTTCAAAGCGTATCGTATTTCTACAAAAACTTTCAACAGGATTGACATAAGCTTTTTGGTAGCTGTCAATTCAATACATTTTTTACTTTTCTATCATCGTCATCACTGATCTACTTCTTCGTCCTATCAATGATGCCAGTTATATGTTTTAAATGAGCTTCAACCAGAACTCGGCCCTTCGACACCGTTATCGTTGTTCTCTTAAAGGTCTTGCATAGTGCAGGTGTTAGTACGCATCGTTTGCGATGACACGTTTTAAAAGAGTAACGGTGGAGTTTCATGCCCATTCTTCAACTTTTGGAAAGGGGGGGGTGAGTAGAATCAATTATCTATAGTCGTACTGTGGCTCATCGGAGCACCCGCACCTGATAGGATGTCACTTTGTGTAGGCCTCTGGTTTTCTGCACTTATCTGTTGAGTGGTTGGTTCGCCAAACAATGCAGCCAATAGTATTGGTTAGCACGTCACGGCTGACCGAGTTACCTACTGCCATTGTCTTTATTCCTCTTAGTTTCATTATGTAATGGGCTTTTCGATGAGTTATGGAGACCAAGTATTGATTTTAAAATCTTAAACGTATTTATAATAAAAATCAGCATTTTATGTCTTGCTTTTCCCAACTACCAGTGTTTTACATGAAGCTACTGCATAACTCACAAACTATTTTTAGATCATAATGTTAAGTCATTAAACTGTTATAGGTTGGGTGTTGTTACTGTTATCACCTTTTTAGGGTTCTGTAGGCAACAAGGAACCCTTATTGTTTCGCCATGTCCATCTGTCTGTCTGTCCCCGGCTTAGCTCATAGACTCTTAGTACTAGAAATTTGAGGGCCTGTGAAGACAATTTTCCGATTCAGGGATCAGTTTGGGTAATATTAAGCTTGAAAGTGCAAATTTTTGTTAGAGTCAAGTGTCTCCCTTTCCTGCCAGCTAAATGGTGGTTTTTGGATATGTGAAAAAAAACATAGCAGTAGTTGCTACGTACAACGAAATTAAAAGGAAAACTGTCACTGTTAGTTAGCAAACTAAACAACGACCAACCTGATGATGAGTTTTCACGACCGCCTGTGGACATCTGCAATTAACCAGATGCGTGTAGCCATCAGAGACTAAGCCGAAATGTGTAATGTGCTTGGACTTACACCTGCACCCATACTTTTCAACTCGGAATACAGCAACACTGCTGGACTGCAGGAATACGTAGATAATTATGGTGATGGTGTTTCCAAAGACGAGCACCTCCACAAACAGCTCTACTACTATTTCTACAATATTTTCCTTTTCGCAAACCACATGAATGCAAACCAGCTTAAATACTATTGCCTTTCTCTAAAACAGATCAGCGTGGTATAAAAACAAGCCATTTGCTTGAACAAAAAGCTGTAGTACTAAGAGCCAACAGAACGCGAGCTGCATCCTAGAGCAATGGTTTCAGTTACAACAAACTAAAAACTGTATTATTTAGTATGTCAGACAACGTCTGGTATCTTTGTGTATTGTGAGACTTGTGGCAGGAGAGAAATAATGAGGAGGTGGTAACGGAGGAATTTTAAAACTGTATAAACCGATTTATACTTGCACTTAGAATGAAAGCAAATACATTAATTTAGCACCGACTAAAAGGCACGCAACATATGCCTCAAATAAATGAAGTCAAATAAAAAGATGAAGTGCGATGAGAGTAATTAGGTTTCTGTCTTCTTACTGTCAGCATTGTGAATGCAAATGACAGTTCGAATATTTTTTTTTACAAAAATAAAATAACCGACTTCCAAAAAAAACACTCCAAAGTGAAAAATAACTTTAATTTCGGAAGTCGGTGTCTTTCGATCTGTATTTTAGTTGTTGCCACCGACTTCCGAAATTAAAGTTATTTTTCACTTTGTAGTGTTTTTTTGGAAGTCGGTATTTTCTTTTTTTGGAAAAAGGTTTTTATTTTTCATTTTTAGTGGGTAATTTATCTAAGTTGCAATAGCCTATTGTCAACAGCTCACCACCTTTTACAAAATATTGCTTTTCCCGATGATGGGACGTTAATTGTTGAGGAGTTCTCCTGGTAAGAACCAGGAGAACTGCCACTCACCGTATGCATTGTGACGAGCATAAATTGCTTAGCAATCATATTAAAGTAGATACCTAATCGAATCGCAACCCGTTAAATACTTATTATTATATTGTTCAGGTGGGCCACATCTGTGGTCGGCGGTGCTTTTACGGTTTAAGACATTTATTCCTCAAAAAGAACATAATTCACTTGACATGAGAAATACAAGTTAATCTTAGTACTAAATAAACGAACTTATGAAGAAACGGTAGGTACTCGTAAATAATCTATAATAGTCAGTAGTAGGTAGCTGCACAAAAATTTTTTTTTCTTGCAATGTTGTGGGTAACAAGAAAAAGTGAGTGTACAATTACATATCGCTTCTTGATGGCAAGTCAATGGCAATTACACATAGTCAATTGTAGCAGCAAGCTATCAATATTTTCTATATATATTTATGTTTCGAGATGATAAGATATATTAGTACCTAAATGTATTTTATAGTTTGGTATGAATTATAAATAAGTCATAATTTGATGTATTAGAAAGCAAATGCACGAGTTACTATAAAAAATATCCAAATCGCTATGGGTTTGCCTATAAAATTTAAGGGTTTTCCTCGATTTCCATGGGATCCCTTCATCAGTTTCTAATTTGGTAGCAATGGGAACACTTCGGGAGTATACCCTTTCAAACACAAAAAGAATTTTCAAAATCGGTCCATAATTGACGGCGAAATCGGTGAACAAACATACAAAAAAACATACAGCCGAACATAATATAACCTCCTCCTTTTTGGAAGTCGGTTAAAAAGGTCACAAATGCCCACTATGCATATATATAAGGGGACATATACCCGCCATGCAGAAAGGGTAACATTATGCCTGCTATACAGAACAGGAATGCCTGATAAAGCTCACTGTTCAGTTGAAATAAATAAATCCTTTGCCATATTTACGTTGTGTATGTAGTTCAAATTATGTGTTCACTGAAATTTCTTTCTGCCTATTTTGATATTTATTTATGTATTAAAGCTCTTTGGAAGAATTACAGCACACCGTAATTAAACACAGTTCATGTAAGCAAAACATAATAAAAATTGTTCCTGTCAGCCAATATAATATATTATTTTTATCATTAAATTCCGATGATTATGTTAAATTCAATACACACGATTGACATTACAAGCTTTGTTTGCCCTTCAAATAGAAACTTACTTCAAATTATAACATTCGGCACGTCCTATCTGTTTTATTTCTTAGCTCTGTGGCAATACATTTGCTTTTTCCATTGTGTTTCTGTTGCCTAGGAAGTGGTCTTACTGATAACGATGTTACTATTTTACTAACTTTTTATACTATTGTATTCCAAGAAAATATACTGTAGGTAATTTATTCAAGTAGTTTTACCCTTTTGTTCCTATCTTTATCGAAATACGGAAAGATATTTTAAACAACAGTCCTATAAATAACTAAATTTTAATAGATGTTAATATAGTATTTAATTTGGTTGACGTGTCTGGCGAATTGAATAAAACTGACGAATCGACGAAAACTGGCAAACGCTGAAAACTATGTCGAGTTAGCGCAACTGTCTAATCGGCAAAACTGACCAATCAGTGAAACTGACTAATGAACGAAACTGGCGAATTAAACAGACTGACGACTGAGGGAAACTGACCAGTGCAGCAGTCATACGCGGACTCTTCTAGAATGGTTAAATATAAAGTCGAACGTTATCTAAAAAATATAAGGACAAAGTCATGGAGATTGTTTGTTTGTAGTAGTTTAACTCTTCCCTTTATTATACAAAATCATTCATCCACTTTCATCATTTGTAAGCCATATTGTGCCATGAACAAGATAATTGGTCAACTTGACTTTATTAAAACATGTGTCGGTCAATATACTAGACGCATTTTAGTGGACTTCTAAAAAGGAGGAGGCTACATGTTTTTTTTTTCCTTTTAAAATTATGTATATTCACCAATTTCTCCGTCAATTATGGACCGATTTTGAAAATTCTTATTTCGTTTGAATGGATATGCTCCCGAGGTGGTCCCATTGCTACCAAATCAGAATCTAATAACTGGCCAAGTGCATGTCGGTCCACGCACAATGTAGGGCCACCAATGTAGGGGCAATGTAAACCAGCGCTGGGGCTCTGTCTCGCATAGGGTCGCAGCATTATGCTGAGCGATGGCCGTTTTGCGTGAATGTTCCCTCAACTTGTTCTTTTATGTTTGTGTTTTTTTTCTTTGCGTTATGTTTACCGCAAATAAACGTATTTTCTTTCTTTCTAGGGTTCCGTAGTTGGGATGAATTTATACCAAAAACAAACTTAACATTGTAGTTGTAAAACATGCTCTCCCATACATCGATATACGTTACGGTCAACTCTCCAACTGCCGTATTATTCGTTAACTTGTGAAGCCTACTTAGCTGTGATAGTTTTCCTTTTAATTTCGTTATATATACTATTGCCATGATTGTTTTTACATATCCAAAACAAACCATTTAGCTGGCAGAGGGGGGGACACACTTGACTCTAACAAAAAATAGCACTTTAAAGCTTACTATTACGCAAAAGGATCCTTTAGTGTACTTTAATATGGTTGCTAAGCAATTTATGCTCGTCACAATGTTTGATGAGTGGCTGTTCTCATCAATTAACGTCCCAGCATCAGGAAAAGCAATATTTTGTCAAATTTGATGAGCAGTTGACATTAGGCTATTGTAACTTATAAATTAAAAATTACCCACTAAAAAGTGAAAAACAAAAAACCTTTTAACACTTTGTAGTATTTTTTCGAAAGTCGGTATTTTTTTTTTGTAAAAAGTTTTTTTATTTTTTTTATTCATGAATAGTTTTTGAATTATACGGAGGTTTTAGCCTTTAAAGTAATCATAAAATCAAAGCGTAGCTACAGTATTATTATAGTTTACTACATCACAAGGTTATTTTCCAAAAGGTCTCGCCTCTCCCCATACTTCTCATAAACAACCTACAATTTATTTTTAGCGACGAAATCCATAAAATACATAAAATTCTCTATGATAATACTTTGAAAGTTGTTTCATCGTCCGGATGCAGCTCTCGACAATTACGCAACTTGGCGGCGAGATAAAAGCCTTATTACGCGACGAGAAAGTGAAAATTTGCGTAAATTTCGCACCCGAAGCTGTGAGGTGCGGTGCGAGGCAACAGCGCGGCGCGTGAGGTGCGGTGCGAGGCAACAGCGCGGCGGGACAGGTTCAGCGAAGCATTCTTTTGGTTTCATAAAGCAGATGAATTGAAATGTTGTAGGGTAAGTCGATGTAAGACACCATACTTAAGGTTTAAAGTGCAAATTCGATAATTTTAAGCATGGTCTGGTATCACTTCCGGATTAAATGAAGAGATACCACAAGCTAATAGTTTTTAAATAGCCTTACGGGTAAGACCGGTAAGACTCGGTCGGTGCCCCACTATATCAACTGACATATCCCCCCAACACATGGAACCACCTGTCACATGACGTCAAATAAAAATGGCGTACTCGCGAACGAAATTAACAACCTAATTGAGAAGGTCAAGAAGTAAATCATACTAAATCAACACCATCCGTCGATAAATATTAGCAAGAAATGTTTGATCGGACTTCTAAATAGCATAAATTTTATAAAAAGGACGGTATTTTAATTTCTTACCTTAAAATTAAAATAAAAATGTATTAATATCAAGGCCCCGTTCGAATCCCGTTGACAGAAGACCGAATGGAGCAAAAAATGCGCACTGTATCGCCATCTGTGCCTCAGGATTTGAAAATAAAGAGTTGTGGCATCTTACCCGCTCTGGCTGGCATAATTACACCGACTCACCATAATGCTAGTATGTTGGTTTCATACAAGTAGGATGTAATAATAGGCAAGCAAAATAATTTATTACTGAATGAATGAATGAATGATAAATTATTTATGTCTGTAAGGAGGTATAAAGAAACGTTCACATCAAGAGCGGACCGCTCCCGCCTGTCGCTCGCCCCACCCGCATCATTCCACTCTCCCGCTTTGATCCACCACCTGCGTCGTCTTTTGATCAGCGCCAAATAAAAACACCACTAAATATACTCCCAGGGTCCGTCTGAAGTAGATTCCCCAAAAAGTTGGGTTTAAATACAAATTCGAGGATTTTTCCTGTAAGTGCTTTCAGTTGTACATAATTTATTTACTGAGCACACACTGATCTTGGACATGCCTTTTTATCAGGGTACTGTAGCGATTATAGCCTATTTGGTGCTTCCATGCAACCTCCGCAAGTTTGTTATAAGTCGGTGGCGTGATTATGAGACATTTATTTTTTCTGTTTTTAGGAATTCATATATTTTTACGATGTGTGTAAATATGTGAGCACCATGTATCTATCTCATAATTAAAATTATTTATTTATACCAACGAGATACATTACAGTCGATCAAGTTATTTTTCATTGCTTAATTTTTAATTCTTTTTACCTATTGTGGTATAGTAATTTTATTCTAGGTGCATCTTCACATATAATCATAAAATTAATGTTATGTACATTAATTTTATGATTATGATTAACAAAATATTTTGAAACATTTTTAAAAGAGTAACGGTGGAGTTTCTAGCCCATTCTTCTCCATATGAAACTACCTTTTGGAAGGGGCAACTAGAATCAATTCTATTTTTTTTTTGTAATTCTTGACGTTCAAAAGTGCCTTTTATGTGCCTATTTATAATAAATAATTTGACTTTGACTTTGAAATATTATTTATTTTTAAGAATATTAGAAAAATAGGGAGTCAGCTTAGGAAGCTAACAGAAAATGTCATGATAACAAAATAATTATGTTAAATTATTTAAATTGCTATAATATAATTAAAAAAAAAAATATTTCATTTTACATGAATTGTTATCATGACGTCATGTTATATAATTATATTTTTATATAATTTTACATAATATCTTGTTGTTTTGTTCAAAAAAATACTTATTTACTCGTATTTTCGTAGCGTAATTTTACGCTTGAAAATTTTATAAGTATTTTATTAATCCGACCTGGTAGAAGAACTCTACATGAAGAAGATTTTTTAGTAGAGCTCTTTAATTATCTTATTTCACTTAAACCTACCTGGGCACTTATAAAACGTCAAAAGCTGTGCCCGGTTGCAATCGGTCGTTTCCTATGGAGGAGAGCCGACAAGAAACTCCACGGTCACTCTTTTACTATTATTTGTTTTTTACAATGTCTTCAAAATACAGTGTAAGTAGATATGGGGGGACCGAGTAGACCTGTGAACAAGCACCAGATACTTGACAAAATAGACAATTATCAACAAATCGAAGCATCTATGAATCTACACGGCCTGTAACGTTCTCACATTAAAATAATAGAAAAAAAAAGAACATTTAAACCAAATATTTCTGTTGCCGAGCAGCGTAGCTGTGTTCCAATCTGAAGGGTGATGGTCTAATTATATTCAACCTTTTATAAAAAGTCCATCTAGTCTATCTTGAGTTTATTCGCAGATAGATGGGAGTCTCCAATGCTGCGACATTGGATGAAACTCCACACGTAATAAAACTTGTATGTCTACTAACACTAGTTTATAAGATCATTGTTACTAACACTATGGGCGTTGCCTGAAATATATAATAATAATAAAAAAGACGCCAAGTGCGAGTCAGACTCGCCCATGAAGGGTTCCATACCATTATCTATAAAAACTGCAAAAAAATCATGTTTCTGTTTTTAGGGTTCCGTAGTAAACAAGGAACCCTTATAGTTTCGCCATGTCCGTCTGTCTGTCTGTCTGTCCGTCCGTCCGTCTGTCCCCAGCTTAGCTCAGAGACGCTTAGTCCTAGAAAGCTGTAATTTGGCATGGGTATACATATTAATCATGCCGAAAAAATTATGAAAAACATTTTTTTTAGGCTACCTCCCTTACACGTGAAATGGGGATGATATTTTTTTTTCTCGTCTATTCCATAGTGTGGGGTATCGTTGGATAGGCCGTTCAAAACAATTGAACCATTTTTCAATTAAGGGATCCGTTTGCGTAATATTAAGCTTTAAAGTGCTACTTTTTGTTAGTCAAGTGTGTGTCCCCCCCCCGCCAGCTAAATGGTTGGTTTTGGATATGTGAAAAAATTCATGGCAATAGTAATAACGAAATTAAAAGGGAAACTATCACAGCTAAGTAGGCTTCACAAGTTAACGATTAATAGTCGACCAACTTAAATTTGCAGTTGGAGAATTGACCGTAACGTATATCAATGTATGGGAGAGCACATTTTTCAACTACAATGTTAAGTTTGTTTTTGGGATAAATTCATCCCAACTACGGAACCCTTCATTGTGCGTGGTCCGACATGCACTTGACCGGTTTTTTATTTTTATATTTGAGTTGATTGAATGAAAGGTAAATTGCGGTTTACGATTTATGACGTATTCAAAAAAACTACTTACTAGATCTCGTTCAAACCAATTTTCGGTGGAAGTTTACATGGTAATGTACATCATATATTTTTTTACTTTTATCATTCTCTTATTTTAGAAGTTACAGGGGGGGGGACACACTTTACCACTTTGGAAGTGTCTCTCGCGCGAACTATTCAGTTTAGAAAAAAAATATATCAGAAACCTCAATATCATTTTTGAAGACCTATCCATAGATACCCCACACGTATGGGTTTGATGATTTTTTTTTTAGTTTCAGTTCTAAGTATGGGGAACCACCAAAATATATATTTTTTTCCTATTTTTGTGTGAATATCTTAATGCGGTATACAGAATACATCTACTTACCAAGTTTCAACAGTATATTTCTTATAGTTTCGGAAAAAAGTGGCTGTGACATACAGACGGACAGACAGACAGACATGACCAATCCATAACGGTTCCGTTTTTTGCCATTTGGCTACGGAACCCTAAAAAAGAATAATAAAACAATATAACATATTGAAATTATAGGCATTTCAGCTTTGTCTCTAAGATGGCAATGCACCTGCAATGCCTCTGATATTACAATGCCCATTGACGACGATGAACACTTACCGAATGAAACCGCAGGCAACAGTTAGAGTACATTAAAAGTCACATTGGCAGGGCTTTGAACCATAACCAGCCATAATGTTCTTTGAGTGTAATCTTTTATCTTTTAGTGCCATTACCTTATCTCGCACAAATCTTTAGACTTCGTAAACTAGATCTATCGTTAGTTCGTAATACGTGTGTAGCGAGTATCCATAACATTTGAATAACTGCGCGCTATATGAACGTTGTAGGCTGTATGTAGGTTGAGTAGGAGGTGCGAGGATAACGACTGTAGGTACCTACATAGAGTACTACTGGACAATGTTGTGAGTGTGCCGAGAAGTAAATTATTTAACCGACTTCCAAAAAGGAGGAGGTTATAAGTTCGTCTGTATGTTTTTAGGGTTCCGTACCAAAATGGTAAAAAGGAACCCTTATGGTGAGACTGAGTCTGTCTGTCTGTCTGTCACACCTGGATAGCTCAAGAACTACTAATGCTATCAACTTGAAATTTAGAATAGTTTTAGATGACGTTTGTCCAACTATTTTGCAAACAAGAAAGAAATTAAAAAAAAAAAAAAAAAATTAAGTGGGGCTACTAAGGCATTTGGGGTATGTTATAAAAGAGCGCTGTTCGCACATTGTCAAAGATTTTTTCTTTTTTTTTTAGGCAGCATATGTTCTGACTTTTGATGAAAAATGTAAAAAAAAATACCGTTCCCCCCCCTTATCTCCGAAGTTTGCATAGTTAAAAATCTGAAATTATTCTATGTGATAGAAGTTTATGTAAAGATTACAGGAAAAATAAAACGATGTCCCTAAATAGCACAATTTTTCAGAAATCATCAACATCATATATTTATACGTACGTAACCCTCGGTGCGCGAGTCCGACTCGCTCTTGACCGGTTTTTTTTTGTGTATGTTCACCGATTTCTCCGCCTGTTGTGGACCGATTTTGAAAATATTTTTTTTTGTTTGAAAGGGTATTCTCTCGAGGCGGTCCTATTGTCACCAAGTCAGAATCTTATGAGGGAATCTCATGGAAATCGAGGGAAATCCTCAAATTTTATAGGCACACCTATAGCGATTTGGGTATTTTTTATAGTAACTCGTGCATTTGCTCTCCGAAAGCACCATTTGGTGAAGTGGAACTGATCATGAATACCTCAGATGGCCACCAGAACTATTCAATAATAAGTGTTTAACGGGTTGCGATTCGATTAGGTACTCTAATATAATCACTTTACACTATATAATGATCACACTAATCACACTAATATTATAAAGGCGAAAGTTTGTGAGTGTGTGTGTGTGTGTATGTTTGTTACTTCTTCACGCTCAAACGGCTAGACCGATTTTGATAATATTTTGTATGGAGATAGCTGACACCCTGGATTAGGACATAGGCTACTTTTTATCCCGATATTCCCAGGGGATGGAGACTTATGCGGGTGAAACCGCGGGGCGGTTATAAAATGAAAACTACTTTTTCACTAAATCATTGAAGCCATTCGACAGCGCACACTATACTCGTACACGAGTCCCAACAACTTGTTTCAAACAAGTAGCCATGCCATATAAGATATACCTATTCCATTTTATTGTAAACTCGCTGTTGTAACAAAGAGCTATAAAACTTGAACAACAAGCGTCTTGGACAATAGCGTCATTTATATAACACACGTTTACCGGCAGTACGACAATACGACAGAATACGGCGATACGACAATATCGCGGGTAACGTCTCGCGCGAATACTAACAAATCCGAACGATTGGAGTTTTATGGCAATACTCAGGGGTGGCACGTTACAAAAACACTAAAAACCGATTATTTCACTGGGCGCTTACAAAGCAGACAAATTTAATCATCATCATTTCAGCCGAAGGGCCTCCCCAAGGGGGGAGGGGTGTTGCCATTATCGCCACGCTTGGCAGGCGGGTTAGCGATCGCGGTATAGTGTTAGAATGCATAGAGAACGCTGCTGCCCATTCTCTAGTAAGTCCCTTAGTCGCCTTTTACGACACCCACGGGAAGAAATTTAGAGCGGTGCTATTCTTTACATCTCGACGGCACCACACGGCATATTTATTTAAATGCACATATTTAATTAAATGTACACACGACTATACATCGAGCTATACATTTTCAGTATAAGCTGGTCTCGCATTGTATAGGATTTCTGTATACAATGAGAGGTCAGCGTATATTGGAAATGTATAGCTCGATGTGTAGTCGTGTGTACATTTGACAGGGTTATGTTATTAGATGTTATGTTTGTTGTATGGCACCGTCATCTCTTCGCTGCCACGGCTAATTTAAATTATTTTCTTTCAACTACGTTGTAATGCTAACATTAATCACTACAAAACCGATCACAAAGCACGTATTTTTTTATTAGAACCAAAACAGTGCAGAAATGTTTGAAAACTCATTGTTGCACTGTTTTTCAGTGCAGCAATGAGTTTTCATACAACAATTCTACACTCCTTATATTATTATTTAGATATAAATTTACCACAGAGGTTTAATGTCTCGCATTAAGTTTAATATAAAATGTATGCATTAGATCAAAAAGATACTGGCTGAAAATAAAAATCCGCTGCATAAAACCGACTTGGTGAAAAACTTTGTTTTCATTAACTTGAGTTTTTATTTTGAGTAGGTATCACGGTAGGTATCACGGTAGGTATCACGGTAGGTATCACGGTAGGTATCACGGTAGGTATCACGGTAGGTATCACGGTAGGTATCACGGTAGGTATCACGGTAGGTATCACGGTAGGTAGATTGGTAGTTGAAAGAAAAGTAGGTTACGCATCTTGGTGAGTAACGCTCATGCTAATTTAGTACCCTCGCTTGCGCTCGGGCACCAACATCACTCGTGCATTAATAACTCACTTTACGCTCGGTGCAACAATCTACTTACAATTATTTTATTTTAATTGTTTTTCGTTTTGCTCGGGACAATTTTAACGTGCACGTCTTTTGCAATCTTTCTCACATGAATGATGTAACCAATGTTTTGCAAGTGATTATGATCCGGCGAGAGCTACATTCAAGTTGGTCGCAGTTACTTGGCTATTTAGTATTTTTAGGACCCCAAAATAGGAATTATTTGATTTACATGCAAAGTGATATGGAGAAAGCCTATTGCCACTAACCTTACACAAATCCAGACTCCGTTACTGTAAAATCAAAAGACATAACAGAATAATATTCTTACATTCATTTTCATAATATTATCATTGTTCGGTATCATAATAGTTCTAATCTGGTTTGCAGTTTGGCTTCATCCCAAATCTTTGCGGTAATAATCGGTTGGAAAATGTGTACCGCAAAATGTTTGAATGGACAATATTTGATAATAAGCTAGATATAAGCTATTTATCTAGTTAAACTAATATTTTAAAGAAAACTTTACAGTTTGTGAGGTTGTAGGGGGTAATCTCTGGATGCACTGAACCGATTTTGAAAATTCTTTCACTCGTGGAAAGCTACTAGTTCCGTGTGGTGTCGGACGTAAAGAATAGCACCATCCCATTTCTTCCCGTGGGTTTCGTAAAAGGCGACTAAGGGACTACTAGAGAATGGGCAGCAGCGTTCTCTATGCATTTTTAAAACCATGCTGCGATCGCCAACCCGCCTGCCAAGCGTGGCGATTATGGCATATCCCCCCTTTTTGGGGTAGGCCTAAGTCCAGCAGTGGACGTCTTTCGGCTGACATGATGATGGAAAGCTAGAGTATTGCCGAATGTCATAGGATAAATGTTTTATGTTAAATGAAGAAACTTCACGCAGACGAAGTCGTGGGCAGAAGCTAGTTTAACATAAAATAACGGTAGATCACACCTGTATTCCCCGAAGGATGAGGTAGAGGTGTACACTGTACTTATAGTACATCCATATTTGGCCAGTTATGTTGTACGTATTAAGCCGCAGATATTTGGCCAGTTATGTTGTACGTATTAAGCCGCAGATATTTGGCCAGTTATGTTGTACGTATTAAGCCGCAGATATTTGGCCAGTTATGTTGTACGTATTAAGCCGCAGATATATGATTTTAGTGACTTTTAAATCTGTTATTACGCCTTCATATAATGCAAGTAAGTTATGAAAAAAATGTATGTGAAACTTTCTAGTTTCACATACATTTTTTAAATACACATTACATTTTTTACTTAAATATTCACATACAGAATTGATGTGTATGCGTTCGTTTTGAACTATTTAATGCAGTCGGGTTTTTGAATTTTTCATGTTTTTTTTTGGGTTTATTACTGTTATATTTTTGGAATCGCCTTCTTAATCCCTTTATTTTGATCACAGCACAATTTTATTTTTTTAAGACGTTATTTATTGACGTATAAAGCCTGCCATTATTTTATAAAAATAGTCCCTAAAACCATCGCCCAACCTAGACGAGTCCATGGACACCTCATGCATAAAAATCCATCCAGCCGTTAGGATTCTTCGAGGGTATAAAGAAAGAATCGTGGACACGAAGACACAAAGATACCTATGTATGTATCTTCCTGTCTTCAATCTATATATACGCAAGAAAATTAAGCCATGGCAGCTAAGAGATGACCAGTCCCAAGTCTAGGCGCCGTTCGCGAACATGACACATGGATCATTCAGCTCAACCACTTTCAAGATCTATTTGACTTGCTTTAAGAGTATATTATACGGTAATCTTGTATGAAGTCAGAATTTTATTATTATTATGAAATCTCCAACGCGACACCCCTGCCACGTATTTGCTGTCGATAGTCGTTGGCACGTCCGATAGTTGCCGCAAACTTACAGCCGCTGTTATAAACTCGCGGAAAGAACTATTGTTTGACCACACCGCCTGAATAGCGGCAAAAAAATTGTGTTCTATGTTACAGCTACTGATTCTGTGGAAGACTTATATATGTTTGTAAGGTAATGGTATTTTAGTAGAAGCAACGGGCCAGACTCCTGCATAAGCAAGGTATGGTGACCGCTGAAATTGCAGGCACATGAGTTGAATTTGAAATCGCATAGGCTAGCTATTAGAGTTTCTGGGCTGTTGCATTTTCCATTACGTGTTCGTGGTGACAGCAGGAGCAGTCTTGTGTGGCCAAGACATGTCTATATAATATATCTACCTACCGACTTTACTGCAACCAACAATTTATACAGTCAACAAACTTTATACAAAAAAAAAAAATAACCGACTGACTTATTTTTCACTTTGTAGTGTTATTTTTGGGAGTCGGTTATTGTTTTTTTTGTAAAAAGTTTTTTTTATATTTCACTTTTTAGTGGGTCAGTTTTTAATTTATCTGAGTTACAACAGCCTAATGTTAACTACTCATCACCTTTTACAAAATATTGCTTTTCCCGATGCTGGGACGTTGATTGAGGAGTTCTCCTGGTAAGAACCAGGAGAACTGCCACTCACCATATGCATAGTGACGAGCATAAATTGCTTAGCAACCCATTAAATTACCTAATCGAATCGCAACCCGTTAAATACTTATTATTATATTGTTCCGTTGGCCATCTGTGGTCTCCATCATCAGTTCCACTTCACCAAATGGTGCTTTCCGAGAGCAAATGCACGAGTTCCTATAAAAAATATCCAAATCGCTAAAAGTTTGCATATAAAATTTGAGGGTTTCCCTCGATTTCCATGGGATTCCCTCACCAGATTCTGATTTCGTGGCAATGGGACTACCTCGGGAGTATACCCTTTCAAACAACAAAAAATCGGTCCATAATTGACGGAGAAATCGGTGAACAAATAAAAAAAAAAAAAAAACAAACATACACCCGAAACCTCCTCCTTTTTGGAAGTCGGTTAAAAAAGCCATTGACTACAAATTTATTTTACATAAAGACATTTTTAACGAGTTTATTTTTTATCATTAATAGTGAGTGAGTATGTATTTGTATAAATACTGTCGTGCGGACAGTGAGTGTCGAAAAATGATCGCCATACCGTCGAGCTGAATCATGAGATTTACACATGGGGTCACTAAAAAGTGGCACTTCCTAATGTAACCGTATTTTTTTATCAAATTCATGTATTGTGCCCGGTTGATGGCAATAGGCTCGCCCCCTATTACATGGGACTTAAACATAACTGGCGAAATGTGGGTGTACTACAATAGGTACACCTCTGCCTTACCCTTCGGAGATTACAGGCGTGATGTTATGTGTTATGTACTTATTGTTTGTCGCAGTGTTGTACTGTGTTACTGTATCGTGACAAATACAAATTAGTAAGTAGTTATTAGGTGCTAGTAAGGCCAAATGTAGCTTTTTCTACCGTTAATGTCTCACAATAAACCGGGTCAAATTAGATTAACTAGAGTAACTCTGCAGACAGGATGGGATCAATATCTAAACATGATAAAAAAATAAAAATATATTTGATGATTGAAAAATTAATTGAGAAAAAATGTTTTTTTTATAGTGTTTAGATACCGATACTTAGATAGTTATCATGTCTGTGAAGTTTACCCAAAATAACTGATTTTTTAAAGTGATATTTAAAGTACTTACTAACCGGTCGCTGACCCTAAAAAAAATTATCATGTCAAGTTTTTTTTGTTTTACCGAGTTTAGATAATCGATACCGATCACGTTTGTGGAGATCCGCAGATAATTTAATTTCATCGTGTATAAAAACTTCTTAATAAATTAAAATAACTCGAGTACGGCGACGTGGCTCACATTTAATACTCTCACAACAGACCAGCATGCAACGTATTTAGTTTAAATGCTCCAGTTATTAATATTCACAATGACGTTAGCAAAGGTTCCATGCATGAATGTGACAGTGTGCGGACGTGCGATAGCTAGAGAGGGACAGAAGAATTACTCCGAGCAATGTGCATTTCAAAGTCAAAACTTTTATTTCAAATAGGCCATTTTAAGACACTTTTGAATGTAAATTCAAATTCAAATTGTTAATTTGCAAGAAAATACAAGGTTTACAAGGGAAGTTCTTCCAGCCTTTTTTTTTTTTTGGGTGGGAAATTATCAAATAACTTCTCCCGCTCTGGGCGGAGCGGGAGGGCGTGTCAGACTTTTACTGACTAAAACCCACCCGTATTCCTTCATTTGCCTGTGTGCCAGGGTCACGATATCCCTTTCGGACAAACTCGCAACCCTGGCAGGCATTGGCCCTAACAGACCCCGTCAGTTGGTGCTGACAACTCTTTGAGGCCCGCGTGGAATACAACGCGCCGTCAACCTGGGCCTGGTCCTTATCGGACGGTGAGCAACCCATCGCTCACCGTCCGCAGGCCCGCGCCTACGGTAGCTGGAAATCGGCTTGCAACTCCCGACGCCCGGGGCGTCTCCTGCGGCGACTAGGGGCGCGAGGGCGCGAACCTTGCCTGTCCCTCACGCGTTCCGCCTCCTCCTTCGCAAGCATTACTGGTTCACAGAACGAGGTGATGGCCTCCCATACACTCTCGCTCCGAACCATGGCCTGAACCAGGGCCGGACGCGAGAGATCGCCTCCGTGAGGACACGACGGTGCTCCGCCCAAGCCGGGCAGACCTCCACTGTATGCTCCACCGTGTCCTCCGGGCGATCCACACAGTGGTGATACCCGGGCGTTTCCTCCCGCTTTATCCTGAACAGGAACCTCCCGAAACAACCATTTACCTCTGAAACTTCCTAAAAAGGACGACCACTTCGAATCACTGAAGATAATATAAGTCACTGCGGGGATTGAAAAATTTGCTTTATTAAAACGTTACTTCCCAAGTAGACAATCATGTACAAGCAGAGAAATTAATTGCTTAGAACTTATTTATTTTGCCATTTTATAGCCAAATTTCATACGACTGTCAAAGGTTTTAATTTAACAATAATTTATGTTGATAGTCAATTTGATAATTGCATACAATACTGTTATTACTACGTTTTTTCTCTATTAATTTTTTGTGGAGGCGTTGTGTCTGGGGCAAATTTATTTATTTTAAAATTTATATATTATTAGTCTTTCTTGTATTTCAATTATTTTCCCTGATTGTTACAGGGTGCATGATGCACCGCTTAGAGCAAACCATTTGATCTCCTCTTACTTTCGGTTGACATTAGAACTTCTGCCCATTATTATTGCATGTTGTTGGTCGAATTATCTCAGCGGGTAGCAGCGTGCTGTCGGACAGAATATCTTGTGAATAGGTTAACGTAATTCAGTGCGACAGACAATGGCTTATGCGGTGCGGTTGGAAATACATGGCTCCACGGAGCGGTGGAGTCGGACGGGGTTAATGATTGTGGCATCAAGTGTATCTATAAAGTTTACATAAAGGATTTGAATGTTGAAATAGGTAGAGTATTTATTAATTTCATGAAACTTTTAAGTTAAGCATTTGTTTGTAAAAGTACAATACATGACTACAATTCATTACTTAATATAAATAATTAATGTGAAAGTTTGATTTACATTTATTATTAAATAATGTAGTAAAGGTCAGTGGGTTAAAATATTGTCTACTTAAAACTACATTTGTTGCCTCTTTACTTATTATTTTTAAACCCTCTCTCACATGTTTATAACTACATCTTACCCTGTACCAAGCGACCACATTTACGATTTATTTTGTAGTGCCACTTCTTTCGGCCGCCAGTATACGTATCGAGAGGTCCTCACTAGTGAACTCTAAACCGCGGAGTGTACTTCTGAACCAAATGCGTTTGATTAGAAATGCTTGTGTTTTAGGGTTGTGCTGTTTTAGACAGAGTAAAAAAAAACATCTACATCGTTCTAAAATCGCTAAATGAAGAAATAGCAAAGAATATTATCCGGGAAGTAGGTACTTACTGACGCCATACCTACTACATGTTTCGCTAATAGAAATAGTATGGCGTTAGTGCCTTAATTTATTTTAATAATTCCTGCCTTTTCCCAGTGCACTGAGACTTTTTTATTACACAGCAATAACTTGTTTTAAGTATCGTGTCTGTTGGGAACGTAAAAAATCATAAAAAAATAAAAAATAATAGTAATAAATCATATCGACTATCTTTTGAAACTTGATAATTCTCCACCAATTTTACGAGTTTCCATTAAATTGGAACGTTTTGAGCGTCCGTCGTCTACTCCAGAAGAATGTAACATTTAGGTCGAACTTCGATCGCTGACGAAGCCAACTATTAATGAAGCCAAAGGGATCAGATTCTGATCTCCGCCTCGCCTAGATTAAAGCCTTTGACCTGAGATTGATCTAATATAAGATTTCTAGTCAGCGGTGTATTTATAGCCTTTTGAAGATTTAATATTTTTTAGGTATTATCATTATGATTTCCAATGTGAGAAATACATTTAAGGGGCCGGCGTAGCATGCGTAGTTCATACAAACGTAATATCAAAATAATTTGTAAATCAAACATATTCTTAAGGTAGTGTGTATTTATTTCGATTGGATGACAGAATATCTATGTTCCCAAATATAATACTTTGAAAGGACAATGATATAAAGACGAGATATGAGGAATTTAAAATGTCTATAGAAAACTTATTTTTCTCATAACTCTTGTTTAAATCAGTGTCCATTCAACATATATATTTGGGAACCTAGATATTCTGTATTCCAGTTGGAATAAAAACACACTACCTTAAGAATATGTTTGATTTACAAATAATTTAACCGCCTTCCAAAAAGGAGGAGGTTATAATATAATAATATGTTCGGCTGTATGTTTGTTTGTTTTTTTTTTTTGTTTGTTCACCTATATCTCCGTCAATTATGGACCGATTTTGAAAATATTTTTTTTGTTTGAAAGGGTATGCTCCCGAGGTGGTCCCATTGCCAAATCACAATCTGATGAGGGAATCCCATGGAAATCGAGGGGTACTCTCGAATTTTACAGGCAAACCTATAGCGATTTGGGTAATTTTTATAGTAACTCGTGCATTTGTTCCGCGAAAATCACCATTTGGTGAAGTGGAACTGATGATGGAGACCACAGATGGCCACCGGAACAACATAATAATAACTATTTAACAGGTTGCGATTCGATTAGGTACTTTAATATGGTTGCTAAGCAATTTATGCTCGTCACAATGCATATGGTGAGTGGCAGTTCTCCTGGTTTTTACCAGGAGAACTCCTCAACAATTAACGTTCCAGCATCGAGAAAAGCAATATTTTGTAAAAGGTGATGAGCAGTTGACTTTAGGCTATTGTAACTTAGATAAATTAAAAACTGACCCACTAAAAAGTGAAAAATAAAAATCTTTTTGTAAAAAAAAATAACTGACTTCCAAAAAAATACTACTAAGTGAAAAATAACTTTAATTTCGGAAGTCGGTGGCATACAACTAAAATAAAGATCCAAAGACACCGACTTCCGGAATTAAAGTTATTTTTCACTTTGTAGTGTTTTTTTGGAAGTCGGTTATTTTTTTTTTACAAGTTTTTTTTGGTATTACGTTTGTATGAACTACGCATCCATCACCGGCCTCTTAACTCCGACCCCGTTATTAAAAATGCGGAGTAAAGTTAAGCCAAAATTACACCTCGCAAATCGGTCTTCTCCATAGGAAACGACCAATTGGAACCGTGCACCTAGCTTCTGACGTTTCATAAGTGCCCATGTAGGCATATGTTAAATAAAAATATTTTTGATTTTGATTTTGAGTTTATACTGGATGTGACTTTTTTTTTTACCTGTCTGGTGTTGAGTGGAGGGTCACCTTTACCCAAGAGAGGGTTCTTGGGTAAAGGCGGCCCTCCACTCCATCCACGTTTCGCGAGCCCGCGTGTCCTCCTTGTAACTCTACTCTGCGTTTATTAATAAGAAAGCCAGGTTTTATTAAGTGGTTCTTCGAATTAACCAGTAGATTTAGTTTGGTCTACAATTAGCTATACCGGGGTAGGCGAGGGTTGAGTGAAGGTAAAAAATAACTATATTAAAGTACACTTTGAATTTTAGTTTATATAAGTAACATAATATCGGTGACTGAAGCTATGTGCATGCGAAGTTAAAATTCCTAGAGATAGGGAAAATGTAAAGCAAAAAACCGGCCAAGTGCGAGTCGGACTC
The DNA here is from genome assembly GCA_948098905.1 of Tiliacea aurago. Classification (NCBI taxonomy): domain Eukaryota; kingdom Metazoa; phylum Arthropoda; class Insecta; order Lepidoptera; family Noctuidae; genus Tiliacea; species Tiliacea aurago. The sequence continues at coordinate 19,252,292 of OX402602.1, forward strand.
GCGCACGAAGGGTTCCGTACCATTATCTATAAAAATGGCAAAAAAATCACGTTTGTTGTATGGGTAAATATTTATTTTTAAAGTGAATATATAACTAAATATTCTGTGAATATTTCAAGCGTCTACCAGTTGCCGTTATCAATATCGAGCAAAAACGAGTAAAAAAAAAACACGTTCGGAGCCTCCTTAAATATTTATTTTATTCTGTTTTTTAGTATTTGTTGTTATAGCGGCAACAGAAATACATCATCTGTGAAAATGACAACTGTCTAGCTATCACGGTTCATGAGATACAGCCTGGTGACAGACGGACAGACAGACGGCGGCGCCTTAGTAATAGGGTTCCCGTTTTACCCTTTTTGTACGGAACCCTAAAAACACAAAAAGCCTTATCTCCCGTTACAAACCGAACCAACTCAACAGCAATACATTGCATTCCCTCTGAACCTCTCAACACAACACACTCGCGCTGTCAATCAATTATTCACACAAATCCACAGTCGCACTTCATCGCACCAACACGAACATGATCGGCCGTGATCGGATGTGTTCGGCTGCGATCGGCTGCGAATAATTTACGCGTCATTATAAACGTATTTACGCGAGAACACGAATCCGCCGATTTAATAATAAGCGGACTATGCAAAGGGAATTAATGACGAAATTAATGGCATTCAATTTTAAATGATGATTGTATAGGATCGAAAAGTGTTTCATGAATGTAATGTATGTAGCTTACTCAATATTCAGTATGTACTTTATTCGCGGAGCCTCATTTTTATGTAAAGAAAATACCTACCTAACATAGTGAAATTAAAATATCACCATCATTCAACCGAAAGACGTATACTAATGGGAATTGACCTACCTAAATCCTACGCTTCCCGCATTCAAGCGATACCAGTGACCTTCACCAGATAGTTGGCCCATCTTGTGTGGGGAGCAATTTTACTAACTAAAAAACTACTTTAATTTATTTAAAAATTTACTGTAATCTGCCAAAATCAAGACTTACTTTTCTAATATGTCTTTAGACTTGTAGCGGCATCAACATCGCCACATACGAACTACGCGTCACACTGACGTCACGCAAATCCTGCATCGCGCAAGCAGAGTTTACCACGCAACTAGCATATATACAACGTCCCGACTTCAACCGTCGGGCAGTTGCCCACCAGACACAACACCCGTCTGGTCGGAGGATCCTCCCTTTTCTATGGTGGATGAGTGAACTGTACACCCTGTTCCTCATACCACCAAAGACTATTAATAAAAATTTAGGCATTAATTTTATGATAATGTTGTCGATGGTAATAACATCTCTACAAACCCTCTTTACCATCACAGATGTCTATTTTTCGTAGCAAAACATCTAAATATAACCTTATTTACACAAAGGTAACCTCAATTCTGCTGCCAACATAACGGATGGCAAACACGTAGCGGGTTAAAGGTTATACAAGCTATTGTGTGTAAAGGTTAACTTCCTGTTCGGGTTATATTTTATAGCTGGTCGAACCCTCCTTATAGGGAACGTCATAATTTAGAACATAAGGAGACGAAGAATCAACCAATGAATTTCTTTTCGTGGGTATCGTTAAAATGTCACTTAAAACTGATTTATGTTTGTAATAATAATTTCATAAAATTAGATGGACTAAAAAGGCCACCTATAGACCGAACAACTTTATATGTGAACAGACAGTTGTGCTGCTGGGGAGTTTGTTGCCCAACTTCTTCTTCCCAGCTAAAGCACTAGGAAGTGGTGAAGGGTGGGCGTTTTTGGGGGACTGTCTCATGTAATTTTTGACGTTCGAAAAGTGCTGATTCTCAGCCTAGTTTGAATAAATGACTTTTGATTTGATTTGAAGTAAATTGTGGGAAGAGAGGTATCCACCACCTGAAGGCTTCATAAAGCCCCAAGAACACCTGCCTCCCAGTCGCGAACAGCAGTGGTCTATTTGGAGAACCCTGAATCAATTGCGTAACCAGGTAGACCGCTGCAAACATAATCTGGCAGAATGGGGCATTATCAATTCATCCATCATCCAGTGCGAGTGCAGTGCCCCTGAAAAGACTATGCCCCATCTGCTCGTGTTCCTTTCACCTGCACCCCTGACGATCTGAACACCGTCTCTGATGCCGCAATAACTGTGGACAGCTACTGGGCCCAAACAGTATAAGCAACATAGATGTAGCGTCGAAAAGAAAAGTAGAAGAATTTGCATTGATTGGTTTAGTAGTGAGTTGAGCGACACTTCACATGACGTCTATGCGTGAAACTTCACAACGAAAAACTGTCACTTTTGTACTAGGCCGTAATCCACCACGCGGGTCCAGTGCGGGTTGGTAGATGTCAGATGTCTTCGAACTTTTAGTTTTAGGACATGCCAATTTTAAACCGACTTCCAAAAAGGAGCTTATTTTTTTTATGGTTGTTCACCAATATCGCCGTCAATTATGGACCGATTTTGAAAAAAAAAATTAAAGTTTATACTCCCGATGGGGTCCCATTGCCACCAAATCAAAATCTGATGAGGGGATCTCATGGAAATCGAGGGTCACCCTCGAATTTTATAGGCAAATCTATAGCGATTTGGGTATTTTTTATAGTAACTCGTGCATTTACTCCCGAAAATCACCATTTGGTGAAGTGGAACTGATTATGGAGACCAGAGATGGCCACCGGAACAACATAATAATAAGTATTTAACGGGATGCGCCGGATGCGATTCGATTAGGTACTATAATATGGTTGCTAAGCAATTTATGCTCGTCACAATGCATATGGTGAGTGGCAGTTCTGGTTCTTACCAGGTGAACTCCTGAACAAATAACGTCCCAGCATCGGGAAAAGCAAAAATTTGATGAGCATTTTTGACTTTAGGCTATTATAACTTAGATAAATTAAAAACTGACCCACAAAAAAGTGAAAACAAAATAACCGACTTCCAAAAAAACACTACAAGGTGAAAAATAACTTTAATTTCGGTAGTCGGTGGCAAAAAATTAAAATAAAGATCCAAAGACACCGACTTCCGAAATTAAAGTTATTTTTCACCTTGTAGTGTTTTTTGGAAGTCGATTATTTATTTTTACAAAAAGTTTTTTCTCACGATGTTTTCTTCACCGTTTTGAGTGCAGTGGTGATGAAATAATGAACACAAAGTAACGTGCCTGGCGGGGTTCGAACCTATGACCTACAACTCGTAAGTCACGGTCGTTACCACTGGGCCAGCACTGCTCACTCATCACACACACACTTAACTAATACCAATGAAAATCAGCCATTATGCCTAGTTTACACGCACACATAGCTAATCGTGTCGGTTCGCAAATATGATTCAGCATCGCGGCAGACCCCGTAGAAGACAGTGCGACGAGCTGGACAAAACAAACGACCAATGATAAACATTAGCAGTGGATCGCAAGCACTAGAAGTCATGGGGAGAGGCCTTTGGACAGCAGTCGGATGATACAGGTTAACAGTAACAGTAACTGATTCAGCATATTTACATGCAAGACAATTTAGTGTGAGTGACCAAGCAAAGCTACTGAACTCGTGTAAAATATGCATTAGTTCTAAGAATAAGTAGCGCCTGATATATATCCTACATAATGACTAATCCTTGAGACAAGGTGGTGATAATGGCAAATGTTCATTGCAATGTTGTATGAGATTAAATCATGGAAAATGCTCATTCAGTTGATCAAAAGAGAGAAAATTGACTGTTGCTTAACAAAACCATAGGATAGTCTGATATTCCTGAACAGTCTCTTATATCAATATTTAATCAAATTATACACCAATTACAAAATGAGACACTCTTAAAAACCGTTAAATTCCCAACTATGAACCAAAACCATAAAATCATAGAGTGCTAATTTACTGCACTAAACTAATAAACCACTTAGTATCTACCGCCATAAAATATAATAGTCTAACCCCACTTAACAGCCTGATTTCATTACAAACCAATCTTTCTATTACTATCAGTAATTTGACGGCGCGCGGTCTACATTGCAGCGTCGGGGGTGGAAGTAGCGGGGATACTACGTGCCGCGCATATCAAGTGACCAGTTAAATGTATTCGTTATGATGCAGGCGCAGTACGGAGTTGTGAACTAATATGTACGAGAGGTACGTATTCACATTGCTGGTTATGATTTTTGTTATGAATAGTAAAAAGAATGAATTAGAATAATAGAATGAATAATGAACTTGTAGTTTTGAAAGGATAATATTATTGTGTGTCATAAAGAACTACCTACAGCATGAGGGATTGTGTGAGAGACGATAATGGCGAGAAAGGGACCACTGAGATGACGACTGACAGAGATGTAGGTAAGGTTGTTTTAGTAGAGTGTACGACTAAACGCCGACAAACTGAACACCGGCAAGACTTTACTACGATGGGACTATTCGCCGACAGGACACTTCACCGACAGGACTCTTTGCCGACAGGGCTCATCAATGATGCCACTTATATCCGATAATCAGTCGTACACTCAGCTTGTCAATCAGTTGTTAGTTTTGTTTTAATTTAAACTGGCATCGAAAGTTTTTGGTAACTGAATTTACCAGCAATAGAGGGAATCTGGTCACTGTTACTAACCTAACCCAACCCAAAACTTTATTTTTAATGAATTGTGTCGCTGATGATCCCTGTCGGTGAAGTGTCTTGTCGGCGAAGTGTCCTGTCGGCGAAATGTCCTGTCGGCGAAGAGTCCCGTCGAAGTAAAGTCTTGTCGGTGTTCAGTCTGTCGGCGTTTAGTCGTACACTGGTTTTAGTCTCTATAATAAGAGGAGGAGCACATATTCCCTTTGCGTAATCGTTTGGGACACCTCAACCTGATTTACCGTTTTAGAAGAAGACTAGAAGCACAAATAATAATAACTGTACGTCGCGTCGTCTTTTTATGTAGGTACTAAATATTTTTTTGTGTAAAAATAGGATATCTTAGCCGTTTCCTTCAGACTGCTCAGTAAGGGTCCAATCACATTAGATCGTATTCGTTTCATTCCATTACGCAGGGAACAGAGTCCCTACTCCCTGCCCCGTCGGAGCTACTCGGAGGTACAGTCGTGGGCAAACATATTGTATACAATCAGTGCAAAATCCACAAATATTTTCTCCTTTACTAACGCATACTTTATTCCGTGTGGTGGCCGGAATTCCGTGTGGTGCTGGACGTAAAGAATAGCACCTTCCCATTTCTTCCCGTGGGTGTCGTAAAATCGTAAAAGGCGACTAAGGGACTTACTAGAGAATGGGCAGCAGTGTTCTCCATGCATTGTATTAACACCATACTGCGATCGCCAACCCGCCTGCCACGCGTGGTGATTATGGCAACCCCCCCTTATTGGGGGAGGCCCATGTCCAGCAGTGGACATCTTTCGGCTGAAGTGATGTGTGGTGATGACGTTATTGTATTGACGAAACTTGTTGTTGTGTTCATGTCGGGCGCCGTTCTGTAAAGAACTCACCGCGAAAACTTAAAATGGGAGTCATTTTACCTGACGCAAAGGATTGACGCTATTGACAGTTCATTTTAAGTTTTCGCAGTGAGATTTTACAAAATAGACCGGCTGATCTCGACCCCGATCTCGCCTGATGGAAATACAAAACAAAAAAAAGTTCATTTTAAGTTTTCGCAGTGAGATTTTACAAAATAGACCGGCTGATCTCGACCCCGATCTCGCCTGATGGAAATACAAAACAAAAAAAAACCAGCCAAGTGCGAGTTGGACTCGTGCACGAAGGGTTCCGTACCATTATCTATAAAAACGGCAAAAAAACACGTTTGTTGTATGGGAGCCCCCCTTAAATATTTGTTTTATTTTAATTTAATTATTTATTTTTAAAGTCAATATATATCTACATATTCTGTGAATATTTCAAGTGTCTACCTGTTGCCGTTATCAATATAGAGCAAAACCGAGCAAAAAAATCACGTTTGTTGTATGGGAGCCCCTTAAATATTTATTTTATTCTATTTTTTAGTACTTGTTGTTATGCGGCAACATAAATACATCATCTGTGAAAATTTCAACTGTCTAGCTATCACGGTTCATGAGATACAACCTGGTGAAAGACGGACAGACGGACAGACAAACGGTGGAGCCTTAGTAATGGGGTTCCCGTTTTACCCTTTGGGTACGGAACCCTAAAAATCATACATCAGCCTGTTTCGTACTTTTTTGCCATAATTATGTGTAAAAGATTTTGCCCGCGACTGTACTCGACAACATTTCACTGAAGCTAACCCAAGGTCAGACTGTTGAAAAAGATCCGGATAGATTGCATGATGTCTGAATTCGTTTGGGGAAACTCGATTTAGTGTTGATGTAAGAGCTAGGCAGGGAGGAGGGTTGGCTGTCTAGGAATGTTACTGGCTCTTTGGTATTTTGCTTGGAGCAACTGCAAATTAATTCAATTTAAAGGAGACTGATAGAGGTTGAATGGAAGAGTAATAATGATATGGCTGCCTCATTGGTCTAGTCACAAGCTGAGCATGAGGTCTTGGGTTCCACTCCCGGATCGGGCAGTGTTATTGGGTTTATCCATCTAGAATTTCTCAGTAGCAGCACGAAGTCTGGATTTGTGCCCGGTTCACCCTGTTACATGGGATTTAAACATAACTGGCGAAATATAGATGTACTGTAGGTAGTTACACCTCTGCCTACCCCCTCAAATACAGGCGTATTTTTCAGTTAACCTGTGTTGTTCAACTGCTGGGCAAAGGTCATCAACATATTTTCCAATTTTCTTTATGGTGTGCTTTCTCCGCCCAATCGGTTACGAACGAGTCCAAATCGTCACGACAGCTTTACTAAGGCCTGCCTCGTGATGTTGTTTTAAATTAATTATACCATCAGATGCATCATAATATTACAGTAATAAACCTAGAGACAAGAAACAAGTATTCCTAAATCAACAGATCGGAGGCGAAACCATTTCACGAAATTTTCCAACTTTGAAAAACATGCTTATTGCTTAGCACTGCGCATTATGTATTTATTTTCAATGTTTTTTTTTTTTTCAGCGGGCCCTTTCAGAACACCAGCGCTGCGACACTTATTGTTAAGTGCCGCAGCGTCACGCAGCGTCACGCAGCGTCACGCTGAGATACGGCCCTTTTGGGCTCGGACAGGACTTTCTGTTATTATTTTTACTTTGTTTTATTTTTAGTTTTGTTCTGTTTCTATGAGTGTAGTTTATTTTTATTTGTGATCTGTGCGAGTCCCAATAAATGCTTTTTCTTTCTTTATTTTCATTGGCCAGCCCCGCATTTACACCATTATAATTAAGTTGTGATACTCGCTGTCAGTATGTCTTGTAAATATTGTCAAAAACATGTTCTGTATAAATCAAGTAATTGGGGTTGTTTCAGACGTGTGTTGTTATTTTGTTCACCTTTTTAACAAGTTTTTTTTACAACTTGCCTTGAGTGAAATTACAATATACATGTTATAAATATAAACTATGGTGTGTGAATGCAGGGTTAAATATATGTTTCATGATCCTGCTAATAGTATTACACAGGTCTTTTAGCCCGTAATAAATGCCCTCATTGGCACCGCGGTGTCTCCAGGTATCGGCTTAATGTCTTCCGAGCCAGGAGTGTTCAGCCAAGCTTGTAGCTATTATTTTATCTCATGTTTAGGTCCATTGTTCTACTAAAGACTTTAGGTACACAATTCATGGGGTAGGGTACCTATATAGTAGGTAGGTACATGTTATAGGTAAAATTTGTAAACAGTTGTAACTTTTGAAGCATAAAAATGATGTTTTAATCTCGGCCTAGTGCTGAGTTAGCAGTTGTTGCTGGAACTCACTGAAACTTCACAAACGAAGTCATTCATCTTCGTTTCAAAGTTTACATTTGTTGAAACACAGACTGGTCTTGAAAGCTGACTGTTGCGTATACATACTTATAATAAAATCGTAGCGAAGTCAAAACCGTACATCATAATATTAGAATATTTTTACCCAACGGCCAAGGAAGGGTTATTGAAAAAGTAATTGCAACGATGTCTGGGAAGGATTTTAATGCCGAAAACATAGTTTTTATTTCTGTTTGTCTGTATATCTGAATGTATGTTCCACCATCACGCAAATACTACTGGATAGTATTGATCAAATTTTGCATAAATATTTCCTACTAGCTTATTTTATTAGTCCGTTTATTAGTTTTAGCTTATTAGTTCGTTCGCGTGGAAGTCAAGTCGTAATTAGACAATAATTATGCAAAAAAAAAATTGTATAATTATTGTCCAATTACGACTTGATAACAGCCACATTTTTATAAAATTTCCTTCGTTTTTATAAAGAGTCAGAACTGGTGACGCGGGAACACGCGACGTACGGATCGCCGTGCTCGTATTCACTTTGCCCTAAAGCTCATGATCACTTACTACTGTTAGAATGTATTGTTTGGTTAGGGCAAAGTAAAATACGGCCACGACTGTCCTCTGGACATCACTACGTATGTTTATGTATTAATTTAATACATTCAAATAAATTACGTGTAAGTTGTGTATATTGAATTGGTAGTTCGTGCTTAAGTAAATCAACGGTGAAATAAGCTATATTTTCGAGAGCGCAAAAGAGATGAAACTATTAACAGATGCTGAGACTGACGAATGGTTTATCACCACGAAAACTGTACTTTTATAGTTACACAGACTTAATGTTTCAATTTGACGGCACGGTTGGCGCAGTTAGTTAAGCGATTGACTGCTGCGCTGCGTGTCGCGGGTTCGATTCCCGCACGGAACAAATATTTGTATGACCTACAAGTAGTTGTTTCGGGTCTGGCTGTTTGTGTATGTGAATTTAAATGTTTGTAAACGCACCCACAATACAGGAGAAATTCCTAGTGTGGGGCAACGACAAAAAAAGGAAAAAAAAAATCAAGTTGTCTCATAAGTAGATAAGAAATTGATAAAAAAAAATTGTGATGTACTATCACTAGAAAAAACGTTTTAAACTGTGATAGATTAAAGAAGGAACGAAGAAGAAGCACTTCGCTTGCCTCGCTTGCGTGCTAATTATTTTGAGCCATTTCGCTATAGTAGGTCAAATTTGGTACTCTTAGCAGGCAATATACATTTGTTAACTCATATTACATTACATGTATAAAATCATAAAAAACTCAAAAAAAAATCCAATCTGCCCTTCGTCTTTCAGTAATCTAATCTACATCTCCATGGTAACACAACATAGAATTTCTTGAAATATTAACAAAAAGTATTTGTTATCTACTTAAATCATGTAGGTTTTATAAATTCCTGTTGTTCGGGCAAACGAAGCTTATTATTTATGTTTAATATTTTATTCAATATAAGTCTGTTTACCTCAACAAGGATATGGGTCGGTGTTATATTGTTATGACATTTTCAAAGGGAATCCAATAATAATAATACGACATCCGTACAATCTTTTTTGCCCCCGAATAAAAGCTGTGTATGGGAAAAAGTCGATTTTCCTGATATTTGCCCTCTTAGAAGTTTTGTGAATGTTCCAGAGCAGGGATACTCAACCTACGGCCCGCCTTGTGTTTTTATGCGACAGTGGAAATGTTATTAGGTAACAAATTTATTCTGTATGATTAAGCGAGATAGCAAAATTTAAAGTGGTGGCTTTAAAATATTTAAGCATGTTGACCGGTAAAAGACAAGCTATTTTATTAGAGCTTTTACCCGCGGCTTCACCCGCGTGGAGTTCGGCAATTATCCAACGGAAATATACTACCATACCAGGATAAATTTATCCTATGTGTTGATCCAAGTTATTAACTATCTGTGTGCCAAATTTCACCCAAATCCGTTCAGTCATTTTTCTGTCGAAGTAATAGCAGAGGAAAAGGTTATTGAATGCCGCGCCACCGTCAACCATAATTATTCTGTTTTTTTTAAGTATATATAAGACATAATTTTAATTAAATGCCCAATTTCAATAACATATTTTATTGGATAAGCATTCATTTAATACCAGTTAAAATAGCTTCGGGAATAACAACGAATTTTTTTCAAATTCTGATAAATTATAATGGTTACTGTGGGTCATCCTTAGAAGATAGACTTATTAATATGCTATTGCAGTTTTTCATGTTAAACTTTTTAAGATGCACATTGTACAATCCTGTAGGTAGAACATAAATTGTATGTATCTCGGACGGTTTACGCGGCTCACGCCAATAAAGCTCCCAGTCGGCTTGATTTTTTCCGACATCTGCAACAATAATCGTCGTACTTCAGCCAATTTACATAAAATCTTAATGAATAATACATTTAAACCTTCCTCGTGGATCAGTCCGTCTATTGGTGAAAACCTTTTGGAAATCCGTTGAGAAGTTTTTTAACCGACTTCCAAAAAGGTTCTCAATTCGGCTGTATGTTTTTTTTTTTTTTTTTTTTTTTTTTGTATGTTTGTTACGTGATTACTCCGTCAATTATGAACCGATTTTGAAAATTCTTTTTTTGTTTGAAAGGGTATACTCCCGAGGTGGTCCCATTGCCACCAAATCAGAATCTGATGAGGGGATCTCATGGAAATCTAGGGAAACCCTCAAATTTTATATGCATACCTATAGCGATTTGGGTATTTTTTATAGTAACTCGTGCATTTGCTCTCCGAAAGCACCATTTGGTGAAGTGGAACTGATCATGGAGACCACAGATGGCCACCGGAACAATATAATAATGAGTACCTATTTAACGGGTTGCGATTAAGCAATTTATGCTGGTCAGTATGCATATGGTGAGTGGCAGTTCTCCTGGTTCTTACTTACCAGGAGAACTCCTCGACAATCAACGTCCCGGCATCGGGAAAAGCAATATTTTATAAAAGGTGATAAGCAGTTAACATTAGGCTATTCTATCTTAGATAAATACAAAACTGACCCACTAAAAAGTGAAAAATAAAAAACTTTTTACAAAAAAATAATAACCGACTACCAAAAATAACACTACAAAGTGAAAAATAACTTTAATTTCGGAAGTCGGTGGCAAAAAACTCAAATACAGATCCTAAGACACCGAATTCCGAAATTAAAGTTATTTTTCCTTTTGTAGTGTTATTTTTGGTAGTCGGTTATTATTTTTTTGTAAAAAGTTGTTTGAGTTTATCGCGTTCAGACAGACGGCGTCTTATAACAATATGTAAATATATATTTATCTGTGATTAACATCTACACAAATGTGCTTGTTGTAATCAATCAAAGATTTTATCAAAAATCATTCCCACACTGTTTGCGTTTAACAGCAAATAGGTAGTAAGATGCGGTCCCAAACGACACAGTTGAGCAGCCCTGCCCCAGATCTTCAATTTGTAAAGCCGTGATGACGGAGCGCCCTTGACACTCACAATCCGAGATTCCAATTTAAATGTTAATTCACAAAAAACCTGCCTTGTGTAGCATTTATTTGTTACGATCGATTTGTTGAGATCTGATCTCTGCCGAGGAGTGCTATTATACGAATAGCTTGGTGGTTGCGTTGTTGATACTTTTAGATTTTCCATCATTGGGTATAGTACAAGTATAGTACAAGTAGGTGCACGACTTTTTTAAAGGTACTTTATCTGTACGGTTTTATTTGAAGTCAATTCCTATTACCTACCGATCGCTGTAGGTTATGTCAACGCCTCGTACTTTCGCCAGATCGTGTAGGGACTCCAATAACTTAACATTATTACCAACAACGTAGTCTTTTAACCTTTTCATAAATTATCTAGTTACTGATAAAATTGGCTTCAGGCTTTTCAAAGGACTAGAATACGAAATGCGGAAAAATATAAATATAGAAAAAGGCAAGTAATCAAAAAATATAGGCCGCCTTTTGTAAGGTTTTAAATTCAAACTATCTTTTTCTCGCGGCTTCGCCTGCGAGGATGTCAGAAATTATCCCACGGGAAGGTACAACTGGGGTAAGTAAGTAAGTAATAGTAATTTATTTTTAATTTCATAAAAAGAGGTACAGTCTGTTACAAAGTAGGATGACAACTTAGGAATAGTTTACATCTGAGATGAGTAGGTAACAATACAATGTTACGATCTGATGTCCTAGCTTTGTAACACACAACACAACAAATCAGGTAAAACAGTATCGTATGACCTAACCCAGCTCTACGCGTGTACCAAACATCGAAATACGTTCCAAAGGTAACAGACGGACAGACAGTGTCGTGTTCGCTTTTATAATAATTAGTATGGATACTGTAGGTATTAACTGTGTTCCTTAACAATTGGGTATGTAAAGTAAAAATTAACCTATGCCGATTCCAAAACCATTTCGACATTTTAAGCTTCTAAGACTTATTTTTCTATTAATAGGTCTTAAAATTATAAGATCGTATTTATTTTCACAAAAATACTTAAAATCACTTGACTTTTATGTGACCTCTAAATGCCGTCACAAAGCAGCCTGAATTGGAAACTTTCAGTGCCTCTTGTATTTAAGTTGTTCTTTATGTGTCAAGTGTCATGTCAACGTCAAATTTACATGAAGCACATAATACTATTCTATTCAGATATATATATATACGTAAATAGTGTAGTTTTTCACCAGCGGCGGACAGTACAAGTCGAATCACAACGATGTATCCCCTCAGGCAAACTTAACGTACGTTCAAATGATCTTCACAATAAAACAGACGCCGCCTAGACTTGTACTCAACATTTACTTCCTGGCACCATTTCCTTTTTAAGGTTTCTTTTACTAACAATCAATTTGTGTCGGCTATTTGTTGTGGTGTTGCTTATACTTGACGGTATGAAGCACTTAGCAGAAGTAGTCTTTGAATCCATTCATTTTATTAAGCCATATCTTTAGACTAAAGTATGGAAATCGCTAAAGTATGAAATGTAAACAAATTAATTGTCAAATTTGACAGTTTGACTTTACTGAATTTTGGTTTTAAATAAGTGTTAAAAGTGGCAAAGATCCTAAGCTATTCAGTTCTACTAGTGACGTCAGTACGAACAATACTTTAAAAAATATATTAAAATAACTACAGCTTGTAAAAACAAAAGGATGAAATTATGTGTTTCAAATACTCTTATCATTAAAATAAAAATATAAAAAAACATACCTGAAAAATACTTTACATGCCTAATTGTGTAGTATTTATGATGTGGATAACGTCGCGAGCTAAACATAATTTTAAAAAAATATTGTGTATTCTCTTATTTTCTATCTGTTTATTAAGACATTTGTGTAACTGCCTTTTCCCTGAATTAAATAAAATTTATATCATTATCATTTTCGTAGTATTCAGAGAGAACATGAATAAACAAATAAATTAAGTAGCCCTAAGTACTAAAGTATTCTAAACAGTTCTAAGCGTCTCCCCAGATTTAAAAAAGCTTATTTTTTATTCGTAAACGATTTACCCTCGACCTAAGTTATGGGAGGTCTCCTGAATACTAAGTTGTGTTGACTCCAATCCAGATGGTTGGCATTCTGGAACAGTTTACGTACATTTTTTGGTAATCTAGATCTAGATTTAGATTAAAAATAAAGTATTCGAGCATCGAGGCTGGACTTGGAATGTTAAAGTAGGATTTGTTGAAAATCTTTTTTGGGTTGATAATAATTCTTGTATCATTTAAATAGTCTAATAGAAAGTTTGGCGTTACTAACGAATGTCGTTTTGGTTCAGGTAATGAAATTATGAATGACTAGCTTTTGCCCACGGCTTCGTTCGTGTTACTTTTGAATTTGACAATCAATTCGGGTTGTACTCAGCTTGTAATAATATAATTAAATCATGATTAGAAAGACAGGTGGCGCCATCTATTATCATAAGAACGTTATTGTTGTTTTCCTCGGGAACAGTACATTTTTTCGGGATGAAAGGTACCCTATGTCCGTCTCTGTACACCTGACAACATATATGTATACAAAATTTCAGGATGATCGGTTCAGTGGTTTACGTGTGAAAAGGTAACAAGCAAACAAACTTACTTTCGCATTTATAATATTAGTTAGGATTAGGATATCGTTTACGACACTTTTACCCGTCAATATTTAGTCAATATTTTAAAACTAGATGGCACTTTATCTATTGTAAAAAAAACGTAATTATAATTATGTACTTTTATTAGAAATAGCAGTCAAAAATTAATCTAATTAATTTTTTGGATTTGTTCCCAATTCCTCCTTTAATGCACGCTGACCCGTAAATTAAATGGCTGTATTTTAATTTATATTACTTATTTATTTATTTAACCATTTTATGTACACACCTAGGACTCAAATACCTACTGCTAATTAACCTCTAGTTCGCGGCACCTCGTCGCAGCCGGCGGGGCTGACCGGTGTATAATTAATCTCTAGTTCGCGGCACCTCGTCGCAGCCGGCGGGGCTGACCGGTGTATAATTAACCTCTAGTTCGCGGCACCTCGTCGCAGCCGGCGGGGCTGACCGGTGTATAATTAACCTCTAGTTCGCGGCACCTCGTCGCAGCCGGCGGGGCTGACCGGTGTATAATTAACCTCTAGTTCGCGGCACCTCGTCGCAGCCGGCGGGGCTTGACCGGTGTATAAACACAAGAAGAAACAATATTTACAAAGGTGATGCTTATTTCTAAAGAAATCTCTTTCAGCATACCTGCGATAGGAGAGTAGATAAAGAGATGTAGACACCAATATCAAAAGTCATTTATTCAAACTAGGCTCATCAGCACTTTTCGAACGTCAAAATTACATGAGTCCCCCCAAAACGCCCGCCCTTCACCACTTCCTATTAGTGCTTTAGCTGGGGAGAAGAAGTGGCGCAACATAATATCAAAAACTATTTACTTAATAAAATAAAACAAATAATACGATAATATAATACTAACATACATAGAAACAAACATCTAAAATAAATAATAATTATGTACTTAATTTTATCTCATTATTTTTTATGCCGTCTCTTCGACTCATCCGCCGACCGACCTCTCACTTTTTTGCAAGATCCATTTGCCACCTTTTTAACCACAAAGTGATCATAAAAACTCAAAGGTCTTCCACCACAATACCCTCACAATAATAGTGTGGCGCAAAAACGGGCGTGTTCCGGAAACCAGGCTATTGCGGCCGTCATACGGAAAATTGTGGCCAAACCGAACGCGGCGGAGGAGGGTCGAGCCGATCTGTTCCGAATATTCACGACGAGTTCAGGGTTAGCTGTTGCGGTTGTATGGTAACTGTGGTCAGTACATAATAATATGTAGGTTTTAAATTCATACGTGTAATGTGAGATGTTAATAATAATTGTTAAATTACAGGAATCAGAAGTAAACTTTGGTTTCTCGAGACTGGACCCAATCAATGACAGATTCTTTATTGGTTCTTCTTTACCTCCGTCCACACCACCGTATCACGATCGTAAACCACATCCTGCAGCACTGGACAATACTTCCTACTCGTCCGTATGGATTGAGGATCCATGTCTCATATTTAAACGCGGGTATGACATGAACAAATTATAGGGTCGCGGTTGGTTAGGTTTTTTGCGGAAAATGATACCAATAAACTTGATAAACCATGCGTTTTATATTTCAACAAACCAAACTATATTTTTTGCGTTGTTTACAATTTGACAATAATTATCACACTCAAAATCGGCTTTCTATCGATAAAAGAATATTGTAATCGAATCAATAGTTCCAAAGATTACCTCTTCTATACAAGCAAACAATTTTACCACTTTGTAATATTACTTTAAATAGCAAGTCTAGTAATATCGTATCGTAGGTACACAGACACAAACCCAAGCAATATTAGGTACCTATTTGGAAAAATTACTAAGTTAGGGTTCTTAAGGTTTTCTTATCGAAGTATTTCATCGACTTACGAAAAAGGAGAGTATAATGAGAAAAACTGAATGCCAAAATCTGTTAGCAGGCGTGCTGAATCTGTTAGCAGGCGTGCTGAATCTGTTAGCAGGCGTGCTGAATCTGTTAGCAGGCGTGCTGAATCTGTTAGCAGGCGTGCTGAATCTGATAGCAGGCGTGCTGAATCTGTTAGCAGGCGTGCTGAATCAATGTTCTCTCTTAAAATTTTATAACATGGAAAGAATTACCTATTTTATAGACAGACGGTTACAGACGAATACAATTTATCTTATTTCCAAATGAATCTAGAAACAAAATGGCCACTTTCTGATACATAAAAGGTCTCAGTATTCAGCCGGCGGCGGCTGCCACCCAGCAGGCACAAATCGTTTAGCAATAAAATAGCCGTTACAGCTTTACAGTAAACGTTTAGATACTATTCTATTTACGATCCAAAATATACCGAATAAAATCAAGGAGTTTTAGATATTTTTGGTTGCGTTACATTGTCGCTTATTTTCATTTTCAGTATTTTTATTGGATATTATCCATTGATTGTACGGTTTATAGGTAATTTTGAGGTTTATTTCTATAGAGAAAATTGTATGCAAGGGGGAATTTGCCAGGGACAGTATTTAGCAGTAGTCCTAGTCTTTAACACACGTAACATCACGCCTGTAACCCAAAGGGAAAGGCAGAGGTGTAGCTATAGTACTCCTACGTTTCGCCAGTTATGTTTATGTCCCCTATAATAGGGGGGAGCCTATTGCCATCGACCGGGCGCCAATCCAGACTACAAGCTGCTACTGAAAAAATCCTGATGGAACAACCCAATAACCCAGGACTTTATAGGGTCAAATTTAATTAGCTAGCGAAACTCCGTGGACGTGTTGGTCTAAATACCATAAAACGAAAAAAAATAAAGATTTGATGTTTTTTTTTGTGTCAATGACCACTGGCAGTGAATTTACTTGAAGTAATTAAGTTTTTGTTTTATCGTGTTGAGTTATCGAAAAAACTGATTTTGAAACTCATATTTCAAGTAACTAGTCGTTGACTCCAAAAAAATACAATGTTTTTTTTTATTTTTTTCTCTTTATCGTATTTAGATATTGATACCCAAGACGTCTGCGGAATTTCGCTAGCTAATTTAATTTGACCCTGTGTATTAATTGCTAACTGAATGTTGTACCGTGTGGACTCGGACGTTGATAATATCACCATCCTATTTCTACCCGTGGGTGTCGTAAAAAGCGATGTGATAAAACAATAAATTAACAATTTTCGGACTTTCTCCTTTAATTGTGTTGTGTGACCTTGCTTGTTTACTTGTGCTTGAGACCGTGCCCTGTGGTGCCGGACGTACAGAATAGCACCATCCTATTTCTTCCCGTGGGTGACGTAAAAGGCGACTAAGGGACTTACTAGAGAATGGGCAGCAGCGTTCTCTATGCATTCTTACACCATACTGTGATCACCAACCCGTCTGCCAAGCGTCGCGATTATGGCAAACCCGCCCCTTTGGGGGAGGCCTATGTCCAGCAGTGGACGTCTTTCGGCTGGAATGATGATGATAAGTGAATCCATGCTACGACAACTTTTATAATCCACATGTGACGAGCCCTTAAGACGACTGCCGCTCGTACTGCCTCGTAGCTCTAGTAGCCCTTAAGACGACTGCCGCTCGTACTGCCTCGTAGCTCTAGTAGCCCTTAAGACGACTGCCGCTCGTACTGCCTCGTAGCTCTAGTAGCCCTTAAGACGACTGCCGCTCGTACTGCCTCGTAGCTCTAGTAGCCCTTAAGACGACTGCCGCTCGTACTGCCTCGTAGCTCTAGTAGCCCTTAAGACGACTGCCGCTCGTACTGCCTCGTAGCTCTAGTAGCCCTTAAGACGACTGCCGCTCGTACTGCCTCGTAGCTCTAGTAGCCCTTAAGACGACTGCCGCTCGTACTGCCTCGTAGCTCTAGTAGCCCTTAAGACGCCTGCCGCTCGTACTGCCTCGTAGCTCTAGTGGTCAAAGTGTGGCTGCTGCGAGTGTGGTTCCTGGGTTTGGTTTTTCCTATAGATTAATTTTTTGTTGCAGCCCTGAGACTGGTTTGGGCCGGATTAAGGGCAATAGTTTAATCGAAAAGGAGACTAAACACAACACAACCTAATCCTTCGAAGAAAATAGGCGTGATGTCTAGTTAGGTAAGTAATTATAATATTTACTGTTATTATGAAAAAATATCCTTTCATGAAGGTGAAAACGGAAAAGAGAGAAACCATTAAGTGAGTGTAATGAGGTTATTTTGCACTATAAAATGCCAGCTCTTGGTGTTCCCATCACCACGTCATAAGGTCACACACGGCCCCATAGACGGTGTTTCTCTACTCAGAGTTTCACGATTCAAATACCGGGCTCACTGGGTTTCGGATGACCGACCGGACTACGAGGAAATTGAGAGGGAGCGGGGCTTGGCTGTCCGATGCAATATGTTGGCTCATAAATTTGCACGCTGCAGTAAACCAGTAAAAGTTACATTGTTTCGGGCGTTTTGCCAATCTTTTTATACGTTCAGTCTATAGGTCAAATATACGTAGAAGGCAATCAACGCCCGGCTCATACAGTATACATAGCTTTGAGGCTGCTGATGCGCCTGGGGCGAGGCGCTGCAGCGCCTCAGGGTTGTTAACTGCCGCTCACATTGATGCTTTCATGCCATCCCCAGAAAGAGAGCTGCAACGTTGCTAAGTCGTGCTCGCGGCAGTGGTAACAGCATTCTTAGTGTTGTGGCTGGTAGAATTGACTGCTTAATATTGTGACCACAGATGTATGTCGAAAAGCTGCAACTGATGAAATTATATTTGATTTTTATTTATTTATTTTGTTGATACAGGATTTTAATTTAAAAAATTAAGATTAAAAAAAAACCTTGTTATTTAATGAGTTTTGATCGATTTTAATGTACTTCAAGATAGTGGTTTTATTTATGTGAGTAATGTACTTCTGTTATTAAATTTTGTTATAATAGTACGATTGTGGTGTTTATTTGAACCTTGGTTACTAGCATCATTCTTAAGTAGGTATACTAACAAAAATATGGCTCACTGTGTCTGAAGTAAATAAATTAAATTAAAATTTCCGGAATGCCTCACTTGCAACAATTTTACTGACACCATCCTAAAGGCTTCTACATACTGGCGCGACTTGTCGTGCGACGCGACACCGGTAGAACAATTTTTCATAGAAATCGTTCGGCTATGGAATGCCTTGGTCGTGTGGATAAGGCGTGCTCAAACTTTGCCCATTTTTAGGGTTCCGTAGTAAACAAGGAACCCTTATAGTTTCGCCATGTCCGTCTGTCTGTCTGTCTGTCTGTCTGTCTGTCTCTCTGTCTGTCTGTCTGTCCGTCCGTCCGTCTGTCCCCAGCTTAGCTCAGAGACGCTTAGTCCTAGAAAGCTGTAATTTGGCATGGGTATACATATTAAACATGTCGAAAAAATGGCAAAATAAAATTATGAAAAATATTTTTTTTTAGGGTACCTACCTTACACGTGAAATGGGGATGATATTTTTTTTTCTCGTCTATTCCATGGTGTGGGGTATCGTTGGATAGGCCGTTCAAAAATATTGTGGGTTTGGCAAAACCATTTTTCAATTAAGGGATCCGTTTGCGTAATATTAAGCTTTAAAGTGCTATTTTTTGTTAGAGTCAAGTGTCCGCCCCCCCTGCCAGCTAAATGGTTGGTTTTGGATATGTGAAAAAATTCATGGCAATAGCATATATAACGAAATTAAAAGGAAAACTATCACAGCTAAGTAGGCTTCACAATTTAACGAGTAATAGTTGACCAACTTAAATTTGCAGTTGGAGAATTGACCGTAACGTATATCGATGTATGGGAGAGCATGTTTTTCAACTACAATGTTAAGTTTGTTTTTGGGATACATTCATCCCAGCTACGGAACCCTTCATTGTGCGTGGTCCGACATGCACTTGGCCGGTTTTTAAATTATGGTAAATACACACTATCTCTCTCCTTAAACATATTTGTTTTTGTTTTGTGCACTTGTTTCATGATTATTATTGAATATATTATTAATATACATGTCGTGGATAACGATATTGTTTTAATAAAAGTTGCTCAATTGATTAATGTAGTAGAGGGGCAAACGCCGTGACGTTATTTTGTAATGGCGACACGTGGACAGAGTCGTTTTGGAAAGTGGGGATTGTCGAACGGGCACTTCACATCGAGACGCGGACCAAGTCACTTCTCCAAAACGAAACTGTTGGTTTGCCTAGTTAAATTATTATTACTTGTTATTATCTATCTAGTTTTCTGATTAAAAGTGAGGTAATATTACACTTCGTGTTATAATTCAACGACACCAATGAAATGGACCCTTTACCACTGAATCAACATGGTGACGACCCTATCGCTCCGCCGTCGCTGACGTCGTCATCAGAAGTGGGATCTGAATCTCACTGGCCCACGATGTTTGAGATCCTGCAGCGGAATATGATGCAGTTGATCGAGGCTATCAGAAAACCAGCCTCATCATCGAAGATCGCTCTGCCAGAAATCAACCCAGAGTACCCAGATTCTGATCCACGTGCCTGGTGCGCAACGGTTGACGTCTGCCTGGATGAACATCCACTGGAGGGGGCATCACTCATCATAGCTCTCAGCAAGGGCGGCGCGTCCTCTGCGGGCCATACGGTCTGTAGCAGCGGAAGGGGCACCGTAGCTGAACGGCGCGTCGACAACTTCCAAGTGGCAGGTGTTTGCTAGCAATTGCAACAATCTGGTGAGTCGTATTATTTTTATTCCGGTGCCGAATGCTCTCTTGTCAAACAATCTATTAGCCGTTACTTCAAAGGTCAACATGTTTATTCGATAGTTCGCAATAAAGGTATTGGTTGTGCTAATGTAGATTGTACCGAACAAATTCTTTGCGACGTTTTTATTAACAGTCATTGTTTACCGATTTTATTTCATGTTCTACCCGATAATTATTTGAAATATAGTGTGATGATCGGACGCGAAATTTTAAAATTAGGTTTTACAATGAACATGACCAGCTCTTCCTTAATTATTTCTAAACAAAAAAATTTAGCGGTTTGTAGTTATGAAAATAATCGGTTACTTTGTTTTAATGATGTCGATACCGATATGCAAAATAGTGTACCTTTGATATCGTTGTTGAATGAATATTCCCATGCTTTTATTAACGGGTTACCCCGTACACGTGTTACTTCTGGTGAACTGAAAATTAGGCTTCAAGACCCAAACCGTACTGTTTATCGTCGACCTTACCGACTCAGCCCAGACGAAAGGCAAGTAGTGCGATCTAAGGTTAAAGAATTATTAGACGCTAATATCATTCGGCCTAGTCAGTCCCCTTTTGCAAGTCCTATTCTTTTGGTTAAGAAACGTGACGGTTCTGATCGTATGGTAGTAGATTATCGGGAATTAAATTCTAATACTATCCCTGACCGGTTTCCATTGCCTCTTATAGCAGATCAAGTGGCTAGGTTATCAGGCGCGAAGTTTTAGAAGCACTGACTAAAGCCGGATTTTCTCTTAATATTTCGAAGTGTTCATTTTTGAAACGTCATGTAGAGTTTTTAGGCTATGATATCACAGCTGGCGAGCTGAGGCCGAATCCCAGAAAGATTGAAGCCCTAACTAAACTACCTCCCCCTGACAATATTCATCAGCTCAGACAATTCATTGGCCTTGCCTCATACTTTCGTAAGTTTGTTAAAGGTTTCTCTCAAATTATGTCCCCTCTGTTTTTATTGTCGGCTAGTAAGAAATTCATTTGGAAATTAGAACACGAGCAGATACGACAACGAATTATTTCAATTTGAACTACTAAGCCTGTCTTAATTATTTTTAACCCTGAGCACCCAATAGAATTGCATACTGATGCAAGTGCTGATGGGTATGGCGCTATTCTTTTTCAAAAAGTAGGTAAATAATGAACTTTTAGCCGTCGAGTACTTTAGTAAACGCACCTCGAAAGCCGAGTCAAAATACCACTCATATGAGCTGGAGACTCTGGCGGTAGTAAACGCAATAAAACACTTGCATCATTATTTACAAGGGCGATATTTTGAAGTTATTACCGATTGTAATTCACTGAAGGCTTCGAGAAACAAAATTGATATTACACCACGTGTTCATCGTTGGTGGGCTCTCCTTCAAGCATTTGACTTTCAAATCTTTTATCGCGAAGGTCGTCGTATGGCACATGTCGATTTCCTTTCCCGAAATCCATTGAGTACTCCGTCTGAGCAAAAAGGTATGCAAAAAATCGAGCAGAAGCGTGTTCACATCGCTACTTTATCACAAAATTGGTTATTAGCCGAACAATTGCGTGATCAAGAGATTCAATCGTTGGTTACCAAACTTAAAGAAAGTCAGTTTCCACCGGACGTTGCCAAGACTTACGAATTGCGTTCGGGTGTATTGCATCGCAAAGTACAACGTAACAATCGTACTCGCTGCCTCCCTATAGTCCCACGTCTTTCAGATGGTCGGTTATTAACCATGTGCACGAGTCACTTATACATCTAGGTTGGGAAAAGACACTTGAAAGGGTATACGAACACTACTGGTTCGAACCTAATATGTTCGTAAATTTACCGATGGATGTATAACCTGCAAAGTGTCTAAGTCTCATTCCGGGCGTATACAGGCCGAACTTCATCCGATCCCCAAAATTAGTGTCCCGTGGCATACAGTTCACGTTGATATAACCGGCAAGCTTAGTGGTAAAAACGATTCTAAAGAGTACGTCATAGTTCTAATTGATGCATTCACTAAATTTGTTCTTTTATATCACTCTTCGAATCGATTCAGCTAGCGCAATTAAAGCTCTAAAGTCTAGTGTATCGTTGTTTGGAGCACCCACTCGCGTTATTGCTGACCAAGGTCGATGCTTCGCCAGCAAAGATTTTAAAGATTTTTGCGAGTCTCACGGCATAAATTTGCACTTGATTGCGACGGGATCAAGCCGCGCTAACGGGCAAGTCGAAAGGATTATGAGTACACTCAAAGGCATGTTGACTTCAGTAGAGACATCCGATCGATCTTGGCAAGACGCACTAGAAGACGTCCAACTTGCATTCAATTGTACTGTCCACCGTGTCATAAAAGCAAGCCCTCTCGAACTTTTGATAGGCCGCGTAGCTAGACCCCTAAATCTTTTAACGTTAGACGATACCGAAACGGAGATTAACCTTGACGAGACGAGAGAGCAAGCGGTAGTAAATATTGACAAAAGTGCAAATTATGAAAAATCTAGATTTGATAAAGGTAAAGCTAAGTTGGTAAAATTTGATGTTGGTAATTTGGTTTTAATTCAAAATGAAGAACGGAATCAGACTAAATTAGACCCCAAATATAAGGGACCGTTTAAAGTTGTAGAAGTACTTGACGGTGATCGTTATCTTTTGAAAACTTTGAATGGTAATAGAACCTACAAGTACGCTCACGATCGTATACGAAAGATGCCTCTAAGTAATGTTCCTAATGAGTTAAACGTAGAGAACGGTGATGAAAGTACCTCCACCGAGTAGTAGACACATACCATGGCTATTTGGTCGCACCGTACGCACTAGTCTGTAGTCGTAACTGCAGCTCACTTGTGAGCTGTTCAGGGGGCGATGGGCAGCTGGTGGTACGGCGGGGACCTGGGTCTCAATGGAGACTATTGTTGTTTTGGTCTTGTACTGACCTGGGAGTCGCAGGCTCTATGTGACGTATCACATGAGGTGATGACGATATGGGTGGCATAAGTGTCATTAGCTACTGCGGCAGCTGGGCCATGAGCGTTGTATGTGATCGAAGTTGATTTAGTTGCTGAATAAATATGATGGAGACTTAGAGGAACCTTTTGTTTTGAAGTTGTTAAAATGATTTAGAAGTTTGTTTGGTTGTTGAGACGTGAGTATTGAATAGTCATTGTAATTAAAAGTTACGGTCAGGTTGGCCGAGTGCTCAAAAATGCTTCAAAGTTGGTTATTTTGTTACAGATTCACACGAGGACGTGTAATTCGTCAGGCTGGCCGTGTCGTGGATAACGATATTGTTTTAATAAAAGTTGCTCAATTGATTAATGTAGTAGAGGGGCAAACGCCGTGACGTTATTTTGTAATGGCGGCACGTGGACAGAGTCGTTTTGGAAGGTGGGGATTGTCAAACGGGCACTTCGCATCGAGACGCGGACCAAGTCACTTCTCCAAAACGAAACTGTTGGTTTGCCTAGTTAAATTATTATTACTTGTTATTATCTATCTAGTTTTCTGATTAAAAGTGAGGTAATATTACACTTCGTGTTATAATTCAACGACACCAATGAAATGGACCCTTTACCACTGAATCAACATGGTGACTACCCTATCGCTCCGCCGTCGCTGACGTCGTCATACATATATAAAGATAACTTTAATATGTGTTATTTGTATGTATGTATTTATTGTATAATATACAATTATGTAAATGGTACACTACAGTCTACCTGCAGTATTGTCTCTCCTTCCCCCTTAATCCATCCAAAGGTTGTCTTCAAAATCGCTTTTAGCGATACTCGTAAGACCGCCCATTGTGTCATCTTAGGTAAAATGTCTACATTAATATCTGTATTTTGAATGTTGTACATAATAAAGTGTATTCTATTCTATTACATTGTTACCAGAACAAAACTAGGTTCACATATCATTTGTTTACACCTACATTAGGAATTCAAGCTTATGTAAAGAATTCGTTCCCAAGTAGCCACAGTTAAATAGGGCGCGCTCTTTTCCCAGTTGTTCTATCGTGTGGAAAGATAAAGGCTTTCTACTTGTAGAAACTTCGTTTTAACGTAGGTATAGAACTTACGAAGCAAATTCGTTTTTATCGCCGATCTGCAGAAGGCGGTTATTTCAGTTTTAATCGAGTTCAAAAAAAGGTTCCGAACTCGAGTGTACTTTAGTTTTTTATATTAAAGAAATTTCGGGCAATTCTCAAAACATTTGAAGACCTATTTTATTTTGTTTATAATTAAATGTGAATAGTAGGTATACCCGGGCATTTAAGGGGCTTACAGGAGCTAAAAGCAAGTTTTATATTGCCTAAAAGTTTATGATCCACTGCAGTAAACAAAATCAGAAAAATATATGATGATGTTCTTCAGGATCTAAGCTATTTTGATTATGTGTTGCAAAAATAATATAACTAATTTGATACGATAGAAAAAAATCACGAAGATACCTCAAAAAGTTTCTTTTAACGCTTAAAAACCGTATTAATATGCATGCAAAGAGACAAGACATCTAACATTAGAAACAGACTATCACACAGAATTAAGTGGCAGAGACGACGCACTACGGAGCCAAACTTTTTCCAAACCTCGGTGAGCCATATTTACCTACAGTCGGGGACAGTAAGTGTCCACCTACTTGATATATATTTAGAGTGTCAAAGCATAAATCAATAAAAATCACCAACTTATGAAACTATTATCAACTCATTTCCATTAAACAAATAAGTATTTTTCATCGCTCAAAAACCTCACTAAATTAAAAACTGAATTATTCTAACAAAGTTTCCCAGAAACACGCAACACAATTTCCATAGGATCTAATAACGTGCAGGTAGACAATGATATGCGGGCGTTGTGAATAATTCCCGTCCGTTGTCCCCGGATTACGCCCGGACAGCCGGACGGTCGCCATGTCCGAACAGGCTACCGGACACCAAACTGAAATACTACGGATGTAAAGTAGCTGAAATTGGAAATGGAATTTCTGGTATTAGGAGTGATAATTTGAAGGAAAAGGGAGGAAGAGCTTAAAGTTGGTCTCAATAGATGAGACAACGGGTAACCAACTTTATGGTCAGAAAAGACATAGTAGAGTCACCATCATTTTAGCTACTAATAAAGAAACAAAAAAATATAAGACACGACTGCCCAAAAATATGACAAGCATAGATTTTGTTATCTCGGATAATGGAAGGGTTCTAACGATACATACATCAAAACCGGTCTGGGCGTTTAGAAGTTATGGTGGAAGAAACTTACTCACATACATGAACCGTAAAAACATAACACTGCTTCCAAACGCCACAACGAACGGTCTTACGCTGTTTATTAAAATAGTTCCTTAAGGCGACGATAACCGACTTTTAATGATTTAATACTGAAGATCACGTCTAAACGAGTAGTGTTAATGATTTGAAAAAAATATATGTTAAATTAGAGCATTTTTTCAATAATTTAATATGTGAATATTTAAGACTATGTCTATTTTACATAGTGAAATTAATTTGTAAAGTTATGTCTAACGCGGATAAAAAACTGATAATGGCGCAAAATCTACGAAGCGTATTTATCTGAAACCTTCACCAATTGAAAGATAATTTAATTATTGATCTTTTAGTATACGCGTTTTATTAAAATACCTTTTGTTTTGTGTATAGTAAATTAATAATACATCAAATTGGGGACAGCGCTCCTTGATGGGCGAGTCCTATTACTGGCTGAACGTACGACGCGTTGCGTGAGCTTAGTACAGAACACGCAAGCTAACTACTCAAGGTCACTGGCATATATCTCCGTCTTAAAACCTATTAATTCGATAAGAATACCCCACGGTGCAACTTTTCCTTCTCACGTGTTATAAAGATCGTTTCTCCGTAAACTCCGCGCTCCTAACATGTCTCCTAGAGTAATTCGCTGAAAGCGCTGCAAACTTCGCTAGATTGACTATTACGAGTTGCCAACTTGCATACTTGCGGATTCCGCTAAATTGTAAGATTTCCTGGTTTTCTTAGTGTTATGAGACATGTAGCTGTTCCGACTTTGTTGCACAGTACCTAAGTACCTAATGTTATTAGGAGCATTTTTTCCTTTCATCAACTGCTGTCCAGGCTATGGGGTCCTTGGTTCGATCCCCTGGTCGGGCTAAGTATTATTGGATTTGTCTATTAGGAATTTCTTAGTACATTCTTTGAATTTCCTAATAGACAAATCCAATAATACAATAATTCTCGGCTACATTTGTGCCCTATTCATGGCAAGAATGAAGAATCTTGCTAACTAACGAAATGAGAGAGTAATTTACACCTATGCTTAACTCTTGATGGTAACCGTGATGTAATAATATTTTAGGTATGGGTTTCTCTCCACTTTCAAATTTCATAGTACTAAACTTTTAAGATATTTACAAAAATTAGAGACATTTCAGCATAATATCAAATCAAGGTTTTTTAAATAAATTCCAATTTCAACACAATTAATCACGATAGACTTCCATCTGTCTTCCTAAATCCAAGATGGCCACCCTATTGTCCCCGCCCCCCGCGCGCCGACATTATTGAATTGCCCCCTGTTATACGAAACTACCCCATGCTATGAGTTTTTACTCAATTATGGCGAAATTCTGGGGGTTGTTAGTTCCAAACCGCATTATATCGTTATTTCGACCGTCTAGTGGACGCAATTTGGACACAATGAAACTCGTTGGTTACTGAATGGAGGGTATTTCGGGTTTTTGCTGAAGTGGCTACAATTTAATGACTGTAACATTGGTTTGCTGGTCACGAGGTGCTGAACGTGCGGTTTTAAGTTCGATTCCCGGGGGTCGAGGCGTATATTTAAGACTAGCTTTTGCCCTCAGCTTTGCCTGCGTGATGGTCGGAGATCATCCCACGGTAATATATTACCGGTATAAAAAGTATCCTATGTCCTAACGGACTTGGATGAAAGGCATAAGGACCCGTTCAGCCGTGCCATTCGGCACCGTTCAGCCGTTAAAGCGTGAAAAAGTAACAAACAAGAGAGTTACTTTCACATCTAAAATGGCAGTATGGATTTTTCTGGTAGCACGTCATGATCTGTCAGAAATTGGGATGAAGCTGCATACTCAGTATACAAATAGGAAAGTTAAGTACTTATACAGGGTCAAATTAAATTAGCTAGAGAAACTCCGCAGACGTGGTGGGTATCGATCTAAACAAGAAAAAATTAAAATTAAAAAGATTTGTTGATTTTTTTTTTGGGCCTACGACCACTCGTAGTATTATTACTAGAAGTATGAGTTGAGAAAAACTGTTTTATTTAATTTCATCGTGTTTAGTTATCGATAACCATCACTACTGTGAAGAATACACAAAAAAAAACAGATTTTTTAAACTGATATTTCAAGTGCCAACTACCGGTGGTTGATGACCCAAAAAAAAATCTCATCCAATGATTTTTTTTATCATGTTGAGATATTGACACGCATCACGTCTGCGGAGTTTCGCTAGCTAATTTAATTTGACCCTGTATATTATGTGAATTGTTGTAAGAAAAATAAAAACATGACTTGAGAACTAAATCACTTCTCAATTGCCAGTCTATTGGTTTTTGAGTGAGGTATTAACCTCTTTTTACGATAATTTGACGTAGAGTGGTCGCAATTTATGACGAAATGAGACATCTTGACTAAATGTCGAGTGGCTCGGGTCTAGGGTCTACCGCTGGATAATTATTGCCAAGTGCTCGTGGGTATGTGTTTAGAACAAATGCCATTAATTGGCCTGTTTTTAAATCTTGACTAATTTGACTATACATACAAAATTGCTAGTTATGACCATCTGTGGCCTGAGCGGATGAGTTGAAATAAAGGCTAATAATATAGAGAATGGCCGGTAGCAAGTACATTGGTAGTTTTTAGGGTTTCGTACCCAAAGGGTAAAACGGGAACCCTATTACTAAGGGTCCGCCGTCTGTCTGTCTGTGTGTCCGTCTGTCACCAGGCTGTATCTCATGAACCGTGATAGTTAGACAGTTGAAATTTTCACAGATGATGTATTTCTGTTGCCGCTATAACAACAAATTCTAAAAAACAGAATAAAATAAATATTTAAGGGCGCTCCCATATGAAAAACGTGATTTTTTTGCCATTTTTATAGATAATGGTATGGAACCCTTCCTGCGCGAGTCCGACTCGCACTTGGCCGGTTTTTTAAAAATTGTTATGATGTATAACATCTGTTCTGTCCTCTCGCTGTCTGTGGCTGTGATAGGAAAGGGACGGAGGTGTGTAACAGGAAGTGATTGCTTGAGCATGGAATAAGTAAGTACTTTTTAATAGCATGGAATTAGTAAGTATTTTAAAATAGCATGGAATTAGTGTACGACTCAAGGAATTAGTAAGTAATAATAGAGTGAGAGGTCAGATGTTACACATCATATGCGACTACTGTACGCTCGCTCATTTTTTGTTTGTTCTTAATCGCTCAAGCATTTTAGTTATCTAAGTCGGTCTAGGCTGTATTTGTTTAAAATCAATATCTTCAGCAGTTACAAACCTTTTTTAAAAGCCAAACATAAAGAAATCAATCTAAAACATTTCCCAATCTCTTCCCCACACAAACGGCTTTCCCGCCAAAAAGGGCGCCATTTTACATTGAATGACGCAACAAAAAAGTTTCTATTACACTTTCCTGTTACGGAACTCTAAAAATACTTTGTGGAACTCCTTCACATCGCCTCTCGTCGAATCGACGGAACCCTTAAGCTTACGTCAATCCCGACAAACGTCATTTTGAGGGCTTTACTATAGACCAAACAAAATTCAACCTTATCCTTTCGTAACAAGGTTCATTTTAGCTTCTTGTTTCTAACAGCTGAGTAAAATTCCTTCGAGGAAAAATTAACCCTATTCTGTGATAAAATAAGATTGACTTTAAGTTGTGGAATAGTTTATCGGTAAGGCAGCGTTACAGTGACGTATCGATGTGTTTTCAATTTACATTTATGATATTGATCTAGTTTTTATGGAAGAAAAATGTATGATTTTTGTATTGGGATACGAAAAAATAGAGCGATTCCAGAATTTATTTGGTTTTTATCAACAAATTCTCGCCGAATATTGTGTCGATGTTTTTTAATTACTTACTTTAATTTTACATATCTGTGGAGACATCTGGCATCTGATTAATACTGATTATAATAATTGAGGCATAGGTATAGTACCGGTGAACAAATTTTGGAGAGATGGGCTAAGTTGATCCAGTATTAGTGGCAAGGACCATTATAGTCCTTAATGATCTTGAAGAGTTTGGAAGTAAAAAAGCTCATAGAAACCAGTCGTATCGCTGCAGTCTGTCATTGATCTGTCATTTGACGCTTCGGTTTCGGTTGCAGTCGCCTTGGGTTTTTTGTCAGTGGCAGGTTTGACCCCAGATTACGTGGGATTTTAACATAAAGTTCAGGTTTTTGTTTTTACTCAGTTTTCATCATTGTCTGGCAGTTTGAGTAATTTATGCGGCCTACCCAAATATCCTTTCTTTGGTATTGTTCATTGAATCGTTGAGCTCCTCAAGTTCTGAGTTGAGCTGCACGACTACTGACAAATGCGTGCACTGACTAGACAGGTCCCCTCAATCTGTGTGATTCTTTCATCAAAAGATCATTTCAGGCACCAATCTACATGGTCTTCACATGATTTGACCAAGATTATGTCTGGACTTTAAAAGAGACTGTGACCTCTGAGTTTGTTTCGGCCTTTCTTCTCAGAGTAGGTATAGTCTGTTACGAAACGCCGACCTCATCTAGTTTTTTTTTTAAATATGATTGACGTGTAAAAGTGTTTGTACAAACCTACTTAC
Source organism: Tiliacea aurago (assembly GCA_948098905.1). Lineage (NCBI taxonomy): Eukaryota > Metazoa > Arthropoda > Insecta > Lepidoptera > Noctuidae > Tiliacea > Tiliacea aurago. Next base: position 19,282,760 of record OX402602.1, read on the forward strand.
AGAAATAAATCATTTATCATTTAGGTCTATGCAATTTCTCAAATTTCTCAAATCTTGTCAGAATAATGTCAGCCTCATTTGAACGTACTCCACTTCAAACTTCTTGGTGTGGACGCCACCTACGTGTTCGATTGACAAACGATTACCAGTCGTGGGTCGATCGCGTCAGGGTCACTGCGTACTGATTCCACATGTTTACTGACGGATACTGATCGGTAGCGGTTATTGTGAACTACGAGCAGTTAGTTACATAGAATCAGTTAAGGATTGTGATGAACTTCAGAATGTTGTTATACGTAGGTATCTAGGGACGGTACTACACATTTTATTTTTGGTATGTTGTCAATTCTTGATGTTTGGCAGCGTTTCACTAGGGGAATAATTTTCCTAGTAATCATAAATTCTGATGAACTTATTCAGAAATCTTGTGTTTTATGTTCTCTATAAGTAAAATTTTAATTCCTTTGAGAAATGAATATCTTTATCTTGTACAAATCTTCGTGTGCTCACAGCAAAATTGGCTAAATGTACCATAAACATTATTTGCTAAAATGGGCTACTCAATGCCCGCTACTACCAACAGTCAATGGGGAACACCATAATACATAAATTGTGGATAGGTGATCACTGATCCTATTGTTTTGTTATAGTATCAAGCTAAGGGTAGTCCTTTAATGCAAAAGCTAGTCTTAAGGGGACGATAACCGACTTTTAATGATTTTATACTGAAGATCACGTCTAAACGAGTAGTGTTAATGATTTGAAAAAAGATATGATAAATTAGAGCATTTTCTCAATAACTTAATATGTGAATATTTTAGATTTTGTTTATATTAGATAGTGAAATTAATTTGTAAAGTTAATAAAAAAGTTTAAGTTAATAAAGTTAATCTAACGCGGATAAAAACTGAGAATGGCGCAAAATCTACCAAGCGTATTTTTCTGAAACCTTCACGAATTTAAAGATAATTTAATTATTGCTCTTTTAGTATACGCGTTTTATTAAAATACCTTTTGTTTTGTGTATAATAAATTAATAATGCGTCAAATTGGGGACAGCGCTCCTTGATGGGCGAGTCCTATAGGCTGAACGTACGACGCGTTGCGTGAGCTCAGTACTGAACACGCAAGCTAACCACTCAAGTACAGAACACGCAAGCTAACCACTCAAGGTCACTGGCATATATCTGCGTCATAATAATGCCTGCAGTCACTGCATAAAACCAGGGACCGTACAACCCCGGTTAAGAGTTAAGCCTTTCGAAGGGGTAACCCATTCTATATAAAGGGTTACATGATAACCCATTCAATGGGTTCTATACCTACTTGAAACCCAATAACATGAATAAATCATAACATTATGTTATTTCGATATCCGCCCAGCACGCGTAGCACGACCAATTCTATCTCTATTCTACCCAGGGACCATTTTGGTTACCATTTCAGAAAAACCCTATAGAAAACCCTTTCAATGGGTAACTAAAATGGTCCCTGCTTAAAAACACGTGGTTGGCTTTAAACCTAACGTGTGTACTGCTTTGTCTGGTAACAAAAAACGTTTTAATGAACCAAACATCAGACAATTAACACTATCATCAAACGTGCTTCACGCTTGACCCATATTGTACCTAGTTAGCACTAAGACGTGGTTATCTGAGCCGCTACATATTATTGTGAGGGCCGCTATAACTATTAAATTCAATTGACTACGCAATTGGCACGCGGCGGTGAGCAGCTGATTGAGTGTGGATGTTCTGTGATATCACATGATCTGCGTATATATCTATTGATCTATACAAATAAATAAAATTGAAGTGACTGTTAGTAATGTCATCAAAATAACATCTTTTTACTAAAAGTATGGCGGTACCTACTTATAACATTTTTTTATCTGTTTTCCTGTTTGTTCCAGCTAATCTCTGAAACCGCTGGACCGATTTTGACTGGACATTACCTGGCAGATAGCTGATGTTATAATCAGTAACTTTGGCTACTTCGCTTGTATTCCTCCATGCTTCGGGGAGAAGTGTAGGTAAACCCACATTTCCCCAGTTTCGGAGCGAGCGTATAGTCCTCAACCGGGCACAGGTCTTTATTCCGGGCATTTATTGGGAAATGCCAAGCGTGGTGATGATGGCAAATCCCCCCTTTAGGGGAGGCCTATGCCCAGCAATGGACGTCTTTCGGCTGCAATGATGATGATGATTGAGAAATAGGTAATGGTAAACCTAACGATACTTTGTCCGCCCTGAGAATATATCTTGATTTAAAAGAGTGTCCTTGGAGCTTCTTGCGTTCTTCTCCATAGAGATCTAGGTTTTGGAATGGGCAAATATCTTCAATTTTCTGACAGACTAGGCGACTCTTTGACAATTCAATAGTGTCTCTAATTAGTTTAATTGAAATAAATATTGCCATAATCGTCACGCTTGGCGGGCGGGTTGGCGATCGCAGTATGGTGTTAAAATGCATAGAGTACGCTGCTGCCCATTCTCTAGTTATCTAGTAAGTCCCTTAGTCGCCTTTTACGACCCTCACGGGAAGAAATGGGATGGTGTTATTCTTTACGTTCGGCACCACACGGTACAAAAGTACCAAGATCCAATTCTGGATTGTGGGAATCAGATAGGCAATCGCTCTATGTAAAGTTTTACGAATCTAAAAATATTAACACTGCCCTGCCTCTACATACTTGAAATTTGTTCGAAAATATCCGCAATTCTATACCAAAAGAGGAGATATGCAAACAAAAACTGCACTTAGACATGAAAGCAGATTAAACATACCCACTTCACGATTAAAAATGCACTCTTCTAGTACATTTGTTATGTCCATTAAAATATACAATAAGCTACCGGAATATATCAAAAATAAAAATAATATCTTTATGAATAAATTAAAACAATTTCTTACAATCCAAAGCTACTACACTATTGACGAATATTTTAGTGATAAATTTCAACAACAATAAAAACTACTTTGACATAATACCTATAATTCATTATGAATTTTACATTGAATATAAATTTATTTTAAAACACTACAATATTGTTAATTTAAAAATGAATATGCTAAACAGTGCACAACTAACTAATAATACTAACATTCTACAAGACTAAATATTTATTTTATTTTATTGTAATTTATAATATGAATAATGTAAATCGTGCAATATTTACTAAAAAAATATGTACATATAACTTGAAACCAACTATATAAATACTTATATAAAATATAAATACCATAAAAGCAAATGATACTATTTTAATGATTCAATTTTAATTTAATATTTTTACTATTTTTTTTTTTCTTTGCAAAAAGCGCCTTCATCCTCTCTCCTATTAAAAATGAACTTTGCGGTGCCCGACAGGGTCCATAATTGATTCTATGTTTTAACATACCAACTGTTTTATGTACACATTATGGAATGCAATAAAGTATTGAGTAAAGTACTGATATTCAGCTCCGTCCTGTTAGACTGGAAGACGGCCCCAGCTTAGTTGGGAAAAGGAATAGGCAGATGTCCTGTGTTCACGGAATAAATTGAGTTGAAGTGAAGAAGATCAGTTATATTATGTTCCCAATAAGTATCTTGCCAAAAACAAAGTCGGATTCCTTAGTTCTTTCTCCATTCCTTCCTACAATAATTAGTTCGTCAAGTGAAGCATATAAACGAAACAATCCTTATCTAAACCTAACTACAGAACGATTCCGTCGGCCGGAATAAAGAATAGTAAGTTATGCGATGTGTGGCGGAGTGGGGTTAATCGCACCAATCCCACCACAGAGGAGAAACAAACAGAAGGTCAATTACAACGAAAGCGTATAACCCTTCGGCTAAGTATTTAGTAGGATCTTTCAGTTCCCTACAAAGTTGTTGAGCTGGAGGGCGCTGATCCACGCGTCAGTTACGTGAACGGGCGCCGTCAGTTGATCATCTGTTAACTGCCAGTGATTATTTAAATCTTACATTTTGAATTGTTAGAATAAGAGATTATAAGATCTTCGTACAAGAATTTGAGATAAATATAATATAATATAACTTTTTATAATTTTAAAATAATTAGTTTTAAAGTTATTTAAGAAAATACGTTAAAATTTATCTTATCTCCAAAACTCCTGAGCCTAAAATAAAAAAAAAAATACGGAAAATAGTTCTTTAAGTACTTATAGATTACAGGGAAACTTATAAGAAGTCTATCGTCTTAAAATAAACATGGCAAATCACTCAATATTGTGCGTACAAAGTTACATTTGCAGTTGGAATGTATGGGGGACATGTTTTTCAACTAAAATGTTAAGTTTGTTCTTGAGATAAAGTCATCCCTACGGAACCCTGCGTGCGTAGTCCGACACGCACTTGGCCGCTTTTTTTTTCAGACTACTTTCTATTTAATATCTTCAGTCACATCACTCTGATGAGACTGCAAACCTTTTAAAAACTTGGTACGAGTTTGGACATAGATAATAAAGAAAATCCATTTACCTATGAGAATAAATGGGTTTTCTTTATTCTCCTGTAACATGCCACACGTGTGCCTACCTATGTGTGTGTACTACAAGTTAATGCCATGTATGTGTGTGTGTGTGCAGAGTAAGTTAATGCTAGGATAGCTATCAGATGGGGCGAGCTCCAAACGATCGTCTTTTGTTGGGAGCGATCACGAAAATTGCGTGTTTCTTAACGAATCGCTTTTATTCTCTTAAGGAAATGCGAAGGTGAAGTTTTATGATTGTCTTTGAGGTACGAGCAATAAATATAAAATAGGCACCGTATTACACTTTCAGGAGTCTTACAAACCCTCGGGTTTTAAATTAAAATATTATCCCCATAAACGTTGCTTCATCATTCCAGCCGAAAGAAATCCACTGCTGGACATAGGCCTCCTCCAAAGAAGGGGAGGGGGGGGGTGTTGCCATAATCGCCACGCTTGGCAAGCGGGTTGGCAATCGCAGTATGGTGTTAAAATGCATAGAGATTGCTGCTGCCCATTCTCTAGTAAGTCCCTTAGTCGCCTTTTACGACACCCACGGGAAGAAATGGGATGGTGCTATTCTTTACGTCCGGCACCACACGGAGCCCCATAAACGTTGCTAAGAGTAAAGTAATGATTAGCGTCTGCCCAAGTAACACAATCGCGTCTAAAAACGGACTATTAGATATCTAATAGAATTTAATTTTATTGTCTACCTTAAGAGTAAGATATGTCCCAAGTAATATTCAAGAACGCTTATAGACACAGTTTAGTAAAAGTGGGCACAACCTTATTCCCTCCCATAAGAATGAGTTAAGAAAACACGAATAGGATAAGAGTTGTCAATTTTCAAATTGTCTGTAGAGATTTTTCTAGTGACACACTAAACTGTTTATAGACCAAAAATGTTACTAGTAGATAGCTTAGAGATAAAGTTTAGACCTTTAAAGAAGTCTTTACTCGTCAAGTTTTTAAACCAAAATTAACTCAAGACTAACAACTTTAAGTAACATTTGATTTGTAATAGACAACGACACATAATGGCGCAGAACTTACAAGAGTTATTTAAACTTATTATTGTGTGTTCATGGCGTAACAAAATATATATTATAAGCAAATTTTAAATTGCATTTTAACGTTTAATTAGACATTTAATGATAAAAACATAAAAATAAGCATTAAAATATGTAACGAAAATCATTTGAAGCAAAAATAGGCAATACAAATGGCGTCAAGATAAAATTTACTAGAAAAACGAATTGAATAATTTCACTTGCTACATACTAAACTATCTAGTAAAAGAATAAACAGAGTTATGAGTGGTTTAAGATTACCTCGTAACTGTCATCTCTTTAGTCCTGTTCATCTTCTCACAGTATTTCTAGACGTTCATCAGTGAACAGGTAATTTGATGTGTTGTGAACGGAAGACAATTATATGCAGTAACAGAGCAATTTAATTAATCAATTCAAGAGGGAAGGTTGTCTGTAAAAGATCGCTTTTAGCGATAAGACCGCCCATTGTGTCACCCTATGTAAAATTTAAACATTTTTATCTGTAACTTTTATGGTGTACATAATAAAGAGTATTCTATTCTATTCTATTCTATTCTAAGAGGGTAAAAGTAAAAGATATTTCTGTTTTATTTATAGATAATGTGAAAAATAGTAGGTAGGTATGTATACGCCGGCGGCGGCGGCGGCGGCGGCGGTGCTGCAGACGCAGTGTTAACATAACGCTGGTATACGAAAGTGGACGGATCCTCCGCAGGTAGCTGCGTATTCGTATTTAATTTGTAATGTGCATATTTCTGCGTTTTGGAGGAAGTTACTAGAAAGTTTCGATTCTGAATCTGAATTATTTTGCAACTCTTCTTAATTTTTCTTCCTTTTTAAATATTTAAGATAAGATAAGATAAAGATTTATTGTTCAACTAGGACTAGATTACATGACACGGTAATATATAAAGCACAAGCATAAAGTTTAAATCTAGTTAGTGGGTGCCGTACTGGTCTCCTAGATAGGTTAAAAAATAACCTGTGTTTAGGAGAAACAGTTCCGATCCCCTTCATACATGGCGGACTTATCTAATAATCATATCAGCAAACTAAGTTAGGTACTTAAAAACAATAAATACTAAAAATCTTTAAATCTAAAACAATAGCAATTTTGGAAAAGACTTTATAAAGAGTAAATAAAAATAATAATAAATGTTGAGTATGTTGGTGTGGTGAGTATATTGTTAGTGTGGTGAGTGTTTCGTTTGTATGTAGTGTGTGATGCATGTATGTGATTGAGTGATCACTTTTTTAGGAATTCTTCGGTTTCGTCGTAGTTTAGGTTTAGAAAGAAGGAGCGAACAGTCTTTTTGCATTTAAAGTTTGTTAATCCGTAAATCGAAATTTTTGCGTTAAGTTTATTGTAGAGTGAAGGGCCAAGGTAGAGGGCAAACTTTTTTACAAAAGCTGTGCGTTAATGTGGTATTGTGCAGATAAGGTCTTTGCGGCGTTTGAAGATTTTTTTGAAAGGTGTTCTTCGGTGTTGCAGAAGGACTATGTGTAAAATAAATTGTTGCCTTACATTAAGTACGCTACATGACTGATACAGTTCGATAGTTGGTGTTAGTATCGGTCTGAACGTAGCCACTTTTAGAATAGCTCTGTGTGTGACCTCCAGAGGCTTAAGAATGGTCTTTGCAGCACCACCCCAGCATGAGATACAATATATAAGGATAGACTGGCAAAGAGCAAAGTACACGTTTCGGATGATAAAAGGGTTGGCAACATATCGCAGGGTTTTAAACACGTAAATTAACTTTCTTAAGCGACCAGAAAGAATGTTAATATGAGATTTGAAATTAAGGTTTTCGTCCAAAACAATACCAAGATATTTAACCTGCTCTACCGAGGTTAAGATAGGACATTGACAATTAATATGAGTTTGTGTTGGACAAGAATGAGCTTTTATAGAGATTGCGGCCGCTGGCTGGGAATTTTTGGTAATTGAAAAAGTGATGAACTTAGTTTTGCTGGCATTGAGAGTAAGAGTATGAGAGAAAAGCCACTTCAAGGCAGAATTGAAGCCATCTTGTGCAGTAACTTGGAGTTCCGACCATGTGTTTGCGGAAAATGTGATGGCAGTATCGTCTGCAAATGAAACTATTGTGGCATTTGGAATTTGGAGATTGCAGAGGTCGTTAATGAACACAAGAAAGAGTGTGGGGCCCAAGATGCTACCCTGGGGTACGCCATACTGAATGGGTAGTTCATCGCTCTTGTAAATCTCTATATTGACTAATTGTGAGCGATCTGTAAGATAACTCTTGAATAGATCTGCCAGACCTTTTCATTTTTTTCGCTGTCTTCATTGCATAAAATCATCCAATTCAAATATTTAATACAAATGCACTTAAGTAACCCATTTATAGAAAGAAACCACTAAAAATACGTTTTCACAATCACTTTTGTAGACAAACTGAAAAATATCTATTAAAGTATTTTATCTAGCCTAGCCTAGAGAGTAAGTCTCTTTATAAACAAAGATAAGAGTAACAATAGCTAGAATAGAATGTTTTATCTAAAAATATATCATCTTGTCTATAAAATTACTTCAAATTAGGCCTTTAGGCTTTATTAACTATTTGTAGAGCATGTTATCTTAAAACATTCAATACACCTATAAACGTACTTAAAATAAGTGTGCTCTAGAACTAATGCTCCAAAAATAATCGAGCTTGAAAAAAAAACTCTATAAGAATACATTTTCTTTACAGTAACCATCATTAGAAAGCCCCTATCTAAAGATTAACCATGAATAGACTGTCAATAAACAGATTTGTTTTAAACGGCCGAACCCAATAACTTATTGTCAGTTAAAGACAGATCGCTATTGATGATAGACAGTATAATTATATCTATCCTCGGATGGCGTCTCACAATCATTGATAAAGGCTATCTATCTAACGAAAACAATAAGTAGGTTTCTCTACTTCGCCCTCCCGTGCGTTCCATTACAACCAACATCACTTTAAAAAACAACATGTGTAATTAGGGTTATATTAAAACTTCTTTGTTTCTTACTTCTAAATAAGTTACTGGATTAAGATATAATTCTGTAGAGCCATATTTGTTATGGCCGCGAATCAAAATACAACCTGTTACTGACCTGCAAATTGCAAAAAACGTAATAAAATTTGAATTTCGCGGGCTACCTTAGCGCATTAATGTTTCTTTTTTTTTTAAACTTAAATTCATGTTGGAATGGTGCTTGCACGGGGGGTGTTAGTAAGGGGGGGTTACATTTCTGTTATTTTTTGCCTAGGGCGCACCGTTTTCGAGATATTTGAATTTTTTTTTTTTTTATTACTTGAAATAAAAAACAACATCTATGATCATTATTGCAAGTACTAAAGAGTTCATTTTAGCTTGGCTACTTTACGTTTATCCCTGCAATTCGGGGAATAGCCAAATCTGCCATCTGTAGTACTGTCCTGTCAAACAAATCGTATATTGGGAAGCATACTTTGGCATTTTCATACAAAGAGATATCTGTTGTAGGCGATACCCCCTTCCATCAGTAGATAGTGTGGGCCGGTATGATTCATAGATTATTGGGACGTTAAAACCATCGATAGATATATTTTTATATCTTCAGTAGGCCGAAACTGGTGATATATAGGTTATTGGGTTCGGCCGTAAGACTGTGTTACTTGGGTGTTGTGTTTACGGCGATGTTGGGCATTGCCCATAGATATAAGAAAGAGCCATTGCCCGTTGAAATGGCCCCAGCCTTTGCCCTTTTCACTCTTGCATTAAAAACTGCACATCGTTTTGCGCAGTGAATCATCTCCCGTCTAGCTTATTGCTATCACAGACACATCTCACATGGTTTCACACATGGTCAGGCAGTAAATCCCGAACTTTGCTCACGTTATGTGCTCACAAACGAGCTACCAACCTTCCGCCGAAGTAATGCCAACGTCACGGCAGTAAAACACGTTTATTTTCATTTCGCCAAACGTCGGAATAAAGAAGTTTCTTAAAGGCTATTTATTTACACCTTGTGACCTTTGACTTACTATTTGAATTGGGAGATTTCGGTGTCTTCAGACAAAGTTTTTGAAATTAAAAAATAATAGAGGGTGTTACAAGACCCTACACGAAGCCATCAGCTACGCATTCTGTTCATCAAATAAAAATAATATTGCTGGGAAACGACTTTTATTTTTGGTGTGGAAATTCGCTGTCATGTTAGTTAGCAACAATAACTCAAAACTCAAACTCAAACCATTTGTTTTAATTCAATCATTTACAGGCACTTTTGAAATGACAAGGAGTCGGTCAGTCAGAAAGATGAAGCTAGTTGCCCATTCCGAGCGCAGTAGGTTCCTATGGAGAAGAACGGGCAAGAAACTCCACGGACACTCTTTTAAATTAAAATATTGGTACAAAGTATTGGTTACATCATTTGAAATTATGCATGTGAGAACAATGCAAAACGTCAAAAGCGTCCGTGATAAAAAGATAAAAAACAATTAAAAACTAAAATAAGCTAAGAGATGACCAGTCCCAACTGACAGCGCCCGTTCACGAGCATGACCATGGATCAGCACCATTCAGCTCAACCATTTTGAAGGGAGCTAAATGATCCGACACACGCGCCACCATCAGCGAGACATCTGAGTGAGCGCATACACGCCACCATCAGCGAGACATCTGAGTGAGCGAATACACCCATCATTCATCATCATTTCAACCGAAAGACGTCCACTGCTGGACATAGGCCTCCCCCCAAAAGGGGGGGTTTGCCATAATCGCCACGCTTGGCAGGCGGGTTGGCGATCGCAGTATGGTGTTAAAATGCATAGAGAACGCTGCTGCCCGTTCTCTAGTAAGTCCCTTAGTCGCCTTTTACGACACCCACGGGAAGAAATGGGATGGTGCTATTCTTTACGTCCGGCACCAAACGGATTCTACGGACGTTACGAATACATCCGGTATAATTATATTCTTAAAAAAACATACGAAAAAGTCTTTATTTCCACATCCGTGAAAACTAAGGAGGATTTAACGGGTATAACCCGCCCAAATTACGAAGCACACATTCACAGCTGTCGCTTAACAACAATAGTACTTCGCAATTCCAGCGGCTTATGGCGTGCGTCCAAAAATAAGCCGGTATTAAATGTGGTTTATGTTAATACCTAGTTACCGCTTCGGTAGTGCCCGTTGTCCTGCGCAAGCGACGCTATGCGAAACGACGTCGTAATAACACAAATTTACGACTAAACACTGTTTGTAAAAAAAAATAACCGACTTCCAAAAAAACACTACAAAGTGAAAAATAACTTTAATTTCGGAAGTCGGTGTCTTTGGATCTGCATTTTAGTTTTTTGCCACCAAACAAAGAACCAGGAGAACTGCCACTCACCATATGCATTGTGACGAGCATAAATTGCTTAGCAACCATATTAAAGTACCTAATCGAATCGCAACCCGTTAAATACTTATTATTATGTTGTTCCGGTAGCCATTTAAGGTCTCCATCATCAGTTCCACTTCACCAAATGGTAATTTTCGGAAGAAAATGCACGAGTAACTATAAAAAATACCCAAATCGTTATAGGTTTGCCTATAAAATTCGAGGGTTTCCCTCGATTTCCATAAGATCCCCTCATCAGATTATGATTTGGTGGCAATGGGACCACCTCGAGAGCAAACCCTTTGAAACAAAAAAAATATTTTCAAAATCGGTCCATAATTGACGGAGATATAGGTGAACACACATTAAAAAAGAAAAAAAAACAGACATACATACAGCCGAACATATAACCTCCTCCTTTTTGGAAGTCGGTTAAAAACCAAAGCTAATGTAAGCTAAACCACAATACAAGAAATGGTTGTAATTTCGCGATTGGCAATTCGAAGATGGAAATAGAAATAGTGATCTTCTTTTGTTTTCCATTAATCACTTCAATTAAATCATCTGAATGAAGTGTCTAAATCGTCATCGTTCCTGTGCAGAAAAGAGAGCAGGACGTTAGGAATAGTTTAATTCATCAATTTCTCATCATTATCATCATCATTTCAGCCGATTGACGTCCACTGCTGGACATAGGCCTCCCCCAAGCACCGCCATTTCCACCGGTTCTGTGCTTCTCGCATCCAGCGGATTCCTGCGGCCTTCACCAGGACATCGGTCAAGTCAAGTCAGTTTAACGCTGTGAAAACCGGAAGTGATGACCGCATGGTAAAAGGACATTGAATCTAAATATTAAGCTGGAAAGATCTAGACCGATGAAGTTTACTAACGCTTCGAATCCGAAAGCACTAATCCAAATCCAAAATCCCGAGAGCTTTCAGCTCGAACTTTAGAATCGTTTCGTTCCTAGGTGATTTTTTAGGTGATTTTAAGTTCAGTTAGCATTGGATCGCTTGGCATATCTTTATCGTATCGTCACTTTGATAGGATGTCACCCTAACAGAACGTGCGGCTGAATCAAATGAAATTGTTAATTCAATAGTGGCGAGTCTGCAGAGATTATTGTTACTGCATATAATTTGAATGGTTTATTAGATAGGAGGAGACTGGAGCCGTTATGTAAGGCGGGTGATTAAGATTATGATTAAATAAATCTCCGAAGGACTTTGGAAAAGAGATAGAAATAAATTCTTTCATCTGAGAGGCATTGGCATTAATGAAAGCATAAAATATGTTCAGACCACGCACAATGAAGGGTTCCGTAGTTGGGATGAATTTATCCCAAAAAGACACTTAACATTGTAGTTGAAAAACATACTCTCCCATACATCGGTATACGTTACGGTCAATTCGCAAACTGCAAATTTATGCTGGTCGACTATTACTCGTTAACTTGTAAAGTCTACTTAGCTGTAATAGTTTTCCTTTTAATTTCGTTATAAATTCTATTGCCATGATTTTTTTCACATATCCAAAACCAACCATTTAGCTGGCAGGGGGGGGGGGGACACTTGACTAACAAAAATAGCACTTTAAAGCTTTATATCATGCAAATGGATCCCTGAATTGAAAAATGGTTTTTACAAACCCACAATATTTTTGAACCGCCTATCCAACGATACCCCATACCATGGGATAGACGAGAAAACAAATATCATCCCCACTTTACGTGCAAGGGCGCTACTCTAAAAAAAAATTTTATTCAAGGTTTTATTTTACGACTTTGTCGGCGTGATTAAATATCTATACCCATGCCAAATTACACCTTTCTAGTACTAAGAGTCTCTGAGCTAAGCTGGGGACAGACGAACGGACGGACAGACAGACAGACAGACGGACATGGCGAAACTATAAGGGTTCCTTGTTGACTACGGAACCCTAAAAAGCATAGGACCGTTGTTATACTCTTAGCCACTTATTTGATTTCATCCGCAAATATTTAGAATTTTCTCATAGAAACTCACACTCACATCACCCTCCTATTCTTCTCTATTTCATTATCCAATTTAACCCCTTTAGGGTTGGTTTTTTAAGTCCTTCCTCGGGGTTTAAACTAAGTATGTATATTTCATTAAAACTAGCACCTCAGTTGCGTAACAAGAAAAGAAAGCAAATACGTTTATTTGCGGTAAACATGACACAAAGAAAGAACACAAATACAAATAGAACAAGTTGGGGAAAAATATGCGTCACATCCACGCAAAACGGCCACCGCTCAGCATAATGCTGCGACCCTATGCGAGACAGAGCCCCAGCGCTGGTTTAACACACTTTCTATCACAAAGCCGGCAAGAAACTCCACGGTTACTTTTTTAAAAAGAATGGGCTTCTACAATGTTTTCAATTTACAGTGTTAATAGGTATGGGAGGACAGTGTAGGCCCGTCAACAAGTACCAGGTACTTAACAAAACATAACGCCGCTGCGCGTCCTCCACGCCACTCGGCTCACAGACGCGCTCCACTACGGGCATTCCTTTGTACTGTTCATTTTAAACGTTGATCATTGTGAATTATAGCATTATACCTACTTTAATACAGTTCACTAATTCTTTTATTATAAAGTTCTGATTGAGCCTATTCAATATGCATGAGTAAACATCTAATTCTAAATGTTCTCAATACCTACATAATGTAAAGGTTGATCACAGCTTCTCAAGCCAACCCATCGCTCTCCAAATGAAAACCGACACTAACAACACCCAATCTTCTCGTAGCAACACTTGCGCGGATTTATTTCGGTTTTCAATAAAAGTAATGTCTCCATCTGTCGTATAACACAGGGTTCCGTCGTCCACGTTGAGCTGTCGCGGCCGATTCTCGTCCAAGTAAATAAGGGTTATTCTCGTTCTAACAGATCTGCTAAATCAGTCGTAAATACTGAGATATTTTACTAGTCGTCTGTCGAATATTTGAACGAAAATTGTAAGAGATTTTCTTGAAGTTAAAGATTTTTGTTCAAGTATTAGATAAATTTCTAACCCCCGACGAAAAAGAGGGGTGTTATAAGTTTGTAGTGTGTATCTGTATATCTGTTATCAGTGTGTCTGTCTGTGGCATCATAGCTCCTGAACGGATGAAACGATTTTGTTTTTTTTTTGTTTGAAAGGTGTCGTAATCTATAGTGTTCTTAGCTATGTTTCAAGAAAATCTGCTCAGCTGTTTGAAGGCCTCTTTTCTAGTTGATGAAGGGACAAAAACAACTTCCACAGGTCTGATCGATTCGAAATTTGAAATCTTGTCAATGGGACAGGTTCTCAATGATATTACAAAAGTATCATAGCCTTGGACCTTAGAGTATACACTGTACTGATGCGCAGGCATCACCAGGTTCTATTTACGTTTTTTTTTTTATTTTTTTTTTCTGTTCGAGTATAGTGGCGTGTGCTAGCTATCATAATGGGAAATAATTTAATTTAATGTTTTGTGTTGCGTAATGCATGGGGAGTTTGTTGCGCCACTTCGTCTTCCCAGCTAAAGCACTAGGAAGTGGTAACGGGTGGGCGTTTTTGGGGGACTGTCTCATGGAATTTTTGACATTCGAAAAGTGCTGATTCTCAGCCTAGTTTGAATAAATGACTTTTGATTTTGCTTTAGTCAATTTCGACGTACTCTACTCCTCTACTGCTGCACTTCAAAAATATCATAAATCGACGTGATACATCTAAGACGTGGGTGCTACTTCGAAATTATTCTGCGAACAATGATTGGGTAACAACTGAACATAAGTATTTTGTCTATCTGCCATCAGCATTTCAGCCGAAAGACGTCCATTGGTGGACATAGATAGGCCTAGGATTGTGTAGGTATGTTTTATGTTTGTATGTTCTTTGATTTATGTAATTGTTTTTTAAGCCGTGTAAATTAAATAAATAAATAAATAATCGCCACGCTTGGCAGGCGGATTGGCGATCGCAGTATGGTGTTAAAATGCTTGGAGAACGCTGCTGCCCATTCTCTAGTAAGTCCCTTAGTCTCCTTTTACGACACCCACGGGAAGAAATAGGGAAGACATAGGGAATCCGCCATAATGATCAAAAAGGATTGCGTGAAAGTTGATAATAACCAATATTAACCTAATTATTACAATTTTGTTATTATTGATGACGGTTGCGTGAAGTATCTAAGCTAAAAGATAACAACAGCCTAACCCGATTTTTTTCGATTAATATTCCATAACGAATTTTTAGATTAATATTCCATAAGGGTTTTTTTAAATATTAGTGTGTGATTAGTTGTGTGTTCGTAGGGGGGCTCGTGGCAAATGATAACAGCCGCACGGGTCGATTGAAGGTAAAAAGCTACGTTTGCTGAGATCGGTTCGTGTACCCATTACATGCTTCGGGAAGCACGATAAGTTAGTCCCGGCTGTCATTCGTATATCAATGGCAGTCGTCACGGGTAGTCGGAAGCCCAAAAGCCAGACAACCAGTCTTACCCAGGGGTATCGTGTTACCCAGTACTGTGCTGTGTCAGATAGGCAGTCGCTTTATGTAAAACACTGGGATTCAGCTGCATCTGGTTAGCATGGAAGCTGACTACAACAAAGTTGGTAGATTCGAAATGAATTGAGATAAAGGCAAGATGGAGATGGTGATGATAATGGTGACGACTGCAAACACCACTCATTCTCGCAGGTTTTATTAAGGTATCGTCACTTTAATCAATTTAAGTCCATAGTTTAATGATAATCATAAAGCAATAACCTCGCACCCCTCACATCGGACACCAACCAATCGATTACCGTCGAAGTTTTAACTAGTGAAACTTTCACTCATTGATATTCTGAATACTTCGAGAGCTACGCCCAGTTCATTCCTGAATTTATTGAAGAACTGTTACTGCACCAGAATGAAAACGGTTCCTGTAGCTACAGAGCCGTTCTAGCTTGCAGAGTAAGCAAACTGAAGTGGCAGTGGGCTGGCCATGTTTGTCGAAGGACCGATGGCTAATGGAGCAGACGAGTTCTGGAGTGGAGACCACGTATCGGCAAGCGTAGTGTGGGACGCCCCCCCGCTAGATCGGACCGACGACCTTAAGAAGGTGGCTGGGACAGACTGGATGCGAATGGCGGATGACAGGATGTTGTGGCGCAGCCTGGGAGAGGCCTATGTCCAGCAGTGGATTGCTATAGGCTGAGTCGATGATGCAGGAACACTAGTTTTTAGACGATGAAATAATCATAATTGGGCATACAAACAGTAATTTCTTCAATATTTTAAGAACACAGCAAAATTCTAACTAAAATAAAATAAAATCTTTCTATATTTCAATAGTTCTTCAGGGTACCAGAAGAAAAGGTAGGTAGTTATAATAGTGGTAGTACTTCCCCGAATGAAATGTTTCACTCTGCTATTACTTAAAATCATCAAAATTACGTACTTACGGATAATATTAAGACACATCGATCACTTAATACTTTCCTCATCGATATTCATTATTCTGTTCATTTCTCAAAGTTGGCAGCTGCACCACTGCACGTAAACCTCGCAACGTCGCATCGCGCGATGTTTGACAACGTCGCATTAGCATGCACTGCGCGTCCTGAACAAATTCAGAGGAGACGTGTCTTTTCAGTGTCAAACGCCTTCTTACGCTTAGATTTAAGCTAAGATTACTGTACGGAAATATGGAGAATACTTGTTCAAAAGAATGTAGAGGAGCTAGGGGGGTTTGCGAAGGAATATGAAGTAGGTATTGGGAAATGGCAGTGGAGATAAGTCTAGTGGCCTAGATATCGGTACAAAACTCAGTATTTATGTGCGAATACATAATATAAAAGTTCGATTTCTGGTTTGGGTTTTCTAGTTATAATGGTCACTATACAACATTTCCCAGAATTAACGCACAATCTCATAAGGGGTCATTGTAAAAAAATCTGTTGTTTCAAATAGACGCAGTATTTTAAGTTAGTATTTTAATTATTTGCGTAGGTATATTTGTAAACATTCAGACACAATGTAAATTGTTATTGAATAAAATGAAATGAAAAAAAAAATGAAATGAGCACGAACATTAGTGCACTCAAAAATAGCGTAAGCCATGATTGTAGCTACATACTTGCATACAATCATACAGCGCGTGAAGAAAAGGAAAGACCTATACCGATATCTGTTGTTAGTAAGAGATGAACATACATATTTAGTTACGTCACTAGCTGCTGCATGTTCATTGGTGCGTACGTAATAATAATTATTATTATTGCAAATGTCAGGCAACTAGCATTTGATTTGAACGCAGGTAACTTTGACGAGTTATTCGAACATAAATGTAGGGAAGAGATAATTTATTTTTCGCGATTTCAGGTTTGTTCCCATAGTGAAAGTTGTTGATAACGATGAGTACAATGACCCCTTAAGAGGTTGTGCGTTAATTCTGGGACATGTTGAATAAAACTAGGGAAAATACTGACCATTTTCCCTAGTTTTGGATTTAACTCCCTTTGTGTATAGAAAAGCTTCTACTTTTCAATATCTTTCCAAATAATAGTAGTTTTAGGAATTAAAAAAAAAACCGGCCAAGTGCGTGTCGGACCACGCACAATGAAGGGTTCCGTAGTTAGGATGAATTTATCCCAAGAACTAAATTGACATTGTAGTTGATAAGCATGTTCCCATACACAATCCAACTGCAAATGTAAGTTTGTACGCACAATAATGAGAAATTTACCAAATTATTTTAACACCATAGCCTTCCTTATTTAAAAGAGTGTCCTTGGAGTTTCTTGCTTGTTCTTCTTCATAGAGATCTACGTTTTTGGAATGGGCAAATAGCTTCAGCTTTCTGACTAACTGACCGACTCTTTGACAATTCAAAAGTGCCTGTAATAGGTTTAATTGAAATAAATGTTTTGAGTTTGAGCCTATGGCTTTTCCTGTAATCTAATAAGTAAAGAACAATTTTATGGTAGGCTAACCAGGCGTCTACACCGCCTAGACAGGACGCCTGCTCCAGGCAAAGTAGTGCATTACATCAACTAGTTAATTTTCCGGCAGCCGCAGCACGTACACACGTGCAGGGCGCGCAGACACCGCCATACGTACACACGTGCAGGGCGCGCAGACACCGCCATACGTACACACGTGCAGGGCGCGCAGACACCGCCATACGTACACACGTGCAGGGCGCGCAGACACCGCCATACGTACACACGTGCAGGGCGCGCAGACACCGCCATACGTACACACGTGCAGGGCGCGCAGACACCGCCATACGTACACACGTGCAGGGCGCGCAGACACCGCCATACGTACACACGTGCAGGGCGCGCAGACACCGCCATACGTACACACGTGCAGGGCGCGCAGACACCGCCATACGTACACACGTGCAGGGCGCGCAGACACCGCCATACGTACACACGTGCAGGGCGCGCAGACACCGCCATACGTACACACGTGCAGGGCGCGCAGACACCGCCATACGCAGCTATACGCAGCTAAGATAAACGAGAATTACGATGTCGATGGTGCGTGCAGTGTAAACCGCGGGAGTATGAATTAGACAAGCTGTCATGTGGTACAGTTAATGATGCGATAAAAAGTAACAAGTAGACCGTTTGTTCCTAATGTTAGTCATACAATGTACAGACTTTTCCTAATAAGTACATTGGCTCAGGTCTTTCACACCGGTGACTTCTGATCGATTAACTTTTCAACATATTTAGCAAACTAATCCTTACATAATATAACAACAATGTCCCCGCCGCGTCTGTCTGTCTGAACGCAATAAACTCAAAAATAAAGGGATTTTCAAACAGTTTTCACCAATGGACGGAGTGATTCATGAAGAAGGTTGAAGTGTACAATTAATTGAGATTTTGTGTAAATGGGCTGCATTAAGACAATTATTATTGAAAATGTCCGACTGGGAGCTTTACTGGCGTAAGCCGCGTAAACTGTACGAGGTACATAACAATTTTGTTCTACAGGTTAGCACATCTTAAAAACTTCAACAAAAAGTCCACGATAGCATATATCTATCTTCTAAGGATGACAGCAACCATTTTTATCTTTCAGAAATTGATAGAAAAATCATTGTTATTTCCGAAGCTATTTTGATCGGTACATTATTCATCCTTATCCAATAAAATATGTTATTTAAATTGGGCATTAAATTAAAATTAAAATATTGACATCATAATTATCATTTAAATTAAATACTTTAAAAGATACACAGATCCAAAATTACGCGTAACAAATTAATTATGGTTATTTAAATTGGGCATTAAATTAAAATTAAAATATTGACATCATAATTATCATTTTAATTAAATACTTTAAAAGATACACAGATCGAAAATTACGCGTAACGCAACATAAATTAATTATGGTTGATGGTTTTTTTTTTTTTTTTTTTTTTTTTTTTTTTTTTTTTTTTTTTTTTTTTTTTTTTTTTTTTTTTGTGGGAAATCATCAAATAACTTCTCCCGCTCTGGGCGGAGCGAGAGGGAGTGTCAGACTTTTACTGACTAAAACCCACCGTGTTCCTTCAGATGCCTGGCATTGGCCCTTTCGGACCCCGTCAATTGGTGCTGACGTCTCTTTGAGGCGCGCGTGGAACACAACGCGCCGTCGACCCGGGCTTGCTCCTTATCGGACGGCGAGCTACCCATCGCTCACCGTCCGCAAGCCCGCGCCTACGGTGGCCGGGAATCCGCCTGCGATTCCCGTATGGTTGATGGCTACGATAGAAAAAACGGCTGAACGGAATTGAATGAAATTTGACGCACAGATATTTAATAACCTGGATTAACACATAGGATAAATTAATACTAGTAGTACGTTGCCGTGGGATAATTGTCGAAATCCACGCGGGCAAAGCCGTAGGCAAAAGCTAGTAAGTATATGATTTAATTTAAGAAAAAAAAGTAAAAGCCTTTTTTGAGCGTTTACAGGACAAATAACTTATTATACACAGAAATATATATCAATATTTGCATCATAATTGTTACCCGTTGCTTATGACAAAGTTGTCTCAGTGTGTAAAGATTAAAATCAAATCAAAATCAAATATGTTTATTCGGTAGGATATGGTACAACAGATGTTACAATAGTGTTTCCAGCATACCCTGCCATAGTATGGCGTACAAATATTTATACACAAAAGCAAAGCCCATCATTTAACAACCTATATAAAATTATGAATAATAATGAATTAGAGAATAAAATATGAATAATAGTTAATTAATACCGATTAAGATTTTATTGTAGTAATAATAATAATTATAAATAATGAATTAATTAGTTTTTGCATGTCATGGATTTTAAAGGCAATTTTATTACTTTATTATATTATTAATGATTTATCCTCCAAGTACTCTTGAACACTGTAATAATTTTTTTCTAATAACTGTCTGAACAATACCCTTCTAAATCGCAAACCACATGCGTTTTGAAGCTCGTCATGTTCATACCCTAAGGTTTACTAGTAATCCCCTATTTCCAAGTTAATACAATTATAAAGGGGTCTACAGAGCCAGCAGACAGACAGTTACAGGGTCTGACAGACCCCTTAATACAGAGAAACATTGTTGAATTGTAAGTATTGATTGTGACTCTATTCTCTATGGGGTACTCGTGTACCGCAAGCGCCAAATTGAAGTAGTCAGCGTTATCCTATAGCCGTCGATAAATATTTAGAAATTGTAATTTTAAAACCATAAAAATTACGAAAATTTTAACGCCAAGATCCTTTGATCTTTTTACAAAATGTGGCTGAATTAAAAAGCTATTTTATAAATAGGTTACACAAAGTGTACAAAATTCGTAGAAAGTTGAAACTTGAAACAAAATGTCACGTCAAGGTTGTTTCCTTTTGCTCAAATAAACGAATTAATTCTGTTCTAGAGAATAATAATGAAGCTTTTGAGTGTACAATCAAACTTAACACAACTTCACGCCCGTTTTACCCAAGGGGGTAAGTAGAGGTGTATAGTGCACATTATTTTCCCAGTAATGATACCAGTATATAAGCACCTAATAGGTCCTCCTATTACTTAGGCTGGCTTAGATTTCTGGCCAGTTAATGACGATAGGGACCTGCCTATCGCCATAAACTGGCCACAAATCGCACAAGTGTTCAATATAATAACGCATTCAGATGCATACGGGGTTTGCCGTGGCGGTGTAGTGCTTCCATGCTCCGTTCCATGTTTGCCGAAAACAGGGTAGATGACTTTTACGCAGTCATGAGAAAGTCGCAGGCGTCTTTTATGTACCGAATACATAAATCTGACAATGGAATATTGAGGGCCATATACGAGGTAAACTATTTCTTCGTATATGGCAATTAATATTCCAGCTAAAATAATACTGCGTGTAATGTAATGTAATATTGTTGTTATTGATTGATTGATTATTTTGTATAATTTAATAATAATGTGTTATTTGTAATTTGTAATAGGGTGTTTTTTATATGGGTGTACTTATGCATGAATTAAAAATTATTTGATTTGATTTGATTTTGAAATCTAAACTCTAGGCTGCTACTGGGTGGGTGATGTTCCTTATCGACTACGGAACCCTAAAAACCCAATAATACTGCCCGACCTGGGGATTGAATCCAGAAGCCCCACTTTGCAGTCGTGCTAGCGACCGCTATACCAACGAGGCAATGTACTTAGATAGCCGAGGTTGATAACTTCAGCAGAATGTTTAAATAAAACAAAGTCCTATCAAGAAAGAAACAACGAAATATCTCAAGTCATTCTAATTTAGCTCGAGTACATTCAGGACAGCCTTTTCATTCAGATTGTTAAGACGCCAAACAAGAATTACTTGCCGATTGTTTGTTCAAAACAAAGTGCTTTACTGCGAGTGGCGCGGGATGGCGCCAAATGGCGTGGAATGGGACCTCAGGATTATGGTCGCTTTATATTAGCGAACAGAAATAAAAATAAAAATGGCGGATTTAAAAATCAGTCATTAGTAAAGTCGGCTTCCATTCAAAAATTTTTTTAGGGTGAAATACGGGATGGTGATAAACACATCACTGCAGTTGAACTATGTAGATCAATGCCCCAAGTTATCATTCTTTGAAATATACCTACAGTTGTTCACGGTTAGTCTACTTCACGAACCTAAGTAGCAATCCGCTAGCAACCTTATAGTAACGAGAATAAAGATCAATGTGATTCTGACAATGAAACAAAATCAGGGGTAAACTAACTATGAAAGGATTGTAATAGTTATTAAGCGTCTATTTACACACAAATCTAAAATTCATTGTTTCAGAACAATATCCTCAAATCTGTCTGTATTTCGTTTCGTTAATTAATTTAGTAAAATCGACAGAATTCCTCAACAAACCGAAGTTTCCGATAAACCTCAAGTTTACAGATTAATTATCTACCTGACGGATTAAATGTATAAACCATTTTCAATTTCACAGTTTGGTAATCTTCGAAATGAAATGAAAAATAAATCCGAATTATTTAACCATTTAAGCAAAAGAGTAAGGACCACAGAATGATGGTGGATCTTTACAAAGACAATTAAAGGTACAAATCATAATAAACGCGTTGATTGATCGTAGTATATTATTATTAGCAAACAAACAGGAGGACACTGCTGCTGACTTTTGCAAAACAACAGACTTTTATTTTAATTTTAGAAATGGCATCTCGCAGGTCAACCTAGGAGGTTGTCGTCTGCCTAACCAGACTTTCCTGCGGGTACCTCAATAAATTAAGGCCTTCAGCCAGGGCATAGTCACCTAAACTAAGCGACTACACGCTAAGGGCACCCTCTGTGAGGCGTCGCTGGGGGAGGACAGCAAGGGACAGGCTGGATCGGATTAAGATTAATTAGGGACAAATTTATAGCTACAGGCTAAGCGGCACTCGCTGGCTCGAGCAAGGGTCGGGTCGGGGGATGGACGGGGACGTCGCGGTGGGCCTCGGCAGCGAGGACGGAAGGATGGTGGTCGGATTTTGTGCAAGTACAGGGCTGGTGGCCCTACTACTCTCCTGGAGAATGGTTGTGCTGTCGTCGGGAATAGAAAGAGTATATAATTATGTTCTCAGTCTGCGAATACTATTTATGCGGGAGGGAAGAAGACACAAGCATAGGTCGTGATGAGACGGATGACCGTATGCTGCGTGCGGTCAATATGCAGTGCAGCCTACCCAGAGCGAAAGAGGCTCGCGAACGAGTCGCTTTGATTTGCTCACTGAGGGTAAGGTGGTCAAGGATCACATCTAGGTATTTAGCTCGCTTCTCCCAAGGGTTCGGCTTGCCATACATAGTGATCGGGCTCGGAAGGAGGGGAGCGAAACGACGCGGTCTCGAGAAGAGAACCACCTGACTCTTATCAGGGTTAACCACGGTTCTCCATTTAATGAACCAAGTGCCTAAGACGTTTGCGGAAATCTGGAAAGTGCGACCGATAGAGTTCTGACAGCGACTAATATTATAGTAAATGGCAGTGTCGTCGGCGAATAAAGGCAACTGAGCCTTTTTACTTTTGGGAATTTCACTGGTGGACAGCGTGAGGGGAGATAGTGACCACATATAATATCTCTTGCGGGGCGGCTAAGCTCGGCGGCTTATGCTGTTAGAAAGATAAGACAGTTAACAGATGTAGAAACCGCGCGGTTGGTCTATTTTAGCTACTTCCACAGCATTATGTCGTACCGCATTTTACTGTGGGGTCGGGCTGCTGACATTGAGTCCATCTTTATTTTGCAAAAGAGAGCTGTCAGGGCAATTTATAATCTAAGTCGCCGCGAATCTCTTAGGGAACTATTTAAAAATATTAATATCATGACGCTACCTTGCCAATTCATTTATGAAAATATTATGTATGTAAGGAAAAATCTACATCTTTTTAATAAAATAAGTGATAGACATAATTTTAATACTAGAAATAAAGACAAAATAGATCAACCATTTTTCAGGTTATCTAAAGTACATACATCTTTTATGGGGTACTGTGTTAAATGTTACAACAAAATACCTTGTGATATATTGCAACTAAATGAAAGAAAATTTAAAACGCATATTAAAAGAACACTTTGTAAACAAGCATATTACAAATTAGAGGATTATATACAAGATAAGAATGCTTGGAAACATGCTGGTCCTGCTCCATAGGACAATCTAGAGTCTAGACAAAATCAAACAGGTTGCTATTTTAATTGTATAATTTATTATTCTTATGACATTTATTTTAAATTCTGTGATTACCTTAACTCACACTGATATTGTTATTTTTCAGGAAATCGTACCTATATATTTTTTTAATTTTTTGCAAATATGTGAGCACCATGTATCTATAACATAATTAATTTATCTGTCATTGCTTCATTCTTAACTCTTTTTATTACCTATTGTGGTATAGTAATTTTATTCTAGGTGCATCGTCTTCACATATAATTTATATAATTAATGTACCTATAAAAATATTATACTAGATTTTAAAAGAGTACCGGTGGAGTTTCTTGCCCATTCTTCTCCATACGAAACTACATTTTGGAAGGGGTGACTAGAATCAATTCTATTTTTTTGTAAATATTGACGTTCAAAAGTGCCTTTTATGTGCCTATTTGAAATAAACAATTTGACTTTGACTTTGAGTGTGGAGCCTGAAGGAATCCCGCACGCATGGGGTGAGAGGTGGAGAAGTGATTATGGTTGCACTCAGGGGCAAGCCGCCCATAAAGGCAATTAGGCCTAGCCTACCCTAGCCCTAGCAGCCAAAATGCATTTATTTAACTTTGTTATAAAATAATACAAAATAATATATAAAAAAAAGTTAAAACTCCTGTTAGAACACTTATAGCAACTTCTCGCGCCCGTGTGGCGTAATTACACGCGTGAGTCAGTACGTAGTAGACTATATAGGCTCCAAGACGAATTGCCTCATTTTGCAACTTTTTCATTGATAAATTTAAGCACACTGATGCATATTTTGTATTTATAACTTTTACAGGCTTATTTTCAAATATTATAAATAAATAAATGTGACTACTTTGAGGGTCATCATAATTATGTAGAGCGACGTTGCGTTTTTTTTTTTTCTCTGTCAGTGTTTCGTGGCCTACCCTCCGTGGAATACCACTGCACGCCACTGGTTGCACTGGATATGACATTCCATCGACAATAGTTTAGGAATTGTAATTCTCATTACTTATATTAGACGCAGCTTTTGATTTATTACACAGAAAATTTTAAATTTTATACTAAAACTGTAGAATGAAAGTCACCCATGAAGTTATCATAATCATCAGTCTCTTGCCCCTATCCCAATTTATTTTGGTTTTTTTGTTCCATACTTCTCTAGTTTAGAATAGAATACTCTTTATGCCCCCCCCCCCCCTGCCCTGCTTTACTTTATTTTTGTTTTTTGTCTGCTTTACTCTTTATGCTCTATTAGTCATTACTTCATCAGTCACCAATTGGATATTATATTAGTTTAAATTTTAAGTACAAATTTTTGCATGTCAAATGGTAGAATCCTTCTATACCTGTACGTTCTATGCAAATAAACATGTTCTATTCTTGTTTTAGTTATTTATTCATAACTAAAACAAAGCTAAAAAATAAGTCGTTGACTTTATTGAAATGAGGCAAGAATAAACCTTTTCTTCCAAACTCCTCTTAGCCTTGTTATATTGGGCAAAAATTCGAAAATGAATACTTTTTACATATATATATGATTAGAACAACAATTTAATTTTCTATTAAAACCTTAAACTGCCACCTATCGATAAATAAGTGGCCCTTAACAACAAATTCTGGGTTCACCACACACCGAAAAACGTTCCCCAAACAATTCATCCTTAACGCTTCCAGTACCCTAACCCTTCGTACCACAAAATTCTCTCGGTTTCAATTTTCCGTCTGATTTTTCGTCAATGAAAGCTGTCCCCATCCCTCCCCGCCTTACCCCCTGTCACGCCCGCGGCCCGTGCGTTGATTCTCTCTTTGTGCGACAGACAGAACGTCCCACAGTCGTAATTGCTTCTATATATAACTCGCAAATTGAATTCCTACACAGAATGTTACGGAATTTTACGGATGTCGGAGTGAATGGGAGAGTGTTGGTTTTGAATCCCGGTGGAGTACTGCTTTTTTTAGGGTTCCGTAGTAAACAAGGAACCCTTATAGTTTCGCCATGTCCGTCTGTCTGTCTGTCCGTCCGTCCGTCTGTCGCCAGCTTAGCTCAGAGACGCTTAGTCCTAGAAAGCTGTAATTTGGCATGGGTATACATATTAATCATGCCAAAAAAATGGTAAAATAAAATTATGAAAAACATTTTTTTTTAGGGTACCTCCCTTACACGTGAAATGGGGATGAAATTTTTTTTTCTCGTCTATTCCATGGTGTGGGGTATCGTTGGATAGGCCGTTCAAAAATATTGTGGGTTTGGCAAAACCATTTTTCAATTAAGGGATCCGTTTGCGCAATATTAAGCTTTAAAGTGCTAGTTTTTGTTAGAGTCAAGTGTCCCCCCCCCCCTGCCAGCTAAATGGTTGGTTTTGGATATGTGAAAAAATTCATGGCAATAGTATATATAACGAAATTAAAAGGAAAACTATCACAGCTAAGTAGGCTTCACAAGTTAACGAGTAATAGTCGACCAACTTAAATTTGCAGTTGGAGAATTGACCGTAACGTATATCGATGTATGGGAGAGCATGTTTTTCAACTACAATGTTAAGTTTGTTTTTGGGATAAATTCATCCCAACTACGGAACCCTTCATTGTGCGTGGTCCGACATGCACTTGGCCAGTTTTTCATGATGTCATTCTGGTATAGACTACACAGAAAGGCGGAAAAATGGTTTGCAAACAGGCTGAGCCAACGGCGTGTCGCATATCCAGTGTCCAATGTAACGGCTATGGCTTTGCAGGAAAGCTGTGCAGGCCGTGAACGGATATAGGTATCGTGTAGAGATAAAGGAAACTCAAGTTGAGTTAATACATATTATAATAGCGCGGGTAAGGTAGACTCTGTTCACTAGTCTGAGCACTATCTCACTTTAGGTAAGTAGGGTAGCGTCCTTGGCAGCACGTGGCAGACGTAAGGGATTGCCAGCACAGGCTCAGCATGGGGCCGCCCGGCCGGTCCTGTGGCTCCGCAGTCAGCGTGCGTTGGCTGTAGGACGGTGATAGCGCAGCGTGCACAGCAAGGATTGAAAACCGGTACGAATTTGGGTTCCGGTTCTTCATTTCGGTTCTTAAAAAGGTTCTTCTTTTCGGTACGATTCCGGTTCAGGTTCCGGTTTGGTTCTGGTTCCAAAATACCGGTTCCAAATAATGGTTCCAATATACCGGTTATTAGGTTGTTATTATTTTAAATGTGTTACTAAAATCGTTTTAAAATAAAAATTCCTTCTTTTGGAGATATCCAAAATTACTCTTTAAAAAAAATGTAGTGGAGTACCACTACAATTTTTTTTAAAGAGAGTGAGTTAAAACATTATGGCCATCATGTGGTGGGACATAGGAAATAACTATTTTGTAATCATAAATAAAGTTTTTTTTTTTTTAAGTGTATTCGCATGGATAATTTGTACAAATTTCTAAAGCTAATAAAGTCTTTTACAAAACGAAAAAAAAGCTTATAAAAGAACAGCATTAAATGTTACAGAAATACCTTATGAACTTGGTAGGACATGCCCAAAAACATACTGACAATAAAATAAAAGTTTGCCAACAGAGCTATCGTCCTGCGTTGAGCGGCATCGTATGAACTCGTTCAGACTCGATTTGAAGAAGAACCGGTAAAATAATGGTTCTTAAAGGTTCCAATGTAGGTTCCTGTTCCGGTTCTGGTTCTAGTAGCGGAATCACTAAATACCTCAGACTGAACGTAAATCCTGGAAGGCGCGTAAGCAAGCGCATGTTAGATGCGGTGCATTAGCAAGCCGCATGCCTAGTTCCATTCCCCTTTCAGCAGCCAAGGAACGGTGTGGGAAAGCAGAGTAGGCAGATAGAGTTTGCAAAGGCCGCGTGGTCCAATGACAGATGCACTATGAGGTTATGTATGTGACATGCAGGCAAGTAACAATGACCTTAGTAGATGGGTCGCTATATCGCTTATAGTACACAGTGAGGCCATGCACAGCCCGGTGTCGCAGTACTTCTTACATATTGCAGTTTCCTAGGCAATGGGACACCACAGCCGCGTGGGCCAACACTGACATCCACGAAATCAGATACTACTTATGTGATGTTATTAACATAGTTTATCCATTGCAGAGGGTCTAGTATAATTAATATATCAATGAGGAACTCACCCTAGATCGGGGAACACAGCTCCTGAGGTTCAGGGAATAGCTTCTGCTAGATATGCAGGCGGATGTAGAAATGGCCGAGTGAGTTTAGAGAATTAGGCCCGTATTTATAGAACGATACTCAGTACTCAAGCATTACTATTATTGACTACATAGATTCAAACCATTGGATTGGTGGAAACTAGTCTACAGAGTAACGGTCTATAAATACGTGGCTTAGTGTTGTACCATGTTTCTAGTGTTGTGCTTAGCAACTAACTAATTGTGAGATACTCGTATTTAGCATCACTCGACTATTTACTGTTGAGATTGACAAAGCTACAACAATAGAACCTGAGTTGTTCTCTAGAACCCAAACTTATTTTCATGTGATACTCAAAATCATAATCAAAATCAAAAGTCATTTATTCAAACTAGGCTGAGAATCAGCACTTTTCGAACGTCAAAAATTACATGAGTCAGTCCCCCAAAAACGCCCACCCTTCACCACTTCCTAGTGCTTTAGCTGGGAAGAAGAAGTGGCGCAACAAACTCCCCAGCAGCACAGCTGTCTGTTCACATATTAAACTTGAATTTATACAATAAAATGTAAAATATAACTACTACTAAACTAATGTAAAATATACTAAATGTTCCCTTGGAGTAACTTGAGATTCAAGTCATGATTTATGGTCTTACTAATTGGACTTGCATTATAACAAGCCTCTTATTAACCGACTTCAAAAAAAGGTGGTTATGCATTCGGCAATTTTTTTTCCAGTATGTACCTACACAGATTTTTCCGAGATTACGAGGCCGATTTACGTAATTCTTTTTCATTTAGTACGAGTAGAGGAAGCCCGCGTGGTGGTTACATATCATATTTGATAACTTTTCCGGTGTCATTTTTGAGTTAACTTCAATAATAGGTCCCGAGATTAACTTGGAGATGGCGCAATTAAAAACTATTTTGATTTTTGGAAAGTACTGGCCATCAAATGACAATTACGTGTAATTTTTTTTTTTAATCGAGCAATACAATATTTAGTCACAGACGCTTTGTGACCGTTCTTTTGTAATTTCGAAAACAATGGAAAAAAAGAACCGGATAAGTGCGTGTCGGACCACGCACAATGAAGGGTTCCGTAGTTGGGATGAATTTATCCCATGAACAAACTTAGTAATGTAGTTGAAAAACGGGAAAAAGCGGATCACTAGGTAGTCACTAGCAGAGCATCCAGCACGTCAGTGTGTGGACCTGAACCTATCGTACCCATCCTATTCAACCTACTACGAAGGAGGCTACAGGAGTCCACCTACTCACAAGCGCAGTACTGGTGGACCTCGACACCTGGCTGCAGGCAGTCCAGGGAAGCTATGCCATCCCCAGATGGCAGGCTAAACAGGCGTTTACTACGCCTAGACAGGAACAGCCTGCGCCTGGTGACTGGGACCATCACGGGACACTGCTCACCAAACAAACACTTCCACATAAGCGGCATAACGGACAGTTTTCATTTGATAAATCACACGTACAGTTAGCAATTTTTTTTTTATAATTTGCCTTGTAGATAAAAAAAATGTTATTTTCAACACATTTGTTCAAAACATCCATTTACGAAGCCTGTATCATTTACGAAGCCTGTATCATTTACGAAGCCTGTATCATTTACGAAGCCTGTATCATTGTTCGAAAGTTAAAAATTACGCACCATACAACGGAACGGGCGGTAAAATACCTAGGTACTCTCACCTAAGTACATGTTTTACCGCACTCTCCGTTGTATAGCGCCGTGCGTATCCTTTACGAGAGTGAAGATTTCTTTGTAACATCTTTCCTCTTGCTTTCTGTGGGAGTGATTCCATGAAAAGGGACGGAAGTGTGTAACAGGAAGTGACAGCTTAAGCATGGAATAAGTACTTTTTAATAGCATGGAACTAGTAAGTACTTTACAAAAGTATGGAATTTGTGTACTCATTGAATTAGTAAGTACTTTATAGATTGTAAGTAGAGGAGACAGGGGCAGCTCGGACTTTGTATTTGTGTCCTGTTAAATGAGACTTCTTAACTGACGAATTCATGAGGGTCGACCAAAACAACTCTGCTCATCCGTTCTGTGTAATATATATAGTCATGATGTCATAATATGTTTTTAATTTGTATGTGGTTGCAGCTGCAGCGCTCAGGTTCTTCTGGCGCGCGGCCATAATCTGAACTAATGTCACCATCTTATTTTTTATTACATTTCACAAAACAATTGCAACACCATTGGAATGCCAAAAGAGCCTTATAACAGTGTTTGTTGTTTGTTGTTGTTGTTGCCAATCACGACAGCAAACATTTTGTTCAGCCAATCACGACAGCAAATATTTTGTTCAGCCAATCACGACAGCAAACATTTTGTTCAGCCAATCACGACAGCAAACATTTTGTTCAGCCAATCACGACAGCAAACATGACATTTGACATCAGGTTTCCAGATCAGAGACTAGTTTAGCGTTCTTTAAAAAGGTCAAGGTAACCAGAGACAGCTGACTGACGAGGGTCCGAGTGTCACACCCATTTGGCGTCACGTCGATGACTCGGTCAGATGACGTGAACACGTGATGAAGGGTTATTGAAAAAACGTAATCAAGTGGATGGTTGAGGGTTGAACATAATTCGGTCTATTCGGATTGAAATTACAGTTAGAATCAATTTTGATGAAAAGGGCTAAAATAGAAAGGTAAAGAAAAAAAAATGTTTATTTGTCAAAAAAAGGCAAGTTAGCTCGAATACTTAGTACTAAATAGATCATACAAGGATCTATGAGGCGTCTCAAAATGATAATAAACTATAGGGTTTAACATTTCCGAATAAATTTACCAAATCAGATATGTCTATTTGTGCACACCGGTAGGTATTACAACATTAATGTAGGTAACTGTGTTCTGCCCATAGAAGTATTCATATATAATCTATGGTCCTGCCGGTAGTAATATTACAAAATTGTCGGTCGGTGCAATAATTTACCACATTACGGACATCAGGATAAACAAGACCTGCCAGGGTTGCGAGTTTGTCCGAAAGGGATATCGTGGCCCTGGCACACAGGCAATGGAGGGAACACGGGTGGGTTTTAGTCTTGACTCTAACAAAAAATAGCACTTTAAAGCTTAATATTACGCAAACGGATCTCAGAATTGAAAAATGGTTTTCACAAACCCACAATATTTTTAAACGGTCTATCCAGCGATACCCCACACTATGTATTAGATGAGACAAAAAAATATCATCCCCGTTTTACGTGCAAGCGAGGTACCCTAAAAAAAATGTTTTTCATGGTTTTATTTTATGACGTTTTTTTGCATGATTAATATGTACACCCATGCCAAATTACAGCTTTCTAGGACTAAGCGTCTCCGAGCTAAGCCGGGGACAGACGGACGGACGGACAGACAGAAAGACAGACGGACATGGCGGAACTATAAAGGTTCCTTGTTTACTACGGAACCCTTAAAACGAGTGTGTGTGTGTGTGTCCGAAGTAAAACAGAAATCACCGTTCGCTAGCCAAAGAAGTTTTACTTCAAAAAAGCAGTGGCTTTGTGAGTGTATAAACAGCCAGTGTGAATTAAAAAAAAATACCTATTAAGCGGGACTGCCTGCGGTTGTGACTTGGTGTGTTCCATGTTTAAAATTAAACAACTTCCGTAGCCTCTTTCCGTAACGCTCTCGTCACGCATTCTCCAGCTTACTCCCCAAGTCAAGCGTGCCAAAAGAAGTGTTGGAAAGTTCCAAAAATAGTGTTACAGCCAAATTAGATCGATTTTAAATTTTCCATAGAAACGGAGATTTCCAGTTATCTGTTTTTAAATAAGACATTTCGAAAATGTTCTTAACTAACTTTTTAGACCTTTGTATCCTGCTTGTGCGTATGAAGTTTAGTTAAAATCGGTTCAGTTATTTCGAAAAACAAGGAAAAGTGTATGTTTAGTGAAAGTTTATATGAAATGCCGTACGTCGTAAACACTCTTAAGTACAGTAACTTAGTTGACGTACGTATCTAGCAAAATGTGTAATGTTTTTATCATCGGGCGTCAATTCTAGTTCTAGTTATCAAAATAAATCTAGTGAAAAAGTTTGACACAATTGTTATGAAACTGAAATGGTTAGAGAGCGATCGTGCAAATAGTTGCAGGATTTATTTGACGTCGATCGGCGCGTGCGGACTGTGCTGGAGTTAGGTAACGTAACTCATGCTGCTCACTATCGGGACTAAATTAAGAGTTATATAGCTTGAATCGATAGGCTATGTGGACTGGTTATCAAACTGAATGTGTAAACTGTTTTGATGACATTTAGAAAAACTGTTCAAGAGCGAGTCGGACTCACGCACCGAGGGTTCCGTACGTATCTATGATGTTGATGATTTCTGAAAAACTGTATTTAGAGACATCGTTTTATTTTTCCTGTAAACTTTACATACACTTCTACCACATAGAATAATTTCAGATTTTTATCTATGTAAACTTCGGAGATAAGGGGGGGGGGGACGGTATTTTTTTTTTTAATTTTTTGTTAAAAGTCGGAAACTATGCTGCCAAAAAAAAAGAAAAAAATGTTTGAGAATGTGCAAACAGCGTTCTTTCATATGATACCCCACATGCCCTAGTAGCCTCACTGCAAATTTTTAAGATCGCCTTTCAGTCCCTTATGCAAAAAATATATTATTTTTTAATTTCTTTCTTGTATGCAAAATAGTTGGGCAAACGTCATCTAAAACTGTTCTAAATTTCAAGTTGATAGCATTAGTAGTTCTTGAGATATGCAGGTGTGACAGACAGACAGACAGACAGACTTAGTCTCACCATAAGGGTTCCTTTTTACCATTTTGGTACGGAACCCTAATTATATGTATAGTCCTTTAAGTTTAATATAAGTTGTTGGTAATAATAATATTTTGATGCAAGCGTAATCGCGGCGGGGACGGCTAATGGTCCGTGTTTGGGTCATTAATATGTGTACCGAATTTCAACTTAATCGGTCCAATAGATTCGGAGCAAATGGGCTGTGACAGATGGACAGACAGGCAGACAGACACACGAGTGATCCTATAATGAATGTTAAAAACGTGGTATGGTAACTGGTTCAGTGGTATGTGGTAAGTAACTGGTATTCTGGTGTGACAGTACGTACTGTGTCACTACACCTTTGTACGTATTTTTCTGGGGTAAGTATACAATTGTACATAAACTGTTAAATAATTAACTGCTGGACATACGCCACGCGAAAAATTTAAGAGTATACTTAGTCCCGTATAAAAAAACCGGCCAGTGCGAGTCGGACTCGCGCACGAAGGGTTCCGTACTATTATTTATAAAATGGCAAAGGAAACACGTTTGTTGTATGGGAGCCCCCTTAAATATTTATTTTATTCAGTTTTTTTTGTATTTGTTGTTATAGCGGCAACAGAAATACATCATCTGTGAAAATTTCAACTGTCTAACTATCACGGTTCATGAGATACAGCCTGGTGACAGACGGACAGACAGACGGAAGGACAGCGGAGTCTTAGTAATAGAGTCCCGTTTTACCCTTTGGGTGCGGAACCCTAAAAACGAGCCGTGAAATAAACGAATTATCTGTTTTTAAAATCGTTTGTGGAAGTGTAGTGACAGTACAAACGTGCGACAGATTTCTCGTAAACAGAGGAAGTACAAACAAAACAACATTATTTATTATTATTTATGTTGTTTAATGTGTCCCATAACTACATGGAGATTAATAACCCGCAAGATAACACTCTGTCCTACATTTGAAACGTTTTTCATTTCCCCCGTGTTAAAATTTTCAAATATTTCTGCATTCGTTTTTAACAATACCGCAATCAAAAACCAACCTTATTTTTAACACGACAAAGTTTCATTTTAAATCTAAAGAAGCAAGGACAACATTACATCAGGCACGCTGTAAAATAAACACTATTTTACTTGACACAAAGTTGACTTTTAAATGTGTTAGTGATGGGTAGGTTGTTATGTGGCTCACGTATTAGATTAGGCCACGCGCTGTTCGCGCGATGCCGCGTCTAGCCGCGTCGCGCGTCAGATAAATATGCTGATTTATAAGCGACGTGCGACAAGACGCGCGAGCTCAGCACGGAGCTCAGCACGGAGCTCAGCACATATCGTCAGCTCGCGCCAACTATTTGTTATAAGTGTACAGGCGTCATACGAGCCTTGATTAATAAGATGGCGTCATTAAAATAAGTTGAGAAGTTCAGTTGTTAGCTTCACAGTTGTGTCTGAAAGGTAATTTTAAAAGTTTAAAGAATTAGCGTAGAGGAACTTTGAGTGTGTAATATAATATAATTTATTTATCAACCTTTTAAAGTCATTGCGACAATCACAGTGACTGTGAAAGCTAATTGGCTTTCATTACTATATTCGCGGGCTCGATTCCTACGTGAATAAACTTTTCGAATCATTCAGAATAAATAGGTTCTTCAATACCTACTCCCTTGACGAGCAAAATAATTGAAGTTGACAAAAACAAACAAATCACAACCCAAAAAAAAATAATTAAACAAACTACCTACTCCAAACAAATTAAATTAGATAAACTTCAACATTCGCAATAAAAAACAATAGCCAGAACATTTCAAAACTAATAACACTACAAACACATTTGCGAACTCAGTAATAACGATAAAAAATGCATCCCATACCCATACGATAACCATACAGATAGATATTTGTCCAAACGCGTCAATATTTATGGGTTCGCGCGGTTATAAGTGCCATTGGCCACACGTGACGCGCGGGTTTGGACGTGCGCCTTTAAATTCAGTCACGTTATGAAGGGATAATGCATTTGCGAGAATGGCGGCGTTAGATTATGTCTGGGGAGTGTGTGTGTTTTATTTGTTCTTGAGCTACTGACTTTCTTATGAGAAACTTTAGGGAGTATTTTATCGCTTTTGTTTTTTAGTTGTTTTATTGAACGTATTTTGTCCCACTGCTTTAATGACGGTTTGATGATTTAGAATTTTTGCAAGGGTGACTTTTTGACAACTAAATCCAAATTCATCATACTGTGTCGAAAGAAGGTAAGTAAGTTAATCAGTTTCAACATAAAAAAAACCGGCAAAGTGCGAGTCGGACTCGTGCGCGAAGGATTCCGTACCATTATCTATAAAAATGGCAAAAAAACACGTTTGTGGTATGGGAGCCCCCCTTAAATATTTGTTTTATTTTAATTTAATTATTTATTTTTAAAGTAAATATATATCTAATTATTCTGTGAATATTTCATTCGTCTACATGTTGCCGTTGTCAATATAGAGCAAAAACGAGCAAAAAAATCACGTTTGGTGTATGGGAGCCCCCTTAAATATTTATTTTATTCTATTTTTTAGCATTTTTTGTTATAGCGGCAACAGAAATAGATCATCTGAGAAAATTTCAACTGTCTAGCTATCACGGTTCATGAGATACAGCCTGGTGACAGACGGACAGACAGACAGACAGACGGCGGAGCCTTAGTAATAGGGTTCCCGTTTTACCCTTTGGGTACGGAACCCTAAAAACACCTAGCTCTTAATCAGCCCTTTACGCATCAGATTACTATATCACGAAAAAACACGTCACTGCCAAACCTGAGCGAGCTAAATTGCCCAATAGATCACTGTGCGTAGTCTCCACGCGTCTTATAAATGGGAGGGTAGACGGTAATAAAGCGGCTGACGTATGGAGTGTCAGTTGTCGTGTCGATCGCTTCAATATAGACGCGCATAAATCGCGCGGCCGTGATTTAGGTATGGCACTCGCCCGCGCGGCTGCTCGTGAACGCACGCACTTACGTGTGTAGTTACATTAAGTCGGTTGTTTAGTTTTTCTAATACGAGTACTTTCAATACAAATAAAAAACTAACTACTTATTTGTATTTTTTTTCGTGCGTTTTTCGGTATTTCTGTTACTCCAAGTAACCAATTCTTCTACAGTCAACCGCACTTCATGGTAGCAATTTCACTTTGGCAGAGCCTCTATTTCGTTGCAATAAGCTGAACATGTTAGCAAATG
The DNA here is from genome assembly GCA_948098905.1 of Tiliacea aurago. Lineage (NCBI taxonomy): Eukaryota > Metazoa > Arthropoda > Insecta > Lepidoptera > Noctuidae > Tiliacea > Tiliacea aurago. Next base: position 19,318,998 of record OX402602.1, read on the forward strand.
GATCAGAAAAGTTTACTGTGGATGCCGATTTGTAGGGCCACTTACAAATTGAGTGCTTTGATTTGATTATTAACTTAATTCTTAAGACGCAGATATATGCCAGTGACCTTGAGTGGTTAGTTTGCGTGTTCTGTACTGAGCTCACGCAACGCGTCGTACGTTCAGCAAGTAATAGGACTCGCCCATCAAAGAGCGCTGTCCCCAGTTTGACGCATCATTAATATTTTATACACAAAACAACAGGTATTTTAATAAAACGCGTATACTAAAAGATCAATAATTAAATTATCTTTAAATTGGTGAAGGTTTCAGAAAAATACGCTTGGTAGATTTTGCGCCATTCTCAGTTTTTTAACAGCGTTAGACATAACTTTACAAATTAATTTCACTATGTAATGTAAACGTAATCTAAAATATTCACATATTAAGTTATTGAGAAAATGCTCTAATTTAACATATATTTTTTTCAAATCATTAACACTACTCGTTTAGACGTGATCTTCAGTAAAAAATGATTAAAGTCGGTTATCGTCGCCTTAAACCCATTATGTTGTTGTATTATTAATGTTACTTTTAGGGTTCCGTACCTCAAAAGGAAAAACAGAAACCTTATAGGATCACTTCGATGTCTGTCTGTCAGTCTATTGAGACCTTCTGTCAGTCTGTTATACGTAGGTTTATGGTCCCTTACCATATCTTGGAGCTCTAAAAAATCTAGCTTCTAAGTTAACGTAATTAAAAAAATACGGCGATTTATCACATAAAAAAATATATTTTTGCGATTACAAACATACATTTTCAGTTGGAAAATTTGACCGTGGCGTATATTGATGTATGGGAGAACATGTTTTTCAACTACAATGTTAAGTTTGTTTTTGGGATAGATTCATCCCAACCACGGAACCCTTCATTGTGCGTGGTCTGACACGCACTTGGCCGGTTTTTGTTATACAATAATTGAGGGAAAAAGTGGTGAAATATCAAGTTGAAACCTTTCAAATACAGATGCATGTGTTACTACCCTCTATTGAGTGATTGCGTTAGAATTTGACCTCAACAGGGTTTGTTTCCACTGCCATCAGATACTTTAAGAAGGTCATCGTTCTAGTACTACTAGGTACTGACATAATTATGTTAAGCTTGTTTTCATTTATTTATTTTTACCTCTTATGACCTATTGCGATAGTGTGGCTATTAACTATTAACTAATATTATTTATATAAGGTGTATCTATTCATACACGAAATCTCTTAAACGGTCACTGTACTCATCATTATGAACAACTTTTACTATAGGACCAAAAACGAAATCACGAAAAAAAAATCAGCTGTTCCATACATTTTCTATCATATTTCTTAGATTTTTACTGTATTTTACCCATTTTTAATTTTGAATAAATGTTATTATTATTTTGACAAGTTAAGCGAACACAAATGTCGGGAACAGCTGATTTTTTTTCGCGATTTAAGGTTTCGTCCCATAATAAAAATTGTTCATAATGATGAGTACAGTGACCGTTTAAGAGATTTCGTGTATGAATAGATACACCTTAATAGATATACGAGTTATAAATATGAATACCTACTCAACTAAAATATTCTAGGAGTGGTATCACGCGAATGGTGAAAAATAAAACGTCATCTATGTTTATGGTATAAAAATTATAATAAAATAGTCCTATGCGAATTGAAATGCGGGCTATTCCATACGTTACCGCTGTCGCACATAAAATCATAAAAGATATGTTAGAAACTTTATATAAATGCTAATGTGATCCAAATACTCGCACATTCAGTAATGCAAGGATTTTATTACGAACAAAATAACTTTATATTTTCCCTTTAAATAATCTCTTCTATTTTACAGTACAAAGAAATTCCATTTATAATGAAAATACAATCTCCTTGGAATTGTATTTTCATTATAAATGGAATTTCTTTGGTACTAAATGGAAGCTCATGCAGAAATAAACTAGATAGGTACCTACTAAGCTGTATAATTATTAATCAACAACTAATTTCGATTGATTCCTTTTTCGGCACATCCCTTTTTGGTCATATTCCGTTTTCGGCATATTCTTGTTTCGGCACATTCCGTTTTCGGCATAAATCAGTATATACAACAAAGCATCATTATTCTGAAATTTTAAAATGCTTAGGGCTATTTTGTAATATATTTTCCCAATACAGATACCTAATACAAGGTAGACGGCAGTGAAATAGTAAGGTAATTTTTGTAATGAGGATCTTATCAATTGAAGAGCATATTAGGCTTTGCCAACTTTTATAAAAGACGGGTTCATAAGCATAAGCATATGAATTTAGATATCTAGTTGGTTATCATCATTAGTTAGTTGCCCAATTATTTTAAGTCATCAGTGTTGGTTCTGTTTATTTTTTGTCTTTTATTGATTAAAATATAATATTTTACTAATAAATATTATTTTATTTTATTACGCAAGCAAAGTCACAAGTATTTCATAGTATCATTTATTTACTAAAAATGTGCCGAAACAAGAATATGCCGAAAACGGAATATGTCCAAAAAGGAATGTGCCGAAAAAGGAATCAATCCTAATTTCAGGGTAAATTTGATAGTCAACTGAAATTGTCCGTTTATTCGAATCTCGATTGTCATTCTTTGACAGTTGTACGAAATAGCTATAGCATTGCAAACTGACGTAGGCTGTCAATTGGCTTAAAAAATTACTTCCCTGACTGTATGTACAAGTAGGTACAACGTAATTATTAATTGAAATTGAATTCATTATTGCTACTACGAATTGAATAAATACTTCTACATTACGATAAATCTAAAACTCTTTTAAAAAAACAATATCAAACATAAAGCGCCCAATTACAAAATAATATCCTCTTTTCCTATTTATAACCTGATTTGTACGTTTTCAACGGTTTTCCGTCCCAGTGCATCCGCCGGGGCCCGGGGGCCGAGGGCTAGGGCCCCGGGATCGTCCGCAAATAATAAAATATTCCCAGGAAATAACCCGCACGCTGCGAGCGATCCTTTTGAACGACCAGTGAACACTGACCTTTGAAATATAACCGATAGCTTTGAATCAGGGCTCAAGTTATACTGGAGTATTGTAACGCTAACCAGATTATTATGACCCTTGGACAAGATCTTTTGTTGCTTCGATATCACCATTTTAACAAGACCTCTTATCACCATACAAAAGTTAAAAATTAGGGGTTAAGAAATCATGGTCCTTTGATACATAAACCAGTATAACCTGTTCCTTCAATTCTATGATTAGGTTAAAGTCTGTGGGTCTTGATATTTGGTCATTTGGTTGGAGCTTATTGACTGGGATACCTGCAAAGTGCTGACGGCTCCGTCGGCAATCATTCAATCTCGACAAATGCTTTTGTAAAGCTTAGTTTACATGATACGAATGTAATCTATATAAGTAGATGTTGGGGGATGGTTTACAGTACTTATGACTTAATTTGATATTATAGTTAAACAAATATTTTTTTGAATATTTGTCAGACCCTATGATATAACAAACGTCAAAACGCTCAAGGACCAATCCCTATCTTAATGGCCGCCAGATTTATTGCCCTTTGTTCCCAATGTAAACAAAACACATCTTAAGTGATTTGTGAGAACATAAACATCCTTTATTTAAGCTGTATGGGTTAATGAATAGAGTCACTGTAATTAACAATAAAAAAAATGGTTGTGGGAACTGTATTTGTATTTAATAATTACCCCTAATTACAGATAACAGCTGTAATTGTTTTGGTCTTATGTTATGGCTATTTCTGATAAAACTATTGTATCAATTTACACAAAATTTTGCAAGTTACATTATGAATAGATAAGAAATCTAACAACAGCGTTTCTTTGAGAGTTCTATGTAACATTGTTGTAATAATAAATCACATAGTTCATGGCACTTGCGGCCGGCCTCATGATATCTTTGAAACTTTGAAAATTCACATCGGAGTAACACCGAGTAGTTTCTTATACAAAAATGTTACTAAGATACTACATAAACCTTTATTGACTGATAGCTACCTACCATATCTTGTAAAAATATACCACCATAATTAATTAATAAAAGATTTTCTTGAATAAAAAGGCGGGGTTAATTGATTTATTTATTAATTAATTAAAAAATAAATTAAGTTTTTTTTTTTTTTTGAATATTAGTGATAAATGCACAAGTGGGAACTATACTGTCATATTAATTTAACACTTAGTCATTCTTGTGGAAAGAAATAATGATATTTAACCTCAAAGTTTAACAATTTTGATGCAGTTTTTGACATATGATATTTTGAAACTTTTCACAAGTATTTAGTGCAAATATTATCTAAAACGATGTTTCAAGCACTTATTTATGATTATTATTGATTATTTGCAGTCGATAAAACACAAAATAAGTCCAAATTCCAACGATAGAACGGTTCTTTGTCGAAACTTTTCTTTGTTCAAAAATTTCGATTTTATGATGCAATTTCGTGTAATTATTATCTACAATGATGTATTAACAACAGATAAATGAAAATGTATCCACTTACCCATATAAAATACACTTTTAAAAGCACTTTTCACTCCTCACTTTATTTTCACAATACAAACACGACAACAGAAAAGTAAACTGACATTCAATATTTTTTTTAAATGTTGTCATGCCATATTTTACGTTCGGATACGTTCAGTTTACGAGAATATCTACCAGACAATCGACTAAAACCGCCACAAACAATACTCAACTTTATTTTCAAGTGTAATTTGAGCCCAAAGTAGCGATGACTCACCGTTGCCGAATCGGCAACACCGGGGCTTGACGGTTTGGGCGCACTGTTGCCGTATAGGCAACGCCGGGGCTTTAGCGGTTAAAGACTTATACGATCAATGATTGCCGCAATTGTCAAGTATTAAGTGCAAAGTTATTTGCAATTTCCAGCAAAAATATGGTTTACAACCATGAGTTGCAGCTGTAGGGATCAGTCCACCAAATGTTAGTCCAAAGGTCACGAACAACGGTTCTATTTGAAATGTAAGTTTATAACGCTTACACAAGAGTAGGAAGCAGAAATAAGGTAGTTTAGCAGAATTGATTTAGACTGTAGCAGATAGATTTGATTTTACGAGCGGATTGCGTATAGCTAGCTCGAAAGCATGCGTGTGATTGCCTTGCGCACGCGGACAATGCATGCGTGTGATTGCCTTGCGCACGCGGACAATGCATGCGTGTGATTGCCTTGCGCACGCGGACAATGACTGGCGCGTGAGCATGGGCTGATGAGCATGCGACGAAACCGAATTGGGGTGCAATATCCTCATGGATGTCCTCCGCCCTGGGGCGGTCGGAGGGGTCTGTTAGACGCTTACTGACTTAAAACCACCCCAGTGTTCCCTTCCTGAAAGGGGCGCGCGTGGAACACTACGCGCCGCCACCTCGGGTCTAGTATGAAAGGGGGCGGCGGACCATTGGACCCATTCAGGGGGGCCGGAAGAGGGCATTGTCTGCCCTCTGGCGACGCCCGGTGCGCCTGCTGAGGCCCGGGTGAGCGGAAAAGATCTCCCGCTCCCTTTCCACAGCCTCCTTCTTCGACACATGTAGCAAATAGGTACCTAAGCTAAGATAAATTAATATCTTGTACTTAATTCTATAACAGCGCTTATGAAGCAGCAATGCTCTACAAACCAACAAAGTCCTAATGCTAGTTTTTGTAATAACAGTTATGTGTTTTTGCAGTCGGGATTTTTTTTTAATAATTTCTACTTTTATAACTTCATTTCAAGGTTTTTAGTTTATTTGTGTATTTGGAATTGACTCATAACTAGCTTTTATTTGATACTTACCAATATTGTTGTAATTTATTTAAACAACAACCTATCCCTCCGTTTTTAGGGTTCCGTACCTCAAAAGGAAAAAACGGACCTCTTATAGGATCACTTCGTGTGTCGTGTGTTCTGTCTGTCTGTCAAGACCCCTTTTATCAGCAACGCGTGTAGGTCAAGATCAAGTTGAAATTAATAATAAAGTTTGTTTTTCCAATTTGAAACACTATCGTCTGCAAGAATCGACGTGCCGCCCTCTAAATCGCTTTCAATGTCACGTGACCAATGGCTTTATTTTTACGTAAGTAGATATTTCTCAAAACAATAAAATGTATTAGTTGGGTTTTGATATTTTTAGCTCACGACCATTCTACAATATTGGTATTCATAAGGTATTTTTCTTACTGTCAACTAACCTATTATTGCCGGCAGTAATTATTGGAAAAATTGCCCGTGTAAGCACAGCTTTACATTAAAGAATTAATCGCCATGATAAATCGACGCATTATTAAGAAGTATCTAGTATGTTATAATTATTAGTTAGACACATCCTCTTAACATAACTTATTACTTATTAGTCACTTTTTACAAAAGGATAGCCAATTTTCATGATGAACCACAAAAATAAGAAAAAGAAAAACGTTAAAATATCTTTATCTTTTGAAAGAAAGCTGTTGCCCCAAGCTTTATTCGCACGGAAATAATTTAGACATGTAATTTAGAATGGCGGCTTATTCGCCCCTTTTATTTTCGCTTAAAAGGAAAATCCTTCCTTTGCCTGCGAGGCTCCCAGGGATGCTTATACCCTGGTACTTGGATCTGTTGTGAGACGGATTAAAGTGAAGCGACTAATTCATTATTTTTATGGAGGTATTGTATTTCTTAGATATCAAGTGATTTTATTACGAGTAAGGCAAGCTGTGTGCCCCGTGGGATTTTTCATCGGCAAAATTACGAATGAAGCCCTATTTAATCCCTTTACGGGATGTATTTTTGAAAGCAATTCTTGCTCAAAGTTTCATGCGTCTAGATCCAGCGGTTTAGGATGTACAAAAGTTGTGAGGAACAAATATTTGTATGACCTGCAACTAGTTGTTCCGGGTCTGGCTGTTTGTGTATGTGAGTTTAAATCTTTGTAAACGCACCCACAATACAGGAGAAATTCGTAGTGTGGGGCAACGTTTTATAAAAAAAAAAAAAAAGGAAGATAATGTAAATGCGTTAAAATGTAAGCTTGTTTACAAATAACAAACAATGTGTCGTTCTTTCCTCAAAAAACCATTTCAGACACCTATCTACATAGTAGGTACTCAAATGATCTGGACCTACATTATATCCGTATTTTTGTATACCTACATCTTGACATTGATGAATTTTATACATATAAATACAATGACATGAATATTTACTTTGTAAAGTATTATAATTTTTTAATTTTACTATTGTAAATGTGAAGACTATATGTGGGTCATTGTTATTTTTTTTTATTCTCAGTTTTTATCATGGTCTGGCAGTTTGGGTAATTTATGCGGCCTACCAAAATGTCCTTTCTTTGGTATTGTTCGTTGAATCGTTGAGTTCCTTAAGTTCTGAGTTGAGCTGCACGACTACTGACAAATGCGTGCACTAACTAACTGGACAGGTTCCCTCAATCTGTGTGGTTCTTTCATCAGAAAATTATTTCAGGCACCAATCTACATGGTCTTCACATGATCTGACCAAGATTATGTCTGGACTTTAAAAGAGACTGTGACCTCTGAGTTTGTTTCGGCCTTTCTTCTCAGAGTAGTCAGATAGGAAACGCCGACCTCATCTAGTTTTTAAAATAATTATGATTGATGTGTAAAAATGTTTGTTTAAACCTACTTACAGAAATAAATCAGACCGTCACTGTCTGTATGTCTGTACGTGACGTGAAACAGTATTGTACAATCTCAATACATTTAGAGATAAAATGAACGAATTTTAAAGTATCGTTCTACTCCAGTCAATCAATTGAATGATAAAATAATGATTTAAATAAGTTTAGAGCTTAATTTATTTAGTGATTTGTGGTGGAAGTGGGCCTATATCTTTTTAATTTTCGTTTTAAAATCATAATTTTCTTCATTTCGTTTGTCAATAAATACTTACAGTTTGTCGTAGCTGGTAGGTTGTGCAGTTTCTGCCTACCCCCATGGAAAGAAGGCGTGAGTTTATTTATGTATGTACTTACAGTTTATAGTACTTCCCCTTATAATTTGACGTCATGAATTCCAGACGTCGTATTTATTCATAGTATCTTTGTAAATTACCTTTAGTTTCTCTCAAGCCCTTTACTATCGACATAGTAACTATTATTATTGAATATATAAAGTAATATAATATCACGCCTGTATCCACCGAAAAGGCGGGCAGGTGTACAAATGCCCAGATGGGCAGAAATACATTCAAAGTTCTGACGGTTCCAATTGGTTATATCCTATGGAGAAGAGCTTTTATACCTATACAGTGTCCTGTCCACAGAATCCTTGTTGTTTGTGACCGCACAGAGAATGAAGTTGTAAACACACACAGTGTAGTTGACGGGCCATCATTGTCTCTGCACTCGGCCACACCGCCGCATAGCCTAGTAGCGGCCGCTTTGTATCGCATTCGGTTCCTACCGTCTAGCCAAATGTTTGTACCGGTTCGTATGGTGGTACCACTTGACAAGGAATTATGAGTTTATTTATTTATTTAACAGTCTAAGTACACATATAAACAGACAAGAAGAATGGAACAGAAAAATACGTACAAAGGTGATGCTTATTTCTAAAGAAATCTCTTCCAGCGTACCTGCGATAGGAGAGTAGACGAAGAGATGTAGACAACGTGTGTTAGAGTAGACGAGAAAACATAATACATACAATCAAAATAAAAACTTACTAATATTATTAATATACTAATCACTAATTTCAAAATATATTTTTGATGTGATTTGAAAAAAAATACTAACTAATTTAAAGTTTATTTTTCTATTATAAATTTATATTTAAATTAATTTATTTTTATTTACTTACATAATTTTGTTACTGACCGAGCGAGGGAAGCGCGCGGACCGTCTCTGCTTCAAGTCTGGCAACATTTTCATTCCTTTGTTGCTATTCTTCTAAAGGTCGTATTTTACTACCGATCAGGAAACTTGGTATACTTTTTTTGTCGTTGGGGATTTTTGATTGGAGGTACTTCCTCCAAAAAGGGGCAAAAAGGGGGCGACTGGATATCTTCGCCTTATGAAATCCGATTTCGATGGTTTTTTTTTTGTTTGAAAGGTAGTGACTTTTAGTTGGTTTCATAGAAATTTGGTGAAGATCTGATGAGGATCTTCAGCGTGATGAGCAGAAAAGCTCCTCAAAATGCATCTTCATCACAAAACTAGGCTGCAGCGTTACCTCTGCCAATAAATACCAATGAGTTATTTTTTCTAGCTGGCCTACAAATTTTTACTCATAACTTTTCTTAACCATGTTTTTTAAATCATAAAACATGATAAAAATTGTTACAAAAAAGTTTGTGCTCGCTATAGGTCTACTGTGTGCAGAGAACTACTAGTTTATGAAACTGTTGCATAATAAGGGGTAGTAGTCGAGTAATAGTATCACACGGGTGTTTAAATACCAAGATAATATGTGCAGTTTCAACTACTTTATCTATCATATATTGAGATTGAATCTTCTAAATAAAAGAAAAGTGTAAGAAATAGTTTGCTGCCACAGACAAGTAAAAATTGTGATTAAACCTTTTTTGTAATGCTATAAAAATGGCGCGCCCTGCATATGCGTTCCATTAGAAAAAAAATTGTGATGGAAATAAATGGTGATATTAATTTCTTGGATTTTCCCTGTATCGTATTGGTAAAAAATTGGTTTAGAACATTATTTTGTCAGTACAAACAGATTATTCTATTTTTAAATTTCGGTATTGTGTCTCTAGACTCATTATGACGTTTGTAATTTGAGTTTTACGTTATGAGAGTAGATACTCGTAAAAGACATTCAAACATATTACTAATAATATAAATGTGTTTGTTTACCATTGATTGTCGTATACTATACGACTTTAATCAAAATTAAATTAAGGAACAATTAAAATAGGTATACATAATATTGAATTAAATCAAATCTGACAATTCTATAATTTCCCCTAAGGGTGAACATCAGGATCGCCGCGGTCGGTCGTGATTGAAACAAGGCCGACTCGGCGACACGTGGCCGAGGGGCGATGCGCTCTGTTGAAGACGGCGTAACACCCGTTTATATTGGAGCCGATTTGTACCTGTTACTTTTGTTAGAACATGTTACGAATGTGTGATAGAACGGGCTTTACAAAAAGTATTTATCATTATCCTCTTACGACTAACTTTACAGATCTTAATTCTAATGATAGTGTGGAACTATTATTACTACCTATTGTTTCCGTTGTTACTATTGTACCATTAAAAAAAAAAAAAAAAGATTGTATCAAATATATTTGGAACGACATAATTGGATTGAGGAGCCCTTAATTCCTGTTCAGGATAAAGCGGGAGGAAACGCCCGGGTGTCACCACTGTGTGGATCGCCCGGAGGACACGGTGGAGCATACGGTGGAGGTCTGCCCTGCTTGGGCGGAGCACCGCCGTGTCCTCACGGAGGCGATCGGCGGCGACGATCTCTCGCGTCCGGCCCTGGTTCAGGCCATGGTTCGGAGCGAGAGTGCATGGGAGGCCGTCACCTCCTTCTGCGAAACAGTAATGCTCGCGAAGGAGGAGGCGGAGCGCATGAGGGTGAGGCAGGGTGCCCGCCCTTCCGCCCTAAGTCGCCGCAGGAGACGCCCTGGGCGTCGGGAATCGCAGGCGGATTCCCGGCCACCGTAGGCGCGGGCTTGCGGACGGTGAGCGATGGGTAGCTCGCCGTCCGATAAGGACCAGGCCCGGGTCGACGGCGCGTTGTGTTCCACGCGCGCCTCAAAGAGACGTCAGCACCAATTGACGGGGTCCGAAAGGGCCAATGCCTGCCAGGGTTACGAGCCTGTCCGAAAGGGATATCGTGGCTCTGGCACACAGGCATCTGAAGGAACACGGTGGGTTTTAGTCAGTAAAAGTCTGACACTCCCTCTCGCTCCGCCCAGAGCGGGAGAAGTTATTTGATGATTTCCCACCAAAAAAAAAAAAAAAAAAAAAAAAATGTCACATACTTAAACGCGGGTACTTCCAATATTCTGTAGTAAATTAACTGAATGTTTAGTAGAAAACCCTTAGAAAGTTACAGGACGTTTAAGGCGCCTCCTCAATTCAGACGTCTGAATTGATAAATGATGATACATTTTTACTTCATGTAGGTTTGTACAAACATTTTACACGTCAACCATATTTTAAAAACTAGATGAGGTCAGCGTATCTTATCTGACTACTCTGAGGAGAAAGGCCGAAAAAACTCAGAGGAAAAAACTCAGTCTCTTTTAAAGTCTAGACATAATATTAGTCAGATCATGTAAAGGCCACATAGATTGGTGTCTGAAATGGTTTTTTGAGGAAACAAAAACACAGATTAAGTGGTCTGTTCATTCAGTGCACGCATTTGTCAGTAATCGTGCATCACAATTATCATTTAAATGAATATTTGTTATGTTCTATGTTATAGGGTTTGGTTTCCGCACTTAGTCCTTCATGTGGACTATTGTGCGTGGGCTATGGCGGCCGCCTGTTATTTATTCCAACCAGCCCACCTCCCTCCAGAAGCTGATTAAGTCTCCTGGTCTGCATAGAATATCTGTGAAGGATCTTGGTGACACGAGGGTTTCCGTTCTGATCTGGGTGACGCCTGTGCAGTCAAAGAGCACATGCGCAACGGTTTCTTCAGCCTCCATGCAGGCCCTGCACAGAGGGCTGTCCGTTATGCCTATTGTGATATTGAATATATATGAATATTTGTTATATAATGTTATTTTTTTTTACAAAAAGTTTTTATTTTTCACTTTGTAGTGGGTCCGTTTTTAATTATCTAAGTTACAATAGCCTAAAGTCAACTGCTCATCACCTTTTACAAAATATTGCTTTTCCCGATGCTGGGACGTTAATTGTTAAGGAGTTCTCCTGGTAAGAACCAGGAGAACTGCCACTCACCATATGCATTGTGACGAGCATAAATTGCTTAGCAACCATATAAAAGTACCTAATCGAATCGTAACCCTTTAAATACTTATTATTATGTTGTTCCGGGGGCCATCTGTGGTCTCAATCATCAGTTCCACTTCACCAAATGGTGATTTTCGGGAGCAAATGCACGAGTTACTATAAAAAATACCCAAATCGCTATAGGTTTGCCTATAAAATTCGAGGGTTTCCCTCAATTTCCATGAGATCCCCTCATCAGATTCTAATTTGGTAGCAATGGGACCACCTCGGGAGAATACCCTTTCAAAAAAAAAAAGAATTTTCGAAATCGGTCCATAATTGACAGAGGTATCGGTGAACAAACATAAAACAACCATAAAAACACAAACATAAAAAACAAATAAAAAAACAAAAAAAAAACATACAGCCGAACATATAACCTCCTCTTTTTTGGAAGTCGGTTAAAAATAAGCATGGTTGACGGTGGCGTAGGAGTCAATGACCTTTTCCTCTGCTACGACGAAAAACGGCTGAACGGATTTGGGTGAAATATGATACACAGATAGTTAATAACCTGGATTTTTCCGCTTGATAATTTCCGACCTACACGCGGGCGAAGCCGTGAGTAAAAGCTTGTATATGTGCAGCATTGCAGACTATGCTTTTATGATGGAACGGGCTTTACGAAAATAGATCCATTAAACCTATTGTTGTCTCGTCCTCGATGATGATGAATTTTACTAATGCAGTATATTTCCTGGCTACTGGAGGGCGTCACATATTAGTTTAAATCTTGAAATGACAAAAAAACCTGTAACAAAACGCATTCATTTCCCGCTCACTGTTCTATTATCTGTGGACTTCATTCGTTTCTTATGTCACTGCGAGGCGTCGCCGTTCCCGCTAAAATAATTCATAAAATTTGTATTTTAGAAGTTTTATAAGTGTTTTTCCATCAAATACTGGGAAAAGAACGTGGAAAGAGCATTGTGGAAATTGAAAAAGAAGTGAAAAGATTGGATGAAAAAACAAAAGGTTAGTTTGGCAGACGACATTGTCTTTATTTTTCTCAATATACTTCCTCGAATACTGGTTCATGTCGCACTACGATTAGGTTCACAATGCAATGTATTCCACACGCGTGTGATTTTTTATTTTCCAACACATAAATAAACATAAACTCACGCCTTCTTCCCATGGGGCTAGGCAGAACATTAACCTATACTTAGTCTAAATTGGTTAAATGCTTCTATTCACACCGTCTGGCGCCAGAGATGGTCCTCTCTATTCGGAGTTGATTTTTTTTTTAACTTGGCAAAGGTGCATCTTTACGGCATTCATATTTTTGGAATATTTAATGCTGCACCGGTTTGACGTCATCACGTCAACGCCGGCTGTCGCTGAAAACCAGCGCTGGAGCTCTGTCTCGCATAGGGTCGCAGCATTATGCTAAGCGATGGCCGTTTTGCGTGAATGTGACGCATATTTTCCCTCAACTTGTTCTTTCGTGTTTGTGTTTTTTTTTTACTTACCGCAAATAAACGTATTTTCTTACTTTCTTTCTTTTTTCTTTCTAAATAATGTTTATAAATAGAATACCATGATTATTACAATTAAAAAAACGTTTATGAACAAATTAACATTTATTTGTGTTCTAAACTCGAAAATATTTGAATTTTAAATTTTTCATATTAGGCTGTTTATCGGCCTTAAACCTTTGCTTCTCCTTCAACCTGGCGAAAGCAAAACGCGGAAAAAAAAAGAAAATTAAATCATAGTTTCCTAATAATTCATGTCAAAAATATTATTTGGTAATTTATTTTATTTCTTCAAAAGTGTATTGAAAAAACGTCGTTTGATACACGTGGACATTTGTTATTGCAGTTCTCGGCTCAAAAACAACTTCGCCTACGGCTCGGGTGTTAATTCCGCCTCGAATGCAATAACAAACATTCTCCACTTGTATCAAAATGTACTTGTATTCTAGTTAAAAAACCCAATGGAAAATATCGCTTAAAGGCTTCTACATACCGGGGCGACTTGTCGCGCGACGCGACGCGACACAAAGGCACCGCTCGTCCCGCAATACGCGGGGCCTTTGTGCCGTGTCGCGTCGCGCGACAAGTCGCGCTGGTATGTAGAAGCCTTTATTCTAAATCTCAAAAACCGGCCAAGTGCATGTCGGACCACGCACAATGAAGGGTTCCGTAGTTGGGATGAATTTATCCCAAAAACAAACTTAACATTGTAGTTGAAAAACATGCTCTCCCATACATCGATATACGTTACGGTTAATTCTCCAACTGCAAATTTAAGTTGGTCGACTATTACTCGTTAACTTGTGAAGCCTTACTTAGCTGTGATAGTTTTCCTTTTAATTTCGTTATATATACTATTGCCATGAATTTTTTCACATATCCAAAACCAACTATTTAGCTGGCAGGGGGGGGGGGACACTTGACTCTAACAAAAAATAGCACTTTAAAGCTTAATATTACGCAAACGGATCCCTTAACTGAAAAATGGTTTTGACAAACCCTCAATATTTTTGAAGGGCCTATTCAACGATACCCCACACTATGGAATAGACGAGAAAAAAAATACGAATAAAAATACCATTTCACGTGTAAGGGAGGTACCCTAAAAAAAATGTTTTTCATAATCTTATTTTAAAGAGGAATAAGACTAATACAATATCTCGATGATACCTGTATTATGGCAAGCTCACACTTGGAATGTAAGAATCAAGTAAAGTACATACTTAACCTTTATGAAAGCCTGGGTTTTGTAGTAAACTATAAAAATCGCAGTATTATACCTAACAAGAATGTAAATTCTTAGGTTTTATCTTCAATAGTAAAGACTCTTTATAATGCCAAGACAAAAGACAGTGAATTACTAAATACAGAATTACTCTTAAAACTGAAATCAAGTTTTTCCATTCGTTTTTTAGCTCAAGTTACTGGAACATTAGTTTCAGTTTGCCCTGCCATAAAATATGGAAAGTTGTTTACCAAACAATTAGAAAGAATTCAATATCAGACTCTATTATCAAATAATGAAAATGTTGAAACAATAATAACATTACTTAATAGTTGCCATGAGGATATAGAATGTGGCTGTGACACACCTTAAATCAGCCATTATGTCCTGTAAGATTTTTTTAATTTTTTTATTGAAACCGATGCATCCATCACAGGATGGGGTGCTTGATGTGGTAACAAAACCGCCAGCGGGTCATGGACCCAAGAGGAAGAAAAACTCCATATCTATACTTTAGAACTTCATGCAGCTTTTTTAGGTTTAAAAAGTTTTGCCAAAGATCTGTATAATTGTGAGATATTGTTAAGTATTGACAACACCACTGCCATTTTTCATATATAAATCGCTGAGGTACAATTCAACACCAAAATCTCAACAATATTTCAAAATTAATATGGCAGTGGTGCGAATCACACAACATATGGATTTTTGCTTCCTACATTAATATAATGGATAATATTATTGCTGATTTTCAATCACGGAAGGGGTTAGGATTAGGACATACAGAATGGGAACTTGGCAATAAATATTTTAAAAGAATAGTTAATAATTTTGGTCAACCAGAGATTGATTTATTTGCATCTCGTACAAATACTAAATGCATAAAGTATGTGTCATGGCACCCTGATTTTGATGCATTCACTTTTTCATGGTCAAATATATCTTTTTATGCTTTTCCCCCCTTTTCGGTGATATCAAAGGCTTAAAAAAATAGTAGTTAGAGGTGTGGGCTGCATGGTTGTACCAGATTGGCCTACACAACCATGGTATCCCCTTTTTCAAAAACTCTTAATACGTGTTGTCTCATAGTCCGATGTGACATGTTGGCCCGCAGGTTTGCACGCTGTAGCAACCCTGTTAAAATAACGCCTTTTAAAGCATATTGCCAGGTGTTTTACACGTGCAGCCTGTGGACCAACTATACTCAGCGGGCTATCAGCGGCCTACGGGTCCAATATAACAACGGGTTCAGGATGTTGATGGGGCTGCCCCGTTTCTGCAGTGCATCAGGTATGTTTGCACAAGCACACGTCGATGGCTTCCACGCCATCGTCAGACAGAAATCTGCCTCTTTGCTCTACAGAGTGCGGGAAGGCTCCAACTCCATCCTGAAGACCATAGCGGGGAGGTACGACTCTCCTTTGTTAGGTGGTGTTGTTCAAAGACGCATTTTGAACAACAACCTTGTGTCAAAATAGAAAATAAGTTTCACTAACATAGGTATAAGTTATGTTACCCCTATGGATGTTGCTTATCCTATGGATGTTGCTTATCCTATGGATGTTGCTTATCCTATGGATGTTGCTTATCCTATGGATGTTGCTTATCCTATGGATGTTGCTTATCCTATGGATGTTGCTTATCCTATGGATGTTGCTTATCCGATTTTTTTTTGTTAATAAATAAACTATTAGTTTTCAAACCAAACAAAGACTTACTCAAACTATGTAATTCCAGGATGCCTCATCCACTACATGGGAGCCTAACATTGATGGCAGGACAGCTCTCCGGCGCAGTGTTCTTGTAGCAGGTTTAGATGAGGAGGCAGCCGACATAATGCTTAGCTCCATCTCTAGGAATACTCTTAAACAATATTCTACTTGTATATGAGATAGGATCGCTTACTGTTATTCTAAACAGATAAGTACATTTAGTTATTCTATTTTCTTACTGTACACCACTTTAACCAATTCATTATTTTGTCATTGGAGAGCGGGATCTCCTAGCACAGGTATATATTTTAGCTAAAAGGAGGTCCATATGTGGGATTTACTGTAAAAATTTTACAAGTTTCTGAAATAAACTGTTTTTAGGGTTCCGTACCAAAATGGTAAAAAGGAACCCTTATGGTGAGACTAAGTCTGTCTGTCTGACTGTCTGTCTGAATATCTCGAGAACTACTAATGCTATCAACTTGAAATTTAAAATAGTTTTAGATGACGTTAGCCCAACTACTTTGCAAACAAGAAAGAAATTAAAAAAAATATATCTTTTTTGCAAAAGGGACTGAAAAAATTTAAGTGAGACTACTAGGACATGTGGAGTATTATATGAAAGAGCGCTGTTTGCACATTCTCAAACATTTTTAGGGTTCCGTAGTAAACAAGGAACCCTTATAGTTTCGCCATGTCCGTCTGTCTGTCTGTCTGTCTGTCTGTCTGTCTATCTGTCTGTCTGTCTGTCTGTCCGTCCGTCCGTCTGTCCCCAGCTTAGCTCAGAGACGCTTAGTCCTAGAAAGCTGTAATTTGGCATGGGTATACATATTAATCATGCCAAAAAAATCGTAAAATAAAACTATGAAAAACATTTTTTTTAGGGTGCCTCCCCTACACGTGAAATGGGGATGATATTTTTTTTTCTCGTCTATTCCATAATGTGGGGTATCGTTGGATAGGCCGTTCAAAAATATTGTGGGTTTATCGGAACAATTTTTCAATTAAGGGATCTGTTTGCGTAATACTAAGCTTTAAAGTGCTATTTTTTGTTAGAGTCAAGTGTCCCCCCCCCCCCCCTGCCAGCTAAATGGTTTGTTTTGGATATGTGAAAAAATTCATGGCAATAGTATATATAACGAAATTAAAAGGAAAACTATCACAGCTGAGTAGGCTTCACAAGTTAACGAGTAATAGTCGACCAACTTAAATTTGCAGTTGGAGAATTGACCGTAACGTATATCGATGTATGGGAGAGCATGTTTTTCAACTACAATGTTAAGTTTGTTTTTGGGATAAATTCATCCCAACTACGGAACCCTTCATTGTGCGTGGTCCGACATGCACTTGGCCGTTTTTGTTTAATTTTTTTTAGGCAGTACAGTTTCCGACTTTTGATGAAAATTTAAAAAAAATACCGTTCCCCCCATTATCTCCGAAGTTTGCATAGATAAAAATCTGAAATTATTCTATGTGATAGAAGTTTATGTAAAGATTACAGGAAAAATAAAACGATGTGTCTAAATAGCACAGTTTTTCAGAAATCATCAACATCATATATATGTACGGAACCCTCGGTGCGCGAGTCCGACTCGCTCTTCACCGGTTTTTTTTTTATTTAGGCCTAGTATTTCATAAATAATTACCTATCTGAAAATAATATTACAACTTGTGATAATTTAGAATTAAGTTCAAACTGAATGAACTTTATTAAAGCTACAGGCCAAAGGGCTCAAACAATATGCGCCATTGATACAGACTGAGTCAGATGTTGTAATACTCCAAGTAGATAAATTGATAAAAACTTCTGCACCTAATATAATACAACCGTTTATTAAGTTGCCGTTTCTCACAGGCCGCATGTCTGTCCAGCTAGAGTTGTGGTTGATTATTTAAATATCACTAGAAGTATTTGGGGTAATAATAAAAACTTATTTTTATCTCACAGAAAACCGTACAAACCTGTAACTGTCAGTTCAACCAGCCGTTGGATAAATTCCGTGTTGCAAGAAAGTGGCATAGATGTTGCCATATCCTCGGCGCACAGTACACGGGATGCATCAACTTCTACAGCTCTCCAGAAGGGGTCTCGATCGACGAGATCCGAAGAACGGCTGGTTGGACTAATAGCTCAAGTTGTTTCGCAAGGTTTTATAATAATCGACCTGTACGTTCTGAAAACTTCACGGAAGCTATATTTCTTTAATTGGATTTTTATATTTGTGTAAAAGTGTTTCTTGTGGGTACGCCCTCTTTCGGGGAGAGTAGGCTTGACCTAATGAATAAGTGCTATGTTTTATTTTTCTTTAATTTTCCAGTTGCATAGAGTATATAACAAATTGTCCTTGATTAAAAAATAAAACATCTGATCGCACAGTGGTCTTTGAACATCTACATTATCAAAATTCTTCATCATCGAGGACGAGACAACAACAGGTATAATTGAACAATCAAACTAGCTTACCTGTAAGCGCTGCTCGATTGAGATTATTCCTGTTGTTGTCTCGTCCGCAGATAATGAGTCCCATCCACCCTTATGGACACCAATCAAATGGTTGTAACAATCAGATATTTATATTTTTATTTTATTTTTTACTTGTTGGCTTATAACTAAATGAAGTCCACAGATAATAGAACAGTGAGCGGGAAATAAATGCGTTCCGTTACAAGTACTTTTTTTGTCATTTCAGATTTGAACTATATGTGACGCCCTTCAGTAGCCAGGAAATATACTACATTAGTAAAATTCTTCATCATCGGGGACGAAACAACAACAGGTATAATCTCAATCGAACAGCGATTACAGGTAAGCTAGTTTGATTGTTCAATTCTGCCGCCAAGCAGCGTTATAGTGCTCCGGTTTGAAGGGAATCGGTGCCAGTGTAATTGCTTTATTTTATTACTAGCTGCGCCCCGCGGTTTCACCCGCGTAAGTCTCGATTCCGTGGGAATATAGGGATAAAAGAAGCCTATATGTTAATCCAGGGTGTCAGCTACCTCGATACAAAATTTTATCAAAATTGGTCCAGTTGTTTTTACGTGAAAGAGTAACAAACATCCATCCATCCATCCATACTTACAAAGTTTCGCATTTATAATATAAGTAGGATATTTTATTCAATAAGGACAAAACAGTTACATACTAAAGAAAATAAAAGGACTAAAGGCTTCTACATACCAGCGCGACACGGCACAAAGGCCCCGCGCGTCGCGGGACGAGCGGTGCCTTTGTGTCGCGTCGCGTCGCGCGACAAGTCGTCCCGGTATGTAGAAGCCTTTACAGCAAAAAAGAAATACACCATAAAACTATAAAAACAGGTAACAATTTATTGCTTCGCAGCTATAATAAAGTGCCTAATCAAATCGTGAAATACTTAAGCCCGTATTTATAGCACTTTGGTTTGTCCACGAATTAATAAATGAATTAAAAGAAGTGAAGGATTGTTACTTCACTTCTTTTAATTCAAATGTGGACAATGGTGTCATGTGGGTTACACGTTTGTGGCCTTTGCGCCGTGTCGCGTCGCGCGACAAGTCGCGCTGGTATGTAGAAGCCTTAATGCCATTAAACGCAATTTTCTTTTTTCTTTCTTTCCTTCTAATTTATGTTCGTCACAATGCATAAGGTGAAGTCACCATCAGCTCGAGTTCTCCTGGTCCTTACCAGGAGACCTCCTCAACAATGGACGGCGGCCCTGCATCGAAAGGCAATATTTTGTAAAACGTGATGAGCAGTTGACATTAGGCTATTGTAACGTGATTCTAACTTAGATAAATTACAAACTGACACACTAAAAAAAGTGAAAAATAAAAAACTTTTTACAAAAAAACATATACAAAGAAACTTTAATTTCGGAAGTCGGTGGCAAACAACTAAAATACAGATCCAAAGACACCGACTTCCGAAATTAAAGTTATTTTTCACTTTGTAGTGTTTTTCTGGAAGTCGGTTGTTTTAAAATTCGTGTTTTAAAACTTGGTCTTTTTGTACCCATAGGAGCACATAAATATGTGCGCTTTATAACCAAAGCTGCAAAATACAGAAACATTTTATATTTTCTCTGCAGATTGAAACAGTTTCTGTTTCCTGGAGCTCTAACTAGCATGCAGAGAACACCACAACGTTTTTTCTCTTTTTCTTCATTTGTAGGAAAAAATATGAATCCGCAATACTACGTACTGCGTTTTAATGTTGTCACACATTTTGCAAATTAAAATGCATAAAATAGAGACGCGAAATAAACGGGAAATTCTAATTCACTCGCATGCAGTTGGTGTAAAGTATAGCAAAACAGAAGGACCACTTCAAATATACTTATTACGAAACATACAATCATGACTGTAATCCCGAAGGGTTAGGCAGAGTCATGTATTAAGTCCCATTGTGATAGCAGGCCAGCTTGTTGCCATCAATCGAGCATAAATCCAGACTTCGGGCTGCTACTGATAAATCCCTGACGGAAAATCCTACTATCACTTCCCCCGACCTGGGAATTTAACCCACGACCTCACAAGTTTCTTCCTTTTGAGGTACGGAACCCTAAAAACGGCACCCTTATAGGATCACTTCGTTGTCCGTCTGTCTGTCAAGGCCCATTTCTCAGGAACGCGTGGAGGTATCAAGTTGAAATTAATATGAAATTTCCTTAGAGCTCTAATAAAATCAAGCTTCTAAGTCAACGCAATAAAAAAATACGGCGTTTTATGCGACATATTTTGATACTTGCAAATAAATCAAAACCTATAGGGTGCTTCCCGTAAACCTAGAATTACGAAATTTGGCATGAACCAAGGTCTCACAGCACAAGTCAAGGAAAAAGTCCGAAAATTGTTAATTCGTAGTTTTATCACACACACAAACTTAAATTTTCAGTTGGAAAATTGCCTGTGGCTTATATCATTGTATGGGAGAACATGTTTTTCAACTACAATTTTAAGTTTGTTTGTTTGTTTTTGGGATAAATTCATCTCAACTACGGAACCCTTCATTGTGCGTGGTCCGACATGCACTTGGCCGGTGTATCGCGTGGCTTTAATTTTTATTAGTCGAGTAGCTTTCTAACCAGCTTCAATAATAAGAAATCTTTGCCTTTGTTGACGATGTTTCTTGTCATTTCACTATACGGCATGACGTATTAAAGAAGTGTTAAATTTAAAAAAAATAATAGGCCCAATTTGAAATTTAACTTGAATCGATTTAGTTACGTCGCGATTGATCATCGTGACTCGAAGAGTTTTATTAGTTTTTTTTAACACAATTTAATATTTTTTACAATGCACACTTGCTTTCTCAACTCACTTTAGACATTGGCAGAATAGTCGACACCGGCTTTGCTTGCCATTCAACAAAAATAGAATAGAATAGATCATCGCGACGTAACTAGTGCAGTAACCACACGACTCGGTACTCGATACTCACGATAAATCGATTCAAGTTAAATGTCAAACGGGCCTATTATTTTTTGACAAGTATAGTGTATTTTATTATGTCCTCGGTGTCAGTGTGTGTGTCACTTGTTATGTCATACAGCTGCTATAAGACTGTTCTTCTGAACTCGACCATTTCGCTCATAAAGTGTCGCTATGCGAGGGGGGTAGTCCCGGGATCGGCGCGATAAACCCCGGACAACGGGACGAGAGGCCGGGACGAGACAATGGGCTATTGTTCTCGATGTATCGCGACTACTGGACAGTGCAGTAGGACAACGAGATCGTGTGTTTAGAATGGAAGGATTTAATTGTCTTAAATTTCTCGTTCAAGTGTTACTGCGCACACCCGGTTATTTGAAATCGCCACAAGCTACGTTGAATTCACTCGTGACCGGGTTGAATAGTTATCAAGTTTAAACGTTGTGCTTAGAGAGTTTTCTTAATATTAAGAGATGTTTAAACGTCCAAAAGTACGAGTATATGGTTAAACAGACGTTAATCATTGCTTAATTTTAAGTACCGTTATAAATTAACCACTATATATTCTTGGATTAGTCAAACTACAGATAACTAACTTAGTTCAATGACTTCATAAAAATCCGGGAATCCGCCGAGCTAGATGTTAGAAGCACAAGACCGGTATGTGGCGACGCTTGATCCCGAGGCCCTGTCCAACAGACGTATTTCAGTTGAATTATGGTGGTGTTTCTATACACCTTCCCCATTTCCCCACACACTCCATATTTTATGGTTTTGAGGGCAGAAGAAATTATTCTTTTGTCACCAAGAACAACTGAGTCTGAAGTCTTCAATTGTCTTTGAAGTGAACAGGATGACTGGGACAAGGTAACATCCATCAACCCATACTGTGTCATACTTCCTCTCGCATAAAGGAGGCCTATGGGAACATTTCAGGCTGATTATGTGTCCTGTTCAAGTTGACTTACTGCTCTGTCCTGCACTAGGCATCACCTCGACACAACACTCCATTGTCGCACGTTTTTGTCGCAAGTCCTATCCACATTAACAGCCAATGCCATTGGAATACCACCTTATCATCACATGATAAAGTTGACAATCGCTTGGAATGGTTGTGATATTTTTTCAATGTAATTTAGAAAATCATGCATGAATAACCCCTCTATCATAAAGTAATAAGGTTGAAAATCCCTGAGCACAAAATATTGCAAGTAATATGTTTGTCAGTTGTAATTCAGAAAAGCTATTATTAATATCTGTGATGATCTGCTAGAAGAAATACAGCGCTGTAAGCCGCTTAGTCTAAACTAAGTACACAAAAAGTGGTTTATTTCGAGGGTAGTAAGAATTTGACGTTGATTGTAGTAAAAGTGGCACTTTAAGCAAAGGATTCCTGATTTAGTTTTAACCGAATTTTCAAAAGGAGGAGGTTATGCATTCGACGGATATTTTTTCATGTTAGTACATCGATTGATGTTTCCGTGATTATTGGGCCAATTTAAGCGATTTTACATATTAAATATAATAATTGTAAGTACAAGAAACGTTTTATCCAAAATAAAACAACCCACTTAAAAAAAAACTACAAAGTGAAAATTAAAAACTACGGGATTTGGAAGTCAGCTGCAAAAATCAAAATTCAAAACCAAAGACACCGATTTTAAATTAAATTAAAGTTATATTTCACATTGTAGTTTTTTTTTCGAGAAAGGCTAAGTTATAACATTACAGCCGCACGGAATTATCGATCAGGATAAGCTACGCCTGCCGCGATTGGTCCATGGATGGGTGACCATCTTTAAATACTAAGACACCTCCGTGCGTCGGAACGCACGATAAGCCGTTGGTCCCGGCTGACATTCGTGGATCTTTGACAGTCTTACCAAGGGGTATCGTATTACCCACTGACTGGGTTATGGAGGTCAGATATGCAGTCGCTCCATGTAAAACTGTTTTACAAAAAAAAAACAATCTACTTCCAAAAAAAAACACTACAAAGTAAATAATAACTTTAAATTCGGAAGTCGGTGTCTTTGGATCTGAATTTTAGTTTTAAGCCACCGACTTCCTTTAGAATGAAAGAAGTTTTTTTTTGTAAAATGTTTTTCATGTTTTACTTTTTAGTGGGTCAGTTTGTAATTTATCTAAGTTACAACAGCATAATGTCAAATGCTCATCAAATTTGACAAAATATTGCTTTTCCCGAAGCAAGGGCGTTAATTATTGAGGAGTTCTCCTGGTAAGAACCAGGAAAACTGGAACTGATGGTGAGTTCACCATATGCATAGTTTTTTTTTTTTTTTTTTCCTTATTAGTAAGAACCAAGTTCTTACTAGTTAATTGCAATCTAGCCTAAGAAGACTAATAAACAATTTAAATCTAACTTATTATGCTACGTTATAAATTATGTTAATGCTAAGAATAGTGTCCATAATTAGGTATGCACTTTTACACACGTTCGTAACACTTCCTTAGAGTCTGGTAAAATTGATAAAACACTTTGTTCATGTGTTATATAAATAGCACAACATTGTTACTATTATTGATTCACTTACACTACACTAATTCAAATGGTTTAGTTCTCTTTAGTCTACGCACTATGCCTGTGTTGTCTAACAGCTGGATTGCCTCAACATTCACGTGTCGATGGAGTCTGTGTTCGTGGGCTTCAGCAAATTTTTGTGTGATGGTGGTGACGAATTCCATGTCGAGGTCACGGTGGAGGTCATCGTTTCTTATGTACCAGGGTGCATTTACAGCAGCCCTGAGTACTTTATTTTGGAACTGTTGAATTATTTTGACGTTGGTTGGCTTAGTACAGCCCCAAAGTTGGATACCATACGTCCAAATTGGCATCAGAATATGCTTGTATATTATCAGCTTATTATGTATTGATAAACAGGATTTCCTTCCCAGTAACCAATGCAAACGTTTATAACGAATATCGAGTTCCTGTTTTTTCTTTTTGATATGGGCTTTCCAACGCAGCTTGGCGTCGAGAGTTATGCCAAGGTATTTGGCTGTATTAGCATAAGGTATTTGCATACCATTTATGTAGAGTGGGTGGTAGTCACTGTGTTTGTTTGTGAAGTTAATGTGAACTGATTTTGACTCATTCAGATTGATCTTCCACTTTTGTGTCCAGTCGTAAACTTTGTTCACAGCTAGTTGAACTTTCTCTACCGCTTCTCTGTGGCTTGATCCGGTGGCCATAATAGCAGTATCATCTGCAAAGGTCGCTATGGTGCTGTTTTCCAGCTCTGGGATGTCACAAGTGTATAACAAGTACAAAATTGGGCCAAGCACACTTCCTTGAGGCACCCCAGCTTTTAAATGCACGACAATGCATGCATAGTGACGAGCATAAATTGCTTAGCAATGATATTAAAGTGCCTACTCAATCGCAACCGTGGAATACTTATTATTAAATAGTTCCGGTGGCCATCTGTGGTCTTCATCATTAGTTCCATTGTACCAAATGGTGCCTGCCGAGTGCAAATGTATGAGTTAGTATAAAAGATACCCGAATCGCTATATGTGTGCCTATGAAATATGAGGAATTCCCTCGATTTTCATGGGATCCCCTCATCGGAATCTGGCTTGGTAACAATGGGACCACCCTTTCGAACAAAAAAAATATTTTGCAAATCCGTTTATATATGACGGAGTTACGCCCGAACATAAAAAAAACATTGAAAAAAATATAAACATACGAATTGATAACCTCCTTCTTTTGGAAGTCGGTTAAAAATACTGCTATTCAGCTGTATCCAGTTAGACTGAATGAAATAGTTGGGAAAAGGTTACGCAGACTAAAAGTGTTTTTTTTTTAAGTTTTATAATTAACTGTCGTGGTTTATTTGATTTAATTAAAAAAAAAACATATTATTTTAATACCAAATTATAATATTAATTGTGGCAACACTGTCAAAGTACAAATTATTAATGTTGTAAGTAACAAACTTTTAGATGTATTTTAATTATGGCAACAAGGTATTATTTTACTTTGGCAAGACAGAAATAACGGTGTTGATGTTATCGTTAGTTCTGAGTGGGGGAAAAGTTATTTTAAATGGTAAAATGTAGTAGAGTGAGCCAGTCGTCGTTTAGTTGTGAAGCAGTGAAGTTGTGCGGAATAAAAAAGTGTTGAAAAGTCATTATAAATAGTAAAATGTAGTACAGAGCCAGTCGTCGTAAATTTGTGACATAGTTATTTTGTGCGGAATAAAAAAGAAAAGAGTGTTTTTCATCAAATATCAGTAGTGCCAAGAACCAGCCATCTCTCAGCAAAAATCGTAAGTAATTTTATGAATTCTTTACATTACTTTATTGTTTTTGTCCCCGAAAAGATCAGTGAGCGATGTGTATGGTTATTATGTAGACTCGTGATTCTGTAGCAGTCATTTCCCAGATGGTTAATATTATATTTTAATCATAGTTAATAGTAATTGGGCCGATGCACGTGGTACCTTTGGTCGAGGCAACACCTCGATAACCCTATCATTGCATTTGACTAAAATAAAGAGTAAATTGTTGGGCCAGTGCACGTGGTACTCGTGGTTGAGGCAACTCCTCGATAGAGTTATCATTGCATTGGACAATTTGGAGAATAAATAAATGAAAATTGAGCGAATGAATGTAGGGAATTTATCTACGAGATTTTACTTTAAACAATCTGCATAGCTATTCACAATCCTTTGGAAGCCTTTGGGTAATTTATCTCATTCAGACAGTGCTTACTTACAAATTGTTACAAGAATTTTTTGTTAGTCCATATTTTCAGGCAAAAAATACAAAGTGAAGCATTGTAAAAGCGTCGTTGATTCGTGTGTGTGTCGTACATGTACTTCTAAAAACGCTTTGTGCAATCAAACTCCCTGCGGTTTTTATATTCCTCTCTGTGGGTACCGGCCACATAGTATAAGTAAGCCAGTAGAACCGCTCCGTGCTGTACATAGTCTCAAAATCAAAAAGATAAATGACTTGTTTAATTTACGAACAATAACGTTTATAGTAATCCTCGCTTCTTTTTTTTAAGAAAAAACATTAATAGATTACAACTCCTTCTTTTCAGTGCTATGGACAGCAACATGCGCGCTGCGACTTGGCTGAAACGGGGTAAGTTTTTCATATGTATTTACTTCCCACTGTTCTTTGTAAACGTTTTGTTGGCTTCGTAAAGTATTTATTAATGAAATGATATTGAATAGCTGCTTGTAAATTTATTTACGAGGAAAATGTGTCTGAATCCACCAGCGCGAAATGTGTCTGAATCCACCAGAGCGCTACGACTTGGCTGAAACGGGGTAAGTTTTTTTTTATGTATTTACTTCCCACTGTTCTTTGTAAACGTTTTGTTAGCTTCGTAAAGTATTTATTAATGAAATGATACTGAATGGCTGCTTGTAAATTTATTTACAAGGCAATGTGTGAATTATTATTATATTTATGTTGTCTGAATCCACCAGAAACGCAAGCCTTGGGACATATTAGTGTCCTTATTGGCAATTTTCTTCAGAAAGGTTTTTTTTTGACATATCTGTTTTATCATTTTTATTGTTGACTATTTGTTTTTTTTTATTAATTTGGTACTTGTTTTGACATTATAGTTTTTATTTGGAATTTAATTATTTGACAGGGGAATATTATGTTGATTTATCCTCTCTAGCTATTTCTATAATTTTTGTTTGATATTTTTAATTAATTGAAACTCATGCTAACATTTGTACGCCTAATGGCAAAGCATAGAGAACTTACGAAAATGTAACATCTCACACACCTGTGTATCTGTAACCTATGGTTACAAATAAATAATCTGAATCTGAAGGTCAGGTGCGTGTAACCGGCGCGCGTGTGTGTGGCTTTTCCCATCGGAAAAAGGCAAGAGTTTGTGTTACGATACCGATTAGTGTAACGAACCTATTTGTGAAAACGTGTGCTATCAATCAAAATAATCAATGTTCCTTCGATTCTTTTAAGCCAAATAAATCTCATGGTATCACCCAAGAGCTGGCCTATTTTTTGGCCAAAGAATCGGCATTAAGTACCATACAACATGGCAACGCTGCCAGCCTGTTTGGCACTTTTTCTCTTCACAGCGATGACACATTTTTTGATG
Organism: Tiliacea aurago; assembly: GCA_948098905.1. Classification (NCBI taxonomy): domain Eukaryota; kingdom Metazoa; phylum Arthropoda; class Insecta; order Lepidoptera; family Noctuidae; genus Tiliacea; species Tiliacea aurago. Next base: position 19,346,932 of record OX402602.1, read on the forward strand.
CCCTATACCACTACCGCAGCCTATTTTATACTGACCAAAATGAAAGACGTCGACGACGTGACGTCAAAAAAACCGGTCAAGTGCGTGTCGGACCACGCGCAATGAAGGGCTCCGTAGTTGGGATGATATTATCGCAAGAATTATTTTTTTTTTTTTTTTTTTTTTTAACATTTTATTGGAAAAACATGATCCCCATACATTCCAACTGCAAATGTAAGTTTGTATGCACAATATTGAGTTATTTACCGTGTTATTTTAAAATCAGACTTCTTATAGGTTTTCCTGTAATCTATAGGTACAGAACTATTTTCTGCATTTTTATCAAAATTTTAGGCTCAGTTGTTTCAGAGATAAGGGTGGTAATTTTTCATCTATTTTCTTAAATAATTTCAAAAGTATGTATTTTAAAATTACAAAAAATATATATGTAAAATCTGAAAAACAAGCCCTTTCATTTTATGTCACACGGTACACTCAGCAAAACTTTTTTTTTTTCTAATTTTCCCCCCAATAGTGACCTGGAGGTCAAAATTTATTTATTTACGTAACACGTCCGTGTTTAGGTCACAGAAGTTAATGTGTACCAAATTCCAGTAGATTTGGAGCAAATCAGCTGTGACAGACGGACAGGCAGACAGACAGACACACGAGTGATCCTTTATGGGTTCCTTTTTTCCTTTTGAGGTACGGAACCCTAAAAAAAACCATTGCCTGTCGGACCCCACGCACAATGGAGGGTTCTGTAGTGGGGATTATATTATCTTAAGAACAAACTAAATGTAAGTTTGTACGCACAATATTGAGAGATTTACCAAGTTTTTTTTTTTAAGATCATATTATATACTTCGTATACTCTTCTACTCTACTTCTTCTTTTCTTTTCCGTGTGGTGCCGGACGTAAAGAAAAGCACCATCCCATTTCTTCCCGTGGGTGTCGTAAATGGCGACTAAGGGACTTACTTCTCTATGCATTTTAACACCTAACTATAAATACACACATAACAACATTTTAGGCTCAGTAGTTTCGTAGATAGGGGGGGGGGGATGGTCAATTTTCAGTTATTTTCTTAAACAGTCAGTCTGTGACAGACTGTCAGACAGACACGAATGATCCTGCAGGGCTAACGTGACACGCGACAATTACTCGCTCTCGCGTGAGTAATTCTTGTTGATTTCTGTAACCTCTATTCTATTCTATTGTTTGTTGTATGGCAAGCAAAGCCGGTGTCGACTATTCTGCCAATGTCTAAAGTGAGTTGAGAAAGCAAGTGTGCAAGAAAAAAAAAAAAAAAAGAGAACCATTAAATGAACTAATAAAACTCTTCGATTGATACAGTTGAACACAATGTGGAGATTTTAGCTTGTTTTCTGACAGCGCTGCCATACAAAATACTCGATTCGTTCTGTCAAACTTGATGTCTTCTTCTCGACAAACCCTTTCTTTTTTTTTTTGGTGGGAAATTATCAAATAACTTCTCCCGCTCTGGGCTGAGCGGGAGGGCGTGTCAGACTTTTACTGACTAAAACCCACCCGTGTTCCTCCCGTTGCCTGTGTGCCAGGGCCATGATATTCCTTTCGGACAAACTCGCAACCCCGGCAGGCATTGGACCTAACGGACCCCGCCAGTTGGTGCTGACATCTCTTTGAGGCGCGCGTGAAACACAACGCGCCATCGACCCGGGCCTGTTCCTTATCGGACAGCGAGCTACCCATCGCTCACCGTCCGCAGGCCCGCGCCTACGGTGGCCGGAAATCAGCTTGTGACTCCCGACACCCAGGGCGTCTCCTGCGGCGGCTAAGGGCGTGAGGGCGCGAACCCTGCCTTACCCTCACGCGTTCCGCCTCCTCCTTCGCGAGCATTACTGCTTCGCAGAAGGAGGTGACGGCCTCCCATGCACTCTCGCTCCGAACCATGGCCTGAACCACGACCGGACGCGAGAGATCGCTGCCACCGATCGCCTCCGTGAGGACACGGCGGTGCTCCGCCCAAGCCGGGCAGACCTCCACCGTATGCTCCACCATACCAACATACCAGCGCGACTTGTCGCGCGACGCGACGCGACACGGCACAAAGGCCCCGCGTGTCGCGGGACGAGCGGTGCCTTTGTGTCGCGTCGCGTCGCGCGACAATTCGCCCCGGTATGTAGAAGCCTTAAATACGACTATTTACTCGTCAAAATAATGATCCAAAAACCAGCTAAATGCGAGTCGGACTCACGCATGAAGGGTTCCGTACTATTATCTATAAAAACGGCAAAAAAAATCACGTTTATTGTATGGGAGCCCCCTTAAGGCGCTGACAAGGGGCAAATGATAAAAGTAGGCTTGTCTTAAACAAAAAAATAGCCAAATCTATATAGTTTGTGGTAGCGGAAAAAAAGTATGTTATTTTGGAACATATCAAACATACATACATAGAAACAAAATCTCGATACAAATTAACAGTAAAGTTACCTTTTACTTTGAGTTTCAATCCAAAATATCTATATTAAATATCAATGTACGGTTGGTATTTAATTAATAACAATTGAACGTCTTATTTGTATGCAGAACTTGGTTGTTTTTATTTTCGATTACTTACCTAATTTTTTTAATATAAATAATTGTTTCATATTTTGCAATAAATTACAACCGTTGTGTCATCGCGCTTCTCTTTCTTTAGTATGCAATCTGACAGTGACAGCGGTTTACCTGTTGTCAGCGTCTTAAATATTTTTTTTATTTTGTTTTTAGTATTTGTTGTTATAGCGGCAACAGAAATACATCATCTGTGAAAATTTCAAGTGTCTAACTATCACGGTTCATGAGATACAGCCTGTGGTGACAGACGGACAGACAGACAGACAGACGGACGGACAGTGGAGCCTTTAGTAATAGGGTTCCCGTTTTACCCTTTGGGTACGGAACCCTAAAAAAAAAGCGACAGACAGAAGGGACGCCAGACTGATGCAACACGTTACATTAGCGTTTCGGTAACGCGGCTAACATGTTGGCGAATCGGTTAGCATGTCGCTGACGCAGTCAGCATGTCAGGCTCGGTTAGCATGTAGGTGATGCTGTTAGCAAGTCGGTGACTAGGTTAGCGTGTTCGTGACGCAGTTGCATGCCGGGACGCTTTTACAATGTCAGTGACGCGGTAAGAACGTCGTGCATTGGTTTACATGTCGGGGACGCTGATAGCATGTCGGTGACGCAGGTAGTATGACGGGACTCTGTGAGCAAGTAGGTGATGCAGTTAGCATGTTGGGACGCAGTTAGCATGTCAGGACGCTTTTAGCATGTCAGGACGCTTTTTAGCATGTCAGGACGCCTTTAACATGTCAGGACGGTTTTAGCATGTCGATGACGCGGTTGGCAAGTCGTGCATTGGTATACATGTCGGAGACACTGATACCATGTCGCTGACGCAGTTGGCATGTCGGTGACGCGTTTAGCATGTCGATGACTCGGTTAGCAAATCGGTGTCGCGAACCCACAGATTTTGCCCCTACCAAAAAAATCTAACTCATTTTCTTTTGCATGATTTCGTTTAAGTATTTTAATTTCGGCATGCCAAAGAAAAATATTTAATATTAATCAAAAAGTCTGTTATATAAAGAAACTAAACATAAATTAAAAGCGCCATGCCATGCGTAAAATCGAATGAATGAGCCGATGTTGCTATCATAAAAATTATTTTGTTTTTTATAATTTGCTACATCGGTCTTTCGTCGCGAGATAAAGAACTGTCAAAGTGCCTTTTTCGAGTTCACTCGAGCTTAGCGGTCATGTTAGTGTTTAGAATGACGTCAGAATCGTCGACAAATTTCGAAAAATCGAGAACGAGAGCGTTCTCGCGCCTGTCATGTTAGCCCTGCTGTAAGGGTTCCGTTTTTTTCCTTTTCGACAATCGACAATTGTATTGATCTATTGAATTACTTACATAGTGGTGAAGCATGTAAGAGGGGCGGGGAAGTGCCAATCAACGATGGCTTTATCGATGCTCAATCAGTCATATCAAAAGGTGGAACAATTTACTCACATTGACGTTTTAGGGTTCCGTAGTCGACAAGGAACCCTTGTATTTTGGCCATGTCAGTCTGTCGGTCTGTTTGTCGGTCTGTTTGTCGGTCTGTTTGTCCGTCTGTTTGTCGGTCTGTTTGTCGGTCTGTTTGTCGGTCTGTTTGTCGGTCTGTTTGTCGGTCTGTTTGTCGGTCTGTTTGTCGGTCTGTTTGTCGGTCTGTTTGTCGGTCTGTTTGTCGGTCTGTTTGTCGGTCTGTTTGTCGGTCTGTTTGTCGGTCTGTTTGTCGGTCTGTTTGTCGGTCTGTTTGTCGGTCTGTTTGTCGGTCTGTTTGTCGGTCTGTTTGTCGGTCTGTTTGTCGGTCTGTTTGTCGGTCTGTTTGTCGGTCTGTTTGTCGGTCTGTTTGTCGGTCTGTTTGTCGGTCTGTTTGTCGGTCTGTTTGTCGGTCTGTTTGTCGGTTTGTTTGTCGGTTTGTCTGTCGGTCTGTCTGTCGGTCTGTCTGTCGGTCTGTCTGTCGGTCTGTCTGTCGGTCTGTCTGTCGGTCTGTCTGTCTGTCGGTCTGTCTGTCGGTCTGTCTGTCCGTCTGTCCGTCTGTCTGTACCCGGATTAGCTCAGACTCTTAGTACTAGAAAGCTGTAATTTGGCATGCGTATACACATTAATCACGCCGACAAAGTCGTCAAATAAAATCTAGAAAAAAAAAATTGTATGGTACCTGGTATGATAATAGGATAGCTCCCTTGTACTTAAGTGGGGATATGCTTATTTCTCGTCTATTCCATAGTAAGGGGCACCGTTGGATAGGCCGTCCAAAAATATTGCAGGGTTGTGAAAACAATTTATCGATTCAGGGATGCGTTTGCGTAATATCAAGCTATACCTAGTGTTAATTTTTGTTAAAATCAAGTGTTCCCTTGCCAGCTAAATTGCTGTTTTTGGATATGAGAAAAAAATTATGGCAGTAGTTATATAACGAAATTAAAAAGGAAACTATCACAGCTAAGTTGTCTGTACAAATTAACGATTAATAGTCGACCAACTTAAATTTGCAGTTGGAGAATTGACCGTGACGTATATGTGGAGAATATGTGTATCAACTACAATGTTAAGTTGTTTTTGGCATAAATTCATCCCAACTACAGAACCCTTCATTGTGCGTGGTCCGACACGCACTTGGCCGGTGTTTTTATTTTTAATGATTCACAGCTATTGCGCGAATACGCTGTTCTCGGCAAAAAATATTGAAAGCTTCAATTTTGTTGTTATATTTTTGTAACTTTAAATAAAAAACACGTTATTTCTCTTTGCTCGCTAGCTCTACTGGTCGCAGAACGACTAGCGTTAGTTTATGTTGTAATTACTATTTTCTTCTTGGAGGGTATTCTGATGTTTCGTCGTTGACTCTGTTTATTTGATCCATATTCGTGAAATGAGCATAGTTGTGAGTAGGATGCTATTTACCAGTACTCGCTGGGAAGCCAGTGAGTCAGTAGTGAAGTTAGTTGGCAGTTGTTGGGACCACAGACCGCGCAGACCGCCAGTCGCTATATTATTATTTGTGATGGTGTAGTGTGTGCGTTGACTGACGACTTTCGTATAATAATAATAAAACGTTATTATTATCAGACCACAGTAAATTCATACAATAGTATGGCAGAATACAAAATAAATAAACACGTTTTGGGGTAAAAAGTTTGAATAAACTTGGAATTATTATCTCTTGCTCACAGGTCATTTCTGATAATGACCAGCCACGACCAAATTTGCAAAGACCAGCCACGGCCAAAAACTTACTACACAAACTTGCAATCCAACTCGAAGGACCAAAACGTCATTATTGTATTTTGACGTACACACAGCTACACATCAAGCTATACATTTCCAGTGTACCCTGACCTCTCATTGTACGCAAATCCTACACAATGCGAGATCAGCTTATACTAGAAATGCATAGATTGATGTGTAGCAGTGTGTACCTAATGTTCACAAAATATGTATTATATCGCAAAAGTCTGAAAACTATTCACTCCTTAACAGGCTTCCTATATTCAGCCGTACTACTGTAAGCTGAAGCTATTTAAACAAATGAATAACACCCTCAATTATCTATTCTGATCACCATAAGTACACTAACAAGCAAACAGTCACGTTAACCCACCGACGTAATGGAGATATAATTAGTGAGTGAAGTGAACGCGATTCTAGTGCGGCTTGTGGTTGTTTGTGAGGAGCGAACCGCGCAGTTCATGTGTTAACGGTTAATTCATGTTTCTTGCTGAAACTATTAACGTTGTTGGTAAGTCATTAGGTTCGAGATGATATTGTACGTTTATAAACTGTAGTGAATTATATAGTGGTAGCATTATTTTGAGAAAACTTACTAGTTTCCTCCTCTATGATCCTCTTTCCTGATCTGATGAAACTTAGCAAAGTGATTCCTCTGTTCAAATCTGGCAGCACAACTGATCCTACGAATTTTCGGCCTATTTCGATATTACCTACATTGAGCAAAATCTTTGAAAAATTAATTTTGAAACAAATGTTAGGACATTTTAATAAACATAATCTACTACATCTGAAACAGTTTGGTTTTACTAAGGGTCGTTCAACTACAGACGCGGGCGTGGAATTACTGAAGAGCATATTCGAGGCCTGGGAGGAGTCGCGGGATGCTCTTGGCATTTTCTGCGACTTGTCTAAGGCCTTCGATTGCGTTCATCATGATACACTCATCAGAAAACTGCACCATTATGGTTTGAGGGACAGTGCTCTCGACCTTCTGACTTCTTATCTGAACAACAGAATTCAGAGGGTTTATGTTAATGGCAAGAGATCTGCAGGATCTGCGGTCACTATGGGCGTTCCGCAGGGTTCAATTCTAGGTCCATTCTTGTTTCTAATTTATATAAATGACTTACCTTTTCACATAAGGGATAATCACAAGATTGTATTATTCGCAGATGACACTTCACTCATTTTTAAAATCAAACGTCAGCTAGTCAATTTTGAACATGTTAACGATGCACTCTCTAAAGTTGTCCATTGGTTTAATGTAAATAATCTTCTCCTGAACGAGAAAAAGACTAAACTCATTAAATTTTCAATGCCAAATGTCAGGCAGCTAACTACTAATGTTCAACTTAATGGAATAGAGTTGGACCCTGTTGAGTCGACAGTTTTTCTTGGAATAACTATTGACGGTAAATTACAATGGGGCCCACACGTAGAAAATTTGTCAGGAAGGCTTAGTTCGGCCGCCTATGCTGTTAAAAAAATTTGACAGATTACTCATGTAGATACTGCCAGAATTGTTTATTTTAGTTATTTTCATAGTCTTATGTCGTATGGGATCCTTCTCTGCGGATCATGTGCGGACATTAATAATATCTTTATTTTACAGAAAAGGGCTGTTCGAGCCATTTACAATCTAGGTCCAAGAGATTCACTTCGTGAAATATTCAAAGAAATAGATATTCTGACTGTAGCCTCTCAATATATACTTGAAAATCTATTATATGTACACAAAAATAAATCAAATTTTAAGAAAATGTCCAATATTCATAGTTTAAATACCAGGAATAAACACAATCTTGCTGTACATCGCACTCGCCTCCACAGAGTAGGCAACTCGTTCATGGGTCAATGTATACGCTTTTACAACCAACTTCCTACTGACATTCGGAACTTACCCATTAAACGATTTAAAATCTGTATTAAAACTAAACTTTGTAAAAAAGGGTACTATAAGATTTCTGATTATTTAGAGGACAAAAAAGCTTGGGATTGAGCTGCTCGCTCTGCTAGCCTTGTGATAAAACTTGACATTTTAATTATTATGCATGATTTTATATACATATTGACATTGCAGAATATTGTATACAATTTTACATGAATGTTTACTTTGAAAAGTATTATATTTACTGCTTTAATTTATTGTGAATGTGAGCACTATGTGGGTCATTTTTTTTTTCTTTAAATGTTTTCCTTTCTTTTCTCAGGTAAGTTTTAATGATGGTCTGACATTTTGAGCGCTTTATGCGGCCTACCCAAATGTCCTTTTTTTGGTACTGTTCGTCGAGTCGTTGAGCTCCTTAAGTTTTGAGTGGAGCTGCACGATTACTGACAAATGCTTACACTGATTGGACAGGTCCGCTCAAATTTGCGTGGTTCTTTCCTCAAAAGACCATTTCAGACACGGATCTACATGGTCCTCACATGATCTGACCAAGATTATGTCTGGACTTTAAAAGAGACTTTGACCCCTGAGTTTGTTTCGCCATTTCTTCTCAGGGGTAGTCAGATAGGAAATTTCGGCTACATCTAGTTTTTTTTTTTTAAATATGACGTGTAAAAGTGTTTTTAATATCCTATTTACAGAATAAACGATTTCATTTCATTTATGGAATTACGTAATTTACAGAAATTTAGGATGAATAAAAAAGTGTTGAATACATGATATACCCTCCTTTTCCTTAGTTGGTTAAATATAAAATAAGACACTGCAATGCAACTAGTCTTATGTTTTGTCAAGATATTTTATTTTGAAATACCTATTTATAAAATCAGTGCAGTTCTTCCAAATAGCATGCACCATAATTATTTTGAGGAGTTTTCTGTTTACCCAACTATTGCTATACAAGTTTTACAAAGCCTCCTTTTCTATGAACATTTTGTACCGTTTATCGCACGATTCCAACAAAAGCAGCAAAGGTGGGCTTAACACACGTAATTTGCTACGCTTTGCTACGCCGTGCTACGCGCGACGACACCTTCCTGTTACGATCGCTACGCTTCCGTAGCACTACACCTAATACATTCTTTTTAGTAAAACGACGCTTATCTTTTTATTATTTAAAAAAATAACGTTGCTAGTTTTCTGTTTCAAGTTTAAGTATGATCATAAAATGAATAGAGAACATTATCTAACAGTAGTAATGATATACACTTATGTAAGCACAATTTAAACTCTGAACTCCAAGCTTTTTTGGGGTTCCATGTCCAAAGGGTAAAACGGGAACCCTAATACTAAGGCTCCGCTGTCCGTCTGTCTGTCCGTCTGCCACCAGGCTGTATCTCATGAACCGTGATAGTTAGACAGTTGTAATTATCACAGATGATGTATTTCTGTTGCCGCGATAACAACAAATACTAAAAAACAGAATAAAATAAATATTTAAGGGGGCTCCCATACAACAAACGTGATTTTTTGCTCGTTTTTGCTCGATATTGATTTCGGCAACAGGTAGACGCTTGAAATACTCACAGAATGTTTAGTTATAATATTCACTTTAAAAATAAATAATTAAATTAAAATAAAACTAATATTTAAGGGGCGACATATTATGCACTACTGAGTAATGGTTCTATCCTCTAAATTATGATAACCAAATTATGCCGTAAGAGGCTATACTTTCAAAGTAATAAGCGATATGGCCGTAACATATTTCGTTAATTGTGGTTTCTGCAAGTGACCCCCTACTGACCAAAATGAAAGACATCACATCAAACCAGTCAACCATAGTTTTGATAATACTGTGGCTTCTAAACTAGTTTATTATGATTGTTTATCGTGTTACAGAGCCGCTCTTGTGCTATAATTGTCAATTTTCTAACAACCAACTCAATTTAACTTGTGTTCGTCTTGGGACTCGATCCGACATCCGTTACATTGCAGAGCTTGTCCTGAAACGAGTTTATTACTTTAACAGACAATCTAGCCAATATTCAGAGTTACTCGGTATCTGGTAGTTCTTGACAGGCCTACACTGTCCTCCCTTAACTATTAACAGGGTAATTTGAATATATTGTAAAAGCCAACTATTTTTAAAAGAGTAACCAGTTTTTTGCCGGCTCTTCTCGATAGGAAACGACCAATTGGGACCGTGCACCTAGCTTATGTGAGCACATTTCATAAGTGCTCACATTGGCTTAAGTGAAATATTTTGAGGTGAACATCTTTAAACTCACGGGTACCTGGGCAGAAAAGTGAACCGTAACAAAAATGTCTGTAGGTATCGTCTTGCCATCGTATGTGAGACCCAAAATACTAGTCTTAGAGACTCGGGCGTGAAGCATTGATCTGGCGTCGGGCACGGACATGATGGCTCGGATCGGGCGCAGGCTTCGCACCGGTATGCTACAGGCATGGCACCGGTACGGCACAGGCATGGCACCGGTACGGCACAGGCATGACGATAAAAGGCATGGAGCGAAGGGTTTTCAGAACTGTCTATTGCCAGATATCGAGTGCGCCGACGGCGACCTGACGCCGTACTGACGGCAATCGCGCGCGGGCGCCGAAATGGCGTGTCTATAACGCGTCCGATGACGCCCGTTGAAACGTGTTCAAATAACGACTTTATTACCGAACATTTAATACGGTATTCGAATAGAAAAGTAAATGTCCTTGACACGTCCGTTCCAGACGTCAGAGCAATGTGCTTCACGCCTCAAGTGTAGTGTTATTGTATAAATGATACAGTCATCTCGCTGATACAACCTTTAGTTATTGTATAAATGATACAGTCAGCTCGCTGATACAACCTTTAGTTATTGTATAAATGATACAGTCAGCTCGCTGATACAACCTTTAGTTATTGTATAAATGATACAGTCAGCTCGCTGATACAACCTTTAGTTATTGTATAAATGATACAGTCAGCTCGCTGATACAACCTTTAGTTATTGTATAAATGATACAGTCAGCTCGCTGATACAACCTTTAGTTATTGTATAAATGATACAGTCAGCTCGCTGATACAACCTTTAGTTTTTCCATCGAAGTGACAATAAATTGGTCATCTCGCACCAAAGTGCATCGCTGTCGTCCAGATCCTGGTCTCCAGACTAAGTTTCCAGCCTCCCTGAACCTCTTGTATACCTTCGAGTCACAAGACTGGCTCAAATGAAGCTTCAAGCGTTACTACGCTGAGACAATTTTGCTGGATTAGGATGGCGACTTGAGCGGCTTCTATAGGTGTGGTTCAGTATTGCCAGTGACGTGAAATATTGGACTGACGATAAATTTTCATAAACGCCCCCCTTTTTATAGGGTTTCAGGACTACCAAACAATATGGTGTTAGGAACTGCTCAGTAGCAGCCCGGAGCCTGGATATGGCAATAGGCTATTACATGAGACTTAAACATAATTATGTCACTGACAAAAGATGGGTGTAACAAAAGATGGGTGTATAAACACGTCTGCCTATGTTTTGGGGAATATAGGCGTGATGTTGTATTATCTCCAGCGTGAAATTATAAAAGTCACTTTGATTTGTTTGTTCTTATTGAACTTGTCAACTTTTGACCTCCTGACCTAGTACTTAATTACCTCTGGGTCACTTTGACAACTAAAGCACTATTATTCCGATTTAAACAAAACAATCGTTAAATGTTAAAATAGAAAGCATAATCCCACCTCTATTAACTTTAATATTCCTCAAATCTACCCTCTAAATAGCTCAGGAACACCTCTAGTTAAAACTATCCGCTAGAATGTTCACGTAATGGCCCAAAATGTGATAATTATTGGTTTAAATAATACCGGCTTATGACACGATAATTGCGCGTCAAGTTGGCGGTAATTGGCTAACGTGAGCCGCCATGTTTAATTGTTCCGAGTGCATTGCGTGCTGGTAGAATTAATGGTGGCACAATTGATTTGGACTTTTAAAACACGCTGAAATTCAATTCCAATATTGTTAAAAAACAATATTGGAATTGAATTTCAGCGTGTCTAAATGTAACTGAATGTATTTGTATTTTATTAAACCAACCAAATGACCTCATATTTACCTAATATTTCGTACGGTCAACTGCACGTTCATATTACTAACCTACTAACCAAAACTAACAATTTTGGTTTTGACAGCGCCTTTATTTCGTAGCAGTAAGGACGGTTTTCTTAATTCCAGTATCATTACTACCAAGCAGTTGACTGTTCATACAGTAAGCAGCCTGTAATATGACCTATTCAGTCTTATTACAAAACAAGATTTATATGCTTAAACTATGGAGCTAGTTAGGGTTCCGTACCAAAATCGTAAAAAGTAACCCCTATGGTGAGACTAAGTCTCTGTCTGTCACACCTGGATATCTCAAGAACTACTAATGCTATCAACTTGAAATTTAGAATAGTTTTAGATGACGTTTGCCCAACTATTTTGCAAGCAAGAAAGAAATTAAAAAATAAAAAAAAATTGCAAAAGGGACTGAAAGGGGGTCTTATAACTGTTAAGTGGGGCTACTAGGGCATGTGGGGTATCATGAGAAAGAACGCTGTTTACACATTCTCAAACTTAACAAATTTTGCACTTTTGATGAAAAATGTAAAAAAAAAACCGTGCCCCCCCCCCCCCCCCCCATCTCCGTAGGTTGCCGAGATAAACATCTGAAATTATTGTATATGATAGAAGCTTATGTAAAGATTACAGGAAAATTAAAACGATGTCTCTAAATAGCACAGTTTTTCAGAAATCATCAACATCATATATTCGTACGGAACCCTCGGTGCGCGAGTCCGACTCGTTCTTGACTGGTTTTTTTTTGTAATTAGAACGTAACTCTGATTGAAATACCGTTCTTTATACAAAACTGAAAACTTAGTTCGGTACTAAGTTGTCAGTATTGTATTAGGAACTTTACCTTATACGGAATAAAGTTCGAAATTCAATAATGGCTCCATGGGCCTGGGTCTGAAGATAAACCTTGTTTTGTAATAATACGGATTGAGTTTTAGAAATAGTTCGGCTGTGTGGAACGTCTCTGTGACGTATAGCTATGTGACAATCTCTTTTTATTCATATTTAGGTTACTGGGATGTGCCTTTTATCTTGTACCCATCCAAAATAAACCCTCATAAAACGTTTCCTGTACCCATATAACCATGAGCCCCTCAACAATTAGCTCACATGCACGTCGATGTTCCGTTGCTCGCCGTACGTTGGCGCCTGCGCTGATTACCGCCGCGCGATTACTATCATTACCGGCGCGCGGTAATGGAATTTGATTAATTTTATATGTCGCTGCTGGCGTGTAGCGTGGTGCCGCAGAGGAGACAGAGTTAGAAGGACCACAATGTGTATTGTGGATATGAGCACTAAGCCGGATTCTCAGGCATTTAGTTTGATCTTGTATAATATTTAGTACAGTTAGTATGAGCTTTTATCAAATTAAGTCGAGTGTTACTTTTTAAAATATATTATGGAAAATACGGTAATAACAATGAAGGAATAATAAAATACACCTATTTATTGGCTTTCATGCTTCGGCGCTCAGAAACACAAATAGACTGTTGATTATATGCCTCGCAATTATGAATTAATCAATTATTTATTTATTTAAAAAAAGTGTGGTACATAGTCTGTTACACAAATATGATTTAACAATTTAGGGAAAAATTATTTTCAACATAATTGAATCTGGCGTCCTAGCTAGGTAACCTGTATTAAGGTTCGCCAGCCCAGGTCCCCAAAGGAGTACAAAAAATTCAATAGACACTGGTTTGGACTATATGGTGATAATATATTTTAACTTACACTAAGTGTGTGAAGTGTTAGTATGTGTGTGTGTTTTGTGATGAGGTGTGGTGTGGTGTGTATGAGTATTATGATGTAGATGTCGTGTGTGTGTGTGTGTGTAAACGGAAGGGAAAGAGGTTGAGATTAACTCGCTACACTAAGCGCATCATTTTGAGAACAACGCTAGCTGGTCCACGTTGTGTAAAGTAAGACTACTGAATCTAGATTGCTAAGGACCACCAGCCATGCAGCACTTGTAAAAATTAAATCCAAAAGGACCAACTTTTTTATTGGTCTTTTTGTTTGCAAAAGTTTTTATTGGAGAATTCTATCCATCCTTTGTCGTAATATATTCTATCTCGCTTTCATATCGTACTAATGACAGAATCGAGGGAATTTCAATTGAAGCAGAAAGGGATGGAATCTTTTTGACCGTCGCGACGCTTTCAACAGACTGGACTAATAACATTTATTACAAACTCTGGTATTACAGAGACGGTTACAATTGACATATTTTAACAGTACTTTTTTTAGGAATTTGAGTGCCTTCTTCAATTACTGTACTAGCTTTTATTAGCAAATTAAAGCAGTGAATGCACTGAAAAAATGCGAGCTAAGATACATTTTCTCTTAGTTGGCATTAAAATGTTTGGAATCATTATTTATTATACACAAGATGGACAATGTGACATGTACAGAATAATCACCGGTCTTTGTTACATCATACATGCTTTGTTTGATTTTACTTCTTCACTTGTTTAAATCAAATAATAATTTTAGTTGATGGTAACGAGCAACTTGTTAGAATTATAATTATCATTCTTAAAAGGACAAACAATTGAGTTAAATTAAATAACTACCCGTAATTAACTAACTAATTACTTAGAAGACGGAACTATGATAATTTAACAAAGTTCCCCAAGCATCTGAAGTCAAGATCTTGTTAGGCTCGTATGGAGACAAGATGCGTGATCACATTAAACAAGATTTTTGTTAAAGCAAACACTTTTTTTTTTCAGTGTGATGTTTACCACAGCAAGTTTCATGATGATTCTTTTTTTCATTTTTTTTTTTCATTTCTTTGATCTTAAGACACGAGGTAATTTTGCCGAAAGCACCCAATTACTGTACTAGCTTATATCAGCAAATTAAAGAAGTGAATGAGGTTTACCAAAATCTTCAAAACAGCAAGTTTCATGATGTTTCCTTGATGATCTCGAGACACAAGGTAATTTTGCCGAAAGCACCCATGCTTTGTAAACAGATTTGTGATCGCAGTATCTTTAAAATCGTATCAAATAAAATCACTATTCGTGTCTGCCTGCGTGATCGCTTAGTTTGTAGGCTTCTGTAGTCAACAAGGAACCCTTATAGTATCCCCATGTCCGTCTGTCTGTTTGTCTGTCTGTCCCGGCTTAGCTCAGAGACTCTTAGGCCCGTATTTATAGACCGTTACTCAGTACTCAAGCATTACTTAAGACTAAATTCAACAAATCCAATGGCTAGAATCTAGTCTTAAGTAATGCTTGAGTAGTGAGTAAAGTTCTATAAATACGGGCCTTAGTACTAGAAAGCTGTAATTTGGCATGTGTTAATGCATAATATATTAATCACGCCGACAAAGCTTTAAAAAAAAATGTTGAAAAAATTGTTGTGCACGTAAAGTGGGCATGATTTCATTTTTTTCATCTATCTCTTGGTGTGGGGTATCGTTGGGTAGGCCGTTCAAAAATATTGCGAGTCTGTGAAAACTATTCCCTAGATAAACCCTGAATCGTAAGATTCAGGGTTTCATTTCTTATGAACAAACACAAACTGTTTAGCTGTTCTAAAATGTCTCTCAATTTATCCCTAATAACATTTCGTCCCTAACTCCACAATATGTCCTCACAACAAACCCTGAATATAACAGTGTAATAATATATGATGATATAATACGTACGGTCTGACGAGGCGAGCGCGTCCCGCGGGCTCCGTTGTTATAAATGACCAACAATGGAGCTCCCGGACTATTATGTCATTTACTAAATTAACTACACAGTCCAGTCAAATGCTGACTGTGCCCGCGACTATGTGTGCGTGGTTGTTGGAAACCCACGAAATACCTCAAGTTATAACTGCTTTTAAAACGTTCCTAACGCATTGTGGCAGAATGACAACCGTTTCTGAAAGGACAATCAACACAAAATAGACTGACTGAGACACTTATGTTAGTATCTGTGACTGACTGAAATAACAACAACCAATCAGATGTCTTGTAATGTGTTCCATTTTAAACATATTTTTGTTTGATGTGTAACATCTTTACTCGCTTTCTGTGGGAGTGATTTCGTGACAAGGGACGGAAGTGTGTAACAGGAAGTGACAGCTTGAGTATGGAATGAGTGAGTATTTTTTAATAGCATGGAATTAGTAAGTACTTTATTAGATTAGATTGTAAGTAGAAGGGGTAATTTCTGTCGCTGCTCAGTAGCTTATTACCGCGGTGAGATGTCAGATGTTACACATCATAAGCGGCTACTGTAAGGCTCGCTTGATTTTTTTTTCTTACATCTACCGTTACAGGATAACCCAATGCGATAAATGCGCCTATCCTAACTTAATAATCCTAAATACTAACATCTATGTGTAACAAATTACAAACAATGTATTCCTTGTGAATTCACTCAGAGAGCAACAGAATAAGTCCGTCTGAATCGCTATGAGGTTGAGCCTGCGGAATGCCCGCGCCCGCGGTACCTGCCTTCCGGGGTTGGTGCTCGCGCGCGGTTCCACTAGCAGTGGCGGCTGCCGTGGATGCCACACGTCGACGACTTACCTTGCTCCGCGTGGTGTCGCTGTAGACGCGCGCGCGCAGATCGCCACGCGTGGAACCGCGTTTATAAATATAGGTAATGCACGCTGTGCACCGGCATTCATCAGGCGGCAGTGTCCAGTGAGGATGTGTAGTGGTGTGATCGCGCGCGTGGCTGAAGATTGCGGTGAAGACCGACGGCGGCGTGTGGCGATGGTTGAGTTCTTTTTAGAACTGTTAATACTGTCTGTGCTTCTTATTACCAGAGCGTCAAAACGTGCTGTGACAAAAGTTCTTTTGAGAGCTGTTATTTTTGTCAATGTTTCTTGAAACAGAGTGTTACAACGTGGTGGCTGCAGGTACTATGTAGTACAACGTGGTGGCTACAGGTACTATGTAGTACAAAGTCGACTTCCAAACAGGAGGAGGTTATATGCTCGGCTGTATGTTTTTTTATTTTTTTTGTTCACCGATATCTCCGTCAATGATGGACCAATTTTGAAAATTATTTTTTTGTTTGTAAGGGTATGCTACCGAGGTGGTCCCATTGCCACCAAATCAGGATCTGATGAGGGGATCCCATGGAAATCGAGGCAAACCCTCAAATTTTATAGACAAACCTATACCCCCTTATTACAAAACAAGGTTTATCTTCAGAACCCGGTTTAAAACATGGAGCCATTATTGAATTTCGAACTTTATTCCGACTATGGTAAAGTTCCTAAACACAAAACTCACAACTGAGTACCGAACTAAGTTTTCAGTTTTGTATAAAGAACGGTATTTGAATCACTGTTACGTTCTTATTACAAAAAGTGGCTCCATGGTTTAAGTCATGTCAAATATAAATCTTGTTTTGTAATAAGGCGGATAGAGATTTGGGTATTTTTTTATAGTAACTCATGCATTTGCTCTTGGAAATCACCATTTGGTGAAGTGGAACTGATGATGGAGACCTCAGATGGCCACCGGAACAATATAATACTAAGTATTAAACGGGTTGCGATTCGATTAGGTACTTACTTTAATATGGTTTCTGAAGTGGACTGTATATTTGGGTGTTTTGGAATAAAAATTATTCCGGGTCCTTCGCCTTTATTAATACTTGATTTACTTGATACACTTTATATTATGTTATAATACTTGTTCACGTGTTCTTCTGTTGAGAGCTGGAGATCGACTGTACACTACGCTCAAATGGCGCGCCTTATGAACAGTCCGTTGTGACTTTAATGGGAGCCATGATTTTTAACTGTTACAAAAGAATCAAATCCGTTATGACCGGATCTTTGACTCAACCCATCTCACTTATTCTACGGTCAATGTTGACCGTTTTTGTGTATAAGGCGGCCCATTTATGGCTTAATCCTATTACATACAAATATCTAACTTATTCCTATAGGGGGAAAAGTTTCTAGAACATTAAGTGTTCAAAACACGACTGGGTGCAAATCCCTTACACATTTATCCCTATATCTTCGGAACTCATGGTCAGATTCTCTTTATTTTAACGGAGATGTTACTTCTAGACATTATGCTACCTTCGTAAACAAATTTGGAGACAATATCTCACCAGGCAAAAAAGTGAGTTTTCAAACTACGTAATATTTTCTTAAATAAAAATGTTTACAAATGACTCTCTTTTGGTCTCAAAGTTTCACTACGTAACTATACAACAAGAAACTAAGCTATCTATACACATTATACCTTAAAACTAGTCAAAGTTACACACGTTTTAGCGTCTCGCCCACGGCGATCCGCGCGCTACTTGTGCCCATGTGCAAAAATAGGGTCTCCTACTTTGAATTTATACATTACGATTTTACAGGCTCGGCGTTCGTAACAGTTTCTAAGCAATTTATGCTGTTCACAATGCATATGGTGAGTGACAGTTCTCCTGGTTCTTACCAGGAAAACTCCTCAACAATTAACGTCCCAGCATCGGGAAAAGCAATATTTTGTAAAAGGTAATGAGCAGTTGACTTTAGCGCCAACCGACAAGTCGCGCCAATATGTAGAAGCTTTAACGTTAACATACAGAACATTTTCAAAATATTTTTGCTCCGTATCTGCATTAATATTCCAATGCATATCAATTCAAATTTCGTAGAAATAGCACAAGTATCAACAAACATTATTACCGTCCGAATTTTACTGCGTTATACATTTATATGAACGCAATTACATACATTTCACAGGTCGGATTGTGGCCCGATAAAATGGCATTCCCTACGGACCGATGTTACGAACCGATTAGTGAGATAATACCATGATGTTGAGTAATGTTTTACCTATGGTTATGTACCTACATGTATGCATGTATATTACATCGGGTTCAACTGACGATACTCGAGGGAAGATCGGAGGGGATTCGATAACCGCATGATATGGATATTGCACTTACGGGTTGATTTAATCGGTTAAGTGGCTCATAGGTTACAAGTGTGGTTGATGAAAACGAGGTTTGCAGATCGATTCCCGTGTCAGACAAAGTTAAAATTACTAGAAACAATTATTAACATCAAGTAGTTTTACTTGATGTTAATATTGTTTCTTGTAAGTTATGTCAACAGACCCTTTGATTCCGTTACATAACATCACGCGTGAATTCCCCGAAGGGTTAGGCGGAAGTGAAAAATTTAAAAAAGAAATCTCATAGGATTTATTTAATTAAACCAATTAATTATAGGGACTTTTGAAATGTCAAGGAGTCGGTCACTCAGAAAGATGAAGCTAGTTGCCCATTCCGAGCGTAGTAGGTTCCTATGGAGAAGAACGTGGGGGCAAGAAATTCCACGGACACTTTTTAAAATCAAAATACTGTTACTAGTTAACAAAACACGAACTCTTCGAGTATTTCACTCATAAATCCAATATTCCTGCGTTATTTCATGAACGTCAGCAGTTTCGCTAGTTTTATCGGAATTGACTGAAAACAAGCCATTCAGCAAGTTACAGCAACCAATAAAATGACGTTACGAGTTTCCAACAGCTGCCCAAATAATAACTGACCCAATCTCGACAGAGCTAGTTGTTAGAGTATCGATTTAGAACAACAGAGGTGTCACATCACTACATATCGATAGGTATGATAGGTATCACATAATATTAGAATTATTTTAATAAGTTATTTTTTTTTAATGAACCTTATTAATATAATTTACGCCGTAGGTACTAACAAGCGCAATTTAAACTACTTAAACGTTTTGACCCCTTAGTTTCAAATAATTTATTTTATCACAAACACTGCTATCAGTACAGGAAAAAATCCTAATGCGATAACGTGGTCCTTAATTAAACTATCTTAGACAACTATCTTAAATAACATAACACATACAATATTATTTTTGTGAATTTATTCAGAGAGCAAGAAAATAAATCGATACTGCCAGCAGTGTCATTTAGTGCGTGCAAGGCGCGCGTCAGTGGCGCTTTGCTGAGCAAGTTGGTATAAAGTCATCATTATGGTCTTTACCTTGATTACCTTGGCAATAAGGTCAGTCAGGTATGGCACTTAAATAAATAAAGAAAATGCACTGTTACAAGACAACAATGAGATTACTCTGTACAATCGTATTTCCGTCCTGCCATGAGAACTTTCCAAAATAAATGATCCAATCTCAACTGGCCAGTGTTTCCGTAGCAATCAGACCTCTTTCCAATACTACGAGTTGCAGCAACATTCCGATTTCATGTTATAGAGTACAACCTTATTGATTTGTAGTAACAAGCTCGCTTCCTGGCGCGAACACTTTTTGGTCCTTAGCTCCGCACACCGGACACGCAAAGTTGCCAGCAGAAAATCATAAAGACATGCCAGTTGTGCGAAAAACATCGGGTACTGCTCCTCAGTTGGTCGATATGAGGCGACGTAGCAAATTATTGCGGGTCTCGACCTTCTGCTTTGTTTTGTGTCAGGGGAACTTATAAGTTAAGGCCCTATCCAACGTCACTCCTAGATACGTGGGTCTGTAAAAGATCGCTTTTAGCGATAAGACCGCCCATTGTATCACCCTATGTAAAATTTCAACATTTATATCTGTAATTTTTATGGTGTACATATTCACATGTTGTGTTAGGCTGATCGTTGATGTCAAGATAACTTATCGTACATTCATATTTTAAAATATGGACCTCTTACAAACACATTAAATCTCTATTTTATGGTTGACAGCCCGACATGTTGTTAATAACAAAATATCCTGTTTCTTTGGAATTGATAAACAATACTTTTAGCTAAACCCATTCCATTTATATCATATGGGACGTAAACTGGTCCTTTTTATAAATTCTAAAGAACTAATACAAATGCACAACGACAATTTCGACATCTGGCTGCAATAGGCCCAAATAATGCAAACGAATCCTTAAAACAATTGAGAAATTGTAAAAAAATGTGGCAATAAAATCTATTACTTATAAGTATTTGTTGAGTATGGGGAACGAACCGACGCCGACGCTGGCGGGGTTTTTATGACACGGAACACGGAAGACATTGCGTGAGGCAGTGGACGGGTAACCATATTATGATACGGACGTGATAGTTGAGGCCAGTTAAGTTAGGAGCCTTGGTAAAATACCATGAATGAGTGGCCAGATAGCGAGTATTAGCTATTAAGTTAAATATAGTTGAATTAAAGCCCAGATTAGACTAATTTTGTATTTAAGGCAGTATGCGTGTGCTTGTTGGTGTGACTGGGTCAGTGATCAATAAAACAATTATCCTAGGCTGATAGTATTATTAAACAGCACGTGTGTTAATTGAAACTACCTTTATATATTGTCTTGATAATTAATATTTTCTCTTGTATTCCTTATGTCCATCTCCCAATCCGTACCTTAACAGATATTTGTCATTGGCGTTTGGTTATAGGGAAACTGGGAAGGCCTTCTGCTATACTTGACACTAAGCATTATTGCTTATGAGTATGACGACTGTTGACCTTAATTGACGCACCACATTTGGAAGGCAGAACCGTAAATACTCAGTTCGTTTAAAGCAAACTAGGCTTTAAGGCCAATCAGTATTGCGTTAAAATCAACCAAACGTAAAGGATGATACTCTTTCCAAAAAGGTCTCGCCACAGAACACATTGCGTGAGGCTTGTTGACGCACATTTCCGGGAGCGGGGTTAGGCTTCACTAAGTACCAGAACTGAATTTTTTGTCGTTCTAAGAACGCTAGGGACCGTGTCTCATTAAAACCACAACCGGCTATATTTGTAAGCCAATACTGAATCAACACTAGTTAATGAGACACGCTATTTGGATGCAAGCCCCTGATACCCGATACGATCGCAATGAATTCTGCTAGAGACTGAGTCTACGGTGCGCTTAGTGCAAGTGTTTGTGTAATCTTATTAAAAGGGGCCAGGCCGCCGCGTAAGGGGCCAGGCCGCCGCGTAAGGGTCTTCCATATTAAAAGGGGCCAGGCCGCCGCGTAAGGGGCCAGGCCGCCGCGTAAGGGTCTTCCATATTAAAAGGGGCCAGGCCGCCGCGTAAGGTTCTTCCATATTAAAAGGGGCCAGGCCGCCGCGTAAGGGTCTTCCATATTAAAAGGGGCCAGGCCGCCGCGTAAGGGTCTTCCATATTAAAAGGGGCCAGGCCGCCGCGTAAGGGTCTTCCATATTAAAAGGGGCCAGGCCGCCGCGTAAGGGTCTTCCATATCAGTACGCGTTTAAAACTACGCAATACTTGTCTTCTTCAACAGCATGGACTTCGTAGTACTCTGCCATAGGATTGAGTAAGACATTTATTTAGTGCTTAGGGAACGTGTTCTATTAGAATCGTATTAGTGTCCTAAGAGGTTCTATGCGTTAGCTCTATCTGAGCACGAACAATGAGACAAACGTTATAAAACGGTTCCCGGGCTCCTTGAAGTGGGTACATTGTAAACAGACAAATTAACGTAGCTATAAATAATGAAACTAAGCGCAAGCGTAACGGTCCTTCTAATTAAAGTTCTTGCAACTAGACAGCAGAGTCATGTTCCCAAACACTAGCAAGTGGCGAAGGGTGCTAGGCACTTTGGGCTGTCCATAGGCCTTTGAGAGAGTTGATCCATAACTCTACCAATTAATTATTGAATTTTTATTCTCTTCTCTATTATCTAGTAACTAATCCTTGAATTTTGTATTCTTTGCTTCCGACCAATATTAAGGCTTTAAAAGAGATAATCCAAAAACTCAATTATGTAATGATTGACTAAATACCTGTTACGCTAGCGTAAGGGTTATTCACAAGCTTAATTATAATAATATACTTTGCATCCCTCTATTGTTTATTAGCTTTCTAAAACCACATCAAATTTCATAACTACCACTTCACACTCATATTCACTTCTTCATATTTAGAATTCACTTAATCTCTGTCGGTGGAAGAGTGTCCAGTCTGGAGACGAGCTCTACAGGGTCGTACGGGGCGGGGTGCGGCCCTTTCCCCTAAAGGGGAAATCGACCTAAACTATAATATTAACAGAATTAGGAAAAACGAAAATATTATTAGCCTGGGGTGATTTGGGAACAGTCACACAGAGATATAGGCCGGTAGCTTTTGGGGTCATCGGAGACTACCTGGTTTCGGTAGTGCTACGATTTTGGTTTTTTAATGTTTAGGAATGTTTGCAATGACCGTGCATTTATTAAAAAATACCAAGTACCACGATACAGCTAAAGGCCCCAGGTGTTTGAGTCGTTCCACCGCAAGATCATCGACACCAGCCGCCTTACTGTTGCCTGTCTAACCCCTAGGTAAGACTGGTTGACAGACTTTCTAGCTTCTCAAAATTTTGTTTCAAGTTGCTCAAGTGCTGTTGAAATCAGAGCTCTAAATGGAATACCTCCCCGTAAAGACTGTTAAAATTAAAACTTTAATGCCCGGACTCAGTAATAAACTACAACAAGAACAGCAACTATACCTACTGTATCGCTTGCGGGCACAATTAATAACAAATGAACATTTTATTATGACATTTTAATACAGCTGTAATTATTCGTGTAAGAATTCGTGTATAATGGTATGAAAGGGTTCAATTGTTCTATGGACTTAATATTTGCAAGACTGATAAGTTGCCATACCATTTCATATTAATTAAGTACTTTTATTCCGCCCAATAAATAAATCATTAATTCATACGTTTGCCGAATAATGGGCTGATAAAGACAGAATATGAAGTACCTAATAATGTGGAGTTGTACCTAGATAAGTAGTGTTCGTCGTATTCTTTAACCGACTACCAAATAGGAGGAGGTTATAGTTATGTTCGTCTATTAGTTTTTTTTAATTTTATATTTTCATGGTTTTATTTGTTCGAAAGGAATATAAATCGAATGAAATCCTTAAATTTTATAGGCACACCTATACCGATTAGGGTATCTTTTATTATATAGTAAATCGTGCATTGCTCTCGGAAAGCACTATTTGGTGAAGTGGGACAGATTTTAGAAGACCACAAATGGCCACCGGAACTTTTCATTAATAAGTTCTTCATGAATTGCGATTCGATTACTTTAATATGATTACTTAGCAATTTATGCTCGTCACAATACATATGGTGAAGTGGAGCTGATGGTGAAGTACCAGGAGAACTCACTAAAAGTGAAAAAAAAAATACGTCAGTTTATTTCTTAAAAATACTGGAAAACATAACATAGCGCCTGCATTTTAAGCAGTCGTCTTTCCTATTTCACAATACATCATCATCAGCAAAGACGTCCACTGCTGGACATAGGCCTGCCACAAGCACCGCCACTGCGACCGGTTCTGTGCTTCCCGCATCCAGCGGACCCCACCCCCACCCCCACCACTATACACACCACACACAGAAGGCCACAATACATGTGTACTGTAAATATGTGTGACTCGTCGTCCTTATATTTCCGGGTCGAAAATGAATAAAAGGCTATTTGGAATATAAAGATTAAATTCCTATTCACTCTACAATATTGTAATCTTTTAGGGTTCCGCATCAAACGGAAAAACCGGCCAAGTGCGTGTCGGACCACGCACAATGAAGGGTTCCGCAGTTAACATGAATTTATCCTAAAAACCAACATAACATGCTAGTTGAAAAATATATATTGTCTCATACATCGCTAAACGTGACGGTCAATTCTCCATCTGAAAATGTTAGTTAATCGACTACTACTCGTTAACTTGTACAGCCTACTTAGCTGTGATAGTTTCCCATTTATTTTCGTTATAAATAAGTACTACTCTGCTCTGCTCTGCTCTCTCTCTGTTGGAAAGTATGAGTGTTCTGTATATAACCCATGATTGGACGTATTTAGCAGTGAATGTCTGTATACGCTCGCTAAGTCGGCACGTGATTGGTTGCGCCGTAACCACGAGGTGCTGGACATCATTGCGAATAAGCGACGCGCGCGCCATCTGAAGAAAGCTTGGCAAGCGCATGGAGCCGACAAGTCTGTCGTCGCCATTGACCCAATGAACTGTCTAATTTTGACTCCGTGAGTGTAAAATAGATATAACAGGAACAAAGTGTGCATTACCGTGTAGTGCCAATCTCAGTGGTCAACGGTCTTCTCAAAGGACCGTCTCAGATCAATTGGGAGCCAGCTGCAGCAGGAGATAAGGTGAGTCGTACTCAGTCATCTCTCTGTTGAATTAGTTTCTGGATTGGGTGAACGGCTACCTCCGTTCATACAGAACAACCTCATATTCTTCGATCTATAACCAGCGTATCTTACAGTCCACTCCTCTAGTCCACAATGAGGGAACATGTTTTTCAACTACAATAAGTTTGTTCTGATTATTATTTTATTACTTGGCTAATATTTATTTATTAAAATAATATTTACATAATAGTTTGTTCTTAGGATAAATTAATCCCCACTACGGAACCCTTCATTGTGCGTGGTTCGACACGCACTGGACCGGTTTTTGTCCTTAAATACATCACATAATTCTCAAACAACTAAAAATAATCCACTTTCGTATATTTCTTCAGCTATTTCAATATTCTCGTTTCTTTTGGAGTAAACAGTAAACGTTTTGATTCAACAAGCACATGTCACATTTGCTCAAGTAACGTTATTGTAATCTGATGTCCTTACGACGCTAACGCTACATGCCGCTTGTCAATATTTACTGACTTACTGTTATACTTAGGTACAGTTGGCAACAAAACGTACGTACAGCTGGCAACAAAACGTAGGTAGGTACAGCTGGCAACAAAACGTAGGTAGGTACAGTTGGCAACAAAATTTGCTCATCGTTATTCTCTGTTATATTTTTAATTTTATTTAGGATGGGTTTGCCCTTGACCTTAGTCTAGGGCAGAGGTGACAGAGGCAAAGTCTACGATGGAGTGAGCTTACCCAGAAGATGCCGGTTGCCTGGACCGATTTTGAAAAATATTTTTTTGTTGAAATGGTATGATTCCGAGGTGGTCCCATTGTCACAAAGTCTGAATCTGATGAGGCAATCGAGGGAAATCCACAAATTTTATAGGCACACCTATAGCGATTTCGGTATTTTTTATAGTAACTCATGCATTTGCTCTTGGAAAGCACTATTTGGTGAAGTGGAACTGATGATGAAGACCACAGATGGCCACCGGATCTACTTAATAATAACTATTTCACGGTTGCGATTCGATTAGTCACTTTAATATGGGTTCTAAGCAATTTATGCTCCTCACAATGCATATGGTGAAGTCACCATCAGTTCCAGTTCTCCTGGTTTATCCCAGGAGAATTCCTCAACAATTAACGCCCCTGCATTGGGAAAAGCAACATTAAGCTATTGTAACTTAGATAAATTACAAACTGGCCCACAAAAAAGTGAATAATTAATAACCTTTTACAAAAAAAATCAACCTACTTCCAAAAAAAACACTTTATTTTTTGGAAGTCGGTTGTTTTTTTTTTTGTCTTACAATACAGTATGCCAAGTTACTCGCATTATCAGCGAATAACATTGCATCGTATGTGGCTTTCTAAATGTGAAATAGAAAGAAAAAAAAAATTATATCGGTTTTGCATTTTTCGAGTTTATCTATTACAAACAAACACACAAAAAAAAACTTTTCAGAAAGTGTTATAAAATTACTTTGACTAGGGACCCGCCCCGGCTTCGCCCGGGTGCAATTTACATGACTGTGAAGACGGTATTCTGTTCACGACACGTTGTGCACAAGTTCTGCGCAGTAAGTAACCTAACAGACACTAAAGAAGATTAGAGGAAGCAAGCATAAGAAATCATTTTAACAGTAAGAATGAGTGATTTACTGATATTTTTTGAAATAGCAGACTCTTCTTCCGATTCATAATTATTATTCCTCTCTCATAGATGAATGCCTATATCACCCTAATAACCTTCACCTCGTTACTACATAATTTAAGCCCTACTAGAGCACGCTGCTATATGATTGATGGATCGATCTGAACTTGAACACTACAGCGAAAGCCCTTTATAGCGATGAGTGATCGATCAGATGTAGGCCATGCTTTGTGGGGTTATTACTTGCCTCCTGCTACGTCTGAGTTTAAGACGAATATTCGACAGTATTTTTAATAACCGATTTAGTATTTTTCTAGTGAGCCGCCTCTGCATTCCACGGTTTTATCGAATTGACAAAATACCGATATTTATTTATTAGGATAATACTCGTATGTAAGTTTAAAATATGAATGTATTACACACGTAGCCCTTCCGGAATAAATATTGTCTAATCAGTTTCGTAATTTAGAAGAACACGGTCACACGGACGGACAGGAAAAGCGAATTCAATCTACTTATACATAATTAATATATGATAAAATAGTAACGACCATAGGTACTTTTTGCCGTTTTTGCGCCAATTCGGAACATACATCCAGATGAATGTTCCGGATTGGCGCAAAAACGGCAAAACGGATTTGGATGAAATTTGGCACACGGGTAGACCATAACCTGGGTAAGGGCATAGGATACTTCGTATCCCGATATTCGTAAGGCATCGAGACTTACGCGGGTGAAACCGCGTGGCGCAGCTAGTATTATATTGTATATTCGGAGGTTCTTCAAATGATGCCTCTGCTCCTCATTGCGACTCATTTGGAATGGGCAACTAGCTTCATATTTCTAACTGACCGACTCCTTGACAATTCAAATGTGCCTGTAAATGGTTTAATTGAAATAAATGCTTTGAGTTTGAGAATCATAGAATGGTCATCGTTTGCCTCCTGCTCTCATCACAACTGATCAATGGTCGGCGCTGCAAGTCTTCTTCCATAATCTCTATGAGCCGTCATCTCAGCAGTCATCCGCTTTCAACCCATAATCATCATCTTTCACATACACCAGTCTTTATTTCATAAGTCTTCCCGTCCTCATGATAGCCATCTACATTCATTATACAATGGCAAAAGATGTGAAAATCTTTTCGAATTCAGAGTATTTTGTTGACTGAATTTCTTTGAACTTGGTTTGTTTCAAACCACTAAATAAGCTAATCTACTACTAAATACCTACTAAATAAGCAAATCTACTACTAAATACCTACTAAATAAGCAAATCTACTACTAAATACCTACTAAATAAGCAAATCTACTACTAAATACCTACTAAATAAGCAAATCTACTACTAAATACCTACTAAAAGAAAAATGAAACAGTATTTGTGCCATATGTACAGGCTAACTTTCGGGTAATTGCGTAAAATGCTTACAATAACAATACCATTCATTTTTGCAATTCAACAACATTAATTGCTTGTTGAGCATTCGTTGTTGAGCAGATGAATTTTACAAACGTATGAAGCAAGGGGTTAGCAATTTCTTTCAAAATCCTTTGAATTGTGATAGAAACTGTGTTATAT
Source organism: Tiliacea aurago (assembly GCA_948098905.1). Taxonomy (NCBI): domain Eukaryota; kingdom Metazoa; phylum Arthropoda; class Insecta; order Lepidoptera; family Noctuidae; genus Tiliacea; species Tiliacea aurago. The sequence continues at coordinate 19,375,067 of OX402602.1, forward strand.
AATGAAGATCCTAAACTTATCAAACAGGCTCAAAGGCTTTCAATCTTTAAATGCTGGGAGAAAGTACCTTTACTCATAATAATTAGCGACATTTGACAGAATAACTTAAAAACACGGCCACCACTTCACAGTTAACAAAGTCAAAGTAGCTGCAATGAACGTCGCACCGACGAGCAGCCATTGTTGCAATAACAAAAGAAAAGTGGACACCTTTGCGACGACCGTAAATCACTATATGTTGGAAAATGAACCTTTTATCTTAAAACTTAAGAGTCACATGTTCCGGTCGCTTGGAAGAACGTGTCATTGGAATTTTAACCTTATGACTTTAGTGATAGGAGTTAGATGCCAGCACGTTTATACTGATCATAAACAACGTTTTGTGAGCGCGGTAACATTTCACACGTGATTTTAGAGTAAAAAGATACAAGTGAAATGGTGCTCCTTTGGTTTCTGTGTGGTTTTAAGTTTTAGAAAATACTAGCCAACACGAAAACGTAACGTCAACATTAACTGGATTATTGTCTAAAGAACTTTGTCATGACTGCCACGCTAATAATAATAATAGTGATCGTAAGCGCAACGCCTAAACATGGGATCCTGGATTCGATTCCCCGGTCAAATCTAAATCAAATCAAATCAAATCAAAAATATTTATTTGCTAGATTATGGTACATAGGGTGTTACAGTAAATTTGTTTCAGCATTATCCTGCCATAACATGGCGTGCAAATGTATTCACAATCAGCGACGTCAACTAATCCAACTTACAAATTACAGATTCTATTGATTTGTCTTCTAAATAGTCCTTAAGGCTTCTACATACCAGCGCAACTTGTCGCGCGACGCGACACGGCACAAAGGCCCCGCGTGCCGCGGGACGAGCGGTGCCTTTGTGTCGCGTCGGGAGTTTGGATTTACTACTATATACCTCTGCCTAGGCCTCGGAGACAAGTGAGTTGTTATGTTATTAATCATATTGTTTCATTTAATTTTACTAAACAATTCCAACATAAAAATAACGCTTCACCAGTTTCTGAACTGTATCGTTTTTAGGGTTCCGTAGTCAACAAGGAACGCTTATAGTTTCGCCATGTCGACTCTTAGTACTAGGAATTTGGCATAGATGTACATATTAATCACGCCGACAAAGTGGTAAAATAAAATCTTGAATCATAGTAGATTGTTAGACAAGGGGCGAAAATGACCCATTATATACGAGTAAATAGAAACCGAGTTATAATGGGTGTTTAGCGCCGTGTTTTCACTATGATTGCGATAAAATAAAATATGGATTGTTGATATTACACCATAATACACCTTGACGGCAACAGATTGAAAATTATTTATTTTCCTTTCTCTTCCATCTGTAAATACGGGTCTCCATTCTCACTAGATGACAACATTTTCACTGTTGTAAAATAGATTACGGTCACCAATTCAATTTGTAATTAGAGAAAAAAAAAAACTAAAGATTTGGCGTCAATGCCTTTTTAATTTCTTCTGTAGCCTCTCTCTCTTGGATGCCTCAAACTGCATTTATTTATTTTTGGTACTTAAAGGATACTCGTTTTCTTTTCATCTTATTTCCATCTTTTCAGTTCATGTTTTTGCAGTCGGGTTTTTTGTTTTTTTAAATAACTTTTTTTATTTATGAAACAGTTTTTTTTTATTTATTTTTTTATTTGCAGGTCAGTGTCAGGTTGTATCTTTATCACAATAATTATGATTCGCGACATATAACAGATAATAATATGTATTTACATAATTATAATCATTCAAATACAGCTACTGCTACAACTGCGGATTCAATGCGGGACTAATGACTTTTTGGTTTTGTAGGCTCGTTGATGCCAGACAAAAAGCAGAGAGATTTTCCCCTAGAGGATTATATGCTATTTTAGCCCCGCTTTGGTACGCTAAAATTACGGACTTTTTGAGCAAGAGTAGTGAAAAAAATTTTTGAGTACATCCCTTGCACGTAAAGTGGAGATGATATTTTTTTCTCGTCTATCCCATGGTGTGGGGTATTTGGATAGGACTTTTTCGATTCAAGGATCCGTGTTTGTAATCATTCATAATTCCGTTTGCATAATATTAAGCTTAAAAGTGCTATTTTATGTTAGAGTCAAGTGTCCCCCTTGCCAGCTAAATTGTTGTTTTTGGATATCTGAAAAAAGTAATGGCAGTAGTATATAAAACGAAATTAAAAGAAAAACTATCACAGCTAAGTAGGGTTTACAAGTTAACGAGTAATAGTCGGCCCACTTACATTTGCAGTTGGAGAATTGATCGTGACGTACATCGATGTGTGGGGGAACATGATTTTCAACTCCAATGTTATGTTTGTTTTTGGGATAAATTCATCCCAACTACGGAACCCTTCATTGTGCGTGGTCCGACATGCACTTGGCCGGTTTTTTTAATAACCTGCAACGATTGCGGTATCATTGCGGAGTAAAGAACCGCTTACAAATAAACGGTTTCAGTATTTACCGCTCGCTCCACTCCCTGGATATATTCATATTCATAATCCAGGTGTGAAGGCCGCGGTCGACGGGATTTAGGAGCGTTGTGTGCTGCGGTCCGAATATTATAATGTTTCTCTCGAAATACTGGAACTAGCCACAATTTACCACTGAATTGGATTCACCAATGTATGTACAATTTGCCAAATAACTTTGAGTTGGGTGCGGTATTCTGTAACTGTTTCGAATTTAGTGTTTTAACTTTCATTGTTGAAATTGTCGAATGAACATAGCGCTTATGTTTAATGCTTATAAGTAGGTCTGATATGATTGGTATCACAAATGTCAATAACATTGCACGATATATATTATGTTGGCAGTTTGCCATTCCGTTTAGCAATAAATGTCCAATGAGGAGACATGATTGACATAAAACAATAAATGCTGACGACGCCTGATAGAATAGCAAAAAGTGGGGGCCATTAATAATTTGTTTATATTAAAATCATTACAATTAAATGAGACATTTATTATTTATTACACTTTTAAATTGTAGAACAGTCTTACAATAGTTATGGAGTGCCATTTTGTTATAAACCTTATTAAAAAGCATATTGTTCGAATCTTTAGATAATATACATAGTTGATTAGGGCGAGTGTAACAGTGCAAGAAAGCATGCTTTGCTGCATTGCCCTGAAGATTCTATGTAACTTTAAAATAGGACTAGTAGTTCTGCGAACAGTATACTCGCGACTACAAACTTTTTTGCAACAATTAATAAACCACAAAAGTTATATAAAACGTTTAATTGGCAGAGGTAACGCTGCAACTTAGTTTTTTGATGAGTGGGTGGTGTCAGATGCTCCATCAATCCCTACCTAGTAGTTTAAGTTCTGATTCCACTGGTATAAAATAAATTTAAGTGAGTAATTTATTTTGAGGAGCTATTCTGCTCCTCACGCCGAAGATCCTCATCAGATTTTCATCAAATTTCTATGAGACCAATTTAAATTGACTACTAGTTAAATAAAAAAAGAACCATTAAAATCGGATCTCATAAGGCGAAGATATCCAATAGCCGCTTTTTTCCGTTTTTGGTGGATGTATCCAATAAAAAATCCCCGACGAAAAAGTAAATCTATAAAGTCGTACGGCCTGTGCTGAGTTTCTTTTAGATCGGTGTAAAATACGGCATGTAGAGGAGTAGCAACAAACTGACAGACGAAAGCAAATATTGCCGGACTTGAAGCTGAGACGGTTCACTCGCTCGGCCAATTAAATAATGATGAAGTCGTCTTCTAAAAATAATAACAGTTATGTTCACACAATAAACATAATAACCACAGTAAAGCGTGTGTACCCACAACCGACCACTCATCACTTCATAGTCTTATTTATCAGTTTGTCAGTTTAACGCGAGTTTAAGCGCTTCCGTCTCGAAGGACCGAACTAACGGCTGTTTATTTAGTTCCCACTTATAAACTACTACAACTACACACGCGGAAGGATCGGGAGAGAGTGAAGCGATATATTTGTTTAGTATAACCGTCCCTTCAGTGGAGATGTAAATACGTACGAAAATTGAAGGATGGGAGGACCAATAGTTTAATAATAATGGAGGTTTTGTTTGATGAGGAGCGATGCCTGGCTTGAATAATGATTTTTGAAGGGATCTTACTTCTGTTGTATGTACCTATACATTTATTATTAGTACCGAACTGCATTTTTTAAAACTTGTATTGACTATCGAGATTATATTTATTAACAATAAATAGTTTAGGATCGGCTATAACAACAGAAAAATATACGGATAAATATACTCACAATATTATTGGCCAACAGAATAAATTGCACATTTTCTGTTGAAGTTTCAATAAAAAAAAATACATGAAATATGTATGATAATAATGAATGAGGAAACATAAATTTGAAAGTTACTGAAAGGCAGCATCCCCTTCTTTTGAAAGTTGTGTGAGCAGAGGGCGTTACTCCAACAGTTGTTTTAAAAACATTCATCCAACTATCGTCCCGCCCTCCAGCAAAAATCGCTTAGAGGGTAAAAGTTACCCTCGCCAGTACCAGGGGTATTTGTCGTCACTTGCTTTGTACGTGCTGTTCTTGGAAAATAATTGACCGTCCTCGCAACGCCCTTGAGTGTCATAGAAGGCAATTCAAAGCTAGGGATAAAGTTGTTAATTTAACCGACTCAGTCGTCGGTCGTAAGAGCGACTGTATAGCATATTTTGTTCAATCCCCAGGTACTTAGGGCAAAGTGTTATGAAACTCTCTTTAGGGAATTTCCCAGTAGTGGCCTGGAGTTAGAATAGAATAGTTCTTTATTTGCACAGATATTCGGTACATATTACAGATATTGAGTTTAAAATGATCCTTATACTTGCAAACACATAAATTGCACAAAGCCCTTATACAGCGTTTTTGAGCCTTGAGCACCTGTTCCCTCAGACTACAATTTCCCCAAAAAATTATGCCGAGTCTCAAAATCGACGCGGCTTACCCCATGGTATGCAATTAACCTTAAGGTCATATTTACTTTTTTGAACTGGTACGCAGCTACACTAAGTTTTTTGCATACTTCTTCTGCTTGGGGCTTCCAAATTAATTGGCTAATGGCTATCTATCATAATGCAATGTAAATGTCTTTGTTTTCTACTACACACTCGGATACCATTTGAACCCCATTTAATATTCTCATTAGACTTAACTGTTATTAATTTGTAAGGAAAGCAAAGCGTTTTTTAATCCGCCATGAATTTATTCTATATGATTTAATGACCTTAGTTTCTAATAGCTGAGCAGTGTGATCAGACAATGCAAAGTCCAATACTTCGGATTTACATTTTAATTGAGGGTTGCTTGCAAAATTATCCAAACAAGTATTACTGGCCAGCCTGGTGGGCTGTCGTAGTTCTAATTTAAGATTGTAGCCCAAAAGAAAGTATTCAAAGTCTAGTGTCAACTTCAAGTTATTACTTTTAAGCGTATCTATATTGAAGTCCCCACACATGACTATTTTCTTAGGATATATGCTTGTTTTATTTAATTGTACTTACTTGGAGTCAATTTCTTCCCGGTTGATAGCAATAGGCTCGTCCGCTGTTTCACTAGTTTTGTTTAAGTATGTAGGGTCTTCACGTTCTCTGCTTTCGGGGAGTACAAAGGTGATGCTACATCACATTATGTTATAATTTCATAAAAATAAATACGTTTGTTTTATGTAAAACTACTAAAATCCACAAATGCCTAATACAAATGAGGGCGTGGAGAACATTCCGCTGGCTCAGGCGCGCGTCTGATTTATTCCACCTCCTAAACTTGAGGAATGCGTTTATTGCTTCACCCGAGCCCCTAACAACGATACTACGTCGTTTCAAAACTGGGTTGTTTTCACTAAAACTACTTCTGAAAGTAAAAATACGAAACTGTTTCAGAAGCTAAAAGTATTAAAACTACACATATTTGTTAATTCATATACTTATTTTAGAAAACCCTGATAACATTAGATATAGTTCAAAAGGCTTGAAGAAGACGAAGAAGCTTCCTCTCCTACTATTTTGCTGTGTCCGTCAACGTACATAATGATCACATTCAATAAATTACCATCAAAGTACACATTGAAAAAAATTATAAAGTATTGAGTATTGCAATTGCCTTCCCAGACAAAACAGTCAAATCTATATATATAAAAGAGAAGTCCACTCACTGACCACTCATCACGAAATCTCAGAAACTACTGGGCCGTGAGGTCTAAAATTTGGCACAAGCACTCTCTATGGGGTGCAGGCGCGCACTAAGAAAGGATTTTTATAAATTCGCACCTTAAGCGGTTGAAAAGGGGTGTCAAAGTTTGTATGAAACTCCTATGTTTTTAAAGTTAGAGACATGAATGTTGGCCTGATTGTTCCTTTCGACTTTTAGTTGCTCACTAAGAAAGGATTTTACGAAATTCGGCGCTTAAGGGTGAAAATAAGGGTTTTTAATGTTTGTATGACAAAATGTACCAAATGCAGTTAAGATCCAAAATTGCATACTTTACATTGAAATTAGAATTCGGTGGCCGATAACGATCTAAATTGAATTTTACGACAACGCGTTAATGCATATTTTACATTGAAATAAGAATTTTTGGAAGTTTCTTGATGTTTATATTTAGTTTTTTTTCTAGGTGGCCAGTATGTTTCAGTGCAGGCGTGATAACGTTCTAAAGTTTTTATGCCAGTTCTAGGTGGCCAGTATTTTTCAGTATGCAGGCATCTGCTAAAAGATAATGAAATGAGGTTCTAATTGGTATTCAGGTAATTTGAACGTTGCATTTATAGCATTAAAGTCGAGAATGCCAAGGGGAAAACTTCACAATGTTTAACCTTAATCGCGGCTTGCAAGCCGATCGTATCAAAAAACGAAGTCATGTATCAATCACAGAATACAAACGTTCAAGCTATAGTTAACGAAATTTCTGTTCTGCGATATTTTGTTATTAGTTACTACTAATTTGCTTGGAAATATTTTTCATCGTCATTGTTTGGTTTTCGTTTTGGTATGTTTCGCTTCCTAATTTTAAATTGGAGGATAATAAATGTGTTTTTACCTATTGCCGGGTTGGAATTTTGTTATTTCTATTTCTATGCGAATTACTTATTGTGTAGGTATTTCACACTGTGGTATTACTATAATAGTTTTTAGTATTAGTCGTTCTTACTAGAAAAAGTGTCCTTGAATACCTACGTTCGTATTTTAATTTTATTGCTTAGTATCTTTGGTTTAGGCTGGTGTTGTAAGGGTTGGAAAAAGGCGGGAGAACTATTCCCATTTTAAATGGATGTCAGCACCAACTGACGGGGTCCGAAAGGGCCAATGCCTGCCAGGGTTATGAGCCTGTCCGAAAGAGATATCGTGGCCCTGGCACACAGGCATTTGAAGGAACACGGGTGGGTTTTAGTCAGTAAAAGTCTGACACGCATCAAAATGACCTTCATTGAAATTTCCTGAGAATCAGATTATTTTTACTCCCAGTTGTGCGTCCCCAAAACCAGCACTAAAAATACCATCTTGAAACACCTGGAACACAATTGGGAATAGTTCTCCCGCTGCCATGAGTTCACAGGTGGTTCCGTAGGTGCCATTACATGACATTTCAGCGACGTATAGAATAGAATAGAATAGACCAAGCTTCACACGCTTTGACGGTTCACGCTTTGAACCATAAACAGCTCCTCCTGACCGATCCTGGGTGAAAGGTTGGAATATTTCCCAGTTTTTAGACTCGTGGCGCACAATGCTGTCTCGAATTTGAGAAGACAATGACATGGCCACGTTACTGTTCACCAAATAGGAGAGAGATGAAAATAAGCATACGCCATCGCCAGCGTTATTTACTATTTGGCAAAGAATTTGCATGCCAAAATTGTGACGATAAGTCCCCTCTATGAGGAGTGGCTAGAGAGGCGCCACGGCTTCCTCACCTTCCGCCTGACGCACGTCCTTACCGGACACTGTTGTTTCGGGAGGTTCCTATTCAGAATAAAGCGGGAGGAAACGCCCGGGTGTCACCACTGTGTGGATCGCTCGGAGGACACGGTGGAGCATACGGTTGAGGTCTGCCCTGTTTGGGCGGAGCACCACCATGTCCTCACGGAGGCGATCGGTGGCGGCGATCTCTCGCATCTGGCCCTGGTTCAGGCCATGGTTCGGAGCGAGAGTGCACGGGAGGCCGTCACCTCCTTCTGCAAAGCAGTAATGCATGCGAAGGAGGAGGCGGAACGCGTGAGGGTGAGGCAGGGTTCGCGCCCTCACGCCCTTAATCATCGCAGGCCGATTCCCGGCCACTGTGGGCGCGGGCTTGCGGACGGTGAGCGATGGGTAGCTCGCCGTCCGATAAGGACCAGGCCCGGGTCGACGGTGCGTTGTGTTCCACGCGCGCCTCAAAGAGATGTCAGCACCAATTGACGGGGTCCGAAAGGGCTAATGCCTGCCAGGGTTACGAGCCTGTCCGAAAGGGATATCGTGGCCCTGGCACACAGGCATTTGAAGGAACACGGGTGGGTTTTAGTCAGTAACAGTCTGACACGCCCTCCCCGCTCCGGCCAGAGCGGGAGAAGTTATTTGATAATTTACCACCCAAAAAAAAGAAATGGCAGCGGCAGAACTATTCTCATTAGAGTTCCAGGTGTTTCAGGATGGTATTTTTATTGCTGGTTTTGGGGAAGCACGGCAGGGAGTCAAAATAATCCGATTCTCAGGAAAGTTTATTGACGGTCATTTTGATGTTTTAATTCCGTTGGCTAATTTAAATAATAAAAAAACCGGCCAAGTGCGAGTCGGACTCGCCCACGAAGGGTTCCGTACCATTATCTATAAAAATGGCAAAAAAATCACGTATGTTGTATGGGAGTCCCCCTTCAATATTTGGTTTATTTTAATTTAATTATTTATTTTTAAAGTGAATATATAACTTAATATTCTGTGAATATTTCAAGCGTCTACCGGTTGCCGTTATCAATATCTAGCAAAAACGAGCAAAAAAATCACCTTTGTTGTATGGGAGCCAACTTAAATATATTTTTTATTCTGTTTTTTAGTATTAGTTGTTATACCGGCAACAGAAATACATCATCTGTGAAAATTTCAACTGTCTAACTATCACGGTTCATGAGATACAGCCTGGTGACAGACGGACAAACGGCGGAGCCTTGGTAATAGGGTTCCCGTTTTACCCTTTGCGTACGGAACTCTAAAAATATCTTTTGACCCCTCACGCCGGCAAAATTGAAGAATCACCGACCGTCACCGACTCAGCGGTAAATGTGCAGTTGAATTCACAATCCCAGTCCCAATTCACTGCTATTGATTTTGTCGAGAAGTCGCTTGCCTATAGTGAGCAAACGGAATGCGAATCATTTTTTTTTTAAGGATATTGCTAAACCGTTGCTTCATCTACTTATATTAATATTTTATAGTTTGTGAGGTTGTAGGGGTAATCTCTGGATCTACTGAACCGATTTTGAAAAATCTTTTACCCATTGAAAGCCACGTTATTATTTTGTGAGTGTCATAACTTATGGCCATAATTTAATCCGAAAAATTAAAAGACGGTAAAATGTTTACCGCCCAACGAAGTGGGCACGGGTCAGCTAGTGGTATCATATGCCTGTAATTACTCGGGTGCCAATGAAGGCTTGTTACAATAAATTACCTCCCCACATACTCCAACTGAATGAAACGAAATAAAAATTTTGTATAAAACGCTCACTATGCAGCCAAGCATATTAAATGTTGGGGGATAACAACACTGACAAAAATGCCTTTCCCCACGCTGGTCTTGTAGGGTGCATAAACTAATTGATTTTCGATAATAATTGACATTTATTTTAAATTCTGTGATTACCTTAACTCACATTGATATTATTGTTATTTTTTAGGAAATCGTATATATTTTTTGCAATTTTTGTAAATATGTGAGCACCATGTTCTATCACTTAATTAATTTATCTGTCATTGCTTCATTCTTAACTCTTTTTATTACCTATTGTGGTATAGTAATTTTATTCTAGGTGCATCGTCTTCACATATAATTAGATAATTAATGTACCTATAGAAATATTGTACAAGATTTTAAAAGAGTACCGGTGGAGTTTCTTGCCCATTCTTCTCCATACGAAACTACATTTTGGAAGGGGCGACTAGAATCAATTCTATTTATTTTTGTAAATATTGACGTTCAAAAGTGCCTTTTATGTGCCTATTTGAAATAAACAATTTGACTTTGACTTTGACTTCGAAATTCGAAAATATTGTTGGAACTGACTGAAGACTGTAAAAACTACCTTTGCATTGCATATATTCAATCTCTTAGTATTGTATAATTGCATAGCACATATGTGAGCACTATGTACCTACTGTAAAGCTACCATTTTCTGGATACGTCTTTCATTGACTCGATTGTGCCCTGGCGGCAGAGAGTATGCTATGCTCACTTAATTGTCTCGCTGGTGGTGGTGTGTGTGTTAGATAATTAAGTTCCCTTCAAAATGGTTGAGCGGAATGGTGCTGATCCATGCATCATGTTCGTGAACGGGCGCCATCACTGGTCAGCTGCCACGGCATGTTAATTTACGAATTGTTTTTATCTTTTTTATATTTTCAACATGAATTATGTAACCAATATTTTGACTTAAAACATTGTCCGTGGAGTTACTTGCCCGTTATTCTCCATAGGAACCTACTACGCTTTTTTAATGGGCAACTAGTTTCATCTTTGTGACAGACCGACCCCTTGACAATTCAAAAATGCCTGTTATTGGTTTATTTGAAATAAATGCTTTGAGTTTGAGTTTGGGTATTGGTAAACTGGAGCACAGCAATGCTGCTTGTTGGCAGAAATAGCAGCAGTATTTTATAAACGAGTTGCCAACGTAACCTATCTGTTATGCACGAACATAAGCAGCAGGTACTGGGACCAGCCCACGCGGCGCAGTGGCACATTAAACCTATAATAAATGTTCTATCTTGATCCGGGACTTTCATTGCTGCCAGCATCTTGTAGGGATGTACCGATACTATAGTTTTGTTGGAAAAAAGTTCGATAGTTGGCGGAGTGATTAATTGATTAGCTCACGCGTTCTGAAAGTGTCGTCAAATCTTTGTTTAGGAAATGTGCTGATAAATCTTACGTTACTTCTTGTGATTAGTTGTCTAAAACCCGAAACAAAATATTGCTGAAAAATTGTTTAAAGTAATCTAGTGATTATGTGGTGAGATTTGACTGTTTATTAAGTTCGATTTAGCTGTAGTTGTTCGCATATACTATGCTAAACAACAAAATCATACCATTTTGCATCCTATGAACTCCATTATGAGTCATACTTAGCTCAATTAGGTCAAGTGTGCAGTTTCCGAAATTATAAGTATTTTGATTACAGATGAAACATCATCTTACGTTTACGCTTACTCAACAGTTTCTTAATAATTGAAACTCTAAGTACAGTCGAAGTCGTGAATCTAAATTGGACGCACCGTCCGTCGTTTTAAGACGCAAGCACAATGTCCCATCTCTAGTCGGAGCAGAGCCGCTTACATGCATTCCCAGTGCCAAGTTCCGACGCTTTACAAATAAAACGAGAACACCACTTTACATCCACACGAAGAATTATCGTAATCTTATTTGTGTTAGAGCTTTCTTACATTTTAATACGAAAAGATAAAAGATAACGTTATGGACATACATTTAAATAAGCCATCCTTTATTTAAGGAGTACTGTAACGAATTTAATCCAAAAAGGGTTGCATACCCCTATTTTGACAATGATTTTTATTAGTCCCATGTGATAAGGGTAAATCTGCGATCTCCCTATTTTTCGAATGCTGTTCGGAAAGCCCTAGATCGAATTTACAATCACACTTCTTTTGCTCAACTAGGGGATTGAAAATAACACCACAGACCTCTCAATAAAAAAAATAACACAATATCTATGAAATCTGTAGGTCTCAAAGATAAAATAGTTAAACAGAATTTGAACCAGTTCAAGACTAGAACAACTTTTTCAAAAAGCCAAAAATACCTAAAACAACATCGTAAAACTCTTGAAAGCACAACATTGTCGTAATATTAACAAGCATTACAAGCAGTTTGTTCCACAGTAACATCGTTCTCTGTTTACAAAGATTTTATTCTTGGTCCTTCGGTGTGGCGCGCGGCGCTCCACGACTCCCGCGAGGACCATTTTATTTTTAAAATCTCCGAGCCGCGGCGATATCAAGTTAATGAGTACAGAAAACAATCTAAATGGAGTCATTGTGAAGGGTTGCTCGTAAAATCAGAGCCATCTCTTGGGGACAGTGGTGCAGGATAAAAATTAACTGTTCGGTCCTTATGTCGCTGTTTGTTACTTTTTCATTCTCTTTCTGGTTTTCAATTTGGAAACTTTTTATGATTTAGAAAGTGGGAGGATTCATGTGGGTGCGTAGTTATTGTACGTCTTATAAATAGGTATTTCAATTTACATATTCAGGTATTTTAGCCCCATAGCGTAGTAGTAAAGTAGGTATTTATTAAGACGCAGATATATGCCAGTGACTTTGAGTGGTTAGCTTGCGTGTTCTGTACTGAGCTCACGCAACGCGTCGTACGTACAGGCAGTAATAGGACTAGTCCATCAAGGAGCGCTGTCCACAATTTGACGCATTATTAATTTATTATATACAAAAAAAAGGTATTTTAATAAAACGCGTATACTAAAAGATCAATTATTAAATTATCTTAAAATTTGTGACGGTTTCAGAAAAATAGACTTGGTAGATTTTGCGCCATTCGCAGTTGTTTATCCGCCTTAGACAAAACTTTACAAATTAATTTCACTATGTAATATAAACATAATCTAAAATATTCACACATAAAGTTATTTTGAGAAAATGCTCTAATTTCACATATATTTTTTTCAAATCATTAACACTAATCGTTTAGACGTGATCTTCGGTATAAAATCATTAAAAGTCGGTTATCGTCGCCTTTAACCGTATATTTATGGTATGATATTATGCACAAAGGTTTTGTTTTTTTTAATGTAATTTTCACAAAATACTTTTCTCTGTTTTCAAGTATTTAAGCTCGCGTCAAGTGCACAGGAAACTCCGTTTTATGGGTTAAGAGAGGTAAATCGGTCTAACAATTATTGTTCTTTGTCATTTCTGATATTTTCACAACGGAGTGCTTGCGTTAATCTTACCATTACAACTGTTCCGCTTTCCTTTTGTTAAGAAAACTTGCCGAAATTGAACATAATTTGGGATACCTAACAAAATCGAAATCTTTATTTTCAAAGCCTTGACTTCTATAATTGGTTATGAAAGCCAGTAATTCTGCTGTTGAGATAATGATTGCAAACAAAGTTTAGAGCCAGACCAAGACCTACGTCTACCTGTAAACTTTACCATAACAGTGTCAATATTCCAAAGAAAACAATGACACTGACAGCTCTTAAACGTGGTTTATGTGCTGTTCGCGTTCAGTTTCATTGGTGAAATTGGCACTTAGTGATAGCAGACTGTTGTTGATTTGTAACTGTAGATAGTGTGGCATTCTCATCATATTGTGCCATATGATGACGCTGTACGCGTGGGCCAAATCCATTCAATAACAGCACCCGCGTACGCCCTATCATAAGAAAAAAAAAAAGTGTACTTTAAATAAAAACCGGCCAAGTGCATGTCGGACCACGCACAATGAAGGTTTCGGTAGTTGGGATGATTTAACCCAAAAACAACCATTTAGCCGGGCAGGGGAAGGACACTTGACTCTAACAATGCACTTTAAAGTTTAATATTACGCAAACGGATACCTGAATTGGTTTTTTTCCTTTCTTTTCTTTCAAAAAAGGTTTTCCCACAAAAAATATTTTTCCAAGATTTTAATTTACCACTTTGTCGGCATGATTAATATGTACACCCATGCCAACTACAGCTTTCTATTACTAAGAGTCTCTGACCTAAACTGAGGACAGACAGATAGACGGTAAATTAGGTTATTTACCCACTTATAATCGGGTAATAACGGCCTCTTACTCACTCCATAAGCAACATTTTATTACACCTCAATGACACTCGCGCTATAAATACGAATCCAACGTACAGTCAGCGTCACGATGTGGTTACCGCCCTTGAAAGCACCTACGCTTTCAAGGGGGGTACATGACATAACGACATAATGTCATTCATCAAATTCGGTTCAGCCGTTTATTAGTTACAATGAAACATATGGACGGACATACAAACATACAGGTCAAACATATAAACCTCCTTTTTTGGTTTCGCTACAGTCGGGTAAAGAGAGCCCTTGCCTCCCAGTCCCTACTATCAAAACATTGTATTATTACGATTCTTTTCATGGCCCGTTCTGCGGCGCGCAGTAAATCGGGCAAGCTCAAGTGTCCGCCATTGAGCTCGGCCGACGAACGAATACTCGTAAAGAGGTCGGGGGCAGTCCTTACAAGCACGGATGAGTAAGCAAATGAAGTTACTGTGTGCAATGGTGCATTAACATTTAGGCCTTCTTCCACCACAAATTAACATGCCTCTTTCAACTACAAACGATTGGCAGAAATATTATAGAACGGTGTTTAAAATTCGTTTATCGTTATAACATATATATTTATGCGATGAAGTGCACGGATTAATAACGAAGGTCCTGATGTGTCCTTGTCATTTATTTATTAGTGTTTTTTAGTTTTGTATTTTTGTAGTTTTCGCTATAATCACACTATGTTATTTTTTATCTGACACAAATTTATTTTATTTATTTATTTATGTATGCAGTATAAAACTGAACCAGCGTCAGGCACTAGTTGTCTGGCATTTTTGCTGAACTGGGCCTTTTTGGCGCAGCCGTGAGGCACACTTACCCGCTAATTTCTTACATCGCACTTTACACCATTTGCTTGTTTTTTTTATTTTTACATGCTGTACTTATATTATATTGTGTGCCTTAGTCTGTGCTTAATAAATGTATTTTCTTTCTTCATTCTTTCTTTATATAAAACTAGTGATTTGTGGTGCAAGCGGCCGCTATTGCTGATTCGGCTGATAATTGCAATTAATGTGGTGAATGACGTTAAAGTTTTTCATTATAATTATGTCGACGTGTTCAGCACTTTACGTCATAATGTGATGCGCTTCCTACCTGAGGACAAAGATTACTCTGTAGTTTTTAACCAACTTCCAAAAAGCAGAAGTTTAATGTCCATCTGTATGTTTTTTTTATGTTTGTTTACCGATTTCTCCATCAATTGTGGACCGATATTGAAAATTATTTTTTTTGTTTGAAAGGGTATGCTCTTGAGGTGGTCCCATTTTCAACAAGTCAGAATCTGATGAGGGGTCCTATGGAAATCGGAGAAACTCTCAAATTTTATCGACACACCTATTCGATTATGGTATTTTTACTAGTAACGTGCATTTGCTCACGGAAAACTTCATTTGGTGAAGTGGAACTGATGATGAAGAGGAACTACTTAATATTAATAAAGGAGTATCTACTCACTCTAAATTATGAAGATACGGAAGAATTACTCAAACCATAACTTAAACAAATTAGGCACCCACTCACACATACTCATCTTCAATCACTCACACATATCTACACTCACGCATACACAGTTATACTCACGCCAACAACAAATATTAATACATACCTACTCCCTTTTCCTTATTATTAATTCATTTAATACCCCTTTTACTTTCTTCCCCCCGTTTCTTATCCCCACAATTAATTGTATTAGGCTAGTTTAAATTATTTTTTTTCATTTTTTTTTTTTCAAAAGTGCACTTTGCGAATTTGTAAGTAACTTATAGATCCATATTGGACGGATGGATGACCCCTGTAACACAGGTTTTTCCTAGCATGGGGGTCATTGATCGTTTATTTTGTACCACGCTATTTCCATGCTAAAATTAAGTGTCACCTGTATAAATGTACTTTTATGTCAAATAAAAAATGTATTATTTATTATTATTATATTAAATATTTTAGGGGCTGGGATTCGATTAGGTACTTTAGTATGGTTGCTAAGCAATTTATGCTCGTCACAATGCGTATGTTGAAGTGGCGCTGATGGTTCTTACCAGAAGAACTTCTCAACAATTAACGTCCCAGCATCGGGAAAATGAATATTTTGTAAAAAGTGATGAGCAGTTGACATTAGGCTATACATAAAAAACTTTTTACCTCTTTTTTAACCGATTTCATAAAAAGGAGGAGGTTCTCAAGTCGGCTGTATTTTTTTTATGTTTGTTACCTCAGAACTCCGTCGTTTATAAACCGATTTGGAAAATTATTTTTTTATTTAAAAGGATATACCTACTTCCGTCGGTGGCAAAAAAATAAAATACGGAACCACAGACACCAACTTCCGAAATTAAATTAAAAAATGCGGGTGTACTACAGGTACACCTCTGCCCAACCCTTCGGGGAAACAAGGCGTGATGTTTTTATGTTATGTGCTTCTGAAATTAAAGTTAATATACGCATTTTAGTGTTTTTTTGGAAGTCTGTTGTTTTTTTTTGTAAAAAAGGTTTTTACAACCGATTTCCAAAAAAACACTACAACGTGAAAAATAACTTTAATTTTGGAATTCGGTGGCAAAAAACTAAAATGCACATCCAAAGACACCAACTTCTAAAACTATTTTTCACTTTGCAGTGTTTTTCTTTTAAAGCCGGTTGTGTTTTACAGAATAGATTAGAATAGAATATTTATTTTTGTGGGATGTAGGTATTTACAATAAGCTGGGGACAAAGCATTTAAGAATCCTTGTACTACTAGGACAAGAGTTTAATTCCTTGTTACAAAATCTTGTTGGTATGCTTGTTGAGTGTAAGTACTCCATTTTCTTAATACTTCCATGTTCAGGAGGTAGTTACGAGAGTTTGATGACTTCCGTGAGTACTCTTCCTCCGGCGAGATTCTGATAGTAGGCAGTTGTTCTAATACTTACCGAGTTAGAGGCGGTACCACGACGTGGGCGGTGAGTCAAGAATGATGGTTATTTCTCCTTATCGTTATAATGACTGGAATTTTTGTACAACATTTTTTTTATTGTTATGTTCAAATGAAATCGTTACAGCAGAATGTTGTTCCCGTTGGTCTAGTAGTCGCAAGTCCGACTACTGAGCAGGTGGTCCTGGGTACGGTTCTCAGTTCAGGCAAAGTGTAATTGGGTGTTTTCATTACGGATCTTAGTAGCAGTCTGTATATGCGCCCTGCAAGTGACAATAGGCCGCATTTCATCGGACTTCTATATATACCTTAGCCTAATGCTTCGCGTAATACACTAAGCGTGATGTTATGTTCTGGATGTTCAAGATTAGCTTAATTAATGAACTGTTCATTTATTTATTAAATAATTTATTGAACCATTTATGCACACACGTAATATATAATATTCACTTATAAGAAGAAATGAACAGAAAAATACGTATGGGGTGTTGCTGATTTCTTAAAAGCTTTACTAAAATATTTTGACTTTTAAGCATCAGAATTCATTCAAATATCTGTTCTATCACTTTCACTTGAAAGACTTTTGTCAAGATGAATTCAAATAGCCGAAACACAAGAGGGCTATCTGGTTTAGTTGAGGAATGCCTGGGAACACCTTCAGGCTCCATCATTAGACCCTGTATATCATCTAGCACCAGAACCCTTGTCAAGACGAATCAAACTCGTCCAAACTCATTGGGGTTGCATCATTTTATTACAGAGTTCCCATAGCCACCTTCCGGTTTCATTATCAGATCAGCTCCATGTCATAACAACATTGCATTGTCACCCGATTTAATATGCATGCAAAATTTCAGCTCAATCGGAAACCTGGAAGTTGGTCTTTATCTTGCTAGATTTCATTACAGACAGACACCAGACAGGTGAAACTAAATAAAAACTAAGCACCTAGAAACCACGGCTTTAATTAACACTAAATTGAGGCAGCAATAATTACAAGAAAAATCTAGGCTCGCATTTTTACATTCGTCTCGAAAGATCAAATGTCTCACAGTCCAACGAATAAAGACGTAAGTTTAATTTAGTTCGGCCTAAAAACGGCACTGAAGCAAGCCCCAAATCCGGGATTAGGACTGCGAGAGCCCTCATGTGCCCGGGTCCAGGGATCCCGGATATCCCATCGGATTTGCCAAATTAATCCCACACTGTTTACTTCCTTAATCTGGACAATCTTGGCTTCACGTTGCCTTTTTCTTGGGAAGTTCCTTAGTCAGTCATGTTGTACTCGCGACATGAACAAAACTTTCAAACTCAAACTCAAAGCATTTATTTCAAATTAACCAATTACAGGCACTTTTGAATTGTCAAGGGGTCGGTCAGTCATAAAGATGAAGCTAGTTGCCCATTCCAAAGCTTCGTAGGTACCTATGGAGAAGAACGGGCAAGAAACTCCACGGACACTCTTTTAAATTAACATAAAGTTACAAAATGTTGGTTACTTCATTAGTGTTGAAATTTACATGTGAGAACGATGCAAAACGTCCAAAGCGCCCGTAATAAAAAATAAAAAAACAATTAAAACATTAAATTAAATTAATATAAGTCATGGCCGCCAAGAGAGTATGACCAGCCCCTACTGATGGCGCCCGTTCATGACATGACGCATGGATTAGCACCATTCAGCTCAACCATTTTGAAGGGAGCTAAATGATCCAATACACCCGCCACCGTCAGCGAGACATTACAGTGAGCATGACATACGGTCAGCCGCCAGGGTATATTCTATTCAAGTCAATGAAAGACGTACCCAGTAAATGGTATTGTGGAGACAACAATAAATGAAAAAACTGGCAATACCAATGCATTAGTATTTTGGAACGATCAAATAAATTCTAGCTTCGAAATTAAAACAGTGTTTTTGTCAAACAAACTAAATAGCAGTGTTGTGCCGACTATGGGTTTAGCTAATCTTTGACTAGCGTTAGCGATTAAACTATTGGATATATTTTATTGAATTTTCTTGTGCAGACTGCGAACGTCATTAGATATACGCAGTTGAATTTATCGTCATATTGTCGTCTCCACGTTGTATAATACTAAGAGATTGGATCTATACAATTCAAAGATAGTTTTTGAAATCCTCAGCAGCTTTGTACCAGCCACTAGGTAGTCGTCTTTAAATCAAAAGCATATCGAAAGATCAAACTTTATCCGAGTTGAATTAAAATCGCAGACGTTTCGAGGGGAGTCGAAATAATAAAAAATTACTACGCACCTAATTTTTTTGTTTTTTATTTCTATACAAAACAAATTGATGTTCGTAGCACAAGAATAGAAAGGGTGGTCATATCTTGATAAGCATATTTTTTATGAGGTTTTAAAATAATTAGCTTTTGAGAAAGTCATGAAAACCATCTCATATAAGAATTTTAAACTAAACCGCGTTGGTTGACCTCTTTCTTAATTAAATTTCTCGATTTGCTCAAGATAAGTGAAACTTTTCACTGGTTTCATTTCAGTTAAATGGAAAATTGAATTTGTGACAAAGTTATTACATTTTTATCATCATTTGATTCTACATTAGGATAATTAGGAGCTTTTACTGAAATGGTTCAAATTTATGAAGGTCGAGTGTTTTAGATCGTAAAGTATGTACAGGAGGTTTTAAGGTTTCAGATACAGCACCAATTACCTACTAAAAGTTTATAAGTTTGATGTTTGTGTGGTTTTACTTCGGTGCCTGTTTTAGAAATGACAAAAGTTACTAAATCCTGGAACGATCCAAAATTTCAAGTAATTTAATATCACCACCAATCTTTTCGTCACGCGAGGTGACTATCAACAAAACCCGTTAATTGCAACGCAAATTAATTTCCATCAAACCTCAGAGGGTTAAAATTGCACATCATTTTCATCATCACGCCCTAAAAGCTGCCTACCTACTTAAATCTCAAACTCGCAACTCACCCTGTATAATCCGAAACAAGTACACTCGTAATTCACCGACAGACGATGTCCCAATCAAATTAGCATAAAAACACACAATAGAATAGCTACAGAAGGTCGGCTCCACACAACGAGCGAAAACAGACGCACGCACACAACAATAATAGTATTTATTTGCAAGAATAAGAACACAATAAGTTGACAAATATACATAGTAAGTTTCCATCTTACACTACTAAATCAAATCAAATGTTTATTTGCTAGAAATACATTATTTTGGTAAAGGTGAATCTTATATCTTAAGTGGCATTGTATTCTGCCTGCAAGCAAACGTGATTTTTTTTATTAAGTTTGCATAAATTCTTGTTATAATACCTACTATTATTCATAAATAGACAATTACCGTGCATTTATTCACTATTTATTTATTTTTAATAAAAAATATATACGAATCTATAATTTTTATGTTCCATAAATTTCTTAATAGTACTATGGAAACAACATTTTAGAAGCCGTTGTCAATTTTGCCTTGAACACAATTATGACCCTGTAATAATTTTAATTCGTTTTAATTAAACATATTTTTCTCGTAGAAATCTTAATGACAGGTGGTTGATACAGTAGGTTGCGAAAGTTAACCCGTTTTTGTCTCGTTAGGACCTCACTATGTTGTTTAAAGTAGTGCATGTGTTTTTAGGTTTCTGGTGTGCAAATCTTAAATTAACTGGTGGTTATTAACAAAATATAAATCATAAAATTGCATCAAAACTCTGTCTGTTAGAAACTCGGAAATATATATTATAATAGCTTTTAAGTAGTAGAAGTAATTGGGTTTTAAACAAGTCATAGGCACGTCTGTACACCTATCTCAAAAGAAAGACAGTTGCAAGCGCGCTTGCACCTGGCATGTACGTAAAGCGTGACTATGTGTATGGGGCCGAACTTCTGTACGCTCCTCTTCTGTGATAAAACTGCCGTCGCCGATGGTAGCGCAATTAGTGGGTACCGTACCGCTCGACCCAAACCTAATGCCTTTTTAAACAAATGCCGCCGAATCCTTCAGTAGATTTAAGACTGTTTTGATTTCAGGACTGCCTTTTCCTTTGACCTCTGGAAGTGGGTTTTCCTCGATGTTGTAAATCGATTTTTTGTTTTTACAAAGACTGTTTAGATACTCGGTAAAATAAAACCCTTTACCTTTAAGCCATAAAAGTCTTAGAAATAGAAATCAGTGGCGAGATAAGTTTCTATTCATGGTTCCGAATAAAACCTAAGCTTGAGTACGTAATAGAAGCTTGAGTATGAAATGAAATGCCTCACAGCGCCCGTCTGCACTGTATACTTACAGGCGTGCTATACGATCCTGATACTTGATACATTTGTGCCAAGTTTGGCACACATTTGTGCCAAGTTTGGTACGGTGGCGTGCGCTGAGGAAGCGACTTGACCCAGTTAGAGAGCAAAAACTGAAGCAAACGTGTATTGATATTGAGACGCGCGACGACGTCCTCCGTGCATGATCAGAGCGACGCGATACAACCGAATAACTTACATTGTTCTCAGTATCCGCGATCAGCGTAATTGTGTAACACACACAGTAGCAATGGCTTTCATTTTGACAGTTCAACAACATTCATTGCGTTATTTACGTTGATGAGCAGACAATTTTTTCCAACATTTGAAGCAATGGATTAGCAATATCCTTTTAAGTCAGAATTCTAATTTTACATAACACGTGATGGCAATAGGCTCGCACCCTCCTTTTGGTGCTCTTCTTACATGGGCAACTAAAATTAAGCTATTTCTTTACAATAGTGTAATTGCCGTCAATTGCTCGATGTTGGGAAGACGTCATTTTAGACCATAATTGTCAAGAATTGCGCTGTTAATTGCAGACTGCCTGACGCGCGTCTTTACATGGGACTTAGAACATAATCGCTACAGCGATAATATGTGGGTGATGTTCTAAGATAATATGTGGGTGATGTTCTAAGGGTCCAGTTGTGCTTATCCGGTTGGGGATACAGGCGTGTTGTTTTTTTTATGAAGACACTGTGCTATCTAATTCTTGGAACAACATTTCCTGAAATATTTTAGCATAGCAATACTCTGTTACCTAGGACAGCGGGCCACGTGTGAAGATCTCGACGCGGATAAGAACATGAAGTAGCATCGCAGAACATTGTATAGTGTGGAAACAAAATGCGAACGGCGCAAGAAGTCGGCTCGAGTTGAACATCGAAGGCGCGGGTTTATTGTGTAGTTGTTCAATAGTAAATACGTTAGGAATAGAGAGAATATGGGAGGTTTTGACGTTTTAAATGGCGAATTGGTTCATTTTTCTCTTTGTTAATGTTTTTTCAATACACTTCCTCGAAAACTGGTTCATATCGCTCTACGATAAGGTTCACAATGCAATGTATTTCACACGCATGCGATTTTTTATTTTCCAACACGTGTGCGGGAATAAAAATTGCCACAGATAACAAAAAAAAGGCGAACGGGCGGCGCAAGAAGTCGGATACACTTAGTTCAAATTGGTTCAATGCCTCTATTCATTCACACCGTCTCGCGCCAGAGACGGTCCTCTCTATAAATTCGGAGGTGATTTTATTTTTTGTCTCGGCAAAGATGCGTCTTTACGGCGCGGTGGCGCTAATTTTTTTGGAATATTTAAATAATGTTTATAAAATAGAATACCATTACTATTACAATAAAAAAAACGTTTATGAACAAAGTATCATTATTAGTGTTCTAAACTCAAAAATATTAGAATTTTCTATGTTTCATAATAGGCTGTTTATCGGCTTTATACTTTGCTTCTCCTTCAACCTGGCGAAAACAAAGCGAGGCAAAGAAAAGAAAATTAAATCATAGTTTCCTAATAATTCATGACAAAAATATTTTTCGTTATTTTATTTTATTTCTTCAAAAGTGTATTGAAAAACGTCGTTTGATACACGTGGACATTTGTTATTGAAGTCCTCGGCTCAAAAACAACCCGTCTACGGCTCGGGTGTTAATTCCGCCACATTCTCCACTTGTATCAAAATGTAAGTACTAATAGTACCGACTTCAAAAAAGGAGGCTATCCATTTGATACGTATGTATGTGTGCAATATTATTGGTGCTGCAATATATTCACTTATGATAATCTATTACAAAGTTTTTATAGGTGTATATATCTGTTTGTCCACGCATTTCTCCGAAACTGTAAATTGGTTAGGGATTTTTATTGGAGCACATTTACTTCAACTTAGCGAACAGTGTAAGTTACATCAAATTCGGTTCACTAGTTTTCAAGATATGGACTAATACGTGTAAGTGTGACGGCCTGGCTTATTGATACGAGCTACGCGTAACAAAGGGAAAACATCTCAAAACCTTGCGCAAATACGAGTGCATGTAAGAAAAAAACCGGCCAAGTGCGTGTCGGACCACGCGCCATGAAGGGTTCCGTAGTTAGGATGAATTTATCACAAAAACAAACTTAACATTGTAGTTGAAAAACATGCTCTCCCATACATCGATATACGTTACAGTCTTCAACTGCAAATTTAAGTTAGTCGACTATTTCTCGTTAACTTGTAAACCCTACTTAGCTGTGATAGTTTTCCTTTTAATTTCGTTATATATACTACTGCCATGATTTTTTTCACATATCACACACACATTTCATACATACATAAGGGGGGGGGGGACACTTGACTCTAACAAAAACTAGCACTTTAAAGCTTAATATTACGCAAACGGATCTCAGAATTGAAAAATGTCTTTCACAGACCCACAATATTTTTAAACGGCCTATCCAACGATATCCCACAAAATATCATAATAAACATAAACATAATATAATTGAAAAAAAATATCATCCCCGTTTTACGTGCAAGGGAGGTACCCTACAAAAAATGTTTCCCATGATTTTATTTTACGACTTTTTCAGCCTGAATAATATGTACACCCATGCCAAATTACAGCTTTCTAGGACTAAACGTCTCTGAGCTAAGCCGGGGACAGACGGACGGACGGACAGACAGACAGACGACGGACATGGCGAAACTATAAGGGTTCCTTGTTTACTACGGAACCCTAAAAACAAAATATTAACTACTTTCAAATATTCCAGTTTTTACTTAAAACTAAAAATTATGAAAGTAATTAAAAAAAATAAATGGACTTCAAAAAGAAATTAACTCAAAATACCTACTATTTTTAAATAAATACGAAAACGAAATCAAAGAAACGTTGGTACGAAACAAATTAGGGGCCTACAATTTCTTTTGAGATCTTTAATTTAGGTCTAGTAAATTGCTCGTAATTTTCACTTAAAACTTAAGCCTCAAATGGATTATTTTGGGTTAACGGTGTATAAAGCAGATCCATTTTGGCACATTATTTAAGTACATTAAAATTCTTACCAAAAGCATAAAGGAACTATTCCATCTTACCCATAATCAATAAATATACAATAATTTTACAATCTAACACTAAAAATATTATAGATTACGTACAGGTTTATAAAGGAAAAAAAGGAAAGGAAAGAGCTCATTGATGGGCATTTAAAAATTCGTCCGCATAGCTGTCAGTGGAAAAAGTGCCCAAAAGGCAACGTCGCCACGTTGGATGGCAGTGCTGATTCTTTGACTTAAAAATTGGCCAGCCCTCCGGTCACGTGAAGAGTCGACCAACCGCTTGGCGATTTCCCAAAATACTCTGTGGGCACTCGGACCCCAAGGCCCTAGTGTTTCCACCGCCAACGGCTCAAACATATAGCTCGCAATATGGTTGTTAAATTTGCATTCAAATAGTTAAATTACCAAATTGAAATATTAATGTTTGTCACAAGCATGATCTTTTGGGTGCAACATTGTACTATCTTTCTGTTTCAGAATGAAGATTCTGAATATTACTGAGAGATCGCCACCACCTTTTAGACCATGGTTAACTTTTTATTTAGTTATTACTTTTTGGTAATAACTTAAGAAACTAAGACGTCAACAACAAATAATAAATGACTACTTTAACAAAAAAAATCCACAGAGAACGTCAAAAACTTTAATCGATCGCTCACTGCTTACCCGTGGCTAACCCCATCCACAAACATAATAATTTACATACTATAATAAATCCCGCGAACATTTACGAGCACTTTTTATCACAGAATGCACCCCTGGATTAAAGGGTTGAGCTCAAGAGATTGCTCACTCGAGCCCTTCATTAATTTGACGAGGGGGCGAAAGGAAGTGCGTTTGCATTTGCTCGTCAAACAATCATTATGAACTTGTGGAAAATATATTATTTTCTTTTACTTAACATAACATCGCATAGTTTTCCCCAAAAGGGTAGGCAGAGGACACTTCGCCAGTTAAGTTTAAACTCCTACGTACTACAGGGTGGCGATTTTGTCAACTGTCATCGCTCTCATTATCTCGCTACTCTACTCATGTTATTATTATTATGATAAGTAAAAAAAGCGGGTTGCGCTGTGTCGGGGCTGTGTCGGGGCTGTGTCGGGGCTGTGTCGGGTCTGTGTCGGGGCTGGGTTGGGGCTGTGTCGGGGCTGTGTCGGGGCTGTGTCGGGGCTGTGTCGGGCACACGGCCGAACATCTTAACGTGCGTCTACGTCAACGAGTCACTTTTAGTGATAAAGACTGAAATGTAAACAAAAACAACCGGCCAAGTGGGTGTAAGACTACGCACAATTAAAGTTTTCGTAGTGGGGACGAATTAATCCCAAAAACAAACTTAACATTGTAGTTGAAAAAAACTTTTTACTAAGTCGGTTATTTTTTTTTACAAAAAGTTTTTTATTTTTCACTTTGTAGTAGGTCAGTTTTTAGTTTATCTAAGTTACAATAGCCCAAAGTCAACTGCTCATCACCTTTAACAAAATATTGCTTTTCCCGATGCTGGGACGTTAATTGTTGAGGAGTTCTCCTGGTAAGAACCAGGAAAACCTCACCATATGCATTGTGACGAGTATAAATTGCATAGCAACCATATTAAAGTACCTAATCGAATCGCAAACCGTTAAATATTTATTATTATGTTGTTCCGGTGGCCATCTGTGGTTTCCATCATCAGTATCACTTCACCAAATGGTGCTTTCCGAGTGCAAATGCATGTTACTATAAAAAATACTGAAATCGATATAGGTGTGCCATTAAAGTATGTAATAAAAACCCTGTTGTTCCTTTTAGAGACTGTATACAAGCACAACATTGGTGGAATTATAATTTAAAAAAATAAGCATTGGCCAGTCGAGAAGTCAAAATCAAAGAATGAAAGAGGTTAGAAATCAGTTAAACGTTACAAATATTAATAATTAAATATTTATTTTAATTATTTTTTTTGAACAGTTTTTATAAATGACTTGCTTTATTACGTATGCCTCCTCCTTTTTGGAAGTCGGTTAAAAAACGCCCT
Source organism: Tiliacea aurago (assembly GCA_948098905.1). NCBI lineage: Eukaryota > Metazoa > Arthropoda > Insecta > Lepidoptera > Noctuidae > Tiliacea > Tiliacea aurago. Next base: position 19,401,411 of record OX402602.1, read on the forward strand.
TGATCACAGTCAATACGGCACTAGCCGAAGCGCGGGCACGAGGCGGGCGCGAGGCGGGCGCGTAGCGGGTGCGGGGCGGGCGCGGGTCGACTTCGATAATTGCAATTTGAGATCTATACGTATTGATGTGTCATAAGACTCAAATTATATATAACAAACAAAGCGAGCGGGGCGGGCGCGGAGCGGGCGCGGAGCGGGCGCGTGTCGTCTGAACGCAGCCGTACCAGTAACTGGGTTGTGGAGGTCAGGTAGGCTCTGATAGGCCGTCGTTCCATAGAAAATACTGGTATTCAACTGCACCCGGTTACACGGTAAGCCGACCCCGAAATAGTTGGGAAAAGGCTGATGACGACGGTCTAAATATATTCTATAAACTCACGAAAGAACCACGCGCTAGCACGTGTGCGTCGTGAGTTACACTGATTATAAAGGAGGGAGAACGCCGATTTCGGTCATTCTGCGCAGTGCCCTTCCACCGCCACCTCGCTCAGCCTCGACGCAAACTCAAGATCATAACAGTGAGTGGACTACATAAGCTAAATAATGACGGTAGATTTAAATTCATGCCATCCCTTACATTTTGTATCAAAAAGAAAGTGACAGCATCAATAAAGTCTCCGTTAAACTAATGTTTGTTCCGTGCAACTCTCCGTAAGTACTATTTCGTTTCGGTCCACTTTTCTCACTTTTCTGACCGTATGTTTCGGTATGATTTTAAAAGACGTTTCACGTTAAAACTTTTCATACTTGTATAGGGCGAGCCTATTGCTATAAACTGGACACATTATTCCAAACTATGGGCTTGACCTGAGAAATTCGTATTAGAAAAATCCAATTATAGTTTGTTTAGCCAGAGGATTGAACCCAGGACCTCACGCTCAGTAATACTTACAACCAACGAGGCAGGTACGTCTTGTATTTCTTTTTTTTTTCGTCTATTTTCACCCAAATTAATCTTTGTTTGAGATGGAGTTATAACGGCGATGGACGTAAATTATGTTGATGTATGTACATAATGTTTCATTTGGTAATGTAATGTAATACCAACTGTTCCTGTCAGACATTCATTTGAGATTTTTTCTTTGTACCTAATACTAGCGTATTATTAATCCCACACTAAAGCTTACACGCTTACAAGCTCACTTAAGGGGCCGGCGCGGCGTAGCATGCGTAGTTCATACAAACGTAATACCAAAATAATTTGTAAATCAAACATATTCTTAAGGTAGTGTGTATTTATTTCGATTGGATTACAGAATATCTATGTTCCGAAATATATATACAGTAATAATCAGTAAATCAAGAAGCCAATCATGTTTTCAGCAAAGTATTATCTATCTATCTATTCGTTTATAACGTCAACCATAAAACTGTAAAACTTTCAACCAATAAGATTTTGCTTTACAACTCCTTCAGCCTCACAAACAATCAGACCCTCCTGTAGTACATTATAAATCACAACCAAGACTCCTTCTCAGTCACCACAAGACGGGCTGTGAGTGGGTGAGCAGAGATTGGGCCCCATTAACTACCGGCCCCACAGGGAACCACGGGCCCCAAGCGAAGGGGCCCCTCGGTTTGAGTAGTTTATGAGGAGATGAGTGGTTTACACACATTGTTAGTTTTAGATGGTTTTATACACAACAGTGGGTTTACTAGTTCGGTGCGTAAATGGTTTGTGCTACAAGCAGTGCGCCCGATGGAATATCCAATCGGAAAACTTTATACAAAAAAAAACAACCGACTTCCAAAAAAATACTGCAAATTGTAAAATGACTTTGATTTCGGAAGTCGGTGTCATTGGATCTATTTTTATGGTTGGAACCCTTATAGGATCACTTCGTTGTCTGTCTGTCTGTCTGTCAGTCTGCCAAGATCCTGTTTCTCAGGAACGCTTGGAGGTATCAAGTTAAAATTAATATCAAATACGTAGGTCTACAGTCCCTTGTAGCTCTAAAAATATCAAGCTCTAAGTCAACGCAATTAACTCACACCACAAGTAAAGGAAAAACCGGCCAAGTGCGAGTCGGACTCACGCACGAAGGGTTCCGCACCATAAAAATGCCAAAAAATCACGTTTGTTGTATGGGAGCCCCCCTTAAATATTTGTATTATTTTAATTAAATTATTTATTTTTACAGTGAATATTTAAACAACTAAATGTTCTGTTAATATTTCAAGCGTCTACCTGTTGCCGTTATCAATATAGAAACAAGTTCGTTGTAATGGGAGCCCCTTTATATATTTATTTTAATCTGTTTTTTAGTATTTGTTGTTATAGCGGCAACAGAAATACATCATCTGTCGAAATTTCAACTGTCTAGCTATAAAGGTTCATAACCCCACCACTAAATAGTGCATAAAAACGGTTGTTGCACAAGCAAACGGCAATTGCGAGTGATTGGAGAGTGCGGAGCTCTGAGTCTAAACTTAAAGTGTGAGTACTATGACTTATTATTTTGTGCAACAATGATTGTTGTTCAAAAATATTTTTTTTTCATGGTTTAATTTTACGACTTTTTCGGCCTGATTAATATGTATACCCATGCCAAATTACAGCTTTCTAGGACTAAGTGTCTCTGAGCTAAGCTGGGGACAGACGGACGGACGGACAGACAGACAGACAGACAGACAGACAGACAGACAGACAGACGGACATGGCGAAACTATAAGGGTTCCTTGTTTACTACGGAACCCTAAAAACTCATAGTTTTGAGTGTTTTGTTTGATCTGACTTACGTTTGATGGTATCTAAACGGAAAAGAAAGAATAATAATTATTTACGTACTTTTTAGCCGACTACGGCAAAGCCAAAAGAAGGGCTGGTCTCAATTCAGCTTACTTTCGTACAATAATTAAGTTCATACTAAAGTTGGTGGATCATTGTTATGCCAGCCGGAACTGCCTTTCATAACTGCCAAACCAAAGCACAAACACATAGTGTAGTGGTGCCAAACGTGGTTTGTACTCATATGGTTTGGCAGTTATTGTGCTTTTAAAACTCATAAATTTGTACGCACTGGGGCTTACAGCTTAGTATGGCCGCTATCCTAACCGCGTACAGTGTGGCTATGTTTGAGACGTGAGCCTAGTACCTATCATTTACCTAAGACCCTACTGACCGTAAACCTAGCCCTACAGTAATGACCTAGCACCCTAGTTACCCTAACGCCCTATTTTACCATACAAACCATACCAAACGTAAGTTACGTTGGTTTTACGAGCGGGAAGTCTGTTACGAGGAGACCTACGGTAACAGACGGTATTTGGGCAGGAATAGGGTTTCGTGTACGTCGTGCAATGTACACAGGAAATGGTTTTCTCACTGTTGATCCCACAGACTCTTAGGATCGATGACGGCTAAAGGTGTCTTCGTCACAGTGAGATTATATATCGTCTGAGATATTACGAGTAAGCTTTGTTCTACTTTTTCTCAGGAACGCGTGGAGGTATAAAGTTGAAACGAATATCAAATACGTAGGTTTACGGTCCAAAAAATCAAGCTTCTAAGTCAACGCAATAAAAAAATACGGCGATTTATGCGATATATTTTGATAATCGCAAATAAATCAAAACCTGTAGGATACTTCCCGTTGACCTAGAATCATGAAATTTGGCGAGAAGCAAGGTCTCAGCACAAGCAAAGGAAAAAGTACGACTGTTGACCGTTGCGTATACGATGTTGCGTATACGATGTTGCGTATACGATGTTGCGTATACGATGTTGCGTATACGATGTTGCGTATACGATGTTGCGTATACGATGTTGCGTATACGATGTATGGGAGAATATGTTTTTCAACTACAATGTTAAGTTTGTTTTGAGATAGTTCATCCCAACTGCGGAATCCTTCATTGTGCGTGGTTTGACACGCACTTAGCCGGAACTATTTCATAATAAGTATCAGTTTTCTTGGTTCTTACCCGGAGGACTCCTCAACAGTTAATGTCCCAGCATCGGGAAAAGCAATATTTGGTAAAAGGTGATGAGCAGTTGACTTTAGGCTATTGTAACTTAGATAAATTACAAACTGACCCACTAAAAATACAAAAATTAAAAACTATTTACAAAAAAAAACAACTGACTTCCAAAAAAACACTACAAGGTGAAATATAATTTTAATTTCAGAAGTCGGTGGCCTAAAACTAAAATACAGATCCAAAGACACCGACTTACTTTTTGTAAAAAGTTTTTTATGTAACCATTCAGGACGTTCACTTCGAGTGAAAGATGCCGAATTAAAGGCAAATTTGAAATCGGCTTTAATGACAGTTACCATGAAAGTTTAACACAGTGCAGCAGTGGATCCCAAAATAACACCTGAAATCGAAATATAGTTCTTTAGTACCAGTAATTACTACTGAAACTGCCTCCTACAGAACTCCCTAAGTCCGATCACGATTGCTCGAAATCGACAAATTCCTTCCAAACGAGATATACCTACTTCGAAGAATTTAATTTACTTCCTGAAATAAAGTAAAATTCAGTGTATTGCTACTCTGAGCTCACGTTGCTATTTCGTATTTGTGCTATTATCCGCTTGTTTCAAGATGATTGGTTCACCTAAATAATAAACCAAGCACATGAATTATAATTAGGTATGAGGATTGATAACAGCTCGGAATTACAAGCATTGACGTAAAGAGCGGGCTTATTAAAAAAAATAATGAGTTTTTGGAATCCCGTTTACTGTCGTGATTGGTGGACAACAGTTGATCACATAAATTGGCATGAGTTAAGACGGTAACTTACAGGTGAAGTGGGTTCTAATTTTGTATATTTTTTGCATGAATCTCGTTTCTTTTTGCTCAATAAATGAGGCTGATTCTCACAGTCAGTATTTAACGGCAAAAGTAACAAAATATCTCAATAAAATTCTCAACCATAACCAATAATTATTATAAGACAGATAGATTTAATAATAACAGACTCGCTTGAAAATAAAACTAAATCGCAACAATGATTGATCAGCCATAACACAAGAACAGCAAGTTGTAAAACTTTCACAAGTATCGAAGCTACATTACCTGCCGGGACTTTTTATCTAAAACACCACTTGATAGTGTGAAGCTACTGTCTGTGTGTGTGTGTGTGTATACAGCCAAACAAACTATTTGGTATACAGGAAACAATTGTATTCTTTTCTTTCACTGCCATCATTAATTTAATTTTGGTGCAAAGTCAAAGTATTTATTTCAAATAGGCACATAAATGGCACTTTTGAACGTCAAAATTTACAAAAAAATCAAATTGATTCTAGTCACCCCTTCCAAAAGGTAGTTTCGTATGGAGAAGAATGGGCAAGAAACACCACCGTTACTCTTTTAAAATGTTGTACAATATTTTGTATAGGTATATTAAAAATAATATCAGTGTGTGAGTTAAGGTAATCACAGAATGTAAAATAAATGTCACAAAAATAACAAATTATAAAATTTCAATAGCAGCCATTTTGATTTTGTCTAGGCTCTAGCTAGGTTGTCCTATGGAGCTGGACCAGCATGTTTCTAAGCATTCTTATCTTGGATATAATCCTCTAATTTGTAATATGCTTGTTTACGAAGTGTACTATTTTTTTTTATGAGTTTTAAACCTTCTTTCATTTAATTGCAATATATCACAACGTATTTCGTTGTAACTTTTAACACAGTACCCCATAAAAGATGTATGTACTTTAGATAATCTGAAACTTGCTTGATCTATTTTATCTTTATGTCTAGTACTTATTGAAATTATGTCATCACATATTTTATTAAAAAGATGAAGATTTTTTCTCTTTATGGTTGTGTGTAATAACATATTAAGCCAATTTCAACAAAGTCATGTACACAGCTACAACGATATTTTGGCTTTCAAATGCATTATTTTGTGAAATGTATTGAAAAAACAAGATGGCGGAATTAGTTCTGTTTCACAACAGTTGCAAGTTCGCTGCCTGTATACCAAACGGCTTGTTCGTCTATACAAGCTGGCTGGCTGCCCGCGCCGCGCCGGTCTGTCTAGTCGCTATACGACGGAACTATCGCTAATAATAGGTATGTTGGTGCAAGGTCTGCACCATACTGAAATTTTAACTTTTTCTTAATTACGTACCATCTAAATTATAGTTTGCCTATGCAAAGTCAACGTCAAATCATGTATTTAAAGTAGGCCATTGAAAGGCACTGATGAACGTCAAAATTAACGAGAAAAAAAACTTATCTCCAGACACGATCATGAAGCCGTCCAAAGTTTGCTGCGGAATTTGCAATGCCCGATGGTATCTCTGATGCTAGGGTGTTATTATGCCGTATATTGCTTCCAAGATATTTAAACTGCGTAACTAACTCTAGTGGTTTTCTATCTAAATTAAATGTAACTTTATCTGCTTCGCAGCCTCGGAAAGTGGTTGTTTGAGGACTTGCGTCTTGGAAGCACTGTTAACTAATCTAAATCGTTGACAGGATTGATGTAGTGGATCAAAATAGCTTTGGAGATGTGCCATGCTATCGGATATGAAACATCGTCAGCGTAAAGTATCTGCAAGGAGGAGATCTTAAAAAAAATAAAATAACTCATGCATGTGTTTGTCAACTAGCGCTTTGATCTCGCCGTCTGATGCATCGAATTAGTCTCGGTTCTTTTTCTGTTATCTCCCAACAGTTTCCAGTGCACACACATAAAAATGCTTGGCAAAAGGTCACCAGTCACCAAAAACGGTAGATGGCTCAGACTGCGGAGCACGCGCCACAAATTTCAAATCCAACGATTTTTCCAGCTCTGATGATATTCTTATATTTAAAAAAGCGGTGAATAAGACAGTGATCAGTCCAGCCAATAGCGCCACAATTTGCCCTCGTCACGTGAAAGTCACGCAGGTATTTTTGGTGAACAATTATATTATAATCTAAAAAATACCAGTACTTAGATCTTGGGTGAATCCACGAGGTCTTGTATTTCTCAGTAAGTCGGAAGCATGTATTAGTCCATTATCGTAACATTTCTCTAAATCATGAATGCCGAGGACTCCGTTCCAAGTCAATGTTCTGTGTTGAGGCATGCATTAAAAACCCCTAACTGTCACACTTTGGGATAATATCCAGAGTTTGCCTCAGATTTTAGTAAAATACCTCTTTATCCTCATCCGGTGAAGGCAGGGCATAAGCACTATGAGATAGGCGTACTTGTTGTAAGATAGTGGAAAGCGTAGATTCATGATGCGGTCATTGACACCCTCAGGTAATTCACTCACATCTCCAGCCAAACCATTACGACTAGCAAAGTCTACACCGCTGTCCCCCCTCCCGCCGGAGACATTGTTTATGAATGTATTGAAACTAGCAAAGCGATAACAAAGAATACCATGCTCATAATCCTGCTTTTAAGAATGAAATGGAAATCTTCACTTGTTACTATGGAATATGTTGGGACCCTTGGGCTGAATGAAGTCCTTTCATTAATCATATTACGAGTACAATCCAACTCTCACAGCCTTCAGTGCTAAGCAGATAACTACTTTATACGAGTATACGCTAGTCATGTTACCACTGAGCTCCGCACATAAAGTATTCACAGTAAAACAAAAGTACTACAGTTCCTCCACTCAGACTAAGGACGAGCTAATCTTCACAAACTCACACGTTTCTACTAACTCTCCATAACTTCATACTCGCACGTATTTTAATCTCACATAGATGTACTTAAGGATGTATTCACATTGTGTAAATTACCTGTTAATATCACATATTTTTATTTATATGTACAGCTTATTCGAGGCGCACATTTACACGTTCGTCCATCAAAAGGTCTCTTTACTATTTTTATTTAATGTACAGGGAAACAGAGTGTTTAGCAAATGAAATCAATCAATCTGCTTAGACTTTTCCCAACTATGTTGGGGTCGGCTATGACAATGGGTAGTCTTAACAATCAATTCAAGACAATTTCTTTAACATTTTTAAGATAGCAAGAATCTTCGACTAAACATCTCATTCTTTTGGCATAAATCCTTCAAAATCTTCAAAAAACCCTCCCATAAAACGCCCCATGTAAACAAGCTCTTAGGAATAAAGTAACTTAATAAATATTTCCATTTGAACTTATCCGAAGTAAGAAACATTTGAGCAATGGCTTCCTCAAAGTTCAGAACGAAATATGAAGAAAACTTGTAAATACAAATCCTTTAGAAACTCTCGAGTTTTATAGGAGACGCTAATTGCCAATTAAGATCAGCTTACACTGAACAACTGAACAGCGCGGGGATAAAAAGATAAAAGTATTGATAAGAAAATCTTCGTCAGAGGAATCTATCGAAGCAATCTGTGCGGTCTCTTATGTAATAGAACTTGTGGTGTGGTCAAGTAGTAATACAGTGCTTCTATTTTCTTAAGACGGAGATATATGCCAGTGACCTTGAGTGGTTAGCTTGCGTGTTCTGTACTGAGCTCACGCAACGCGTCGTACGTTCAGCCAGTAATAGCACTCGCCCATCAAGGAGCACTGTCCCCAAATTGACGCATTATTAATTTATTATACACAAAACAAAAGGTATTCTAATAGTTTCGCTACCGTCGTGGAGGTGATGCGAATATTTAGTTTCTGAAGTAAGTAACGAAACAGCCAAGCCATAAATTTTTACTGATATGTAGAATTTGTGAAGTTAGGGTCGGTAGAGTTAGGCCGTGTAGATTCAGAAGCTTGGCTCTACATGAGATCTGATATCTTTTTCACAGGGCAAACCTTATGTGGTCGACTTCGCAACATTTTACATGAAATGTTTTTGATGGGATTTCAGTTCTTTTTGTAAGTTGCTAGGCAGTCTTTTTAGTGTTTACTTTTTTCTTATTTTTTTGGGGTGTATTTCTTGCACATCAGCAGTGCCGGTTTTCATAGCCCATTCTGTGTCTTTGCCTTTTTTCTTTGATTGTTTACTGATTACCATAAGCGATAAATCAGGGCGATATTTCGCTCTTAAGCGATTATATTCAACTATAGCTGACCGTTGTGCTTTAATACTAGCAAAGTCTATGTATTTCGGCTTTCTAGCACTTCAGGAAGTACCCTAAAATTTTGAAGTCTCCTACAAACTTCCACCCCCCCATTCTAGGGGATGGGGGGCGAAAGTTATAAGTTTATGTTTTTTTTTGTTGGTTGTATACTAAACTTAGATTACATACCAAATTTCAGCTTTCTAGCACTTCAGGAAGTAGCCAAACATTTTGATGATCATCAGTGTGTCAGTGATGATATTAAGAAACATGATGATATGGATATCTTTCCCTATAAACGACGAAACACTTCGAGAAAAGGTAGGATAGTTTATAAGCTCCTGTTGTTACTAACCATAATGGATCACGTTATCTGAATTATAATTAAATAATAATAATAATTATTAAAATTATTCAGGGAGGGCAATACTCGCCCAAGAGTGATGCGCTTCGTGAGACGGGCGTTCTCAGGGACTGGTACCAGCCCTGAGGACTATTTGTCTCGTGTCACAGAGCGCATAGACTTCCTGAAGCAGAAAGTGTATGCTTGAGCGAACCGTATTCGTAGGTATAAGCGGCGGGTGGACCGATACACTCAGAATCGCACCTTCCAGAGCAATGAAAGGTGGGTTTATAGGGATTGGGAGCGACCGAATCAAGATGTGTCTGACACGCACCTGCCGGATAATGATGCCATGTCTTCTTTCTGGCGCAGTATCTGGTCGGGGCCTGTCTGTCACACTGAAGGTGATTGGACTCGGAAAGTTGAGCGAGCCTGCGATCCAATACCAGAAATGGGGGCTATTACCATCTGCCCCCAAGATGTAGCTCGTGCGGTCCGTCCGTTGCCTAACTGGAAGTCCCCAGGACCGGACGGACTGCACAACTTCTGGATCAAATGGTTTGTTGGATCGCACGCTCGCTTGGCGGCCCAGTACCAGACTGCTTTGGAGTCTGGTTCGCTACCCCAGTTCCTAACGACAGGAATAACCCACCTGCTCCATAAATCAGGTAGCACCGCGGAACCCAAAAATTATAGACCGATCACGTGTTTACCGACGGTCTATAAAGTTCTTACATCCATTTTGAGAACTAAAATTAACAAACATATAGACAACAACTCCGTCATGTCTGCCTCTCAAAATGGATGTAGGAACGGGTCTCGCGGTACTAAGGAGTTACTCCTCATTGATATGGCCATTAGCCAACAGGTCCGACGTTCCCTAAGGGATCTGTCGACATGTTGGATAGATTATAAGAAGGCCTATGACTCGGTGCCACATACATGGCTCATGAGGGTGCTGGAGTTGTATAAAGTAGATGCAACTCTGCGCACCATCCTGATGTCATGTATGAGGCAATGGAGGACAGTCCTTCGCTATCCAGGATGTCGAAATATCCAGAGGAATAGCGAACCGATAAGGATAGAGCGAGGCATATTTCAGGGCGATAGTTTGAGTCCGCTTTGGTTCTGCTTAGCCTTGAATCCTCTAAGCACACTGCTGGAGGATTCAGGTCTAGGCTATCGGTTGAGGAGAGGTGGTCAGGTTATATCTCACCTCCTCTACATGGATGACCTAAAACTCTTTACCCCCAACAATTTGCATCTGATGAAGCTACTGAAAGTAACTGAAACTTCCAGTAGTGCCATCAGGATGGAATTTGGTGTGGACAAATGTGCGGTCATGCATGTAAAGCGAGGGAAGATTGTGGAATCCGTGGGAACCCAACTTTCGGATTCCATAAACCTTAGAGCCGATAGTTGGTTCAGCCAATGGCTTAATTGCCAAGAGCCTCGACCAACACCTAAGGAGGCTCTCGTTGGGCAGCTGGATTAAGGGCCTGATTCAGAAAGCTGTACTTCTGGACACGGCTCGCATTGTTAGGAGGTTCCTCTCTCTGGAGCCCTGACCGCCGGTAGCTTGGACCTTGTTCCCGATACCGGTGGGCTACTATTTTTTATATTTTTAAATGTTTTTATATTTTTTTTATATTCTAATATTTAAAAATATAATTTATATGTATATTTAATGAAATAAAGGACATAATAATAATAATTAAATTCATTAGCATGTGAATTCTGCTGCATGCTAATTGCTATTGCTATGCTATTTGCTAATATGGCGTTATTGATGATAATGTAGTACCTATGTGAACTTGGCGAATTAAGGGAGATGCGCTAAGGTAGCCCGCGAAATTCAAATTTTATTTAGATTTTTACTGATTGATAATCTACTGAAATAATCATTCAGTTGGATTTATTAAACTTAAAACTCAGATATATGCCAGTGACCTTGAGTGGTTAGCTTGCGTGTTCTGTACTGAGCTCACGCAACGCATCGTACGTTCACTCAGTAATAGGACTCGCCCATCAAGGAGCGCTGTCCCCAATTTGACGCATTATTAATTTATTATACACAAAACTAAAGGTATTTTAATAAAACGCGTATTCTAAGAGATCAATAATTTAATTATCTTTAAATTGGTGAAGGTTTCAGAAAAATACGCTTGGTAGATTTTGCGCCACTCGCAGTTGTTTATCCGCGTTAGACATAACTTTACAAATTAATTTCACTATGTAATATAAACATAATCTAAAATATTCACATATTAAATTATTTAGAAAATGCTCTAATTTAACATATATTTCTTTCAAATCATTAACACTACTCGTTTAGACGACTCGACTCGACTCGACTCGTTTCTACTTATGTAGAAATTGCTGATAGAAAACCCACTTTGCCCGACCTGGGAATTGAACCCAGGACTCCATGCTTAGCAATACCGCTTGTGACCACTAGACCAACGAGTCAGGCACTTGCAACGAGTTACTTGAAATTTATAATCTCTTTTACCTCATCAAACCATGATCATAAGTTCCCTGTATACTCCACTAAGTACAATATAGCTAGTAACCATCCTACTCCCGGAAGTCCATACAACTAGTGAAGACGCACGTCCGCATGAATACAGTTTAATATCTAACATCCCTCCGCTTTTAGAATGTATACCTACATTTCTATACATGTTTCTGTATGGAGTATACAGGTTGATCTTCGATCTGGATATCTTTCCCGATAAAGTCGGGCTGCTTCTCTACCGATGCCTCTGCATTCGCGATAAATAAAATGCATGTCGTCATATTCGCGCGGTGTACTACCAATTACTTTTATTTAATTTTGGTATCAGTTAATATTATACGAGATTAGAATAGATCTGCATTTAATGGATAACTTTATTAAATAATGGGCACCGAGAGTGTAGTACATTTCTTTTATACCATTCGAACCCAAAGTCTCATGATTCTCTGAAGATTTTAGTTAAAATTTAAAATAAACACGTTTTTTCTTTAATGTAAATTATAAGTTTTCAGTAAAATAGTTATTTGCTTATGACAGAACATATTGTATTCAGCAGTTATAAACAATACACAATACAAAATAGGAAAATAATGGTTTTTGTTGAAATTAGAGCCACATTAGTAAAGCGAGGTGTTATTTAAAAAAAAAAAAAAAAAATGTTTTATTCTGAGACCTATGGAAAAATAAAATCAAATTGGGGTATGTGATAGCTGAATATATCGCGTGTCGACCCCTTAACGTTGGACCACTATTTACGCCACAACCTGTATATATATTGGCCACTACGTTTTTGTAATGTATGTACACAAGTATAGTCATAGCCTGTAACTATGTGTACCTACATTGTGCAAATAAATAAATATACTACATATATACAGGTTGCGAGATAAGATGGGACTGCAAGACGGGAGCGAAACTTTGATTAATGGTTAGAATCATGAGCTAGAAACATACTGAAGATTTAGGTTTAGCCACAGCCAAACCAAATATTTTACCTAAAACACCTAATCATTTTAAAAGCACTTTCTATTTGTTGAAGCTACTGGTCATCTAACCGATAAAACACAATCTTACGTATCAATAATCAATGCTTACTATAATAGATGCGGATTTAAATTCGATAATGCAGTTTTTTTTTTTTTTTATTTGTAAAGTATTTATTCAATAACTCAGTTATAAAATATTTACATCATATAAAAACTAACCGACTTAAAATAATAATATATAAGATATACGCTAACAGACTTAACATAATAGTATATGTAGTACATGAATAAAAAAAAAAAGGTGGGGGACAGAATCATAGGGCATCAAAAAATTCGTCCGCATCGCTGTCAACAGGAAAGGTGCCCAGAAGGCTGGCAGCATTGCCACGTTGTATGATGCTGATTCTTTGTCCGAAAAATAGACCAGCCCTCTGGTCACGTGAAGAGTCGACCAACCGCTTGGCGATATCTTGAAAAACCAAGCGGGCACTCGGACCCCATGGCCCTAGTGTTTCAACCCCAAACGGCTCGAACTTAGAGCTCCCAATAAGATTGGAATATTTTCGCCGTTTGAGGTTTTCTGCACCTGGATCAGCCGCCCCAGCACGGCAAGCTGTGCTGGGGCGGCGACACATGTTGCATCCCACACCAAAGGCCGACCTAACTTCCAAGGCATTATGGTCATTCCGTCTGGTCTCTTCCCATCGTCGCGTGCTAAGCCATTAGGTTCTAAAAGTTTGAATTTCTGGTGATTCAAGTTCTTCCATGTAATCCAAGTAATATATGTCTAAATTTTAAGTGATAAAAATAAATGCAATCCTATCTGCCGTCACTCTGATAGACCCTTTCACACACACAAACATACATAACTATGTAAGTATATATAGCGTAGTGCTGACCGGCGCGCTCCGACTTAATGTAAGTTCGCACAGATTCATATTTCATACAATTTCATATATCTTACAAAAGTTTCCGGCACACACTGTCACATAAAATGAAGCAGAAGATTCACGGAAAACGTAAGATAGAACTCATAGCTAGGTGTTACAGTAAACAGTGCTGTTACTATTAACATATGATAACATCCCGCCTTGTTTCCACGAAGGGTAAGACAGAGGTGTAAATCCCCCTGTTACATGGGAGTCAAACAGAACTGGCGAAATGTGGGTGTACTTATTATAGTAATGCACAACAGCTAAAAAAAGGCGAAAATTGGGTCATGCCGGTTTTGATGTACCTACTCTTTCGGTATACTCAAATGGACTCAGACCGAAATCGACGCCCTGGACAGGATGGTCAGTTATGGTCTCAGGAAATATTTCCTAATCCAATGTACTAGATCTATTAGCGTCCGTAGCCTGGCTGCGTTTTGGTGACCTCTTTGAGGAAACCGAAGGTTTTGTCTATGCAATTATCGACGAACTTATCATGACGAACAACTACCGGAAATTTATTATGAAATCACCTAGCTTCTGACGTTTCAAAGGTAGCCATGTAGCTATAAGTGAAATAAAATATTTTTATTTTGATTTTGAAAGACGGCATGGTTGACATCTGCTGGGCATGCCATCGTCCGGGGGAATCAATCAGACACATTATCTCCGGGTGTTCTCGTCTCGCTAACGAAGAGTACTTGCATAGACACAACCTTGTAGCCAGGATTATCCATCACCAACTTGCTCTGAAATACAGCCTTGTGGAATCGGAAGTGCCGTACTACAATACCGGTACAAATAAATCTACACAAATAGTCACCACAACGTCAATGTATTTTTGCGAGGGCAAAAGGTGCATGTAGACCTCTACAAGTGTTAATTGAGACATAAACAGTACACATGTTTTACCCACAATCAAAACGTACACCTGTTTTATACATTCCTAGCCTAAAAAGACTCATAATTCGGTGGATCTCGCCAGTCATCTTTGCTTTCAATTCCTTCAACAACCTTTCCGATCACCTTTTTCTGTTCCAAGTATGACTTCTGCACATACCTCTTCCCCAATATGTGGACAGAATTCATCAAGTGTCCGGGCGAGCGAGGGGGACGGGTCGGCTCGGTGCGGCGTGGGGGACGGGGGGGGGGGTGACGTTCTGAACTTTTTGCCCCACGCACAGCAATATAAATCATCCGCCGGTGATATCTGAGGCGCTGAAAAACTTGTGCAAACTTTCACAAGTCCTGCCATTCAGCGAGACTCGCAGGGGAGGGAAGCGGGACGAAGGAGGAGGAAGCCGGGAAATTAATTCAATTTAATGTTGTATAAATATAAGGAGGAGTCGTAGGGCGAGTTCGATGATAATCTTGATTTACCAAAGAAACTGAACGCGAACCGCGTTCACGAGCTGTCTGTGTCATTGTTGTGGAATATTGACAGCTCTTGAACGTGGTTTATAATTATGTGCTGATAGCGGTCAAATTGGTAAAATTCGCCCTTAAAGTTTGTAAAAGTAAGTAAATTTTAGTACCGTTTCAGGGACAGGTACTTTGTCTAAAAAATATCTAACTTTTACTCTAGCTCACAATTTTTTCAGCTTTCATAATATAATTATAACTCCTCTTTATCCCCCAAAAACTTTTTACCAGTAGCGCCTCCATAAACATAAAAGTGTTCTTTTACCAAACAAGTAAAATAACCTGTTAACGATAATAAAAATAGGCGGTAGGTAGGTTTAATGAACAGCGTACCTACTGGATATTTAACTGAGAAAGTGAAAGATGCAAAAAGACAATGGGCCATTTAAGGGTTGGCCAAATGGCAATGTGTGTTAATTATGGAGTATTGTTAGTCAGACTTATAACATAGTTACTTTGACACTAAATACGAACAATTTTTAATTTAAAATAGTTATTAGTGACTTGACAGAATATTAATTCAGATTTGTTACAGTTGTAATGGCAATCTTGTCATTTAGTATAAATAGGTTTTTATTATTTATTATTTTTGTAATATTTTATATAGAACCTTTTTTAATTTGTGAACATGAGAACGTCGCGTTGTAGGCTTTATTTATATTAACACTGTAACTTGAAAACATTGTAAAAGCCCATTATTTTTTAAAAGAGTAACCGTGGAGTTTCTGGCCGGCTCTTCTCCACAGAAAACAACCAATTGGAACCGTGCACCTAGCTTCTGACGATTCATAAGTGCCCATGTTGGTTTATATGAAATAAAATATTTTGATTAGACTATTCAGTGACATAGATCTCGTTAGTGGTGGACATTTGGGCCACTCTTGCCCTTTGTCTTTTTGCATCCTTCCGCTTTCTTATTAAAATTTGGTCCAAGCCCCATAGATTAACTCTCCAAACTTTTTCTTCCATTTTTTCTTATGAGGTGATATTTCCCAAGCTGTATATTCAAAGTAAATCCCTTCTTGCGTTGGTAACAAAACGGATCATCGTATCGTATCACAGGCTGGTCACGTGGCGGGCACGTCTCTGCTGATCCTGTATTACGGACGAGGCGACATGAATCTAGTCCGGCGTACCACGCATTACTAGAGGATCATGGTTCAGAATATTGCGGTTATGACTAAGAGATGGTGTGAAAAGTAGACAAAAGAGGTAAAGAATGTATGAGACTGACACTTACTGTGTCAATCCTGTTGAAAGTCGTACGTAACGCTTTGAAAGCGATCACCACTAGTGGAGGCCCTCTGGTATAGGATAACAGACATGGACAGTTTGACTGTCTGATCTGAATCTATTGCTGTAGGGTTCATTACTGAGCAATCGTAGTTGTGTATGTGATGTCAGACATATTATGTTTTTGAATTAAAACTTCTTTTGGCATGACGAGAGCGTTACGGAAGTGAGCCAGCGGAAGTTGAGAGGGAGATATAAGTTAGTGAAGATAGAAAGAGAGAGAGTTACGTTTCGTAACGCTCCGTATATTACTGTAGGGGCAAGAGAGAGAGGTGCGAGCACACGTTTTCTTTCTCTTTCTCTCATAGCCAGTTGCGTTTCGTACATCTAAGACACAGTGCAGGCCTATTGTTGTACGTATAATTAGTAGCCAGGCGTGCCTTCGTGTCGGACAGCGGCCCGTGTTGCGGCTCCCGTACCGCGCGTGCTGACCGCACTAAATAATTAGTAGCCAGGCGTGCCTTCGTGTCGGACAGCAGCCCGTGTTGCGTCTCCCGTACCGCGCGTGCTGACCACACTAAATAATTAGTAGCCAGGCGTGCCTTCGTGTCGGACAGCAGCCCGTGTTGCGTCTCCCGTACCGCGCGTGCTGACCGCACTAAATAAGCTCGTGGAAGCCAACCCGGACTGCGATCTGTTCGCCAATAAATTTGCCAATTTAATGGTTACGAGTATGTGCCAATTTTTTTTTGAAAACAATTGTACTTAATTGGTGTTATTAGTGTATGTGTTATGTTTGTTTGCACTTTGATTTATGTAATTGGTTTTTTTTAAGCCGTGTAAATTAAATAGATAAATAAATAAATATTACTATTTGTAAGTTTTACTGCAGTAGTGTGGTCTAAAGCACACTCGTTTTTTTCTTTTAATTGTATATTTATCATTTGTTACTAATACTTACGATCCTTTGTTGGTCGAAATAAACGTTTATTGTAATTATATTTTTGATGTGTAACATCTTTGCTATCGCTTTTTGTGGGAGTGATTTCATGAAAAGGAACGGAAGTTCAAAAATGTTGAGGTAAATTTCTGTCGCTGCTCAGTTGCTTATTACCAAGGCTCGCTTTGATTTATTTTCTCAGTTTGATAGAATTAAATGGGCACGTGTAGCTGTTGGTCCGATCTACGGAGCATGTCAACGTTGGCTCAAATGGGCCTATAAAATAGTTTCATAGAAAAACTCAAAGCATTTATTTCAAATAAACCAATTACAGGCAAAATGTTTTGTTGTTAGATATAAAGGCAAAAATGGATGTAATGCGTTTCGTAATGTTTAAATTTTATGGTGTATTTAATACCTACAGTGTGATTAAATTATTTGGCATTATTAAACACCACTGACTGTGCCATTTTACAATGACGATAGAGTGGTTGTGTTTAGAATTTCCGAAGGGAAGCCGGTAGGAACCGTGTTATATGCTGCTTTCGCCACTGGTTCGGCTGTATATCACCAATATCTCCGTCATTATGGACCGATTTTGAAAATTATTATATTGTTTGAAAGTGTATGCGCCCCAGGTGGTCCCATTTGCCACCAAATCAGAATCTGATGAGGAGATCTCATGGAAATCGAGGGAAGCCCTCGAATTTTATAGGCAAACCTATAGCGATTTGGGTATTTTTTATAGTAACTCGTGCATTTGCTGCCGAAAATAGTTCCAGTAGCCACCTGCGGTCTCCATCATCAGTTCCACTTCACCAAATGGTGAACATTTGGTGAAGTGGAACTGATGATGGACACCACAGATAGCCACCGGAACAACATAATAATAAGTATTTAACGGGTTGCGATTCGATTAGGTACTTTAGTATGGTTGCTAAGCAATTTATGCTCGTCACAATGCATATGGTGAGTGGCAGTTCTCCTGGTTCTTACAAGGAGAACTCCTCAACAATTAACGTCCCAGCATCGGGAAAAGCAATATTTTGTAAAAGGTGATGGACTTAAGGCTATTGTAACTTAGATAAATTAAAAACTGACCCACTGCAAAGTGAAAAATAACTTTAAATTCGCAAGTAGGTGGCAAAAAACTAAAATACAGATCCAAAGACAGCACGGTTGGCGCAGTGGTTAAGCGATTGACTGCTGCGCTGCATGTCGCAGGTTCGATTCCCGCACGGAACAAATATTTGTATGACCTGCAAGTAGTTAGCAAGTAGCCGGGTCTGGCTGTTTGTGTATGTGAGTTTAAATGTTTGTAAACGCACCCACAATACAGGAGTAATTTCGAATGTGGGGCAACGTTTCTCGTTTGGTTCGTTGTTCGTTTGACTTCAAATATCAGAAGTAACAAGAACGACGAGCCATGTCTCAGCAAAAATCGCAAGTAGTCTTATGATTTTTTTAAGTTACTTCATTGTTTTTATGTATTTACCGGGTGGTTATTATATTTAAATCATAGTTAATAGTAATTGGGCCGAAGCACATGCTACCTTTGGTCGAAGCAACTCCTCGACAGAGTTATCATTGCATTGGAAAACTTGGAAAATAAATAAATATAAATTGTGCGAACGAACGTTGGGAATTTAGCTGTTCACAATCGTTCGATACACTTCTATGCTGAACCGAGCATCAATCAATGTTATCAAAGGAGTTCTCGTTTAGTTGTGAAACAGTGCAGTTGTGCGGAATAAAGTGATAGGAAGAATAGAGTGTATACCTTCAAATATCAAGACGTCGGATATTTTTTTTTACAAAAAGAATTTCTAAAGTTAAAATATTGTTCAGCCAATAATTTTGCACCAACGTCTATACTCAGCACTTATGTTGTTGGGCAGATATTTGGCACAAATGTTTGAGCTAGCGCTTCCAGCTACCGGTTAAAATTGTGAGCGAGATGTTATCTGGGGATATTACGAAAAACTGCAAATACTTTTAGCGAGCGAATTCCCAAACGTGTCGGTATATTCTATTAAAAAGTATAACGCGTCAGTTACGTTTTTTATAATGGCACTTTTTTTTTTCAAAACAAAAATAATCCTCTATATTAAATAAGAATATAAGGACTATCCGCTGGATGCGAGATGCACAGAACCGGCCGATGTGGCGACGCTTGGGGGAGCCTATGTACAGCAGTGTATATATTTCGGCTGAAATGATGATGATGATGATGATGATGATGATGATGGTGATGATGGTGATGGTGATGATGGTGATGGTGATGATGGTGATGGTGATGGTGATGATGTGATGGTGATGGTGATGATGATGATAATAAGTATGTGAGCTCAAAACTCAAACTCAAAGCATTTACCTATTTCAATTAAACTAATTACAGGCACTTTTGAGTTGTCAAGGGACAAACAGGGTCTTCACTGAAAAAAATGCGAGCTATAACTAAGACACATTTCTCTTAGTTGGCATTAAAATGTTTGGAATGATTATTTATTTATTTACTATAATATATATATAAATAAAATGAATTTGTTCTGGCAAATATGCTACCTTGTAGCATATTTGCCAGAACAAATTCATTTTATTTATATCGACAATGTGACATGTACACAATAAACACCGGTCTTTGTTACATCATACATGCTTTGTTTGATTTTACTTCTTCACTTTTGTATATCAAATAATAATTTAAGTTGATGGTAACAAGCAACTTGTTAGTATTAGATCATTCTTAAACTGGCCAACATTTGAGTTAAATTAAATAACTGCCCGTAATTAAACTAACTAATTACTTAGTGACGGAACTATGATAATTTAACAAAGTTCTCCTAGCTTCAGAAGTCAAGATCTTGTTAGGCTCGTATGGAGTCAAGATGCGTGATCACAAACACTTTTTTTTTCAGTGTTTGTGACAGTTAGTCACAAAGATGAAGCTAGTTGCGTATTCCAAAGCGTGGTAGGTTACTATATGGAAGAACGAGCAAGAAACTCCACGGACACTCTTCTAAATCAAAATATTGGTTACATCATCTCATCGGTCCATTACATAACTCGGGTGACATGCTCGGACTTATTAACCCTTAAATCAAAACAGCAACTACAAAGAAGGTGATCAACGTCTTTATTCACAGTCAAAGCGTTTGTAAATCAAATGAAAATTCCTTCCTTAGTATTCAAGATTAACGTTTGTTTCTATAGATAGTAATCAGTCGGTATCCATGAAAGCGATACTGGTGCTATCGCAGACGCTGATTCAAAAAGATTTCAATTTGCTGCTTTATTGGTTGCTATCGAGCTATCAGTTCTAGAAAGTGCCTTTTTCTACGAAACGTAGTTAATTTTATAGAATGTTCCAGTTAGATATTGTTAATCTTGATGACATTTTCCCAGAATTATGTCAAGATAAAAACATAACATCACGCCTGTATGCCATCACCAAAAGGGTAGGCAGAGGTATACATGTATAGTAAATACACGTTTAAGTTATTATAATTATCAGATATATTCAAATGCCATTTGAGCATTACTCAAATTGTTTGTGTCTTTGATTATTTTATTACTGAGATATTATAAGTAATATCATGATTGACGTAACTGCATCGATATTATTTAATTATCAGACATTTCAAAACAGTGTACAAATTAATAAGTTCATTTTAAAATGTAATAATCTGATACATACATACATACATAAACTCACGCCTTCTTCCCATAGGGGTAGGCAGAAACTATAGAACGCCACTTGCTACGCTCCTTACATACTCCTTTTGCTTCGCCTACGTTCATACATCTGGTCATACACGCACGCCGGTTGCGAGTACTACGCACCTGACCTTTCCGAAGAACATCACCAATTTGGTCACTATATGTCCTTCTAGGGCGTCCCCTCCCGGCGTTTCCACTCACCTCTGCTTTATAAATACCTTTTGTTAGTCGCCTTTCACTCATCCTCTCCACACGACCAAACCATGTAAGCATACTCTTTTCAATCTTTGTCACTACATCTTCTTTTAAACTGCACCGTTGCCTTATCACCTCATTTTTCAGCCTATCATTCACAGTCACGCCAGCCATGCTTCGCAAGGAACGCATTTCCACAGCATTTATTCTAGTTTCATGCTTCTTTTGCCACACCCAACATTCCCTTCCATACATAAGCGTAGGCCAGGACACCATTGTGAACAGCAAGTCGAGCCTTTTTGGGCATCGACTGATTGGTCACAACCGCATGTATAGCACCATTCACTCAATTCATAATCTCATCAATCGTCGTTCGTTTCATTCAATAATCTGATAATACCGAAATTTTCGTAGTATGGATAATAGTTTGTCCCGTTGTGGCCGCAGTGATTTCGAACTCATTTATTCTCATTACATTATAAGAAGCTCTACGTATGTTACAGTCCAAAAACAATGTAAAATACTTGTTCCAACAATTGGGTTTAAACCTTAATTTTTTTAAATCTAAAACCTTAATTTCGTTACTTGTTTTTGTTACTTTCTCGTGGTTCCTATAGGTCAAAAAAATTGAGAAATGCTCATTTACGTAATTAATAGGGTGGAGCATATATTGCCATCAACTATGAGGCACAAACACAGATGCTTTACGCTGCTACTGAGAAATTCCTTACATAAATTCCCAAAATCACTGGATCCCACCCAATAATATCTGTGACGTTATAATTATAAGCTACGGGCAGATACCTCCTGATTCATTCGTCGGAACTCGTCGGCACTCGTCGCCCGGAAGACATCGGCCGGAGCATGAAGTAGAGCGTGAATGTGCCCCCGCCGGCCGCGGTGTGAGGTCACCTCAATTGCTTTGTTTCATATTGCTGATATTGCTGGTTAGTGAAATTAAGCTGTGGTTTCTGAAAGTCCACATTCAATGTATGTCAACTTTTATAGTTGTTTTAGTAACGTAAGTGCACCAACTACACACCACGGAATAGACGCGAAAAAAATATTTCATCCCCATTTTACGTGCAATTCCTTGCACGTAAAATGAGGATTTTTTTTTTACCCTAATCAAAATTGTTTTTCATGAATTTATTTTTACGACTTTCTTGGCGTGTGGCGTGCGTCCTACCCATGCCAAGAGGGGTGGAAATGTTCTGATCGCAGTGTCTAAGCGTATTGATTCCATGCGTATGCTAAAACGGGAATCGGACATCGAAGATCTTATGGGTACTTTAAATATCTGCGCCGTTCACCTGCCACCACCAGTTAAATATTATATTTATTAAATAGGATAAAAATATCTACACTGGATATTCTTCTTATACTCAATTAACAAACAAATTATTATAAAATATATATGGCATCGAAAAGTTCTTCCGTATCGCTGTCGACTGGGTGGTTTGGTAATGATACGAGTATGCCCACCGGTTGCCGGCCGGCCCCGCACCGGCAGCCGGTCGGCGTCGCCGGCGTATAAAGTGATCCGTCATCCCGCACCGATTCCTTTAAGGCTTCTACATGCCGGGGCGACTTGTCGCGCGACGCGACGCGACACAAAGGCACCGCTCGTCCCGCGACACGCTGGACCTTTGTGCCGTGTCCCGTCGCGCGACAAGTCGCGTTGGTATGTAGAAGCCTTTACAATCGCTCAAACAATACTGTAGCTAGTCTTTGTTCACGTAATGCCGTGTCCACACGACGCCATTGTATCGCAGCATTTAACACTATAGTCTGTGTGTGAACCGCTTATTGTGTGTCTAGTACGCCAGTCGTGCGACGTTGCTCAGTTGTTGCTCGGTCTGAACGATGCTTTACATTTAACGTAGTACAATATTGTCACGTTATATTAGATCCAGATATTTGATATCGTACGGCGCTTGTGCATGTTTAGTTTTTAAAAGTATAATATATATCGCAGCACCAGCATACAGCAGCGTAGCGCGCAGTATAATATAATAGCCGCAGCATCATGCTGAGATAGGAGCCTTTTGGCCTCGTGAAGGGACTTTGTTTTTATGTCCATTCTAATTTGTTTTTTAGGGTTCCGTACCTCAAAAGGAAGAAACGGAACCCTTATAGGATCACTCGTGTGTCTGTCTGTCCGTCTGTCACAGCCAATATGCTCCGAATCTACTGGATCGATTAAATTTAGTACACACATGTGGACTTCTGTGACCCAAATACGGACGTGTAATTTAAATAAATGAATTTTGAACATAATCATTTTTTTTTTCTAATTTGCCCTCCAAACGTGCCCCACGTTTGGGGGGAAAATTAGAGAAAAAAAAAGATCATGATATGATACATGTTCATCATCAAAGATTTAAAATCTGGACCCTGTATCAAGTCTCATCCCAGAATTGTCATGAAACTAAGAATTGCATCGTATCTGTTATGTTACGTATCAATGTAAAAAGTTACGTAATCTGTGGCACTTGTCTGCGCCGCGCCACTCCAATCCTCACAAGTTTGTAAGATTCATGATCCGTGCGGCATTAGCGCGCGGCTGGAAGTGCGCCATAAAACCGCAATGTACAACGAACTTCAGGTGTTATGTCGCTCGTTGATCTCAGTAATAAGGAGTTATGCATGAATATATCTGCAGCGATACGCATTAGTACAGAATATCTTGCGACATGATAAAAAGGTGTTTTGGAAAAATTATTTACGGTTCATCGAGTAACTATGGGAGGCTGAAGTCGTTTCCCAAGGCCGGAAAGGTATGACGCGCGTGGCCAAACAATACACTGGAGTGACCAAACAATACACTGGAGTGACCAAACAATACACTGGAGTGACCAAACAATACACTGGAGTGACCAAACAATACACTGGAGTGACCAAACAATACACTGGAGTGACCAAATGTTAAACTCCTCGTGTGACCAAATGTGTCACATAAAGGCTCCCGCAGACAGGCGCGACGCGACAGCGTGACGCAACACTAGTTACACAATTTCTATGAAAACTTCATGGAACGTGTTGTCGCACCTGCGAAATCGCGCCAGTCTGTACGAGGCTTAGCGGCCGTACTCTCCAACAATTTATTTGTGAGTTCTTTGTGTCTGCTCCTATTACACCATGTATTGTCGTGTGTACTGCAATATATACTACGCCTGCAGTTTGATGCACCGCGCACTTCCGTAAACAACGTCACACGATATATTTATTTCAGATGTGGTGGTGGTGCTATTGTGTTTAAAAATACGTGTACCTTTTTACATAAATAAAAAACTCACTACATTATAGTATACTAAAACTTCTTCTATTTCTATTAATTGTGATTTTTGTGTAGGTAAGTACATCTTGTTGGGGGCCTTAAATAAATAAATAATTTAGGTGAGCCACGCCCAAGTTTGAATATTTGAACTAAACTTTTATACTACTTAAAATTTGCACAACTACTTGGGCCTCTTAAGCTGTACAGGGAACTTCACTATCCGATACGACTGGCCACTGCTACTAGCTGCCGCCTAGAACAAGAAATACAGCCTGTTACTGTCCCACGGCAGGGCAAAACCTTCTCCTCGTGCAGAGGAGCGCGAGCATGGACCACCACGCTTGCTATCTTTGCCTTTCTGATATTAGTCACATCATACTCTGGAAGCTAGTCACAGCACTGAGAAAGGCCAATTAAATTTAAAAAAAAAACATTTATTTTAGGTCCATAACCCATATTACATACAAAAGCAAACAATTTTGTCAACTATATAAGTGTGTAGTTGATTGAATAATAAATAAATTTAACGTATTTGTCGTAAAATTAAGAGTCACAAATAAATGTCTAATCAAATTCTTATAACCACAAAGCAAGTTAAAAATTAATTAAATAGGACAATCAATATTAAATTATGTCATCTTATGAAAAAATTATAATATCCATATGATAGGCAACAACATCTTATACCTGTACCTATATTCATAGCAAATAAAGTACTGATTCTGATAAGACTTACACACATACAGACCTATGCTATGTTAATATAAACCATTCAAGATTCACTATCGTCAGTATGTTCTCTTAGCACGACTACAAAGAGTGCAGAGCGTTGCATCGTCCGTCTGTATCGTTTGTATTGTGTCGATCTCGTTTCGATCCGTCTCTCGTCCGGTCACCAATAAGTCCTAATTGACGGACACCAATACGTCCGGACTGATGGGCACGCGCCGGACGAAGTCGCCTTTGTGGATTGGGGCTAGTGTGGTGATGATGCCGGACATGTTCAGTTTACTAAAACTAAGCTGAAAATTGTGATAATAATTATTTTAATTATTAAAAAGGAACGAGTTTTTTTTTTTAATGTGTTACATTTTTCCTCTCGCTTTCGTGGGTTTGATTTCGTGAAAAGGGACGGAAGTGTGTAACAGAAAGTGACAGCTTGAGCATGGAATAAGTAAGTACTTTTTATCCGAATTCCAAAAAGGAGGAGGTTATATGTTCGGCTGCATGTATTTTTTTGTAGTTAAAGTATGTAATTATTTAATTGATTGATTTCACGGGTTGCGATTCGATTAAGCACTTTAATATGGTTGCTAAGCAATTTATGCTCGTCACAATGCTAGGTGAAGTCACCAGCTCCTCAACAATAAACGCACCTCCATCGGGAAAAAACTAAAATACAGGTCCAAAGACCAAGAGGAAAAAGACTTCCGAAATTAAAGATATTCTTATTTATATTTAACAGTTTATGCACACACTCACATACAGAGAAGAAGAAAGGAACAGAAAAATAGGTACAACACTTCGTTTTTCACTTTGTAGTGTTTTTTTTGGGAGTCGGTTGTTTTTAAACTCCCAGTTGACCTGTTCTTATCCGCTTCTTAATTCGTATTCGGTCTAGTGACATTTTTAATCTCAAAATCATTGGTCATTCATTCATTCACTAAACTTAGTTACCGAGTTTTCCTCGCAAAAGTCTGGACTACGAATTGACTAAAATTTTTGAGAATCGAGACAAAGAAATATCCAACTCTACCATCGTTTACACTAGAAGAAATCAATCTCATTACATTCGAAATGAACACAAAATACAGTCTCGCGATATTACATCAATCCAATCCCGGGGTGACGGAGTCCCGGGGCGAGTCCCGGGGCGAGTCCCGGGGCGAGTCCCGGGGCGAATCCCGGACGCGCGTCCCTTCGAGACGAGTCTAATATAAGGATATTGCCGTCAGCTGGACACTGCCTCTCCAATACACATAATATACTTACAGTACGTGTGGAAGGACTAGTCAGTTTCTGTCGATCACAGAATTGCTTACAGAATTGGAAATATTATTGGATTGGTATAACTGCTGATAGCTGTTTAAAAGACAACGATCTGAAGTGAATTTAAGTGAAATTGATTTTATGATTTTGTATTTGGGCGAGAAAGTCTTTTTCAGTCTAGGTCGAGGTTCTGTACGGGGCCAATCTTGGCGGCATTTGTCCCATTGCCGCCAACATTCAACATTTAACATTCTGGCAAAGGAGAGGCAAGTGCGTGTCGCAATGAAGGGTTCCGTGGTTGTGATGAATTTACCCCAATGAAAACCATGTTCCCCCATACATTCCAACTGCAAATGTAAGTTTTTACGCACAATATTGAGTGATTTACTATGTTATTTTAAGACCATAGACTTCTTATAGGTTTTCCTGTAATCTTTAAGTATAGAACTATTCTCTGCATTTTTTTTTCCAAATTTTAGGCGCAGTAGTTTCGGAAATATGGGTAGGAGAATGGTCGATTTTTATCAAATTTCTTTAATAACTGAAAAACGAATTATTTAAAAATCATAAGCAAGCTCTTTCATTTGATATGTCACACGGAACAGTTTGCAATATTTTTTTTGCCCACAGATGAATTCCATATTCAATATCCATTTATTTACGTTACACATTCGTGTTTGGATCACAAAAATTCATAACTGAACCAACTTAATCGGACGAATCGTAGATACGGAGCAAATCGGCCGTGGCAGACAGACAGACAGACGAGTGATCATATAAGGGTTCCGTTTTTCCATTTGAGGGACGGAACCCTAAAAATAAATACACCAAATCAAGTGTCCAAGCATATCAATGATGAAACAAGTCTGAACTCTCAACTGTCTAATATTTTCACCAAGAAATGAGTTTCCTTATTGATCGTACTGGCATGAAATAACAAGTACGTGAAATCTTCATATTTTAAAAGACAGTCAAATAAAGATACGTTACCATTGCCAACCGTTTGCCGGTTGAACGTCGCAATAAACCCGCCCGTGCCAATTATGGCACAATAACTGCACAAGTAATGCCCTGTTTTGCCAGTTGATATTGAGATTTATTGTTTTATGTGTATCCTCCTCTTAATATGAAAAAAACAAGAATAATATTTTGAGTTATATCGGGAGAGAGGAGATCTCTTAGAAGTTACGCCAATCATTAAATCAAATTCATATATTATTGGTCTAATTCATATTTTGGTTAAGTATGAATTAGACTGACAAATTTATTTATTATCATTTAAATGTGATAAATGTATTGTCAACCACTTCTGTTACAATAGAATGACCATAACTTTGTTATGCATTGTTAAAGATAAAAAAATAACCCAGTGGTGGTGTGATTTGTCGTTTATGTATAATATGTTGTTATAGTTCCAACTCTCTCTCGCACTGGAAAAATAATGGCTCATCACATTATAATTTAATTGAAGTATTGGATGAAAAGCCAAAATGAGGTAGTCTGATGTTGAGGTATATTTTTGTAATCACCTTTCAAAACCGTTCATTTTGATACCCTACTCGATAGGCTTGGGAGATATTTTTTTTTTCGAAGACACTCCTTTTGGCGCCAAAAACCCGCCATTTCGATTTTTAATAATTTATATATACCCTATGACACTCGCGCAATAAAGACGAATCTAACGACTTATCATTCATCAAAATCGGTTCAGCCGTTTAGTAGTTACGAGGGAACATAGGGACAGACATACATACATACAGGTCAAACACATAACCCTCCTTTTTTGGAAAATTAAATGTAAAAGAGTTAGATGGGTTATACGCACTTGGCACGTCTAAACTTAGCTAATTAGCCAAGTAACATTAATTACTTATATTAAGAATACCGGTGGAGTTTCTTGCCCATTCTTCTCCATACGAAACTACCTTTTGGAAGGGGCGACTAGAATCAATTCTATTTTTTTTAAAGTTTGACGTTCAAAAGTGCTTTCTAAGTGCCTATTTGAAATAAATAATTTGACTTTGACTTTGAGCACAAAAGTAAAATTTCTAGGTGACTTCAAATGTAAAGTTTCAAGTTTTTAATTTTAAGATGAAAACAAAGTAAACGTTATTTTTTTTCATTTGTTTTTCGATCTGTCTTTTTTGTAGCGGCCAGTTTATCGATGGTAAGAGATGTAAGTTGGAGTCTCATTTCCTACGAAATATATGGGAAAAGTTTTTGCGATTTATGACTTTTCTAGTTCTCAAACCTCAATAAGGTCCAGTAGAGGTTTTTGATCCATATAAGAAAGAGGATCGATTGGCATAAAAAAGTTTTTGTGAAAATTGCCCATTTTCCTGCTGACTGTACATTTCTTTCAAAATGTGTGAATGCAGATCAAAATTTCTCAAAAAGTTAAGGATAGTCTCTTAAGACCGTTTTCCTGTAGCTACAACGGTTAAGGTAACTGCCCCATCTCAAAAATCCACCCTGTATATAATACCCCCCCCTGCCGCTAGTTCGAGGAAAGTCAAATTATTGACTGTGAAGCATTACTACAATAAAGATTACACAGAGAAGCTGCTTTATCTCGAAACGTAATACAACTGGAGTAATTCTGAGAACGTCTGTAATTCTGTATCCATCCTTATTAGATTGTTAATGTAGTTCGATGAGGTATTTCTCAGAAAGCGACCTCATGAAACCAGTGAGTGCTTCTATGAATATAATGAAACATTACTTTTCTCCGAATTGACCGTGAGAAGGACGGGCGCAGAAGGGGGTTAAATAAATACGTACGAAGGCTAGTGTAATTACAATAAAGTGCGAGTTGAACTCGCGCGGTGAGGGTTCCGTACAATGAATATGGTATCTACCATGTTTTTTATCCCAAGATAACTTATTCCAAGAACAAATTTAAGATTGCGGTTGAAAAACATGTTCTCCCATACATGGATAAACGCCTCGGTCAATTCCCCAACTGAATATGTAACTTAGAAATCGCAAAAAAAAATTGTGTGATAAAACTACTAATTAACAATTTTCGAACTGTTTCCTTTAGGTATTTGTGCTGCCAAATTTCACGATTCTAGGTCAACGGGAAGTACCCTGTAGTTTTTGATTTAGTTGCGAGTATCAAAATACAATGTTAAGTTTGTTTTTTACGGAACCCTTCATTGTGCGTGGTCCGACACGCACTTGGCCGGTTTTTTTAGGACTTTAAATCAATTTATGTGTAAATTATAAAAAAAAAATTGAGACCCTCACAACAAGCCCTTTCATTTGATCTATCACACGGTACAGGGCCAAGTTCAAGTCACCTACATTATTATAATTTTTTAAATCAAACTTGTGACAGAGTTCATTAAATTTATACATATAGTAAGCAATATTAGAAAATCTCTTTTTGGTTTATTGCTTAGGACTCAAAAGTTAACTCGATAAAGTTAGATGTTTTCATTGATTGCTTTCAAAGTGAACGGCCGTGTGTTCGAATTACAGAAAGAGAATAAACGTCCGTACTACACGGGGTCTGTTGTAGTTCTTAGTAGATTGTTGGTAAGTCACAGAAATTAATTTTTAAGCAAATTGACCGCCAACTTAAATTGTTCATTTATATTCAAATCACAACCGCCATTATTTGACAGTTGTAAGAAATGGCTAGATCACGGCAAATTGACGTTGGTAGTAAATTTTCTTCACAATGATTTCCCTGACTGTACAATAGGTCTGTGTGTAGGTAGGTACACCGCGTTGCTCCCATTACCCAGAAGCAGCGAGTTGGCCCGCTCCGATTGCACGCACCACTGACTCTTCACGCACCCTTACTGAAATTAATTTTATTAAAACCCCTTCTTTGTAAGCTTAAATCAACCGTATCGTTGGGTTGATACGGTTGGGTTTACATTGTACCACGACGCCCCGAGGCTGTCCTATCGATGCAAAGTCAAAGTGGAACGATGAAATGAAACTCTTCAATCTTTTTATATCATTTATTTTATCCGGTATACGATTTCCATAAACACATGGCGATGAATATATGGATTCTGTACATTCAATATCAAAGTAAACAATAAAATGTATATAATAAAATGTAAATATATATTATGATCTATTAAATTATGTTGGCACCGAGATGCGACACAGTAGTATCGAATGGACGCTAAGTACGAAACTGAGGAGGACACGCGGCCGCGCCCGCGACGTAGCTGAGCTCTGGTAGTTTTCGCAGTAGCTGTTTGCTCAATAGCACGATTTACTACAAAGAAGTTTTCTTGGTCCGACCGTATCGATAGATAGTTATATGGACACTTCACGTACGAGAACCGTACACTCTACATACTGACAGAATTCGTAGTCTTCAGACTAACATTACACCCGGACGTATATTTGTCACATCAAGCTTTAGAAAGAGACTGTCACAAACGTGGTGTAGGAATGACGGTCCAGACACTCTACACACACGAACAGTAGGAACTGGTCGTCTCTGAGCTACCGCGGCACATTGCTTACTTTAAAACATTTTTTGTTGTTTCCTTTTTGCTCTGATTGCTTTTGTCGTGCACATCTTTCTACATCGTTGTCACAATATATTCAATTTCAACATGGATGATGTAACCAATATTTTACAACAATATTTTGATTTAAAAGCGTGTCCATGGAGTTTCTCGCCCGTTCTTCTCCATAGGACCCTCCAACGATGGCTCTCGTTTGAACTTTTTCTAAGACTTGGTGTGCCATAATTTATGACTGGGTAAGATGGTGTGTAATGAGTAGAGCGGTGACAGGCGCGGCCAGTAGACACGAGGTGCGGGGGCCGCGGAGCGAACTGCTGAGAGACATCCGAGGAACACAGGGCCAGTCAATATGACCGCAGTGGTACAACGTTCACAAAGTGGTCATAGTTTACCAAAGTGGATGTAAGAGCTTACCCACGTAGCTTAAACTGACACCAAGCGACCACAGTGTATCTTCAAAGTAGCTACATCGATCTAAACTAGCTGCCGTTGACCAACGCGGTCATACTGATACACAGTACCCATATTGAACCTCAAGGGTCTCAAAAAACCAACGACGTACCAATGGGACAATTTACCCCAAGGGTACAAGGCCATAAGGGACGAAAAAGGACAGAGATAGGAAGTGCAAAAGGATGAGGAGACAGAATGTCCGAGGGTGACGACAGATGATGACCTACTAGAATCATATGGCATGACATCACAGAGCATGACGGTACAGAGCGCTCACTGCTAACAACGAATGTTGCAGATTAACCACAGAGTATGTAACAAATGGACTGCCTAGTAATGTACAGTCAGGGAAATTTATATTCCCGTCATTTCAGACGATTAATAAACAACAACGATTATAAAACGACTAAAGAGATTGATAGTCAAGTTACTAAACAACCAATCTGTGTCCTGACTGTACAAGATAATGATCATCGATCCTTGTTGAAGTGAGCATTCTGTAGCACTTGACTCTGTGTCAGCGAGCTAGACACGACAGAAATTGCGGGAGCGGGACACGAAGGTTCTACGTAGCTCCTTAACTAACTACATCGAATTCCGCATGGACGGATCATTATATCATCATCCAGGTACGAACGAAACAACGATTTTTTTGTTTTAGGCGCTATGTGACCCTCCAGCGGATGATCTGCAGAGGACAGTTTAAGATCATTATATCAACAGCATTACATGTTAAAGATTTGAGGATATTGCTTGAAACACCTAATGGAATTTATGCTTAGTGCGGACATGTGTACGGAACTGATTTTGTATGGAATTTCTGTACATGAACGGATTTTCTGTGGTAATGGTTTAAAACTATTTTTCTGCTGGCACTTTAATCACTGTGCGTGTGTAATAAAGTCTACGATGGAACAGACGGTCGTATGCAGATTTAGTATTACTCTTATTTTGAAGGGTACTAGGAGGCGTTAAGCCAAATCATTCGAATATAAGCACACGCTAAATCTATCACGATCAATGTTTACTTGTGTTTATAGTCCGCTGCTAATCATCTGCTAGAAGTACATAGCTCCTTTATATTAATTAGAATTACATTATTTTTTTCCAAACTCATTGTCCAATTGACTATAAACGCTCAGACATACAAAAATACATCTCGCTACAGCTAATAAACTAACGATACTGGTTACTTGATTAAATTCTCTGTGACACACGGACATGTCGGCCATCTTGTTGAGTTCGTGACATACGGACGGTGCGGTCCGCGACGAGCCCGCGCCTCTTTATCACAATCTTAACAAAGACTACTATATCTTTATACTCAGTGTGTGTCATGAGAGATGAATCTGCTCATATTTACCGAAACACTACTTTTATGCAATAAAACTAGACAACAAGAATGCGGATACAAAAGTATAACAAATGGACTAAACACTGTATGATATAGAAAGCCTCGTGGTTTAGTTTGTGCTTATTTTGTCTCAAGATAAGTAAGTGGTTGTAAGTATCAATATCGTGAACGAAATGGTCTAAGTGCTGCTGATAGCTAGCACTCCATAAGTAAAAACTCCATTAACCACGGAGTAGTTAAGCAATGTCTTAACACATTTGGAACAAAGTCATCTCCCATGGATCACACGCACAAACATTGGCTACACATAGAGATAGCGTCGAGTATCAGAAGAAACAGAACGATACTAAACACAATCTAACGAACCTAACCAACCAACCAACCAACCAACACCAACACCAAAACCAACACCAACGCCGAACATTTGATCAAAACCTCTTACACTACGAGATTGTTGCAAAAATTGTGGTAGCAAATATTATTAGTATCTTGTCCATACAAAAAACGTCCGATCTAAACGAACGACTAAAATTGACATCGAAACTTACATGATTCAGTTTAAGCTATGATACATAGTATTTATACTTTAAGAATTTGACATCTATATAAAATATATTATAGTTATATGCTAGCCTGGGCTGATGGCGGTTGTCGCGACTGAGACAAACTATCTCGATATTATATTATTGCTTTACATCGCTGCACTCGACCGAGGGGACCCGTCGCTCGTCGGCACACTACGCACTACGACGCTGTTAGTATTCATTCTTGTAGTAACAGCAGACAGTCGATTCATAATTACAAAATATTTTACAAGATATTATCAGGATCTGTAATTCCTCAAAAGTCAGACAACTAGTCGTACGATTAGTCGTAGTGCGTATTGAGCCGTAGATATCTATCGATGGACCACTCCGACGTTACAACCGCCGCCGCGTATTGCTTGACAACTAGCACACGAGCATAACTCTCACTTACTTACATTAAATTTATAATCTCATATCATTTGGTGTTCACATTGCACTAGTAATTCACATTCCATTAAAATACGAACATAACGTAATAATCGACCATATATTTATAATAATCAATATAAGAAAAATCTATTTTAAATATTAAAATATCAACAATTTGGCACATTTGATTCCTGTTTATAAATTACGTTAGAAAATAAGAGGATACAGGAAGGTGGAGAGAAGATGTAACTCAAGGGATATAAGGATTAGGCCGCACACACGCTCGCTGAGGCAATATGGAAGTAGTATCTGATACCAACGATATGAAGTTTAAGAGGGTACGGGATAAGAGTGAAGTAGAAACAACGACCGAAACCATGAACGTCGAAGACAAAATCACTTTTAGCAATCTTTTACCAAAAACGTATGAATTTCGCGTGGTGATAATAACAACTGTAGCAAACTGCTAGAAAATACAATGGTCACCAACGAAAATCTGAGCCTCATTTAACTCATGAGATTAACATCATCGCAAATCTAGTTCTATAATATAATTCTGTTTTATGGAAAACTGCTGAAAGTGACGTTGTCAAAGTTTGGATTGTAGAAGAAGATAAAACAGTAGTTGCTTCAGCGAACGTGTCAGTAGATACATACGAGTATAGACACGCTAGAGTAACCAATAATGACGTAATACAGTAGGTAGCTACAGAGACTAGAGTAGGAGATAGACTGACAAGTCAGCTCGTCTTGGACGAGTAACAACACATTCGCGAGAATGCTACAGTTTGTAGACAACGAGCGTAAACTTTCACTTAACAGTTTGGCGCACCACAGTAAAGCTTTGGACACTATGATGACGTCACAATCACTTTTCTTGCTTCGAGGACACTCTTTTTGGACGCTAGTGACTTCTTGTTCACTTTTTATATTTATCACTACACTATGTCGGATCCTATTCTTCCTCCGCATTTCGGACTCCATAGTGACGACTGTTTGTCCAATTCCTTTTATTGCATTGCTCTCGCGCCATCATCCCGGCATCGGTGTCTTTTGTTATTGCCGACTTCACTTCAGAAGTCATGGCAGCCTCGAGATGGTTAATACCGTTAGGGCGAAAACAACCGCCGGAGTGACTGCAGTGGCTTCATTATGCAACGCGCGGACGGTGTGTCGCGCGGGGGCGGGGGAGGGGTGCGCGGTTCTCGTCGGGAACACGGCGACGGCGCCGCTGTGGCCGGCCGCGGCCACGCACCACACCTCGTCGGGCTCGGCCACGTGCAGCACGGCGCGCCAGCAGTGCTGCGCCAGGTCGGGCGCCAGCGCGGCGCGCGCCAGCGGGCCGGGCGCCGCGCCGCCCGCGCGCAGCCACACCACGCGCACGTCGCGCCCGCACGCGCCGCACTCCAGCCGCCAGCCGCCGTTGGCGGGCTCAGCGCTAAGAGCCGTCGCTGTGGCTCCGCCTGTATAATCACCGATGATATTTTATGGACCGTGACTGACATTTAATCTTCATCATTTTGTAGATTGGCTTGCCACCAGGAAAGATGTCACTCAACATTTGAAGACCCCCGTAGTTTCACCTGAGTTCATAATAGTTTCAAACACAAACAACTACTCACCGGTAACTTTAAGAGTGACCCGTTTGAGCTCTTTCAGTCGCATGAGGTCAGGCGCACGCGCACCTACGCAGCGATACTCGCCTCCTTCTTGATATAACGCGTCTTTTATACCTGTGTATAAGAGAATGAACGTTCTGAATGAGTCTTTAGAGGTTCTTATGCTATGGAGTACACTTGCTGAAGAATTTACCCAAGACACCGTGAGCATGATGCGAGCCGGCCGGGGCCCACGTGTCGCTGGAGTTGCCCACGACGCGGCGCCACCAGCAACCAACACTCCCTGTACAAAATAAGATACATCAAAACTACGTCCTATAGAACGATAGAACTAAATTGGACAGACGTAAAATATACAGTCAGTGAAATTAGTTGTATAGCAAATTGAAAGCCTACGTCAATTTACCTTGATTATAACCTCCTTTTATACGATAGCCAAATTATAATATTTGCGTTTGGAATTTACGGACTATTTAATTTGATAGTCAATTTGCTTATCAATTAAGTTCTTTGACTTCTGCTTATGATCACTGAATAGCAAAAATGGAGTGCCAAAAACTACTTCCTGAACAGGATAACCGTACCTTTAGGACAGTGTAGCTGCACGTTCCCTCCGAGAGAAACTTCCACCTTCTGATGATCTGGCTCTTCTGGCTCGCTCTCAGCTTCTGTCACCGTCTCCGTGTTCTCTTCCGGAGCTATTGGAAATTACGTGTTTTGTTAGGAGTAAGTGGTGACAATAATCAGAATATACAACATGCCCCGGAATTAACGCACAACCTCTTAAGGGGTCATTATACTCATCATTATGAACAACTTTTACTATGGGACCAAACCTGAAATCGCGAAAACAAAAATCAGCTGTTCCATACATTTTGAAGAGTTATGAGAACATAAATGTACCCCTTAAGAGGTTGTGCGTTAATTCTGGGACATGTTGTATAATAGGATAAGTTACAAATCATGATATCTACGAAGTATTTTTTTAATGGTGTTCTTATGCATATCATAATGATGATACCTTTAAGATAGATGATATGAATCAAAAGAGAGTGAATGATAATGTAACAGATGAAATAAGGAAAATCAGAAGAGGAAACCAATTTGCGCTGACCCTAAGTAACATGGGTCAAGAACAAGCAGAATTTCACATAAATACAGTGAAGAAATAATAAAATAATGGCTTAAGAGAAATACTCACACATAACATTAAGGTAGTATCCAATAGACGAATACTCGGTATCAAGCCAGGTAGCCCGACAGCGGTACCAGCCCGCGTGTGAGCCGCGCAGAACTGCCCAGCGCAACGTGGCCGAGCCGCGCGCCGTCTCGTCGCCAGCTTCCAGAGGTGGTGGGGAACTAGCACATACACCCACAAATTAGGAGCTCATTTAGAGCACACTTTTTTTTTTTTTAGGAATTTTCATATAACTTCCCACTTCGCTCTGGGCGGAGTGGAAGGGCGTGTCGGCTTTTACTGATTGCATAACCCCTTGATCACGAGCTACCCGCTCAAGCGGTACGCGTCTTGCAACCCTGACTGCAGAGAAAACAAACTAAGCAAGTTGTTTAGAGCATGCCGCGATATACCGCGACGTGAACAGCAGAACGATGATGGACAGAAACAAGAGACACACGCACGTGTCTCTAGACGCAAGTCGCATCGCTCGAGGCCTTGAATGGAGTTTTTTTATAAATAGCATCTCGCATGTCATCCTAACAGGTTATCGACTACTTAACTGAGCTTGCCTGTGGGTGCTTCAATAGGCCACCAGCCAGAGCAGATGAAACTTAAAAACTAAGTGACTAGTCAATCTTTTGGCCGTCTTAAGCTAGCTTAAGACCTCCAGCCAGGGGCGAATTTCTTACATTACTAAGCGACTACACGCTAAGGGCACTTCCTGTGGGGTATTGACCTCGGGTCAGGGCGTCGCTGGAGGAGGGCAGCAAGCGACAGGCTGAATCGGATTTAGATTAATTTGGGACAGGCTCAGCAGTGCGGGCTCCAACGATCACCATGGTCGGCAAGCCGGTCCCTTGGGAGAAGCCAAATATCTGTGTGACTCTCGACGAGCACCTTTCCTTCTCTAAGCACATAAAGAAGGCCCCTTCACGCGTTTTTCTCTCGATAAATTGCGTATTTACGCAGCGTGCATTCGTCCCATCATGACGTATGCCTGTGCAGTTTTCGTACAAGCAATACCCCACCACATCCATAGGATGCTGACATTTCAGAATCGTTTCCTCCGAAAGGCTACGGGATCCCTTGGTTCGTTCATAACGAAATCCTCCATATAGACCTCAAAATTCCCAGTTTAGTTCAATTCATGTAACGCATTACCAAGCGTTTCTTTGATTCGGCTGTTAAACATCGCAACCCTCTGGTTGTCAAGGCCGCTTGTTATAGACCTTCTCGAATCAGTCAAATCCGCCGACCGAGGCATACTCTCACTGACCCCGATGACCCCATTGTCCTCCTTCAGGAAAGCAGTAGGGCCACCAGCGGGGCTAGCACGGCCGTACCCAAGACGTTTGTGACAAGATATGATATAATTAATGTATCTTATCTTACAATTTATCTTAAATGCTAGCACGGGTCAACCATGTGATATAATCTAGAGGCGCGACATGCTTTTCTTCTTGCAAGAGCGAGCACGGCCTACTGTGACATGACTTGAGGCACACATTAAATCACAGTTTGGGTTGATACAACCGTTTTGTCTTACATGCTAGCACGGCGGAGTGAGATAATTTCTTGACGTGTGACATAAATTCTTAACGTTTAGTTGGGACTCTATTATGTCTTATTTGCTAATACGGGCGCACCCATTTTGTCACAAATGTTACATTTTGACGGACGACTAACAAAAATGTATCACGTTCGTTCGGAGGGGGTGATAAGATTTAAACATTGAAAAAAAAACTATTTTCCTGCTAATTACTGCACTAAATAGCAATAAATTATTATAATTATGTTCTTACCCGAAAGCAAGAGGCCCAAAGTAGAAAAATATTTCGAAAAAACATGCGGGATTCCTAAAAACCCCGTTCGAGTTGCCAGACGGCAGTTCCAACGGATTTTCAGCCTGAAAAAGTCTATGGTGTTTTATTTGTGTAAAGAATTGCGCGTGGACTTGCAGCCTTTAAATGAGGTGGATGGTTTGCCCATTCACATGTTTTTATTTTTACCATACTATTATTTTATTATAGTTACTAGTTTTATAACTAGTTTAGTAAGCCGCTAATGACTAATGTCTTTTTTTGTTTCAACTGTAATGTTCGGACAGGCAGCGAAATCATGGCGAGATAACGATTCAGAGTTGTCCCTAAGCTCGATAGATGGCGTTGGCGTCGAGTTAGATTTCGCTATGGTTCGTTACACTCTGTCACGGTTTACCAACAGTCGATTGGTCCATGAATCGTTGGTCAACGTTATCTTTAAACCATTAACTTTTTATCCAAAGGACTTTTCACCCATGAACGTTTCGCCAACATAACTCAACGTCAGTGAATGCTTAACCAACAGAATGTTTTGACCAATAACTTTCAAAGATATCCATAGGTTAGGTTAGGTTAGAACTGTGACCAGTGCTTTAGGTGCCTGGAAAAGGGGCATGTCCGGGCACGATGCACTTCACAAATAGATCGCAGTGATTTGTGTTATCGCTGCGGTCAGCCCGGCCACAAGGCGGCTCAGTGTTCCGCGGTACCAAACTGCATTCTTTGCGCAACTGCAGGAAAGTCCGCGGAGCACAGACTTGGTGGGAAAGCCTGCAAGGCACCCAAAAAAGTTGCCAAGAGGACTGGGGCCTTCGGAGGCCCTGCGCCTCTACCACTGCCTGGCAGCCCTGCAGCTGACTCCCGAACCGGGGAAGGAGGAGATGCCGAGGAAATGCAATGCCAGTGACGGCACAATTCCATTTCCTCCAGGCAAATATCAACCACTCTGCCAGAGCTCAGGATCTATTGCTCCAGAGCATGGCGGAGTGGTCGATCCATGTGGCTGTGGTCGCTGAGCCGTATTTTGTCCCCCCCCGCGATAACTGGGCAGGGGACTTGGACGGTTTGGTGGCCATCATTGGCGGGACTCTTGTAAATCCCTCCCGAGGACACGGCTGAGTGGCCGCCCTCGCGGATGGTATTGTCACGGTTGGGGCGTATTTCTCGCCCAACAAGAGTCCCGCCGACTTCGAGAGGTTCCTTGTCGAGTTGGGTGCCGTCGTGGGCCAGTTCCACCCTCGCCCGGTGCTGTTGCTCGGGGATCTCAACGCCAAGTCTGCGGCGTGGGGATCTCCGGTGACCGATGCTAGGGGTGAGGCGCTGGAGGAGTGGGCGATCACGACAGGCTTGACCATCCTAAACCGGGGCTCGGTCTACACGTGCGTGCGGCAGCGGGGTGGGTCCATAGTGGACGTCTCGTTCGCTAGCCCTGCTGTCGCAAGCCGTGTCCGCGACTGGCGTGTCGCCGTGGAGGTGGAGACGTTGTCGGATCACCGATACATCCGTTTCGACGTCTCCACCCAGACCACTGGCGGCCGTAGTCCATCGGCCCCGCGAAGGGACGGTCCGCGCTGGGCGCGTAAGCGCATCGACAGGGAACTTCTCGAGGAGGCCGCTATCGTCCAGGCCTGGTTTCGGGAGTCGGCGACGAACGGACCCGTCGACGTCGAAGAGGAGGCGCTGTGGTTCCGCGGGGCGATGACGCATATCTGCGACGCGTCCATGCCCCGCGTCAGCACACATCCAGCAAGGCGCCAGGTGTACTGGTGGTCTGCCGAGATCGCACAACTACGTGTTGAGTGCGTAGCGGTAAGGCGCGAGTACACCCGATACCGGAGGAGACGTCGTCGGGTCCCTGACGAAGAAGCCGCGCTGTATGAGGTGTACCGCGCGGCAAAGCAGGCCCTGTGGCTGGCCATCGGCGAAGCGAGAACGCGAGGCAGGGAGGAGATGTTGGAGACTCTCGATGCGGATCCGTGGGGGCGTCCCTATCGTGCGGTTCGAGGAAAACTTCGAGCCGCGGCGCCTCCACTCACGGAGAGTCTCCAACCTGAGCTGCTGGAGGAGGTAGTCGCAGCCCTCTTCCCGGCAAGAGCGGAGCATACTCCGTCGCCGATGGCTTTGCCCACAGCCGCAGAGCCTACAGAGGAGAACGCCATCAGCGTCCCGGAGGTGACACAAGAAGAGATGGGGGCAGCCGTGATGCGGCTCCGGGCCAAGAACGTGGCTCCGGGGCCCGACGGGATCCACGGCCAAGCGCTTGCCCTCGCTCTGAAGGAGCTAGAGCCCCACTTGAGAGGACTCTACACAGCGTGCCTTGAGCAGGGCCAGTTTCCCACTTTGTGGAAATCTGGCCGTCTGGTCCTGCTCAGGAAGGCGGGGCGCCCTGCGGACTCACCGTCCGCGTACAGGCCCATAGTGCTGCTAGACGAGGTGGGTAAGATGTTTGAGCGTATAATCGCTGCCCGCCTCGTCGGCCACTTGTGCGGAGAGGGGCCTGACCTGGCCGAGAGCCAGTTCGGCTTTCGGCACGGGCGCTCCACCATCCACGCGATATCGCGGGTTAGAGTCCTGGCGGAGGAAGCGGTGTCCCGGGGCGGGGTGATGTTGGCGGTGTCCTTGGACATTTCCAACGCCTTCAACACCCTGCCCTGGAGCTGTTTTCGGGAGTCACTGCGGTACCATCGGGTGCCTTCCTACCTCCGCCGCTTCGTTGGGGCTTATTTGGCGGAGAGGTGTGTCACCTACACGGGACGTGATGGCGGAAACCAGCGCCGCATGTCGTGCGGTGTTCCACAGGGCTCAGTCGTGGGCCCGCTTCTGTGGAACATCGGGTACGACTGGGTGCTGCGGGGCGAGCTCCAGCCGGGCGTGGACCTGACGTGTTATGCAGACGACACACTGGTCACGGCCCGGGGGAGCTCGTACAGGGAAGCAGCGTTGCTGGCGACGGCTGCGGTCTCACAGGTGGTGAGCCGCATACGGCGCCTAGGCCTGGAGGTTGCCCTCAACAAGTCGGAGGCCATGATATTTCATGGCCCTCGGCGGGCGCCGCCGCCGGGATCACACATCGTGGTCGGGGGGGCTCAAATCGCTGTCGAGTCCACCATGAAGTACCTAGGATTGGTGCTCGACAGCCGGTGGGATTTTGGCCCTCACTTCCGGCGGCTTGCGCCCAAGTTGTTGGGCGCGGCTGGGGCGTTATCAACGCTGCTTCCCAATCTGGGGGGCCCGAGCGCCGCCTGTAGGCGGCTCTACGTGGGGATCGTGCGATCGATGGCCCTGTATGGGGCCCCGATCTGGGCGGCTGACCTGACGGCCGGGAGCATCGCAGTCCTGCGCAAACCGTAGAGAGCGATGGCCGTCAGAGTCATCAGGGGTTATCGCACGATCTCCTACGAGGCGGCTTGCGTACTGGCCGGATCCTCGCCATGGGACCTCGAGGCGAAAGTACTCGCGTCACTGTATCGGTGGCGCGAGGAAGCGAGGGCGCGGGGCGAGTGGCTGATGCAGCGACATGTGGGGTTGCGTCGGTCACAGCTTCGCGCAGCCCTGGTGGCGGAATGGCGGGACAGGCTTTCACGCCCTACCGCCAGCCTCGCCACCATCGAGGCGGTCCGGCCAGTACTCGAACCCTGGCTCGGGAGGAGGCACGGCTCCCTGTCGTTTCGGGTGACGCAGGTGCTCTCGGGGCATGGTTGCTTCGGGAAGTACCTGTGTCGCATAAACAGGGAGCCGGACGCCCGGTGTCACCACTGCGTCGACTGCCGGGAGGACACGGCGCGGCATACGCTGGCAGAGTGTGCCGCTTGGGAGGAGCCACGCCGTGCCCTCATCTCAGGAGTAGGCAGTGACCTATCGCTGCCGGCCGTGGTCGAGTCGATGGCCGGCAGCGAGGAGTCCTGGGACGCGGTGGTGTCCTTCTGCGAAACAGTCGTGTCGCAGAAGGAGGCTGCGGAAAGGGAGCGGGAGATCTCGTCCGCTCACCCGGCCCGCAGCAGGCGCACCGGGCGTCGGCGGAGGGCCGATAACGCCCTCTTCTAGCCCCCATAAATGGGTCCAGGGACGGCGGACTTGGGGAAGTCCGCCGCCCCCTATCACATTGGACCCGAGGTGGCGGCGCGTAGTGTTCCACGCGCGCCCCTAGCAGACGTCGCGGGGGGGGGGGGTCAGACACCTCACCCCCCCCCCAGACTTGAGGTGGCCCGCAGAGGCGGGGGGATTGCGGAAGGAATAACAGATCCCAAGATCCCCGGTGCAAGTGTGGTAGGGGAACACTGGGGTGGTTTTTAGTCAGTAATAGTCTGACAGACCCCTCCGCCCGCCCCAGGGCGGAGGACATCCATGAGGATTTTCCACCCCGTGAACAAAAAAAAAAAAAAAAAAAAAAAGGTTAGAACTGTGACCAACAACGTAACGACCAACTACCTCGAAATTGGTCGCGAAACAAAACATTCTGTTGGTTAAGCATTCACTGACGTTGAGTTATGTTGGCGAAACGTTCGTGGGTGAAAAGTCCTTTGGATAAAAAGTTAATGGTTTAAAGATAACGTTGACCAACGATTCATGGACCAATCGACTGTTGGTAAACCGTTACAGTTTCGGTTCGTTACTGGCATTTCCCTTAGTAGGATTGATTTTGTTATTTTTTTTTGTTTTGTGTGAGCTTTTGTAACAGTATTTACTTATTATTTAAAATAATATACTCTGAAGACACCGATTTGTGTTCAATTATTTACTGCGCCCATAAACGGACCGAAAAATCAGTTTACTATACCACACTATGAAGTCAGCAACAAGAAAAGCATATCACGCCTCTAGATTATATCACATGGTTGACCCCTGCTAGCATTAAGCATTTGTGATAAAACGGTTTTTTCACCCAAATTGTGATAAAATGTGTGATATAAGCCATATCACAGTAGGCCATGCTAGCCCCGCAGTACAATGCATAGAATACACAAACCGACATTCTGACCTCACAACGCGAAGACCCCGACGTAATTGTCACCCCCGACCCTTGTTCGACGAATTGCCAGCTCACGACGCAGCTGAGTGCACCGTAGCTTAAATTCCCCCGATAATAATAATCACTCAAATATGATCCACCCTGACCTATCTTGCTGTCCTCCCCACAGCGATGCTCTAAGCCGAGGTTTGGTACCCCACAGGGGGTGCCCTTAGCAAGCAGTCGCTTCGTAATACAAGAAATTCGCCATTGGCTGGAGGCTTTAAGCTAGCTTAAGGCAGTCACAGGAATGTCCGGTTAAGTAGTGACCACCTCTCAAGGTTAACTACGAGATGCCATTTCAAAAATAAAATCTGTGCGGGATGGCTCGAGCAAGGGTCGGGGCGGAAATTTATAAAGGCCTTAGCCGCGTCCTGCTTAAAAGCGATTGTCGCGCTCATATGTTAGTCTTTGTTCGCTGAACGAGTGGTCGCGCCGCCGCCGGCAGAGCGCATTTGCCGGTTTTCCGAACAAGTTGTGACATAAATGCTCGCACTTTTAATTAAGACGCGGGGTAAGGACCAAAA
The DNA here is from genome assembly GCA_948098905.1 of Tiliacea aurago. Classification (NCBI taxonomy): domain Eukaryota; kingdom Metazoa; phylum Arthropoda; class Insecta; order Lepidoptera; family Noctuidae; genus Tiliacea; species Tiliacea aurago. Next base: position 19,445,352 of record OX402602.1, read on the forward strand.
CACAAATAAGTACACGATACGATGCCGCGTCGTGCCACGTTGCGGCTGACGTTGACAGATGATGTAATATATTTCTGTTGCCGATATAACAACAAACGTGATTTTTTTGCTCGTTTTTGCTCTATATTGATAACGGCAACAGGTAGTAGACGCTTGAAATATTCACAGAATCTTTAGTTACATATTCACTTAAAAATAAATAATTAAATTAAAATATTTAAGGGGGGCTCCCATACAACAAACGTGATTTTTTGCCATTTTTATAGATAATGGTAAGGAACCCTTCGTGCGCGAGTCCGACTCGCACTTGGCCGGTTCTTATTGATAACTATCTACTATTTTTGTTTACCGTTTATACGTAAAACAAGTTGTAAAGACTAGTTAAGGCTTCTCTACAGACCGCCGCGACTCGCGACGCGACACAAAGGCACCGCTCGTCGCGCGACACGCGGGGCCTTTGTGTCACGTCGCGAGTCGCGGCGGTCTGTAGAAGCCTTTATCGATAAATAAAATGTTATCTTTATATGTATGAAACACTATGGATCGCAACGTGTTACGATGCAAGGTTGTATCGTATGTATGTGTGTTGGCCCTAACACGTTCAGAATGACAATCGCTTTCATTTATTGAAAAAAATTAACGGTATCCAATGCGTTACTTTTACTGAAGGGGAGACGAATGCTTTAAAGTAATAACGTTTATAGTGTATATACAACATCATCATCATCATTTGGTCATGGAACTAAAATTTACAGCACCAAAACACGACTTATATTTCAAATATATTATAAGTTTACATAATTATAATGCCAGACTTTCAACATATTAAGGAATCAAGGGACTTTATAGCATTATCAGAATGAAAGGGATAGGTATTCCAACTGAGGTACGTACTTAGGTTGCTATACTTAACAATACCTACATCTCTCCTCTCGTGAAATTCTAATTAGCATTAATCCCGCAAATGATGCCATAACAAACGTATTCAGGTCAATCGGTCAGGCCCCTGTAATCCACTGTGTATTCAAGCGCATTTAGTGGCTTCAGTGACCCTTGTGTACTTACATATACATTGTTTGTATTTAGGGTTTACACCCGTCTTATAGAAAATCAACATCCACGGACCACAAAACTGGCAAAGTTTTTTTTTTATTATTCAAGCATTTCCTGAATCCTTATTATCCGGTTCATTATACATTCCACATCAGTAGTCAACACACGTGTTTACAAACAAAAACATCCGTCCCAACAAACTTTAATGGACTCAGTATTCAAAACATTACGGACTTCCCAACAACAACGAAAAAACAACTTTTATTAAACAAACAACGTAAACGGGCTTAAATAACTAACACGTAATGTCCGTATTCTGTGTTGTAACGTAACTAGTCACCTTGTGGTGCTCGAAGGTCGCTGCTAACAAGAGGGACCCCAGCCCCGCGGCGACAGATACAGACACGACGAATAAAAGTGGATTGTCAGCGCCCCTTGTCCAGGATTGTTTAGTTCACTTACGACAACTTATAATCCACCCGACGGACGCGTTACTTTCCTTCACATTGTACAGACGCCAGCAGGTCAAGTTACCCGAAACTGTCAAATTTTCCCAATCAACCTTGAACCTTATTCTGTAAAAATAAAGTTGAAAATCTATTAAAAAAATTTGACAGATTATAGTAGCTTGATGTGCTGGCGTCTGTACATAAATTATGTCGAAGAATTTTGTTGGTAGACTTCTTTATTTTTGTTCTCTGTTGTCACCTTGTTAAAACAAAATATTAAAGAAAGTAGGTACTTATAAGAAGTGTTGAAAATTAGACACAGTATAGTACCCTGGAGGATTCCTAGGTTCGCTAATAACTTGACAATAATTGATGGTGGTACATAATTATAGAACCTGTGAAACCTGTGAAAATAAAGATCAAAAGTCATGCATACCTCAATCAAAGGGCTATCATGAGTCCGTCATCATCATTATTGGCAGCCTTGTTCCACCCACTGCTGACTGTAGGCCTCCTCCCTGTTGTGCATTGCTTCGCTGGTCGTACCTGGTAGGACTGGCGTCGTCCCTCAGCCACCAGGCTCTGGCGGGCGGGTTGGCGTCCACGTCGCAGCGCAGCGCCGCCGCGCCGCCGGCCGACAGCGACACGCCGAACCCCGGCCAGCGCGAGATCACGAACGATGGAGGATCTACGAACAATCACATCATTTTACAGCTAACCGCTCACAACTGGTAACAAATTGACATTGACAGCGCCTTTATGTTGTAGCAGTTAGGGCGATTTTCGCAGAACAAGTGTTACCACCAATGCGTGGTTGACTGTACAATTCAGCACGCGTCCATACACTTACAGACATACAGGTAAATTCGATTTGAAAATTCATCTTTCACATAAAGTAGTTTTAAATAATAATAATAACATAAGCCTCTACCAATTCTTTCCTAAGCTGTCCTAAGTTTTCATGACTGATAAGTCACAACACAACTTTCTTGTGTAAAAGATGAAACTAAGTTTCAATGTTTTAACTAAAAATCTACCTCAGCCGTAGCCGAAAAAATGTTAGCGATAAAACATAACAAAACCATCTTTTAGTAAACACAGAAATATGCAGAAATGATGGCGCATCACGGAGTGATATATTCGGTGCGGTAACGTTCAGTCTCTCCCACGGGAGCGATTCGAGCGGTTGGAGCGGACGGCGCAGAGCGGAGCGAGCAAAACGTACTGGAACGTCAGAGCTCACATAATCATACTTGCTAATATTTGAGTTGTGCCAACTTTAACAGCATTTACATAGATTTCCATATTATGGCCCAACCATCGAACCGATATTGAAATAGGTGTTGTGTATGTTGTGTACACATGGCTCCGCAGCATCGAACACAAATAACTACGTAATGCTGATAAAGTTTATCTGTGTTACTGTGTTGTAATAGGAAAGTCAATATTATATAGCACGGTACTTTAGTTGAATTCAGATATTCCAGTGACAGAATTACAAAAATATGTTTGGAACACAAAACAAAAACTAACTGCCTATTTATGACAAATAATGGGAATATTGCAACAAGTATATTTAAAAAAAACCGGCCAAGTGCGAGTCGGACTCGCACACGAAGGGTTTCGTACCATTATCTATAACAACGGCAAAAAAATCACGTTCGTTGTATGGAAGCCCCCCTTACATATTTGTTTTATTTTAATTTAATTATTTATTTTTAAACTGAATATATAACTAAAGATTCTGTGAATATTCCAAGTGTCTACCTGTTGCCGTTATCGATATAGAGCGAAAACGAGCAAAAAAATCTCGTTTGTTGTATGGGAGCCCCCCTTAAATATTTGATTTATTTTAATTTAATTATTTATTTTTAAAGTGAATATATAACTAAAGATTCTGTGAATATTTCAAGCGTCTACCTGTTGCCGTTATCAATATAGAGCAAAAAGGAGCAAAAAAATCACGTTTGTTGTATGGGAGCCCCCTAAAATATTTATTTTATTATGTTTTTTAGTATTTTTTGTTATAGCGGCAACAGATATACAGCATCTATGAAAATTTCAACTGTCTAAATATCACGGTTCATGAGATACAACCTGGTGACAGACGGACAGACAGATGGCGGACCCTTAGTAATAGGGTTCCGTACCCAAAGGGTAAAACAGGAACCCTATTACTATGGCTCCGCCATATGTCTGTCGCCATGTGACTGCCTCATAATTCCCAGGTCGGGCAAAGTGGTATTGGAATTTTTCATCAGGAATTTTTCAGTATTAGTCCGGAGTCTGGATTTGTGCCCGGCGCCTATTGCTTGGCAATAGGCTCGCCCCATAGAACATGGGACTTAAGAGGACGATAACCGACTTTAAACAATTTTATACTGAAGATCACGGCTAAACGAGTAGTTTTAATGATTTGAAAAAAATATAAGTAAAATTAGAGCATTTTCTCAAAAACTTAATATGTGAATATTTTAGATTATGTTTATATTACATAGTGAAATTAATTTGTAATGTTATGTCTAGTAACGCGGATAGAAAACTGAGAATGGTGCAAAATCTACCAAGCGTATTTTTCTGAAACCTTAACTAATTTAAAGATAATTTCATTACTGATCTTTTCTATAAGCGTTTTGTTAAAATACGTTTTTTTTTGTGTATAATAAATTAATAAGGAGCGTAGCAAGTGGCGTTGTATAGTTTCTGCCTACCCCCATGGGAAGAAGGCGTGAGTTTATGTATGTATGTATGTGTAATAAATTAATAATGCGTCAAATTGGGGACAGCGCTCCTTGATGGGCGAGTCCTATTACTGGCTGAACGTACGACGCATTGCGTGAGCTCAGTACAGAACACGCAAGCTAACCACTCAAGGTCACTGGCATATATTTGCGTCATAAACATAACTGGCAAAATGTGGGAGTACTCTAAGTAAACTTCTGCCTAACCCTTTGGGGATTAAGGCGTGATGTTATGTTATTTAAAAAAACCAGCCAAGTGCGTATCGGACCGCGCACAATGAAGGGTTCCGTAGTTGGGATGAATTTATCCTAAGTATAAACTTAACATTGTAGTTGACTGACATGTTCCCTCAACACTCCAACTGCAATTAATAATACAGTAAATAGTTATTATTTACTGTATTTTTTTAAGATGAGAGAGGATAGAGTGGAGAATATCATGGCTGTGGGCATTAAAGGCATTAGAGAAATCAATTAATACCTTAACGGTAACCTTGGTATCCACCATTGCATATCTTATGTCACCAGTCACTTTAAAAAGAGCGGAGGCTGTCCTGTGCCCAGGCCTGAATCCAGACTGAAAAGAGCTAACACGGTTGTTTTAGTGAACAAACCAAGCTTTTTTCGTCCAAGGTAACCGGAGATAAGTGAAATAGTTCTATCATGGGACTAGCTACGCCAGTAGTGAAATAGACTGCCTGGGACAAGTGGTTGCGAAGTGACGGTTGATATCATCAAAGCCAATCGTGTTAGGAAAATCCACATGACGTGGTCTACCGATACCAAGAGTACCAGGAGCTTCCAGATATCAGCAGCTGCTGAAAAAGGTATGTTCTCGAGAATATGGCAGCCAACCTCTGTACAACATGTTTGCAATAAACTTAAATGATTTGATTTTTTAAGAAAAGCGCTGGAGATTTTTGTTGTAATTTGTTTTGTATGTGTACTCGTAGAGACAGCAATGTGTGTGACTCCATGTGATATTAAACTATTGATGTATATTACGTATAAAAGAATGAGCACTCACATGTGACATGTATCTCTAGCTTGGCAGCCACAACATGCGCGGGCGCGGGGGGCGCGGGCGCGGGAGGCGCGGGGGGCGCGGGGGGCGCGGGGGGCGCGGGGGGCGCAGGGCGTGCGGGCGTGCGCTGGCGCGCGTCGCACTGCAGCGTGGCGTTGTGCAGCTCGCGCGCCGCCGTCACCACCGCGTGCGACACCGACACACCTTCTGTACCCAACAGTACGACATTCATCATTCTCAGCCTGTAACACTCAACTGCTGGACATCTGTCCCACCGCCGATGAGGAAGCGACTATTTTCTCGCTCAAGGAACGTACAATAGCTGTAGGTCCCATTTAGTAAAAGAGATACATATCAATAGCTGATCGCTGACTATTCACTTTGCCGGCGAGAACTCTTACTCTATCGCATGTATCTTGAGCGAGAAATTAGTGGATAGCTAGTCGCTTCCTCGTCGGCGGTGAGACAGATGCCTCAACTCCCATCCAGTTTCTGCGTCACTCTGGGGAAGTCGTCGCTCCACCATCCTTTCGTTTGCTGATTCTCTCACTCAAGACTTTTTTTCAATGACGTTAGAACTAAACATGATGTGTGCAATGCGTTCACTTACCGATGGAGTAGTTGGTGTGGTGTATCCTGAGATAGGGGCGGTGGTCGAGCGCCGGCTCCAGCGCCAGCAGCCGCCACGACAGCTCGGGGGGGGGGACGCCGCCTGCACGCACTCAATTTGTTAGTGCACTGTGACACAGAGTAGTGCTTAAATGGAATGCTAGTGTCTGCACTAGTGAGTGAGCTTGTACTGTTGCTTGCATGTTGTTGGTCGGACTGTAACGCCTTCAAAATGGCAACACAGAAATTTTTAATTTTGTGAATTTATGTAGCAGCACTCTGTCAACTGTCACTTTTCCGGCAAAACCGTATCGTAAAACTTACTCTGGGTTAAAATTTTGCAAATCTCAGTTCTTAGGCATTTCTTTTAACCCACTTCCAAAAAAGAGGAGGTTATATCGATATATCGGGGCTCAAAAGGCGTATAACTCAAAACACGACTTTTCAGGAGATGCCTCCGTCTAGTCATTACAGAGATAGCTTTCCCTTTATGACCCCAAAAAATATACATAATGTTCTTTACACCCCCCTCGAACACTACCCTGTGTAAGAATGGACGTACGACTAACACCCCCCTCGAACACTACCCTGTGTAAGAATGGACGTACGACTAACACCCCCCTCGAACACTACCCTGTGTAAGAATGGACGTACGACTAACACCCCCCTCGAACACTACCCTGTGTAAGAATGGACGTACGACTAACACGCCCCTCGAACACTACCCTGTGTAAGAATGGACGTACGACTAACACCCCCCTCGAACACTACCCTGTGTAAGAATGGACGTACGACTAACACCCCCCTCGAACACTACTACGTTTTATTTTATGGTTGCTTATGACAATTTGTTTGGGTATAAATCATGGGTATAAATACAGTTATTAGATTGCTACATCTGACTGCAAAATTTATATAGTAGAAATTGTGTAGCGAGTGAGTGATCCAATATTACTTTTTTAACCGACTTCCAAAAAGGAGGCGGTTATATGTTGTATTTTCTCCGGTTTCTCCGTCAATTTATAAACCGATTTCTAAAATATTTTTTTTTGTTTGAAAGAGTATGCTCCTGAGGTAGTCCCATTGTCACCAAGTCAGAATCTGATGAAGGGATCTCATGGAAATCGAGGGAAATCCTCAAATTTTATAGACACACCTACACTGATTTTGATATTTTCTATAGTAACTCATGCATTTGCTCTCGGAAAGCACCATTTGGTGACGTGGAACTGATGATGAAGACCACAGATGGCCACCGGAACTGCTTAATAAAAAGTATTTCACGGGTTGATATTCGATTAGGTACTTTAATATGGTTGCTAAGCAATTTACGCTCGTCACAATGCATATGGTGAGTGGCAGTTCTCCGGGTTCTTACCAGGAGAACTCCTCAACATTTAACGGCCCTGCATCGGGAAAAACAATATTTTGTAAAAGGTGGTGAGCAGTGACATTAGGCTATTGTAACAGATACATTACAAACTGACCCACTAAAAAGTGCAAAGTAAAAAACTAAAAAAAAAAACCGACTTCTAAAAAAACACTAGGGTGGAAAGTAAAAAATAACTTTAATTTCGGTCGGTCGAGAAGTCAGTTTTTTATAAATCATAATATCTGATACGAGTATAACAGTAATTCTGTTACGTTTGATGACATTTAATTGCAAATTAGATGGAATTTAAGATAGTGTGGGGACACTAATAATTTTATTGTACAAAAACTAACAGTCGGTTTATTGAATTTCAGGAATATACGGAATCTTAGATTACCTTCAGCGACGCAGCGTACTTCTAGCTCAGTCTTGTCTCGTACGGGCACCCAGGTGTTGCCGGCGTCCAGGCGCCGCCCATCTACTGCCAGGTACACAGACCGCACCGGCTCTACGGTCACATACCGTGGTTAGTGCTTAGTTAAAAAAACGCTAGGTTTGGTGAGGATAAACCGAGATAAGAATGAATAAAATAAAGCCATATTTGTATTTAATGGAGGATGAAGACTTTGCATGAAGTTGCTCGACGTTGCCCGATTACGTGAACATGTCTGGCGACATAAAAAACTACAAAAATGATGTCACCAGGTATGTCAAGCGATACATCTGGAGAGACGAGTCGCAGAACAGTACTATTTTTAAACACCTTGTGAGAGTTCTAAATTCTCAGACTATGATAATAACAAGGCCACACATTCACAAGTATGATCGTTGTTAAGATCCTCACCATAAATCAGCAACTTAGTCGGCTTCCCCGACACAGTCTTCCCGTTGTGGTCGGTATGCGTGCAGCGCCAAGCGGCCGCATCTCCCCTGGTGGCGCGGCCCACCACGATGGCGCCACCGTCGCGCCACACCCCCTCCCCGCCAGCGGGCGCGCCCCCCCCGCGCGCACTCGTAAGCTCGCCGTCCTTGTACCAGCGGACGTCGCTCGAGTTGCTGACGTCACACTGGATGCGAGCGCGCGCGTGCGCTTCTACTAGTAGCTCGCGGTCGTATTTTGGTACCTATAGGAGAGCAAGGTTCACTTAATATACCATTAAAGGTGCAACTAGATCAGTCAATCGATGTGGTGTGGTGCATGTTAGCTGGATTACAGTCGAACAACGTCTACAGTTTTTATTCAACGTCGATTGATGGTGTATAACTGACTTGACGACACAGTCGATGGTTGGCAATTCATCGATAGATGGTCGACTATTAATCGATTGATGTTGGTCATTCATCGATCCAAATGAACAATTGATTAGGTTTTGCCTGGTTGACTGTGGTCGACTGTTCTAGTAGCGTTTTTCACCATACTACCTCAGGCAAATAAATATGAAACATTAGCCGCCTTATTACAAAACAAGATTTATATTTTGACATAGCTTAAACCATGGAGCCAGTTTTTGTAATAAGAACGTACAGTACGATTCACGAAAGATGACCACAAATGGCGGCCGTCTGCGCTCGCTACACTCATGAAGAAAAGACTTAAGACAAAATAATATTTTAAGGTTGGTTGCGCACCAATGGCGTCGCTCCGGTCTTGACGCATTCCGCCCGCGCCTCAACTCGCACTTCCAAAGGGACCTAAATATGCCTTCTGCGCCGTGGTCATCTTTCGTGAATCGTACTGTAACAGTGATTGAAATACCGTTCTTTATACAAAACTGAAAACTTAGTTTGCTACTAAGTTGTCAGTTTTGTGTTTCGCAACTTTACCATGGCCGGAATAAAGTTCGAAATTCAATAATGGCTCCATGTTTTAAACCTGGGTCTGAAGATAAACCTTGTTTTGCAATAAGGGGGTTTAAGTTTAATTCCAAATTACATTTTCTCCTCTGCACAATATAAATTGTACCGTCTGTGGTCTCTCAAGATAAGAATGATCTATGCGAGGTAGTCCTGACAGACAACAGCCCCGCTTCTAATAGAAAAAGGAAATTGTTTGTACTTCAGACAATGCGAGCTTCCGCGACGTTATTGGATATAACGTTTATTTAATAGAAAATCATTACGCCTATCGTTTCAAATATATAAAATTGCAATTAATTTGATTGAGCGTGCTGCAGGAGCGGCGTGACAGAAACGAATCGCAGCAAAACCGACTCGACGTAGTCTTGTCTGCCCTACCCCTAGAGTGTTATTTAAAATCGCGTAGGCGTATAGGGGCGAGGCGGCCCGCGAGCTGAGGAGCAGGTGGTTTCAACGCTTGCCGAAGCCTCGGTGGTGAGCGTGAAACACATCTGTGACGATAAGCTCGCATGGGACCGCTGGAGCCGTGCAGCGCCAGAGCCGTGACAGAACATGTTGCATGCTTGCTTGCATGCTGCATGCTTGCATGCTGCATGCTTGCTTGCACGTTTTATCATATTAGACTAAATATGGTTTATGTCTTTTGAGTGGTATATCTAACGATTTTATATTCAATGTATTAGGGGAAAGTCGAAGAAAGAAAGAAAAGGAAGAAGTATTTCGCATTATAGTATGTATGAACTTGTAATAAAATCTCTTTGGCTATACTAGTTGTATCTGGCTGGTTTTGGTATCATTGAAAGTTTAAATTTTAAAGAACATAATTTCAAATTCGAATTAGGAAAATGTGTGATTTTTATTTGTTTTTCGTACTGTCAAGATGAGTAAATCTAATGAAGAAATTCGATACATTTTAAAATTTTACTACAAAAAAGGTAAAAGGCAACGCAAGCAGCGAAAAAAAATTTGCGATGTTTATGGACCTAGTGCAGTATCTGTGAGAGTAGGACAAATTTGGTTTAAGCGTTTTCAATCCGGAAATTTTGATGTCAAAGATCCACGTCGCTCTGGTCGCCCTATTACGGATAAAATGGATGCCATTTTTGAAAAAGTGGAGCAGGATCGGCATATCAGTAGTTACGACGTAGCTGAAGAACTGGGAATCGACCACAAAACAGTTTTGGCACATTTGAAAAAAACTGGGTACACAAAAAAGCTCGATATTTGGGTACCTCACGAGCTCACTGAAAGAAACCTAATGAGCCGTGTACTCATTTGTGATTCTTTATTACGACGTAATGTAACTGAACCATTTTTGAAGAAGCTGATAACTGCAATGGTGATGAAAAGTGGATCACGTACGACAAGAACGGTGCGAATATGGTCGTGGTCAAAGGCCGGTCAGGCTTCACAGACTGTGGCGAAACCCGGGTTAACTCGCAACAAGGTGATGCTGTGTGTGTGGTGGGATTGGAAGAGCATTATTCATTATGAGCTGTTACCACCAGGCAGGACCATCGATTCTGAACTCTACTGCGAACAACTGATGAGATTAAAGCAAGAAGTTGAGAGAAAGCGGCCGGAATTAATCAACAGAAGGCGTGTGGTTTTTCATCATGATAACGCTAGACCTCACACATCTTTAGCCACTCAGCAAAAATTAAGAGAGTTTGGCTGGGAGGTGTTAATGCGTCCGCCGTATAGTCCTAACCTTGCACCTTCAGATTTCCACCTGTTTCGGTCTCTTCAGAATTCTTTAGGCAGTGTCAGGTTAACATCACGAGAGGACTGCCAAAACCACTTGTCGCGGTATTTTGATCAGAAGTCCTAAAATTTCTATAGCAATGGGATCATGTCCCTACCTAAAAGATGGCAAAAAGTTATCGAACAAAATGGTACCTACATACTTTAGTTAAATGTAAATAAACTATATTAAAAAATGTTTTTAATTTTCTTAAAAAATGCGAAGAAACTTTTACCCCAACCTATTATGATATGCTTATAAAAATATGTTGCTTTAAAATTATATCAACCGTTTATTATATTAACTGATCATTATATCAAATAAAATTATAGATTCAGTTGTTATATCTTGTAAATATTAGAGATTTTCTAATTATATCAAATATTACTTACCCGAAGATCTTCGGCTTGATGAATAGAATAGCTCCTCAAAATGCATAAAGCAAATAGTGACATATTCGAGAACCCAGCTCCCACTTATTCTGTTACAAATAGTGACATATTCGAGAACCCAGCTCCCACTTATTCTGTTACAAATAGTGACATATTCGAGAACCCAGCTCCCACTTATTCTGTTACAAATAGTGACATATTCGAGAACCCAGCTCCCACTTATTCTGTTACAAATAGTGACATATTCGAGAACCCAGCTCCCACTTATTCTGTTACAAATAGTGACATATTCGAGAACCCAGCTCCCACTTATTCTGTTACAAATAGTGACATATTCGAGAACCCAGCTCCCACTTATTCTGTTACAAATAGTGACATATTCGAGAACCCAGCTCCCACTTATTCTGTTACAAATAGTGACATATTCGAGAACCCAGCTCCCACTTATTCTGTTACAAATAGTGACATATTCGAGAACCCAGCTCCCACTTATTCTGTTACAAATAGTGACATATTCGAGAACCCAGCTCCCACTTATTCTGTTACAAATAGTGACATATTCGAGAACCCAGCTCCCACTTATTCTGTTACAAATAGTGACATATTCGAGAACCCAGCTCCCACTTATTCTGTTACAACCCATAAGGCCCAGGCCACCACCAAATGTCCAAAGAACCAAGTCAACATTGGTTCAAGAGAACTTGCAGCAGGTCTGCTCTTACGTTGGGGTGCGTGCAGAAAACCTCCTCGTGTGCCTGACTGGTGCTCGTTCCTTGCGAATACGTTCGGGGGAAAGAGCAGTCGTCGGGCCGGTGCACCCTGGGCGCGGTCAATAGTCTCTCCATGTCGGAGAGGGTATTGACTGCGGCGGATTTCTGCGGGGGGGAGAGCCTTAGGCTCTTGGGTCTTTCGAGGCCGATCCACGGTCGTCCACTCCCCTCTCTGCTTTCAGAGAGAGGTCGAACCGGGCGCAGAGTGGGGAGGCGGACGAGCGGTCCGCGGTAGAGGAGCCCACTGGGTGGGTTAGTTTAGGATACCACCACCAGAACGCACGAAGACTTAGTGCATCTAAGTGATACTAACATAGCTTTAAGTTTTATTTACTAACGCAATTGTTAATATAATAAGTATACTTAGGTTAAGGTATTCATCTATGGGTCTTTGTAACCTGATAATAAATGGTTTGTTATTATTATTATTATAGGTTAGGTTCCCTATCCTAAGTTTTGAAGCGCGGCGAGAAGATGAATGGCTGGAGGGAGTCCAGTCGTTAGCGTTTCGCCTGCAGATACCTGCCGCCCTCTGCAGTATATAGGTTTACCGGGCATCTAGGCTCTGCCCGGTGGACATCTAGACCTATATCTACTCGTGGGTACAAAAAAAATGGAAAATAAAACAAACAATAATAACAAAATTGAGAAACAGGTGGAGAAGGTGCCGATCGTTGTGATCGAGCACATGGGTGTGGGGCGGTGTCAAATTCTGACACCCGTCCGAAAGCCTGAGTTTGGCGAGCGTAGGCTCATTTCATTCATTTCATTTCATTTATTCACCAAACAATTTACATTGTGTCGAATATATAACCTATACACATGCAATTTACATAAATAATATTTATTTAAATAATACAATAACAAATACTAATGAACTAACATTCCAAATAAAATTCAAATGGTGCAAACAGTTTTAAATTCAATGTCAAACAGATTTAAAATAAAATGTCAAACAGTTCTAAAATTAATGTCAAAAGATTCTAAAATTATATAAAGTCAAAAAAAAAATAATATTATTATTTATTATTGTGTGACATTAGTTCCGAAATATTATATAGACATTTTTCTAATAAAAAGGCTTTTAACTTTGTTTTAAACAAGTGGGTGTTATAAACCAGGATCCTTAGCTCAGAAGGCAACTTATTAAATATCTCTACAGCTTGGTACTTCCAGCAATGCTCTACGTATACTATATTAAATTTAGGTGCTATTAGTTGCTTAAAGCGCTTGCAAACTGTAGAAGAGGTGAGTGGGCGATTTTGGCAAAAACCCTCACGCAAGAAGAAACGCGCGGGGTTGTCAGGCTCTTCTAGTGAGGAGAGCCTGCCGGCCGCTAAAGTTCCTTCACACTAGTGGGCGAGGTCGTGCGGTGGCGATATTATATATTAATCACGCCGACAAAGGGATAAAAATATTTTTTTTTTGGGTTCCTCTTGCACGTTAAGTAGGGATGATATATTTTTTTCTCGTCTATCCCATTGTGCAGGGTATCGTTGGATAGGCCGTGCAAAATGTTGCGGGTCTGTGAAAATCATTTTCGATTCAGGGATACATTTGCGTAATATTAAGCTTCAAAGTGCTATTTTTTGTTAGAGTCAAGTGACTCCCTACTGGATGATCTTCATCCTGACTTTTGGATGTGAAAATTTTCATGGCAGTAGTATTAAATAGGAAGATATGGTACGCGCTCCTCGATGTGGACCGCATAAATTAGGGGAAAGGACACAATCGACCTACATTACTCTCGGTTTGCGGGGAATACCCGAATCGTAGTTTGTTTCCGAGTTGTTATGGGTACGTAACAGTGACCATTACAGCCCGCGTAATATGTCTCTCTATTTCGGTTGTCGAGCACAGCCCGCGTAATATGTCTCTCTATTTCGGTTGTCGAGCACAGCCCGCGTAATATGTCTCTCTATTTCGGTTGTCGAGCACAGCCCGCGTAATATGTCTCTCTATTTCGGTTGTCGAGCACAGCCCGCTTAATATGTCTCTCTATTTCGGTTGTCGAGCACAGCCCGCGTAATATGTCTCTCTATCTCGGTTGTCGAGCACAGCCCGCGTAATATGTCTCTCTATTTCGGTTGTCGAGCACAGCCCGCGTAATATGTCTCTCTATTTCGGTTGTCGAGCACAGCCCGCTTAATATGTCTCTCTATTTCGGTTGTCGAGCACAGCCCGCGTAATATGTCTCTCTATTTCGGTTGTCGAGCACAGCCCGCGTAATATGTCTCTCTATTTCGGTTGTCGAGCACAGCCCGCTTAATATGTCTCTCTATTTCGGTTGTCGAGCACATGTCTCACGACATCGGGTCCATTTAATATTCACGCGATGTTAGAGAGTGGCCTATCTTCCTATGTAATATATCAATGCAGAGCATCATCATCATCTGCCGCCTTTTCCCAACTATGCTGGGGTCGGCTTCCAGTCTAACCAGATGCAGTTCATGGCTGTTTCCTACAGAAGTGCAATACCTACTCGGTCAAAATGTATGGAACAGTTATTTTTTTTTTAATAACCACGGTACAAAAAAAAAACTTTATTCAGTTCAAAAACACGGTACATCATTAGAAAAATAGTAATAGGTTATTTATGAGCCATAAATACTAGACCGACGAAAAATTTTAACGCAGGGGGGTCAAGAATGATGTAATGAATCCTTGGTAAACGGATTCGAGGGGATTCCACCCTGGTTATAACGAAATCAAAACAAAAACTATCACAGCTAAGTTGGCTTTACAAATTAACGAGTAATAATCGACCAACTAAGGGCCTGTGCACACCAAGTTTTTTAAACGCGCCGTTGACGCGCGTTCGTAGCGATACAGACGTGATACGCACGCGAGTCAGTCTATTCTGTACGATAAAAGCGCGCCGTCGACGCACTTTTATAAAACGCGCGTCAACGGCGCGTTTAAAAAACCTGCTGTGCACAGGCCCTTACATTTGCGGTTGGAGAATATTGCCCTTGACATAATTATATCGATGTATGGAAGTATATGTTTTTCAACTTAATTAATTTTTAGGGTTCCGTACCTCAAAAGGAAAAAGGAACCCGTATAGGATCACTAGCTCCGAATCTACTGGACCGATTAAGTTGAAATTTGGTACACATATGAACTTTTATGACCCAAACACGGACGTGTTACGCAAATAAATTAATTTTGAATATGGAGGTCACTTTGACTTTGGAATTTAGAAAATTAAAAAAAAAAAAAATTGCTGACTGTACCGTGTGACATATCAAATGAAAGGGCTTGTTTTAAGAATTCAATTTTTTTTTTAAATTTTGAAATACATACTTTTGAAATTATTTAAGAAAATAGATGAAAAATTACCATTCCCCCCCATATCTCCGCGAAACTACTGAGCCTAAAATTTTGATAAAAATACAGAAAATACTCATATTAGATTACAGAAAAACCTATAAGAAGTCTGTGGTCTTAAAATAACATGGTAAATCACTCAATATTGTGCGTACAAACTTACATTTGCAGTTGGGATATAAGGGGGATCATGTTTTTCAACTACATTGTTAAGTTCATTCTTGTGATAAATTCATCCCAACTACGGAACCCTTCATTGTGCGTGAACCGACACGCACTTGGCCGATTTTTTACATTGTTGAGGGTTTGCAAAAGTAAGTAATTGAATTAATTACAATTCGTTACAATTCGTTGATTAAAATGCAGTAATATGAAATCTGTATCTGTAGGTATGTTAAAAACATTCTTGTCAATAAACACAAACAACAAAATAGTGTCAAAACATTTTAAAGAAACGTAAATACAAGAAAATAGAATATTTGCAAGAAAAACAACAGAATTCGTAAGAAAAACAACTCGAACAAATAACAAGATTAAAATTAGAACGATAAGAAACAGTGCACAGCTGAGAATGACAATCAGTGCGCATGTAAATCAGGCGGCACCCAGCAGTCACAGCCTCCGAGAGAGGAGGGATCCGCACTAATTACGTTATAACTGCTGCTAATGAAGTCCGGCCGAGGGAAGAAATAAGAAAAATAACAAGCTCACACATTACGACAAGAATTTATTTACTGAAGCAGGAATTAAAGGAAACTAGGCACGTCCCACTGAACCAACTGAACCTGCCGACCACAATGTGCTGACGAGCCTTTTTACAACTGCTTACAAATTGTTTTGATTAGGCTTCATCACTGGATTGCTTGAAAGTTCATAATTATGTGGCTATAAACTACTGGTGACGGCTGATAGAGATGGGTGGAACATGTATAAATAAGAGTAAGGGCAGCTCGACGATGTCGATCATCCTGTAAGATCACCTTACGAAAAAATTGACCACTTTAGGACTTTGTGACATTAAACTCTCATCAATTTGCATCGTATAATATAATACATTATGACAAGTTTCTAAGGCGCATATTTATAAACTTTACCTAGCGCTTATTAGGCTAAGCGTTACTCCTGTCACTGTCGCACTGCTGTCAAACTACAAGATGCAAGTTAGAGTCGTCTCTAACTTGCATCTTGTCTAAATCATCTATTGAACACGTCTATTGTCTAAATCATTAATTTTATTTCACATAAACTTACTTGGGCACTTATGAAACGTCAAAAGCCGCTAAGAATTTCCGTGGTTTTAAAAATAATCGGTCTTAGTATAGGAGGACAGTGTAGTGCTGTCAACAAGTACCAAGTACTTAACAAAGATCAAACCACGAGCTAAATAACATTTATGCAGTATGTTAAGGTTTTTGAAGTGGACTATAAAACTTTATAGTAGTAGTAATCGCAACCGGCGCGGTGAGCGTTTATAACCAGATTTATGAACGTAAACAAAGCAAAAGGAGTACGTGGGGATCGTAGGAGGTGGCGTTCTGTAGTTTCTGCCTACCCTACTGTGTGTACTGTGTGTACTGCATGTACCTGCTGCACGACATGCGGCTGCGGCTGGTCGCGCTGCGGCTTGCGCTGCTGCTGCGCCTGCGCGGGCCGGATCACGAACGTGTCCAGGCGAGAGGACGCGCGCGGGCCGGGCGCGGCGCCCGCGTCGCCGATGGCGTCCCGCACTGCGCCGCGGATGTTCAGGATCGTGTCGCCCGTCTTCACGCGCCGCTCCGACACCGTCGCCTGGTACATCACACGGTACACTTAATGTTAAGCAACTTGGGTACAAGTGCTCGTGCTGTCTCTGCATGAGAAGAAGCCCTTGCCTTGTAGTGGAAAAATAATATAATGGTACTATTAAGTTTAGCCTTAGGGATGAGTTGACTGATCCTCCGTTTGTTATTCAGTCTGCGATAAGGTTTTAAAGATTATCGATTTTCTCATAATTATGGATTTTTTGCGCAGGCGAACTTCACCGTCTGCAGACACAATAGTTAAACAATGCCGTTAATAATGTGTGGTCACGAGATAGGCAAACAGAATGTATTGAAATATAGAATAGAATAGAATAAACTTTATTTCCAAATTTACATTTTATACAAAAGGCTAGTATGACAGGCGATTAGTACGGTTAGTACTATGGCAACATTGTTTTTTTAAACTGCATAAATCACTGATTACTACCTCCGGCACCCAAGCTAAGATTAAACTTGTGTTATGGGTGCCAGGGCTGTCTCTCAAAATGTTCCTATTTATACAAACTAGTACGCAGTTGCGTTGGGTTAATAGCTATTGTTTGAGTACAAAAATAAAATAAAGTTATTAAATAAAATTTATTAAATAAATAATAAAAAATAAATTAATAAAATTGTAAAGCCTCTCTACAGTGTGAATTTGAGTTGTTGGAACTTTTTTTTTTAAAGCTTTCCGTGCTAGTTTTCTACCTCCTCGTAAGTAAGAGTCGAAAGCTCAAATACATCAATCAATATCTTTATTGTGGATCATACACACAATTTATTTATACGGTACGGTAGGTACATAATACAGGTCTTAAAAACAAATAAATTGTGATCAGCTCTGTCTCCCGCCCTTAGGGCATACAATAGTTACAGTTAAATTTACATTATTATTACGATTTATTTCTATTGACTCACTTTCCTTTTACATTCGAAATTATTTAATCGATAAATATTGCATTGTTTGTTAACTGTATTATAAATTCGACTACCCAATAATCGAAATTTCCTTTCAGCCATTTTAGTTCTGTACCGTTCTACAGGACAGACATAATTATGTTGATCTTCTATCTGCCAGACGACCAGTACTGCATTTCAGAGAACCGTGTGTGCGCAAAATGGTATTGAGCACTAAGAGCTGCCTGACAGTCATAACATTGCAGTCTTTATATAATTGTATGGTGCTGTACCGGAAATGTTTCGATGTCATGACTTTATATAATTGTATGGTGCTGTACCGGAAATGTTTCGATGTCATGACTTTAAGAACAGCTCGTTGCGCTCTTTCCAGTTGAAGAATATAGGTTTTCGGAACACAAGTCATTTTCCCAAAAGAAAGTACCGACTGTCAGAGTGAGAAGTAGACCATGCGAACTGCATCTAAGTCTGCACTATGTCGTAGATTCTTGAAAATCATCATGAGTTTCCTCACTTTGCCAGACGTTCCATCAATTTGTACTTTCCAGGACATCAGATTGTCTACCATGTGTTGTTCTGACTAGGGGAGGGCAAAAACATTGGTCTAACTGTTCATTACAACTGTGGGCTCTGATAACGAACAAGTCCTCATCGGCTGCGAAGAAGATATTTCATTTTATCAACGTTTAAACCGCTCGCTCCCGGACTACTCCCCAGTCCAGACCATGCAAGAGCAAAGCCGTCGTCTGCATAAGTATACATGCTACAGTATGGGATGGATAAGTTACAGAGGTTCTTCACATATATCAAGAAGAGTCTCAAAATTGAGCCTTGTGGAACTCCAAATGACAATGATTGTTCGTCACTGACGTATGAGCCAATTTTGACACATTGTGTCCGCTCAGAGAGGTAGCTCTTAAAAATTACCAGTGCTGGACCCCTCACTACTATTCTCTCAAATTTAGACATCAGGAGAGGGACAGAAACAGTATCAAATGCTTTAGATAAGTCTATATAATCTCAGTCTATTCAGCTTATAGTAAACTACTCACTTTAGGTGCTCTTTCCCAGTCCTGTCCACTGCTGCGTTTGGCCCGCACATCGCTCGTTTGAACGTTGATTGCCTGTTCAGTCTGTGCGGCAGTCGCGCGTGTCGTGTCAGTGGCTCGTGTGGCGTCTGTAGTGTCTGTCGTGTCGTCGCTCAGCACGGGGTATAGCTTGGCGTCGCGCACGGCATCGGCTGCGTCCGCCGGCGCGGGAGGCGCGGGGGGCGCGCGCTCCGAGCTCGACCATGACGCACGCGACAGTGGGAAGCCTGTGCAGGAAACACCACAATTAAAAAAACTTCTTGTAAAAAAAAAATAACCGACTTCCAAAAAAACACTACAACGTGAAAAATAACTAATTTCGGAAGTCGGTGTCTTTGGATCTGTATTTTAGTTTTTTGCCACCGTCTTCCGAAATTAAAGTTTTTTTTCACTTTGTTGTGTTTTTTTGGAAGTCAGTTATTTTTTTTTTACAAGTTTTTTATTTTTCACTTTTTAGTGGGTCAGTTTTTAATTTATCTAAGTTACAATAGCCTAAAGTCAACTGCTCATCACCTTTTACAAAATATTGCTTTTCCCGATGCTGGGACGTTAATTGTTGAAGAGTTCTGGTAAGAACCAGGAGAACTGCCACTCACCATATGCATTGTGATGAGCATAAATTGCTTAGCAACCATATTATTAAAGTACCTAATCGAATCGCAACCCGTTAAATACTTATTATTATGTTGTTCCGGTGGCCATCTGTGGTCTCCATCATCAGTTCCACTTCACCAAATGGTGATTTTCGGGAGCAAATGCACGAGTTACTATAAAAAATACCCAAATCGCTATAGGTTTGCCTATAAAATTCGAGGGATCCCCTCGATTTCCATGAGATCCCTTCATCAGATTCCGATTTCGTGGCAATGGGACCACCTCGGGAGCATACCCTTTCAAACAAAAAAATAATTTTCAAAATCGGACCATAATTGACGGAGATATAGGTGAACAAACAAAAAAAAAAAACATACAGCCGAACATAATTATAACCTCCTCCTTTTTTAAAGTCGGTTAAAAATAAACTCCACGAGTAACTATACTTAATGCGCGATAATTACAGAGTCACTATGTCGCAACCCCCCAAGTTTTTAAATAATATATATTATTTAGGTAAAATGTTATTTTCTTTATTTACTACTAGCCAGCCCGGCCTCCCACAGGTAAGTATCTACACGTACCATACCTACCCTACCTACCTACCTACATACCCTACCCGGTACCCTCTCCTAAACTCATTAAAAAAATATTAGTTCACTTCGTAAACAAGCATATCACAAATTAGAGGATTACGAGTATATCCAAGATAAGAATGCTTAGAAACATGCTGGTCCAGCTCCATAGGACAACCTAGCTAGAGCCTAGACAAAATCAAAATGGCTGCTATTTTAATTTTATAATTTGTTATTTTTATGACATTTATTTTACATTCTGG
The DNA here is from genome assembly GCA_948098905.1 of Tiliacea aurago. NCBI lineage: Eukaryota > Metazoa > Arthropoda > Insecta > Lepidoptera > Noctuidae > Tiliacea > Tiliacea aurago. Next base: position 19,465,912 of record OX402602.1, read on the forward strand.
ATTACCTCAAACGCTGATATAATTTTTTCCAGGAAAACTTTTTTTTTTTCAATTTTTGTAAATATGTGAACACCATGTGGCATGTATCCATCACATAATTAATTTATCTGTCACTGCTTCATTCTTAATTCTTTTACCTATTGTGGTATAGTAATTTTATTCAAGGTGCATCGTCCTATAATAATTATATTATTATATTTAATGTCCTATATTTAAACCTACACAAAATATTGTAAAACATTTTAAAAGAGTAACGGTGGAGTTTCTTGCTCATTCTTCTCCATACGAAACTACCTTTTGGAACTACTGGCGACTAGAATCAATTCTATTTTTATGGAAATTTTCACGTTCAAAAGTGCCATTTATGTGCCTATTTGAAATAAATAATTTGACTTTGACTTTGCACCAAAATAAAAGATGGCAGTGAAAGAAAAGAATACAATTTTTGCCTGTATATAATAGTAATAATAGTTTGCATAAATGCAGTCGGAGGCAAATTTTAAGGCGTTCGTAACATCTTGGATGCCTCCGACAGCATTTATTTAGTTTTGGTACTTACAGGATACTCGTTTTCTTTTCATCTGGTTTCCATCTTTTCAGTTCATGTTTTTGCAGGGTTGTCGGGTTTTTTTTATTTTTTTTATTAACATATTTTAAGTCTTTACTTGTTGACGTTTAAAATCTGTTATGTGATTTTATAAAAATAAAACTAAGCCTATAACCATTGCGCAACCCAGACGAGTCAATAGACATCTCATGTATTAAAATCCAGCCAGCCGTTCGGTTGCTTCGAGGGTACAAAGAATTCTTTAAAAAAACATAACCTTGTCTTTGCGTCGCGCAGTCGGGTAAAAATACTTCGTATTACATAACAAGTTCTGAATGCAGTGTACCGCATTAAATGGGTCAAACAGGTTATACACACATACTCCACCCACAAAGTTTATCGTGCTCATAGTATGTTATGTTATAAATTCAGCATTCGAGATATTATCTACGATTCAGAAACTCGACAAAACTTTTTGTGGCTTTTAAACTTAATTAATTAACTTAACGCTATCTGACCTATTACTGGATTACGTTTGATGTAGCAACGTATTACATTACACCCCCTTCCCGACAAATAAACCCACGAATATAAAGCTTTCACGCAACAAATCAACAACTCATAAATATTTCAGTAAAAACGCCTCAAGAAACATGTTGTTATTTTGGCAACAACATAACAACATGGCGCCCAACCCTTACCCGCCGCGTGGGACGCCACAGATGCGACGCGGCTCCGCTTAGTAGCGACAGATGCGGCACGATTCCGCTCAGTGTCGCGACATGACGCCGTTTAGTGCCGCGTGGATGAAAAATATATAAAAACAAAAAAAGCGGCGTGAAAAGAAAATGATCAAGTAATTTACAAGGAGTTAACAACAAGTTGCTGAAGTTTCAGTTTAATTGGAGTGGCTTGAGAGGCAAAGTTACTGCATAGTACATTGTGGTATAGAGTAATAAACAGCTCACAGAGCGATGTGACCCTATTCATAACGGGCATTAATCCGAGACGCCGCGTGCACTAAATAAATGGTCTACTATGCTACGATTTATTACAGTGAGTTAGATCGCAAAAGTATTGAGGACTATCTATTGTGCAACTATGCGATATTGGCCCGATTTACGCATTAATAGCCTCTCCGTACCATGCTATAGTGGGTCTGAACAAAGGGCCTTTGTTACCTAAATGTTAAAAGTCAAAATATTATAAGGTATAAGATTTGAATGGATATCGGTCTAAGTTTTTAAGACAATAAGCCTGTAAGGGCGTGGACAGACCTTTAAATCCCAAAAGTATATTCCCAATTAGTATAATCCTTTAAGGTTAGAATATTCGTCAGACTTTCTTATTGGAAGTCTATTAATAAGTTTAACTTAAAGTTCATTATCAGAGAAACTTACACATTTCAATGACATTGAGGGTCAATCCTGACGGCTTCTTGCCACAAAAGGGTCGATGTATAGAAAGCGATCTGCCGATATTAATGAGTGGCATTAATACGGGTCGCGCGCCCGACACGTGTCCGTCACACGTCGGTCACACGTCGGGCACACGTCGGGCACATGCCGCAGTGATAGGGTTAATAGTGTCAACATAGTTCGTTAATTTAAAAAGTTTTGTGCGTACTTGTGATCATGTGAGGGAGCGTGTGATGAGGGAGATGACAAATGTAGCTCATAACAGATAAAATAAGGAAGTGGTTAAGGGTGATAACTGTACCTAAGTAAAATGTTGAATTATGTCTATCAGACGAAACAATGTATAGTTGGCAAAAATTACGCATTTCATACGATTGATAAAGGATAGCAGTTGTGTTGTATATACGAACAATTTAAGTTGCTAAACAATACAATTCCCTGACTGTTTGTCCAATCGATCCGCATACTCACAACATGCACCATTTTACGACTCACAGTTCACTGGCTCGATACTAACATTATATTTTCGATATGGAATGTGCTACAACACTGTTATAGCCAAAATAAGGGCAAACATTTCAACCCCACGAGTTTAGATGCTGCTAGTCTGGGAAATTAATTGTTAAGCAAAGTGATACCCTACGTCAATTTGCCGTGTAATATCCATTTCATGCAACTGTCAATATGACAGTTGTGTTTTGAATATATTATAAGTTGGCAGTTAATTTACTTAAACATTTATTTCCCTGGCTTTATTTATTTATTTCCTTTGGAAGACTTACAGCTAAACAAAACAGACTAAGAACTTGAAAATATGACTGACAGCCAATTACAAGTCTTCACATATAAATAACATAACAATAATATAAAAAATCTGTGAACAACACAGTACTGCCAACATAAATAATAAACCGCCAAAGCTATACATATAATATTAATCTCTACAGTATTTTGCGAACGTTGAAATAGTCCACCGCCAGTCGTCACGGTATTCTCGCTTTGTTAAACCTTTTATTAGTAAAAGTGGGTATTTTAATATAAAGGGGTCGACAGATAAGCGCGCGTGATGCATGGCTGTCCGAGTTACGGATGGCAAGCGATTAATACAAGAGAGGGGGATAGTGGGGGGTAGCGGAGGCAGGGGGAGGAGGAGGAAACAAAAACGAGTAATTATTCAGAACAAGGCCACAACACGGAAGTGGGGTTCCGCTGCTATTCGAGTCTATAATTTTTTGGAACAATTTTTAAAACAACGGGGATGGTATACAATTTGTGAAATAAAGACGAGTAATGGATTACACTGTCAAATGGTGGTCGTGTTTTGTTTTTATGTTTTGGCATTTGATAAGAATTGATGCATGAGACTAAGTTTAAAATGTTTTTAATGAAGGAATTGTTAGTTTATAGAAATACACTTAACTATTGTTCAATATTGTTAAAACTGCGATCCCTTACATCCTGATAGATCGATATTTTATTATTTATAACTAATTTTTTACATATTTTTATAACTTTGACATTGATTATTTCAGACGTTAGTACTGCATTGTTCCGCGGCGGCTAATGTTATTACAAATGTTTTAATGAACGAGCTGTTGGCACAAACAAGCGTCCGTCAGCCGCTACAACCCACGTCCCGCGGGACTCATCTCGCTACAACCCACGTCCCGCCGGACTCATCTCGCCGTGTTTACACGCCACACGACAAGCGCACACATACAGGTACGGGCAGAAGGTGCACTATATATATGTACCATAATTCCACGCTTTTAATACCGAAGATTATTCTGTGAGCCTAGCACGAACGCGCGGAGTGGACGTAAAGTAAAGTCGAACGATTATAAATTGGGAAAAAAAACTCTACAAAGTGAAAAATAACTTAATTTCGGAAGTCTGTGTCAACTTACAAAATTAAAGTTATTTTTCACTTTGTAGAGTTTTATTTTTTGAAGACGATTGTTTTTTTTCGTGAAAAGTTTTTAATTTTTTACTTACAATAGCCTAATGTCAAATGCTACCTCACTTTCTACAAAATATTGCTTTTCCAGATGCAAGGGCGTTAATTGTTGAGGAGTTCTGGAGCTGATGGCGACTTCACCATAATGCATTGTGACGAGCATTATTATTATTATCATTGATTTCAGGCAACGCCCAATAGTGTTAGGCCTCTCCGCAAACATCCTTGACGCGCTACATCGCCATGGCAGCCTCATCAGTATTATACTGGACACGTAGATCGCTATATGCACGCAAACTATAACTAGTCCACAGGCTGCACGTGTAAAATGACAAGCAAAATTATTTAAACAAAGTAATCTTGACCGCCTCTGTACATCGCGCAAACCTGCGGGCCAGCATGTTGCAGCGTACCGACAGCGATCTACGTTCCCTGTCAATGTCCTTGTTATCTTTCAACTAAAGGAGCTCCGCAGAGCGATATCTCTGGTATTCAAGCTTGGGTAACTATCACCTGCTTTAAAAAACATTATTTCGCTCTTATTGGTGTTGTACTGGAGTCCTTGAGCTATCGCGTATGCTTCACAGATTAAAGAGCCTAATCGAATCGCAAGCCGTGAAATAGTTATTATTAAGTAGATCCGGTGGCCATCTGTGGTCTTCATCATCAGTTCCACTTCACCAAATGGTACTTTCCCAGCAAATGCATGAGTTACTATAAAAAATACCCAAATCACTATAGGTGTGCCTGTAAAATTTGAGGATTACCCTCGATTTCCATGGGATCCCCTCATCAGATTCTATCTTCGTGACAATGGGGCCACCTCTTGAGCATACGCTTAAAAAGCAAAAAGAATTTCCAAATTCGGTCCACAATTATCGGAGTACTCGGTGAATATACATAAAACCGGTCAAGTGCGTGTCGGACCACGCACAATGAAGGGTTCCGTAGTTGGGTTGAATATTTTATACCAAGAACAAACTTAACATTGTAGTTGAAACACATGATCCCCGATACATTCCAACTGCAAATATAAGTTTGTACACACAATATTGAGTGATTTACCATGTTATTTGAAGATCATAGACTCCATAAAGGTTTTCCTGTAATCTATAAGTAAAGAATCATTTTATGTATTTTTTTCAAAATGTTAATAAGCTCAGTTGTTTCGGAGATATGAGTGGGGGAATAGTGAATTTTCATCTATATTCATTTTAAATGTATTTATTTTAAAATGATTAATAATATGTATGTGAAATCCTTACAAGTACCTCAATTTGATATATCACACGATACAGTTTGCAAATAGTTTATTTTTTTATTTTATAATTTTTCCCCCAAAAGTGATCCCATACTCAAAATTCATATAATTACGTAACACGTCCGTGTTTGGGTCACAGAAGTTCATAATTTCAACTCAATTGGTCGTGTAGATTCGGAGCAAATTGGCTGTGACAGACGGACAGACAGAAAGACACAAGAGTGATCCCATAAGCGTTCCGTAAAAAAACAAACCCCCTCTTTGGAAATTGGTTAAAAATACTTGTATCGCACATAATATTTACTTAGTTTTAAGATTTTATTCATATTTATGAATGATACTCATTGTGATCCACATTTTGCCATCAGTTATGTTTAAGTTCCATGAAGTAGGACTGAACAACATTCTGTCAGAACACTCGATACCCAATCATTTAGTGCATTCCACACACACCTCACGAATATCTTCAACGGTGTAACTTCATACTCATTTCCTGCATTGTGGTACAGATACTTTATAGTACAATTTCTAGAATGACACACAAGTATTTGATGTCCACGAAAGTTTAATCACGAGACTCTTAGCGCAGCAGCTTGTCTGCACTTCTCCCAAATTATAAGTAACAAACTGAGTCATTGCAAAGTCACCCGGTGTTTATTGCTAAGAGTGAATCTACCGCAGCTCCCCATAACTACGTACCTACTACTGTTAACTGTAGTACAAGTACCTACTCACAGCCCCTCTGTTGTTAGTTTTATTGCCGCCGTGATTTGACGAGCCGCGAGTGTGTCGGTAAACTGGCGGCGAGTCAATCATTTGAACACACTGGTACTACACGCATTGTACGGAATTAACGATGTAGGTGGGTGATTTACGTCGAAACGTGCGTATTCACTATTCATCATCATCATTTTAGCCGAAAGACGTCCACTGCTAGACATAGGCCTCCCCCAACACTTAGGGGGGGTTGCCATAATCACCACGCCTGGCAGGCGGGTTGACGATCGCAATATGGAGTTTAAATACACAGAGAACGCTGCTGCCCATTCTTTAGTAAGTCCCTTAGTCGCCTTTTACGACACCCACGGGAAGAAATAGAATGATGCTATTCTTTACGTCCGGCACCACACGGAACCTACTATAAGCCGGACCTATTATAAGTACATACATATTTGAACTATCAGATTAATAAAGCAAAATCACATCCTACTTATCACCGTCGACCACGTCATCGGTAAACATATCCTGGTCAAATGCGAGTCGGATCACTCGAGGTAACGCTTCAACGTCACAGCAGCGCGACCTGTGCACCTTTACATCTGTGCATTTAGTGCACTAACGAGCGCCACTTGGGGCCACTTGTCGCGAGCCCTCCAACCTGCCCGACCCTCCGCCCACAGTGAGCAGTCCCGACTCCCTCTGAGTGACAGAAGAACGAGCTCTAAGTGCGACGACGCTCATTACTCTTCATCTCACCCAAGAGGGGCTTGGTCGATTAGATGTGGGAACCACAGGATAATGCGTTAAATACTAAAGAAACGTATTATTGTTTTTTCTTAGAAAGGGACTGCACTGAGATTTACAGAAAAGACTTTCAAACTGATTGCATAGCAACGGCTCATCAGAATTTGTATGAGAAACCTAACAATTTAACGGGAACTTGATCTGAGGTGAAGCAGGTCCTAGATCTACTTGTGTGATCACCAATACAATATTTGCCCTGGAATAGTGCCCTGTCAGTTAACTAATATTATTTTATACATGTGGCATACATAATTATGTGATCATTTAAATGTATGTTATGATCTATCCATTATGAGTTTGAGTGACGGCACCAATGTAAGTTGTACATCTATCTCAGCTGAGACATCAACACGGTACCGAACATAATAGGGTTGTCGGTAACACGTGGTCGTTTGTTTATTTCAATCAATTCCTTTGTATCTGTTGGTAGCCGCGCTAGTAGTGCCCGAACAAGAGAATGTGGAGCCACAAGAACAAATAGTGCACTGTGTGGGGACACCGGAACTGATTGATTGTTTGTTACAACGTACATACGGCACACCCCACAACACAACATGCACTGAGTCGTTGCGACTACGACGAGGACGTACACAAGAAATAAAAGATCACCGAAACCATTGAAGACATCGTGACAATGAGGCAATTATATTACAGCTGATGGGTTTTATTGATGTGTCACATCTTTCTTCTCGCATTTAGTGGGAGTGATTTCGTGAAAAGGGACGGAAGTGTGTAACAGGAAGTGACAGCTTGAGCATGGAGTAAGAAAGTACTTTATAAAGCATGTAATTAGTAAGTACTGTATCGATTGCAAGTAGAGGGGTCGAACTGATCCTCCGACCAGTGGGCGACCACTAGCAATTAATAAATTTCAGTATTTGGCTTTTCAATTCGTCTGCTGTCGCTGTTCAGTAGTTTATTACCAAGGTGAGAGGTCAGATGTTACACATCATATGCGAATACTGTAAGGTTCGCTCGTTTTTCTGTTCTCAAGAGTGGCGATACATACCAAAATACAATACAAAACTGAAAATATAAATTACAGTTCAGCTCAACCCAAAGTGAAGAATAAAACGTTTAGTGAATAGTTGACACTGATAGTCAGGTTCGTCCAATAATTCAAGGTCGCTCAGCGCGCTGTGGAGCGGGCGCTGCAGAAGGCGGAGCCTGGGAGAGGCCTATCTCCAGCAGCTGCAGTGGACTGGTTTAGGCGTAGTTGATTGATTGATTGAATAGCTGACGTTGCTATCAAGCCTACGCCGGAGCAGCTATGCCGTATTAATTACGCCGTAGTAGCTACGCCGTAGTACTACGCCGTAGTTGCTACGCTGTAGTAGCTACGCTGTAGTTGCTACGCCGTAGTCACTACGCCCTAGTCGCTACGCCGTAGGCTTAATTGCAAATTAAAATTCAAAATATTTTTACTGTGGGCATATGTTTGTTACAAGGTTTTAACAATAAATATAAAGTTCCAATATGTCCTGTCTAATAGGCATACAATAATTATGTATTGGCATTAAAATTATTTTACATGTCAAATTTAGTTAATAAAAATGTCAAAATATCAAAAAACTGTGAAATTAATACATGGTCAACAAATCAATCAATAATTCAAGAAATCATGGATTGTGTAGTATGCTTTAACAATTACAAAGTTTCGTAATTTATTTTTAAATACTGGAAGTTCCTTAGTGCTCAGAATGTCAATAGGTATTTTTTTATAAATTTTTGATGCAACGTGAACTATTCAATCGATCAATCAACTCAGCCTATAGCAATCCACTGCTGGACGCTATTGCTATGCCGTATCAGCTACGCAATGTAGTGCCGTAGTACGAAATTGAGATTAGTGAAGAAGATTGATCCCTGCTTTATTTAGTGCTAGATTACGAAATATTCATTATTCGTAATAAAGACTTGATTTAAGGTAACAAACGAGAACATAAATGTGTCAATACAAGCAACTAGTTTCAAAACATGTTTTGTCGTTTGACTCAACATTTTCGCCCATTCGCTGTACGAGGCTCTCCGTCACATCGCCACGGTGACACAACTCGCACGGACGGACCAACATCGAGCCGTGGACAAGTGAGCAGCACCCGCCGCCGCCATCCATCACCCGCCGACGGAACTAATTACGCCGGGAGATGTTTCAACTTCTTCCTATTTACTCACTAAACTTTTCAGATATTTCGTTGTATTTCCAATTAATTTTTGCTAAATAATAATGAACCTTTCAGTCCTCAGAGAATCCATGAAACTAATTCAACTTATGTAGCTCGATTTTCTGGCTCGGTTCGATTCCCAAGTCACGTTAAATCTGGTTTTTAGGGTTCCGTAGTCAACAAGGAATACTTACAGTTTCGCCATGTCCGTCTGTCTGTCTGTCTGTTCGTGACTTAGCTCAGAGACTCTTAGTACTAGAAAGCTGGAATTTAGCATGGGTGTACATATCAATTACGCCGACAAAGTGAAAAAATAAAACCTAGAAAAGAAAATGGTACCTTTACGTAAAGTAGGGGTGATTTTTTTTTCTCGTCCGGCTCATGTTGTGGGGTATCGTTGGATAGGCCGTTCAAAAATATTGAGGTCTGACAAGACCATGATTCAGGGATCCGTTTGCGTAATAAAAGAACGCGCGCGCGCGCGTGGCCTTTGTGTATATTAAGATTTAAAGTGCAAAATTTTGTTAGAGTCAAGTGTCCTACCCATGCCAGCTAAATGGGTGTTTAGGATTTGTGAAAAAATTCATGGCAGTAGTATATATAACGAAATCAAAAGGAAAACTATCACAGATAAGTGATCTTCACAAGCTAACGAGTAATAATCGACCAACTTACATTTGCAGTTTGAGAATTGACCGTGACGTATATCGATGTATGGGAGAACATGTTTTTCATGTGGTTGTACCTCTCTACGTACCCCCCCTTCGGAGGATTGCACACGTGATGTTGTAATAGCAGACTACAATAGACTGGGGCTGGTTAGTGCTTCAAGTTTGATTCCCTTCTTGTTAGCAACAATGTTAGTGCTTCACGTTTGATTCCCTTCTTGTTAGCAACAATGTTAGTGCTTCAAGTTTGATTCCCTTCTTGTTAGCAACAATGTTAGTGCTTCACGTTTGATTCCCTTCTTGTTAGCAACAATGTTAGTGCTTCAAGTTTGATTCCCTTCTTGTTAGCAACAATGTTAGTGCTTCAAGTTTGATTCCCTTCTTGTTAGCAACAATGTTAGTGCTTCAAGTTTGATTCCCTTCTTGTTAGCAACAATGTTAGTGCTTCACGTTTGATTCCCTTCTTGTTAGCAACAATGTTAGTGCTTCACGTTTGAGTCCCTTCTTGTTAGCAACAATGTTAGTGCTTCACGTTTGAGTCCCTTCTTGTTAGCAACAATGTTAGTGCTTCACGTTTGATTCCCTTCTTGTTAGCAACAATGTTAGTGCTTCTCGTTTGATTCCCTTCTTGTTAGCAACAATGTTAGTGCTTCTCGTTTGATTCCCTTCTTGTTAGCAACAATGTTAGTGCTTCTCGTTTGATTCCCTTCTTGTTAGCAACAATGTTAGTGCTTCTCGTTTGATTCCCTTCTTGTTAGCAACAATGTTAGTGCTTCTCGTTTGATTCCCTTCTTGTTAGCAACAATGTTAGTGCTTCTCGTTTGATTCCCTTCTTGTTAGCAACAATGTTAGTGCTTCACGTTTGATTCCCTTCTTGTTAGCAACAATGTTAGTGCTTCTCGTTTGATTCCCTTCTTGTTAGCAACAATGTTAGTGCTTCTCGTTTGATTCCCTTCTTGTTAGCAACAATGTTAGTGCTTCTCGTTTGATTCCCTTCTTGTTAGCAACAATGTTAGTGCTTCTCGTTTGATTCCCTTCTTGTTAGCAACAATGTTAGTGCTTCTCGTTTGATTCCCTTCTTGTTAGCAACAATGTGTGACGGAGCGAGCGAAGTGTCTCTGCTTCAAGTCGCTATATTTGCTTTCCTATCATAATGGATACTTCCTCCAAAAAAACCCGTCCACATGCGTGTCGGACTACGCACAATGAAAAGTTATGTAGTTGGGATGAGTTTATCCCAAAAACAAACTTAACATTGTAGTTGTAAAACATGTTCTCCCATACATCGATATACGCCACGGTCAATTTTCTAACTGCAAATGTAAATTAGTAATTGAATTTTTAGGGTTCCGTACCTCAAAAGGAAAAACGGATTTGAAAGGTAGTAACTTCAAATTGGTCTCATAGGAATTTGGTGAAGATCTGATTGATTTCTTCGGCGTGATGAATAGAATTGCTCCTCAAAGTGCAGTAAATTGCTCACTTTAAGATTTCCACCAGTGGAATCAGCGCTTTCACTACTAGGTAGGGATCTCATCACAAAACTAGGCTGCAGCGTTACCTCTGCCAATTCAAACCTATTACATATTTTTCTAGCTGGCCTACAATTTTTTACTTAAAATTTGTTCTTTACCATGTTTTCAAAAACAAAAAAAATGGTTTTAATTGTAGCAAAAATCTTTGTGCTCGCTAGGTCTACTGTTCGCAGTTCTACTAGTTAAATATGTAAAGTGAACTCCTCACGTCCATATGAAGAAACCTAACACTCTCTGTGGTACAACTATCATCACTAATCTACTATTTCAAACTGTCACATTTATTCATTTTATTGCTGTACGATAACTTACGTATTATTTGTCATCCAAGTAACTAGAAGGGGTTCCACTTCCACAGTCGAGGGTCCTAATAGGGATTTCACTATTCTAGTGGATACTTATTAGTTGATAGTAGCTGGAGCGTGGGGTGATGATAATTCACTAATAAACTAGAATGGCTAAAAAGCTGTATTACAAACCGCATTGCTAAGTGTATAAAACAGAGATTTTTGATGTTAAATGTTGGGAAACCTGCTATAAGTGACTAAGCACAGGGAAACAAAGTTCAATCTGTATTAAAATCGCACTGTAGTAGTGTATTATTGGGGCGCTTTGCGTTGCGAACTGAGTGAAAGCGAGGTGAGTGACGCAGAAGCCCCAATAATACACTACTAATAATATATTATTTCTCTCATATATTATGAATCGTATGAAAAAAAACATTACGTGATGTTCTGCCCGCTCTAATTATAAATCAGTATATCTGACAACATGTTATTAAGTTCAGACGGTGTTATCTCGTTCACTGTATGCCGTAGTCATGTAGTCGTGTTAACGTGTTGGCCGTCAACTTGTCGTCGTGTAGGCGCGTCGCGCGTCGCCTCGTCGCGAACGATCTCACGTGATGTGTCGAACACGCTCATTAGCACCGCCGCGCCGCGCCTACACGACTCTCCTCATTATACCTGGCGGGAAATAAGGGGCAGAAGGACCACTTGTTCCAATTGAACAGTCAATGGCTATGATCAGAGACCATTTTGATTACCCATTGAAAGGGTTTTCGATAGGGTATTTCTAAGCGGTTAAACAAAAACCCATACGATTAGGGTAACCTTTATGAACGGCTTAAATTAAATGTTGGTAACCCATTGAAAGGGTTTTCGATAAAAACCCATATGGTGTGGGTAACCTTATTGAACAGCTTAATTTAAGCCATTCAAAATTACCCACACCGTATGGGTTTATGATTAACTGCTTAGAAAAACCCTATCGAAAACCCTTTCCATTGAAAGGGTTTTCGATAAATATTTTGAAGAGTGTGGGTAATTTTGGGTTTTCTAAAATGGTAACCAAAATGGTCCCTGGGTAGAATAGAGATAGAACTGGTCATGCTGCGCGTGCTGGGCGGATATCGAAATAACATAATAGTTTGTTTTTTTATGTAACTGGGTTTCAAGTAGGTATAGAACCCATTGAAATGGGTTATCATGTAACCGTTTCACTGGGTTTCAAGTATAAAACCCTTTCAATGGGTTACATCATGATAAAGGTAACCCATTGAGTGGGTTACCCCTTCGAAAGGCTTAACTCTTAACCGGGGTTGTACGGTGCCTGGCTATTATACACTAACGAGAATATTTTAAGAAACAGAACAGCGCTTATTGTAGTTTCGAATCAACTGTAAGCACATTGTAAATGACACGTAAAGAATTCTGTTCTATTATTTATTAATTAAGGGTGTGATTCAGCTTTCTCAGCTTTTACTGGGCACACACACTATATTTAATTTAGTGTATTTCAAAATTATTTGTTCTGTGTTGTGTGCATATACATATTTGCATTCTGGTAAGCCCATTTTCCAACTGTTCTGCAGATTCGTAACTGTGCAACCACATCATAAACAATGTAGAACAGATGACTCTTTAAAACACGTGGCCCTTCTATAATCATTTTTCTAGCACCCATCGTTGTGTTCTTAGACAGAGTAACCAAAGTATACCCCGACGTGCATGTGACGTCACGAAACAATAGACGCACGGAGACTGTAAGAACAAAACAGACTATGGCTTGGGTAGACTATGCATGTGCAGACAATCAGCATTCTGCCCGAGACGAAACGCGAAGAGTGCATAGCATAATGTATATGTTAGGGATTCACAATTAGCCCGACGTGAAAAGGCGACACTTTTTCGAGTGTGCTTGAATAAAGTAGTCTTTTCGGAATGAGTTTTTCACAAAACACGCAAAGAGTTTTCTCCCTAGCGAGACATTTCGTTGGACCTCGTTGTTGACAAGTAAAACGGCTGTGTATTATACAAATAGAAAAATTAAAATGAATCACGGCTTTGTCTATTTTAACCCGACTACGGCAAGGCCAAAGGAAGGGTTATTTTTTATCAGTCTATGTATTGTATATAACTATGATTTATTTGTCTGTGATGTCTTGAAAAAAACTTTCTTTTATGAAGTTATTTTATTAAATGGCAAACAAGTCGACGGCCCACCAGCTAGTAATCACTACCACCAGGGCTCGGAAACCGGTTAGTTTTCTATGGAACCTTAACCGTTATTATAAAGGTTTTCGAACATATTACGTTTATTATATAAAATTGTGTAACTAAATCAATGCTGAACTTAATGAGATGAAGCAATCTTTGAATCTAATATCAATTGTATCAAAAATAACTTGTATCTTCGGAAATAAAAATTAACCAGTTTCAAGCCCTGACGACCACCTAAAAACAGTCCTTAATAATATCCATAGGTATATTTGGAAAGTTTTATCATTAATAAATAATCTCCGTAATAAAACGGACCGCTATACGAACGCTAATCGAAAGCCCGTTAGTCAAACTTCATGAACGTTTCATGACATTTAATGAATGTAAAGCTTCCGACACAAACATTCACACGGTGATCTGAAACATTGCAGTATTATGTTCTTCATTCTGTTGAATAAAACTTTTGGCCCTATTGCATCTACGTGTAACAGGGACCATTTTGGTTACCCGTTGGGGGTAGGGTTTTCGATGGGGTTCATCTAAGCGGTTAAACAAAAACCCATACGATATGGGTAATCCTTATGAACGGCTTAAAAATCAAAGGCCTAAAATTAAATGTTGGTAACCCATTGAAAAGGTTTTCGATAGGGTTTTTCTAAAATGGTAACCAAAATGGTCCCTGGGTAGAATAGAGATAGAATTGGTCATGCTACGCGTGCTGCATGTTACTGGGTTTCAAGTTGGTATAGAACCCATTGAATGGGTTATCATGTAACCCTTTCACTGGGTTTCACGTATAAAACCCATTCAATGGGTTACCATGTTACCCTTTCAATGGGTTTCTAGTATAAAACCCTTTCAATGGTACAGGTAACCCATTGAATGGGTTACCCCTTCGAAAGGCTTAACTCTTAACCGGGGTTGTGCGGTCCCTGCATTTACATGTAAATCCGCAAGTAATCAGACATGCATTGCCGTCATCAGTGCGGAGGACAACCGATGAGCCGATGACTATCAAGCTAATGGGAACTCACAACACCACTTAAATCGAGTGCTGATCATATTAGCCAATATCCACGATATCGATGTGTAATTGGATCAAATCGTTAATCATAACATCACGCTTGTGCTTTCCAAAAGGATAAACACAAACAGTTCACCAGTTATTTTTAAGTGTCACATAATTTGGGGTGAGCCTATTAGCCATCAGACTGGCACAAATCTAGAATCCGGGACTTACTGAAAATTACAATTTGAAAAACTTTTGAACACTGCCCGACTTGGGATCGTACCCGCACTATGTTCAATCAGTAATTACTTCATAATGCTAGTTACGAGTGTAACACTCGTAACTAGCATTATGTCAGCCTCGTGTCAGTACGTAACCTTGAGCGCGGGCCTCGGGAATAATAACATAATATAATACGTACTTGCACAGTCTTATAGTAATACGATCCTTAAAAGTAATATCAAGGCGTTCACATACAATAACAATAAACAGAAGGTCCACTCAGGTTTCTGATATTATTTAGGAAGAGATCAATACGAATGAACTCAAACTCAAAGCATTTATTTCAAATAAACCTATTATAGGCACTTTTGAATTGTCAAGGGGTCAGTCAGTCAGATGAAGCTAGTTGCCCATTCCAAAGCGTAGTAGGTTCCTATGGAGAAGAACGGGCAAGAAACTCCACGGACACTCTTTTAAATCAAAATATAGTATTGGTTACATAATTTATGTTGAAATTATACATGTGAGAACAATGTAGAAAGACGCGCACGTTAAAAGCGTCCGTAATAAACATATAAAAAACAACTAAAATACTAAGTTAAAATAAGCCGTGGCAGCTAAGAAATGACCAGTCCCTACTGACGGCGCCCGTTCACGAACATGACGCATGGATCAGCACCATTTAGCTCAACCATTTTGAAGGGAACTTAATGATCCAACACACACGCCACCATCAGCTAGACATTTTAGTGAGCATGACACTCTCAGCCGCCCTGGCACATTCAAGTCAATAAAAGACGTACTCAGAAAATGGTAGGTACATAGTGCTCACACATGTGCTATGCAATTATACAATACTAATAGATTGAATTTATACAATAAAAAGATAGTATTTACAATCTTCAGCCGCTCCAACAATAGATTTGAATGCTATTCAATTAGTTTATGCGCCCTTGTGGAGCAGGACCAGCGTTAAGCCAAGCATTTTTGTCAGCAATGTAATCCCCCAACTTATAATATGCTTGGCTACATAGTGTGCGTTTTATAAAAGATTTAAATTTCGTTTCATTTAGTTGGACTATGTGGGGAGGTATTTTATTGTAGCATTTTAAACAGTACCCCATGAAGGATGAGTCTACTTTAGCCAGTCTGAAACCTGGTTGAACTAATTCATCCCTATTTCTAGTCCCATAATTGTGTCTTTCACCTCTTTTACTGAAACTATTTAAATTTTTTCTTACGTACATGATGTCTTCATAGATATATTGACAAGGTACCGTCATGATGTTGATATCTTTAAACAGTTCCCTTAGAGAATCGCGCCTGCGGAGGCCATATATTGCTCTGATGGCTCTTTTCTGCAGAATAAAAATAGACTAGATATCTGCAGCCCGTCCCCATAGTAAACCTCACCACCACCTTCCATCACCTTTGTACGTATTTTTCTGTTCCTTTTTTTTTCTTGTCTGTATATATGTGTGTACATAAACTGTTAAATAAATAAATAAAATACCTTAAGACATAATACTATGAAAGTAACTGAAATAGACTAGCCTCGCGGTATCTACATTAGTGAATTGACGGATTTTTCTCACAGCATACGCTGCTGAACTTAGCCGTCCTGCAAGAGATGTTAAATGAGGACCCCATTGCAGCCTTGAGTCGAGCGTGATCCCAAGGAAAACAGTTTTATCGACGAATTCCAGTTTTTCTTTATTCAATACTATGTCACAATCACTACTTTTAACATTCGGTAAAGCAAATCTTATGCATTTAGTTTTTTCCCATTTAATACTAAATTATTAGCAGTGAACCAATTTTGGACCTGCAGTAGGGCGTTATTTACGTCGTCAAGATTTGATGCCCGTCTATTTATCTTAAAGATTAAGGAAGTGTCGTCAGCAAATAACACCATTTGTGGTTGGTTTTTGAATAAATGGGGAAGATCATTAATATATACTAAAAAGAGGAAAGGACCCAATATTGAGCCTTGTGGAACACCCATTTTTACTTTTAAACCGAGTGAATTGAGACCATTTATTTGAACTTGCTGTTGTCTATCATTTAAATAAGATTTTACTAAACTCAGCGCAAGTTTACCTAGTCCGTAATGCTCAAGTTTCAAGAGTAAGGTTTCATGATTTACGCAGTCAAATGCCTTGGAGAGGTCACAAAAGATTCCTATGGCATCTTGGGCCTCTTCCCACGCTGTAAATATATGTTTTAATAAGGTGACACCGGCGTCAGTCGTACAACGTCCCCTGGTGAAACCATATTGCTGATCGTGTAAGATTTGGTTGGTGTTAAAATGATTAAGCATCTGGTTCAGCATTACCTTTTCGAACACCTTGCTGAATACCGGCAACACGGATACTGGTCTATAATTGTTGGTGTCTTTACTGTCCCCAGATTTAAAAAGTGGTATAACCTTACTGCATTTCATTAAATCTGGGAAGACACCTTGATCCACACACAAATTAAATATTATAGCTAAGTATGGTGCTACAGTCTCGATTATGGATGTACAAACTTTGATTGATAATCTCCATAGATCTTCGGTCAATTTGATTTTTATTTGCCGAAAAGCTTTAATAACTATCATAGGGTTTATATGTTAAAATTGAAATTCAACCGGGGAGTTTGGAACGTTCGCTCTTAATAAATCAATTGAGACATCGAGTGAGGAATTTAAGGCTTCCGTCGTTTTAGACGGTATATTAGTGAAGAAATGTACGAATTCTTGAGCTACTTCTAAGTTTGAGCTAATGGCACCACGTGAAGTCTCCGATGTGTAATCAGTGTTTCGTACTTTATTCCTATTTGTTTCATTATTTATAACTTTCCAAACTGTTTTTATTTTATTTCCGGCCGACTTGATCTTGTTGCTAATGTGCAGGGCTTTAGCTATCTTACAGGTATTCCTAAAAATTTTGGAATAACTAGCAACATACTTACAGAATGTTTCAGTGTTAATGTAAGGCTTAAGGCCATACAGCTCGAACAGTCTTTCCCTGCTTATCCTATTACCTCTAGTTGCCCAGTCACTAAATATAAAATTAGGGCAAATATTTTTTGTTTTCTTTTCAAAAGTTTTATTGAATTCAGTGTGCACTACTGAAAAGAAATTCTCATACAATTTATTTGCATCGTCCATATTAAGGCCCAGAACATTTAACTTATTATTTAGGCTACTATTAAATCTATTTAATTTGCCAGTTGTTATTGGTCTAAATTGTATTTGCACGTTTTGCAAAGGCGTTTTAAACTTAAAAGTTACCGTTTGTCCACAATGATCAGACGGTAAATAATTTACGATAGCTTTATGTAAATAATCACAATTGCAGAAGACATTACCGATACAAGTAGCAGAAGTTGGAGTTACTCTAGTTGGTTCCGTGAAAACATTGTATTAAATTAAACGATTTAAAAAGGCTTAATAATCTAGTGCTCTTTAAATTATTTTCCAGAATATTGGTATTAAAATCTCCACAAATAACTGCGGCTTTGTTACTGGATGCAAGTTTCGCTAAAACATCTTCCATTATTGACTCAAATAAAGAAAAGTTCTGATAACTAGGGGGTCTGTACACGCACACTACAACATGCTTATCCAGCTCAACACAGGACAGTTCGATGCAATGTTCAACCGATAAATCAACTATGTCATTACGTTGCTTAGATTTTAAACAATTTTTTATCAAGATTAGAGAACCTCCACGCAGCATCGATTTACGGTGAAAACAACTGCCCACGATATAGTTCTCATAATTAATTAACATTTGGTAATCCTTTAACCAATGTTCAGTAAAACAAACAATTTCAAACTTAGTTTTTTCTAAAAACATTTCGATTTCTAATAATTTGGAAGAAATACCTTGAATATTTTGATGAAATAATTTTAAGGCATTCTGCTGACCTCCTATCTGATAATTACTTATTTTAGAGCAAGAAGACACCTTGTTGCTGTTATGTAAAAGAATATTCTTACTGGTACCTTCTGTTGTCTTACAAACTAGTTTAAATGACTATCCGGAGTTAAGCCCAAGACCTCAGTGTCGTCACTAGACAGTGAGCTCATAGTGAGCGAGGAACATGGAGCCTCCTTCGTACAATTAGTGTAAATATTTATAGCATTTGAGCTACATTTATTCAGGCTTACCACTTTATTATTAGTATTATTACTAACTATTGTGGTGTTAATAACACAAGACTTTGACATACTACTTATGTCTGAGTTTATATAAAAAGCTAATAGCCTTGCTATTATGTGTCTACAACACAGTATCCTATCCAGTATATCAGTACACAGTATCCCTAGTCGATTTTAATTTTTCCACAAAACAGTTGGTGTCAAAATACACAAACTTGTCACTATAATGACTAACTAAGAAGTGCATAATTGCTTATTAAGCATATGGATATAATTGTTTTGCCTATTTGTCAATTTTTCAAAATATGGGAAAGCACACAATATTATTTTACTACAATTTAACTTTAACAACTCAGTTACCCAGTCGGTGATTTCTTCTTTTTTGACTTTAGAACTATTTCCTACAAATACAGTAATGTTGGTTTTGGTATTATTTACATTTCCTGTTACTGCTGCCATTATTCGTTTGTAGGTTGACCCTGGCATACAATAATTTTGAGTAGAATAACACAGCTTGTTACTAATTAATTTACCTAAACCTCTTCCTATACTATCTGAGAACATAACTGAATGATAACAGTCATGACTACTGAAAGATGGACAACTACCAATCTCAGGCGATAGATCTGGTACTATATCAGATATTATATCTTGATTGAGGATACAGTCTTGAGACACACTCTCAGTCTGGGACGGGTCCTCCGTTGCCTCAGGCTGGACAGCAACAGGATTTGAAACCTTCTTACAACTACACTGACACCTAACTAATTCATTAGCAGCAAGAATATGTTCTTTAATTTGGCTCTGAGAGCCCACATATTTAAAGTAAAGGGAACTAAGTCTACCCTCAAGTACCTGTATTTCAGACTGTAAGCGCTGCGTATCAATTTCATAGATTTTTGAGCTGTCTTCTAATTTGATTTGATAATTGCTTACTTTATTGATTAAATCAACACGTTCTTTTCTGCGTGGAATATTTTTGGAAAAGAGTTTTTGTTTTTTCCTACTTTGATGGCATTTTTTAATTATTCTATTCAGTTTTGCATAACTTTTCATTTTCCTATGACTAACTTTATAACAATTGACCAAAAGCATTTCTGTCGACCGAAAAGACTTTGAAAGTCCACATTACCATCAACTTTGTCTTTATAGATGTGCCTATAAAATTTGAGGATTGCCCTCGATTTCCATGGGATCCCCGCACCAGATTCTGACTTGGTGACAATGGGACCTCCACGGGAGCATACCCTTTCAAACAAAAAAAGAATTTTCAAAATCGGTCCAATTGACGGAGCAATCGGTGAAAAAACATAAAAATAAAAATAAACATACAGCCGAACATATAACCTCCTCCTTTATGGAAGTCGGTTAAAAAGTAAGCTTACTTATCGATAGGATTGCTGAATTCTCACAACATAATTCGGGTTTTAGCTATGCTTATTTCGA
Source organism: Tiliacea aurago (assembly GCA_948098905.1). Classification (NCBI taxonomy): domain Eukaryota; kingdom Metazoa; phylum Arthropoda; class Insecta; order Lepidoptera; family Noctuidae; genus Tiliacea; species Tiliacea aurago. The sequence continues at coordinate 19,486,315 of OX402602.1, forward strand.
GCCCTGCTGTCAAGATAGTGGACCTTCTGTAGTATTCTACCGAGTCTTTAACGTCTTAATACAATTAGTTGAATATGGTCGTCGGACAATTAAGTAGCGGGGCGGCGGGTGCGGACGGGGGGGGGCGTTCATTAACTGACGCACTACAGACTTTATGATACAAGCTAGATCACGTCAGGTAACACGTTTAGCCTTACAAGTGGCTCTTAGGACCTCTTGGATTAAGTCTATAGAAAATTGGAGCAGTATCTTAAGTCGGAAATAAACGTGAACGAGGAAGAATAATGTTTCATTTAAATACATATTAAATCTTTAGAGATGTTTCCAAAGGATCATTTAAGCCCACCATCATTTAAGTCCATTGCTAAAAGCCTGTTCACACGGACGCGCAACAGCCTTCGTAGAATGTATACGATATCTTGGCGTCAGCTCGTGTGAACTGTTTCGAGTAAGCAAGCTATCTTGGCACAGACATACCTAGAAACTTTACGCAGGCGGCTTTACCGTTACGAATACTGTTATGATACGACTATCACTTTATAGGTACACTTAAGTATAACTTCATTTCATTAGAGATTTAGTTAGGTTTGGCGTTTCATGTCTTAACTCAAGTTAACGATCAACTTCAATTATCCATACTTAAATATTTAACTCACACGGCACTTTCAAAAAGACTGTGACCTCTGAGTCTGTTTCGGTGTTCTTCTCAGTGTAGTTGTAGTGTATTGTTTGTATTTTTAGTAGTTGGTTAGGAAACATCGAACTGATCTAGTTTTAAAATATTAAAAGTTATTTTGACGTTATTTTTTTTTATTTTACAACCAATTTACAGAAATGAAATATATTTTTATCACAATTATCATTCTGTAGCAATCGGGCAGATTTAGATAGTGTCCTCAGATAAACTTTACTACGTAAATCTGCATCGTTTATCTTTCAAATTTCTAGCATCTGATAGACAATGCATATCCCTGACTGTACACTTTATACTGAGACCGCTAAAGTTCCGGAGATCATAACCGTCACGGTGAACATATATCCCTGTGAGTTCAGACAAACGTCACATGTGAGCTATCGATCGCTGGCTCGTCGCTACATTGCGAGAGAGTCCATCCATCAATCTGAACGCATCTGTCACCGACAGGAGCGTTGGTGTCCAGCGTCCAACGCCTGCTGAGAGCACGAGCGACGTACAGGGGGTACAAATGTAGTAATGTATAGCTACATCATCAGTCATTAGTTTTAGACTAGTAGTCCTGCAAACAGTGCAATTTTAATTTAATATTTTTATTATTATGTTCTTGGTAAAAAGCGCCTTCATCCTCTCTCCTATTAAAAATGAACTTTGCGGTGCCCGACAGGGTCCATAATTGATTCTATGTTTTAACATACCAACTGTTTTATGTACACATTATGGAATGCAATAAAGTATTGAGTATTGAGTAGCCCTAGCGAGCACAAACTGTTTGCAACAATTAAATTAACCATTTTTTTAGGGTTCCGTACCTCAAAAGGCAAAACCGAACCCATATAGGATCACTCGTGTGTCTGTCTGTCTGTGTGTCCGTCAGTCACTGCCGATTTGTTCCAAATCTACTCGACCTATTAAGTTGAAATGTAGTACATATATGAACTTCTGTGACTCAAACACGGTGGTGTAACGTAAATAAATGAATTTTGAATATAATTATGGGGGTCCCAAAAATTCTATTTTTTTTGTTGAACATATAACAGTAGTTGTATGACGAGCACAGTATATTATTATTAGGAAAAACTACTTACTACTAGAAAATGCATGTTATGATGTGTCTGTTAGAGTACCTATGTGGGGGAATGTGTTTGTGTATGTATTGAGAGAGAGATAAAATATGGTGAAAACTTGAGTGTATATAAGTCTGTGTAAATGTAATTATAAATGTATGAATTAATTAACTACTTAAAGATTAAGCGATTGTTACATGTAGTAAATCTTCGGTCTTATCGTAACTCATTGTCAGTAGCCACTTTGTGACCTTGGTCTTACATCCATTATGGCACATGGGAGCTATGGTGCATACTTTGTTTATTTTATTATATAAATGGTTGGACAGAATATCATAATGACGCTGAGCAAGGGCTGTTCTACATCCGCGAGTAGAGAAAACTTACCTACCTAGTAGTTAAAGGGTTCCACTGGTAGAAAACTAAAAGTGAGCAATTTACTGCATTTTGAGGAGCTATTCTACTCATCACGCCGAAGATTTCCACCACCAGCCTTATCAGACCTCCACCAAATGGAAACCAATTTAAAGTTACTATCTTTCAAATAAAAAAGAACCGCCGTAATTGGATCTCATAAGGCGGAGATACCCAGAAGCTTCCTTTTTGCCCCTTTTTAGAGGAAGCACCCCTCCAATCAAAAATCCTCGACGATTTTTCATACATACTTTCATCGACCTTTAGGGAATGAGTTATCAAAAATCCTTGCTTAGTGCTCATCTTCTTTATGCAAGAAAATCCTGTGAAAAATGTCATGCTCCTGGACCCAGCGGTTTAGGCTGTGCATTGTCTGTCACTGAATGAATGAATGAATGAATTAATTAAAATATTTAGTAAAAGATTATAGCGTAGATGGATAATTAACATTCGATTTTTTTAGGCAGAGAGAACCGTTTTGTGATAATTCAATGAATGTAGTCATTAAATATTACTAGGATAATAACGTTACCAACTGAATTCTTAACGTTAAAGAAGTCGTGCATCGTTTGTACAAAACAGTCTGACATTTAGCTCCCCTCGGTTGTAAATAATTCACTCACTCGGTAGGCTGCTCGTGATTCCAACGTTACTACCAAAACATGATAGCGGATTTATAGAATACACAACATGCCGAGTGTACCCGACTGAGCCCGACACTCGACAAATCGATACCATGTCGATGTTTTTAACGTAACACACGACATTGTTCGCGGAAGCACCGAGGCGTGCTTGACATCTGCGTTCGCGATCTGGGGACGTCGCGTCGCCCGACCCGACCGGCGCTAATCCGACGCTACACCCAACACGACGTCGAAATCTGTGCCTCGACAAACGCGATATTAAAATTCCTGACACGATCGGATCCGACACGTTTACCCCCCCCCCCCCCCCCGGGCCTGCCCCCTCACTCCCCGTGGGGTCCCGACAATCGCGACTATCTAAAGTGGCTTGATGTAATCTTAAGAGGTCGCCCAACGTCCGTCACATCGCGTGAATGGGACCCGCGACACGACGGATGAGCGACGGGCAGAGATACTCTCATATAATAGACGTGTGTAGAAGGACACAGTACACTTGGCTCATGAGTTGATGAGTTGCGTCTCTTGGGGCTAATATTAATTACACTGTGCTGATATAAACTAAGTATGTAAGAAAAAGACCTGCCAAGTGCGTGTCGGACCACGCACAATGAAGGGTTCCGTAGTTGGGATGAATTTATCCCAAGAACAAACCTAACATTGTAGTTGATAAATATGATCCCCATACATTCCAACTGAAAATGTAAGTTTGTACGCACAATATTGAGTGATTTACCATGTTATTTTAAGATCACAGACTTCTTATAGGTTTTCCTGTAATCTATAAGTAAAGAACTATTTTCTGTATTTTTATCAAAATTTTAGGCTCATTAGTTTCGGAGATAAGGGAGGGGATGGTCATTTTTATCTATTTTCTTAAATAATTTCAAAAGTATTTATTTTAAAATTATAAAAAAAAATATTTATAAAATTCTTAAAACAAGCCCTTTCATTTGATATGTCACGCGGTACAGTCAGCAAAACTTTTTTTTTAATTTTCTAATTTGCCCCTCCAAAGTGACCTCCATATTGAAAATTAATTTATTTACGTAACGCGTCCGTTTTTGGGTCACAGAAGTTCATATGTGTACCAAATATCAACTTAATCGGTTGCGTACCTCAAAGGGAAAAATGGAACCCTATAGGATCACTCGTGTGTCTGTCTGTCTGTCTGTCCGTCTGTCACAGCTGTTTTGCTCCGAATCTCCAGTAGATTCGGAGCAAATCAGCTGTGTGTGTGATCCTATAAGGGTTCCTTTTTTCCCTTTGAGGTACGGAACCCTAAAAAACGAGCGAACCTTACCGAGTTGTCGCCTATGATGTGTAACATCTGACATCTATCTTGGTAATAAAGAGCGACAGAAATTAACCTCAAAATTTAAAATAGCTACTTAAATACTGAAATATTCATTAAAATACATTTTTGTCGAAATTCTACACTTTCTACTTACAATCTATAATATAGTACTTACTGATTCCATGAGTACACTTAATTCCATGCTGTTAAAAAGTACTTACTTAATCCATGCTAAAGCGGTCACTTGTTACACGCTTCCGTCCCTTTTCACGAAATCACTCCCACAGAAAGCGAGAGGTTAGATATTGTTACATTTCGATAAATCCAAATCCAAATCTAAATATGAATGAATGGATTTGGTAAGTTGATATCAACAACATGGGTTTACAGTTACACGTTACACTCTGCAACTATTCTTATGTCCGGTTGAAATTAAATATAAGATTAACCCATTTTTTTAAAAGTATTAATTTCACATTAACTTGTTAATTATCAACAGTTGTAATACATCACATTTTTGACGTCACAATTTTCTTTATTTTATAATATAATTTTATTCGATAAAAATTTGACCGCAAAAACCGAGCAGTACCTTACAATGTTTCTCATTACGGTTAAAGACTTCTACATACCAGCGCGACTTGTCGCGCGACGCGACACGGCACAAAGGCCCCGCGTGTCGCGGGACGAGCGGTGCCTTTGTGTCGCGTCGCGTCGCGCGACAAGTCGCCCCGGTATGTACGGTATGCCTTTAAACATTTAATAAGTCAGCGGTTCTGTGTGGTTGTTCTGCTCGTAGTTATTCTGTGTCCCGTCCCGCCGGGAGTGTCGGAGCTCGGCGGCGCGCGGTGGCTCGTAAAACAAAACGGACGATATTCGAGAGCGCTCGTAAAGTTATGTCGAATTAATTAGCGATCTGTTTGTTACCAGACCGCTCTGTACTAGGGACACTTTGTTTCCAACGCAGCTATTTTTGGGGTTCCATCAACAAGGACCCTTATAGTTTCGCCATATCCGTCTGTCTGTCTGCCCCCGGCTTAGCTCAGAGACTCATAGTAGGCACTAGAAAGGTGTAATTTGGTTTAGGTATCCATAATACTCGTATATTAATCACGCCGACAAGTGGTAAATAATATCTTAAAAAAAAAACTGACCAAGTACGTGTCGGACAACGCACAATCAAGGGTTCCGTAGTTGGGATGAATTTATCCCAAAAACAAACCTAACATTGTAGTTGAAATCCATGTTCGCCCATACATCGATATACGTCACGGTCAATTCTCCAACTGCTATTGTAAGTTGGTCGACTATTACTCGTTAACTTGTAAAGCCTAATTACTCGTTAACTTGTAAAGCCTACTTAGCTGTGATAGTTTTCCTTTTAATTTCGTTATTTATACTACTGCCATCAATTTTTTTCTCAATTTAACCGAGATCTATCTTTTGAGAGTATTTGTACAAATGTACTCGAATTTTAAGTTCGACACCCAGATTACATGGTGTCCTGCCATTCTTCTTTGGTGAAGACCTGATGAGGACCTTCGGCGTAATAAGCCGAATAGCTTCTCAAAATGCAGACTATAAAGATTTCTATCAGTGGAATCGGGCCTTCAACTACTAGGTAGGGATTGATGGAGCACCTGGGACCACCTTCTCATCACAAAACTAGGCTGCAGCGTTACCTCTGGCAATTAAAACCTATTAGTTAGTGTTTCTAGCTGGCCTACAAATTTTTACTCATACTTTTTCTTTACTAGTTATAAAAAACAAAAAACATGGTTTTAATTGTTGCAAAAAGTTTGTGCTCGCTAGGCCTACTGTTCGCAGAACTACTAGGAATATTACGAGTGGAGAGTTACTGGCTTGTGTGGGTAGTGTGGCCGCTAAACTAATTGTTTGAAAAGGACTAGAGTGAGGGAGAGAGTGTAAGCCTCGCGAGGTATTAATTAGCATTCCTTAATTAAAAGTCCGTCCTCAATTAATGCCGTGCCTACATACCACAGAACATAGAGTTACAGAAGGTCGGCATTCAACGATCGACAACGCACTCATAGACACGGTTCGCGTACAGCGAGTGCACGCACACTCACGACTGGCATTTGCTTGAGATCAACTGTGCGTGTGCGTGCGTCTGTTTCCGTTCGTTGTATGGAGCCGACCTTCTGTACCTTTGTATGGTGTGTGCCGACTGTGGTTGTAATTAACTGTAGTCATTATCACGAGGCTTTGTCATGTCAACCGTAATGAGAAAACTTTCGATCAGCTCTTGTTATACTCGTAAGATAATAGGTAGACAGTACATTGTAGTAACCGCTAGAGTTTCATTAAATTAACTGTATTATAGGTATTTTTGTAAATTAACACACAAACATAGTTTGTAGTAACAGCTGCCAGGTGGAAGTTTGGTTTGGTATAGTTTAATTAAACTTCTTTATGAGTACCTAGTTCTTCTGTAGTTACTTTAAATCGATCTTCAGTACCTGTTACAAACGTATCTTTAGTAAAAACGCTAATATCCAAAATTGGCGGCAGTTCTGTTCAGCTATGGTGACCATTCACCGCGAGTTGGTGACCCGCCTACTAAGGCTAATTCACACAAACCACTTTCCAAAGACATTAGAACTACAGAAAAGTCGTTGTGGTTGAGGAAAGTAGCAAATTGGAATGGCATCGTGTCATAGGACCAGGGACCATTTAGCTTACCCATTGAAAGGGTTTTCGATAGGGTTCCATACACTCACCCGCGAATTAGTAGGGCGTACAATACAACCAAGATTATTAAATGTTTAGATGCCTGGCTATCGTGGAAAGTTCAATAAATGATTTTGAATTAATCTCACACATTATTAATTGAAGATGACGACAATATCCAAACGAGCGTGTTCCTAATCGCTACGTTATCACATTCCCAGCATTCAGTTCGTCAGTTAATCGACACGTTCCCCTCCTGCCCTCCTCTACCACGCCTGTCCCCGCGGCGTAACTGTAGAGTTTGATGACGTCACCGTTCAATCACTCGCCACTCGTCACTCGGAACTCGGAACTCGCCTCCCGGCGTCGTCCGTCAAATTAATGAAACGGCGCGGATGTCGCTGACAGCCACTCATCTAATATTGAAAAGATTCTAAACGATATTATTATTGAATCAGGGTTCCGTTTCAAAAGGCGCTTATCGATAAAAGCTGTTAGGAAAATAATTTAAACTTTTGTAAAATGTTTTGCGATAGATATTACTTGCAGCGTCTTTATCAAAACGTTTTCAAACAAGCATATTAAATGGGGTTTAGGTCTATTTTCGGTTTACGTTTTTAATGACTTAAAAATGTGAAGGAGCCGTATTCATGAAGGAATTACTAGTGTCAAGGTGGTGTATAGACAACACACCGGCAAACATACCGTAGTTAACAGCTATGTTTATACTTTATAGATCGAGGTGGTAAAGTCGCTCTCAAGCCCTCACATCATACGGAGCCCACGGTAAGCGTGTCAAACACGCACTTGACCGGATTTTTTCTTGTTGCAAAGAAAACAGTGAAAGTTGTGACCTATTTGATATATTTTCTTTTCATTTTCATCATCTGGACATTATTATACGGAATTAGAAATAGAAATGATTCGAGTAGTCACACAGGAAAAACATAATATTGTAGTTAAACAAAGGAACACTTGTCATAATACCCTGAAGCTATATTAGTAGGTAATCACAAAACAAGCATTTCAAATAGCTAGGTAGGTATGTGAATACTTTGAATAGCGATCTTCCATAACTCAGTACGTTTATTCGATTTTTATTTATGAGTTATTCCTACTTCAGCAATGATTTGGACGGCACATGGGAGAATGACACCTAAGCTATTCCATTTACGGCATCTTTTCAATTGTTAGGTGCCATCCGTGGATATCTTGTTGATAGTATTTTGAGTTTGGGGATTTTGTCAATGAGTTTTTGTTTGCGCACCTTAATAAAGGGGAACCCCTAATGTTGGGCGTCTGGCAACACAGCAGCAGTTAAACGTCTTCGCAAACAAAGCGTGGCATCAAAAACGTATGTAAATGAGTTGGAGCTCGTTTGTGGTCGTTAGCGAGTTGTTCCAGACGATGCCGACATCAGTGCCTACTGACAATAATGTGGAACAACGTCTAGCTGATGAGACAGACAGATGTGGGACGAAACATCGAACTGATTACTCGATTCCATGTTCACGAGTCACTGAACAATGTGGTTAGTAATTACGGAATTTTTAATCGTTATGGAATCGTGTTCGTTAGTTTTGGAGCTATTGGTAAATTTCACCGAGAATACAGAACGGGCCGTATTAATTTGTTTTCTTTAATTAAGATGGTTAAATTACACAAACAAAACACACAGTTATGATAAACATCCACGTATAAGAGAAAATATTATTATAGTTTAGTACGCGAACATTGATTGTTAAGCAAATTGGCTACCAAAGATGATGATGATGTGAGATGATTATATTATTTTATTGTATCGAATCACTTTTTTATACCTAAAAAATGTTAGCATATCTACTTGATGGCTATTTTTAAATGTTAATAATTATTTGAGGGGTTTGGAGCCGATAGCCGAAATACAGGCTTTTGCCTAGTTCGATGATGTCTAATTCATTTGTAACAGGAAACTAGTTTAGCCTATATACATGACTGTGTATCATTGTAAACAATTATTGAAATAAACTGTACTCAAATCACACCTAAAATTCTTTGACTGTTGTATAAAATGGCTATAACACGTCAAGTTGATGTAGTGTGTCAATTTGCTTTTGAAGTGGCCCGCAGAGGCGGACCGGCAGTAGCCGGGGAATTCGGAAGTCGCACCAGCACAGCAGTGCTATTCTGTAAAAATCTCACCGCGAAATCTTGCGTGGAGAGAACTGTCAGTGTCATCCCACCTGATGCTAGCGATGGGCCAAGTATTACATTTACAATCATAATCGTGATTTGAATAACATTTTTATACTAATTCTGTTTCAATCATTTATTTTTATATTAATTCAAAGCTAGTGTTTACGTGTCTCAACATTACTTATTTTAAAAATAGCAAAACAGAAATTCTGTCTCAATTTTGTTTTACTCCATTTTTTTCCTAGATAGTCCTTAAACATCATCGTTTAGGCACTTAAATACTAGCTTTGAAATAATATAAAATGATCAACAGAATTAGCATAAAAATATTATTAAAATCTCGATTATGATTGTAAATGTAACACTTGGCCCATCGCTAGCATCAGGTGGGATGACACTGACAGCTCACTCCACGCTCACTTCACATAAGTTTTCACGGTGAGATGGTTACAGAATCGACACGCAGATCCCAAGATCCCCGGTGCGAGTGTGGGAAGGGAATACTGGGGTGGTTTTTAGTCAGTAAGAGTCTGACAGACCCCTCCGCCCGCCCCAGGGCGGCGGACATCCATAAGGATTTTCCACCCCGGAAAAAAAAGTGTAAATTTGCTTAACAATTCATTTCCCTGAGTGCATTACGAATCTACCACGTAATTCCAACTACATATTTCTGTTTGATACTTCTAACTTCTTTACCGAGTCAGATTTAAGAATTTATGTGTTCCAACTTCCAGACTAAACCGCAGCGCAAGTAATGACTTATGTAAATGAGAACACAATATAACACGACAAATTGTTAATGTTAGCCGGATATGCCACAATCTGCATAATAACGAGCGAAGACACAAACATAAGGAAAATATTCTGAAAAATATTATCCTAATGAGTCCCTACTTCACTGAGGCAACGAAATCTGCGAACGTAAGCCGACGCTGAGATATCGCTGATCGAGATGAGATAACTTGCTGTTGGGTGCAGGCGCGTCAAATGTTTCCATAACGTTTGATGAAACATTATTATCATTATACTGCACGTTAAAGAATCATTGAGATTCAGAGAGATCAAATTGACTGACAACTTAAATTGACCCCTTCAAATATAATAACACCACAATAATCACACCTGTCATTTTCATCATTCGTATGAAAATATGGATACAATAATCTTAACATATTATAAAACAGTCCCCCACCGCGTCTGTCTGTCTGTCTGTCCGTCTGTCTGTCTGTCCGTCGATCTGTCTGTCTGTCTGAACGCAATAAACTCAAAAACTACTGAGCGGATTTTCAAACGGTTTTCACCAATGGACGGAGTGATTCAAGAGGAAGGTTTTTGTATAATTCATTAAGGTTTTGTGTAAATTGGCTGAAATATGACGATTATTGTTGAAGATAGCGGAACAAATCATACCGACTTCGGGAGCTTTACTGGCATGAGCCGCGTAAACCGAAGGAGATTCATAAAATGTATGTTCTACAGGTTTTCACATTTAAAAAGTTCCGCTATAACATAATTATGTGTACCTTCAAGAATGACCCATAGTAACCGTTTTTATCTTTCAAAAATGTATAAACTTTTTTATTGATATTTCCGAAGCTACTTTAACAGGTATTATACTAACCCGTAACCAATAAAATATATTATTTCGTTTATTATTTTAGTTTGGTAATGTGTGAGGGTAGACTTTCTGGGTCCGAAGATCTCTTGGTCTGAAATCAAAGTCCTCTTGGTAGTTTGACACTTTAATGTCCACACACTAACATGCACACACTACACAACAATGTTTTTAAGTAATGTTTAGTGTTTTATGTTTATTGTTATAATGTGTATTGTCTGTTTGTGTTTATTAGTGTAGGACGTATAAATATAATTATTATGCTGCACTCTACGCTACAGTTCTCAGAATGCTGTTCCGACTGTCACTCACTGAAGCTCTCCGCTACAGTTCTCAGGATGCTGTTCCGTCTGTTACTCACTGAAGCTCTCCGCTACAGTTCTCAGGATGCTGTTCCGACTGTCACTCACACTCCTCAGTAGCGAGGCGGTTATCTACAACACTGCTAATGTACGTAGTTAAGTGTGTCCAACTGCTAAAGAGTACATTTCCCTAAGTGTTTAAGAAATCTCCGGAAGGGTGCGGCTAACCTCGCGACCTCTCCCTCGCCTCATGAATATCTAACAGATGTTGATAACACGTCGCTCGTCATCGCCTCGTTGGCAGCTGTTTGTTCACCCCCGCCTCCCCCGCGGACTTCACAACTGATTACCATTGATTACATTATCTTCCTCATTTGCGAGACTTGTCTCTCAGTTCAAAGGCTACATTAAAACATTTTGAGGAAGCTTTTTTGAACAAATTCTTTGAAAATTAAAGCAAAAATAACTCGTAGGTACTTTTATTTTTGTGTTCATACTTCGTTTGGTGCGAAAGGTTCTTCGGGTGATTTTAATTTAGGTGTCGCCGTGGTCTCGCTTCGTTTGACGCTAATGTACCATGCTGCCGATGTGGCAATGTGGCGACCTCACCGTCCTTTGTTTAGCAGAACACTGACTCGCAAAATAACATTGTATATTGAAATCATTTGAAACAAGCGCACTAGATTTGCATATTCTTGGTGCACTTCTAAACACAAATTCGCTAATTGCATAGCTACATTGATTACGTTTTATACTATCATTCCTAGAGCAAACACTTTCATAGCCACATAAATTCACTTGCAGTGAACAATGGCGTAGCAAATGCGCTACGCCGTAGCAAACAGCTACGACTTTACGTAGCGCCGCATTGTAGACTAGCGTAAATCGTAGTTAATCTTTTAGATAGTCTACGATAGATAGCGAAATAGATATTTTTTGTCAATAGAGACGCTGTCATCAATGTAGTGCATGGTTCCGGTCTCGATGTCACCGAGAGGCAATTTGGCCAGTTCTACGCTATCTGTGCCATTGCTGAACAAAGTCCGAGACTGCAGACTAACAGCTACCCGCGCGAGTGTGTGCGTGTGTGTGTGCGTGTGTGTAACGACGCGTCGCATGCGGATCGATACACACGACCAACTAGAAGAGACGGACAGAAAATGCAGTTCATACCATTAATATTAATTCATGATTAAGTCAATTAAGATTACTAAGGAAGAAGAGAAGGTTAACATCTTGTCATGACGTGTTCACAGATTTGTATTGATTTGACTTCTATTAGAAGCTTGATTATTGTTAGAGCTCCGAAGGACCTTACGTGGAGTAACTTACGTAACCTTACGTAAGACTTACGTGGCTGATATTAATTTCAACTTTATTCCCTCAAGCGTTCTTAAGAATAAGGGTCCTGACAGATAGACAGACTGACAACGAAGGGTTCCGTTTTTTTCCTTTTGAGGTACGGAACCCTAAAAATAATGCGGATAAAAGTCAACAATCTCAGTATTGGAAGCAAAGTTATTCAGTACAAGAACGTGAAAGCTGTATTTGCAGCAGAAAGGAACGCCTGTTAGTCCTATTCTATAGCTAGTAAATAGCAGTAAGTTTTCCTGAGCGGCACTTCTGTGCGTTTTACTGCTTGGTGGCATGCAGCTCGGCACACTTGCACAGACAGAGATGCAGTCATTCACACACACACATACACACAGTCATACAGACGAGGGATAATCGTCGCACAGATTTAATTTGTTTTAGAGTTATGTGCCCCTTTGTATCCCTAGTAAGTTTATTTAGAACTTAATGTCAAGAGGTTTTCTCAGTCCATAATTGCTAACTTATTTATTAGAATCTCAGTTTTCATCCGACCCACTTGCAGTTTAATAATAATCATAACATAATAGTCGGTTGAATCATTATTTTTTAATGAAAAGCATTGCGTCGTACTGACTTTAATGAAAATGTTAATAATATTGTTGCTGAGACCAACACCTCAGGAGGCTCTCATCACGCGGCTAGGTCACGGGCTTGATTCAGAAAGCAGTACTCCTGGACACACGGTACGCATAGTGAGGAGTTTCTCTCTAGAACCCCGACCACCGGCAGCTTGGACCTTTTTACTGATGGCGATGGGCTACAATCTTTATAACCGACTATTTATTTATTCAACTGTTCGTTACACTTCATGTCGAAAGAAATATTATTTCCTTACACAATTCTTGATAGGCTGTAACGCCAAATTAATTAAACTAGACAAGCAAAGTCTTTGTATTACATCGAGTAGAGTACAGTCGCCGCCCACGTCGTCTACCACAGCACAGTGGAACAGTTCGCAGAACAAAAGGAACTTGTTAAAACTTGCGTTTTGTTATTTAAATACTCTTTCTCATCCGAGTAGCAAGTTGTGTGGGAGCGAGTCCTTAGCCCGCGCGCGGTACGCAAGGAACAAAGGACGCTTTGCTAACTACTTGTATCGAACTATTGAAATGTGCCGCCGAATGATTGACTCAAAGGAATTATTGGCGCGCCACGAACGCTGGAAAACGGATGCAATCACAAAACGTTCAGTTTTGCGTTAGTTTGTGATCGTAGTCGCAGAGTGACTGGTCATGACTGATGAGTAGCGGAGTGATGTCAAATAGACGCTGAACTGCAGGGAGAAGCGACACGTTCACGCACAGGTAACGCTCCAAGGCATGGTGTGCACCCGGGAACACTAAATGGTCCAGTAGAACGTTGAACGAAAATAAAACAATCGGGTGGGGCTGTGTCGGGGCACGCGGCCATTGGTTTAACGTGACACGTCTTTATCAGCGTGTCGCTTTTAGTGTTAAAGATTGAAATTATAAAACAAGGTTGACTTCGTTCTAAATTATGTTAATAGAATACTGACACTGAATAGGTAGAGGCAGCACAAATTGTTTAACATTAGTGTGTGTTCGTAGAGGGCTCGTGGTGAATCGATACCAGCCAGACGAGTCGATCGGAGGAAGATGGGTGACCGTCCATTACATACCGACACCTCTCCGTACCTCGGAAACTACGTTAAGCTGCTGCTCCCGGCTGTCATTCGTAGACCTTTGACAGTCGTTACGAGTAGTCAGAAGCCTAAAAGTCTGACAACCAATCTTACCCAGGGGAGTCTTGCCGGTGTTACCCAGTAAGTGGGTTGTGGAGGTCAGATAAGTTGTCGCTCCATATAAAATGCATCCGGTTAGACTGAAAGCCGACCCCAACACAATGAGGAAAGGCGGGAGTTGATTATACAATAGCCTACTGCTCATCACCTTTTACAAAATATTGCTTTTCCCGATGCTGGGACGTTAACTGTTGAGGAGTTCTCCTTGTGAGAACCAGGAGACCACTCACCATATGCATTGTGACGAGCATACGTTTCTTACCAACTATATTAAAGGACCTAATCGAATCGCAACCCGTAATACTGCCCGTAAATACTTATTATTATGTTGTTCCGGTGGCCATCTGTGGTCTTCATCATCAATTCCACTTCACCAAATGGTGCTTTCCAAGAGTATATGCACGAGTTACCATAAAAATGCCCACATCGCTATAGGTGTCTAAAAAATTTGAAGATTTCCCTCGATTTCCATGGGATACCCTTACCAGATTCTAATTTAGTGACAATGGGACCACCTCGGGAGCATATCCTTTCAACCAAAAAATTATTTTTAAAACCGGTCCACAATGACGGAGAAATCGGTGAACATACATAAAAAAAAGCATACAGCTGAACATATAACCTCTTCCTTTTTGGATGTCGGTTAAAAATCATCTGTATCGTTGGGGAGCTACCGAACGTCTGTAGATGGACTGTACTCTGTGCAACGTACACAAGCTGTGTCTGTTGTGACTTATCGTAGTTTTGCGCCAACAGATGTATGGGTAGTATCTTCAATCGTTATGTCCATTGGTAGTTGGTAAAGGTACAGCAGCGGTAGAACTGACCGCGGAGTCGGCGGCAGCAATAGAGGCTCGGCAGCTTTGTGACGCTCCCGAAACGTCACTCTCTCGGTCGGCGCCGGACATTGCGGTACTTATGCATGGCCCATAACCCCCTCTTTAAGACGATAGCTGTGATTTGTATTCCCGGTTGGCTCTTGCACTGAGGAGCTTGGGCTGAGGCTGATATATTGATTTTTAGGGTTCCGTACCTCAAAAGGAAAAAACGGAACCCCTATAGGATCACTTCGTTGTCCGTCTATCTGTCTGTCTGTCAAGACCCTTTTTCTCAGGAACGCGTGGAGGTATCAAGTTGAAATTAATTTAAAATACGTAAATCTATGGCCTTGAAGCTCTAAAAAAATCAAGCTTCCAAGTCAACGCAATTAAAACATTTGTCGATATATGCGACATATTTTGATACTCGCAAATAAATTAAAACCTATAAGGTACTTCCCGTTGCCCTAGAATCATGAAATTTGGCAAGAAGCAAGGTCTCACAGCACAAGTAAAGGAAAAAGTTCGAAAATCGTTAATTTGTAGTTTAACGCATATTTTTTTTTTTGCGATTATAAACTTACATAGTTTGTAATTCATCCCAACGACGGAACCCTTCATTGTGCGTGGTCCAACACGCACTTGGCTGGTTTTTTTAATATAATTTACCATTGACAAGCAAGTCAAAAAAAAATATAATTGATTAATTATTATTAATAAGTACATTTAATATAATGTTAAGTTTGTTCTTGGGATAAATTCAATCCAACTACAGAACCCTTCATTGTAAGTGGTCCGACACGCACTTGGCCGGCTTTTTTTTTTTTTAGGTTTGACTCGATTGGTCTAAGTAGATTCTATCTACTTACACACGAAATAATCACCGCGCTCTCACATGTGAGTTACACTGAATAGAATGGAGCAAGAGCGCCATTTTCGGTCATTCTGCGCTACTGCCCAGAATGACCGAAATCGGCACTCTACCCCCTCCCCCACCACCTCGCCCGGACCCGACGCAAACTCAAGGTCATAACAGCGAGCTGACTATGTAAGCTAAATAATGACACTAGATTTATGTATCTAAGACTAATTGTTTTGTAATTATTAATGTAATATGATAATAGACGATGTTTCTGTATGACATTATCACTTCTAGGTGTCGTGTCGTCTGTGTATATCGCAGATAGCCGACCTAAACCCCTTTATTGCTTTTCATTGAGTTGATTGGTGCACCTAATGTGGTCGCAGTCTCGTTGCAGCGCATGACGTTTCGCCACCGACATTGTGCACAAGATACGATAGAAAGCTGCGTTTCGTTTCGGTTAGCGCTGGAATTGCTTAATTATACGATTATTAGCAGAGGCAATGAGCCACGCGACCGTTAGCTACGTTAGAAGCGCCTGTCCCAGCTAGACTATTAGCTTCACAGCCGACGATAGTGGAGCTATTCTAACTGGCGTACAATTTCCTACGAACACGAAGCCGATTGCCGAATATTTTCACAACATAATTTGATCACCATCTAGAATGTAGCCTCACGTCCATTGTGTTCGCAAACTGAGAGACGGAACTCCAATAAATGTAATAAGCTGACATTACGGAAATATTGCAGATCTGCACAAAAAATATGATGAAGCATCGAACATTCCGCACAGCCGACTAATAAAGTGTTCCTCCGCGAGCACTGTGCGTGTGTGTGTGTGTGTTGGCAGGGTGTAAGATATGGGGTGTGTGTGTGCGTGAGGGTCAATCGTCTAGTAGTAATGTGATGTCGGTTACGGGATGTTTGCCGGCGGCGGTGGACACAAATATAATACACGTGTAGCTGTGGGCGCTCTCCCGGGAGACGATCAGCACGTGTCGGAAGTAGTGATCGATAGTGGTGCCGACACTGTCTTACTGTGGCGATGTACAGCCGGGGAAACAGATTGTTTAGCAAATTGACTGGTTAAACGTCGATACTATTCAACTGATATTCTCACGTCAACGCCGGCTGTCGCTGAAAACCAGCGCTGGGGCTCTGTCTCACATAGGGTCGCAGCATTATGCTAAGCGATGGCCGTTTTGCGTGAATGTGACGCATATTTTCCCTCAACTTGTTCTTTTGTGTTTTTTTCTGTGCGTTATGTTTACCGCAAATAAACGTATTTTCTTTCTTTTCTTTTTCTATTCTGAATATTGTGTAATCGTAAAATTAAACTTCCTATCTCATTGTACAATTCTTTTCTGTTCATATTCCTACAACTTGCAATACATTTTTACCGAATGCTGAGAATAATTGAACATTCCGTTAAAATGAGAAACATAATATTCAATTAATAATTACAAATGAAAGATTAATATTTGTTATTTGCACTAACATCGTGCCGCACGCGCTGTTCGTCGGATTATTTCTTATTCCTCCAGCTTCGTTATGTCACACGATCATCCACCCGGGGGTGGGGGGTGGCAGTAAATTGAATCAGTTGCGTCACAAGTCAGCAGCTAACACCATTACTGTCACAACACGTCACAAAGTGCACGTCCACTGCTGAACGGAGCTCTCATACACCAACACGTCATGAACTATTGTGAGACGAGAGACGACACGGTCTCACGATCTAGTCTTAGGTACAATGTGCGCGGCGGCGGCGATCTCTCGCGTCCGGCCCTGGTTCAGGCCATGGTTCGGAGCGAGAGTGCATGGGAGGCCGTCACCTCCTTCTGTGAATTAGTAATGCTTGCGAAGGAGGAGGCGGAACGCGTGAGGGAGAGGCAAGGCTCGCGCCCTCGCGCCCCTAGTCGCCGCAGGAGACGCCCCGGGTGTCGGGAGTCACAAGCCGATTTCCGGCCACCGTAGGCGCGGGCCTGCGGACGGTGAGCGATGGGTAGCTCACCATCCGATAAGGACCAGGCCCGGGTCGACGGCGCGTCATATTCCACGCGCGCCTCAAAGAGTTGTCAGCACCAACTGACGGGGTCCGATAGGGCCAAAGCCTGCCACGGTTGCGAGTTTGTCCGAAAGGGATATCGTGGCCCTGGCACACAGGCAAATGAATGAATACGGGTGGGTTTTAGTCAGTAAAAATCTGACACGCCCTCCCGCTCCGCCCAGAGCGGGAGAAGTTATTTGATAATTTCCCACCCAAAAAAAAAAAGGTATAATGTGCGACAATACGACAGAGGAGGAAAAGAGATGCTACCATAACACTCGTGACTATTGCATATACACGATATAATTATCGTATGTATATATTAGACTAACTATTTGTCCGTGTGGACGTAAAGAATAGCACTAACCCATTTTTTCTCGTGGGTGTCGTAAAAGGGGAATAAGGGACTAATTACTAGAGAATAGGCAGCAACGTTCTCTATGCATTTTAACACCATACTGCTATCACCAATCCGCCTGCCAAGAGTGGCGATTATGGCAACCCTTTGTCCAGCAGTGGACGCCTTTCGGCTGAAATTATGAATGATGATGAATTATTTGTCCATAAATTGTTAGTAACGAAGGTCTTAACATGTTACTAGAATTTAAACATTCATAATTAATTATAATATTGGTGATGCATGGTCTAATGTAGTCATGACCCCTTAGTGTGTTTGTTTGTCCGTAGGAAAGAAGGTGCCATGTTCCAAGGAAGAATGCATACTCAAGCAGCAAGTCATGGTCTACCTACAGACAAAAATTACAATTTCAGTCTGTAAAATAAAACCCTGGAGAAACTTTTCATTGCCGGAAGGGTAGCGGCATGTGCGTGCGCTTGTGTTCAACTTTGTAACGACACAGCGATCAGCAAATTGTCGGCTCCGCTTAATATTGATGAGCGGCCGTCCGTGTCGGCGGCAGGACCAAGCAGGGGTGTGCGGGGGGCCCGCGGCGATAAGGTAAAAGAAGTAGATGGCTTATTCTGCAAGTCTTTAATGCTCAAAAGTGAAATAAGAATCTCGAGTCATATTCTTAACATTCTGCTTCCTACAGAGGTTTGACTTCAGTCTTGTCAATATCTTACTTTTTAACAGAGTTCCAAAAATGATGAGGTGCGTCAGTGTTTTTTTTTATGTATGTTTTCTCCGTCAATTATGAACCATTTTTAGGGTTGCGTAGTTAACAAGGAATCCTTATAGTTTCGCCATGTCCGTCTGTCTGTCTGGCTGTCTGCTATCCCATGCTGTGGGGTATTGGTTGGAAAGGCCGTTCAAAAATGTTTAAGGTCTGTGAAGACCATTTTATGATTCAAGAATCTGTTTGCGTAATACGTAATACTAAGCCTTAAGGCTTCTACATACCAGCGCGACTTGTCGCGCGACGCGACACGGCACAAAGGCCCCGCGTGTCGCGGGACGAGCGGTGCCTTTGTGTCGCGTCGCGTCGCGCGACAAGTCGCCCCGGTATATAGAAGCCTTTAAAGTGCAAATTTTTGCTTGAGTCAAGTGCAACCACTGCCAGCTAAATGGTTGTTTTTTGGATATTTGAAAAAATTCATGAGAGTAGTACATAATAACGAAATTAAAAGAAAAACTACCACAGCTAAGTAGGCTTTACAAGTTAACGAGTAATAGTCGGCCAACGTATCGATGTACGTGTTTTTCAACTACAATGTTAAGTTTAACACACACAGTGGGTTTTACAGTGTTTTGTTTGTTTTTAGAATAAATTCATTCCAACTACGGAACCCTTCATTGTGCATGGTCCGACATGCAATTGGCCGGTTTTTGAAAATCATGTTTTTGTTTGAAGAGCATACCCTATGCTCTCGAGGTGGTCTCATTGTCACCAAGTCAGAATATGATGAGGAGATCGCATGAAAATCGAGGGAAATCATCAAATTTTATAGGCACACCCATAGCGATCTGCTTATTTTTTATAGTAACTCATGCATTTGCTCTCGGAAAGCAACATTTAGTGAAGTGGAACTGACGATGTGGACCACAGATGGTCACCAGAAATACTTAAGGCGCTGACAAGAGGCAAATGATAAAATAGGCTTGTCTTAAACAAAAAAATTGCTATAATATAGTTTGTGGTAGCGGAAAAAATTATATAATGTTACTCTTGAACATATTTCTCAGAACTTGGTTGTTACCAAAACACTTTTAGAATAAAAATCTCGATACAAATTAACGGTAAACTATAATGCCCGGCACGAGTCGTATGTACCCTTTCGGCCAAATTTATTCAGTGCCGTTTTTTATTAAAATTATTGAGAGGTCAAATCAGAAATTCTGAACCATTGGCTTCTTTAACGATCCGCCGTACAGTTGCTACTGAGGTGTTAGTCGCCTCCGCTGTCTTTATAAATTTTCAGCATACTTTTGTCAATACCTAACTCGTTGTTAACAGCGTTGTTCTTTGTACAGTACACTGAATAAACCGTTATTTGCCTTGCCTGTCTATTTAAAACTGTATTGTTTCTCCTCGGCATTTTGAAGAGTTCGTGACTTACGAATTTAAAGGCAAAAATTTAAAAAAAAATTAGTGTGCTTTAGACCACACGACTGAAATGAAACTTACAAATAATAATACTCATTATACTTACTTACTTGCAACAATATGCCTGTACTGTGTCTTAGATATACGAAACGCAACTGGCTATGAGAGAAAGGGAGAAAGAAAATGTGTGTTCGCACCTCTCTCTCTTTCCCCTACAGTAATATACGAAACATAACTCCTTCTCTTTCTATCTTCACTAAATTATATCTCCCTCTTAACGTTCGTTTGCTCGCTTCCGTAACGCTCTCGTCCCGCATTCACCAGCTTACTTCCCAAGTCATGCGTGCGTAAAGATGTTTTACATCAAAAACACAACAATTGTCTAAAACGAGATAATAAAAATAAACTATTTTAAAATCTAAAACGTAAGTCACTAAAATAGCACGAAAGTGTACAGTAGCCGAATGAAACGCGAGTCCAATAGACGACGAGCATCGACTGGTGAACCAATCGCGTGCAGCTCAGCGCCCCCCTGGCTTCTTCATTCCGCCAAAGAGACCGAAAAATTAACTGCTGCGCATGTGTCAATTTGTGCTCACGACTCGTGCCGGTTACTATAACTTTGAGTGTCCATCCAATATATCTGTATTAAACTTGGTTGTTTTTTATTTTCGATTACTCAACTGATTTTTAGGTAAATAAATAATTGCTTCATATATTGCAATAAATTACAAGCGTTGTGTCATCGTGCTTCTCTTTCTTTTGTATGCAGTCTGTGACGGTGGTTTACCTGTTGTCAGCGTCTTAATAATAAGTATTTCACGGGTTGCGATTCTACTAGGTAGTTTAATATGGTTGCTAAGCAATTTATGCTCGTCACAATTATGGTGACCTGGTTCTTACGGAGAACTCCTTAAAATTGCACAAGTCAGTGGCAAACAACTAAAATACAGATCTCAAGACACTGACTTCCGAAATTAAAGTTGTTTTTCATTTGTTGTGTTCTTTTTGGAAGTCTGATGTTTTCTTAAACAACTATAACTGGTACTTACAATATAAATATCTATGTTCTGTATTCAGATTTGTTTATTACTTAATTATATAAATAGATTAATGGTTTCACCATCAGATCTGATCTTCACTTTCAGCTCTGTTAATTATATCTTAACTATCCTTCTGTGGCTTAGCTTTGAGAGCGATGGGGGCATGGCTTTTAACCGCAACCTATGAATACATTAGCCGCGAGTTATAACGTTTTAAAAATAATGCCTTCTTCAGCTTCCTTCCTTCCAAAGACGGAGGCGTGGGGGCGCGGGTAGAGGGGCGGGGGGGGGGGGGGGACGTTAAAACATTTTTCATCGAATTGTTCTCGTGTTTGTGAGTGACGAGTGACGCCATTACCAACACAACGGGAAGCTCCGACTGATTATGTTCGAATAGCTCCTCTGTTTGTGCCAGATCACATTAATTACTCATCTCAACAGTTAACGCTGGAACGAGTTTACTTAGTGTAGTTGAAGAAAGTGTTTATAGAATACTTATTATAAATAACATTTTCTTTCTTATGCTTATTTATAACTAGCTACCCGCCGCGGCGCGCGGCGGCCGCCGCCCGGCCCTGCTTCGCACGGTTTTTAGGGTTCTGTACCCAAAGGGTAAAACTGGAACCCTATTGCTAAGGCTTCGCCGTCTGTTTCACAGATGATGTATTTCTGTTGCCACTATAACAACAAATACTAAAAAACAGAATAAAATAAATATTTAAGGGGGCTCCCATACAACAAACGTGAGTTTTTTTTGCCATTTTTAAGATAATGGTACGGAACCCTTCGTGCGCGAGTCCAACTCGCACTTGGCCGGTTTTTTTTATAACTTGACAAAACATCGTGAATTCTTTATTTAAGAGAAAGTTATTATTAAACACATAAACATATTATACACATGAACCTGTGACCAGTGGGGCTCGTGGCTAACTAATAACAGTGGGGCTCGTGGCTAACTAATAACAGCCGCATGGCTCGATCCATCAGGTTAAGCTACGCAAGCCGCGGTTGGTACCTACGTGGATAGGTGACCGTCTTTACATACCGAGACCCCTCCGTGCCTCGGAAAGCACGCTAAGCCGTTGGTCCCAGCTGTCATTCGTGGATCTATGACAGTCGTTGTGGGAATCAGAAGGCGAAAGTCTGATAATCAGTCTTACCAAGGGGTATCGTCTTACCCAGTAACTGGGTTGTGGAGGTCAGATAGGCAGTCGCTTTATCTAAAATACTGGTATTCAGCAGCGTCCGGTTAGACTGGAAGCCGACCTCTTGGGATAGAGCTAGGCAGACGATATACACGTAAACCTGCCAGAATAAATTCTCTAAATGTTTTCTCATTTAGAGAATTTTCCTTCCGTTTAGAGAATTTAGAGAATTTTCCTTCCGTTTAGATAATTTAGAAAAATTTCCTTCTTAACTACGCAACGGATTTTGAAATCCGTTGCGTAGTTAAGAAGAACAACGCTGTTACACAGACAGACGCAAAAAAGCGACTTCAATGTATACCATGTGTAGAACAACCAGCTAGGTACTTAGTTTCCTGTAAACTAATCTTCTTTGTTTGTTTTTATATCTTAAAAATAATATTATTATAATTATTAACAAAAAAATAAGCACATTTAATTCAGACCTAATCTTGGTCCATATTTTGCTAGTCTTACATTAATTATCTTATTATAATAACAGCCTAGATAAATAACACAAAATTCTGTGTAACCGAGATAAACCGGAACCGACCCGGACTGATAATGATTATATGTTTCTGTGTTCGTTTATTGTGAAAACGTAATTACAAGGTGCTACTCCCCCCCCCCCTCCCCACCCTCCCTTGCACCTGCCGGAACCCGACGTGGCGTGTTTGTGTTGTTGTTAAAATATGTTGGAAATACTTCAGCGGTGAATTATTGTTACATTATTAGCTGATAATGTAGCTGCACTTGACATCCGCTGATGGCTTTATTAGGTACCTCAACACCACATTAACATTAACTCACTTTCTGCTTTTGTAACTAAAGTTCACCATACAGAACCACCAGTTGTTTTTATGATTCTAAAAGACATGATGGAAGGTCATGGTGGATCTATCTATATCATCCAGCAACACAAACGTCAAACTTGAATGACCATAGGGGAATGCTAAACAAAGTTCCGGCGAGTGACATGTTGTTGAATTATCAATTAGCTAGTTGTGCTTAGTAGTGTGATACAAACGCTATGATAACCACAGCTTAAATACATCCCCACTTTTTGAGAGAAACAGACAAGGTCAGTGGTGTTACTGTATGTTGTTGTGTGGCGAGTTCAGTCGTGTTCAGGGTCTCCGCTCCGGCTATAAAGTTGCGGAGTCGCGATATGCCGCCTCCTATGCTAGTGCCAGGCTTAGGGAATACTTATGTAGCGCACTCCAAATAGCGGAAATCTCAACGCTACGTTTTATCGCAAATCGTATTGAACGTCGGTCGATGGCGACCTCTTTATTTCGGCGGTCGATTGTCATGAATTCGAGAATGTGGAGGGAAATGAAATAATGCGAAGTGATGTCAAGAGATATTAGCATCGACAGAAATGTGCGATTGGGAGGAAAAAACCGAAGTGGGAACAATTGGGAGCGCGTGGCGGCGACAGACACTGATTTATTGGACACACTTAACGACGCGCCGCCGACGATGTAGATACAGAACGAGGAAGGGGAGCCAAGGAAGACGACCTACTACTGTACGAGCAGTCGCTGAGCGCACACATATACGTAATACCTTTTTACACAGAATTCTGAGAAGACAAATAAGGAAACTGACTCGAATGAATTCCTTATAAATGTGGGAATGAAATACAGTTTCAGAATAGAATAGTGACATTAATTGCTATCATTACTGTGAGTATAGTAGTTGTAAGAACAATCAGCTCAGGGGTTTATTGGATTATACGGGAACTTGTGGCACCTAAACAATTCGGATGAAGGTATCGACGTAGATCGTGTGAAACGCAATACGATGCTTCTTATTGAAAGAAGGAAATTAAAGTTTAGACTTAGACATTCGTATTTGAATAACCATACACAAAAGAACAAAGTGCCGTTGTGTCTTTGATCAATAAGATGACAATTTTGAAAATTTATTGAATCTAATATAAATATAAATTAATTGATTCATTCATTCAATAAAACGGCCGAAACAAGATAGCAACCTTATAAATTGATAAAAATTATATCGCGTCGGTATTCCGTATCGTCTGTAGTAGGAATGAAAATTGTTTCGTAAAAGTAACAGAAGGGCATCTCTAAGTTCTGAAAGCTGCACATTAATAACGCGCTTACTATATTAGCCTTTTCTATAAGTAATTAACTCCACGACTGGCTCATAGTGCTCAGCCAGTGTGCTTGTAGTGCTCGCAGAGCTCATTGCTCTCTCACAAAGTTAGTAGGTCCGTCTTTATTAAAGCGTTTGAATGAAGTAGCTTTGTTGAACACGATCATTGATAACATTGTCTCTGTGACATCGCCATTGTAATGAATCATTCGATGAACATCACTCACGCCCATCTATAGTTTTGAACGGGTGTGTAATGTATGATATAATAACAAATGCTCTAATTTCACTTGAAATAACGTTCATATAATATAATTTTCATATGCTATAAAATCATATAATCTAATTTCATATGACCTAATGTTTTATATGATATAATTTTCATTTAATATAAAACATTTAGTATAACATTCATTTTATATAATTTTCAATATGTATAATATTCTTTTTATATAACATTCATTTGACCTAATGTTCTTTTGACCTAATTTTCATGTTTAATGGTCACAGTTCTAACCTAACTAGAACTCTAATTAGTCTAATATAATAAAACATGCAAGCAAGCATGCAGCATGCAAGCAAGCATGTAGCAAGCAAGCATGCAGCAAGCAAGCATGCAGCAAGCCTGCAACATGCAGCAGGCATGTTTTCTGTCACGGCTCCGGTGCTGCAGGGCTACAGCGGTCCCATGCAAGCTTATCGTCACAGATGTGTTTCACGCTCACCACCGTGGCTTCGGCTTGCTGGCCGGCTCTGCCGTCCAGCCTCAGCCGCGGCGGCAAGCGTTGAAACCACCTGCTCCTTAGCTCGCGGGCCGCCTCGCCCCTACGCACCTACGCGATTTTAAATAACACTCTAGGGGTAGGGCAGACAAGACTACGTGGAGTCGGTTTTGCAGCGATTCGTTTCTGTCACGCCGCTCCCGCAGCACGCTCAATCAAATTAATCGCAATATTATATATTTTAAACGATAGGCCTAATGATTTTCGATTACATAAAGGTTATATCAAACAACGTTATGCTGTTGTAGCGGTATGCTTATGCGATGCATATTTGCTAGCACCATACTAGCAGGCGTTTAAAATCGTATCAGATTTTCTAAATTATATTAAAAGTTATTAGAGATTATGAATATTATAGTAAATGAATAATATACTACAGGAATATTATGTCACATGTGCATTATAGGAAATGTTATTATATCATAAGAAATTAGATAAAATGAAATTATATCAACAATTCATTATCTCAACTGATCGTTATAT
Source organism: Tiliacea aurago (assembly GCA_948098905.1). Lineage (NCBI taxonomy): Eukaryota > Metazoa > Arthropoda > Insecta > Lepidoptera > Noctuidae > Tiliacea > Tiliacea aurago. The sequence continues at coordinate 19,512,194 of OX402602.1, forward strand.
TAAACAAAAGTATATTAACTGAAATTAGGTCAAGTGAACGTTAGATGTTTTGTTATTATATCAACCGTTACACACCCGTTTTGAACGTACACTTAAGATGGTTGGATCTAGTGGTCGGGGCGCCCCAGGGATCTATTTCAGACCTCAACTCCTTAGACAGTCCGGCAGTAAATTGGAAGAAAAATATATATCGGGATGGCTGCGTACGAACTGCCGACCTAGCGATTTATTATACGACTTGCTTCTCTACACCGCTTCGCTAGTCAAAATTTACCATAACTTAGACAATTCGATAAAGTTAAGTTACAACAATATACTATTCAAACAATTAACTTTAATGGAACTTTCCATAATTCAATAATTAACGTAACGAGTAATCCGCAGTAAAAATGTTATCAGGCAAATACTTAAATGGATAGACATTTAGACAATCCCTGTTTAAAATCGTAGAAAGACATAAAGCGAGTTTAACGTTCCCTCGCTATGGAAACAATAAATAGCAACAGAGACTCATCTCGTGGCTTTAAAGTTAAGCTTTTGTAATTAAACCTCTCCATTCATTTGATGGTAAGATAATGTGGATTGTATGACTGCGGTGCGCGGCTTGGTGTGGCGTTGCATGGCATCGAGCGACTTTGTACGGCGTCGTGCGATATTGTGCGTTGTGCTTGTAATAACGGGATTACTGATGACATGAGCTCGCAACTCAAACCGAATAGGATAAGAGGCAATCTCACTAAATGAGAACAATTGTCATCGAACATAAAATCATGTGATTTTACGTCACTCGTTCTAGTTTAGTACTCTGCTAAGCGTGTTGTTCCCTCGGGGTTAGACAATAGACAGATTACCTATTTCTTGTTGATGACAATAACTATTTGTCCTGGGTGATTGGAGTTATCAAGCATACTTCTCACCCTCTCAAAGCTAACTTAGAATTAAGTATGTACTAACCTAACACAGACAATTAATTTCCCCTTGTCGATCTGACGATTAATTCAGAGATGAATGTGACGGACATCTATCGCTTGGTCCTAATTTAGGTAATACAATTCCGTTGGAGAAATCTTACAGCTGACACGGTTACACAAATATGTAGCGTAAATGCTTAGGAATGAGTTGTCAATTATTAATTAGAAATTACAATTACATCGCATAGCATTATCCAACCAACCGATTATCCTTTAAAGTTAAAGTTCGCGAGCATATTCGTAAGAAGCTGGCAGTATCATCACAACGGTAATGTTTTCCCATTGATTGTTTGGTTTGTTGGTATATTCGTGTATTTATAAGGTCTTATATTTATTTATAATTAGGTATATATATTATATTTAAAGTTTTTAATAGGTATATGTATGTATATCCATAAATTTAAATAAATATTTATTCCACAATTTTCGTTATTGCACCTACCACTGCTTGTCTCTGCATCACCCAAAGGTTGACTGGTAGAAAATGCCTATGGCATTAAGTCCGCCTCTGTACATTTTGTGTGCTTAAAGTGTTAAATAAATAAATATCAGCCTATAATATTCCTACTGCTGGGAGACAGGCCTCCCCTCGGTGAAAGAGAGTGGGCCGTAATCCAGCACGCGGACCCAGTGCGGGTTGGTAGATGTCACATGTCTTGGATTTTTTTTGGTTCTAGGACATAGCGGTTTCCTCACGATGTTTTTACATCGCATTCTTATTCGATATGTGTATGATATTAAGGTAAAAGAAAAAACTCACCAGTAAGGAAGGTAAAGTAGAGGACAGTGGAAAGAAAGGTGCGCGTGCGGCGCGCGGGGCGTGACCACGGCGCGCTCGGCCTATGAGCGCGCGGCATGGCGGGGGGCGGGGCGAGGGCAAGGGAGAGGCGCGCGAGAGTGAGCGAGACAGACGGCCGGCGGCGGCGGCGGGCGGCTCATCTCCACGGACGCAGCATCTGTAAAACAACACATGACCAACTTTAGAACTACACGTGAAGAGTAGAATAGGGCAGACTAAAGTGTGGTGTGAGTGAGTGAAATCATCGTATTCATCCTAATCATTTCATCCGAAAGACGGCCACTGCTGGACATAAGCCTCCCCCAAGCGTCGCCGCTTCTGAGCTACTCGCATCCAGCGGATTCCTGCGGCCTTCACAAGGTCATCGGTCTATCTTGTGGGTGGCCTTCTAACGCTACGCCTTCTAACGCTACTCCGGTACACAGTCACCACTCCAAAAACGTTCAGCCCCATCGGCCATCTGTTCTGACAATTCTTCGTGAGTGAAATACCGATGTCAATTCGTTTGACTGTGTGCAAAAACTGACCAACGGGCACAACGTACTGGGATTGTCAGAAACTAGACGTAGGTAGATTCCGTAAATATATCTTGGGGACTAGGAAAGCAAAGACCAGCAGCGGTAGCAGCCCATTTACGAGGAATGAGACCGTATGTATGACATGACGACCGTAAAAACAGTTGTATCCTCCTCCCAAAATAAGATAACAATTCGTCATGTCAGAGTCGCATGTGTGAACAACCTCTAAGAGCTGTAGGCTCCCTAGTTCGTTCCTGTTTAAGCGACACTTTAGCATAGACTGGAATTTCTAATACTTCTACAGAATAGATAACAGTAGACGCCTCCCCCCCGGCTATCCCCGCGCCCGCTCGGTGCTCGGAGCTTCAGGAGCGCAACTACGATCGCTTCCGTATAGCGCCCCAATTTCGCTCATCGGCTGGTGTCGCTCGTCTTAGAGGTATGTCTAAAGAATTTTGTGGAAAAAAATATTGAAAAACTGATTTATTTTTAGTTCATTTTCATGTACTACTACTTTTGTAGTACCCGAAGGTCGTGGGAGGCACGAGATCTGTGAATTTTGGGAATTTTTATATCAGACGCCATTGATACTGTTAAAAGACTGCCAATTTTGTGTAACTTCTCATAACCATTTTTGATATCCTCCGGAATATCATCATCTGCAATGCCTTTCTGGGATTGGCTTCCAGTCAAATAAAATTACAAAGAAGGAGTCGTGTAATACTCGACAATTCATAAGGTATTTTACCACAAAATAATATGTAGGTACCTTCCTACCTAGGTAACAGTACACAATACGACATATGATCCGCGCTAGATCTCAAAACACAGAGTATGAGGTCTATAGGAATTCAATCCACTTGAATGTAATCTCTGAACCAATCAATTAGCATCCCGTTACACTTGTTTAATATACTATCTCAAGCTTCATTTTTAAACTAATAATTATAAGTTTTCCGTGTGGTGCCGGACGTAAAGAATAGCACCATCCCATTTCTTCCCGTGGGTGTCGTAAAAGGCGACTAAGAGAGACTACTAGAGAGCCGGCAGCAGCGTTCTCTATGCATCTTAACACCATACTGCGATCGCCAACCCGCCTGCCAAGCGTGGCGATTATGGCAAACCCCCCCTTTCGGGGAGGCCTATGTCCAGCAGTGGACGTCTTTTCGGCTGAAATTATGAATGATGATGATGATAAGCTATGCAGCATAGCAGGCATACGTATCTACTTACTGATATCGCAATGCGAGGGGGGATCAGTGTTATTGTACCAGTAATAGTATATAGAGTTAAGTTAGTTTCCGCGCCGCGCCGTACGTAGAGCATGCCGACGGGATCGGGCGGTCGCAGCCAACCGCGAGTGTAGCGACTCACTACAAACATTGAACAAACAGCGACAGTAGGTCCACTGCTTATACCCCACAAAATTCGCACCCGACAAATTTCCCGAAAAATAATGCAACTGTCATTTATTTTTAACAAAACAACGTAAGAAACAAGCAAGCTTCCCCGAGCTGTGTGTACTTACTGCAAAACTGCACCTGACGTAAGCGAGAACGCAGATTCTGATGACCGCGTTTTCTCGGGAACCGATTTTTATAGAACGTTTGAGCTGAATGATTACTTAATAAATTAGAAATGTTCTATTTTGATTTTAACGGACCGATTTTTTGTTAGGTACAGTCGTTAGCGTTCTCTTTCCTACCTAGGTATCCGTTATACGAGTGTACTCTCCATTTTGAAGTAGTTTTCCGTGTGCTACAGGGTCCTAGCGAAGCTCTGCTGCTGTTCTTTCATAACACACATAATAGATATCTGAGGTCATCGGAAAACTTGAGACTAGAGATGCCGATGCATTCCACTAGCTTTTATGACAAGTCTTTTACAGTTCAAGCAGTGCGGTTATGGAATGCCTTGCCCGTGTCGGTAAGGCGTGCTCAATCTTTGTCCACTTTTAAGATTCAGGTTGTTAAAACACTTCCTCTCTCCTTAAACATCATCATTACATAACACAGTTCCCTGCTCTTGGTTCATGTGTATTATTGTATATATGTATATATTTATTAGGTAAGTGTGTGCTTTGTGTATGTGTGTATTTATTGTATATGTTAATGGTACACCACTGACTACCTGCAGTATTGTCACTCCTGCTCCCTTGAATCCATCCAAAGATAAGATCGCCCATTGTGTCACCCTATGTAAAATTTAAACATTTATATCTGTAACTTTTATGATGTACATGCTCGTAATAAAGAGTATTCAATTCTATTCTATTCTCTGCCGAAGTGATGGGTGTCGATATCTAATGATGACAATGCAAAACAAATAGTTTTCTAAACTTATGGTTTCAAGTAACAACACGACCAGCAGCCGCTAACCCGTGGTCAGCTTTGTTAGTTGTTTTTGAAGTGAAAACATCTTTAGGCGCGTTGAGCACTTTTTGTGTGAACAAAAATCATGGAACTCGCGTCATCGTCACCGAACGGTTTCCACGAGCTATATGTATACTGTTCTCACTGCTATCGGCAGTCCCCAAAGACTGCCCTACATTTTTTTTTCTTTTGTGTTTTCAGCGCAGTTAGATAATGATATCTATCACGTCTACAAAGTTTCGGTAGCTGATTAAATTTGACTCAGTAGTGTGAGTTGCACCTTCTGAACTCCAGTCTGCATCGTGTCTAGCTCCGGGTTGTGTATAGGGACGTGGCGCGGGGCGAGCGGGGCGCGGGCAGCAGGGGGCGAAAACTGATCGTATTTCTCCGGATCGAGTGGAAGGAAGTGTTTAGAGAGCTTCCTCCGTTCAGCGACTACTGCGAGCGCCAAACTACGGATCGGAAGCGTTCGGGAATAGCCGAGCATTGCCGACGACGCCTCTATTATACGCGGTGGATCCCATAGACGAGCTCTTTGTGCACGCCGTGGAAGTGACCCACAGAGTGCGTGAGGGATCAGTTCATTTTTGAAAAGAGGACAGAAGTTGGTGGTTGGTTATTTAGTTTTAATCTTACACAATCTAGGTATGTTGTGATGTGTAAGTATAATGTGAGGCGATGGCAGTGGAACTCAACCTGTCTCGGCCTAAAAAATACAGTACAATAGGCGTTGAACCACTTCCCAAGTGGATGATGAAATAAATAATGGCTTTCCCCGCTGTCCCGAGCCAAGTGTCCTGAGTATCCACAGTGCCCGAAACGTCACAGACTGCACACTGCGGACATGTATCATAAATCACGAACGTACTACACGACATGCTATGTGTGTCTATGTGTGTAACGACGTACCTACTACAGTCAGCGGCAAGAGACGGTTTAAATCACTCCAAACAAAGACCTTATTGCAGTAGGGAATACTATGAAAAGTAGTAAGTAAATGATAATGATGTCATTGTAATAATTAAATTCAATTGAATGAACCAAAGGGAGTGCAACATACTTTAAAATTATTTACTTAATCAAAATATCCAAGGTTGCTCTTCCAAATTATTGGAAATAGAATTGTTTTTAGAAAATACCAAGATTGGTGTCATTTGTAACAGAAGATTGGTTGAAATAACATCAAGTAACGTCAATTAACTATGAAAATGATTGTGTAGTTAGCCATTTCAGCCGTAAACGTATGATGCATGGCGGGTCATTGATATTAGTGAAAAATTATACTAAATCGAAAGAACGAAGAGACATTGTCGGACTGTCTGTTGAACAGACCATTAAATTGTCCTGTGTTGAGCTTGATAAGCATGTTATAGTATGTGTATACAGACCTCCAACTCGAATAATGCTATATTAGAAGGTCTTATTGGGTCATTTGATTTGGCAAATGTTTTTATTGAACCAACCTGAGTGACAGCTTCTTCTGCCACTTGTATTGGTCGATAATATTTTTTGTAATTGTGATTACTTACGTAAAGAAGTTGTAAACAAGTGGCCATCTAATCACAGTGAAAGTCGGGAAAAACTTTTTGAACTTTATGGCCTAAAGCAATATATGAATAATACAAGCTTTTATCAGTATGTTGCAAAATATTCTAAAACTTTTAAAAGTGTGTGCAACATAGCTAAAACTCTTCATATAAGCAATAAAATAAAATCAGCTGATGATAAAATAAAAACTACCTGGTAAATAATAAATAATAAAACAGGTAGGAAAACACAGCGTAGTACTGAATTCATTTTAGAGACTGCACATGGCCCCATCACCTCAGATATAGAAATAGCTCAGGAATTTGAAAACTTTTTTGAAAATATTCCCCTTAAAACTACTGATACTTTAAATTCCTCACCCGCCCTTTCTACTGCCTTACTTAGAAATAATGTAAAGGCATGCCATTTGGAGTTTAGGTTTCAGTATACAAACTCCGAGGCTGTTACAAAAGCTTTTAAAGATCTTAAAATTAAATCAACAGAGGATCTCTGGGGAATGTCTATTATCGAAACCATTGCGCCCTACCCAACAATTATAGGCCTGTGTCAATTCTGCCAGTTTTCAGTAAGGTGTTTAAAAAGTTGATGCTCAATCAAATGTTACGTCACTTTAATAAAAATTCCATCTTTCATGAACAACAATACGGTTTCACTAAAGGGCGTTGTATCACTGTTACCCTAATAAAAAAAAAATATTGCGCCTTTGAGGAAGCACAGGATGCCATTGAAATCTCTTGTGACCTCTCTAAGGCGTTCGATTGCGTAATCCATGAGACACTTCTGCTGAAACTAGAGCACTATGGGATTAGGAATACAGCTCTTGATTTACTAAGATCATACCTGAAAGATAGGAAGGTCAAAGTTCAAGTAAATGGCGTAAACTCATTAGGGTTTGAAATGGCAATGGGCGTCCCTCAACGTTCGATATTGGGTCCATTCCTCATTTTTTCGTTTACATTAATGATTTATCCCAATTACTTCAAAATCAACCGAAGATGGTGTTATTTGCTGATGACACATTATTGATCTTTAAAATAGACCGACGATCACAAAATCTTGACGACGTGAATAACTGTATTCTTCAGGTCCAATATTGATTTACGGTAAATAATTTGTTACTAAATGAAAAAAAACCAAATGTATTAGATTTAAATTACCTAATGTTAGAAGTAGCGAATGTGATATCATATTGAACGGAGAAAAACTGGAATTTATTATTCTAACGGTTTTCCTAGGAATTACTCTAGACGAGAAACTACAATGGGGACCACATATAACATCTCTTGCGGGGCGGCTAAGCTCGGCCGCTTATGCTGTTAGAAAGATAAGACAGCTAACAGATATTATTATAGAAACCGCGCGTTTGGTTTAATTTAGCTACTACCACAGTATTAAGACGTATGGCATTTTACTGTGGGGTCGGGCTACTGACATTAAGTCCATCTTTATTTTGCAAAAGAGAGCTGTCAGAGCAATTTATAATTTACGTCGCCGCGAATCTCTTAGGGAACTATTTAAAAAGATTAATATTATGATGGCACCTTGCCAAATCATTTATGAAAATATTATGTATGAAAGGAAAAATCTACATCTTTTTAATAAGATAAGTGGTAGACATAATTTTAATACTAGAAATAAAGATAAAATAGATGAACCATTTTTCAGATTATTTAAAGTACATGCATCTTTTATGGTGTACTGTGTTAAATGTTACAACAAAATACCTTGTGTTATACTGCAATTAAATGAAAGCAAATTTAAAACACATTAAAAGTACACTTTGTAAACAAGCATATTACAAGTTAGAGGATTATATCCAGGATGGGAATGCTTGGAAACATGCTGGTCCAGCTCCATAGGACAATCTAGAGTCTAGACAAAATCAAACTGGTTGCTATTTTAATTGTATAATTTGTTATTTTTCTGACATTGGTTTTACATTCATCCATAAAAAAAAAACATGCAGCCGAACTTATAACCTCCCCCTTTTTGGTAGTCGGTTAAAAAGCGTCGAGAAAGCAGTTTAACCCTGCCAAAAGATTCACCATTCAAGATTCGGCGGAGCTGGACCTGAATGCAACCTGACGGCGATGTCACTAAAAGATGCCTACCCATAGATAAATATAACCCGTTTCTCCACTATTCCAATGCTACTCAAGGATGCATATCCGGTACGGCACTAATAATCCTTCCATATCCTAAGGGCATGTCTTCCCAAACATGACACGACCGATCAATCGATCGATTGTTCTACGCCCTAATGTTTACCACCAAAACATATACATTGTGGAATGCAATAAAGATTTGAGTATTGAGTATTGAACATGACCGCGGCCCCCGGTCTACTCTTTGATATGGTTATGGTTACAATTGTCTCTGTAGCCCTATGAAACGTGAGGCTCCGGGGGCTAGTGCAAATTTTTGGGTTCATTTGAGCAATCGAGTCTGGTAAAACCAGGCTATAATGATTGTATACCATGCATGACGGATCGCTATTCGGAACCACTTCATTATCGGCGGGCTGCTCGTAACGATACTACTGCATGATTTATCTAGTTATTTCATTACTCCCTCGACTGGAATGACCTAACCCAGTCTTCTTCCTAAATCACTTCTTCAGCGATCTCATGAAGACATCAAACGGAATGGCATCAAATTCGTTTGTTTTCTTTATTTCATTGAAGATTTATCTCGTGACAAGCCCGATGGGATGTCCCACCAGAAAACATTTTACCTCTTGTGCAAAATGTCATGCTTGAAGACAGTGTGTCGGTCAGTGAATGATTGTAATTATTTTTTTTATTAAGTAGGTTTGTAACATCTATTTAGAGGCAGATTTGCCTACCTATATCAAAGCGTACAAAATCTTTGTAATAACATTCTCCAACCTCCTGTATAGTCTCATACTCAAGATCAGGGGCAGGAGATAAAAAGATACTCAAGATCAGGGGCCGCCATACACTGACACTGTAATTGCTCACCTAAGTACGTAGGGAACATTGGTATCTGATCTACAATTCTACATCATTCAGACGAGACAGCTCAGTCCGTCACTATAAATCCCTCGTAACACTGTGGAGCATAATATGAAGCTTAAACTTGCTTCAGTTTGTGTTCGCCAACTTTGAATTAGTGTTCAGGTGAGCTGCCCCCCACATCTCTCAACAAACATAAGCAATTATCCGTAAAGTTTCCTCGTAAACACACATTCATTACGTTTCATTCTCGCCGCGTTTATCGGAAATTCATTATTCACTCGCGATAACTTTACATTAGGGGTTCCAAATAATGAGTGTTGTTGACTTAACCCTGCATGTTTCTCGGGATTGCTTCTTATTCAATAACTCGTGGTTACCTTTACCGATGTCTTAGCAGAATCTTAAGATTCATGTAAAATGTCCTGTTGATGAGATTGCAAGATGCACGTTAAATTGAAGGTGCACTATATTAGTATTATGTACTCCGAAACTTACCACATTACGGAACATAGTCGAGCTATTTGGTAAGAAGGAGGAATTTGTTCCCAAAACGTATCCGTGATGACAGCAGCACTGAGGACCTCGTAGTGCAGTGTGCAATAATCAACGACAAACACAATTCCAGCAATGTGTGTTTAGTTAGTCGAGTCCCCCGGGACAGATTCAGATTATTGTTCGCCGGCAGCGGATTATGTCAACCAAGCACACATTGACGCCTTCTTGCCTGATCCGCGGCACTCACGTATCGCTTGCACATTAAACCTTAGATCCCTCGCACGACGCCCCCTTCACGATTAACTCGTCACTTCTCTTTCGGCTCCCACAACATTCACGCGGGATAAGGGAGGCGGGGGGAGTGCTCGCTCTTGATAAATGTCAACGAAAGCGCGCTCAACAAAAACTCTAGCAATAACAAGTAGCGACAGGCGCGCGGCGGAACGGATATTAGGAATTTATCGTTTTACTTTACAACATTTATTTGTTTCGCAGCAACTTTCGCTTTCCAGCTTTCATATTCATTTCGTTTCACCCACACCTGAGTAATGTCCCGCGCCAACTTCTACCACAAACAGTGAGCTCCCACTTATCGTAAAGTTGTAAATGTATTAAACGTAGAGTTACTTCAGCCGCCCAGCGTCGCTCAGGCGCGATCGACCACTGACTTCACGTCTAGTTCGTGGTCTTGATTGTCATTAAGAGGATCACAATCAGAAAACTTCGTATGGTGCCGGACGTAAAGAGTAGCACTAACCCATTTCTTCCCGTGGGTGTCGTAAAAGGGGACTAAGGGACTAATTACTAGAGAATGGGCAGCAGCGTTCTCTATGCATTTTAACACCATACTGCGATCACCAACCCACCTGCCAAGCGTGGCGATTACGGCAAACCCACCCCTTTTGGGGAGGCCTATGTCCAGCAGTGGACGTCTTTCGGCTGAAATGATGATATTTTGGATTGTAACTCAAGGTAAAGGGTCAGTTTACCGTTAATTTGTATCGAGATTTTTTTCTAAACGTTTTTTATTAACAAACAAGTTCTGAGAAATATGTTCAAGAATAACATATCCACCAAAAACATTTCATGTAAAATGTTGCCAAGACGACCACATAAGGTTTGCCCTGTGAAAAAGATATCAGATCTCATGTAGAGCCAAGCTTCTGAATCTACACGGCCTAACTCTACCGAACCTAACTTTCTAAGAATCATTGTTTTGTAGTGTAAAACCAATCTCGAGTTTGGAATCAAATGTCACAGCTAGTTAGCGTTACATTATCTGCAGATTGAAACTTAGATGAACAGAGTACATACAGAATAGATGCCGGCTGATATTAGGAGGCGGAGGTAAATTTATATAATTTTGTAACTTTCAGTGATTGGCTGATTGACAAAGCATTTCGAACATGAAAGGGAAATGTGTTGTTTTCTTTACGCATGTACACCTTAATTATTACCTTCCTCCTGCCCTCTTTCCGTGTTACTTGGATCGATACAATACGTGCAGGTTCCGTTCCTCAAAAGGGAAACACGGAACCCTTATAGGATCACTTCGTTATCCGTCTGTATGTGTCTGTCTGTCAAGATCCTTTTTCTCAGGCACGCGTGGAGGTATCAAGTTGACATTAATATAAAATTGAAGCCCTAAAAAATATTCTAAATCAACGCAAAAACAAACACAGCGATGTATGCGACATATTTTAATACTCGCAAATAAATCAAAACCTATACTAGGGTACTTCCCGTTGACCTTTTTGGCAAGAAGCGACGTCTTGCAGCACAAATAAAGGAAAAAGTCCGAAAATCGTTAATTTGTAGTTTTCTCACACAAAAAAATATTGTTTTGCGATTACATTTACTTGGAAAATTGACCGTGGCGTATATCGATGTATGGGAGAACATGATTTTCAACTACAATGTTAAGTTTGGTTTTGGGATAAATTCATCCCAACTTATTTTTTTTCCAGTCAGGGGAGACTGAAAAAAAAAATAAGTTGGGAGGAATTTCATGTCATCCGTAACTGTAATCATTCAATCCTTTTTCTTTCACATCATCCCTCATACAATCCATCCATCCATCATTTGCACATGTAGGTACACCTCACAGATGTGGAAAATCAAAAAAAAAAACCGGCCAAGGGCGTGACGGACCGTCCACGCACAATGAAGAGTTCCGAAGTTGGGATGAATTTATCCCCAGAACAAACTTAACATTGTAGTTGAAAAACATGTTTTCCCATACATTCCAACTGCAAATGTAAGTTTGTACGCAAAATATTGTGAGATTTACCATGTTATTTAACGACCATAGACTTCTTATAGGTTTTCCTGTTATTAAGTATATTCAAGGTTAGCATGAGCGATGAGTCGCGTCAGTGCTACTGTATCTGTGACTGTATCGTGGTGATACACATAGGGTGTATCATGTCGTTTCACTGCATCAGCATCACTTCGATTCCTTTGAGCACTATAACCAACTTCATTATAGTCTTTAGCAAGAAATCAAATCTGTTGTGATTGCACTAGGATTCAACACTATTGTCATCTGATGCTAGAGAGCACTAGGATTCAATACTATTGACAGCTCCCTTCACCTAAGTGAGCTGTCACTCCATCTGATTCTAGGGAGCGCTAGGATTCAACTGATGCTAGGGAGCGTTAGGATTGAACACTATTCACTAGCACTAGCTCACTTCACCTAAGCTTTCACGGTGACATTTTTATAAAATAGATTGGCCGGAGACAACGGGTTGGTAGTTTAGTATCAGAGCAGTGGCCACGCACCCAGGTCTGAAGCACCTGTTATATAGCGCTTTTGTAGATCTATGTATTATTGAAATGTGGTAGATCTTCGTTCTCGCTAGCTCAACGGTTGACGAGTATACTAGTAATACTCGTCAAAAAATAATAGGCCCGTTTTGACATTTAAACTTGAATCGATTTATCGTGAGTATCGAGTCGTATGGTTACTCGAGTGTTTCAATTTTAATAGAAAAACTGTATAGGAGTTCTTTCTTAGTTGGTTGCTTGGTCAAACAAATATGATGATGGCTAATGTCAAGGCCAGCACGAATGAGAGGCGAACGAATGTTTCTGTATAGAACACAAAGACATGCATGTTAGTGTGTATGTAACGTTGTGACAATAGCTTGTGTTTGCGAGACATTACAAGTGAGCGCTACTATTCTGTTGCTATCTCCATATAAAGGGTGAGACCAATATCGCCAGCACTTACATTTACATGCTTAATTGAAAATTGAAATGTGTTTGAATTTAACATGTTTTGATTTATACATTTAATAAAAGTATTTAAAAAGACATCTCACATAAATGCAGTAAAACTTTTTAATGTCAAAAGATTTATCATTACTGTATGTAACAGTCCATTGAAACAACTAGATAAAAGAACGAAAATAAGATGAACATCCTCCGGCATGCAGACCGTTGCCGAGCACACTGGGTACATACTAACACCCAAGCAATGCTCAAGAAGCATTGTCACATCGTTCAGAACAAGTTGTGTCATCTTCCTCATTCATTTTTTCGTATTCAGTGTCCAACTGTAAATATGAATGAAGGAGAGATCAGATGTCTTTCACAGAAACTCATTTCAAGGATATTTATACATGCCTTCGTGTTCAAATGTGACCGTTGACGAAGATAAGTGTTTTCTAAAAAGTAACGTCGAGATTTACAGCAAATAATTAATTGTGGAGCAAACAAACTTGGAATCGACGGTAACTTATGTGATGAATATCGCCAGAGATGTGTTTAATTCACTGAAGCACTGTGTTGTCATCGTGTAACACTCACCGATGTCGGGACGCGGAGTCTATCGACACTAACACACACACGCGGGACGTCCTGTCTCGTCGGGCGCTGCGAGCAAACTGCCACCCTCGAGTGCGATCCGCCGCACCTCCCCCTTCCTCACCCCGCGGGAGCGCTCCCCACGCCCCGCATCCCTCCACCCGCCGACAAGCCACGCGACGCACAAAGAGGAGATCAGCCGCTTCCGAATCCCGATACCGAATTACCGACGATACTCACCCGACTACATGGTACTCGCTACAGCACAAGTATCGCAAAAGAAAAACCTGAAACCTGAAACAAGATTGCGATGTAACCACAACCTGTATAGCGAACGTTGGTTATGCAACACAATCACGTAATGTTCTCGAGCATCATGATTGAGTTCACAGAGCAGCCTTCGCCTACAAGCGTCATGGGCGTGTGACATTGTGCCGCCGCGGCGTGACGACCGATTGATCACGGTTAATCGATGGTCGCGAACTGGTGATGTAACGGTAACCAGTGCTTAACTTACAAGCGGCAACAGAAGACCCACTGCACACCACACATCATGACAGATGTTGGCTCACACACAACTGTGAGCCAACGTCTCGGCGCAAACAAGACGGCTGCAGTATTTACAAACGTAAACTATTTATGTGCAACCGTCAGTTGACAGATACGATACATGCGACGAATCGTGATTTTATTTTGAGGGGTTTTAACGATTATTTGACACGACCATCTGTACTTTTTCACTATTCGTAATGTGTGTGAATGGTCGTAGGTGGTCGTTGGTCGTAGATCTTAGGTGGTAGGGTTTCCAGGCCAACACAAATTGATAACAATTCGTCAAAAATCAAGATCTGGAATTAGCCTTATTTAATAAAAAATACAAAGTCCCCGCCGCGTCCGTCTGTCTGAACGCAATACACGTAAGAACTACTGAACGGATTTTCAAACAGTTTTCACCAATGGACGGAGTGATTCATGAGGAAGGTTTAAGTGGGCTTCAATAGGTAATTATAAGTGTACAGGTAGAATGTTATGAATAACTGAATAAGAGCCAAAGTAGTAAGTAACTTTATTGCTATATTTCTATGACACATGAACTTAGAACATCAATACAGAAAATATTAGATTATGAAAGTACAAAATAGAAATAAGTATTTAATACATACTTTGAGTATTTACAATATACCCCCACTTAATCGAATAATCTGCGATCGAATCGAAGACTATAAGCGAGACATTCAGATTTAAAGAAGCCTATAGCTAACTAAATCCCAAACCCTCAACACATCTTAAATGTGGTACACTTCCTAGGGCTTTTGTCAAAATGTCAGCACTCATATCATGCGTTTGATTGTACCGTAAATCTACAATATTCTTAGGTACAATCTCTCTAATATAGTGATGTTTTGTATCTATGTGCTTAGTCCTCATAAGGTGAATAGGGTTTGACGCTAGTTTTTGCGCCCTTTGACAGTCGTTATAAATAATAACTTGTCCTACCTTGCCACAAATTTCTTGCAAGAGTCTGCGCAAAAAGACAACTTCTCTGGTTACGGCCCTCAGCCTCGGTTGAAGATAATGCAACCGTTGGCTGTTTCTTTGATTCCCATGAATTCGGTCTTCCAGCCATCGTCACAAAATAGCCTGTCATACAAACGGCAGTTACCCCAATCAGCATCAGCATAGGCAGAGATATATTCACCAGTCTTCCTGTAGACAATGGAATAATCTATAGTACCCTTAATATACTGAAGAACGCGCTTCGCGGCTGTCCAGTGCGTTTTGCCATAGGTCGTATTAAACTGGCGTAACTGGTAGCAAACGCTATATCTGGCCGTGTATTAACAGCGAGGTACATCAAACAGCCATTCAAGTCTTATGGGATTTGAATGTAAAATAAAATAAAATAGTCTGCTACTTACAAAGGATTGTCTTTATTCTTCTTCTCTTCAAAACATTGTAAATTTATATATAAAATAACACACACGTATTTAGAGACTTTATCAAAAGACGAGCCATCAGCTCAACGGTTTTTTACCACACCTCTCAAATTGTTCTGTGCCAAATATGTTTGAACCCGAGCTTTGACATACCATAAAGCTCCACCATAGAGTTTATTACTAACCAGTTATAAATTACATAAAATTCTAAAAGACTAATTCTCCAACATCAAGTTCTGATAAGGATAATCAGGTTTCTCACCAGATCCAGGTTCCAACATAATGCTCGATAAAGGTGTATCAAATGTTTTACACTGTTGTATATTAAAACGTTTTGATAAATCAAGTATATTAAAGTTTTTTGGTTTATTTCAACTACCCCATTATCGTATTTTTCATTTTGAGATAGGAAATAATTTAGATTTCCCAGATCTTTTATACCGAAAAATCGTCTCAAGTCATGTTTGACTTTGTCATACGTCAAGTCATCTTTGTGCAACAACCTGAGAGCAAAACAATGTCATCCACATAAACAGCTAGTTCATCTAGTTCAGATGTACCAAAAAGTTTTGTATATACACATGACTCTGAGAAGGCTCTACTGAAACCCAAACCTTTTTGAGTTTCATCGAGCTTTTTGTTCCAAGCTCGCGAAGCTTGCTTCAACCCATATAAATAGCGAATTCTTCAGAAGACAAACTTTTCCACCTTCTTGTGTAAATCCAAGAGGCAGTTGCATGAATACTTCTTCCTCTAGATCGCCATTAAGAAATGCTGTATCCGCGTCCAAATGCTTTAGCTTATATTCGTTCTCAACGGCAAAAGCTAACAGCAAACGTAGGGATGAATTCCTCACCACAGGAGAGAAGGCTTTATAATAATCCACTCCTGCCTCTTGACTGTAACCTTTAGCAACAAGTCTTGCTTTGTACTTTACAGGATTTCTTAAAGCGTCTCGTTTCAGTTTGTAGACCCATTTACGATAAAGACGTTAATAGAAAGGAAAACTTGAATTTTAGTCAACAGACCTGAAAATAAGAAAGCTATTAATTGTAAATGGGCCTTTTTAGGGTTCCGTAGCCAAATGGCAAAAAACGGATCCCTTATAGATTCGTCATGTCTGTCTGTCCGTCCGTATGTCACAGCCACTTTTTTCCGAAACTATAAGAACTATACTGTTGAAACAAGTTTCAACAGTATAGTTCTTATAGTTTCGGAAAAAAGTGGCTGTGACATTAGTGCGGTTCACAGAATACATTGACTTACCAAGGTAAGTCGATGTATTCTGTGAACCGCACTAATTTCACACAAAAATAGAAAAAAACAATAAATTTTGGGGGTTCCCCATACCACAGAATAAGTAATAGTACTACCCATACTTAGAACTGAAACTCAAGATTATTTTTTTCATCAAACCCATACGTGTGGGGTATCTATGGATAGGTCTTCAAAAATGATATTGAGGTTTCTAATATAATTTTTTGTAACCTGAATAGTTTGTGCGAGAGACACTTCCAAAGTGGTAAAATGTGTCCCCCCCCCCCTGTAACTACTAAAATAAGAGAATGATAAAACTAAAAAACATATTATATGATGTACATTACCATGTAAAATTCCACCGAAAATTGGTTTGTACGAGATCTAATAAGTAGTTTTTTTTAAACACTCTTGACGAAGTCACGTATGTTCGAGCAGGTAACTAGTACCGAGGGGGCCAGACACAAATTTAGATTAACTAAAACAAGCAAGTCATTTCTTATAAACAGTATCCGCTTTTATAACAAGTTGCCAAAGTCTGTTACAGAACTTAGCGATGGAAAATTCAAAACCCACATCAAACGTGTCCTTATCAAAAAAGCATATTATAAGATTAAAGACTACGTTGAAGACAAGGAAGTTTGGCATTAATTCCTTCTGCACATGTGGCTTCCCTGGTACCTCATTAACGGCAAAAATATGTAAATGTCTATTAACTGCTCCCAATTTTTTACATACTTCCTTGACATAATCGATGTTTTTTTGATTTCTTCAAGGCTCTAACTTTTATTATTTTAACCATATTTTATGTAGTTTTTTTTGTTAATGTGAGGACGTTGTAGGCTTAATATACTGTAGATCTGTAGACCATTTTCTATTTTGTTAAGTACCTGGTACGAGTACTTTTGACGGGCCTTCGCTGTCCTCTCATACTTTGAAAATATTGTAAAAGCCATTTTTTTTTAAAAGAGTATCCGTGGAGTTTCTTGCCGATGCCTTTGATTTTGATTTGACTTGAGTGCAGCAGCTCCTGCTCGTCACGAGTGGATCTTGTCGATGTGCTGCGCGTGTGGTGGGCCCAATCGTGCAGCGCACGCGTTTCATTGAGATGGTAATGCGCGCGGTATATACGGCGCCGCCGCCCCCACTGTACTAGTGCGTAGCTGTCGCGTATGGTTGCTGCATCATACGTCATGTGGCGCTGCTCGTGTGTCGCGGTACTGCTGCTGCCCGCACTGCTGCTGCTTGTGTGTCTACTAATAAAAAATCTACTTATTCAAATCTTAAATTCATTCACAGACAGACAACGCACGGCCTAAACCACAGGTCGTAGAAGCGTGAAACTTTGGGCAAGAGTTCCTTGTAAGGAATTTATATAATTTACTATCACCGATTAAAAATCCAACTGAGTGTACCCGACGTGTTGTCCGCAAACGAGCGGCGTGAAGTGCCGGCGCTGTTCGGCCTGCTCACTCTTCTCGGCGCGCACGTACTTATACACTATTTATTATGTACGTACTAAATACACTATATTGGATCATTCGGTTCCCTTCAAAATGGTTGAGTTGGATCAAAGACTACTATAGTATACTGGCAAAGTTGGGTGGCTCCCGCAGCTGCGCCGTCAATTGGGACTGGTCATCTCTTAGCTGCCACGGCTTATTTTAGTAACTTATTTCATTTTTGTTTTTTTTTTTTTTTTGTAAATTTTGGACGCTTTTAAGCTCAACACACACAGAAGGCGGGTGCGAGACGGGCGCGGTTCGGGAGTCGGGACGGCAGTACGGCGCCAGCGCGCGGGTTGAATTCCATGCATTTATATGAATGACACCACACGAAACGCGTGCGCAGGTCGGGCGCGGAACGGGTCGGGAGCGGGAGCCGCGCACGCGATTCGTGTGGTGTCATTCATAATAAAGAGAATTCAGCCCGCCATACTGCCGTCCTGGCCCACGCCTGACTCGCGCCTGACCCGCGCCCGACCCGCGCCCGACCCGCACCCGACCCGCACCCGCTGCCTGTGTGTGTTGAGCTTGAAAGTTTGCGTTTTTCTACATCATGTTAGAATTTAGTTGAAATGAGATAGGCTATTGATTTTTGAAGTGTAATCTTTGTTATTACTCTGTGGGTGTGATGACGTTCGTTTTTACGTTGGATATGACTGTCATCCTATACCAATAGATGGCGTTACTTTTGGTATGGTTAGGATTTATTTATTTAGTTAAACATTGATTTATACATTTAAAGTTATGCATTTATTAATTCCTGTATTTTATAACGTTAAAACTAATATTTAGAATTGTTTTGGTTTGTATTCAAGATGTCAATTAATTCAAATTCTTTATTTTTCAGACTTTTAGTCCACTTTGTTAGTAACAATTTGACTTAAACACTATGTTAGTAAGAACTTAGCATAAATAGAAAATTATAAATTTAAAAATGCATTTAGGACGATTCATTTTGGTTTCGATCGAATATCCTACTAAGGGGTTATTCGATCAAAACCCGGACGAACGCCTTCATAATTGGAGAATCGAGTTTCTCCGCAATAACCTGCAAGATGCTGTTAGAACTACCGCGCAACCTGCCCAATAATGAAGCAGTTCTTTTACGTCTGATGGCGTAGAAGCCAACAACCCTTGCTTCCGTAAACATATTTGAAGCACTACAGAAACGCGGCAGCCCCAACAACATCCTAAAGCCATTATTGTATTGGACTCGCAGGGCACTGAGCGATCTCTGAGTATATGTGGTCCACAGGCTGCTCGTGTAAAATGTTTGGCAGTATGCTTTAAACAGGGTGATTTTAGCCTGTGAACTGCAACGAGCAAACCTGCGTGCCAACATATTATTCCTGACCGCCAGCGCCCTACGCTCCCTTTCAATATCCATTTGATCGTCAAGGCCCTCAGTAAGGTAGTGTCCTAGATATTTAAAATGATACACTCGACTGAGCTCCACTCCATTCAGTCGAATTGGAGGCACACTGGATGGACCTTTACCGAAGGCCTTGAAGACCAAAAACTCACTTTTTTTACTATTGTATAAAAGACCATGTTGACTTGCATAGTTTTCACAAACGGCCAACAGCCTCCTCAATGCACTTACTGTTGGACTCAGCAGAACCATGTCGTCCGCGTAGCTGACATTGTTTACACAAACATCGTCAACCGAACAGCCGACACGAGTACCGCTGAGCTCAACCATAAGCTCGTTTATGTACAAGTTGAAGAGCTTCGGTGAACTCAAACCACCCTGCCTCACCGCGCACTCCAACCTGTACGAGTTGGAGAGGCTGTTAGCCCATCTGACGCTGTTTGTCTGATTACCGTACCAAAACTGGAAAAGGCGCTGCACCTGTGCATGCACGTTCGTAAGCTTTAACTTTTGCCATAAAGTATCGTAAGAAACGAGGTCGAAAGCTTTCGAGAGGTCGAGGAAACATGCGTACACAGGTGTAGTACTGCACAGTGTGCTTGAGACTCAGTATAGCGCTTTCCGTGGATAGTCCGCTCCGGAAACCGAACTGAGCGTCATGAATATGGAGTTGTCCCTCCAGTTCAGAGTTAAGCACACTGTCCAGCACCTTAGCCACCACCGTAGCCAAAGATATTGGCCGGTAATTTCCCATGTCAGACAAGTCTCCGGTTTTGTTTTTAACAATAGGCACAACTATGGTTTTCATGAGCTCCGTGGGCAAGTATGAGTGACTCAGGCACAGTGTAAAAAACATCGCAAGAACACGAGGAAGTTGGACCCCTGCATAGCCCGTCATGACCGGGTGATTTGCCTCTGAACATTTTACCTATGATGTCGGCGACTTGCTTGGCAGATACCGTGAACAAATCACCGGCCACAACAGGCACAGCATCAGGCACCTTACTTACATAATGATACTGTTTTAAGGCTTCTACATACTGTCGTGACTTGTCGCGCGACGCGACACCGATAGAACAGTTTCTATGAAAAATTAAAGGAAATTGTTCTACCGGGTGTCGCGTCGTGCGTCAAGTCGCGTATGTAGAAGCCTTTACCAAACAAGGTGCACTGAAAAAAAAAAGTGTTTGCTTTAACAAACATCTTGTTTAATGTGATCACGCATCTTGACTCCATACGAGCCTAACAAGATCTTGACTTCTGAAGCTAGAAGAACTTTGTTAAATTATCATTGTTCCGTAATGCTAACAAGTTGCTTGTTACCTAAGATTATTATTTGATTTAAAAAAGTGAAGAAGTAAAATCAAACAAAGCATGTATGATGTAACAAAGACCGGTGATCATTCTGTACATGTCACATTGTCGGTATAAATAAAATGGATTTGTTCTGGCAAATATGCTATCTTGTTTAAAGTAAATAAATACATAGTGATTCCAAACATTTTAATGCCAACTATGAGAAAATGTATCTTAGTTAGCTCGCATTTTTTTCAGTGCGGCGGGCTACATCTGGTCCCCAGGTTTGGCAAGTGATGTAATAGAAGTATTAAATGTAGCCGTAGCATAAAAGTGAGTTTTATTGGAGCAGATTCAACAATCGTTCTCACATACCTACTACTTATAGATAATTTCAAAAGTATCCATGGAGTTTCATGCCTTTTCTTCTCGATAGGAACCTACTACGCTTTCTCTTTCAGACTGACCGACTCCTTGACAATTTGGACAATTCAAAAGCGGGGGTGTAATGTTGATGATTTTCATGAGTGTGGAAAGAGGTCTATATCAAAATGATGTCACAAATTTTTCGCTATGGGTGCTATCTGTAATTTTTGACGTTCAAAAGTGCCATTTATGTGCCTATTTAAAATAAAATAAAATAAAAATAAAAAGTTTTTATTGTTTCTCATACAATTGTTCCACAGCACAAAATTGAGGCAGCCCCGGTAAGTTATAAGGATACTTGTGATGGGGTTACCTCGCAACTTCCCATGGGAGACATGATTCAAAAAGAAAACAAAATGCTTATGTTCTATGATGTCACAAAAATTGTTGTAGCATGTTCAGGTATGTGTCGTGTTTGTGTGTGTGTATGTTGTGTGTGGGAGGTGAATGTGTGGGGTGTGTGGGTGTGTGAATATGTTAATGTGTTAATGATTGATTAACTGATGTGTACGTATGTTATGAGTGGGTACAGGTTCTCCATTAGCATATTCTGGTTAATATAAGTTCGATTTCATCATACGTTTGTGATTTTAACCATTCCGTCAAAGCATTTTTAAGTTCGTACCGCAACATGGGGTAAATATTCAATTTGAGATTCAATTTATTATAAATATAAGTTGATTGAGTATTATACTGACGCCTAGCGAAAACCGTACGGACCCGAGAGGAATGGGCCACAATATCTTTACGTCGTTTATCGAGATTTGATGGATCAAATGAGAGGGTCTTGTGCAGATGTATGGTTATGTTCAATATGTATAATTTCCTAAAGTGAGCAGATTACTAATCTTGTAGAGATTGTCTGTAGAATATCGAAAGGGTTTAAAATACATAACTTTGATGAGAGACCTTTGAGCCCTTTCTAGGTCTAGAAATTTGGTCTTGGTGGCCCCTCCCCAGATCGGTATACAGGATGTGATGACCAATTGTGCCAGAGCAGTTTATATTTTATTAAGTAGCAACGGTGGCATCACATGCCGCAACGTTTTAAATATCCATATAAGTTTTCTGACCCTGGCCATGGTGTTTTCGATATGGGTGTGCCAGCACAATCTTTGGTCGACTGTTATACCAAGATATTTAGTGAACCTAGCTTGCTGTATGCTTTGACAATTGCAAGGATAATTGGCATTTGCACACTCATGGAGCACGATCCCAAAATCAGCACCTGGCTGTGTCCTCTGATTTGGAGTAAAGCAGATGAAGTTCGTTTTAGATACGTTTAGGGTTAAAAGATTAGCATTTAACCAACTTGCAATTAACGCTAATCCACGTTCAGCAGCAGCACGCACGGTAGCCCAAGAGTCACCGGCGGAAACGACTGCTGTGTCATCTGCATATGAAAATACTCGTCCGCCACTGGTCTCAATATTACACAAATCATTTATATAAATCAGGAATAACGTAGGGGCAAGCACACTTCCCTGTGGTACTCCAAAACATACAGTTTTTTCATCACTAGTTAAGTTTCCAACCCTAACCTGCTGTTTTCGGTTAGTTAGGTAACTACCAAAAAGTGAGAGAGCTATACCTCTTATGCCGATTGTTTCAAGTCTGTGCAGAAGGATGGGGACAGAAACGGTGTCAAATGCCTTTTTTAGGTCCAAAAATACTGTTAGACATTATACCCTTGATACCCTTATCTACATTATATACTATATCACCAGTTAATGCCTTAACAGCGTCTTGTGTAGATAGGATAGACCTCTTCTGAACCCATATTGTGAGGTAGATAATATATTGTGTTTATTAAGGTAACTAATTAATCTGTTATTTAGCAATTTTTCGAAAAATTTTGCGATGCATGATATAACCGATATAGGGCGGTAGTTATTGACATCGTTCTGGACCCCCCCCCCCTTGTGCATAGGCGTAACCATAGATCGCTTAAACGCAGCTGGAAATATACCAGTTCTAAAGCACAGGTTAGCCAGTTGGCTTATTAAAGGGACCATGAAATCCCTAGAAATTTTCAAAAAATTTGTCGGAATACCATCCCAGCCAGGTGAGCTTTCAGAATCGAGACCCTTATTTGAAGTAAATAATTTGACTTTGACTTTGACTTTGACTTTATCTTCATAGTTTTTGAGGACGCCATCGTACCACGCGCCGGTGCCGAAAATCAGGACCCTAAACCCAAAATGGCGACCATAACCAGTGGTGAATCTCGGTAGTTGCTTTCATACGAGCAACACCCTCTCTTACATCATTTACAGGAAGAATTTTCTTAATTAAAAGAAGTTTTTAAGATATTGTTTATTTATTGGGGATGTCCAAGAAAAGAAAATTTAAAAAACAGCTCTCTTAAAGCGTCATCCTTCTTTACCATGATAGCATTTCAACACACTGCACCAGAGGGGCAGTCCATTTATTGAGTATAGCAGGGCACATTTTAATGAGCCCCGACCGATCTAAAATCAAAGTGACACTTCGTCGTATTGACATTATGGACCCTGAAGATGCAGTGACTACATTCGATAGGGCTGTAGTAGAGAATCCCAGGTAGCGCTTCCCACCAGGCAAGATCGGAAGATTCTTCTTTTTTAACCTCCGACGAAAAAAGAGGGGTGTTATAAGTTTGACCACTATGTGTGTGTGTGTGTGTGTGTGTGTGTGTGTGTGTGTGTGTGTGTGTGTGTGTGTGTCTGTGGTACCGTAGCTCTTAAACGGATGAACCGATTTGGATGTGGTTTTTGTTATTTGAAAGCACGTTTATATAACCTCCATATAACCTCCTCCTTTTTGGAAGTTGGTTAAAAATATATATAGGTATTACTCAATCAAATTTGATGGCTCAAGTGGATAGGTATTATTATTGCCTTTTTAAATGTTCGCTTTTCTTTTTTGCGTTGGGGGTTTTTTAAATTTAATTTTTATCCATAGAGGAGCTACACCTTTAAGCGACACATTATTGTTTACCGACATGCACGCGAACGAAATCATGGGCGGGCACAGCTAGTAAATAATAATATTACAAATATTTTGTTGATTTTTGGTTGATTGGTTTGTTTTGTTTTCTATGGTCTGTATGTGGTGTTAGCGCGCGCATCTCATTGTGATGGTAATGCGCGCGCAGTATATACGGCGCCGCCGCCGCCAGTCCGCACTCGCCCGCCACTCGCCGCCCGCACTCTACTAGTGCTCAGTGCTACTTCACTCCATTCACTCACGTACATTACGTCATGTGGCGCTACTCGTGCGCCGCGCTACTGCTGCCCGCGCTGCTGCTGCTCGTGAGTTACACCTTCCTTATTGTGTAATCGTACAGAAGACGGCAGAAAGAGCATGTAGCAGAGATGAGAATGATAAGGGGATGTGTAGAGTGGCTACTGTCTTTATTTTAGTGAAAGTTTGATAGTGTATTACTAAAAAAGTTAAAAGGTAACCCAAATTAATTTAAATGTACCTGAATAAGAGAATGATAAATTATTTTAAGAGGTAATGAATTGAACGGAAGAGGGAGATCAAGGAAAATAGAATGTTATGAAGAATCATACGGATGGAATGTGTACAGACAAATGAAAACTGATTGTGAGGAATGCAAGATTTAAACTTTTTCCGCTGATCTCACCATGGGATACGGGCAGGGAGAAGAGGAATACTAGTCCTGTATATGTACGAGATCCAGATTTAAGAGACGATTATGATTAAATACTTAAAAATCGAAATGCAAATCTCTAGACACAATCTTCATAAAATAAACTCAAGAGTTTAAAACATCATTACATTGGAACCATCGCAAAGAAAAAATACCTACCCTTTCGATGAATTATGATATTTCAAAATTATTATTAGGTGTTGAGTTTTAAAAGTACTAAAGTAGTACTAAAGTTGTGGAGGTCAGATAGGCAGTCGCTCCATGTGAAATACTGGTATTCAGCTGCACCCGGTTACACTGGAAGCTGACCCCAACTTAGTTGGGGCAAGGAAATTCCGATATAAGTAATGGGTTCGAGTATCTTGTTCATTATCATAATGAGGCGCGGACGTAAGCGCTGCCTGCCAGAGTTCGTCTGTAACAACAACATCGAAGGCCCCACTTTACATGTTATGAATGGAAACATTATCCGCTCCGGTGCATGCTCTTGAATCTTGGCCCACTTCACTAACGAGCCGATCAATGTTTTGGTTTCTTCACACATCTCATCGCTATTACATGTCACAACCATTCCTATTTGCATTTGAAACATCCATCCATTCATCCATTTCTTTCTTGTTGCGACCGGCCACACATCACATTGACTGCAGTTCGTCGCTGCAGTGTCTCAGTGGCCGTCACTGACGCGCGTGTACTAACGTATTGGTTGTCGGCAGTGGTGCGGCGCCGGCGGCGCGGACTCGAAGCCGCTGTTCGGCCTGCTCGGCCTACTCGGCGGGTACGTACCTACTGCACTGTATTGTTCCTGATTAATAATAATTATAAAGTATGTATAAGTAACAGCTGACAAGTGAACTAAGTGACGTTACTTTTTCGTAGAGAAAGCGTTGAACTTGTCATGATCGTAAATAGCTGCAGCGATCAAATCGATGTGCACTTTGAAAGTTTGGGCAAGTTGAAAGTCAAATTTCTTAAATACCTTTTTAAATAGATAAGACGCACAATGAAATAAAAATATTAGTATGTTAACTAATATTTGTATGTCATTGCGCGTCTTAATGTTATATTCAATAACTACACTTTTAGATAAGTAATTATTTTATTTTTATTTATTTGAACAACTTCTTTATGCATTGGGAGTTTACCTGTAAGTGATTGTTGCCCTGTTGCATACACACTTTCGCATGATACCTTTAGCACATATCCTGTTTACACAGGATATGTGCTAAAGGTATCATGCGAATGCAAATGGTTGGTGAACCAATAAAATTAAAATTTATAATATTGTATTGTTACCGGTTGCAGTACGAACGGCACTAGTTTAGTGGAGACGCTGCTGTTGAACCACGTGCAGAATAAGATCAACGAGCTTGAGGTACTCGCAGACTTCTTCGCCATCGCCAGTAACTCCACCGGTCAGTACACACACAAACACACACACACACACATTGTATACAACATGTCCCAGAAATAACGCACATTGATTTTTTTTTTCGTGATTTCTGGTTTGGTCCTATATTAAAAGTTGTTTGTAATGATGAGTACAATGATCCCTTAAGAGGTTGTGCGTTAATTCTGGGACATGTTGTATATACATTAACGAGGCCTCAAGATGGAGCCTTGAGGAATACCCGTAGCTACAATATTATCCATGTGAAACCTATTACCCCTACTTGTTCGCTGTATCAGACATAGAGACAAACTTCACAAAAAATCAAAAAACGCTCCGGATAATGAACTATTGTCAATTACTTGCAAACGATATAGGAATTTTTGTACTAATCTGTTGAAAAAGCTGAAAAACCAATATGATCAAAGTCAACTTCAGAAAGCAGGTAAAAACAGTAAACTTATATGGAAATTCATAAAAACTAACACTTTTAGGTCAAAAAATCCCGAAACTCCCCTTGATCTTTTATCTTCTGAGTTAATCCCTACCGAAACAGCAAATAAAGCTAACAACTTCATCATTAACGTAGGAAAAAACTTAGCAGAAAAAAACTTATTATCTAATAGATGTTTTTCCTTTCCCCATCCCAAATCCATCCACCATGACAAATGCAACACGAAACTCTTTTGTCTTATTAGATACTGATGTTAATGAGGTTGTAAGTATAATAGATATCCATCATCAAAGGAAATTTGTGCCGTAGGATGTGACGACATACCTAATAGCATACTCAAAAGATTTAAATACGTTATTGCCCTTCCCTTGACTCACATTTTTCAGTTATGTTTAACAAAAGGAATATTTCCTAAATTGCTTAAAAAAGCCGTAGTCACCCCTGTGTTTAAAGCTGGAGACAAAAGTTGTTTAAATAACTACAGGCCAATTTCAATTTTAACAGGTCTCTCAAAGATTTTGGAAAAAATTATAAACAGTAGATTAGTAAACTATCTTGAAAGTAGTAAATTACTCTCTGAGCATCAATTTGGTTTTAGGCCTAAAAGATCAACAAGCCAAGCTGTTCACCATCTGACAAATTTTATAAGCACAAACTTGGATAACGGCATGCAAACCATAGGGATATTTTTAGACCTTGCCAAGGCTTTTGACACAATTTCTTGTAATTTGCTCTTATACAAGCTGGAAATGCTGGGAATACGGGGAATACAATTGCAACTATTATCTGATTACCTCACCGACCGCCATCAGTGTGTAAAAATAGGTCAATACATGAGTTCTGAACTTAAAAATAGCTGTTATGGAATCCCACAAGGCAGTATTTTGGGACCTACATTGTTTTTAGTCTATATAAATGACCTTTGCAATTTGACACTCCAAAAGGGTGTAATTATGTCATATGCGGATGACACTGCGCTACTGTTCACAGCTAAATCAATGGCCGAGGTCTTTGAGGTAGCACAGAATGGTTTTAATACTGTGTCTAATTGGCTTCATAAAAATCTCTTAACTTTAAATACAAATAAAACCAACTACCTAATATTTGCAATGAGAAACACTAATCCAACGCTTACTAATCTAAACATTCAAGCGCATAACAATTGTAATTTACATTATGCTGACATTGCATGCACTTGTCCCACTTTAGCTAATCAAATCAAATATCTAGGCGTCACGATTGACACAAACCTGAATTTCCGCAAACACATCGATTTGTTATGCACCAGAGTGCGTAAACTAATATACATTTTTAAGAATTTACGTAACATTGCCTACTTTAAATTAATTAGACAGGTTTATTTGGCGTTATGTCAATCTATTATCACCTACTGCATAACGTCCTGGGGTGGTTCCGCTAAATCAATTTTACTGCACCTAGAACGCGCCCAAAGAGCAGTTTTAAAGGTTGCTACTTTTCGTCCATTTAGATTTCCTACAGACCAGCTTTATATGGCATGTAAGGTGCTAACAGTACGTCAATTATTTGTTTTTAATGTGGTTTTATTCCAACACACTGAACTCTACTTTAACCCAGTACCTTCAGATAGGAGAAGAAAAGATTTGGTATGTACTAACTCTCAGACTAAACATGCTTTTACTAATCGATTTTATTTATTTTTAGGGCCCTACTTGTATAACAAGTTTAACAGAGTGCTTAAGATTTATAGTTTAAGTTATAATAGGTGTAAGTTACTAGTACAGGAATATTTGTCAAAATTCAATTACGCAGACACGGAAAAACTACTAGAAATTTTAAAATAATAGGTCTGTCGACCTACTCTAATATAAGTCTATTCCATTAGCTAATTAATAATAGTGTCTACTTTATCTACTTTAATATTATTTGTTAATTTATTTAAACAATATTAAGTTTTAAAAATAATATACCCAAAGAGTTACTGTTTAGGTCATTGAAAATATTATGTCTCCTTTTTAATGTAACTTAGTAATAATCCTATTGTTGTCTTCATTTTAAATGTTTGATGTAAATCGATGGCCTGAAACACAGGTTTTTCATAAACCTAGTTCAGGCAGGTCTAATCTCTCTATTAATCTAAATCATAATTTTACTTTACTTTATACTTGAATATTTTTTATTTTTTTTTATTTTTTTATTATACTTACTACTTACATAATGTTCGTATAATAGTGATAAGCATCTTGTGTTTGTTCTATTACTGTTGTGTTGTGTACTCTGTCAAAAGCATGTGACGAATTTGGTTTTTTTTTGGTACAGGATAAAGGAAACAGATGGTACATCTGCCGCACTGACCGACCACTGCCACCAAACATGCAAACTGTACGATCATGTTAGAAGTGAGCTAGGTTTTATTGTTGTTAAATATCATTAATCTAGAAAAAAACCTTAAATTATTATTTTGTAATATATGAGTTAATAAATAACTAAGAACACGCTTGTTTAACTTACGGTATTTTCATTAAATGAATCATATCCATATAATTGTACTAGACTGGCACTTCGCCCGTGACTTCGTTTGCGTGGATTTCGTATCTTCGCTTACAAAGTCCCTCACTTTCTCGTACCCGTGTAAAAGGTAATTTCCGAACACGAATTAAATGGTTGCGATCTTTTTATTGACAAGTAACATCTATCTTCTCGCCTTATGTGGGTGTGATTTCGTGAAAAGGGACGATGAGGGACGTTAATTGTTGAGGAGTTCTCCTGGTAAGAACCAGGAGAACTGCCACTCACCATATACATTGTGACGAGCATAAATTGCTTAGCAACACTATTAAAGTACCTAATCGAATCGCAACCCGTTAAATACTTATTATGAAATAGTTCCGATCCACTTCACCAAATGTTGCTGTCAAATCAGTCCTTACAACAAGCCCTTTCATTTGTTATGTCACACGTTGTACCTACCGTGTGACATCAAATGCACGGGCTGTTTGCAAAACTTTTCTTTTGAATTTCATATGTCACACGTTGTACCTATCGTGTGACATATCAAATGCACGGGCTGTTTGCAAAACTTTTCTTTTGAATTTCATATGTCACACGTTGTACCTACCGTGTGACATATCAAATGCACGGGCTGTTTGCAAAACTTTTCTTTTGAATTTGTTATGTCACACGTTGTACCTACCGTGTGACATATCAAATGCACGGGCTGTTTGCAAAACTTTTCTTTTGAATTTTCTAGTTGCGCCCAAAAGTGAAGCTGGTGTTCAAAATTCGTTTATTTACGGTGCAAACAAAACGCGTAACGTAAATAAATGAATTATGAACAAGTGTAGATACATATTGTGTACCCAGTGTACCTACAACACGATATCACAACTTAGTCAACAGACAGACGAGGTCTTGGCTTACTGATCATTTTTAGGGTCCCGTAGTCAACAAGGAACCCTTATAGTTCCGCCATGTCCGTCTGTCTATCTGTCTGTCCGTGGCTTAGCTCAGAGACGCTTAGTACTAGAAAGCTGTAATTTGGCATGGGTGTACTAATCACGCCGACAAAGTAGTAAAATTGTACGAGTGGGGATGAAATTATTTTTTCTTGTCTAGCTTATTGTGTCGGGTATCGTTGGATAGGCTGTTCAAAAATATTGTGGGTCTCTCAAAACCGTTTTTCAATTCAGGCATCCATTTGCGTAATATTAAACTTTAAAGTCCTATTTTTTGTTAGAGTCAAGTGTCCCCCTGCCAGCTAAATGGTTGTTTTTGGCTATGCGAAAAAATCATGGCAGTAGTATATAATTATAACGAAATTAGAAGAAAAACTATCTCAGCTAAGTCGGCTTTACAAGTCAACGAGTAATAGCTGACCAACTTACATTTGAATAATAATGTACAGCTAACACTATAAGAAAAGGCACTGTAAACCGAAATACAGGCATTGCCAAGTTCGGTTGCAGTGGATACATCCATTTTATTAGAAACTTATACTGCCCATCCCATTTCTTCCCGTGGGTGTCGTAAAAGGCGACTAAGGGATTTACTAGAGAATGGGCAGCAGCGTTCTCTATGCATTTTTAAAACCATACTGCGATGGCCAACCCGCCTGCCAAGCGTAGCGATTATAGCAAATCCCCCCCCCCCCTTTTGGGGAGGCCTATGTACAGCAGTGGACGTCTTTCGGCTGAAATGATGATGATAATGATGACTGCCAAACTATTTTCAGTAAAATATTACTCAGTTTTTTGAGAAATAAAAAAGTTAGAGAATTGACCGTGACGTATATCGATGTATGGGAGAACATGTTTTTAAATTACAATGTTAAGTTTATTTTTGGGACAAATTCATGCCAACTACGGAACCCTTCATTGTACGTGGTCCGACACGCACTTGGCCGGTTTTTTAGAGTTCCGTACTTCAAATGGAAAAAACGGAACCCTTATAGGATCACTTCGTTGTCCGTCTGTCTGTCTGTCTGGCAGTCTGTCAAAATCCTTTTTCTTAGGTACGCGTGGAGGTATCAAGCTTGGCCGCCGTGGCTGTGGGAGTCGGGCTTCGGGCTTCAGGCACTACCGTCATCCAACATAGGCAATTTGCTGGGTGATACCACATTCCGGCTCGCTACGTGTTTGCGTCTGAGCGCTCCTTGCAGGCGTGGAGCCCGCTGTTAATGCGGTGAAGGAGTTGACTGCCTCGGACACCATGGCCTATCCTGCAGCAAGAGCGCTGGTCGGATGGCACGGCACGCTAGCATTAACGACATCATCCGTGGGGCTCTTGTCCCCGCTGGGGTGCCAGCTGGTTTAGAACTAGAACCCACTGGCTTGACACGCGACGATAGGAAGAGGCCAGAGTGCCTAGCACGGCGGCTGCTGCAGTTGCAGAAAACCTCAAACGGTGCAAATATAACAACCTTATTGGGAGCTATATGTTTGTGCCGTTTGGGATTGAATCGCTAGGGCCTTGGGGTCTGAGTGCTCATCGAGTACTTCGGGACATCACCAAGCGGGTGATCGATTTTTCATGTGACCAGAAAGCTGGTCTATTTTTTAGCCGATGTGACTGTCTGTCACTTACTCCTAATTAATAACAAAATTTCACAAATGTAAGTTCTTATTTTCAAATATAGATGTTAGAGGACCACTTACAAACCCATTAAATCTCTATTTTATGGTAGACGGCTCGACAGCTTACCGTAATTAATAACAAAATATCCAATTTCTTTAAAGTTGTAAAACAAAGTTCTTAGAAAGGCATTCCATTTGTATTTTATGGGAAGCAAGCTGACCTTTTCTACGAATACTAGGAATGAGTGCCACCATCTGTTTATAGTATCTCGACTTAGCACACGAGGTTGTTGACATGTGGAATGTGAGCTCGGCTATCATTGTGCCGATTGTCGTATCGGCCAATGGCCTGATGGCCGAGAGCCTCGATCAACATCTCTCGAGGCTCTCGTTAGGTGGTTGGATCAAGGGCCTGATTCAGAAGGCAGTACTCCTCGATACGGCTCATATCGTGAGGAGGTTTCTATCTGTGGAGTGAAGAGTGAAGTGGAGAGTTGATTTTGTACGATCAGATTATAAGCACGTGGGAGTTTTACGCTAGAGGGAGTTAAGTTAGGAGCTGTCGCAAGATAGCGAGTATTAATTATTAACTTAAATGTAGTTGGGTTAAAGTCCAGATTATAATAATTATGACAATTTAGTATATTATAACGCTGTGGGTCGTGTGTGTGTTGTTGGTGCGACTGGGTGAGTCTTACATAGTAACAATTACCCTAGGCTGATAGTATTATTGAATACCACGTGTTAATTGTATCATTGTGTACACCATTGTAACCTATGGTTATAAATAAACACTATTGAGTGATTGATTGAAGTTCTTGTAACTAACAGACAGAGTCGTGTTGCTGGGGAGTTTGTTGAGCCTACTTCTTCTCCCCAGCCTAAGCACTAGGAAGTGGCTAAAGGAGGGCGCGTTGGGGGCTGTCTATAGGCCATTGAGAAAGTTGATCCACAACTCTATCAATGAATTAATCTTGAGATAAGATTCTCTTCTCTATTATCTAGTAACTAATCCTAGAATTTTGTATTATCTGTCGCCGATCAATAATAGGGCTTTAAGAGAGATTATCCAAGAACTTTATTAAGTAATGAATCTTGAGTTTAGATTCTTAACTCTATTGTCTAGTAATTCTTGAATGTTGTATTCTTTATCTCAGACCGATAATTCAGTTAGGCTGATATGTACACGTGTCTTGCAGATATGCTTGTTGTATAAAGGGTGAACTTTCAGGGGATTGGGTGACCACGACTATTTTATATCCAGTCCAAGGACTGATACCATGGGACCATGTCTCCTTATGAGCATGATGCCGACGCAATGCCGCTGGAACTAGCCGCTCCGTTGCCAAACAAGGACGGTTCGCACGGATGCTGCAGGGATAACCGCTTTGTCACGTTTATTAGTTTGAAAGAACTGCTAGGGACCATGTCTCCAAAAGAGCATGATGGACGACGCAATGCCGCTGAAAAGCCGCTAGCGTCACTTTATGGAAGTGTTGCTCTGAGTACTCCCAGTGTAGATGTAAAGTATCGTGTGAGTAATGGCTGACTAAATACCAGTTACTTTAGCGTAACGGTTACTCACAAGCTCAATTATAATAATATACTTAGCATCTCTCTATTGTGTATTAGCTTTCTAAAACCACACTCAATTTCATAAGTATGAATTCCTAAATCTTATTTATCATTTCTTTTAATCCTTTCCTTACTCTATTAATGAGATAAGGCGCTAGGCTTCTATAGATTGGAATTCACTTAATCTCTATCAGTGGTTGAGTGTCCAGTCTGGAGACGAGCTCTACAGGGTCGTGCGGTGGAGGGGTGCGACCTGTTCCCCAAAGGGGGAAAAACTAAATTTCTATCAGCCTGGGGTCTTAATGGAACCGTCACACCGACTTCCAAAAAGGAGGAGGTTTTGTTATGATCTTGTTTATAGAATTATAGACATTTGGACTTGTTACTAATCTATATTTATTTAAATAGAACATGAGCCAGTCGGGACCTCTTGACTCGAGGGCGTGACATATTGGAAGGGACGCTAGAGCTGTCCCCGACCGAATACAGATAATCAATAGTAATTGGGTTGTACTAACATCTCCACTTTTGAGTAGGTATTTATATAATAGTTTTAGGTTCAGATGTGGAATATTATTAAAAAAATAAATAAACACTTAACAAAAATCGGTGTATTTATAATTCAGTTTAACACAAAATATAGCTAAGTCAAATACTGCAAACTTCCAATGATTTAAAATAAGAAAATAACAGAATAATCAGCAAAATGGCTTACGTGACCTTAATAACAACCAACAGTGATTATAACAAGACGTCCGTACACTCGGAAAGCTAGCGTAGAAAATGGCCCCCTCCTTCTAAGCGCACTCCTTATATAGGCTGTCGCCGAGTAGATGATGACGACGTTCGGAAACACCTTACACGGCCTCTCCTGACGTTGGGTCGTCCTCGACGCAATTTCTTAGAGCGATCCCGCTAGGACCCGCCACTGGAGAGGTTGGTGGGTCGGTTTCAATGCCATCATCCAGCGAGGGCATGGACAGCGCAGTGGGAGGAAACTCCGTTTGCACTTCCATGTTCTTATTATCATTAGTTTCATCTAAAAACAAAAAGGCTATTAGTACTAGAAAAACAAGATAGAAACATTCAATCTCGCTGACCAATCAGTCCGTCTCCACTCAGTCAATTCATTCATCGTTCTTTCACAACTCTGACTCATGTGACACACATACATCGTTCTCAAAAAGAAAATAACACCCAACCAGGCCAAGGCATATTTCTGTTAGTTTCCAAAAAGGCTTGTGTCCTTAATCTCGCCGGTTGATTTCATTATTCGATCACCAGCGAATCCTGTAACATGGCCTGTTAAATAGACCCACTCGTACGAAGACCGTATTCAAACGCACGAGCGCATTCCACATGCAGACCGTGTTCGAACATGTGGAGCTTCCCGACACGTAGACCGTATTCATACGTGTCGAGGCTTCCCAACACGCTGACCGCAATCACACGTGTTGAGGCTTCTCAACATGTAGAGCGAATCGTACAAGTGAGGTATACCAAACAGATAGTTATCATACAAGTGAGGTTCGCCCAACAGGCTCGCCACAACAATCGTATAACTGTCAATATTATGAGCTTAACTTACTCTCAAAAAATGCAGCACATGTTTCAGGGCTCCACTCACCCCGCCACGGCACCATATATTGCGCAGCAGCCTGCGTCGTTTTTCCATAACTGCCGCTGAGCAAACGTAGCGTGTAACGTCCACTAGGTAGAACTTTTACCACCTTATATGGACCACGCATGCCGGAGTCAAGTTTACCTGCCGACTGGGAGTATTTTATTACGAAGACTAAGTCTTCAACATTGAATTGGCGTGGTGTACTTCGTCGTTGGTTAACTTGCTCGTCTTACCTGATTTGGTTCTTGCTGAGAAGTTCACGAGCTTCTAGTGATTTCTCGTAGGGCCTCTCTGTTAGGTGCCGCACCTTCGATGGCTACATCACGTACTAGTGCTTGAACCACGGGAGTTGTAGATTCTGTGCCTATTAAAAGATTCAAGGGAGATACTTGCGTAGTCTTCTGTCTTGTGATATTCAGCACCAGTTGTAGTTTTCACAGAGTCTCCGACCACTGCAGTTTTTTGTAGTTAGCTTGGATGCGTAACATGTTGAGTACAGTCCGCATGTACCTTTCCGCTTGACCATTCGCCTGGTGCATCTCCGGCGTTATGTAGTGCAGGTTGCAGCCGAGTTCGTTAATCCATGTCACGAACTCGTTAGACTCGAACATGCGTCCCTTGTCTGTGACCATAAGTTTAGTCACTCCAAACAAAGAAATAGCCTGAGTAATGACACGTTTAAGTTCCGTAGAATCTTGTCGGTGAATAGGATAGAGAAGTGTGTATTTAGTGAAAGCGTCCACAATGAGGAGGATGAATTTATACCCTTCTGAAACTGGTAGGGGTCCCAAAGCGTCAACATGAACTGTATTAAATGGAGTGTCGGGTTTTTCCCAAGAAGGTATTTTTTGTAACGGAGCCCGAGGAACTCTCTTTTGAGAAATACACACAAGGCAATGAGAGACATATTTTGAAACAAATCGTCTGAGACCAGGAAACCAAAAATGTCGGAGAATAAGGTCAAGGGTTTTCTCCGCATTAATGTGTTCATGTTCATCATGGAACACTCTCAAAAGACTGAGTCGATGACCTTTCGGTATGTAACAGAGCGACCTCGCTTCTTGACCTACCGGGACGTACTTATAGTACAGGACTCCATTTTGAATTTTATAAAGATCGGTATCTAGTCTGCCATCATGAAGTTTCTGAATAAGATCTTGAGTTTAGTTGTCGGCTGACTGCGCGATCTGAGCCCAGTTACGGGGCCTCGAAATTTGATTTACGCAAACGGGATTGCGACTTAAGTAGTCTGCATGGGGTATCATTGCGCCCTTGCGATACTCAATAGCAAAGTTGAAATCTTGAAGGTAGATCCACCACCTTGCTACCCGGGGCAAAAGATCTTTTTTTCGCTCAGTAGACTTAAGTGCATTGCAGTCGGTAACCACTACGAAGTTTAAGCCAACTAAGTAATGGCGAAAGTTTTGGAGGGCTTTGACGACAGCAAGGGTCTCTAGTTCGTAAGAATGGTACTTGCTTTCTGCCCCCTGGGTGGACCGACTAAAATATGCGACTACGTGTTTCTTTGAGTCGAGATGTACTTGTAAAAGGACGGCGCCGTATCCAATACTACTGGCATCCTTATGGACTTCAGTAGGAAGGTCTGGGTTGAAGATAGAAAGAACTGGTTCGCTTGTTAGCTCCCTGATTAAACTTAAACGAATAGTTTCGCATTCGGAGGTCCAGTTAAATTTGATGTTTTTATGGGTGAGGACGGCAATTGGGGCAGTTTTAGTAGAATAGCCTTTTATATATTTCCTAAAATAACCTGCCAGGCCTAAAAGTTGTCGCACCTGCTTTACGTTTTCGGGGGGCAAGGTGTTCACTAAGGCTTCCACTTTTCGTGGACTCGGCCTAACCTGACCCTGACTTATAAGTCTACCTAAATATTCAACTTCCGTAACCAGAAATGAACATTTGTCTAGATTGATAGAAAAACCAGCTATTGTGAGAGTCCTAAGTACCTTACGCAACAGTTCAATTCCCTCGTGTACAGAGTTACTTAATAAAAGAACGTCATCGACATAGACTAACACATTCCCCTCATTATTATGTGCGCGAAGGGTGTTATTAATGATACGCTGATAAACTACTGGAGAATTAGCTAACCCAAAAGGCATTTTGACATATTCAAAATGTTCTTCCGGTGTCACAAACCCTGTCAGGTGTATACATTCCTCTTTCAAAGGTATTTGATGGAATCCAGTAGCCATATCAAGACAGCAAAAGAATTTATAACTGCCTAACCTATCGATGTGGTCATCAATTAGTGGAAGTGGGTAGCGATCTTTCACTGTTATACGATTAAGTGCCCTAAAATCTACACAAAGTCTGTCCGAACCATCGCGTTTCTTCACTAGTATGATTGGACTCGCGTATTCAGAGTGAGAGCGCCTAATAACTCCTTTTTCTAAAAGATCTTGAGTTATTTCCCGTACTTTAAGTTTTTCTGAATACGAGAGCCTATACGGTTTATATACGACAGGAGTAGTACTGATAAGCCTTATTTCCATTTCTCCAGTTCGGACTGTAGTTACAGCAGTCCCTTTTATTAAAAACTGCAAGAATTCATTGATGACAGACGTAAGGCTTTCCAACTTCGCACCCTGTAGAGGCGTGTTTATTTTTAACTGGTCGCCTTTTCCAACCGCATTAACCTTTTTATTAACTTTGTCGGTGCGCGCAAGATATTGGCTATCTTTAGTTCGGATGTAAGTAATTCCGTCACGGTTTAATACGTCGGTTCCAACTATGATAGGCGTATTCATAAAAGACGCTGGAACTACTACCAAATCTACTTCCATCGAAATGTCACTAATCTCTACTGTGAGTGTGACGTAAGATGTCGCAATCACTTCTTTATCACTGAGACCCTTAAGAACGCAACGTCTCGGCTTAGGCTGACCAGTGGAATGCTTTAAAATGTTGGTAGAAATGAGAGACACATCTAGGGCTCCGCTATCAATGAGCACATCTACTGGAATACCCTCTATGATTGCTGAAGGTATATCGTTACTTTGTGAAATGATAGATCGATAAGAGCAGAGATTGACATTGCGTTGATTACGTTGCTCTGACTTCGCTTTCATGAAGCATTTGTCCTCGGTGTGTCCCGGTTTTTTACAAAATGTGCAAGCGTTACTTGATGACGGTTGCGAATTGGAGTTCGTATCGGAAGACACGTAAGGTGATCGACTACTGGATGCATTAGACTTGGGTCGCCTACAGACGCGACTGACGTGACCACGTTTATTACAATTAAAGCATCTCGGACCCGGAGTGCTACCTGACTTCGTCACTTGGCTTTGTTTTTTATGTTCAACCACCTTGTCCTGTTTCCCTGTTAAGGGCTTGGTGTAAATGGATAAGAACGAGACAATAGTGTCAGAGGTTAGGCTGGCATTAGCGGCAGCGGCGCGCACCTGAGCATTATCTATACCACGGATTACAATGAGGGTTCTTAAGTCGTCGCTTATCCCCTGCACTATTCTCAAACGCAATAGGGTACGACGAGCGTATTCAGCGTAACTTGAGTATTTATCCGAAGTTGCATTGATTGCCTCGAACAATATGTTGGCATAGTCTAATTTACCAGGACAGAGAGGTTTAAACTCACGCTTGAAATTAGACCAAGTCCGAATTACGAGTAGTTTGGTTTTATTATATCAGACGACATGACAACTTAAATATAACAGCACGTTTCTATGGTGACGCACATTGCAGACTAAAGAAGTTTTGCATACACAGTATTGATAGAGGTTGCATATATCATCTTTAACACCTTCTCTCAATGTAGTCCCATAAGATCCACAAGCTTGCGAAGCCTAGGTCTGGGCAACGGCTTGGTGAGAAGATCCGCTAATTGAAGCTCACTCGTTACTTTCTTTATTAGCAGCTCTCCATTCGTCACAAGCTCTCTTACGAAGAAGTGACGTGTACGAATATGTTTGGTGCGTCGGTGAAATTCTGGATTCTCAGCTAATTTTATTGCTGCTTCGTTATCCACTAGTAACGTAGGAAGACCCTTCAGTTTTACGAGACTTCCTATGAGCCGAGTCAACCATACACATTCTCTCGCAGCTTCACTGGCAGCGATCACTTCAGCTTCCGTTGTCGAAATAGCAACACTTTGCTGTCTCTGACTCATCCAGGAGACTGGT
This sequence comes from Tiliacea aurago, assembly GCA_948098905.1. NCBI lineage: Eukaryota > Metazoa > Arthropoda > Insecta > Lepidoptera > Noctuidae > Tiliacea > Tiliacea aurago. The sequence continues at coordinate 19,551,390 of OX402602.1, forward strand.
CCTCCAGCATACAGGCAAAGTACTCCAGAAGTCGATCTTCCAGTTCCAATATCACCTGCGTGGTCGGCATCACTGTAAGACTCCATAATTCCATTTTTATAGTTTCTTCTATACATAATGCCTAGATCAAGTGTGTACTGTAGGTATCTCATGATACGTTTTACTCTGACACAATCAGGTGGAGTGGGTTTTTCTAGACTCCTAGAGACCACACTGACAGCGTACGCAATATCAGGTCTTGTTCCGACCATTACATATGCAAGTGCTCCAACTACTTGCCTGTAGTTTTTCAGAACGTACTCATCGTTCTCGTTTTGTAAAACCATATTTTCCTTGGTTATTGGTGTAGTCACAGGTTTGCAGTCCTGCATTCCAAACCTGTTCAAAACTTTCTTAATATAAGATGTTTGATGTATTACTACTCCAAGACCTTCTCTGGTTGAAATCTCTATACCTAGAAAATAGGTAGCTGATTTGGTTGTAATCTTGAACCTTTCTTTCAGCTCTTCAATGAATTCATCAATGAGTTCTTGATCTGTTCCAGCTATTAGCCCATCATCAACGTAAAGAACCACAATCAGTTTCCGGTGGTCTTTTTCTCGTACAAATAAACAGGTATCAGCGTCACTGATTTTAAAGCCCACTTCCTTGAAGAAATTAAGAATTTTCTGATTCCAACATCTCGGGGCTTGTTTTAAACCATAGAGACTTTTCTTCAGTAAGCATACCCTTCCAGAACCATCATCATAGCCTTCGGGTTGCTTAACGTAAATTTCTTCTTCCGAGAGTGTGCCATATAAAAATGCAGTTGCCACATCAAATTGGTACATCTTCATGCCTTCGCTTGCTGCGATGCTAATCACAGTTCGGACAGTGGTCATTTTCGCAACAGGACTGAAAGTCTGATCATAGTCCTCTCCTTTCTTCTGGCGAAAACCCTTAGCAACTAGTCTAGCTTTGTATTTGTCGACTGATCCATCAGCATTCAGCTTCACGCGAAAAATCCATTTACATGGTATTGCTTTTCTGTTTTTTGGTAACTTTTCTAGAACCCATGTTTCATTTTCGTTGAGAGAACGTATCTCGCTGTCCATTGCTTTGTTCCAAAGTTTACTTTCGTTACAAGATACTGCGTCTTTGTAACATGTTGGTTCGAATAAATCGTTTGTGACCATGACATAATCATTGAACCTGGCCGGACGTCTGATCAATGATCGATCTCGCAGTACTCGATCACTCTGTGAGTTAATAAGTTCCTCAAGATTATCTTCATCTTCATTAACATCATCATTTCCAACCATCTGCTCCAGATCATCATTATCAACATTGTCATTTTCTCCCCTTGGTTCAGTTGATTCTTCATGAGTCGATACAGCATCATCGAAATTGTCTTCTTCGATAACAGGTGTATTCAATTGACTATTCTTATCGTAATCTATCGTTACGACTTGGTTATTGGTTGTAGCAGGTGTCACTACTTCGTCATACTCCCTTTGTACTTGAACGGGAATTTCCACTTCTGTGACTTCCTCATCTGGCTCTTGGAATTTCGATTCCAATGGCTTTTCATCAAAAATTACATCTCTCGACCTAACTATGTAATTGGTTTCCTTATTCCATAGTCTATAACCATCATCATTATCGTAACCAACCAGTACACATCTCCTAGCTTTCTTATGCATTTTTTTTCTTTTTTGTTTAGGAATATGTGCATAGCAAACTGAGCCAACAATTCTCAGGTGCTTTATTCGTGGTTTCTTCCTAAACCAAAGCTCGAACGGAGTCTTGTGTTCCACGGAAGTTGGTCCTGTCCGGTTTAAAACATAAACAGCTGTCTGTACCAACTCCGCCCACAACTGTTGAGGCAACTCTTCATGAGCATGCATCATGGTTCTAGCTGACTCTACGATCGTACGGTTTTCTCTTTCGCTACACCCATTCTGTTCAGGCGTATACGGCATTATTAGTCTTTGGTGTATTCCGTATTTCGATAATTCTTTCCGAACTAGTTCAGTATCGAACTCTCCACCGTTATCGCTAAGGAATTCTTTGATCGTGTGTCCTGCTACCCTAACTTCTGCCAGCATTTGCTTCAGCTTTTCAGGTACTTCAGATTTGGACTTTATGAAGTAGACGTAGCGAAATCGTGTGTGTTCATCTTTAAACAGGACGAAATACCGGAACTTCGAGAATGAATACGGGAAAGGGCCGCAAACATCCGAATGTATGCGTTCTCCAGGCATTTTAGCTTTTTCTCTACTACCAAACTTTTGTCTGTGAGTTTTTCCGAAAATACAGCCTTCACATAATATGCCATTATCCTTTGTCTTTATGTTCAGCTCTCGTTCTATAAGACTTTTCACATGCCTTTTATCTTGGTGGCCCATGCGTTCATGGTACAGCTGCAAGGCATCTACTGCATTAATCGATGCGACTACCTTTGTTTTAATTGCTTTACAATTCAGCTTATATAGTCCACCATATCTTATTCTGGTTCCCGTCACGGCGACTATTCCATTCACCTTAATAGAGCATGTAGTTACTCTTGACTCAAATAAACTATTTGTATTCTTGTCCTGTGTCGCTAGCAATGAAAAAAGATTCTTGCTAATACAAGGAACAAGCCAGACATCACAGAGGAGAAACTCTTTTCCAACATTAGGTTTCATTTTAATTGTCCCTTTTCCTAAGGCTTCTATTACATTTCCATCAGCCGTAGTAACTGTGTGAGGTTTACTGAAGTGCTCGAAATTTTCAAATAAATCTCTTCTCATCGTAACATGGTGTGTAGCTCCATTATCAACAAACCATTCATCACGATCTTGGTTGCATTCAGTTAGATTTAGTAGTACCATCATATTCGTGCTTTCACCACTATTCCTTCTATCTTCCTTACTAGTTTTATTTGGACAATCTTTCCTAAAGTGACCAACCTCTTTACAGATATGACATCTGAACTTGGTAACTTTTTTATTCCCTGATATCTGTTCCTTCTGTTTCTCGACACTTTTCTTACTTGTTTTCGTGAGAAGCGCTTCACTAGACGTGCCTTCCTTGCTTCCTATCAGCACTTTCTCATGCGCACAAAGTTGGCTGGTAATATTCTCAACAGTTCTGTCTTTCCTGGACATCAACATCCAACTCGATTTAAATGAAAAATAATTTTCTGGCAGTGTATCTAACATCTTACAGATTAAAAGTATTTCTGGTAATTGCTTACTTTCTTCAGCTTTTAATAATTCCTGATTCAGTTTGTGCCACATATTTTTCAATTTCGATACATGAGTTGCCATGTCATCAGCAGTATCCTTTTGAAATTTAAAGAACTCCATACATACTTCATATAACCTGTCTTCATTGACACCGTCATAGAGTCTATGCAATTCATCCCATACGTCCTTAGGATGAGAGAATCTAATCACCTTGTCCAAGATTTCATCTGATATGTTGTTCGTAACCAGCAGTAACGCAGTACTTTCCAACCTAACATACTCCGATAACTGTTTGTTATACTCCGTCAAAGCCACTGCGGAAGCAGCATCAGTATCACCGCCCTCAGCTACAGGCTTATTCGGTTTTTGAATTTTTCCCTGAATAATGTCCAAAAGTCCGTCTATGCCCCGTAACAGAGCAGACATGCGGTATTTCCATTGCATCCAGTTATTTCCGTCAAGCTTACATATTTGTATTTTACTTAGCTCCATGCTTAGTTTCCAACAAATATTTAAGTGAATATATCTGGGCCCATAACCAATTACGAGTAGTTTGGTTTTATTATATCAGACGACATGACAACTTAAATATAACAGCACGTTTCTATGGTGACGCACATTGCAGACTAAAGAAGTTTTGCATACACAGTATTGATAGAGGTTGCATATATCATCTTTAACAGTCCGGTCATTCGAAACCCATTCGCCTAACCAAACCTTAGCGTCACCCTTAAGGCACGTCGCCACGCGTGACAAGCATTCATAGCACGATCTACCTCTTTGCACCATGCTTCAATTACATTACTTAATGGGTCAAAATTAGACACATAATAATGTTGTGACCTTGAGGGTTGCATCGTTTTAATTGCTTGCATCAAGGCATTAGCGAGGGTAGACGCCTCAGCACAAGGGGTACTAGACTCAGTGGTCTGCTGTCACGGCGCAATTTTATCTGGTGTACGAGTAACAGTCGTGGTTTTATGAGCACGACGCGCCTCATCGTTAGAAGAACGCGCCTCGGTAGGCGAAACCGTACGCGAGTGTGACCTTGATTGGGCACGGCGGGTACTACGAGAACGATCCCTACTGCGCGATACGCGCCTAACACGAGTACGCGACCGATGCACTTCAGTATTTCAGTATTGTGAGAGTCACGTCGATCTCGGATACGCAAGCCATCCCGCGAAGTTCGATGTCTATCGTTCGAATTGTGATTCGATCTACCGTCACTATGGTCGCGAGACCTTTGAGAAGTAGGTCGATCCCGATTACGCACATTGCCTCTAGAAAGACGCCTCCGTGGACTGGGAGTCCTTGTACGTCTCATTAGCACAGTTAAAAACAACAATTAAACACACAAAATAACAAAAGAATGAAGTAAGCAGTAGTTGTGAACAAAACAAAGTTTAAAAGGTTAACGGTTTTCTTGTTGAAAACAATTTTAAAACTATAGCAAAACTTTAGTGTGGGCTTTAAGTCCTTTATCCCACTTCTGATTTTAGGTTCAGATGTGGAATATTATTAAAAAAATAAATAAAAACTTAACAAAAATCGGTGTATTTATAATTCAGTTTAACACAAAATATAGCTAAGTCAAATACTGCAAACTTCCAATGATTTAAAATAAGGAAATAACAGAATAATCAGCAAAATGGCTTACGTGACCTTAATAACAACCAACAGTGATTATAACAAGACGTCCGTACACTCGGAAAGCTAGCGAAGAAAATGGCTCCCTCCTTTTTTTTTTTTTTTTTTTTTTTTTTAGGTATGGCATCTCGTAGCAGACCTAGAGAGGTCGTTGCTACTTAACCGGATATTCCTGTGGCTGCCCTAAGGTTTTTAATCTTAAAGCCTCCAGCCAGGGCGCAAATTATATATATTAAAAACTAAACGACAGCGCACTAAGGGCACCCCCTGTGGGGTACGGACCTCGGCTCAGGGCGTCGTTGGGGGATCACAAAATTACTAACAATTTGGGGACGGGCTGGATTTGGGGACGGGCTGGGGCTCCCTCCTTCTAAGCGCACTCCTTATATAGGCTGTCGCCGAGTAGTTGATGACGACGTTCGGAAACACCTTACAATAGAAATAAACATATTATTTAAACTTAACTTAAAGTTAACACAAACATAATTATTAAGAGTGTTCTACACAAGTACACAGACTTTTACTTTTATTCCTGACCTTATTAAAATTTATGAAGTACCTACCTAATCAATAAACTTATGAACTAATTTTAACAAAACTTCTTGGGTTTTCTTACTTTTTTTCCTGACCTAGTTCTTTAATTAATATTGGATGTATTGTCTGCCACCATCTGTCTGTCACCCATCTTCTTTTCCCTTTCCTTAATGTTGTATGTTATAACATCATTGGATTGCATGTCATTGTTGTCAAACTTGTGTCAACTTTCATTGCATCTTAACCTAATTTGTATTCTATTCTTTATTATATTTATTTTATACTTATGGCCGTTGTTGTCTTGTATTATTTATGATCTTTCACATTTTAATCATTCTATTATTATAATAGCTGGAAGCCAATCTGAATCTGGTTTTTTCTTAACGTTTACATGATTTCCTGGTTGTAAAATTAATAAAGGGTTTTATTCCTATTATAATTGTACTTAGTTTGAGTACGGTCTTTTTCAAAGCCAGATTTATATTCATTAAAAGTAACTTGTTTTTTAAGTTTCTCACTACTAACCGGTTTAAGCATTCTTTCTGGAAATTAACAATTGAGCTGGCGACGGAAAGTTAGCTTTTGGTGTTTTTCTATATTACAATATATGAATCTGAGTTTGACTCTTGACATTTCTTTACAAAATTCTTCATAAATTTAACTGCACTTGCACCCTGACCATTTGACTTCGGGTGATATGGACTCAATATCCCAATTGTATAATATTGACTTGAATTCTACTGAATTAAATGGGGGATATGAGAGCAGTGGTGGCCCAGTGGTAACGGCCCCGACGTACGAGTTGTAGGTCGTGGGTTCGAACCCAGACAGGCGCTGTACTTTGTGTAAATAATTTCATCACCACTGCTCTCAAAACGGTGAAGGAAAACATCGTGAGTAAACCGGCATGTCCTAGAACCAACAATTCGAAGACATGTGACGTCCACCAACCCGCACTGGGCCCGCGTGGTGGATTACGGCCCACTCCCTCTCGAAGAGAGGAGGCCTGTGTCCCAGCAGTGGGAACATTATAGGCTGATTATGAAATGGGGGACCTCCATCATATAAAGTTCATATAAGTTTCATCATAATTATAAAGTTTTTTGCTGTATATTGACTTTTAATTATTGCAAGCTCTATGTATTTAGAATAATATTATACGGCTACTAAATAATTTGTGTCTATCCCTATTTGTTGCCATGGATATTTAGTAATACTTTCTGTAGCTTTGAAGAGGTGTTTGTTGATTATTTGTTTTAAACTTTGCACAAAGACAAGACATTGATCGACTATATTTTTAATATCTGCACTCATATTAATATCTGCGCTCATATTAATATCTGCACTCATATTAATATCTGCACTCATATTAATATCTGCACTCATATTAATATCTGCACTCATATTAATATCTGCACTCATATTAATATCTGCACTCATATTAATATCTGCACTCATATTAGGCCAAAAGAGAATATACCTACCTAGCTAGACTTAGACATTTATTTATACCTTGATGGCCTTCATGCACTTTTTTTTACTGGGCCTATACTGTCCTCTCATACCTATTAACACTGTGGTTTGATAACATTGTAAAAACCAAGAGTAACCGTTGTTTCTTGTCGGCTCATTTCCATAAGAAACGACCAATTGGAACCGCGCACCTAGGTTCTGACGTTTTATAAGTGCCCCTGTATATGTGAAATAAAATATTTTGATTACATTTTTTGATTTGTGTAACATTTCACTTTGCATGGACTTGGGAATGATCAACTTGTCGCCTCTAAATAGCAAGTCGTTGATGACAAGAATATCTCCTTGGACATTCCAATATGGTTTTACCCATTGACTGACCTTATCTTTATTAGTAGGCCATCCCTCCAAACAATATTCTTTCAATAATTGTAACTCACTGTCCTAGTCGGTTGCTTGACTAATTTTGTAAATGCTAAATAAAGAATTGACATGACATACTAGATCATATTCATACTTTGGAATATAGTTTTCTTTTAGAGCAGCCCTAGACAATGTATCAGAGTTGTACATCTCTTTACCGGGTACATGAATTACATTTAAATCATATGCTTGTAGTGCAAGTATCATTCTCTGCAAGCGTGCAGGTACATCATGAAGAGGTTTCTTGAATAAGTATACTAATGGTTTGTGATCAGTAAGCACTGTGACTCTGTTACTACGACATATTGATGAAATTTTTATTGTATTTTTTTTTTATGTGTCGTAAAACCTTTGTACTAAGTTTCGTCCAGATCCGTTTGTAAAATAAGACTTGTAGAGGAGAGGAGTATGAAAGCTGCTAATTTTGCCAGACCTGAAGCAGAGACTCTCCGCTCGCTACGCTTGCTCGGTCAATTAGGGACGGTTCCGAATAAAACGGACCGTACAAAGTTAAAAGACCACGTTTATTTCTAAATAATCGTTGTAGGTAAGCAAAACAATATTATACAGCAGTATATTTAAATTTTGTTATAATTTGAACGTGTGGCAGCCGCCCGGTTCGCGGTGGTGATGTGATAATATCACCTTTATCCTGCAAATAGAAATATAATTATATTGGTCACTTATATTTGACAGAGGATATTGCAAGTGCACCTATTGATCAATAAGCAGAGCTTCTGTAATATTCGTACTGTTTATCTTATGTTTTGAATTGTTTTACATTATTTTTGTACATTGTTGTCACGGAAGCTACAAGAATAATGGACTCTGGATTTGTATTATGTATATTGATTTAAGAGAGTCCTTGTCCTATTTCTTCCCGTGGGTGTTGCAAAAGGCAACTAAGGGACTTACTAGAGAATAGGCAGCAGCGTTCTCTATGCATTTTAACACTATACTGTGATCGCCAACCCGAATGCCAAGCGTGGCGATTATGGCAAACTATGTCCAGCAGTGGACGTCTTTTGGCTTAAATGATGATGATGATGATTTCAAAGAGCGTCCCTTGGAGTTTCAAGAGATATACGTTTTATATCACCTTTCTGACTAGCAAACCGACTCCTTGACAATTCGAAAGTGCCTGTACCCTAAATGGTTTGAGTGATCGGTGCTCGATATGGCAACGTGACAGAAGTGTTTGTTGGGCGCATACCCGAGTCGCCAGCGAAGGCGATGAAGTCGGCGAGGATGTTGAGCGCGTTGATCTTCTGCTGCAAGGCATCCTCCGCCAGGTTTGCTAGGCCGTTAGAACTGTAACATCCAAAGACATTTAAAATAAATATACTTACGATAGACGGGACAAAGCGCGAACAACATCAAAATATACTTGATATTGCCACACCTCTCTCAGGGCCCCAATTCTGTGTGGTAATTATTATTCCCCACCGTTATATCTTACGTGCAAACTACGTCGATATCATGTCTTGTAGAAACCCATGTATCGGCAAGGAATTGGTATTACATATTATTCTGTATGCTCCAAGACAAATTGTCTGTGGTACATTATGAAATGACGCGTGCGTTTTGAAGTTTTGTTCGACAGTGTTTGATCCTAAAGGCTTCTACATACCGGGGCGACTTGTCGCGCGACACGACGCGACACAAAGGCACCGCTCGTCCCACGACACGCGGAGCCTTTGTGTCGCGTCGCGTCGCGCGACAAGTCGCCCCGGTATGTAGAAGCCTTAAAACGGATCTAACGCAGAATATCTCATTTGCAAAATGTCCCATTCTCAAAAAGAAAGAAAGAAAGTACGTTTATTCGCGGTAAACATGACGCAAAAAATAAATACTGATCAAAACGAATCCAAATACTACATAATTATCTGCTATTTTTGTTTTTCAAGAATGTACTATTGTGTTGAATATCCTGGCTGCAGTATCAATCCATCGTGTTGCCACCATTGCATTGTATGTAGGATCAAATACTGATAAAAACGAACCCAATCACTACATATCTGCTATTTTTTGTTCATGACTGTACTAATGTGCTGGATATCCTGGCTGCAGCATCAGACCAAAAATTCCATAATCTTGCATAGTTATATAGCATACATGGGTGTTTAAAGTTTTAGGTCACACATATGTTTCAAAGTAAAGTAAATAAAATACCCATTATGCGTCTAAGATCCCTACCGCAGCTAACAAAAAAGTGGATAACCTGGAAACGGCTGAACCGATTTTGATGATACATCGTCTAAGAACCACCACTAGAAAACCTGCTTGCAAATAAAACAAACCACATCCAAATCTGTTCATCCGTTTAAGAGCTACGGTTCCAGAGACAGACACACACACACATAGCGGTCAAACTTATAACACCCCTCTTTTTCGTCGGGGGTTAAAGACGGCACCCCCCCGCTTGCTGTCCTGGCAGAGGTGTGGCATAATTAAATACGAGTAGTTGTGAAAGAAGTACGAACCTAAAGAAGAACGGCGCCGCGTCCGCTTCGCCGCACCACTGCGGACAAGCAACACGTCAGTGCGGCCGCGTATGGCACGTAGTACACACAACTACACATCTGTAATCCTCGAAGGGTTAGCCAGAGGTGCACCTTATAGCATGCCCCGCATCAACCGGGCCCAAATCCAAACTCCGAGCTGCTACTGAGAAATCCTGATGGAAAAGCACTTGGCCTGACCTGGAAATCGAACCCAGCACCTCATGCTCAATGCTCAACAGTAGCGCTAGCAACCAATAGACCAACGGGGCACTACACGTACATACGCTCACATGTCATCATTATTATACCGGTTTCTGCTTCAGTGTGTGGTGAAGGCACAATTCTGTTTTATGATTTGTTGATTTGAGGTATGAGGAGTCTGAGCATGGGATTATAGCTACTGATGTTTGGTTACAATTCTCTGAAGGATTGGTGTGTTTGTTCCGATTGCCACAACTATTAAAACTCCAGTAGTATTACGGAAACAACACAGAAGGTGTCACTCACAAGCATCAGCAGCGCAGCCAGCAGCAGCACGACACACGAGTAGCGCAACATGACGAGCAGACGAGGTGTTTGAAGAAGACACGATACGCGGACAGCTGAGCACTGGTGTAGGCGAGTGGCGGGCGAGTGCGGCGTGGCGGCGGCGCTGCCGTATATAGCGCGAGCACATTACCATCTCAAAGAGAGACGTGCGCCAAGACACGACACGCCACGCACGCGGCGCGTTGATTCGCCACAATCATCATTGTACGTTTGAATGTGGAAGTATTAATAAACTAACAAGAAAGTAAACATTGTAATGGCATCGGTACCGCTCACGACTTTGTTTCTAGAACCACATTGCGACAGCAGACTTTTCCCCATAATATTCTGATCGTATTGTAATTAACCTTGACATTTGATCGTGTATGCCTGGCATTTGTCTCCGAAGAGAGTTGTAGTAGCCCGTAGTGAGTGTACTTTTAATTTATGTGTTTTAAATGTTCTTTCATTTAATTGCAATATATCACAAGGTATTTTGTTGTAACATTTTACACTGTTGAGTTAGAAGATAATATTGTACACACAGCAAATTAGATCGGTTTGCAGGGCACACCAACATAGATGTTAGCGTGGGTAAAATCAACGGGTGTTACTACGCCTGTTTATTGGTGTTTGCTTCACAATACACAAAATTAAATTACCCCCTGATATTTTTATTAATAGCCGATTGGTATGCCTTCACTATCTATTACTTGTTGCAATAGTGTCCTCATGCTTATGCGTTTTTTAGGGTTCTGTCTGTCTGTCCGTCTGTCACCAGGCTGAATCTCATGAACCGTGATATCTAGACAGTTGAAATTTTCACAGATGATGTATTTTTGTTGCCGCTATAATAATAAATTATCGCCGATGTATGATGGTGGTCACCTTTCTTGGCAAAGTTCATCCCGAGGAGAGCAAGCGAACATAGGGAGCTTTGCTATCGCTATTCGTATTTCGACAGACGCCAGAGAGATGGTCTTTTTATTGGCACCCGTGACGCTTTTAATGCATTCAGCAAGTCTGCGTATGACGTCGATGCAGATACTGGTCATCACCAGTATGGAATTCTGCAATTCTGAAGAGTCCGCGGGGAGAGGAGGAACTTTGATCGGAGGTGGGGGATGACAGATCGGAGAGGAGTTCGGACTAACGTCATTTTCTTCAATTCTGACGTGTCGAAACTAGGTCTCTAGTGGTTAAAGGATGGGTGTTTTGATGGTACGTGACTCCTGACAGTCTATGAAGCAACAGGGAACAATAAAATCACATAAAAATATTTTAGCAAAAATCGTCTTCTTTATCTACCCTGCCGCTATAGGGCGGGTGGGCGGGAATTTTTTTTATTTTTTTTCTGAGCTAGCAACGCGTGTGAGGTGTCATAACACGCGTCTGCACACGGGCTGATGAACGATGGAGTTTTTGAATGTAGGTTTAGAACAATATTTAGAAATTAGGATGAAAAAACGTGATTTTATGCAGGAAAGTAGGTATTTATAGGATATACAGGTGGTAGGTAGGTACCCAAATGCTGTATTTCCAACGAGTCAAACCGCGAGTCGTGGCCCAGCCTGAAGGAGTGGCGGCTGAGTAGGTTAGGTCTGCAATCAAACCTTCAAAGTAAAAAAAAAATGAACAAAAATATTTATTTTTCAACTTAAACATTGTGTCATACATAAATTGAGGCAGCCCCAGTAAGTTACAAAAGTACTTGTGTTGGAGCTGTCTCACACTTCCCTTTAGTGGTTGCTTTACAATGACAAGTAATCAAAGTATACAGAAAAATTAAACAAAAATAAAAATAAAATAAAACATTAATTTAGCAGCTCTAGGTGTATGAGGTGTGTGTGTATATGTGAGTGTGTGTACCGTTTTTGTCTTTTCTTGTTTTAGCTTAATCTTGTCAGAATGTTTTCTGTTTCCTCATATGTTAGGGATCTCAGCCATTCAATTATTGTTTTTTTACAATCGTATAACAATAGGGGATACATAAATCTAATTTACGGTTCAATTTATTAAAAATGTAGGTGGATTGTGTAGCATATTGACGTCTAGCAAAGACTGTTCGAATCCCTGGGGAGTGGGCCACTATGTCTCTCCGCCTTCTGCTCTGAGTTGCTAAGTCAAAAGGAAGACACTTATGCAGGGTTAAGGACACTTTTAGAACATAAAGTTTTCTAATTGAGAGCAAGTTGCTAACTTTATATAGGTCTGTTGTAGGGAACCTAAATGGTTTGAAGTACATTACCCTGATAAGTGATTGCTGAGCTCTTTCCAGATCAAGGAATTTAAGTTTGGTAGCTCCACCCCAGATTGGAATGCAGTAAGTTATTATTGATTGTGCCCGAGCTTTGTAGATCTTATTAATGAGTTGCGCGGACATAACATGTCTTAAGACCCAAATGAGCTTCCGGATCCTTTTCATAAGGATCTCAATGTGAGAGTGCCATGGCAGTCTCTGATCAACAATTATGCCCAAGTATTTTGTGGAGCTGACTTGTTGTATGGTTTGACAGCCACAATTACTATTATAGAGGGGATTATTTTGGCAAACATGAATCGCAATGCTATTGTCTGATCCAGGCTGTGTCCTTTGGTTTGGGGAAAAACAAATAAAATTATTCTTAGTGGTATTTAGGGTTAAAAGGTTTGCTTTGAGCAACCGTGGCAAATGGTATGGTAATTGTGTATAAAAAGATTGGCAACAACAAACACGGAGACATTTGTTTCTTCTGCTGGACAAACACACGCACACGTACATAATTTCTGGACCGTAGGTACCAAATCTACTTTACTATTATTTTGTTTTTTTTTAACAAACCGGTCCCTCCATTTATGTTCGAATAATTCGTTAAAATGTTCCCGCTGGTTTTGCCCAGTTTGTTGGCTGCTGGTGCCCGTGCGCTCGCGGCATACAGCATAGTCGGCTCTACTGCTGCGGTGTATATAGCCCTTTTTCGGCACATTCCTTTTTCGGCATAAATCATTATAAACAACAAAGCATCATTATTCTGAAATTATAAAATGCCTAGGGCTATTTTGTAATATACTTACCCACAACTGATACCTAATACAATGTAGAAGGCAGTGAAATAGTAAGGTAATTTTTTTTTGTAATGAGGATCTTATCAATTCAAGAGCATGTTAGGCTTTGCCAACTTTTATAAAAGACGGGTCCATAAGCATAGCTAGACTAGTCCTTAAATTGCCTGAGGCGCGAGAATTGATTCTAGCTGGTCTACAGGGTTAGCTCGGCGTATTCCTAGCACGACGTCATAGAAGGGTTATAATTCAACAAATTAAGCCATCTAATATTCTACCGAAGTTCAGTATTTTTTTTAATGAATCCCAAATTAAATAGTAAGGCGCCAATTTTTTTTTTTATTTTATTTTTTTTTTTAATAAAAGTACTCTACTCGCTCAGGTTAGGTTCGCTCAGGTTAGGTTAGCTCAGGTTAGGTTAGCTCAGGTTAGGTTCGCTCAGGTTAGGTTCGCTCAGGTTAGGTTCGCTCAGGTTAGGTTCGCTCAGGTTAGGTTCGCTCAGGTTAGGTTCGCTCAGGTTAGGTTCGCTCAGGTTAGGTTCGCTCAGGTTAGGTTCGCTCAGGTTAGGTTCGCTCAGGTTAGGTTCGCTCAGGTTAGGTTCGCTCAGGTTAGGTTCGCTCAGGTTAGGTTCGCTCAGGTTAGGTTCGCTCAGGTTAGGTTCGCTCAGGTTAGGTTCGCTCAGGTTAGGTTCGCTCAGGTTAGGTTCGCTCAGGTTAGGTTCGCTCAGGTTAGGTTCGCTCAGGTTAGGTTCGCTCAGGTTAGGTTCGCTCAGGTTAGGTTCGCTCAGGTTAGGTTCGCTCAGGTTAGGTTCGCTCAGGTTAGGTTCGCTCAGGTTAGGTTCGCTCAGGTTAGGTTCGCTCAGGTTAGGTTCGCTCAGGTTAGGTTCGCTCAGGTTAGGTTCGCTCAGGTTAGGTTCGCTCAGGTTAGGTTAGGTTAGGTTAGGTTAGGTTAGGTTAGGTTAGGTTAGGTTAGGTTAGGTTAGGTTAGGTTAGGTTAGGTTAGGTTAGGTTAGGTTAGGTTAGGTTAGGTTAGGTTAGGTTAGGTTAGGTTAGGTTAGGTTTTTTTTTTTTTTTTTTTTTTAAATGAGTTATTTCCGCGGACATGGTCGTCCGCGCCTTTATTTATTATGTTTAATTGTTTATTGGTTGTTGTTTGATTACAATTGTCTTACTTCCTCTTCGGACAACATTACTCTATGTTTACTTAAACCTAAACTTAAGTCTACGTGAATCCATCTTTTTTTTTTTTTTTTTTTTTTTTTTTTTTTTTTTTTTTTAATAAACATACTCATGCGCATGCACATACATATATTTTTTATTTTCATAATTACTTTTTTAATGTCATTATACACCGGCTTACAGTTATTAATATATTACATTTATTTTTTAAAAACTTTACAATGACAATTATTATTAGTTGTTCTTTATTTATATACGTTTTATGAAATTAATGAAAATCTATTACTTAATATTACACAATTTTATTCTTATTACTTACACAATTTTTCTACAGGGATAACTACGTGGCAGTGTGAGTCGACCAGCCCCGACCGACGGCGTCCGTTCACGGACATGACGTATACCTCCGCGCCGCTTAGGTCAACCATTTTTTAGGGAACCAAACGACCGGACGTACAGCGCCACCATCGGCAGGACATTTACGTGAGTATGACTGACTCACACCGCCATGCAGTTTTACATTTACATGATAACAATACAGGCTTTACATAGGAATTTTATTAGATTGGTTAGTTTATTTGATTTGGAGTTTGGATGGGGACTATTTAGGTGGTGTTTTAGTGGGGTCTTGTGACCAGGGATTTCGCTAGCCCCAGCAGGGCTTCCACGACAGTGAAGTCTCGATGCTGCATGGCCGTCCTCAAGTTGTACTCGACGACCATTTTAGTCGGCGCATCCATCGCCCTCTTTGCAAAGCGGCCCGTGGCGTCGTCGGCGTCGTCGGTGTAATAGACGCAACTGACTGTATGTCTGGACACCGCCACTACCGCGTGGGAGATGCTGTCGTGAACTTGGATCCTCCTGGACCTTGTGTTGATGATGATGACGCTGTCGTAGGTCAATCCCTGGGCTTCGTGTATGGTCAATAGGCGCGACCCTTCGCCAGACCCGTATCCCTGGCTCCCAAGAGAAGCTTTCTCCTCTTGTGTATGAACCAGGAACAGGGTGTTTAGGGCGGTGCTCGGTATTTGCGCTCCTGTATAACCTTTCACCTCCAGGGAGTGGACCCGTGACAGCGACGACTTGGAGGAGTATATACCGGAGTATATCTCGCTCAGTGCAAAGGCCACGTCCATTGGGTTGCGGTGTGTGCAGAGCAGTTCCTGGGTGATTCCAGCCACCAGGTTTGGACGGGTATACCTTAACTCGAAAAGGTTCTCTCTGTCCAAAAATGGAAGCTGGTTTACGTCTCCGATGAGGACAATCTCGCTTGCCCCAGACAACTTCACTGCCATGACTATGGCCCCAAAATGGTTCATAAGAGCCTCGTCTACCGTGAGGCGGTAGCACCGATCTTTCGGCTTGAACCCGTTGGCTAAAATTGAGGCCATAGTGCGCACCTTTGTCTTAGCTCGGTCTCCTAAGCGGTGCGCTAGCTTCTCCCGGAGATCTTTGGCAGCTTCAGTCGTCGTGGTGGCTACAACGTCCTTCTCCTCGTCGAAGTTCTTTACCACCCAGGTTGTTTTGCCACAACCCGGAACTCCGTTTACCCACCTGATACTGGGCACCGCCCAAATTTCCTGCGATGCTGGACTGTCTGAAGTCCCCAAAATGGATTGTGCCATTTCAAGGATCTTGTCGTCCAGCATGATTTTGGTACATTTGGCGGTGACCAGTATCGGGTCGTCGTCGGTGTTTTTGAATTTCAGTTTGCCTGAGCGCTCCGTTTCCTCCTCGTCCAGGGCCACGAACCCGCTCTTCGCGCTGTAGGCTGCCATGTACGACCCCGTCATATCCCCTGTGATGACTTGGGATCTGACGTTGTCGTACACTGCTGCCCCCGATTCCTCGAGCAGTACCCTTAGCAGACCTTCCGTGTTTCTCTGGAAGGTCTGCAGGATCTTACTGCATGTCATGAGATTGACCTCTCTGGTCGCTCTCACGATCGCTACGTACTCGAGGAAAGCGCTCTTCACGTGGTCCGTGGTGCCCAAGTTCGCCACGAGGGTCGGCGGGCTGACTTGCCCTTTGTCGGCTCTTGTAGGCATAGGCTTCTGCTGGGGCGGTTCTTTGGGCTTCTTGCTAAAGAACCTTGCCACGGCTGACTCCTGCTTGTGAGATGGTGATGGTGATGCACTGCTGGTGCTTGGGAGCAGTGCGTTGAGGAAAGTGCCTACAGCTTTAAGTCGACTCCTCAGCCGGACCCGGTCCTCCGGGTTATCGGCTTTTCCCTGCTCCTTTGCAGCTTTCTCGGCGGCTGCCTTTTGCTGGGCCCTCTCCGATCCGCTCTGACTGGTCGGGCTTGTTGTGGGGCTCGTCGCACCGGCTGTTGGCTGTCGGGGGGTTTTGAGGAAACTTAGAGTTTCCCCTCTGTCCTCGTAGACAACCACCTCATGATGTTCCGAGGCTTTCAAACAACCGAATCGGTCTGCAACGTCTCCTCTTTCTCCTCCGACCGTCATCGCGTCTACACTGATGGTGCGGGCTGTGGCTCCTGTGTAGTCTCCTGCCTCCCTGATCTTCTGAAGCAATGAGCATGCCTGAACAAATGGAGTCTCCTCTCCCCACTCGAATAATGCGATCGTTTTACCTTTGAATCGCATTAGACGGCATCGGTGAGTGGCTACTTCCATCTGAGGCAGTGCAGCATACTTGCTACCTTTCATGCTCGTTTTAGCAGTGCTTCCGTTGATCAAGGCGGCGAGGCCTGGGGAAATCGGTATTCGGGCCGCAGCTCGGCTTGAGCCTATGCAGAAACTTATGCCTAGCCTTTCGCCGTCCCTGTTCATGAAGAGGGCGACGCCTCGCAATCGGACACCTGGGACTCCGTCTCCTCCACATGCCAGGAATTGCGTGGTGGTCATGGTGCTAGGCGCTGCTGATGATGCTGTTGTTATTGTGGGTGTCGTTAATTGTGCTAAGGTTGGTGGTGTGATTGTTATTGTCGTTTGTGTGTTTGTTGGTGTAGTTGTTGATGCTTGTGTGGATGGTGGTCGGTTTCGACTACGCAAGGTATCGTCTGTTTTGTTCGCCCCTGCTGCGACCGTGGCGACTTTGCTCGCGAATGCCAAGAATGGTTTCCTGGTAGCCGGTCTCTCCATGATGGTGTGGAGTGTGGACTGGCTTAGCTGGATTTCAAAAAGTACTTCCAGCTCCATTCTGTCTTGGCTGAATCTTGGGCATTCAAAGAGCAGGTGCCAGACTGTTTCTTCGCAGCTGGGGTCACAGACGCACGAGGGACTATCTTTAAGGTGGAATCGGTGGAGATACGCTGAGAATCCTCCGTGTCCTGTTAGAATTTGTACATGGACCGGTGTGAGAACTGCATCTCTGAGTGTTCTTTTCGCCGCTAGGACGTCTGGGAAGAACACTTTTGTGACCGCTCCTGTACTGGAGGACTCGTACCGCGCTTGCCACTTCTTTATAGTCCCCTCCCGTATCTTCCTCCTCACGAACGATACGGGGACCTTGCTGTAGTCTGCTGTGTCCTTTGTTAACGCTGCCTCCTTGGCTAGCTCGTCCGCTCTCTCATTCCCGGCGGTTCCCACGTGGGCCCTTAGCCAGAAGAGCCTCACCTCTCTGCCTTCTTCTCTTAGCTCTCGGACGCTTCTCTTGATTTGGAGTGCCAGGTGGTGAGTGACAGACGGACTCCTCAGCAGGTCAAGCGACGATCTTGAGTCGCTTAAGATGCTTACGGAGGCCGCCCTAGATTCTCTTGCCATCCTGACAGCTCTGAAGAGAGCGTACATTTCCGATTGGAAGACAGTGTTGTGAGGCTCCAGGCCGAAGGTGCTGGACTCTGACTCCTGCCCGTTTTCCCACCAAGTTAGGGCAGCTCCTACTTTCCCCTCTATCTTGCTGCCGTCGGTGTAGATTTGGGGACCGATTACTTGATGGGTTTCCAGGGTTTCGGGAGTCAAGTCCTCCAGGCGTGCATACTCGGTTGTTATGAGTTGCGCTGGGTGGGGATTCTCGGAGTGGTGCACGTTGCACTCCAGCTCGCGGCCCGGCGGTATGAACTCTTGGGAATGGCCCTTCTTGATCTTAAAGAGGGTTGCGGCCTCGATTACCCGGAGATCTAGGGGGAGTTGGCCTGACAGAATAAGTGCCGATGTTAGAGACACCGTGCGGTAAGCTTTGCAGATCTTCTGCGCGAAGCCCCTTTGCAGTGAGTCAAACTGATTCCTTGTCATCAGTTTCTCAGCTGCGGGGGCCCACGCACTCGCTGCATACATCACGATGGGCTCTATCACCGACACATATATCGTCCTGATTATCTCTCTGTTTAGACCCCAAGTCACCTTTGCCGCGCATGCCAACTGCTTGTAGATGTCTGCAGCCTTTTTACAGGTCGCAGACACGTGCGCGTTGAAGGTGAGTTTAGAGTCTATCGTGAGACCTAACAGCTTGACCTGTTCGACCAGGTTCAGCCTCGTGCCCGACATGTACAAGACCGGAACGTCGTACTTCAGCTTTCTCGTTAACACCATCGCATTTGTTTTATGCGCGGCGAAACGTAGCTTGTTCTGGACGCCCCATTCCGATACTATGTCTAGCGTGTCATTGGCTGTTTGCTGCAGGGGACCGGTTGTATGGTCCGAGAAAACCAGGACAACGTCGTCTGCAAAGGCTTGGCAGTATACTCCCATACTCGCCAACTTCTGTAGGAGCGAATCTAGTATAAGGTTCCAAAACGTCGGTCCGGCAATTGAGCCCTGGACGCATCCTTTCGTGGTACCCTTTTCGCTAGTCGCTCTGGCGTAGTTGACCCTGATGTTCCGGTCTTCCAGGTATGAGGTGACGAGAGCGTAGATGTTTTTAGGACAGTTTTTGGCCACCATCTGTCGCTTGAGTGCTGGCCACCACGCGTTGTCGAAGGCGCCCTCTATGTCCAATGATATCAAAAGCACGATCTTTTTGGCTTTGATTTCGGATCTTACGTGACCCATTAGAGCATAGAGGGCGTCCTCGGTTCCGCGCTGCGGCATGAACCCGTACTGGTTTGTGTTGAGGGTTGGGAGGAAATGCCACTGTAGTCTACCTACTAGGAGTTTCTCTACGATCTTTCCTAGGACCGAGAGCAGACCTATTGGCCGGTACGACTTTGGGCTGGTGTAGTCGTCCTTTCCTGGCTTGCGGAGAATGCACACGTGGGCGACCTTCCACTGCTTCGGGAAGTGTGACAGCGACAGGCATCTGTTGGCTATCGCTAAGAACACTTCCCTATCACAGTTTATTGCCGCTGTACAGATGTCTGCTGTCAATCCGTCGGGACCGGGTGCTTTTTTCGGATTTTGGTTTTGGAGGACCATTTCCAGCTCCGCGGCCGTAAAGGACGGATCGTCTGCAGACAGACCTTGGGGGTTCTTTTCTTCCGCTAGCTTGCGCAGGTCAGAGTGGTATGGCTGTTCGGCATCCGTTGAGTCGTCGGGGTAGAAGGTTTGTGCCAGAAGATCCGCGGATTGCTCTGGACTGAGCGTCTCACCAGCGGTGTTTCGCAGGAGCGCGTCGTCCTGTCTTCTGGCTGTCTTCCTTAGTACCCTGTAGATGCCGTCCCACATGCTCTCTCGGTCCTGCTTAGAGCAGAACTCCTTCCAGTTGGCCGTGGCAGCTTCCGTTGCTGTTGTGGTGTAGGTGTGTTTTGCCGTCACGTATTCTTGGATGGTGAAGTGTCTCCGGTTTGCGGCTGCATTTCGGATTCTCCTCTTCTTGGTCAAGGCGTCTTTTTTGAGACGCTCTAGAGAAGGGCTCCACCATGGGGGCTTTGCGTCGTGTTTAGGCGACCCCAGTTTTGGGATCGCACTCTCGCATGAGCGGTGGATGTTCCGTGTGTATGTACTGATGATGGTCTCCAGATCCTCTGGGTTCGTTACTTCCGAGACTCTGACCGGTGTTATGTCTGAGTCCGCCAGGCTGGTCTTGAAGTGGGTGCTGAAATCGGACCACTTTGCCTTCTTGGTGTTGTAGATGCGCGTGGAGATTGGCCTTAAGGGTTCCAAGGCCTTTTCTAAGCGCATCGAGAAGGTAATTGCATTGTGGTCTGAAGTTGTAAGACTTCTTTCTACACGCCACTCCTCAACCTTTCCTAGCAGCGACAGGCTGCATGCCGTTACATCGACGATGCTGGTGCACCACCTGTCTCCTCTGTAGGTCTCGAACGTAGGTGTTTGGCCCGTGTTTAGGATGTGGAGATCCCGCTCATCGAGAAAAGAACTGTACGCTGCCCCGCGATGGTTTTCGGAAACACTTCCCCACCACTGGCTCCAGGCGTTAACGTCTCCTCCCACTATCGTGTTGGTTGTGTGTAGTTTTTGTGTGATGTTTTGTATCTCCGAAAGGTACGGTTCGATGTCCTGGTCACCCTCGAGATAGACCGATAGCACTCCAAAGCTGAGCTGTCCCACCTTGAGTAAAGCAGTGGCGATGTTTTCAGACACGAGCTGGGGG